>CM074590.1:10142622-11511433 GCA_037305975.1 Chrysolophus pictus
TACGAGGAGAGGCCTACTGGATGCAGCACAGGCCAGCCCTGCTGCAGGACACTGAGTGCCACAGATTCCAGTAGAAGTGGGCTCATGGTGCAAAGCCCTGCCTGCTGCCCAGTCCTGTCACACTCCTCCCTCTGTCCCAGGTCTCGGGCATCCTGCCAGACCTTACCTTTGCTCTTGTTGAGGTGATGCCTGCTGGACCGGCCTGCCTTTTTATCCTTGAGGCAATGTGTGCTGGACCGCCCTGCATTTCTATCCTTGACATGTTGCCTATCATAGTGCCCTGACTTTGCATTATTGAGGAGATGACTGCCAGAGGGCCCTGCCTATGTATCCTTGAGGTGATGCCTCCCTGAGGACCTTGAAATTCTGCTCTTGGAATCATGAATGCTGGATCACCATGATATACTATCCTTGAGGTGATGCCTGCTGGACTGCCCTGCAGTTCCATTTCTGGTTCTTGATCACCTGTGGCTGGAAAAAAGAAGATGATCATTGTCTCTATAACTCACTGCAATCACCTGAAAGGAGGATGCTGCTGAGGACAGTGTTGGTCTCTTTGCTTGGGTGCAAAGTGATAGGATGTGAGGTGGCACTGGGGAAGTTCAGGCTGGATGTCAGGAAGAATTTGTTCCCAGAACGGGTCTTTTCCCATCAAAATGAAGCCATCCTACCTTCACGTATCCCATTAGCTGCACAGTCCCCTGGTACACCACCAGGTACTCCCAGATTTACTACAGCTTCCATGTATGAAGTGGACACACACTCACCATCCATGCAGATCCCCTCTCTCCACAAGAGTGCCAGTGAGGACTGTGATCTTACCTGAGACATCTTCCTTGCCCTTCAAGGGAGCTGAACCACCACCTCACATTCCAACAGCAACACAGAGCAGAGGAGAGCTCAGGAGCCCACCGGGGAAGGGGCCTCAGGGGAGCCCTCAGGGGAAGCATTCCCCCCCATCCACTTCCCTTTCTGCCCTCCCCTCGCAGTTTTTCCCTCCCAAGGCACAGGGCTCCCTGGCTGACAGTCCTCTTGCCCCTTCCCCTTGGCAGCCAGAGGCCAGCCTGCTCCCACGGCCACGTCCCTCCTCTGGCCTGGTACTTACGCCTAAGAATGTGGTGTACAATGCTGTTGGAGGTAATGTTGTAATGTCTGAGAGTTAGTTCGTTTGACAACTCCTGGCCATCATGAATCAGCACTGATTCAAAAGGGTAGAAATTCCTATCCCATGCAAATAGCTTCATCTTTAGGTCTAGTACAGTGTCGTCCAAAGACACTGGCACAGAAGCAAATACTCCTGATGAAGATTTCACAAGGATGGAGAATGTGGAGCTGAGTGTGGTCTCCGCCATCTCTGCTTTCCCTCTTTCAGCCGTCTGAAACACAGTGATGTCTGTGGGTGAGAGGCCTGGGACCTGGGGCTGCAGACGTTCGGACGGAAACAGGCAGGTGCCCACAATACTTCCGCCTGCGTCACTTCCTTAGAAAGTGAAAGTGTGGAGTGATATCAGGGAAACAAGGTGTGTCATCACTCCCCCCTCTGGGCTCAGTGCGTCAGGGCAAGAAAATAGGGAGGCAGGGGAGGCAGAGGGGCAGAGAGGCAGAGCTTCTTCCTGAGGTCATGGTTTGCATGAGGACTCCTTCAGGTCCTTCTGAGTGCCAACATGGAGAGCCCAGGATCATACCCCATACTGGCCTGATTTGCCCCAGTGTGCTTGGCTGGAGATGGAGACACGTGTCTTGGCCCAGATCCATTCACGTCCCATGCTGGGGGCTTCAGGCACAGCAGTGCCACAGGATTTGTCCCCTTCTCCTTCTGGCCGTCTGGTGCTGTGAGCAGAGAGCATCTCACCTTCAATTAGGGCTTGTTTGCAGCAAGGAGAACTGTCCCATTCCCGGCAGCCAGTCAGGAGTTGGGCCTCCCCTTCTTGAGATGGGGGGTGGAAATTCAGGCCCAGGACCATGAGACGTGTAAGTAATGCCACGTGAGAGGGCAGTCAGCATTCTACACAATATCAAGGTTGTATAATCAGTGTGAAAGGCACTGGTAACCCAACACAATCTGCATCACAGAATCACAGAATCACAGAATGGTGAGGGTTGGAAGGGACCTCAAGGATCATGAATCTCCAACCCCCCTGCCACATGCAGGGCCACCAACCTCCCCATTTAATACCAGATCAGGCTGCCAAGGGCCCCATCCAATCTGGCCTTGAACACTTCCAGGGACTGGGCATCCACAACCTCTCTGGGCAGCTGTTCCAGCACCTCACCACTCTCTCTGTAAAGAACTTCCCCCTGACATCCAATCTAAATCTCCCCTCCCTCAACTTAAAACCGTTTCCCCTTGTCCTGCATCAAGGGGAGAAAAAACTTTTCTCTGCACTCAAGGTGGTCTAAAAAATCATAGAGTGAAAACAGTGTCTATGTGGGGCATGTGCTAAGAAAAGGCCCATAGAGATGCTGACACCTCCAAACAGGGTATGATGGATAAGGAAAGCAGTTTAGTGCAGAAAATAGAAAGCATGCCAGGCAGGCAGCAGGGGGAACAGATCCCTGTCTTCAGAGCAAGGAAAAAAATGTGATTGCAGAAGGATGATGTAAAATAAGAGATATGGGAATGAATGGGATTGGCTATTTCCAAGAAGGAGGAATAGTTCTGCCCGGGCAGCAGATGGTGATCCCCCCACCTTGTTTTATGGCAGCGGACCAAAAATCGAGCACCAAGGAGCGGGGCCCTGAGGAGCTCCTAAGACCTGGATGAAAAGCAGAGATCTTGTTGGTGGCAGCGGCCTCCTGATCATGGAACCATAGAAGCATGGAAGCATGGAACCACAGAACCATGGAACTACAGAACCATGGAACTACAGAACCATGGAACCACGGAACCATGGAAGCATGGAACCACAGAACAATGGAACCATGGAACTACTGAACTGTGGAACCACAGAACCATGAAACCACAGAACTGTGGAACCATGGAACCGTGGAATTACAGAACTGTGGAACCACAGAATCACGGAACCATGGAACCACAGAACCATGGAATTACAGAACTGTGGAACCACAGAACCACGAAACCATGGAACCACAGAACCACGGAACAACAGAACCATGGAACCACAGAACCACGGAACTACAGAACCATGGAACCATGTTGCCTTGGAACCACAGAACCATGGAACCACAGAACCATGGAATCACAGAACCATGGAGCCATGGAACTACAGAACCACGGAACCATGGAATTACAGAACTGTGGAACCACAGAACCACGGAACCACAGAACCCTGGAACCACAGAATCATGGAACCACAGAACCACGGAACCACAGAACCATGGAACTGCCGAACTGTGGAACCACAGAACCATGTTGCCATGGAACCATGGAACCAGAGAATCCAAGCTGGAAGAGACCCACAAGGATCGTAGAATGGTTTGACTTGGAAGGGACCTTTAAAGGCCATCTGACCCAACTCCCCTGTGGTGAACAGGGACATCCGCAGCTCTTCAGAGGCCTGTCCAGGCTGACCTCGAATGTCTCCAGGGATGGGGCATCCACCACATCTCTGGGCAATCTGTGCCAGTGTTTCACTACCCAAAAGGGGCCTACAGGAAAGCTGAGGAGGAATTTTTTTTAAAGTGACAGGACAAAGAGAGATGGTTTTAAAGTGAGAGTGGGTCGATTTGGACTAGATATTAGAAAGAAATTCTTTACTGTGAGGGTGGTGAGACATTGGAATAGGTTGCTCAAGGAAGCTGTGGATGCCCCCTCCCTGGAAGCACTCAAGGCTGGATGGGGCAGTGAGCAACCTGGTCAGTGGGAGGTGTCCCTGCCTATAGCATGGGGCTGGAACTGGATGATCTTAAAGGTCCCTTCCAACCCAAACCATTCTATGATTCTCTGATTGTAAAAAAAAAAAACCTTTTTTCTTTATATCCTGTCTTCTTCGTTTGAAACCATTTCCCCTTATCCTATCACAACAGACCCTGCTAAAGAATCTGTCACGGAGTCCAACTCCTGGCTCCACATTAGGACTACCCAAACCCGATATCTGCGAGCAGTGCTCAAACGCTCCCTGCACCTGCAGCCCATGGGAGCAATTCCATGCCCACCGCCCTTTGGAGCAGAATCTTCTCCTACTCCCCGATCGACCATCCCCTGACGCAGCTCCGCGCCGTTCCCCGTCGCCGTCACCCGTTCCTGGGGACGGACGGACACCCGCACCCTCCCGCAGCTCCGCCGCCGGTGCATGCGCACTGCCCGCTCCGTGCCATGGTGCCCGGCCGAGCCGCTCCGTGCCGCTCCGCTCCGCTCGGTGCCCGCAGGTAGCGGAGCCCCGGCCCGCCCCCACCCGCCCCGACCCGCCCGGGGGCGGCCGCGCTCCCTCCTGCCGCCGCGATGCTGCGGTGCCGCGGTGCCGAGCCGGGAGCTGCCCAGGTAAGTGCGGGGCTGCGGCTCCGGGAGGAGCATCCCGCGGGGAAAACGGGGGCTGCCGGTACCGCGCTGTCTCCAGGTCCCGGTACCGGCTTTGCGGGAGCACCGCGGGTGGTTCGGAACCGCAGCGAGAGCACGGGGTTTGATAGCAGCGAGCAAGCGGGCCGCGGTGCTGCTTGAGAAAAGCTGCGTTTCTCTGCGTTGGAACACAGAACGCTCAGCGTGCCCTGCAAGTTTGTTCGTCTCTATTCGGGGAGTGTAACCCCAGCTGGGCGCACAGCCGCGGTGGGGCCGGCGAGGTGCGAGCGGTGCGGTCTGTGCGTGCGGGTGTGATGTGCTGCTGGGTGAGCGAATGGGGAGAGCGGGGAGCCGTGCGGTCCCTCTGAAAGTGAACGTCACCTTCCCAGAGCGATGCTTGGAAGCAGAAATGAGGAGGTGTTGTGCTTGGCTGTTAGGCTTAGAAAAGGCTCCCGTGATGAACTCCTGCACTGCTTCAGCAGAGATCACGCTTGTCCCTTGTGCACTGGTGAAATGGTGATGGTGGCAAGGAGGACTTCCCTCTAACACAGCACTGGAACCTCTTTTCGTTGTGAAATAGTTAGAGTTGTGCATCCAGCAGCCCACACCTTGTCGGCTTTTCAGCGTTTTGCCATTTATGGGCGCACCTTTGAGATCTGGACCAAATCTCTCGTTTAATTATTAATGTCAGAACATTTTCCATCCAGCTTGCAGAGGACATGTTGGAGCGGTGGTGATGAGAGCGCTGCTGAATGAGCCTTTAACCCGGAGCCTCTAAACTGCTGAAGCAGCAGCCAGTAGAACAGTTGTGGCTAATTGCAGTCTGACATTGCTGCTGCACTTCTCCAGGAGCCAGAGGGGCACATTTGTGGCAGCTTTGCAACTGGTGATGTGCAGCGGGATGGGGATCCCTCCCAGCTTGTGCACCAGGCTGTGTGTGGCAGTGTGATGGTGTCAGGTGCAGCATCCTGGAGATGGGATGGGACCAGTGACACAAACTTGGGCATTTCCCTCCCCTGCTGTGCTGTAGGGCTGGTCTATGTAAGTGCGTGCATCATAGGTAGCATAGCTCCTGAAAGAAGTGCTTCCTGACATCCAGGATGGAGATCTGCCTGTTTTCACCCTCAAATTGTGTTAGAAGACCAAGTTTGACCCGCTCTAAAAATGCTGTCCTAGCTCTGCTCTGCTCTGCAGGACTCCGTTTCCTCCTGGTGGCTCTTTCCAACCCCCGCACTTGTCCCCAGGTCAGGGCTTGGGCTGCCAATACATCATGCACAAACAGTGTGGGGTGCTGGGAGTGCCTCGGGACCCCTGAGGCTTTGTCCACACCTGGACTGTGTTAGAGTCATGCATCCAGAGGAGAGTTCTGCTTTCCTTGGCAGCACAGCCCGTGTTATTCTGGAGATGGAGCCAAGAGACAGCCCTGAGACCTTTCAGCTCAAAGGAGTGTTAGCATTGCTACTCCAGGCTGGGGGGGGGAGGTCTGTCAGAGTGGGGTGAGCACTGTGTGGCTGTGGCTCACAGGAGAGTGGATATCCTCTGAAAAAGAAGAGAAATGGAGAGCCCCTGTGCAAGGACACCAGAACTCACTTGTGGAAAATGGTGCCTGGGTACGGATCATGGAGAGCAAAGGTCTACTGGGGATGGAGGGTGGTGCAGTACAATGGAAGGGAGAAGTGGACTAGGGGGCTGCCAGCAGGTCTGGGGGTGGTGAATGCTCTGGGGGCATTTGGCACTGAGCCTCAGGGTTCATGGGGAATCCCAGCACCTGGCTCTGCTCTCAGACTGTGGCATGAGAGGGAGGTGCTCCTGCCTCCTCCATTGTCCCTCCATTCCCTGTTTGCAGCAGAAATGCTGCAGATGCTCTGTGCCCCAAGACATGACCAGTGGGATGGGATGGGATGGGATGGGATGGGATGGGATGGGATGGGAAGGGGTGGGATGGGAAGGGGTGGGATGGGATGCAGCAGAGATCACTGCCATGGTGGGGTTTGTGCTCCGTTCTGTTTGCAGGGTGTGCCCATACCAGGTCTCCTGCTGGAGCTGCTCAGCAGTTCCCACTGTGCTCTGTGTGAAAGACAATATTGTGCACATACAGAGAGCTGGCAAGGAGGGAACTCTGCAGTAGATATGGAGAGCTTTGGGATCAAGGATTGTTTTTTTCCACAGCAGGGACCAGAGCCAGAGCCAGCTCTTTCCTGCAAGTGTGGATGGTGTCATCAGGTGCCCTGAGCTCCTGCTCAGAGCACAGCTTGCAAACCCAAATCTCTCTCTCTAGCATAGGCATATGGTCCCGTTTGTACTTTAGAGCAGACAGTTTTGGGACTGGGGACAGATTCACCCTGGATTCCCAGCTGCAGAGCAGGGATGGCAAACCTCACCCCTGGACTTGCTCCAGCAGGTCCTTCTTGTCCAGTTTTTCTTGTGTTGGGGGCTCTGAGCTGAACACAGTTCTCCAGGTTGGATCTCACAAGGGCAGACCAGCAGAAGACAGTCACATCCATCATCCTGCTGGCCATGCTGGCCTTGTTTCTTTTGCTGCAGCCCAGGATACAGTTCGCTTTCTGGGCTGCAAGAGCACATTGCTGGCTCACGTTCAGCTTTTCATCAACCAATACCACCGAGCTCTTCTCCACCTGTATGTGTGTTTGGGATTGCCCCAGCCCAGGTGCAGGACTTTGCACATGGACCCACTTCTTGAGCGCTCAGTATACGTGTGTTGGCTGTTACCAATCACCTCTCTGTTTTCCTTGGGCCTCAGCATTGTTTTCCAAGAGGATCTGCTTCATCATCTTGGAGAAGCAAATGTGGATCTAGACTTTCCTGGAGAGTCTGTGTGAGAGCTGGAGTGAAACACTTCCAGCACTATCATGACTGCTCGGGGTGCCAGAGCAGTCCTTAGCTGAGGGTGACTTCTGGAAGGCCTTCTTATATGGCCTTCCAGAAGTGGTTACATGGATATGTTGGAAGAAGGGTAATATTGATAGACATCATGGTCCTTCCAACTCTGTTGTGGAAGACACCTCCATTGATGTTCTTCTCCCAGGCATGGCATGGAGCCTTCTCTTCAGACCATGCACTCTTCAGAGGCATCCACAAAGCAAGTCCTGAGAAGAACATGCTGAAATCTTTAAATACTGTGAGCCCCAAAACTATCTGCAGTAACTCATAATACTTCTGAAGGGAGAAGTTCTTGAGTCAGAAATAGGAGTTTGTTTGCAAACAATGGGACAGAAATGCAATAAAAAGACAATCTTATTTTATGCAGAGGCAGTTAAAAAATAGCATCTCCTGTTGAGCTTGAAGCTCTAGGACATTCTCTGTGAATATCTGTGCTACAAATGATTGAGAGTTAGATAAACAAAACTGCCACAGGGAATAGTGCTTGAGAGATCAAGGGCACAGCTGGATTGCTGGTCCTGCAAAGCAGGGAATCATTGACCCGAAATGGCTCAGCCAGGCGAGGGGCTGTGCTCAGAGCCATGGAGAGTGGCAATGTACTCCAGAAGTGATAGACATGAGAGAGAAAGAAAATCCTTCCCAGGCCCTGTATCTGACTAGTGAGAGTGCAGTGGTGCTGATATCACTTTGAACGTCTCGACTTTCCATTTCTTAGGAGCTCTACGTCTGGTGGAAGAGGTGTGGATGGGGAGCTTGGGGCAGTGTCCAGCTGCCATGAGTGGATATCCATGTTCTTTGTCATCCATTGGAGCTCAGCCTTTTCTACTGATAGGCACCTGAGAGATCTGGTACCCATGGGGTACCCATGTGTTTGTGGGACTTCTCACTTCACCAAGGTCCATTATTCAAAGCTTAGAGTAGGGTTATCTCACGTTGCTCAGAGGTGGGGAGATCATGAGATGGTCTGACATCCAGAGACCTTTTTACCAATGCTCTTCCAGGATCCTGTGGTTCTACAGTGGCACTTGGCTGTGGGGCTCCCAGATGGGAGGTTCAGCCTGTTGCTTGTGGGGCTGAAATGATGCTCACAGTGCTTGCTGTGAACAGCTGTAGGATCCCAGCCATGGACATATCAGGCATCTATCAACCTCCCAGCCTCTCCCAAGGGTCAGCCCAGGCACAGGCTGTCCCTCCAAAGGGCCTGCGGGGACCATCAGTAGGGAACTACACAGGGGATTGCTTCAGATTGCTGCCTTGAAGGCCCAAACAAAGCATTCACTTCATTCAGATGGTCAGTACTCATGGGCAGGCACCCGCCAAACCCCTCAGAAACCAGCCAGACCGGCTGGAAAGGAGTCCTGCTTTCAACTGTGCATTGGCATCTCTGCAGGGTTGGGAATCTTTTATTGCTTTACAGTAAATTATTGTCCTATATCACTGATACATCAACAGCTGAGACTCTCTTTCTCCCATACAAAACCATTTTCCATTTCTTCCTGTGAGTTTTGGCAGAGATCCACATAGCAGCAAAGCAGATAATGCATGTGACTGCTGCTGTATTTTTCCCAAATCTTCTGCATCTTTGTGCCTCCTTCCTTGAGTGTTTTTTTTTTTTTTTTTTTTTTTGCATTTGCTGTTGCATAAGTGTTGGCATGCTGCTCTCCTTGGATGCTGTCACCCTTGCCACTCAGTGACTTGGCTCTTCCTTGTTCCATTCCCTCTGCAAATGAGCTTGACTGGGAGCTCTGCACAAACCCAATGGCTCTTTGAGGACTAGATGTAGCTTTCATAACACATTCCTGGTTCATCCACAGGGACCTGCACAGGCTTGAGAGGTGTGCCCATGTGAACTTCACGTGTGCCCCATCCCCAGTGCTGCTGCAGGCCATGGATGGGCTCTGGGCAGCCTGCTCTGATGGGGGCAGGCAGCCCAGGGCAGTGGTTGGGGCTGGGGGGCTGTAATGGCCCCTTCCAATCCACCTGTGCTGTGATGCTATGAAACGGTTAATTCTAGCCTTCCCAAAGGCAGGGCTTCAGAAAGTTATTAAAGCCTGGAGATGAACCGAGCGACTCTGGCGATTTAAAACTTCAGAAGGATTTTTCTGCCCCACGCAGGTGCCGAAGGACGCCTGAGGCTTGGTGCCAGCAGGTGGCTGCCATGCGAGGCTGTGCCCGTCCCCTCGCTGCTCTGCCCACCATCCCTGCTGCGTGCCCAGCGCGCTGCTGCTCTGCTCACCATGGGAGGATGCTTCTCCAAGCCCAAGCCAGGTGAGATGGAGGGATGAGGGGATGTAGGTCAGCGGCAGCTCCACGGGCACCGCTGGGGAATGTTAATTCTCTGCTCCTGCAGGGAGGATTACTGACTGCTAATCCCCTGAATTCCTGTGCTCTGCCTTCAGCTGGAGTCCTGCGGGGCTGTGGGGCCGTGTGGGGCTACTGGAGGTTCTGATGGAGGTTCTGGCATGTGCCCGGCCCTATTTCACTGCAGTGTGTCCAGAGGCTGCTGACATCTCCCATCTCTCCCCCACAAACTCCTGTAGCGCATCTTGGGGCCAGGTGGGCTCCTACTGTTGTGCAGCCTGAAGGATCTGAGGTGTTGGTGTGATATGGGACATGTCTGTGAGCCACCAACCATATCCAGCCAGCAGTCCGGGCTTTGCAAGGCATGGGCACACAGGTTTTTTGAGACACAGAGAGAAAATTTGTGTTTTCTGCCACGTATAGAGATTATTTCAGTGGACATCGCAGTGCCCAAGGAAATGGCATTGCACACTGTGGTCACGTTTCTATCCTCCCACTCACTGTAAGTTTTCCTCTTCTGAAGAACCACTCTGCGGCCTTCCTTGTTAAAAAGGTAGAGCACATCCAGGAATAAATGCCTCCATTGAATAAACTTGCAACAAAGTCTGCTGGCAGCTCCACTTTATTTTGTGTACCATCAGCAAAATTGTGTTTAATCTTGGGCTGATGCAGGAATAAAAGCGCTCCGCGGGCGCATTTCCTGAGCTGCATATTTTTGTGTCGAGCTGTATTTGCATAGCAGGGCAAGTGGCTGAGAATGCCACCCTGTAATGGAACACTCCTTCTGCAGCTCTGTTTCTGATTAGCAGCCTTTGGAAGGTTTTGACAGCACTTCCCCTTGCTAGCACACACTGCAGTGCTTCACCCCAGTGCTTATAAAACCTCTAGGTGCACCGAGATAAACAGATACGCGTTTGCAGATGCTGATGGTGCTGGCAAACGTTTCACAAGCTTTGTGTGACATTTGGTTTTCATGCTGGGCTCACGTTCCTCCATGCCAGAAAGACCTTTTGATGGGCAGAAAACCAGAGCAGGAGACCCGCAGCAGCAAACAACTGCATGCACTGATAGAAATATCAGTGTTTAATTCAGAGCTTGTGTTCAAGTAGTGATGTAATCTCTTATCTCCAGTGCTGCAGTCGTGTGACCCCAGACACCATTCTGAAGCCTGGTTCCCAGTCTCTGCATAACTATTTCGGTGCTTGTGAAGGTGTGGGAGCTGCATGTTGAGGCTGTTCCTGTGCCTTACTGTCCTTGTCCTGGCTGCTGGCAGGTGGTAATGCCTGGAGAGACAAGGTGGAACCAGGCGCATTTATCTCATGATTTTGTGATTAACTCTACCATTTTTAATGAGAATGATTTTGAGTTGTAGGCCACTAAAACGAGAGGGCAGCAGCCAGGTGCCCACCATGTCCCACCACATCCCACCATGTCCCACCACATCTCGCCATGTCCCACCACATCCCACCATATTCCACCATATCTCACCATGTTTTACCATATCCCACCACTTCCCACCACATTCCACTATGTCCCACCATGTCCACAACATCCCACCACATTCCCCCACGTACACCATGTTCCTACCACATCCTACCCTTCACATCACACTGCCTCCCACAGTATTCACCACATCCAAACATATTCCATGGCATCCATCGTGTCCACCACATCCACCACGTCCCATAATACAATGAGTTAGTAGTTCAGTGGAATTTCACTTCTTATGTCTTTCCTTTGGCTCAGTATGGGAGCACAGCACACAGATCACTGCTTGGAACAACCCACTGCTTCCAGTATTGTGGGAGGGAAAAAGCAGATTTGTCCTGAATTGGGCAAGGGGCAGCTCCTGGCTCTGACCCCAGCAGAGGGGCTGGAGCATGACCTGACCTCACTGATCTCCATCACTTCTCTCAACTCTGCTATCTTCTCTGCTGAGCAAAATGCCAATTTTCCTTCATCTCTCTGGATCTACTCATTGGTTGTCTTTCTTTAACCTCTTTGGGTTGTGGGTTTTAATTTTTATCTTCTGTACAGCTTTTCCCATTTGTGACATTTACAAGATAGGGAAAGTGCAATACTCTCCCACATACCTGGGACAGCTCTTTGGTCTCTGGCAATTATGCCCAGCTCACTATAAAAGTCCCCTGGTGTTTATTATAAATATTAATGACTTTAGTCTCATGAGGAGCCTAGGAGATAAAGAGATGCTTTATGCCTGCTTGACAAACGTGAACATGAAATGCATTTTTTAAGCTCGCAGCTGTCACCTGGCATGATTGGTTCGAGATGTTAGAGCCTGGTTTCTCAGGCACATGCTGTGACCATCTCTCTGCTCCATGGGATTTGGTGGCACCTCAGTGATGCTCAGAGACTCTAATGAGTTGTGCCCAAGGAAAGGCCAAATGGCTGGTAGTATGAATGGCCATTAATGATTGTGGTCATTTGCATTTAAGTAAGCTGATTAGCCTCACACAGAAGCCTTGTGCTGCTACTCCCAGGAGCTGTCTCATTGCCCTGAGATTGTCCTTTCTCATGGTGCAGTAGCTTCCTCTGAATGAGGTCTTTCAACTTCTTGCAGTAGCTTGGATGTGATCTGGGAGGTCTCAGATGGGGTCTAGGAGACCTATGATGGGATCTGAGTGGCCTGAGTTGAAGTCTGGGAGGTCTGCAGTGGCATCTGGGAGGTCTGGGTTGAGATCTGGGAAGTCTGCAATGGGGTCTGGGAGGTCTGAGATGGAATCTGAGAAGTCTGGGAAGGGATCTGGGAGGCCTGTGGTGGGATCTGGGAGGTCTGAGAGGCCTGAGATGAGATCTGGCTCTCTGGACTTCCTATCCCAGTTCCCACCACCAAGGCCCAGTCTTTCCTCTCCTGGCCTCCAGTTCCATCACAGATGTTTCCCATCTCCTCTCATTAGCTCGCCCTGGCCCTTGCATCCAGTGTTCCCAGGAGAATCCTTGCAATTTGTGTTTCTTATCTCCTGAGGGTCTTTAATGTTCTTCAGGTCTCGCACAGTTCTCCTGGACCTCTCCACACCACTGCATGGGTATGAGGGATTCTCATTATGGAGAGCAGCTTTCTTCTAGGAAGCCATCACTTGACTTTATGCTAGCATTTATGGCCAAGAGAGCTTTTGTTGTCAAACCTGTTAAATAGTTTAAACTTAAATAAACCAGACAACTCTTGCTTTTGCTGAAGATTCACTCCATGCTGAAAACCTCATGCAGAAATAGTGTTGAGCATTTTTAATACTGGTTCCTTATTAACGCCATCTAATGAAGCAGTTTTATACACCATGCAGTGTTGGCTTTCTCTTTCAGTTAATGTTATCTACCAACAAGCAAAGGATTTTTTTGAAGTCTCTCTGAGCCCTAGAGGCCTTGGCATGCTCACATTTAACTGGCTGAAGCTATTGTCCATTAAACAGGACAGGAAGAGTGACAGAGGGATTGCTTTGCACCAGTGACTAATGCCTACTTGCAAGAGTATTTATGCATGCAAAGGTGCACAGCTGAGAAGGAGCAGTGGAATAATGGAATTGGGTAATCAAGCCAAGTTTGATATCAGATGTTTTATCTTCCCATGCAAGACAACAAAAAATGTCAATTCTGTTGACATCTGCCAGCCCCTTTTGATATCCAAGGGAGGAGGGAGAGGCGGAATGGCAGCAAAACTTCAGGCTTTGTTTTAATGAGGATTTCTGTTTGTTCTGTTTGCAGTTGAAGTGAAAATTGAGGTTGTGATACCTGAGAAGGAGAGGAGCAAGGAGGAAATGTCACCCAACGGGAAAGCCAGCCCATTGGTTTACAAAGTCAATGGGACTGCCCGGCATTACCATCTCGAGGAGCATCCCATTGCCAGCAATCCCTACCACAACCCAAAGGATGTAGTGGAAGCATCTGTGTGCCATGTGAAGGACCTGGAGAACGGACAGTAAGTGCCTAAAATCTTCATAGGTAATTTAAAAAAACCCAAAAGAGAGCTTAGAGCCAAAACCAAGCCTTCTACCTGGTTCCTCAGTTTCTTGAGATAATAATTTAACTTAATAAATACCATCACAGGTGAGTGACATCAACTGCTCTTTACCCCAGTGATGTGATCTTGAGGGTCAGTTCACCATTCTGAGGTCTACACAGTGCACGTGTAGCCTGATTGCTGCTGGGGTTATTGCAGCAAGGAGATGCTGGGTGCTTGTGGAGACAACTTCTGCTGGCCATGTTTGGGGTGCTCCTAAAAGAGTGTGCTCTGCTTTGGTGCCCCGATGCAAGAAGGAGGTTGGAAAACTAGGGCTTAGATAAATACGTTGCCTGGAAATGTGCAGTACAACTGAGCAAAAAGTTGCTGAGGAGTGTGCAAGAATCATTAAGGTTGGGAAAGACCTCTAAGACCATCTAGTCCCTCACTTACCTGGCTGTAGCAGAAAGCTCTTTGCTCAAACAAGCAACTGCTAAAGCAAGGGCTGGAAACTGGATCAGTCAGGAATCCGAGCTTGCACTTCAGCTGTGAGTACATTTAACTATTGGAACCAAGCATTGCAGCAGCCTTCCCCTTGGTGGACATTTTAAATTGAGAATGGCTTTTTTTTCTCAAAGTAGAGGTGTGTGAAAAGGTCCCATGGCTCATAAGCAATGAATGAGGCCAGAGAAGTCCCCTCCTCCTCTGGAACTCAGAGGGATACTCAGGGATGCTGATTTCAAGGGCAAGAGAACAGAGTGCCCACCATGGGGTCAGCACAGCCATGTGGCACTGCTCACCCTCTGAGTCTTTGGGGCTGAGCACATGCTGAGGACTTTGCAGCTTCCTGTGTATTGCCTTTGAGATGCCAGCTCTTGTTTTTGACTCTTTCAGATCACACAGTTCCTTGGGTAAGTTTTAAACTCTCTCATTTATCTTATCTTATCTCCCTACTGAGTTATGGTTGTCGTTTAACGAGAAGCACAGGTTTTATCTGAAGTGCTGAGGAATGCAGCAGGACTTGTACTGCTCTATGCAAGTTGTGCTGACTGAAGACATCCCAGTGCCAAGTGTCCTGCTCGGGAGTGGGGCTGCCAGCTGGTGGGGCAGATGGCTCCCAGGGCAAGCAGAATGAACTCCCTGCCCCTCTGCTTCCCCGCACATCTGCACTTTGCTCTGGATTTCATTGGGTGTCTCAGGGATGGCAAGTGGGAGATCTCTGCGTCTCTCTACAAGTACCTGAATGGAGGTTGAAGCCAGGTGGGGGTCAGTCTCCTGTCTTAAGTGACAAGTGATGGGACGCCAGGAAATGGCCAACGGGAGGTTCTGATTGGGTGTCAGAAAGAATTTCTTCATGGAGTGGATGGTCTGGCAGTGTACTGGGCTGCCCAGAGAGACAATAGAGTCCCTGTCCCTGGAAGTATTTAGAGTGGATGTGGCATTAAGGGATACGTTTGGTGCTTGGATTCATTAGATCAGATTGATGACTGGACTTGATGATCTTGAAGGTTTTTTCCAACCTAGAAGATGTTCTGAAATGCTGCTTTCCAGCAGCGATAACATCACAACCATTTATCTGGTAGATGAGGGCACTGCAGTAGCTTTTTTGGATTTGCAGGCAGGGTGCATGATCAGCACAGGTGTGCTCTTGCCTAGGGCAGGGCTGACAACACCTGTGAGCCACCCAGAGCTGGTGGCAGGTGGGCTGGAGGAAGGGGGAGCTGGCAGGGTGGGACTGGGCTGCAGCACAAGGTGAGGGAATGGCACCAGTTCTACCATCATCTCTTTGTGCTCCTCTCCCCAGGATGCGTGAGGTGGACCTGGGCTGTGGGAAGGCACTGCTGATCAAGGAGGGTGGAGAGTTCTACGCCATGGGACACAAGTGCCCCCACTATGGGGCCCCGCTGGTTAAAGGTCAGTCTGTGCCCCTTGCTGTATGAATCAAAATGGGGAGCAAAGTGTTTGCAAAGCAGTCAGCCACGGGGATGCTGTGTCTCTTGCTCTGCTTCACCCCATCTTTGGGCTGATGTAATTCCTTCAAGCAGCAAAAAGACATGTCTGTGGTGTCAGTGGGGTGATAGCAGTTCACTTTACCACAAACCAGCTCCTTTGGGCAAGGAAAGCCAAAGTCCAAGGCAGCAGTGCCTGAGCAAACACAAGGAATAACCCTGTTGCTCTGGACGTGTGATTTCCTAACAGCTTGTAGACTCCATGTTGCATGAGGTCTGTTCTCAAGTAGGCTTGCTCTAAAGGATGCTCTGCCTGAGGCAGTTTGCTCAGGCTGGTGCTGGGTTTATAAACTCGAGTGCAGAACCCAGGAGACTGCAGCCCACCCCTGCAGGCAAGGATGTGCCACTGCTGTTCTGCTGTCCTTTGTGCAGGGGTTTTGTCCAAAGGAAGGGTTCGCTGCCCCTGGCACGGGGCTTGCTTCAACATTGGCACTGGTGACATCGAGGACTTTCCTGGCTTGGACAGCCTGCCCAGGTTCCAGGTGAGATCTTTGTTCTTATCAGCACGGCCTGTGTGGAAGTGTGGACCCAACACATGGTGGAATGGGCCTGTGGGCCTTCTTCACACCTCTTCCCTGTCTTGCAAACTGCTGCTCTTTGTCACCCTCAGGTGAAGATTGAGAAGGAGAAGGTGTACATCCGAGCAAGCAAGCAGGTGAGAGGCAGAGCTGCCCCAGAAGCAAAGCCAGAGGGTGGCTCTGTGTGCTTACGGGGGAATGCTGTTCTTCGAGCTCTCTGGCAGGGGAAGAAGTATCTGAGCAGATGGATATGTGAGCATCCAGAGTGGGGAAACCCAAACTCTCAAGCAGCAGTCCTCTCGCCTCAGCCATTTGGCCTCATCAGCTGCATCAGAACACTGTGTGGCAATGCAGGCCACATAATCCATCAGCTTCCTTGAATATTAAAGGCATTATGAGCTCAGGTGCAGGCTGAAGTTCCTGATAGAACTTTTGCATTTCCATTTCCCCTGCTGACTGCAGAATCACACACTGGTCCACCTGTGCTGCTTTTCCTGTCTTTTTTTCCCAGTGCTTTGTCCCTGCATGAATTTGCCAACAGCAGTAGATATTTTTTTCTTTTGTACCTGGGAAGGGCGCAGTGCATCGGGTAATGGGAAGGCATTTGGTTGAGCATGGGTTTGGAGTCCTCACTGGATGCAAGGATGTGGGTGTTCCCTGGTTGGTAGTTCCTACCTGGCTAATAACTGTTCTTCTTCTTGGTGGCATAGGCTCTTCAGACACAGAGGAGGACAAAGATGATGGCAAAGTGCATCTCCTTGAGCAACTACAACCTGAGCAGTACCAATGTGCTGATCATCGGTGCAGGTATCGAGTGGCACGTTCTGGGGCAGCACTGCGTGTCCCTTCCCAGTGTGGGTGTCAGAACAGCAGGATGTCCAGACTGACTTAAGTAATATGTCTCATATAACCAAATGTGGAACTCCAAACTGAAGAGAGGTGTCTGAGAGAAGGCAGTCTGGAGGTACCCCACGTAGTTGTGCTGACATGATGTGTAGTAGGTAAGGCATACAGCTTGCAGCAGGATACTAAACCAACATGCAATTAGCAAGTTCTAGAAGTCCAGGAACTTGAAAGTCAAAGAGGAGCTGCAATCTCAAGCACATTTTCCATTCCTTGTGCCCATACTTTTTGTTGATAAGAGCTGCAGTGTGACTCCCACTGGCCAAGGGCAGTTGGGGTCTCCATGGAGCATGGGATGGCTGTGGGTAAACAGTCATCCAAATCCTGAGTCAAGCTGCTCAAGAAGTGATGGTTGTTGTTGCTGAAAGAACTTTCTCAGCCTTGACCAGCTAAGCTGACAACTTTTTCTAAAGGCCAAGGTCTGTTCTGGTAAGCAGGAAAAGAGATCTCAAAGCTAGCTGGGTGGGAAGAGAATACCACAGTCCATTGCATGGGGTTGCTGAAGGCTGCCAACTGCTGTACTGCACTGCTGAGCTCAGAAATGTACCCCACTGACCCTGTGGAAATCCATGTAGGTTTGAATGAGTTCTTTCTTCCAAAACTTAAGTTTGTACGGGCAAAGGATTCAGGCCATCAGATACAGTGTATGCATGGCTGGTGTGGGCTTTCCTTCTTTCTTAGGTGCAGCAGGGTTAGTCTGTGCAGAGACGTTGCGCCAGGAGGGTTTCTCAGACAGGATTGTCATGTGCACGATGGACAGACACTTGCCCTACGACAGACCAAAGCTGAGCAAGGTTTGTACCACCTTGAGTACGAGTTTCAAAAATTGCACTTTGATATTTCTACTCACTGCACAGTTATGTTTCTTCTTAATTCATCCTGAAAGATGGAACACAAAATGGGAGTTGTGCAAACTCTGTGCAAGGGATCACCAGCATGGGAATCAGGGTCTACCAGCAGCTATCTTGGCCTGCTCATTCCTGTATGGATCCTCCTATAGTGTTCCTCAATCAAAATCTTTAGAGGGATGCAATGGGGCTTGTAAACAAATGGTATAATCTACTGGGATTTTTATTTGTTTACATTTTTCTTATCCTTGTAATTGTTATATAAAAGTGATTGGTATAGACAAGTAATGCTCCTTTCTATAATTGTTATGAGTATTGCTTGTCATTGCAACTTGATATCTTGATCTCCATGCAAAGTTCACTTTTTTTCTGGCATACATTCCATTTTGAATGACAGTTTGTAGAGACAAGGCTGATGTTCTGATCACATTTTTATTTCTGACCACGGCTTTGCTTGATACCAGACACCAACTCAGGTTTAACAGCAAGGTCTTGAAGCAGGGATTCAAAAAAGAACAGGCAGTGTGTGTATTCCCTTTTATGTCATGTCATATGGATACTTATCTAAGGGAGCTGGTACTCAGCAATCAGAGCTTCTAACTCAGCTTGCAGCCCCCAAACAAAGCCTTTTTCAAAGGAATGCAATGATACACGTGGCTTTTTAAGAGCACTGGAAAGATCCATCAGAGGAGTAGCATGTAAAGCTGTATGCCACAGGCTTCTTGCCTCCTGAAACTGCATCACTGCCCTTCCTCTTGCTGAATGTCTGCTATCAGTCCATTCTAAGCTTCCTCAGACTGCTCCCCTCTGTGCCCTTTGGACCATGACCAGCTCCTTGGTGTCCAGCAAGAGAGCAGCAAAGCCCTCAGGGCCTCTGCACTGCTCCACGCTGCCCTGCTCACATACCAGCATGGGAACCTGTGCTCCCAAGCCGTGGGATCAGAAGTTCCTCTCTTAGTAAACACCAAATGTTTAAAGAATGTGCAGTAAAACCCATATGACCCTGCACCTGCCTCAAGACCAAAGATACAGATTTCTTCTGAGTACACAGTTACCTGAAGTCATGGGAAGGGAGTGCCCCCTGATCCCAACCAAGTAGAGATGAAGGGCTTTGTACGTCTATCCCAGGTATGCAGCTGGTGCTAAGGGTGCAGGTGGTGAAGCCCTTGGTTCATGGAGGAAATCTCTTAACAAATGCCATAAGGACTGATTTCAGATCATAGAGTCACAGAATGGTTTGAGTTGGGAGTGACCTTGTGCTGGGAGCAGGCGTTGCTCTGCTTGCTTTTTCAATTCACAGCAGTTGACAGAAAAATGTGCTTTTTTTTTTTTTTGGTAGTCAATGGATTCCCACCCAGAGCAGATCGCCCTGCGTCCCAAGGAGTTCTTCCGCACGTACGACATCGAAGTCCTGACAGAAATGCAGGTAAGGAGAGTCCCACTCATACATTGTGGTCTCACCTGCTGACTCCTGATACAGAAATGCCCAATCTCCCTCATTCCCTGGGCTGTTCTGTGCCTTAGAGCTCAGTCTGTGGTTGTTCAGAACCAGAATGAATGCAGTTCTTCCCTGGGTGAGCTCCACACTGATTGTCATTTCTTACCTACCATTTGCTGAGCAGCCTTGCAGGGATTTGGGGTGACCAAATGGCCTCTGATCAGGACAGTCTGCCTGCAAGCTCCCAGGAAGTGATAAGCTAAATATTTTCTCCTGTTATTTTATTTATACTGGGAGATCTTCAAGAATTTGTAAAAGTCAACTAGAATGATATAAGGTCTGGGTTGGCTGAGCTGCCGATAGGAACCAAACCTTTAAAATGAGAGAACTACTCAAGAATTAAAAATTAAAACCTATGTTATCGGTAGAACAGAGGCAGCAGAATTTCTCTGCAGAGTTCTGCAGAGAAAGAAGCCAGATGGTAATTTGTTAGACTGTCCAGGCCAGGCAGAGCATCACCATTCTCTCGAGGATCTGTCATTCACAGTGCAGATGTTGGCTTTTCGGAGAGGTTCACAGAGATGAGGTTCACAGAAAAGTACTCCTAAGCCTGCAGTGTGCTCCCATCAATATTACTCAGTAACCATGTCCCTAAGACATGGATGGGCAGGCTCTGGCTCAGCATGTGGCATCTCAGTGGGTATCTAAGATTTCATCCCTTAACATGATTTAGAAATGATTTCAGGCTGCGGCTGTGGATATCAAGAACAAGACGGCTGTGTTCAAGGATGGATTTAAGATGGAGTATAACAAACTGCTGATAGCGACTGGAAACACGTAAGCCACAGAGAAACATTTCAAAGATCACGAGAAACTATTATATCTGAGAATCTGAGGAGCTTGTGCTTGAGGATAAGGGATCAAACGTGGCACTTCAGTTCAGAAACCAAATTTGTTTGCAAAAATGTTTGCTGAGAAAGCAACAAACACATATTGGGTAGGTCTGTATCTCTCTCTCTCTAGCTTTGTTGGGTGTATCTGCTCAACCAAAGCTGAGGATCAAATAATACATTCACTGGAATTTCTACCTTTCATTTCTGGCTGACCTTAAGATCTTTTAGGTCCTGTGCCTGGCTTCCTTGCAAACAAGTGCTGCTGCCATATCAGTTGGTAGGCTGACACTGGGCAATGCAGCACTGCAGCCAAATGCACCACCGCCTATGGAGGTGCATAAGCCTTTGCAAATAATTTCAAAATCCTCATGTCAAGCTCTGAGTACACTGGGTGTTTTTAATGTACCTGAATTATTTAGGATCTTCAGTCCCATTTCCAGATGGGAGTCGCGTATGCAAGGGCCGGATATTTAAAAATACATATGCCCCACTAAAAGCATGGGGATGACAGGATTAAACTGCTACTGAAGCTGCATCTGCACAGGCTTATAAAACCTTTAAAATCTGGCTCCAAAGCTTCTGCTGAAGGACAGAGTTGGCTGTGTCCCACTGGGCTTCTGAAAAATTTTACTGCATGACAGCAGTTAAACTTAGAATTACAAAGCAGGAACTATCCTGCATCATGCTCCACTTCCCTACGCAGTTTATCCTAGCCCTGTAGGGTTGTTCCACCAAACAGCTGCATGAGGGCTGTTGCTGGGGCTGAGGGCTCTTGCCATTGTCCTCCAGAGTTCAGGTTTTGCATATTATTTCTCCAGCCTGGGTGATTTTGTGGAGAAATGTGGCAAAATGTGGTGTTTTGGCTGCGTCTGGTTGCCTTGTCCTGGTGGACTGCTGACAGCTAGGTCAAGGTGTCTGCAGGAGCCCAGCCCAGATAGCTCTCCATTTGTGTTTTCAGACCCAAAGCTCTCAGCTGTAAGGGCAAGGAAGTGGAAAACGTTTTCAACATCCGGACGCCAGAAGATGCGAACCGTGTGGTGAAGTTGGCCACCAGCAAAAATGTGGTTATAGTGGGAGCTTCCTTCCTTGGTGAGCTCTTGTTTATGCATGGGGTTTGAGAGACCAATTGCAAACTGCAGATCATCAAAGAGAAGTTTCCAAAAGCTCCCATAGAAAAAAAACGTATTGCAGAAGCTTTCCATGCAATCACCAGCTCCACAATTGGTCCACAAAAATCCCCAAAGAAGAAGAAATACTGAGGTCACAAGGGCTGTTTTCACCCAGTAGCTCCTTACTTCTAAAACATTCTCAGCCATGAGGAATGTTTCTTTCTTCCTTCATCCAAGGTCCATTATCAAATGGTTCCTGTGGCATGTTGGGATTTTGTTAGGGCCTATTGCTTCTTGTGATCCCTGAAGCCCTCCCATGGCTTCCACCTCTAAGAGTAAATTAATGTGAATGATAAATCCCATACGATGCTCAATGGTTCTATAAAAGTGGTGTGGCCCAAGGCTGGGTGTGGGGACAGCACTGGACCACTGGGATGTGCTTGTGTTCCCCAGGAATGGAGGTGGCTGCCTACCTGACAGAGAGGGCCCACTCAGTGTCAGTGGTGGAGCTGGAGGAGGTCCCATTCAAGAAGTTCTTTGGGGAGAGAGTTGGCCGTGCTGTCATGAAGGTGACTTTGCTTTCCTGTCCTGACTTTGGTTTTGGTGAAATGAGTGGGTTCTGCTGGTTTCAGTAACTTGTGGGTGCAGTTGTTTTACGAGTGGATTTATTGATGGAGCCATGAAAGTGCTCCATGGATGGAGCATGGATTTATTGATGGAGCTATGTGCAAGCCCTCTAAAGATTGGGGTGGGAGCCTCTCTGGGGTGTGCATGGGTGAGGATAAGCCTCTTGCAGTGCAGGCATGGGACCCCACGGTGGGATGGGCAGTGGGGGCTGAGGTACACCAACTCTTCCCACAGATGTTCGAGAGCCACAGGGTGAAGTTCTACATGCAAACTGAGGTGTCGGAGCTCCGGGAGCAGGAGGGCAAGGTATGGTGTGGCTGTGGATGAGAGACAAGCCACAGCCCCACGTATCACCCCATGGGTCTGCTGTCTCCTTCAGGGCTGGGTTTATGCACTCTCTTTCCTAGCCCCTGAAATTTCTACTCCTGGGCTTAGCCCACAGGAGGAAGCATGCTCCAGCCATGGTGTTTGGGGTGGTAACATTGCTCTGAGATCCTGGATGGGCAGAGGAACCATCAAGGGTAATCCTGCTGGGACACTTCCTGGTTCAAACTTTAACCCTGTCCCTAGAAAGCACCTGCAGGACTCCCTCAGAGGACCCCAAAACTCATCCTGTTGCCATTATGAGGGATTATACTCAATTTGCATGTCAGAAATGAAGTGAGATACTAGCTTGGCTTGCTGCTGCTACAGGGTTTCACTTTGTTGACTCTGAAATAACTGCACTTCCCCCTTCTCTCCTGTAAAGCTGAAGGAGGTGGTGCTGAAGAGTGGGAAGGTCCTGCGTGCAGATGTTTGTGTCGTTGGTATAGGTAAGGGGCCATTGCTGTGAGTACACTGTGAGGTCTTTGGAGTACACTGGGCCACACTGGGAGCCCTCTGGAGCATGCTCGAGCAAGATGAGGAGCTCTGGTAATGTTCTAGAGAACACTAGGTGGCCCTGGGAGGTCTTTAGGGTACCCTGGGAAGCTTCTTGGCTACCCTGGAGCACACTGAGGACTGCCAGGCCCATCAAGCCAGGGGTGGTTTGCTCTGCTAGTGGTTGAAATGGAATTGCAGGACCATAAGAAGAGGGTATTTTTCTCCTTTACACTCGTGGAGAGAAAAGCCCCTACCTAATTGTAACTTCTCTACACTTTGCAAAAGGGACCAATCGCAGGATTCGTATTTCATTCTCCTGGGGTGTTGCTTTACTGACTGCTCCACAACAGAGCAATTTGTGGAGTCTAGAGGAAAAAAGGCCCTTTGCTTTCTCCCACAGGTGCAGTGCCAGCGACAGGATTTCTCAAGCAGAGTGGCATCAACATTGACTCCAAAGGCTTTATCGTGGTCAACAAGGTGAGCATGGTGGTGAAGCCAGCTCCTCCAAGCTAGACTTGCCTTGGGCTCTGAGCCACCAGCATGGGGACAGTCTGTCCCCAGATGCTGAGATTATGGATACTGCCATGTGTGAGGTTTGCAGAGCCCAGCCACCTTGGTGCTGTGGGTGTCCACATCTGCACACCTCCCACCCCTGGGGACCTTGAACAATTCCCTGCTGGCTGCCAAGGTAGGGAGAAAATCCCACCAAGGTGTCCTTCTGCTTCCTCCCATCAGATGATGCAGACCAACATCCCTGGAGTGTTTGCAGCTGGTGATGCTGTCACATTCCCACTGGCCTTGAGGAACAATAAGAAAGTGAATGTCCCCCACTGGCAGATGGCCCACATGCATGGTAGGTGCATCTGAGTGCCTTCGCTTTGCACAACAAACTGCTTGCAGGAAAGAACCTTCTCCATATCCACAGGAAATTTCCAGCCCTTTAGGAAGAGAATGAGACAACTGAATGCCAGGAAACAGAGCAGTTGTAGGAAACTCTGGGAAAAATATACTTTCTCCTGTGCCATGATTGCTCAGGCTCAGAGCTTCCTCACTTACTCTGCTGTTTCTTGTCTTCCAGGCCGTATTGCAGCACTGAATATGCTGGCCCACGGCACGGAGATCAGCACAGTCCCCTATTTGTGGACTGCAATGTTTGGGAAAAGCATTCGATATGCAGGTGAGGGATTCCCTGGGGCTGCGGTGGACTCTGTGCTGGTCGAACTGTTTTGGGACACAGAAGTCATGGCCACCTTGCAAGGCCACTTCCAGCCCCCTCAGCTGGCTCAGGGTGATGTGCAGGGACACCTCTTGTTTAGCAAGGCATGAAGGGCCTTGTGGACATGGAAAGTCTCCCTGAACATGAGTATATTTGAGCAAGCATGGATGATTCTTGATCCCTCTACCTTCCAATGCCCGTCTCTCAGTGACTGTGGGATGGCTGCCTCTACTGTAGCTCTGGGTTAACACACTGTTTTCTAGGGCCAGGGCTGTATCCAGAGGAAAGAAGTGAAGATCAATCTTTAATACCATAGTCAAACTAAGTAAATGACAAGCAGAGCAAGACATTTGCTGTGGAACAGTGTTTTCTTAGCAACAGTGCTTCTCCCACTCATAATAATTTCATCTTTCAGGCCATGGGGAAGGATTTGATGATGTTGTCATTCAAGGGGACTTGGATGAACTGAAGTTTGTTGCATTTTATACCAAGTAAGTGTTTCTCCTTTCTCCTCTCCATGTCCATTTGTCTCTAGCTTGTTCTGCTAGGCTGGAAATTATTTTTGCTAGAGTTTCTTCCAGTCAGTTCTGCTCCAATCTGGACACTGAGGTTGCAGGGCATTAATAAATTGCAAGTACAACTGCATTAATGCCAGGCACTAGAGAAGCAACGTGCTGAGTATTTCTCTCCAGCATACAGTCTTCTTTGAAGCTTCTTCCCAGCCTTCCTTTCCATCCTAGGGCACAGCAGATGCAGCTATTTATCCCAACCCTAATTAGAAAGGAAATGCCAGAGCACTTTAATAAAACATCTGTGGAGCTCTTTCAAGAGCAAGGTGAATAATCCCCTGCATGGTGCAGGGCCTCACGCTGGGTCTGCGGGGCGGGCGCTGAGCGCTGCCTTCTTCTGCCACCCAGGAGGGGCCCCAGGAGATGGCTTTGGTGTGGCAGGACGGCACCGTGCACCGAGAGCTGGAGGTACTGAGGGGTCCAGTGAGCTGCTCTCAGCCACAGCCCCATCTCTGCTTCTGTCAGAGGTGACTGGGAGCGTTTCCTTCCTCCTTTCCTTGTCATTTGGTGATAGTCCTGCTACTGGTGCTAATGCTTTTGGATGAGGATGCTGTCCCCAGGTGGCCGTCTCCTGTTTCCCATGTCTACCTGTTGGCTTAGTCTCTTCTTCTGGTGTGTGCTGGTTCTTGCATGAAACGCTGGTGGTGCCCGTTGCTGGAGCCTGCCCTGAGCATCAGCTTTCACAATAGAACTCTTTTCTTTTCCAGAGGTTGAAGAACAAAACTGTTTATCCCCATTCAGTGCTGAGGATGAGCTGCTGAGGGGTCAGCCAGGGGCTGTATGCAAAGGACAGGGTGCTCTGCAGTTGTCCTTGTGAGACACCACAGCACCTTTGCCAGAACAGACCACTGTTATCCCAGTCTGTAACTCTCTCGAGCTCTTGGGAGACCCAGCGAGCAGCTGTGGTTGCCTTCCTCGTGGCAGCCCATTTCCACTGTATTGAACCCTACAGAAGAAGGGAAGGCCATGGTGCTCATCCCCAGCAATTTACTGCCTTTAGGCCAAGACTTCTGATTGCTCCCCATTCCTGCTGCAGAGAGCGTGCCCTTATGGCCTCAGAAGACCTCTTGAAAAAGAGGGATTCCTCCTTGTCTCAGACGAAACGTTTCAAAGTCACTGCTGATGTGAGGTGCTCCAGTTCACTACTGCCCTGCACATTATTTCACAGAAGGACCACCTGCCCCTTATCTTGCTGATGGAAATGGTTGCCTGTGTCAGTGCACAACAGCATCTCACAGGGGGGAGAGAACCTCCTGGATCAGCTGTCAGTGCAGGGTCCCATAGCACCTGAGTTCATCGTGTTCCAGCAGATACTCCCAATCCATGGTGCTCTTCTTGGGGGCTATATTAGACATTAGTGATCTTTTGAGGGACATGAGCCAGTGGGCACGGTGGTGATGGCTGATAGGATTGGATGGTTGGTAGGACTGGATGGTCTTGTTTTTTTCCAACCTTAACTTGCAGTTGCACAGAGGACAGAATGTAGTTTAAAACAGCATCCAGCCTTGGATTTGCTGGCTCCTTGCACACTCTTGCCATTTTGGGCATGCATTAATGGATAAAACATGGAATAAGCTGTGGAAGAGCTCCAGTGAATCTGGAGCAGATGCTGGGCTCCCAGTCTGGACAGGGAAGCTGTGGTGGTGTTTCCCTGTGGCAGTGGACTGATCCTGGTTTGTTGGGTGCTTCCACACTTCAGCTTCCTGAGCAATGTCTCCAGTGTTTAATATCTCACTCATGCACCTTCCCTGATCTTTACATTGTTTATTCTGTTCCTAATTGTGAGTCAGACTTTGAAGATTTATGCTCAGGCTGACTTCTGCAAATCTCAGAGCAGAGGAACCCTTCTCCTTTGCTTTGTGCCCTTTACCCAAAGCTCCTCTGGTGTTTTTACACCTTTTCTTCTGCTTCATTCATTTCACATTCACCTTTTGATCTCACGTTGTACCACCAGTACTGGGGGTATGGGCAAGTGATGGTCAGCCAGACTGGGACACGCTGCCCACCATCAGCTCCATCTCTCCTGGTGTTACTCCATGGGCCAAGGTGCCCAGATCTGTCTCCATCCTGCTGCCCCTGGCTGCTCAGGGTCCCACCCCTGGGCAGTGGCACAGAGGCAGCTCTAGGCACCCTGGTGAGCATCACCAGGCCAATACACAAACTTCTCTGAGACCACAGTGGGGTCAACCAGCTCCAAGCCCTCTTCTGTCCTTGTCCCACACCACAGTCAGTGCTCACACCTCAGAACAGGTCCCATTTTCCTTTGCTCCCTGCCTCTCTCCAGCATGTTGCTTTTGGGTGATGGAGATGTCCCTGTAGGGGCTGCGCTGACCTCTCTGCTCTCCGGCCCTAGGAGTGATGAGGTGGTGGCTGTGGCCAGCATGAACTACGACCCCATTGTCTCCAAGGTGGCCGAGGTCCTGGCTGCTGGCAGGGCCATCCGAAAACGTGATGTGGAGTAAGTACATGTGGTATGCCAAGAGCTGGGCTGGGGAGAAGCCTGGAGAGGGCCACCTAACCCTGAATGTCTTTTCTCTCTCTGTCTCCTGCTGCATCTGCACCTTTTAGGCTGTTTGTCCGTCACGGCAAGTACGTTCAGTTTTGGGTCCTGGGTCTGTGTGGGGTATTGCAGGTGTGCCACATCTCCAACTCCTGCACGGAGACGCTGATGATGGCCATGTGCTTGTATTGCAACTCAAACCTGCTTGAACTGTTTTTGCATGCGGTGGAAGTGCAGGCAGAGGAAGGGGTGCTGCACAGCTTGGAAAGCTCACAGTGCTGCTCGTTTTTTGTCTTCATAGAACTGGAGACATGTCCTGGCTAACGGGGAAAGGCTCCTAACACAGACATGACTGCAACCTCCTGATACTGCGCTGGCCTCGAGGAGATGGGGATGGCTGCAGAGCTCCACAGCACGATGCAAATAATGCACCCGAGTCATTTTCCCTTGAGACTTGGCCAAACCCAGCCTTTTTCACCCAGCAGTCACCTTCCCAGCAGCTCTGTGCATGCAAACCGCCGCCAGCTCTCCTGGCCCTGCAGCCAGGCGTGGGGTCAGTGGGTGGAATTCCCACTGGAAAGTCAGAAAAACAGATTCTGGGGGAGCAGGGTTGGCACCAGCATGGCTGGCAAGGAGCTGCAGACTGCTGACATGGGTGCCACGGTGCTGATGGGTGCCACATCCATGCTCTCCAAGCGGCACAACGAGAGCCCCAAGCACATCCCTTCACCCTATGAACAGCATGAGTGCCTTTTGTTGTTCTCTGTGGCCAGTACATGCTCTCAAGCACATTGCTCCTTCCTAGATCCTCTTTCCTCCCCATGGAGCCCAGCATCTGCACCTTCTCCTTAGTGGTTATGGAAAGATTGACATTGCTGCTGACATGCTACTCCAGGAAGAATAGTTGGAGGAGTATTTCTGGCTGTTCTCTGCCCTTACGTCATTTACTCTTCCTGTCTCCTTGTGGCAGGGCTACATATCTCATCTCAGCTGGCAGTGTCAGTGCTCTGTGGCTTGCTGTTCCTGGCTGGCAAGAAGGGCCCGGGTTCTTACTCAGGAGTGGAGGTGGCCAGTCCAGATCTCTGTGTTTGTCCACCCAGCAGAGCCAGATGTGAGATTCCCCCATGGACAGCTTCCAGTTCCACAGCTCCTTTGGGAGCTTTGTTCCCCATCTGTCACTGCATTACCCTCAGCCCAAAGCCAGAGAGTTGTTATTTTCAGTTAGATTCAACCTTCCCTTATGAATGAAAGCGGTGCTTCAGTTGTGATCCAGACCTTTTCTCTTTCCTTCCAAGCCCAGCAGCTTGACCAGGTGGTGCCTGCACCTCCTGTGCAAGATTCCATTGGTGTCCCATGTCCTACTCATTTTTATTTCCAGATTTTCAGATGGCAACATCAGCAGACAGATGTCTGTCACACCACCTCTTGGTCCCTTCTGCTTTCACACAGTGTGAAAGAGGTGTGACCAGTGGTGGCAGTAGGCAGGGATGTGGGCACAGTGCCCAGCTGCTGCTTTGGATCCATGTGCCCCATGGGCAGATGTGGTTTTGCATCACACATCGTGCTGCTGGGGTGGCCAGATGCAATCCAACAGCATTGGGATCATTTACCTGCTATTGCTCTGCTCCTTCTTTTCTCATTGTGTGTCCTGACAGCAGCCCCAGCACAGCAGCTCTGTGTGCTCCCCAGCAGAGCCTGGCTGAGCTTTTCCAAAGCGGACACCTTTCTGCTCATCCAAAGGCACCATCCTCTGAAGTCCTCCCAGACAGATTTGCAGTGTGTTTTGCTTTTCAGGAAAAGCACGTCCTGTCCACATATGGCCAAATAGACCAGCAGGACCTCATGGGCTTTTCTACTGGTTCATTTCAGCCTTCCTCAGTGCACTGTCCTAGTCTAGTGACAGACCAACACTCAGAGCATGCTGTATTTACTCCATACCTTGTAACGTTGCCTGGGATATCCACGTAGCATAGGGCTTTTTCCCACAAGAGAGCCCTTGGTGGGCTTCAGCCAGGTGTGCACTGATCTCCTAGCACTCCTTCCTTCTTCCCAGCAGCCTGTGTGATGTACTCCACAGCTTAGCTTTGGCTTTAGCAAGTAGAAAAATCCTTTTTATTTGGTTTCTCATGTCCCTTACCAGGGTCTATCCCTTAACAACTGCTTTGCAATGGCCTCAATAGCAGCAGCAGCAACCAGACCAGGCACTGGCAGCAGCTGCTGCCCGAGGCACCTCCTGGGATGGGGTGAAGGCTGAAGATCACAAGGAGAGCCACTGGGGGCTCACACCTGTGTGGGGACCCACACGTCCATGATGGGGACCACCTGCTCCAGTGGGGGTAAAAAGCTCCATGGGCCTGGGGACTTTAGGACTCGTTTCTGGCAATGTCACCTCAATGCCAGCATGGAGACTATGGAGCACTTCTGCTGCAGTGTCCCTTCTGCAAGGTGAAGGGTCTCAGGGGATGGGACACATCCACATCCGTCAGGGAATTTTAAGCAATAATGATGCTGATACAATGCAGCGGGGAGAGGGTGCAATGGGGCAGAGTGCTGCATGGAGGGGGTGGTGGTGACAGAGGGACAGCCACCACCTGCTGCTGCCCCACTGCTGGAGATGCTCTGTACCCTTGGGCTCAGTGTCTGGGAGCTCTCGCTGTGGCAATAAAGGCCCTTCCCAACAGCTGTGTACCACGAGAGCCAATGGCTGCCTGGCCCCACGCATTACCCTGAGCAGTCGCTGCCTTAATTCCCCTCCTGCTAATCCCAGCTTTGCTGCCAGCCATGGCTGCACACACACTGCTGCCCCCCAACCTGCGCCGGGGGCTGACGGCCTTCAGCGGTGCCCTCTTCACCACCAACAAGACATGGGACAGCAGCACTGCTCACCTCTACCATCCAGGTACCCCGGGGAGTTTGACTCCTGCATCCGCGCTGTGGGCAGCCACGGGTCCCCTCACCCCCAGCAATGGCTGGCAGCGAACATCAGTGCTGTTGCACTGGGGCTGGGATGCAGGAGAGGGATGATGGGGGTACTGGGGGTCCTCCCCAGCCCTGCTTTTCTCTGCCCAGTGCATGAGGTGCTGGCCAGCCTGCCCCTCCAGGTGATGCTCTACTTCAATGTCTGCTACTTCCCCTGCTGGTGCCTGGCTGAGGGCATGATGCTACAGCTGAAGGTACCCTTAGCTTTCCAAGGGGGAAGGCTACACTGGGAGGGCAGAGTGAGCAGGGCTGGGGACCAGCATGGGGCTGGCAGAGACAAGGCTGTGCCCTGTTACAGTACAACCTGCTGCCCCGCTACTACCAGCTCCTCCTGCTCGCTGCCTTCCTTATCCTCACACTGGCCGAAGGAGCCCGGCTCTACCTGGGCTACATTGGGAACCTGCAGGAGAAGGTAAGGGCTGGCCCAATGCTCCATGCTGGATGTCCCCTTTGCCCAGGGTCTGAGAGCCCATCACCTTCCTTCCTCCTTGAGTGCCAATTCACAGAATCACACAGAATCACAGAATGGTGAGGGTTGGAAGGGACCTCAAGGATCATGAATCTCCAACCCCCCTGCCACATGCAGGGCCACCAACCTCCCCATTTAATACCAGATCAGGCTGCCCAGGGCCCCATCCAATCTGGCCTTGAACACCTCCAGGGACGGGGCATCCACAACCTCTCTGGGCAGCCTGTTCCAGCACCTCACCACTCTCTCTGTAAAGAACTTCCCCCTGACATCCAATTCAGGATGCTCCAGGGGGTTCAGCCCCTGCAGAGGTGCACCCTGCATACCAAGGTTTCCCATACATCTTCACCAGCCTCTGCCCACACAGGTGCCTGAGCTTGCTGGCTTCCTTCTTCTCTCCATCCTGATCCAGCTGCCCCTCCTGCTGTTCCTGCTCACGGACCACCTCACCATCCGCCTGCCGCTGGAGCTGGCTGTGCACAGCCTTCTCCTGGCCTTCCTCATCTGTGAGGTGGTGGCTGGTTTCCAGGCACTGCGGGCAATGAGCAGGCAGCTGGCAGCTCAGTTCTACCTGCGGCAGTTCAAGGTGGGCAGCCAGGGTGATGCTGCAGGACACAATCCACCCTACTGAGCCCAACAACATTAAACAGCACCAGACTCAAATGTGCTTCTGAACACTCTTTTCTGAGCCAGGCAGCTCTGGGGCTCGTGGGGTTCCCTGAGCTCTGCCACCAAGAAAGGGGTACGTGTCCATGTTGATTCCTTGTAGGGCAGAGTTGGGGTGTGCAGCTCAGTGCTTGCAGGATGCAGGTGGACTTCGTGTGACCACACAAAGGATGCAGGGCTCCAAGGGAAAGAGCATGGCCAGAGCCACCTCCCACTTTCTGAACAGCTTTATTTCAGTGCATCCCTGCTTTTCACAGGGCCAAGTGGGAAGGGAAGAAGCGCAAAGTGCTTTAAGCCTCTTGTGCTGAGCACGGACTGACCCCATCCCAGTGAGCCCCAGCCCCAGCAGCAGCTCTGCAGCATGGCCCTGGAGCTGCATGTTGTGTCAGGAGGACTCTCCATATACTCTCTGTGCACCAAGGACTTCTGCTGATGCTGAGACTCCTTCAGAAGTGCAGCACCCAGCCCCAGTGCTTGGCCAGAATTGGGCCACCTCCTGCAGGGCCAAAGCTGTGCCCCATCACATCTACCTGCAGGTCACTCCAGTGTGCATTGCTGAGCATCTCCCAGGTCCTGGTCAGCCCCCTCTGCCTCAGCTGTTGCTTTTTTCTTACCTTTGGGAGGTTTTGCCTGCAAAATGAACAGAGACATTTGCTACAGCCCAGGGGATGCCCAGGCCCTGCCCTGCTCTGCCCATTCCCATGCTAACAGTTCCATTCCTTCAAGCTGACTTGAGATTCAGGTTGGAATCAGGCCAAATGTGTTTTCCCCAGTAGGATGGTGCAGCCCTGGGACACTTCCCCAAGGAGCTGGAGGTCTTCAGCCTTGGAGGCTGCCAACACTCTGTCTGAGAAAGCTGAAGATGCCCTAAGCAAGGGCTGGCAGCAGACCTGCTCTGATGGGGAATGAGAGAGTTCTGGAAGGGCTCCCAGTCCACCTGGGCAGTGCCAAGCAGACATAACGCACAGCAAGAAAATCTACAGCATCAACATTGACACAGCTCCCAGATCTGCTGACCTGAGTTACAATCAAAGGGCAAAAAGCAAGGAAATCAGCTCACAAAATCTCAGTTCTCCCAGGTGGTTCCACAGCTCGTCCTTACCTCCTCAAACTTCTCTTTCCAATAGAAGTCAGCCTTCGCATCCAGGTAGAGCAGAACTAGGTCACAGACCATGGTGGCCTAGAGGGGGGACAAATGGAGCAGAGGCGGGGAATGCTGTGGGTCAGGACTGGTAGAGGGGAGAGCCACAGTCATAGCCATGCAAGGGACAGGGACATTTGGGGGAAATGGGGGCCGGTGGGGGACCCCATTACTGAGTCAATGGCATCAAGTGCCAGGCATGCTACACTGGGCTGCACATCATGTTTCCTGAAGCTAGGAAGCTGCAGATGGGCAGCAGATCATAGCCCATGGATCAGAGGAAAAGAGCATCTTCAGTACTCACGGTTCCAAAGAGCGCAATGCCGGTGCCGAAGCTGACAGCAGCAGGAATTATGCCAAACTTCCCAGCCTGATGAAAACAAGGGGTGGAGGAGAGAAGGCAGAGAGCAGGGAGAGGGCTGTGAGGAGCCCGTAGGGAAGCTGTGGGGCTGCAGGAGGAGCGCTGCAGGCAGTGACAAGGAAGGGGGGTTCGAGGACACGCTACCTGGCCGTGCACAGAGATGTCAAAACGGATGCCATAGAGCTTCAGCAGGCTCCGGTAGTGCTGCCTCTGCGAGTCCCAGTAGTAGGAGGCCGTTCTGCAGAGGCACACAGGGCTCAGCCACACATCCCTGCACCCAGCCGGGCTCAGCACGGGCATGGCTGGCTTAACGGGTCCCATCTGCCCTGCTGCTCCTTTCAGGGAAAGTGAGATCCCAAGTGACAGCAGTGTGCCCATCCCAGCGCCCTCACCTGAAGTTGTACCTCCTGTCCAGCAGGATGAAGGAATAGCGTGGCTGGCAGTGGGCAGCAGGCTGGTCCAGGTCACAGTCCCACTCAATGCGCACGCTGATGCTTCCTCCCTGCAGCACAGCAACACATGTTATATTCCAGGGACTGGAGATGTCACATAATCAGAGCATGGTTGAAAGGGATCTTAATACCCCCCAGCCCCAACCTATGCCCTGGGTTGGTTGCCTCCTAGCAGATCAGGCTGCCAGGGTCCATCCAGCCTGGCCTCCTTTGAGGAATTAGAATCATAGAATGGATCAGGTTGGAAAAGACCTTAAAGATCATCGAGTCCAATTAGCATTAGCAGTCATCTTTTATGCTTGAAAAGCAAAAGAAGCAAATACCAGCAGTGCGAGGGACCCAAAGGTCTCCCCAGCTGCTTCCACCATGTCACGGATACGGAACACAGGGCAGGAAGGGCTGAAAAAGGGATCGTACATGCAGGTCTTGAAATAGGTGGGGTCATTGGTCTGCAATGTGTTGCCCCTGAAACAGGAGAAAGAGAGACAGAGGGGTGGTTGAGCTGAGCATAGAGGCTGGGCCAGGCAGCACACGCTAAGGGCTGGAGAGTGTCAGACTTACTTGGAGAAGTTAAATTTGGTGAAGTTGACAGTATTTTTTATAAAAAGAGTGAAATTCTCTGCCTCGGCCAGAAGAGGTTTCCTGCAAAACAAAGCCCTGGGATTTGGGCTACATTGGCAGTGACAAAGGACCAAGAATCATGGAACCATTACGGTTGGGAAAGACCTCTAATAAGGTCATCTTACGCCAACTGCCTGCCTACCACCACCACTGCCCACTAACCACATCCCTCAGTGCCACATCTCCCCATTCCTTGAACACCCTGAAGGACCATCCTCATCCCTGTGCTGTACCTGGGCAGGGTGTCATTCTCCACGGGGCACCAGCCAAAGATCTCACAGGTGGAATGGGTGCTGTTGAACATCACACATTTCCCAGTCTTAATCCCTAGAAATGAGGCAACCCGAATCATGCCCTTCTAATTTAAGCAGTCTCCAGGATTTATTGCAAAAGGGCACTGAACTTGGGCAATGAGGCGTCGCTATGGAGCTGGAATTGAATGATTTCATTCTATTTTTGAAGCAAAACATGTAGTACCATTGCCATGAACCACTGGGTTTCCAACAGGACAATCCACATCTTCCATGCAGATCCCGTCCAGCACAGAGGGGCTCTGAAAGAGACAGGAGAGAAGTGGTCACTGCTGCGGAGCCCCTTAAGGCTCACAGCCATTCATCCACATCTCCATGCATGTCCCAAATGCTTCCAAACCAGCAGCACAGTTCCCCTCTCGCCCCCCCCCCCCAGGCTGGGATAAGGGGTTCCCCAGTACAGCTTCATGGTTGGGTTGGAAAGGACCTTAAAGCCCACCCACTGGTTATATGTGAAGAGGTGCAAACCTTGGGAATTCAGCTACTGAAGTCCAATGCTTTAGAAAACCTAAATCTGGCCAAGATTCCTTCAACATACCCTTCCTATCACCTTCTAGTAAGTCAGCCTTGAAAATCTATTGGTGATGGTGTTCTCCAGGGGCACAAACAGAACCAGGTTGCACGTGCTACAAGCGCATGGTGAGAGATGAGATCTGCTGTGCAGAAACCCTTGAAATTTCAGGGCTGAAGGGTTTATTGGGGAGCACAGAAAGTAAACGTACCTGGGCAGAGAATGTCTTTACTCTTCATCTTTATCAGAAACAACTGCTGATTCTTCAACAGCTGCACAGCCATGCACTGCAGCCAGGAAGCAAAGCCAGCCTTCTTGGAGAGCAAAGCACCAACGGCATCAGATGGGAGCAAACAGGGAGGCAGCTTCCAAGATCTAATCCCCATCTCACCTCCTTTCATGAGCAACATCCCAATGCTCCCTGAGCTCCAGCAGCTCAAGGTTGTGCCCACAGCCCTGGGGAGCTGCGCCATGCCACACACCACTGCAGACTGGGGAACCACTGTGCCCAACTCCTCCTATACAGCCCCCCACCAAGGCCTGCTCACCTCGGGACAGGTGCCCTGAACCTGCTTGTCCGTCACAATGAAGTTGGTCACCAAAAAAAGCACATTTTCTCCCTGCGAGGCAAGGAGACACCTTCAGCACTGCACTACTGCAGAACACACTTTGGAGCTTCCAACTTCTTTTTCGGGCAGCAGAGCCGGGAAGCTTTACGGGGGGGTTGCAGTCGGGGCTCGCAGAGATCCCGCACTTGTGGCACGGGTTCGAATCCCGGCAAGGGACGCACCCGAGTTCGAATCCCGGCGCCGGAGCGCCCGAGTTCCCCCGGTTCGAATCCCGCCTCCTTACCTGCGGGGGCCTCGAGAAATCCGCCGCATCCCAGAGCCGTCTCCTCGCGTCCTCCGCCCGGCTGACGGACACTCCCTTCAGCTTAGTGACGACCGAGACGTGGGGAGCGGCATCGGTGTCTTGGTAACCCCTCCGCACCACGAACACCCACCTGCAGACGGGCGGAGCGGTGAGCCCGGCTCGGAGCCGCTGGATAAAGCAGCGCCGCTGGGGCGGCCCTACCCCAGCACGTAGCCCAGCACGGCGAGCTGCAGCAGGCGGTGCAGCAGCCCCACGCGCCGGTTCCTCGTCAACGCGAACTTCTCGGTCTTGTAATCCAGCAGCTCCCCGCACAGCGCTGCGCCTCCGCCGCCCAACGTCGCCATGGCAACAGCGCGGGGTCCGGAGATGGCGGAGGACCGGAGCTCCGCGTTCCGCTCTTCTCCCTCACATCGGAAGCACGGCTCGTATCTGGCGGCGTGCCGGGCCTGCGGCGTCTGCCCGGCTTCCTGCCTGCTGCCCGATCCGCCCGGCCCTGCGCTCCTCCTGCGGCACCGCGGGGTGGGCTCTCGGGTGAGGGCACCCTCCCGGCCTCATCATTCCCCATCCCTGCTATTCCCCCCTCCCATTATCCTCCCTTGTTATCTCTCTCTTTACCCTCTCCCATCCCCGGTATCCCCCTCATCATCCCCCCATCCCATCCTTCACTTACCATCCCCATTATTCATCCTCCCACCGTCTCCCCCATCCCCATCATTCCTCCCCGTTGTATTAGGCGCCGACGAGGCTACGGGACGTGACGCGACAGGACATCCCCTGCTCAGTGGTTGGACAATGCATGCTTAAGGGGTGTAGACGAAGTAGGAGATGAGTGTATTTAAACAGATGCCACGCGGTAATAAACGCCATCTTGGCACTGATCAGTTGAGCGGAGTGATACAGCGTGACCTTAACACGTGTGGCAACAAATGGTGCCCCGTGTGAGGCACGCTGTGTCCTTTCACCCTTTGCAGTGACGACGGTGCTCTCAGCCTGCGGTAACGCGGAAACCTGAGGGGACGGCAGGGCGCCTGCGGAGGAGCGTGGAGGCGACGGTTTGGCTCGCGAGCTTTCTCCGGTGACGGGACTTTTACCATGGAACAGGTCATTAAGGCATCGCTCCAATTCTGTAAAGATCGTTGCAGGAAGAACGCCCCTTCTAAGAAGGATGTTCACGCTGTTATATCCCGGTTGGAACGGGAGGGGGAGATTAAAGCTCCCCAAGAGATTCTCGATCACAGGAGGTGGGACGATTTCACCTCCGTGCTCGCACAGCACGTCATGAGCACCCAAAAGGATGGCTCAGAGCTGAAAACGTGGGGACTGATACTCGGGGCGCTGAAAGCAGCGGGGGAGGAGGGGAAGGTGCTGATACAAGCCCGGCAACTCTTGGGTTTCGACTTGGTGGCCCCAGAGGAGGGCTCGCCCAGCAGCACGGCTAACTCGATAGCCCCGGGGGGGGGCTCTTCTTTTGTCGGGGGCGAGGCTTGTCGGCCGGGGAATAGCCTTTCTTCCAGATGCCCTGAGGCCAAGATGGTGCCGGATGATCTGACCACAGCTGCGCAATCGCCAACGGACCGGCAGCCATCGACCCCCTTATCAAGTGGCGGCACCTTATCGCAAGACCTTGAGTCCCCTCCTCCGTATCCTCGGCAGTCTCTGTATCCTTCCTCGCGAAGTTTCAGCACGCCTATAGAGGCGGAGTCGGGGGCGGATAATAGGCGGGGTGCCAGCCCTGATGGGGGGGGAAGCAGGCGCGTCACCGACTGGCAAAAAGTGAGAGAGGCGATGCAAGAAAGGGGCTTGGTTTCCGCAACCCCTGTAGTAGCAGGGAAGGAGGGACAGGCATGGGTCCCATTGGACCCAAAGGCAGTCGTTCAATTACTAGAAGCGATAGAGAAGAAGGGGTTGAAATCACCTCTGACATTGAACGCATTGGAGGCCCTAACCGAACCGAGCCCTATGCTCCCCTACGACATTGAGAACCTCATGCGCGTAGCGCTCAAACCTATACAATATATACATTGGAAAGAGGAATGGTGGGCTGAACTCAGGCGGGTAGTAGTAGCCGCAGAAAGCAATCCAGGTCACCCCGTGCACGGCACGGACATGCTGAGGCTCACAGGGTCGGCACCAGGCATGGTTACCCCACAAGCTCAGTTAGCTCAGTTGCGCCCAGGGGAATTAATAGCGACTACTGGTGCGGCCTTAAAGGCCTTCAGGAGTTTGGCCCGCCATGCGGAACCATCCACACCGTGGACGGAAATAACCCAAGGCCCGACTGAATCGTTCCACGACTTTGCAGATAGGTTAATTAAGGCGGTCGAGGAGTCAGACCTACCCAGGGTTGTTCATGACCCTGTAATTGTGGACTGCCTTATACAAAAGTCCCACGAGGATATTAAAAATCTACTTCGTACGGCCCCTGGAGAGATCAGCACACCGGGACAGATCATTAAATATGTGTTAGAAAAACAGAAATCCATTCCCTTGACTAATGAGGGCCTGGCAGCCGCTCTTGCCAATGCGATGGCTGTGGCCTCAATGTCCCCTAAGGGTCCCTGCTTCCGCTGTGGGCAGTTCGGCCACATTAGGGCCCAGTGCAAAGCCATTAAGGATGGGGGAAGGGGCAGAGTCACCTGTCAGCTGTGTGGAAGAGGGGGACATAGTGCTCGACAGTGTAGGCGCTTTAAAATTCAGCTGCAGGGAAACAACAGTTTCCTGTTGTAAAACATGGAGAGCAAAACATGAAGAGATGGGCAAAATCGTATGGGTCCCATCACGGAAGGTTAGACCAGACCTCAAAAATAACACTGTCATTCACTTCTCACATTCTTATAGTGAACAAGATAAGAGCTCTTTCTTTACAGAAGCTGCTGGTGGAGATGCCGAAGCCGGAACCTGAACGACCAGGGGACTCACCGCGGGACAAGGAACCATTGCTTAAGAACAAGATGGGTCTGTGTAATATGTCTGTTACACTCCTACTCTTACTAACACCGGGAAATCCCGGGGAAGGGGTTCATCTCTTAGCACAGCACATCTATGCCAAGATGTGGAAGGTATGTGCTGCTTCAACCTGAGTGACCACAGCGAATCCGTACGCAAGAAGCTGCAATGGATGAAGGGACGTAATCAGAAGATAAAAGAACAGGTCGACCCGTTTGGTGATTGGCTTCGGGGACTATTTGGTGGGATTGGACCGTGGTTTACACAGATACTTAAAACTATAGGCCTAGCACTCTTAGTCTTTATGTGCACTATGCTATGTATTCTGTGCCTTATGGGATGCGTTCAGTGATGCCGCATGATGGACACATCTCTGACCAACACACACAGTATTATAGGCTTCACGAAAGATTGTAACCGGGGTTGGGGTTTAGGTAGATAGGTTCACATAGGTGTAGGAGAGTTGTGTTCGCGCTGTAACGGGGCAAGGCTTTATCGAGCATGGGGAGGGGGAGATGTTGTATTAGGCACCAACGAGGCTACGGGATGTGACGCGACAGGACCTCCCCTGCTCAGTGGTTGAACAATGCATGCTTAAGGGGTGTAGACGAAGTAGGAGATGAATGTATTTAAACGGATGCCACATGCTAATAAACACCATCTTACTGTCCACCACATTGGTGTATGCTGGCAGTTCTTGGCACTGATCAAGGAGCTGATCAGTTGAGCAAAGGGTGATAACAGCGTGACCTTAACATGTGTGGCAACACCTCCCCTCGTTATTCCCTGTTCTTTAGCCCTTACCGTACCCCATTACCTCCCCATCCCTGTTATGCTCCCACCATCCCCTCAATCCCCTCCATTTTCACCCCCACCCCCACCGTTCTTTCCTCCCTCTCTCCTTCCGTTACCCTCTCTTCCTTATTCCCTCTCCATTACCCTTCCCATTATCCTCTTGTTATCCCCTTCCCCATTACCCCTCAGGCCCCTTATTCCTCTCTGTTGCTCTCCCATCCCTTTTATACTCCCCATTATCCCCCCACCCCTGGTTGCAGACCGGCACCCCAACATTATCAGCCCTCCCTTCCTGGGGCTGCTGGTTCTCCTCTCCAGGAGTCACAGAGCCCTTTTTTGTGACAGGGAGGTGTTGAGGACCCACCTGCTTAGCCTTCAGTTCAGAGACATACAGGTTGGGCACCGGCAACTGGTGCACAGCTTTGGAGAGCAGAGTCACACAGAATGGCTTAGGTTAGAAGGGACCTTAAAGCCCATCCCTGCCACGTGCAGGGACACCTCCCACCACATCATGCTGCCCAAACCCCATCCAGCCTCTCCCTGAGCACCTTTAGAGATGGGGCAGCCCACACCAGGGCCTTTTTTGTTGCAGGGTGCCAAGGGGTTGGCTCTTTCCTTGATGGCCAACACCTCTGTCACCTCATTAGACCTGGGTGACAATTGGCTGCTGGGAGAAGGAGCAGCTGCAATTGCAGAAATGCTGAAAGAAAACCACTCCATTTCAGGTTTGTGTCATCCTTCCTGCTGTTCTGTGGTGGCTGCTTTGCTATAGAGGAAGAAATGGTGCTGTTTTCTTTGTGGTCTTAACCAATCCCTCTCTTACAGCAGCTCTGAGGCCTCTCCAGAGGCCAGAACTTTGTGTAAGCCAAACTGGTTGCAGCCCTGGAGGATGGATGTTATTCACTAAGAACGAGGTCAGCGTAAAGAGCTGAGAATAGAACACAGCTTTCAGCTGAGGCTGCCCTAATCTGCTTTGTCAGGGCACCACAGATGGAAGTGTCAAGTTTGGTGCTGTGAAGCACCAATGAAAATGGGATTTCCTTATTTTTCTTCTCTAGTGGTTGAATTCTGTAGTAGGTGTTTAGGGTTCTATTAATTCTGTGCTGGAGAAATTCATTCTATATACAGGTGGGCAGAGGAATTCAGGCTTCTGTTTTCTATGTTAAAATATAGTGTTAGAGCAGTTTAGACTCCTTACATTCTGAGTCTGGCACTGCTTCTCCCATTACAGTGTGGAGGCATCTGCTTGGCATCTGTCATGATGGCATCTGATGATCTGATAATGCTTTTTCCTTCCCCAGCTGTCAATTTATCTGACAACAAAATGGGCGTTGAAGGAGCTAAGGCCATTTCTGCTATGCTTCTAGGAAATACTACAGTTGTGGTCCTCCAGCTCTCTGGAAATGAGTTTGATGACCATGCAGCCAAGTATTTAGCAGATGCCATCAGAGCAAACAGCAAAGTGGAAGTTCTGGATCTGAGTTACACCAAGTTTGGTGACAAAGCAGGTAAAGTGCTGTCTGCATGCCTTGCATAGAGAGCGGTGCTGCAGGAGTTCTGAGTTTCTTGCTTGCCTCAGGCCATCGGGGAGCACTTCTGCAGAATGTTCCTTGTGATGTCAGTGCTAATCCTTAACTCTTCATCCTTCATGCTCATTTACTTCAGTTTGCTTCACAAGAGATGGATAAGCAACCTCCTCTCCTTGTCCTCTCCCTTCCCATTATTACTTTTGCAGGCTTCAATGCCTTCTTTTCTCTCCATCCCTGTGCTTCTGAGCTCCTGCTGCCTCCACAGTCAAATATCTCTCCTGTCTTCAGGTCTTGGCCATGACTTCTTTTTTTTTTTCCCATGCTTATCATGGATCTCATTTCTTTCCTGTCCCATCAGACACTTACAGAGCATTTGCTGGGAAAATCTCTTCGGATTTCAGAGCTGTAGGGGTGGCTAGAGAGCAGGGCTGGCTTCTCTGCCACCAGCAAGCTGCAGTTGGCTGGAGGCCAGAGCTGTGGAAGAATGAGAGAGCCTGTGGGATGCTACCTGCTGCTCGGTGTCAGCTTTCAGAGTCGCATGGGACTGGAGCTGTGCAATCAGCTCTTCAGGCTTGAGCCACAGAGCGTGGCTCTGTTTTGTGCTGATTGGATTTTCTCTTCCACAGGCTGAATTTGCAGCCTGCAGTCGGAGAACACATACGCTTCTATTGTCTGGCAGCTTCTGCTTTGTGCCTGTGCTAAATAAGGTATAAAAGAAAATAATATTTTCTGCTTTTAATTGCTTGCCCAGATGGAACACAGACAACTGCAGAGAAATACCTAAACTAACCCAAGCTCTCTTTGCAAAGCAGCTGTTTTAACTCTTAAGCTGTTTGGCACCACGTGTTTCTCTTAAGGTGAAGTTCTTGGAGTGGCAATAGCAGAAAACATCGGATTAAAGGAACTGAAAATCAGCTGGAACCATTTCCACAGTGAGGGAGCAGTTGCTTTGGCCAAAGGCGTGGGGGTAGGAAATGTTTTCACTCCTGTTTCAAATGCTGAAATCTCACATGAAGCTTTGTCTGTTTGTATGAGCATCAACGTCATCATGTGATGTTTGTCCACCAGCCATCTATGATCTGGGATCACACAGACCTTGGAACCAAGACAGTAAAATCATTCATTGTTTACTGACATAGTACATATGTTTTCATTTCTCCACTTCTAGCTCTTTCCCTTTTTAGAGTCAAACTTGGTCTAATGAATGCTCCGAATTGTTTCATTGCACTTCTGATTCACAAATCAATATAGAAGTTGCTTTGTATTCTATATACAGTTTTTACTCTGCTCAAAGAAAGAAGCTTCTTTTAGTAATAAGGCTTTAAATTCAATGTCTATGTCATTTGTCACAGGCAAATGTGTCCCTCAAGGTGTGGATGTTTCCTACAATGGCTTTGGCAACAGTGGAGCAGCTGCCTTGGGAGATGCTCTCCGAGCCAACAACGTCCTGCACGGAGACGCTGATGATGGCCATGTGCTTGTATTGCAACTCAAACCTGCTTGAACTGTTTTTGCATGCGGTGGAAGTGCAGGCAGAGGAAGGGGTGCTGCACAGCTTGGAAAGCTCACAGTGCTGCTCGTTTTTTGTCTTCATAGAACTGGAGACATGTCCTGGCTAACGGGGAAAGGCTCCTAACACAGACATGACTGCAACCTCCTGATACTGCGCTGGCCTCGAGGAGATGGGGATGGCTGCAGAGCTCCACAGCACGATGCAAATAATGCACCCGAGTCATTTTCCCTTGAGACTTGGCCAAACCCAGCCTTTTTCACCCAGCAGTCACCTTCCCAGCAGCTCTGTGCATGCAAACCGCCGCCAGCTCTCCTGGCCCTGCAGCCAGGCGTGGGGTCAGTGGGTGGAATTCCCACTGGAAAGTCAGAAAAACAGATTCTGGGGGAGCAGGGTTGGCACCAGCATGGCTGGCAAGGAGCTGCAGACTGCTGACATGGGTGCCACGGTGCTGATGGGTGCCACATCCATGCTCTCCAAGCGGCACAACGAGAGCCCCAAGCACATCCCTTCACCCTATGAACAGCATGAGTGCCTTTTGTTGTTCTCTGTGGCCAGTACATGCTCTCAAGCACATTGCTCCTTCCTAGATCCTCTTTCCTCCCCATGGAGCCCAGCATCTGCACCTTCTCCTTAGTGGTTATGGAAAGATTGACATTGCTGCTGACATGCTACTCCAGGAAGAATAGTTGGAGGAGTATTTCTGGCTGTTCTCTGCCCTTACGTCATTTACTCTTCCTGTCTCCTTGTGGCAGGGCTACATATCTCATCTCAGCTGGCAGTGTCAGTGCTCTGTGGCTTGCTGTTCCTGGCTGGCAAGAAGGGCCCGGGTTCTTACTCAGGAGTGGAGGTGGCCAGTCCAGATCTCTGTGTTTGTCCACCCAGCAGAGCCAGATGTGAGATTCCCCCATGGACAGCTTCCAGTTCCACAGCTCCTTTGGGAGCTTTGTTCCCCATCTGTCACTGCATTACCCTCAGCCCAAAGCCAGAGAGTTGTTATTTTCAGTTAGATTCAACCTTCCCTTATGAATGAAAGCGGTGCTTCAGTTGTGATCCAGACCTTTTCTCTTTCCTTCCAAGCCCAGCAGCTTGACCAGGTGGTGCCTGCACCTCCTGTGCAGGATTCCATTGGTGTCCCATGTCCTACTCATTTTTATTTCCAGATTTTCAGATGGCAACATCAGCAGACAGATGTCTGTCACACCACCTCTTGGTCCCTTCTGCTTTCACACAGTGTGAAAGAGGTGTGACCAGTGGTGGCAGTAGGCAGGGATGTGGGCACAGTGCCCAGCTGCTGCTTTGGATCCATGTGCCCCATGGGCAGATGTGGTTTTGCATCACACATCGTGCTGCTGGGGTGGCCAGATGCAATCCAACAGCATTGGGATCATTTACCTGCTATTGCTCTGCTCCTTCTTTTCTCATTGTGTGTCCTGACAGCAGCCCCAGCACAGCAGCTCTGTGTGCTCCCCAGCAGAGCCTGGCTGAGCTTTTCCAAAGCGGACACCTTTCTGCTCATCCAAAGGCACCATCCTCTGAAGTCCTCCCAGACAGATTTGCAGTGTGTTTTGCTTTTCAGGAAAAGCACGTCCTGTCCACATAGGGCCAAATAGACCAGCAGGACCTCATGGGCTTTTCTACTGGTTCATTTCAGCCTTCCTCAGTGCACTGTCCTAGTCTAGTGACAGACCAACACTCAGAGCATGCTGTATTTACTCCATACCTTGTAACGTTGCCTGGGATATCCACGTAGCATAGGGCTTTTTCCCACAAGAGAGCCCTTGGTGGGCTTCAGCCAGGTGTGCACTGATCTCCTAGCACTCCTTCCTTCTTCCCAGCAGCCTGTGTGATGTACTCCACAGCTTAGCTTTGGCTTTAGCAAGTAGAAAAATCCTTTTTATTTGGTTTCTCATGTCCCTTACCAGGGTCTATCCCTTAACAACTGCTTTGCAATGGCCTCAATAGCAGCAGCAGCAACCAGACCAGGCACTGGCAGCAGCTGCTGCCCGAGGCACCTCCTGGGATGGGGTGAAGGCTGAAGATCACAAGGAGAGCCACTGGGGGCTCACACCTGTGTGGGGACCCACACGTCCATGATGGGGACCACCTGCTCCAGTGGGGGTAAAAAGCTCCATGGGCCTGGGGACTTTAGGACTCGTTTCTGGCAATGTCACCTCAATGCCAGCATGGAGACTATGGAGCACTTCTGCTGCAGTGTCCCTTCTGCAAGGTGAAGGGTCTCAGGGGATGGGACACATCCACATCCGTCAGGGAATTTTAAGCAATAATGATGCTGATACAATGCAGCGGGGAGAGGGTGCAATGGGGCAGAGTGCTGCATGGAGGGGGTGGTGGTGACAGAGGGACAGCCACCACCTGCTGCTGCCCCACTGCTGGAGATGCTCTGTACCCTTGGGCTCAGTGTCTGGGAGCTCTCGCTGTGGCAATAAAGGCCCTTCCCAACAGCTGTGTACCACGAGAGCCAATGGCTGCCTGGCCCCACGCATTACCCTGAGCAGTCGCTGCCTTAATTCCCCTCCTGCTAATCCCAGCTTTGCTGCCAGCCATGGCTGCACACACACTGCTGCCCCCCAACCTGCGCCGGGGGCTGACGGCCTTCAGCGGTGCCCTCTTCACCACCAACAAGACATGGGACAGCAGCACTGCTCACCTCTACCATCCAGGTACCCCGGGGAGTTTGACTCCTGCATCCGCGCTGTGGGCAGCCACGGGTCCCCTCACCCCCAGCAATGGCTGGCAGCGAACATCAGTGCTGTTGCACTGGGGCTGGGATGCAGGAGAGGGATGATGGGGGTACTGGGGGTCCTCCCCAGCCCTGCTTTTCTCTGCCCAGTGCATGAGGTGCTGGCCAGCCTGCCCCTCCAGGTGATGCTCTACTTCAATGTCTGCTACTTCCCCTGCTGGTGCCTGGCTGAGGGCATGATGCTACAGCTGAAGGTACCCTTAGCTTTCCAAGGGGGAAGGCTACACTGGGAGGGCAGTGAGCAGGGCTGGGGACCAGCATGGGGCTGGCAGAGACAAGGCTGTGCCCTGTTACAGTACAACCTGCTGCCCCGCTACTACCAGCTCCTCCTGCTCGCTGCCTTCCTTATCCTCACACTGGCCGAAGGAGCCCGGCTCTACCTGGGCTACATTGGGAACCTGCAGGAGAAGGTAAGGGCTGGCCCAATGCTCCATGCTGGATGTCCCCTTTGCCGAGGGTCTGAGAGCCCATCACCTTCCTTCCTCCTCGAGTGCCAATTCACAGAATCACACAGAATCACAGAATGGTGAGGGTTGGAAGGGACCTCAAGGATCATGAATCTCCAACCCCCCTGCCACATGCAGGGCCACCAACCTCCCCATTTAATACCAGATCAGGCTGCCCAGGGCCCCATCCAATCTGGCCTTGAACACCTCCAGGGACGGGGCATCCACAACCTCTCTGGGCAGCCTGTTCCAGCACCTCACCACTCTCTCTGTAAAGAACTTCCCCCTGACATCCAATTCAGGATGCTCCAGGGGGTTCAGCCCCTGCAGAGGTGCACCCTGCATACCAAGGTTTCCCATACATCTTCACCAGCCTCTGCCCACACAGGTGCCTGAGCTTGCTGGCTTCCTTCTTCTCTCCATCCTGATCCAGCTGCCCCTCCTGCTGTTCCTGCTCACGGACCACCTCACCATCCGCCTGCCGCTGGAGCTGGCTGTGCACAGCCTTCTCCTGGCCTTCCTCATCTGTGAGGTGGTGGCTGGTTTCCAGGCACTGCGGGCAATGAGCAGGCAGCTGGCAGCTCAGTTCTACCTGCGGCAGTTCAAGGTGGGCAGCCAGGGTGATGCTGCAGGACACAATCCACCCTACTGAGCCCAACAACATTAAACAGCACCAGACTCAAATGTGCTTCTGAACACTCTTTTCTGAGCCAGGCAGCTCTGGGGCTCGTGGGGTTCCCTGAGCTCTGCCACCAAGAAAGGGGTACGTGTCCATGTTGATTCCTTGTAGGGCAGAGTTGGGGTGTGCAGCTCAGTGCTTGCAGGATGCAGGTGGACTTCGTGTGACCACACAAAGGATGCAGGGCTCCAAGGGAAAGAGCATGGCCAGAGCCACCTCCCACTTTCTGAACAGCTTTATTTCAGTGCATCCCTGCTTTTCACAGGGCCAAGTGGGAAGGGAAGAAGCGCAAAGTGCTTTAAGCCTCTTGTGCTGAGCACGGACTGACCCCATCCCAGTGAGCCCCAGCCCCAGCAGCAGCTCTGCAGCATGGCCCTGGAGCTGCATGTTGTGTCAGGAGGACTCTCCATATACTCTCTGTGCACCAAGGACTTCTGCTGATGCTGAGACTCCTTCAGAAGTGCAGCACCCAGCCCCAGTGCTTGGCCAGAATTGGGCCACCTCCTGCAGGGCCAAAGCTGTGCCCCATCACATCTACCTGCAGGTCACTCCAGTGTGCATTGCTGAGCATCTCCCAGGTCCTGGGCAGCCCCCTCTGCCTCAGCTGTTGCTTTTTTCTTACCTTTGGGAGGTTTTGCCTGCAAAATGAACAGAGACATTTGCTACAGCCCAGGGGATGCCCAGGCCCTGCCCTGCTCTGCCCATTCCCATGCTAACAGTTCCATTCCTTCAAGCTGACTTGAGATTCAGGTTGGAATCAGGCCAAATGTGTTTTCCCCAGTAGGATGGTGCAGCCCTGGGACACTTCCCCAAGGAGCTGGAGGTCTTCAGCCTTGGAGGCTGCCAACACTCTGTCTGAGAAAGCTGAAGATGCCCTAAGCAAGGGCTGGCAGCAGACCTGCTCTGATGGGGAATGAGAGAGTTCTGGAAGGGCTCCCAGTCCACCTGGGCAGTGCCAAGCAGACATAACGCACAGCAAGAAAATCTACAGCATCAACATTGACACAGCTCCCAGATCTGCTGACCTGAGTTACAATCAAAGGGCAAAAAGCAAGGAAATCAGCTCACAAAATCTCAGTTCTCCCAGGTGGTTCCACAGCTCGTCCTTACCTCCTCAAACTTCTCTTTCCAATAGAAGTCAGCCTTCGCATCCAGGTAGAGCAGAACTAGGTCACAGACCATGGTGGCCTAGAGGGGGGACAAATGGAGCAGAGGCGGGGAATGCTGTGGGTCAGGACTGGTAGAGGGGAGAGCCACAGTCATAGCCATGCAAGGGACAGGGACATTTGGGGGAAATGGGGGCTGCTGGGGGACCCCATTACTGAGTCAATGGCATCAAGTGCCAGGCATGCTACACTGGGCTGCACATCATGTTTCCTGAAGCTAGGAAGCTGCAGATGGGCAGCAGATCATAGCCCATGGATCAGAGGAAAAGAGCATCTTCAGTACTCACGGTTCCAAAGAGCGCAATGCCGGTGCCGAAGCTGACAGCAGCAGGAATTATGCCAAACTTCCCAGCCTGATGAAAACAAGGGGTGGAGGAGAGAAGGCAGAGAGCAGGGAGAGGGCTGTGAGGAGCCCGTAGGGAAGCTGTGGGGCTGCAGGAGGAGCGCTGCAGGCAGTGACAAGGAAGGGGGGTTCGAGGACACGCTACCTGGCCGTGCACAGAGATGTCAAAACGGATGCCATAGAGCTTCAGCAGGCTCCGGTAGTGCTGCCTCTGCGAGTCCCAGTAGTAGGAGGCCGTTCTGCAGAGGCACACAGGGCTCAGCCACACATCCCTGCACCCAGCCGGGCTCAGCACGGGCATGGCTGGCTTAACGGGTCCCATCTGCCCTGCTGCTCCTTTCAGGGAAAGTGAGATCCCAAGTGACAGCAGTGTGCCCATCCCAGCGCCCTCACCTGAAGTTGTACCTCCTGTCCAGCAGGATGAAGGAATAGCGTGGCTGGCAGTGGGCAGCAGGCTGGTCCAGGTCACAGTCCCACTCAATGCGCACGCTGATGCTTCCTCCCTGCAGCACAGCAACACATGTTATATTCCAGGGACTGGAGATGTCACATAATCACAGCACGGTTGAAAGGGATCTTAATACCCCCCAGCCCCAACCTATGCCCTGGGTTGGTTGCCTCCTAGCAGATCAGGCTGCCAGGGTCCATCCAGCCTGGCCTCCTTTGAGGAATTAGAATCATAGAATGGATCAGGTTGGAAAAGACCTTAAAGATCATCGAGTCCAATTAGCATTAGCAGTCATCTTTTATGCTTGAAAAGCAAAAGAAGCAAATACCAGCAGTGCGAGGGACCCAAAGGTCTCCCCAGCTGCTTCCACCATGTCACGGATACGGAACACAGGGCAGGAAGGGCTGAAAAAGGGATCGTACATGCAGGTCTTGAAATAGGTGGGGTCATTGGTCTGCAATGTGTTGCCCCTGAAACAGGAGAAAGAGAGACAGAGGGGTGGTTGAGCTGAGCATAGAGGCTGGGCCAGGCAGCACACGCTAAGGGCTGGAGAGTGTCAGACTTACTTGGAGAAGTTAAATTTGGTGAAGTTGACAGTATTTTTTATAAAAAGAGTGAAATTCTCTGCCTCGGCCAGAAGAGGTTTCCTGCAAAACAAAGCCCTGGGATTTGGGCTACATTGGCAGTGACAAAGGACCAAGAATCATGGAACCATTACGGTTGGGAAAGACCTCTAATAAGGTCATCTTACGCCAACTGCCTGCCTACCACCACCACTGCCCACTAACCACATCCCTCAGTGCCACATCTCCCCATTCCTTGAACACCCTGAAGGACCATCCTCATCCCTGTGCTGTACCTGGGCAGGGTGTCATTCTCCACGGGGCACCAGCCAAAGATCTCACAGGTGGAATGGGTGCTGTTGAACATCACACATTTCCCAGTCTTAATCCCTAGAAATGAGGCAACCCGAATCATGCCCTTCTAATTTAAGCAGTCTCCAGGATTTATTGCAAAAGGGCACTGAACTTGGGCAATGAGGCGTCGCTATGGAGCTGGAATTGAATGATTTCATTCTATTTTTGAAGCAAAACATGTAGTACCATTGCCATGAACCACTGGGTTTCCAACAGGACAATCCACATCTTCCATGCAGATCCCGTCCAGCACAGAGGGGCTCTGAAAGAGACAGGAGAGAAGTGGTCACTGCTGCGGAGCCCCTTAAGGCTCACAGCCATTCATCCACATCTCCATGCATGTCCCAAATGCTTCCAAACCAGCAGCACAGTTCCCCTCTCGCCCCCCCCCCCCCAGGCTGGGATAAGGGGTTCCCCAGTACAGCTTCATGGTTGGGTTGGAAAGGACCTTAAAGCCCACCCACTGGTTATATGTGAAGAGGTGCAAACCTTGGGAATTCAGCTACTGAAGTCCAATGCTTTAGAAAACCTAAATCTGGCCAAGATTCCTTCAACATACCCTTCCTATCACCTTCTAGTAAGTCAGCCTTGAAAATCTATTGGTGATGGTGTTCTCCAGGGGCACAAACAGAACCAGGTTGCACGTGCTACAAGCGCATGGTGAGAGATGAGATCTGCTGTGCAGAAACCCTGGAAACTTCAGGGCTGAAGGGTTTATTGGGGAGCACAGAAAGTAAACGTACCTGGGCAGAGAATGTCTTTACTCTTCATCTTTATCAGAAACAACTGCTGATTCTTCAACAGCTGCACAGCCATGCACTGCAGCCAGGAAGCAAAGCCAGCCTTCTTGGAGAGCAAAGCACCAACGGCATCAGATGGGAGCAAACAGGGAGGCAGCTTCCAAAATCTAATCCCCATCTCACCTCCTTTCATGAGCAACATCCCAACGCTCCCTGAGCTCCAGCAGCTCAAGGTTGTGCCCACAGCCCTGGGGAGCTGCGCCATGCCACACACCACTGCAGACTGGGGAACCACTGTGCCCAACTCCTCCTATACAGCCCCCCACCAAGGCCTGCTCACCTCGGGACAGGTGCCCTGAACCTGCTTGTCCGTCACAATGAAGTTGGTCACCAAAAAAAGCACATTTTCTCCCTGCGAGGCAAGGAGACACCTTCAGCAGTGCACTACTGCAGAACACACTTTGGAGCTTCCAACTTCTTTTTCGGGCAGCAGAGCCGGGAAGCTTTACGGGGGGGTTGCAGCCGGGGCTCGCAGAGCTTGTGGCACGGGTTCGAATCCCGGCAAGGGACGCACCCGAGTTCGAATCCCGGCGCCGGAGCGTCCGAGGTCCCCGGGTTCGAATCCCGCCTCCTTACCTGCGGGGGCCTCGAGAAATCCGCCGCATCCCAGAGCCTTCTCCTCGCGTCCTCCGCCCGGCTGACGGACACTCCCTTCAGCTTAGTGACGACCGAGACGTGGGGAGCGGCATCGGTGTCTTGGTAACCCCTCCGCACCACGAACACCCACCTGCAGACGGGCGGAGCGGTGAGCCCGGCTCGGAGCCGCTGGATAAAGCAGCGCCGCTGGGGCGGCCCTACCCCAGCACGTAGCCCAGCACGGCGAGCTGCAGCAGGCGGTGCAGCAGCCCCACGCGCCGGTTCCTCGTCAACGCGAACTTCTCGGTCTTGTAATCCAGCAGCTCCCCGCACAGCGCTGCGCCTCCGCCGCCCAACGTCGCCATGGCAACAGCGCGGGGTCCGGAGATGGCGGAGGACCGGAGCTCCGCGTTCCGCTCTTCTCCCTCACATCGGAAGCACGGCTCGTATCTGGCGGCGTGCCGGGCCTGCGGCGTCTGCCCGGCTTCCTGCCTGCTGCCCGATCCGCCCGGCCCTGCGCTCCTCCTGCGGCACCGCGGGGTGGGCTCTCGGGTGAGGGCACCCTCCCGGCCTCATCATTCCCCATCCCTGCTATTACCCCCTCCCATTATCCTCCCTTGTTATCTCTCTCTTTACCCTCTCCCATCCCCGGTATCCCCCTCATTATCCCCCCCATCCCATCCTTCACTTACCATCCCCATTAGTCATCCTCCCACCGTCTCCCCCATCCCCATTATTCCTCCCCGTTGTATTAGGCGCCGACGAGGCTACGGGATGTGACGCGACAGGACATCCCCTGCTCAGTGGTTGGACAATGCATGCTTAAGGGGTGTAGACGAAGTAGGAGATGAGTGTATTTAAACAGATGCCACGCGGTAATAAACGCCATCTTGGCACTGATCAGTTGAGCGGAGTGGTACAGCGTGACCTTAACACGTGTGGCAACAAATGGTGCCCCGTGTGAGGCACGCTGTGTCCTTTCACCCTTTGCAGTGACGACGGTGCTCTCAGCCTGCGGTAACGCGGAAACCTGAGGGGACGGCAGGGCGCCTGCGGAGGAGCGTGGAGGCGACGGTTTGGCTCGCGAGCTTTCTCCGGTGACGGGACTTTTACCATGGAACAGGTCATTAAGGCATCGCTCCAATTCTGTAAAGATCGTTGCAGGAAGAACGCCCCTTCTAAGAAGGATGTTCACGCTGTTATATCCCGGTTGGAACGGGAGGGGGAGATTAAAGCTCCCCAAGAGATTCTCGATCACAGGAGGTGGGACGATTTCACCTCCGTGCTCGCACAGCACGTCATGAGCACCCAAAAGGATGGCTCAGAGCTGAAAACGTGGGGACTGATACTCGGGGCGCTGAAAGCAGCGGGGGAGGAGGGGAAGGTGCTGATACAAGCCCGGCAACTCTTGGGTTTCGACTTGGTGGCCCCAGAGGAGGGCTCGCCCAGCAGCACGGCTAACTCGATAGCCCCGGGGGGGGGCTCTTCTTTTGTCGGGGGCGAGGCTTGTCGGCCGGGGAATAGCCTTTCTTCCAGATGCCCTGAGGCCAAGATGGTGCCGGATGATCTGACCACAGCTGCGCAATCGCCAACGGACCGGCAGCCATCGACCCCCTTATCAAGTGGCGGCACCTTATCGCAAGACCTTGAGTCCCCTCCTCCGTATCCTCGGCAGTCTCTGTATCCTTCCTCGCGAAGTTTCAGCACGCCTATAGAGGCGGAGTCGGGGGCGGATAATAGGCGGGGTGCCAGCCCTGATGGGGGGGGAAGCAGGCGCGTCACCGACTGGCAAAAAGTGAGAGAGGCGATGCAAGAAAGGGGCTTGGTTTCCGCAACCCCTGTAGTAGCAGGGAAGGAGGGACAGGCATGGGTCCCATTGGACCCAAAGGCAGTCGTTCAATTACTAGAAGCGATAGAGAAGAAGGGGTTGAAATCACCTCTGACATTGAACGCATTGGAGGCCCTAACCGAACCGAGCCCTATGCTCCCCTACGACATTGAGAACCTCATGCGCGTAGCGCTCAAACCTATACAATATATACATTGGAAAGAGGAATGGTGGGCTGAACTCAGGCGGGTAGTAGTAGCCGCAGAAAGCAATCCAGGTCACCCCGTGCACGGCACGGACATGCTGAGGCTCACAGGGTCGGCACCAGGCATGGTTACCCCACAAGCTCAGTTAGCTCAGTTGCGCCCAGGGGAATTAATAGCGACTACTGGTGCGGCCTTAAAGGCCTTCAGGAGTTTGGCCCGCCATGCGGAACCATCCACACCGTGGACGGAAATAACCCAAGGCCCGACTGAATCGTTCCACGACTTTGCAGATAGGTTAATTAAGGCGGTCGAGGAGTCAGACCTACCCAGGGTTGTTCATGACCCTGTAATTGTGGACTGCCTTATACAAAAGTCCCACGAGGATATTAAAAATCTACTTCGTACGGCCCCTGGAGAGATCAGCACACCGGGACAGATCATTAAATATGTGTTAGAAAAACAGAAATCCATTCCCTTGACTAATGAGGGCCTGGCAGCCGCTCTTGCCAATGCGATGGCTGTGGCCTCAATGTCCCCTAAGGGTCCCTGCTTCCGCTGTGGGCAGTTCGGCCACATTAGGGCCCAGTGCAAAGCCATTAAGGATGGGGGAAGGGGCAGAGTCACCTGTCAGCTGTGTGGAAGAGGGGGACATAGTGCTCGACAGTGTAGGCGCTTTAAAATTCAGCTGCAGGGAAACAACAGTTTCCTGTTGTAAAACATGGAGAGCAAAACATGAAGAGATGGGCAAAATCGTATGGGTCCCATCACGGAAGGTTAGACCAGACCTCAAAAATAACACTGTCATTCACTTCTCACATTCTTATAGTGAACAAGATAAGAGCTCTTTCTTTACAGAAGCTGCTGGTGGAGATGCCGAAGCCGGAACCTGAACGACCAGGGGACTCACCGCGGGACAAGGAACCATTGCTTAAGAACAAGATGGGTCTGTGTAATATGTCTGTTACACTCCTACTCTTACTAACACCGGGAAATCCCGGGGAAGGGGTTCATCTCTTAGCACAGCACATCTATGCCAAGATGTGGAAGGTATGTGCTGCTTCAACCTGAGTGACCACAGCGAATCCGTACGCAAGAAGCTGCAATGGATGAAGGGACGTAATCAGAAGATAAAAGAACAGGTCGACCCGTTTGGTGATTGGCTTCGGGGACTATTTGGTGGGATTGGACCGTGGTTTACACAGATACTTAAAACTATAGGCCTAGCACTCTTAGTCTTTATGTGCACTATGCTATGTATTCTGTGCCTTATGGGATGCGTTCAGTGATGCCGCATGATGGACACATCTCTGACCAACACACACAGTATTATAGGCTTCACGAAAGATTGTAACCGGGGTTGGGGTTTAGGTAGATAGGTTCACATAGGTGTAGGAGAGTTGTGTTCGCGCTGTAACGGGGCAAGGCTTTATCGAGCATGGGGAGGGGGAGATGTTGTATTAGGCACCAACGAGGCTACGGGATGTGACGCGACAGGACCTCCCCTGCTCAGTGGTTGAACAATGCATGCTTAAGGGGTGTAGACGAAGTAGGAGATGAATGTATTTAAACGGATGCCACATGCTAATAAACACCATCTTACTGTCCACCACATTGGTGTATGCTGGCAGTTCTTGGCACTGATCAAGGAGCTGATCAGTTGAGCAAAGGGTGATAACAGCGTGACCTTAACATGTGTGGCAACACCTCCCCTCGTTATTCCCTGTTCTTTAGCCCTTACCGTACCCCATTACCTCCCCATCCCTTTTATGCTCCCACCATCCCCTCAATCCCCTCCATTTTCACCCCCACCCCCACCGTTCTTTCCTCCCTCTCCCCTTCCATTACCCTCTCTTCCTTATTCCCTCTCCATTACCCTTCCCATTATCCTCTTGTTATCCTCTTCCCCATTACCCCTCAGCCCCCTTATTCCTCTCTGTTGCTCTCCCATCCCTTTTATACTCCCCATTATCCCCCCACCCCTGGTTGCAGACCGGCACCCCAGCATTATCAGCCCTCCCTTCCTGGGGCTGCTGGTTCTCCTCTCCAGGAGTCACAGAGCCCATTTTTGTGACAGGGAGGTGTTGAGGACCCACCTGCTTAGCCTTCAGTTCAGAGACATCCAGGTTGGGCACCGGCAACTGGTGCACGGCTTTGGAGAGCAGAGTCACACAGAATGGCTTAGGTTAGAAGCGACCTTAAAGCCCATCCCTGCCACGTGCAGGGACACCTCCCACCACATCATGCTGCCCAAACCCCATCCAGCCTCTCCCTGAGCACCTTTAGAGATGGGGCAGCCCACACCAGGGCCTTTTTTGTTGCAGGGTGCCAAGGGGTTGGCTCTTTCCTTGATGGCCAACACCTCTGTCACCTCATTAGACCTGGGTGACAATTGGCTGCTGGGAGAAGGAGCAGCTGCAATTGCAGAAATGCTGAAAGAAAACCACTCCATTTCAGGTTTGTGTCATCCTTCCTGCCGTTCTGTGGTGGCTGCTTTGCTATAGAGGAAGAAATGGTGCTGTTTTCTTTGTGGTCTTAACCAGTCCCCCTCTTACAGCAGCTCTGAGGCCTCTCCAGAGGCCAGAACTTTGTGTAAGCCAAACTGGTTGCAGCCCTGGAGGATGGATGTTATTCACTAAGAACGAGGTCAGCGTAAACAGCTGAGAATAGAACACAGCTTTCAGCTGAGTCTGCCCTAATCTGTTTTCTCAGGGCACCACAGATGGAAGTGTCAAGTTTGGTGCTGTGAAGCACCAATGAAAATGGGATTTCCTTATTTTTCTTCTCTAGTGGTTGAATTCTGTAGTAGGTGTTTAGGGTTCTATTAATTCTGTGCTGGAGAAATTCATTCTATATACAGGTGGGCAGAGGAATTCAGGCTTCTGTTTTCTATGTTAAAATATAGTGTTAGAGCAGTTTAGACTCCTTACATTCTGAGTCTGGCACTGCTTCTCCCATTACAGTGTGGAGGCATCTGCTTGGCATCTGTCATGATGGCATCTGATGATCTGATAATGCTTTTTCCTTCCCCAGCTGTCAATTTATCTGACAACAAAATGGGCGTTGAAGGAGCTAAGGCCATTTCTGCTATGCTTCTAGGAAATACTACAGATGTGGTCCTCCAGCTCTCTGGAAATGAGTTTGATGACCATGCAGCCAAGTATTTAGCAGATGCCATCAGAGCAAACAGCAAAGTGGAAGTTCTGGATCTGAGTTACACCAAGTTTGGTGACAAAGCAGGTAAAGTGCTGTCTGCATGCCTTGCATAGAGAGCAGTGCTGCAGGAGTTCTGAGTTTCTTGCTTGCCTCAGGCCATCGGGGAGCACTTCTGCAGAATGTTCCTTGTGATGTCAGTGCTAATCCTTAACTCTTCATCCTTCATGCTCATTTACTTCAGTTTGCTTCACAAGAGATGGATAAGCAACCTCCTCTCCTTGTCCTCTCCTTGTCCTCTCCCTTCCCATTATTACTTTTGCAGGCTTCAATGCCTTCTTTTCTCTCCATCCCTGTGCTTCTGAGCTCCTGCTGCCTTCACAGTCAAATCTCTCTCCTGTCTTCAGGTCTTGTCCATGACTTCTTTTTTTTTCCCATGCTTATCATGGATCTCATTTCTTTCCTGTCCCATCAGACACTTACAGAGCATTTGCTGGGAAAATCTCTTCGGATTTCAGAGCTGTAGGGGTGGCTAGAGAGCAGGGCTGGCTTCTCTGCCACCAGCAAGCTGCAGTTGGCTGGAGGCCAGAGCTGTGGAAGAATGAGAGAGCCTGTGGGATGCTACCTGCTGCTCGGTGTCAGCTTTCAGAGTCGCATGGGACTGGAGCTGTGCAATCAGCTCTTCAGGCTTGAGCCACAGAGCGTGGCTCTGTTTTGTGCTGATTGGATTTTCTCTTCCACAGGCTGAATTTGCAGCCTGCAGTCGGAGAACACATACGCTTCTATTGTCTGGCAGCTTCTGCTTTGTGCCTGTGCTAAATAAGGTATAAAAGAAAATAATATTTTCTGCTTTTAATTGCTTGCCCAGATGGAACACAGACAACTGCAGAGAAATACCTAAACTAACCCAAGCTCCCTGCTTTGCAAAGCAGCTGTTTTAACTCTTAAGCTGTTTGACACCACGTGTTTCTCTTAAGGTGAAGTTCTTGGAGTGGCAATAGCAGAAAACATCGGATTAAAGGAACTGAAAATCAGCTGGAACCATTTCCACAGTGAGGGAGGAGTTGCTTTGGCCAAAGGCGCGGGGGTAGGAAATGTTTTCACTCCTGTTTCAAATGCTGAAATCTCACATGAAGCTTTGTCTGTTTGTATGAGCATCAACGTCATCATGTGATGTTTGTCCACCAGCCATCTATGATCTGGGATCACACAGACCTTGGAACCAAGACAGTAAAATCATTCATTGTTTACTGACATAGTACATATGTTTTCATTTCTCCACTTCTAGCTCTTTCCCTTTTTAGAGTCAAACTTGGTCTAATGAATGCTCCGAATTGTTTCATTGCACTTCTGATTCACAAATCAATATAGAAGTTGCTTTGTATTCTATATACAGTTTTTACTCTGCTCAAAGAAAGAAGCTTCTTTTAGTAATAAGGCTTTAAATTCAATGTCTATGTCATTTGTCACAGGCAAATGTGTCCCTCAAGGTGTGGATGTTTCCTACAATGGCTTTGGCAACAGTGGAGCAGCTGCCTTGGGAGATGCTCTCCGAGCCAACAACGTCCTGCACGGAGACGCTGATGATGGCCATGTGCTTGTATTGCAACTCAAACCTGCTTGAACTGTTTTTGCATGCGGTGGAAGTGCAGGCAGAGGAAGGGGTGCTGCACAGCTTGGAAAGCTCACAGTGCTGCTCGTTTTTTGTCTTCATAGAACTGGAGACATGTCCTGGCTAACGGGGAAAGGCTCCTAACACAGACATGACTGCAACCTCCTGATACTGCGCTGGCCTCGAGGAGATGGGGATGGCTGCAGAGCTCCACAGCACGATGCAAATAATGCACCCGAGTCATTTTCCCTTGAGACTTGGCCAAACCCAGCCTTTTTCACCCAGCAGTCACCTTCCCAGCAGCTCTGTGCATGCAAACCGCCGCCAGCTCTCCTGGCCCTGCAGCCAGGCGTGGGGTCAGTGGGTGGAATTCCCACTGGAAAGTCAGAAAAACAGATTCTGGGGGAGCAGGGTTGGCACCAGCATGGCTGGCAAGGAGCTGCAGACTGCTGACATGGGTGCCACGGTGCTGATGGGTGCCACATCCATGCTCTCCAAGCGGCACAACGAGAGCCCCAAGCACATCCCTTCACCCTATGAACAGCATGAGTGCCTTTTGTTGTTCTCTGTGGCCAGTACATGCTCTCAAGCACATTGCTCCTTCCTAGATCCTCTTTCCTCCCCATGGAGCCCAGCATCTGCACCTTCTCCTTAGTGGTTATGGAAAGATTGACATTGCTGCTGACATGCTACTCCAGGAAGAATAGTTGAAGGAGTATTTCTGGCTGTTCTCTGCCCTTACGTCATTTACTCTTCCTGTCTCCTTGTGGCAGGGCTACATATCTCATCTCAGCTGGCAGTGTCAGTGCTCTGTGGCTTGCTGTTCCTGGCTGGCAAGAAGGGCCCGGGTTCTTACTCAGGAGTGGAGGTGGCCAGTCCAGATCTCTGTGTTTGTCCACCCAGCAGAGCCAGATGTGAGATTCCCCCATGGACAGCTTCCAGTTCCACAGCTCCTTTGGGAGCTTTGTTCCCCATCTGTCACTGCATTACCCTCAGCCCAAAGCCAGAGAGTTGTTATTTTCAGTTAGATTCAACCTTCCCTTATGAATGAAAGCGGTGCTTCAGTTGTGATCCAGACCTTTTCTGTTTCCTTCCAAGCCCAGCAGCTTGACCAGGTGGTGCCTGCACCTCCTGTGCAGGATTCCATTGGTGTCCCATGTCCTACTCATTTTTATTTCCAGATTTTCAGATGGCAACATCAGCAGACAGATGTCTGTCACACCACCTCTTGGTCCCTTCTGCTTTCACACAGTGTGAAAGAGGTGTGACCAGTGGTGGCAGTAGGCAGGGATGTGGGCACAGTGCCCAGCTGCTGCTTTGGATCCATGTGCCCCATGGGCAGATGTGGTTTTGCATCACACATCGTGCTGCTGGGGTGGCCAGATGCAATCCAACAGCATTGGGATCATTTACCTGCTATTGCTCTGCTCCTTCTTTTCTCATTGTGTGTCCTGACAGCAGCCCCAGCACAGCAGCTCTGTGTGCTCCCCAGCAGAGCCTGGCTGAGCTTTTCCAAAGCGGACACCTTTCTGCTCATCCAAAGGCACCATCCTCTGAAGTCCTCCCAGACAGATTTGCAGTGTGTTTTGCTTTTCAGGAAAAGCACGTCCTGTCCACATAGGGCCAAATAGACCAGCAGGACCTCATGGGCTTTTCTACTGGTTCATTTCAGCCTTCCTCAGTGCACTGTCCTAGTCTAGTGACAGACCAACACTCAGAGCATGCTGTATTTACTCCATACCTTGTAACGTTGCCTGGGATATCCACGTAGCATAGGGCTTTTTCCCACAAGAGAGCCCTTGGTGGGCTTCAGCCAGGTGTGCACTGATCTCCTAGCACTCCTTCCTTCTTCCCAGCAGCCTGTGTGATGTACTCCACAGCTTAGCTTTGGCTTTAGCAAGTAGAGAAATCCTTTTTATTTGGTTTCTCATGTCCCTTACCAGGGTCTATCCCTTAACAACTGCTTTGCAATGGCCTCAATAGCAGCAGCAGCAACCAGACCAGGCACTGGCAGCAGCTGCTGCCCGAGGCACCTCCTGGGATGGGGTGAAGGCTGAAGATCACAAGGAGAGCCACTGGTGGCTCACACCTGTGTGGGGACCCACACGTCCATGATGGGGACCACCTGCTCCAGTGGGGGTAAAAAGCTCCATGGGCCTGGGGACTTTAGGACTCGTTTCTGGCAATGTCACCTCAATGCCAGCATGGAGACTATGGAGCACTTCTGCTGCAGTGTCCCTTCTGCAAGGTGAAGGGTCTCAGGGGATGGGACACATCCACATCCGTCAGGGAATTTTAAGCAATAATGATGCTGATACAATGCAGCGGGGAGAGGGTGCAATGGGGCAGAGTGCTGCATGGAGGGGGTGGTGGTGACAGAGGGACAGCCACCACCTGCTGCTGCCCCACTGCTGGAGATGCTCTGTACCCTTGGGCTCAGTGTCTGGGAGCTCTCGCTGTGGCAATAAAGGCCCTTCCCAACAGCTGTGTACCACGAGAGCCAATGGCTGCCTGGCCCCACGCATTACCCTGAGCAGTCGCTGCCTTAATTCCCCTCCTGCTAATCCCAGCTTTGCTGCCAGCCATGGCTGCACACACACCGCTGCCCCCCAACCTGCGCCGGGGGCTGACGGCCTTCAGCGGTGCCCTCTTCACCACCAACAAGACATGGGACAGCAGCACTGCTCACCTCTACCATCCAGGTACCCCGGGGAGTTTGACTCCTGCATCCGCGCTGTGGGCAGCCACGGGTCCCCTCACCCCCAGCAATGGCTGGCAGCGAACATCAGTGCTGTTGCACTGGGGCTGGGATGCAGGAGAGGGATGATGGGGGTACTGGGGGTCCTCCCCAGCCCTGCTTTTCTCTGCCCAGTGCATGAGGTGCTGGCCAGCCTGCCCCTCCAGGTGATGCTCTACTTCAATGTCTGCTACTTCCCCTGCTGGTGCCTGGCTGAGGGCATGATGCTACAGCTGAAGGTACCCTTAGCTTTCCAAGGGGGAAGGCTACACTGGGAGGGCAGTGAGCAGGGCTGGGGACCAGCATGGGGCTGGCAGAGACAAGGCTGTGCCCTGTTACAGTACAACCTGCTGCCCCGCTACTACCAGCTCCTCCTGCTCGCTGCCTTCCTTATCCTCACACTGGCCGAAGGAGCCCGGCTCTACCTGGGCTACATTGGGAACCTGCAGGAGAAGGTAAGGGCTGGCCCAATGCTCCATGCTGGATGTCCCCTTTGCCCAGGGTCTGAGAGCCCATCACCTTCCTTCCTCCTTGAGTGCCAATTCACAGAATCACACAGAATCACAGAATGGTGAGGGTTGGAAGGGACCTCAAGGATCATGAATCTCCAACCCCCCTGCCACATGCAGGGCCACCAACCTCCCCATTTAATACCAGATCAGGCTGCCCAGGGCCCCATCCAATCTGGCCTTGAACACCTCCAGGGACGGGGCATCCACAACCTCTCTGGGCAGCCTGTTCCAGCACCTCACCACTCTCTCTGTAAAGAACTTCCCCCTGACATCCAATTCAGGATGCTCCAGGGGGTTCAGCCCCTGCAGAGGTGCACCCTGCATACCAAGGTTTCCCATACATCTTCACCAGCCTCTGCCCACACAGGTGCCTGAGCTTGCTGGCTTCCTTCTTCTCTCCATCCTGATCCAGCTGCCCCTCCTGCTGTTCCTGCTCACGGACCACCTCACCATCCGCCTGCCGCTGGAGCTGGCTGTGCACAGCCTTCTCCTGGCCTTCCTCATCTGTGAGGTGGTGGCTGGTTTCCAGGCACTGCGGGCAATGAGCAGGCAGCTGGCAGCTCAGTTCTACCTGCGGCAGTTCAAGGTGGGCAGCCAGGGTGATGCTGCAGGACACAATCCACCCTACTGAGCCCAACAACATTAAACAGCACCAGACTCAAATGTGCTTCTGAACACTCTTTTCTGAGCCAGGCAGCTCTGGGGCTCGTGGGGTTCCCTGAGCTCTGCCACCAAGAAAGGGGTACGTGTCCATGTTGATTCCTTGTAGGGCAGAGTTGGGGTGTGCAGCTCAGTGCTTGCAGGATGCAGGTGGACTTCGTGTGACCACACAAAGGATGCAGGGCTCCAAGGGAAAGAGCATGGCCAGAGCCACCTCCCACTTTCTGAACAGCTTTATTTCAGTGCATCCCTGCTTTTCACAGGGCCAAGTGGGAAGGGAAGAAGCGCAAAGTGCTTTAAGCCTCTTGTGCTGAGCACGGACTGACCCCATCCCAGTGAGCCCCAGCCCCAGCAGCAGCTCTGCAGCATGGCCCTGGAGCTGCATGTTGTGTCAGGAGGACTCTCCATATACTCTCTGTGCACCAAGGACTTCTGCTGATGCTGAGACTCCTTCAGAAGTGCAGCACCCAGCCCCAGTGCTTGGCCAGAATTGGGCCACCTCCTGCAGGGCCAAAGCTGTGCCCCATCACATCTACCTGCAGGTCACTCCAGTGTGCATTGCTGAGCATCGCCCAGGTCCTGGTCAGCCCCCTCTGCCTCAGCTGTTGCTTTTTTCTTACCTTTGGGAGGTTTTGCCTGCAAAATGAACAGAGACATCTGCTACAGCCCAGGGGATGCCCAGGCCCTGCCCTGCTCTGCCCATTCCCATGCTAACAGTTCCATTCCTTCAAGCTGACTTGAGATTCAGGTTGGAATCAGGCCAAATGTGTTTTCCCCAGTAGGATGGTGCAGCCCTGGGACACTTCCCCAAGGAGCTGGAGGTCTTCAGCCTTGGAGGCTGCCAACACTCTGTCTGAGAAAGCTGAAGATGCCCTAAGCAAGGGCTGGCAGCAGACCTGCTCTGATGGGGAATGAGAGAGTTCTGGAAGGGCTCCCAGTCCACCTGGGCAGTGCCAAGCAGACATCACGCACAGCAAGAAAATCTGCAGCATCAACATTGACACAGCTCCCAGATCTGCTGACCTGAGTTACAATCAAAGGGCAAAAAGCAAGGAAATCAGCTCACAAAATCTCAGTTCTCCCAGGTGGTTCCACAGCTCGTCCTTACCTCCTCAAACTTCTCTTTCCAATAGAAGTCAGCCTTCGCATCCAGGTAGAGCAGAACTAGGTCACAGACCATGGTGGCCTAGAGGGGGGACAAATGGAGCAGAGGCGGGGAATGCTGTGGGTCAGGACTGGTAGAGGGGAGAGCCACAGTCATAGCCATGCAAGGGACAGGGACATTTGGGGGAAATGGGGGCTGGTGGGGGACCCCATTACTGAGTCAATGGCATCAAGTGCCAGGCATGCTACACTGGGCTGCACATCATGTTTCCTGAAGCTAGGAAGCTGCAGATGGGCAGCAGATCATAGCCCATGGATCAGAGGAAAAGAGCATCTTCAGTACTCACGGTTCCAAAGAGCGCAATGCCGGTGCCGAAGCTGACAGCAGCAGGAATTATGCCAAACTTCCCAGCCTGATGAAAACAAGGGGTGGAGGAGAGAAGGCAGAGAGCAGGGAGAGGGCTGTGAGGAGCCCGTAGGGAAGCTGTGGGGCTGCAGGAGGAGCGCTGCAGGCAGTGACAAGGAAGGGGGGTTCGAGGACACGCTACCTGGCCGTGCACAGAGATGTCAAAACGGATGCCATAGAGCTTCAGCAGGCTCCGGTAGTGCTGCCTCTGCGAGTCCCAGTAGTAGGAGGCCGTTCTGCAGAGGCACACAGGGCTCAGCCACACATCCCTGCACCCAGCCGGGCTCAGCACGGGCATGGCTGGCTTAACGGGTCCCATCTGCCCTGCTGCTCCTTTCAGGGAAAGTGAGATCCCAAGTGACAGCAGTGTGCCCATCCCAGCGCCCTCACCTGAAGTTGTACCTCCTGTCCAGCAGGATGAAGGAATAGCGTGGCTGGCAGTGGGCAGCAGGCTGGTCCAGGTCACAGTCCCACTCAATGCGCACGCTGATGCTTCCTCCCTGCAGCACAGCAACACATGTTATATTCCAGGGACTGGAGATGTCACATAATCAGAGCACGGTTGAAAGGGATCTTAATACCCCCCAGCCCCAACCTATGCCCTGGGTTGGTTGCCTCCTAGCAGATCAGGCTGCCAGGGTCCATCCAGCCTGGCCTCCTTTGAGGAATTAGAATCATAGAATGGATCAGGTTGGAAAAGACCTTAAAGATCATCGAGTCCAATTAGCATTAGCAGTCATCTTTTATGCTTGAAAAGCAAAAGAAGCAAATACCAGCAGTGCGAGGGACCCAAAGGTCTCCCCAGCTGCTTCCACCATGTCACGGATACGGAACACAGGGCAGGAAGGGCTGAAAAAGGGATCGTACATGCAGGTCTTGAAATAGGTGGGGTCATTGGTCTGCAATGTGTTGCCCCTGAAACAGGAGAAAGAGAGACAGAGGGGTGGTTGAGCTGAGCATAGAGGCTGGGCCAGGCAGCACACGCTAAGGGCTGGAGAGTGTCAGACTTACTTGGAGAAGTTAAATTTGGTGAAGTTGACAGTATTTTTTATAAAAAGAGTGAAATTCTCTGCCTCGGCCAGAAGAGGTTTCCTGCAAAACAAAGCCCTGGGATTTGGGCTACATTGGCAGTGACAAAGGACCAAGAATCATGGAACCATTACGGTTGGGAAAGACCTCTAATAAGGTCATCTTACGCCAACTGCCTGCCTACCACCACCACTGCCCACTAACCACATCCCTCAGTGCCACATCTCCCCATTCCTTGAACACCCTGAAGGACCATCCTCATCCCTGTGCTGTACCTGGGCAGGGTGTCATTCTCCACGGGGCACCAGCCAAAGATCTCACAGGTGGAATGGGTGCTGTTGAACATCACACATTTCCCAGTCTTAATCCCTAGAAATGAGGCAACCCGAATCATGCCCTTCTAATTTAAGCAGTCTCCAGGATTTATTGCAAAAGGGCACTGAACTTGGGCAATGAGGCGTCGCTATGGAGCTGGAATTGAATGATTTCATTCTATTTTTGAAGCAAAACATGTAGTACCATTGCCATGAACCACTGGGTTTCCAACAGGACAATCCACATCTTCCATGCAGATCCCGTCCAGCACAGAGGGGCTCTGAAAGAGACAGGAGAGAAGTGGTCACTGCTGCGGAGCCCCTTAAGGCTCACAGCCATTCATCCACATCTCCATGCATGTCCCAAATGCTTCCAAACCAGCAGCACAGTTCCCCTCTCGCCCCCCCCCCCCAGGCTGGGATAAGGGGTTCCCCAGTACAGCTTCATGGTTGGGTTGGAAAGGACCTTAAAGCCCACCCACTGGTTATATGTGAAGAGGTGCAAACCTTGGGAATTCAGCTACTGAAGTCCAATGCTTTAGAAAACCTAAATCTGGCCAAGATTCCTTCAACATACCCTTCCTATCACCTTCTAGTAAGTCAGCCTTGAAAATCTATTGGTGATGGTGTTCTCCAGGGGCACAAACAGAACCAGGTTGCACGTGCTACAAGCGCATGGTGAGAGATGAGATCTGCTGTGCAGAAACCCTTGAAATTTCAGGGCTGAAGGGTTTATTGGGGAGCACAGAAAGTAAACGTACCTGGGCAGAGAATGTCTTTACTCTTCATCTTTATCAGAAACAACTGCTGATTCTTCAACAGCTGCACAGCCATGCACTGCAGCCAGGAAGCAAAGCCAGCCTTCTTGGAGAGCAAAGCACCAACGGCATCAGATGGGAGCAAACAGGGAGGCAGCTTCCAAGATCTAATCCCCATCTCACCTCCTTTCATGAGCAACATCCCAATGCTCCCTGAGCTCCAGCAGCTCAAGGTTGTGCCCACAGCCCTGGGGAGCTGTGCCATGCCACACACCACTGCAGACTGGGGAACCACTGTGCCCAACTCCTCCTATACAGCCCCCCACCAAGGCCTGCTCACCTCGGGACAGGTGCCCTGAACCTGCTTGTCCGTCACAATGAAGTTGGTCACCAAAAAAAGCACATTTTCTCCCTGCGAGGCAAGGAGACATCTTCAGCACTGCACTACTGCAGAACACACTTTGGAGCTTCCAACTTCTTTTTCGGGCAGCAGAGCCGGGAAGCTTTACGGGGGGGTTGCAGTCGGGGCTCGCAGAGATCCCGCACTTGTGGCACGGGTTCGAATCCCGGCAAGGGACGCACCCGAGTTCGAATCCCGGCGCCGGAGCGTCCGAGGTCCCCGGGTTCGAATCCCGCCTCCTTACCTGCGGGGGCCTCGAGAAATCCGCCGCATCCCAGAGCCGTCTCCTCGCGTCCTCCGCCCGGCTGACGGACACTCCCTTCAGCTTAGTGACGACCGAGACGTGGGGAGCGGCATCGGTGTCTTGGTAACCCCTCCGCACCACGAACACCCACCTGCAGACGGGCGGAGCGGTGAGCCCGGCTCGGAGCCGCTGGATAAAGCAGCGCCGCTGGGGCGGCCCTACCCCAGCACGTAGCCCAGCACGGCGAGCTGCAGCAGGCGGTGCAGCAGCCCCACGCGCCGGTTCCTCGTCAACGCGAACTTCTCGGTCTTGTAATCCAGCAGCTCCCCGCACAGCGCTGCGCCTCCGCCGCCCAACGTCGCCATGGCAACAGCGCGGGGTCCGGAGATGGCGGAGGACCGGAGCTCCGCGTTCCGCTCTTCTCCCTCACATCGGAAGCACGGCTCGTATCTGGCGGCGTGCCGGGCCTGCGGCGTCTGCCCGGCTTCCTGCCTGCTGCCCGATCCGCCCGGCCCTGCGCTCCTCCTGCGGCACCGCGGGGTGGGCTCTCGGGTGAGGGCACCCTCCCGGCCTCATCATTCCCCATCCCTGCTATTACCCCCTCCCATTATCCTCCCTTGTTATCTCTCTCTTTACCCTCTCCCATCCCCGGTATCCCCCTCATTATCCCCCCCATCCCATCCTTCACTTACCATCCCCATTAGTCATCCTCCCACCGTCTCCCCCATCCCCATTATTCCTCCCCGTTGTATTAGGCGCCGACGAGGCTACGGGATGTGACGCGACAGGACATCCCCTGCTCAGTGGTTGGACAATGCATGCTTAAGGGGTGTAGACGAAGTAGGAGATGAGTGTATTTAAACAGATGCCACGCGGTAATAAACGCCATCTTGGCACTGATCAGTTGAGCGGAGTGGTACAGCGTGACCTTAACACGTGTGGCAACAAATGGTGCCCCGTGTGAGGCACGCTGTGTCCTTTCACCCTTTGCAGTGACGACGGTGCTCTCAGCCTGCGGTAACGCGGAAACCTGAGGGGACGGCAGGGCGCCTGCGGAGGAGCGTGGAGGCGACGGTTTGGCTCGCGAGCTTTCTCCGGTGACGGGACTTTTACCATGGAACAGGTCATTAAGGCATCGCTCCAATTCTGTAAAGATCGTTGCAGGAAGAACGCCCCTTCTAAGAAGGATGTTCACGCTGTTATATCCCGGTTGGAACGGGAGGGGGAGATTAAAGCTCCCCAAGAGATTCTCGATCACAGGAGGTGGGACGATTTCACCTCCGTGCTCGCACAGCACGTCATGAGCACCCAAAAGGATGGCTCAGAGCTGAAAACGTGGGGACTGATACTCGGGGCGCTGAAAGCAGCGGGGGAGGAGGGGAAGGTGCTGATACAAGCCCGGCAACTCTTGGGTTTCGACTTGGTGGCCCCAGAGGAGGGCTCGCCCAGCAGCACGGCTAACTCGATAGCCCCGGGGGGGGGCTCTTCTTTTGTCGGGGGCGAGGCTTGTCGGCCGGGGAATAGCCTTTCTTCCAGATGCCCTGAGGCCAAGATGGTGCCGGATGATCTGACCACAGCTGCGCAATCGCCAACGGACCGGCAGCCATCGACCCCCTTATCAAGTGGCGGCACCTTATCGCAAGACCTTGAGTCCCCTCCTCCGTATCCTCGGCAGTCTCTGTATCCTTCCTCGCGAAGTTTCAGCACGCCTATAGAGGCGGAGTCGGGGGCGGATAATAGGCGGGGTGCCAGCCCTGATGGGGGGGGAAGCAGGCGCGTCACCGACTGGCAAAAAGTGAGAGAGGCGATGCAAGAAAGGGGCTTGGTTTCCGCAACCCCTGTAGTAGCAGGGAAGGAGGGACAGGCATGGGTCCCATTGGACCCAAAGGCAGTCGTTCAATTACTAGAAGCGATAGAGAAGAAGGGGTTGAAATCACCTCTGACATTGAACGCATTGGAGGCCCTAACCGAACCGAGCCCTATGCTCCCCTACGACATTGAGAACCTCATGCGCGTAGCGCTCAAACCTATACAATATATACATTGGAAAGAGGAATGGTGGGCTGAACTCAGGCGGGTAGTAGTAGCCGCAGAAAGCAATCCAGGTCACCCCGTGCACGGCACGGACATGCTGAGGCTCACAGGGTCGGCACCAGGCATGGTTACCCCACAAGCTCAGTTAGCTCAGTTGCGCCCAGGGGAATTAATAGCGACTACTGGTGCGGCCTTAAAGGCCTTCAGGAGTTTGGCCCGCCATGCAGAACCATCCACACCGTGGACGGAAATAACCCAAGGCCCGACTGAATCGTTCCACGACTTTGCAGATAGGTTAATTAAGGCGGTCGAGGAGTCAGACCTACCCAGGGTTGTTCATGACCCTGTAATTGTGGACTGCCTTATACAAAAGTCCCACGAGGATATTAAAAATCTACTTCGTACGGCCCCTGGAGAGATCAGCACACCGGGACAGATCATTAAATATGTGTTAGAAAAACAGAAATCCATTCCCTTGACTAATGAGGGCCTGGCAGCCGCTCTTGCCAACGCGATGGCTGTGGCCTCAATGTCCCCTAAGGGTCCCTGCTTCCGCTGTGGGCAGTTCGGCCACATTAGGGCCCAGTGCAAAGCCATTAAGGATGGGGGAAGGGGCAGAGTCACCTGTCAGCTGTGTGGAAGAGGGGGACATAGTGCTCGACAGTGTAGGCGCTTTAAAATTCAGCTGCAGGGAAACAACAGTTTCCTGTTGTAAAACATGGAGAGCAAAACATGAAGAGATGGGCAAAATCGTATGGGTCCCATCACGGAAGGTTAGACCAGACCTCAAAAATAACACTGTCATTCACTTCTCACATTCTTATAGTGAACAAGATAAGAGCTCTTTCTTTACAGAAGCTGCTGGTGGAGATGCCGAAGCCGGAACCTGAACGACCAGGGGACTCACCGCGGGACAAGGAACCATTGCTTAAGAACAAGATGGGTCTGTGTAATATGTCTGTTACACTCCTACTCTTACTAACACCGGGAAATCCCGGGGAAGGGGTTCATCTCTTAGCACAGCACATCTATGCCAAGATGTGGAAGGTATGTGCTGCTTCAACCTGAGTGACCACAGCGAATCCGTACGCAAGAAGCTGCAATGGATGAAGGGACGTAATCAGAAGATAAAAGAACAGATCGACCCGTTTGGTGATTGGCTTCGGGGGCTATTTGGTGGGATTGGACCGTGGTTTACACAGATACTTAAAACTATAGGCCTAGCACTCTTAGTCTTTATGTGCACTATGCTATGTATTCTGTGCCTTATGGGATGCGTTCAGTGATGCCGCATGATGGACACATCTCTGACCAACACACACAGTATTATAGGCTTCACGAAAGATTGTAACCGGGGTTGGGGTTTAGGTAGATAGGTTCACATAGGTGTAGGAGAGTTGTGTTCGCGCTGTAACGGGGCAAGGCTTTATCGAGCATGGGGAGGGGGAGATGTTGTATTAGGCACCAACGAGGCTACGGGATGTGACGCGACAGGACCTCCCCTGCTCAGTGGTTGAACAATGCATGCTTAAGGGGTGTAGACGAAGTAGGAGATGAATGTATTTAAACGGATGCCACATGCTAATAAACACCATCTTACTGTCCACCACATTGGTGTATGCTGGCAGTTCTTGGCACTGATCAAGGAGCTGATCAGTTGAGCAAAGGGTGATAACAGCGTGACCTTAACATGTGTGGCAACACCTCCCCTCATTATTCCCTGTTCTTTAGCCCTTACCGTACCCCATTACCTCCACATCCCTGTTATGCTCCCACCATCCCCTCAATCCCCTCCATTTCCCTCCCCCACCCCCATCGTTCTTTCCTCCCTCTCTCCTTCCATTACCCTCTCTTCCTTATTCCCTCTCCATTACCCTTCCCATTATCCTCTTCCCCATTACCCCTCAGCCCCCTTATTCCTCTCTGTTGCTCTCCCATCCCTGTTATACTCCCCATTATCCCCCCACCCCTGGTTGCAGACCAGCACCCCAGCATTATCAGCCCTCCCTTCCTGGGGCTGCTGGTTCTCCTCTCCAGGAGTCCCAGAGCCCATTTTTGTGACAGAGGTGTTGAGGACCCACCTGCTTAGCCTTCAGTTCAGAGACATCCAGGTTGGGCACCGGCAACTGGTGCACGGCTTTGGAGAGCAGAGTCACACAGAATGGCTTAGGTTAGAAGGGACCTTAAAGCCCATCCCTGCCATGTGTAGGGACACCTCCCACCACATCATGCTGCCCAAACACCATCCAGCCTCTCCCTGAGCACCTTTAGAGATGGGGCAGCCCACACCAGGGCCTTTTTTGTTGCAGGGTGCCAAGGCGTTGGCTCTTTCCTTGATGGCCAACACCTCTGTCACCTCGTTAGACCTGGGTGACAATTGGCTGCTAGGAGAAGGAGCAGCTGCAATTGCAGAAATGCTGAAAGAAAACCACTCCATTTCAGGTTTGTGTCATCCTTCCTGCTGTTCTGTGGTGGCTGCTTTGCTATAGAGGAAGAAATGGTGCTGTTTTCTTTGTGGTCTTAACCAGTCCCCCTCTTACAGCAGCTCTGAGGCCTCTCCAGAGGCCAGAACTTTGTGTAAGCCAAACTGGTTGCAGCCCTGGAGGATGGATGTTATTCACTAAGAACGAGGTCAGCGTAAACAGCTGAGAATAGAACACAGCTTTCAGCTGAGGCTGCCCTAATCTGTTTTCTCAGGGCACCACAGATGGAAGTGTCAAGTTTGGTGCTGTGAAGCACCAATGAAAATGGGATTTCCTTATTTTTCTTCTCTAGTGGTTGAATTCTGTAGTAGGTGTTTAGGGTTCTATTAATTCTGTGCTGGAGAAATTCATTCTATATACAGGTGGGCAGAGGAATTCAGGCTTCTGTTTTCTATGTTAAAATATAGTGTTAGAGCAGTTTAGACTCCTTACATTCTGAGTCTGGCACTGCTTCTCCCATTACAGTGTGGAGGCATCTGCTTGGCATCTGTCATGATGGCATCTGATGATCTGATAATGCTTTTTCCTTCCCCAGCTGTCAATTTATCTGACAACAAAATGGGCGTTGAAGGAGCTAAGGCCATTTCTGCTATGCTTCTAGGAAATACTACAGTTGTGGTCCTCCAGCTCTCTGGAAATGAGTTTGATGACCATGCAGCCAAGTATTTAGCAGATGCCATCAGAGCAAACAGCAAAGTGGAAGTTCTGGATCTGAGTTACACCAAGTTTGGTGACAAAGCAGGTAAAGTGCTGTCTGCATGCCTTGCATAGAGAGCGGTGCTGCAGGAGTTCTGAGTTTCTTGCTTGCCTCAGGCCATCGGGGAGCACTTCTGCAGAATGTTCCTTGTGATGTCAGTGCTAATCCTTAACTCTTCATCCTTCATGCTCATTTACTTCAGTTTGCTTCACAAGAGATGGATAAGCAACCTCCTCTCCTTGTCCTCTCCTTGTCCTCTCCCTTCCCATTATTACTTTTGCAGGCTTCAATGCCTTCTTTTCTCTCCATCCCTGTGCTTCTGAGCTCCTGCTGCCTTCACAGTCAAATCTCTCTCCTGTCTTCAGGTCTTGTCCATGACTTCTTTTTTTTTTTTTCCCATGCTTATCATGGATCTCATTTCTTTCCTGTCCCATCAGACACTTACAGAGCATTTGCTGGGAAAATCTCTTCGGATTTCAGAGCTGTAGGGGTGGCTAGAGAGCAGGGCTGGCTTCTCTGCCACCAGCAAGCTGCAGTTGGCTGGAGGCCAGAGCTGTGGAAGAATGAGAGAGCCTGTGGGATGCTACCTGCTGCTTGGTGTCAGCTTTCAGAGTCGCATGGGACTGGAGCTGTGCAATCAGCTCTTCAGGCTTGAGCCACAGAGCGTGGCTCTGTTTTGTGCTGATTGGATTTTCTCTTCCACAGGCTGAATTTGCAGCCTGCAGTCGGAGAACACATACGCTTCTATTGTCTGGCAGCTTCTGCTTTGTGCCTGTGCTAAATAAGGTATAAAAGAAAATAATATTTTCTGCTTTTAATTGCTTGCCCAGATGGAACACAGACAACTGCAGAGAAATACCTAAACTAACCCAAGCTCCCTGCTTTGCAAAGCAGCTGTTTTAACTCTTAAGCTGTTTGGCACCACGTGTTTCTCTTAAGGTGAAGTTCTTGGAGTGGCAATAGCAGAAAACATCGGATTAAAGGAACTGAAAATCAGCTGGAACCATTTCCACAGTGAGGGAGCAGTTGCTTTGGCCAAAGGCGTGGGGGTAGGAAATGTTTTCACTCCTGTTTCAAATGCTGAAATCTCACATGAAGCTTTGTCTGTTTGTATGAGCATCAACGTCATCATGTGATGTTTGTCCACCAGCCGTCTATGATCTGGGATCACACAGACCTTGGAACCAAGACAGTAAAATCATTCATTGTTTACTGACATAGTACATATGTTTTCATTTCTTCACTTCTAGCTCTTTCCCTTTTTAGAGTCAAACTTGGTCTAATGAATGCTCTGAATTGTTTCATTGCACTTCTGATTCACAAATCAATATAGAAGTTGCTTTGTATTCTATATACAGTTTTTACTCTGCTCAAAGAAAGAAGCTTCTTTTAGTAATAAGGCTTTAAATTCAATGTCTATGTCATTTGTCACAGGCAAATGTGTCCCTCAAGGTGTGGATGTTTCCTACAATGGCTTTGGCAACAGTGGAGCAGCTGCCTTGGGAGATGCTCTCCGAGCCAACAACGTGCTGGAAGAGCTCAATGTAAGGTGAGTCAGGCTTTCATCCTGCTCCATGTTTTCTCCCATTCTCCAGAACCTACAGAAGTGAGGTATGAGAGAAAGATGTTATGTTTGGAGCAAGAATAGGACCGTGGGCTTTGTTCAGTTCATGGCCTGTAGGGAGGCATGCTTAGGACTGGACTAGTGGTGAAACAGCAATGGAAGCAAGAAGCTGAGACCTCAACAAGTTTGTGGCCATTAATATAACTGATGGAAATCAGTTAAACCCCCCAAAAAAAGAAGAGCAGACAAAAGATGGTAGCAGGGAGCTGCCATGAATTCCCTCTGGACTGGTTTTCAGCACTGGGTGCAACAGGAGGTTACGTATCCTTTGCCAGAGCACTTGTGCAGTAATGTCTTGTATCAGCCTGGCTGTGTGGGCATGGAGAACCTGCAGCTCAGGCTGTGACTCATGCCATCCATCTGCTTTTAGCAATAATTGTATTTCGGTGGAAGGAGCTCTGCGACTTGCAGTTGGCTTGAGAGAAAACAAGACTCTGAAGATCCTTAAGGTGAGTAACTTTGCCATGAGGAGGCTTTAACGTGTGGCTGATGGTTTGCTGTTACTGTAGACAGTATTGTGCCAAGTGGTGTCCAGCTGCAAGAGACAAACTCACAGAGCCAAAGAAAAATATGTTGGGGATGGGAAGGGCTGTTGTGTATCCTCCTGCTGTTTTCTTTCTGCCTTCAGATGATCAGAAATCCCATGCAGAACGAAGGATGCTGTGAGGTCCTCAAAGCTCTACAGGCAAATTCTGGCACTGGCATGGAGATCCTGGACCTGCCAGTAAGTGTGACAGCAGACGGAAGAGGGAAGGGAGGGAAGAAGCTGAGTGTGTGAATAACAAAGTGCTGCCAGAGGGATTCAGGCACAAGACTGAGCATCGTTTCAGGAATAGAGGCTTTCTTTCAGACTGGTAACTGCTTAGTGCCAGTAGGGACAAATAATTAGCAAGTACTTTGATTTTTAAAAAGAGAAAACCCATGTCTTCCATTGTGCTGCTTCATCACCTCAGCTCTCCTTGCCCGGGAGCAGGGTGCTGCTGATCAGATGAACCTCACACCTACCCATTATGTGGGCAGCCCCAGGGAGGGTACATCATACCATGCACTTGCTTACCTGCAGTGATTCTTCCTTCTAGAACATTCGTGTGAGCAAAGAGTTGGCAGAGCTGTGTGAGGCTGTGCAAACACTTCTCCCAAATCTTCTTCTCTGACGTGGTGGAAGCACAAAATTGCAGAGGAAAAGTCTGTTGGCGGTCGGGCTTTGGCCTCAGCCCAAAGTGTTGGGTAATTCCCATAACTCTGTGCCTTGATGTGAGTCTCTTTGGGGCTGCTGCTTCTGCCTGATGTCCCAGTACTGCTGAGCAAGCCAGTGACACAGGGACAGCCCAGGGCAGCACTGAAGGCAGGAGCTGTGGGAATGTTGGCTGTCACTGTTGCTGTCACTCAGAAGTTTTCCTGTCTGCTCACTTTTAAGTTTTCTCTGTGTCCATTCCTGAGTCTCTTCCAGCACATGCAAGAGCTTCCATGTGGATGATGGCTCCTTTTTAATCATCATCTTTGGGCACAGGGCTGGTGGAACACCACGTGCCATGGTCTGCTGCAGGGGAGTCTGCACAGCTCAGGAGTGCAGTGTGTTTACACAGCAAGCAAAGTTTGTCCAGAGCTGTGCTGCGCACAGATGCTTGCTTTCTTCAGCTGTCCTGCAAACAGCCAGGCTTGCCTTTGCTGGACTGGCTGTCGGATGCAGCGGTGACTCATTTTCAGCTGCTTCCTTCCCCAGTTCCTTGGCCTTGTGAGGAGCTCATACTCTCCAGGGTGAAGACCCCATCCTAGGTCATGACTGGTGTTATTTCCCGGATGCACAACTCTTTCTTTTTTGAGTTTCACATTGGATGGATGCTACACAATGCCAGCAAACAGGACAGGCACTCAGCAGTGATTCAGCACTGGCAGCAGCACAGTGGCTTTAAACCTTTCCCCCTCCCTGCAATGTGTCTGCCATCACCCAGCAGCATCCAGGGCCTCCTCTCTGTGCTGCTGGGGAGCAAATAGCTCTATGCAATTACATTTTCCAGAAAAAAAAACCTGTCCTATAGATGTACAAATTATTTTACATGTTATGTATCTAATAAATAACATCTGTGCCTACGACTCCACTGCCCAAACCATTCAGAGAGGTCTCTTGCATGTTTTAAGCTCTGGAAATATTGGTTAGCATTAGTGATAGTTTCTCCTTCATTACTTGGTAGGTTTTGTTTTGATTAGGGTCTGCTTGCAGCCTTACTCCTCTCCACCTTCTTGCAGACCAGCAGCCTGGCTCCTTGCAGCACTCCTGATCTGCTCTGATTGTTTCTGGCAGGTGAGCCTTCATGCTCCAGGCAGGCTCATGGACCAGATCCACGTGAAACAGCTCTGGTGCAAGTCATGCTGGTGATCATTAATGTTTAGCTACTAATAAGCATCATTTGGGGCAGGGCTGGAATGGAGCAGCCTGCAGCACAACTCCGAGCTGCTCCACCAGCACAGAGAGGTGTTTTTGTGAGCGCTTTCACCGTGATTTCCCCGTGCTGAGGATGAGGGAATGCACACAGCTGGGGGTGTGCCAGTTTTCAACATCCTGCCTTTTTTAGGCCCAGGGATGGAGGATATTCACTGCTGCTGGGGATGAGCACAGTGCTTACCTCATCCTCAGGCTGTGTGTGCAGGAGGATGGGAGGCTCACGTGGGATAATGAGCGGATTACTTGCAGCCAGCCCTGCAGCTCCTCTGTGCAGGCGGGTGGCAGATGGCTGAGAACCACAGGGTTGGAAAAGGCCCCCAAACTCAGTGCTGTACCACTCCCCAGTGCAGTGGGGATGCTCACCCATGCAGTAGCCCCAAGCAGAGCCTGGCCCACAGCACGTGTGAGCTGCCCCATGACCTCCAAAGCCGTGTCAGTTTTCCAGAACTCTTATACCACTCTGACCTACATACCTCAGCCTGCAGCACTGCAATTAGACTGATCTCCACGCAATCCAGCCGGGCTGATTAGACCAATTCCATGAGCCCCAGAAAAATGCTGTTTCTTTTAAGGAACAAATCATTGTAGGATTGCTCCCTGGCTAGCGGTGGCTACTGAAGAAAAAATGGCTTTGAGCATTATTAGGTGGACAATTTAAAACCAATTAATACGTGTTCTGTGTAGGGCACATGACCTCAGCAGGACGTGGGATGGAACAGAAGAACCAACCAATCCTGTAACCCTGGGTAAGGATTGCAACCAACCCAACGGTGCTGCAGAGGGCACGCTCCTCCCAGGCCGCCACTAATCACATCTCCATCATTAATTCCCTGCAGCCACGTCACTCCCCACCCACACACAGCCCACATGGTCCCCATGGTCACCATCGCTCTTACAGGTGAGCACTGTTTCTCTGCATTTCTACAACTCCATTTGGGTTGGTTAAGCTCATGTAACAATGCAGAACAACGCCCATGCTGGGGCCATGCGTGTATTCCATGGCTTGTCTTTAATTCACGTCACTGACACTGGGTTTGCATGTTCTCTCAACTCAGGTCACAGCTCTGGGACAACACCACAGACCCTATCCCAGTGCCAGGTCACTGCCCTGCTTAGCCCAGTCCCTGCAGCTGACATTGGGCTGAAAGCTTTTACGCATCCATAGGGCTCCAGCTCCCTGCCCCATGCCCACAGCTCTGGCCAAAAGCCATTCACTGCTGGGAAGAAGTGGGCTGTAAGGGGAACACAGCACATGCACCCATAGCCATTGCATAACCAGCGTTTATGGAGGTGAACAGGTCAGCCCGTTGCTCACAACCACTACACAGAGGTGCCAAACAGGGCCGCAGCAGGACAGGGGCTGGGCAGCAGTGACAGTGCAGGGGGAGCAGGACATGGGCACTGTCCAGGGGTGCAGAGCCCCCAGGGGGACTGGGCAGGGGATAGGAGCAGCTCCCACCAGGGCATGGTCCCATAGGAGGATGCTGGGATGCTGTGGGGCAGAAGGTCTGCATTGCAAAGCCTGAGGGATTCAGCAGCCTCTTCCAGCACCCTCCAAAACCTGCACCTGGGGGGATGACACCAAAAAGCACCCACTGAGCCCATCCTGAGCCCCTGGGAGGCAGGGAAAGACAACATCCAAGCCCAGAGGTGTGGCAGCTGCTGGGGCATAGGGGAAGGGCACAACCTGTGCCACCCTTCCCATGGTCCTGACTACAAACCAGGTCCCTGCTTGCACACTGCCATGTCCCATCCCCAGCTCGTGTGGCCCTAGCTGCTCCTTGTGCCTCTCAGTGCTGGCATTGAAGGGGAGAAGTGCAGGCAGAGGGAACAGCAGCAGGGCTCAGCAGGGCTGCAGCAGAAGCCAGGATGAGGCTGGGATGGGCATGCTGCCTGTCTCCATCCTCCATCCATGCAAGGCGGTGGGGATGAGCTGGAAAAAGGGAATTTGCTGCATGGCATCTGGGTGGGCACAGGGTGGGGATGAGGCTCCCTCTGAGCATGGCAGGCACTGGGGCTGGGGGCAGAGTGCTGCTCCCCAGTGCTGGGAGGGAGGGGGCCAGCCCCACCATGCTCTGCAAGGAGGAGTGAGCAGCACCCCTGGACAGAGCCCTGCACCCGGGCAGCCCTCGCCACAAAGGGGTCAGGCAGAGCAGAGGGGTCCAGAAGGTGGGTGGGCACTGCCAGAGCCACAGAGCCCCCTCCCATGGGCATCATCTCTTGACCTCAGTGGTGTCGGTGTCTGGCAGCCCGGCGGCAGGCTGAGGGCTGGGCTGCACTGCCTGCACCGTCTCCTCCAGGCTGCCACTGGGGAACACCACGTAGCGGGCACTGACACGTTGTGGTCGTGGCTCCCGTAGGTTCTCCTTGCTGTGCCAGATGCCGTAGCCAAAGTAGACGAGCAGGCCTGGAGTGAGGGAGAGGGAGGTCAGCACGCCCACCCAGCAGCACAGCCCGGGCACAGAGGTCCTGGCTCAGCCTTGCCATCAGGTCCCAGGACCTGCAGCAGGTGCTTTCCTCTCGCCAGGAGAAATGGTTTCTGGGAGCACTCACCAAGGATGAGCCAAATGGCAAAGCGGAGCCACGTCATGTAGCTGAGCTTCAGCATGAGATAGATGTTGAGGACAATGCTCAGTGCTGGGGACAGGGGAACCAGGGGGATCTGCAAGAGAGCAGTGAGGGATTGCCAGCTGTGCCACAGGACTGCCTCCCACCCAACCACACCTGCAACCCAGGTGATGCTGCTGACACCAATACCCTATGCCAGTCATAGAATCACAGCGTAATTGGGTTGGGAGAAACCTTGCAGCCTCCCCAGCCCCAAACCCTGCCCTGGGCTGGTTGCCCCCCCCCGCTCAGGCTGCCCAGGGCCCCATCCATGGCCTGGAGCACTGCTGGGGATGGGGTACCCACAGCTCTCTGGGCAGCCTGGGCCAGAGTCTCAATACCCTTAGAATAAAGAATTTGCCCCTAACAACTTCCCCCTAACATCAGCATGGGACCCACCTGGAAGGTCTGGGTGCTGCGCTGCTGCTCATGTGCCCAGATGAGGAGGAGGCTGAGCACAAAGCCCAGGCTGAAGAGGACGAGCAGCAGGGAGTAGCTCCAGGTGGGCAGGTGGAGGTGGGTGTTGCCAAACACCAAGATGGAGCAAAGGCAGACAGCAGACACCATCAGGGTCACCACAGCCACCGTGACCACCTCGCCCGGGTAGAAGTCACTGAGAAACTCCAGGTAGGGCTCGAAGGCTGCCTTCAGCTGCCCTGGCTCACGGTGCTCCTTGCTCTTGTCACTCCCCACCAGCTGCAGCTTGTCGGAGAAGGACTCGTACTCCTTCAGCTCAGGGGCAGCGATGCCCTCACGTTGCTCAGGGTTGGGCTGGCTGCCGGCCGGCTGCGCGGGGCCATCCGCCTTCTGCTGCTGGAAGCGCAGCACGATGATGCTGGCGGCCACGAAGGTATAGGCCAGCAGCGTGCCGATGGACAGGAACTGCACCAGAGCCTCCAAGTCAAAGACGAGGGCCAACAGGGCCATGAGCAGCCCAAAGACCACGATGCCGATGACGGGCACCTGTGTGCGTGGGTGCACCCGGGAGAACACCTGGAAGAAGAGCCCGTCCTCGGCCATGGCGTAGACAATGCGTGGCAGGGAGAAGAGGTTGCTCAGCAGGACCGTGTTCATCGCTGAGGGGTGGGCAGAGAAAAGGACCCCACGTGAGAGTGGGCCCCAACCAAACCAGCACCCGACCCCGCGCTCTCCCACCTCCTCCCACAAACCCACACTCACCGCAGATGGAGCCGGCAGCCACCAGGAATCCCGCCCAGGAATAGCCCCTCCTGTAGAAAGCGTCAGCCAGGGCAGAGTCGGGATCCAGCGTGTGCCAGGGCACCATCAGAGTCAGCACCATGGACACGAGGATGTAGGCACCGGTGGCCAACCCCAAGGAGAATGCAATGGCCCTGGGGACGGCCTTCTGCGGGTTCCTGGCTTCTTCGCTGGAGGCTGCGATGACATCGAAGCCCACAAAGGCGTAGAAGCAGGTGGCCGTGCCAGCCATGATGCCCGACAGCCCATAGGGGGCAAAGCCTCCTTCCTGGGCACTCCAGTTCTTGGGCTGTGCAAGAATGAAGCCCATGATGAGAATGAAGAGGATGACGCCCATGCTGACGGCCGAGAAGACGTGGTTGAGCCAGGAGGACACTTTGGCCCCAAAGGAGATGAAGGCGGTGGCCACCAGCAAGATGGCAGCTGCCAGGAAGTCAGGGTAGTGGGCCAGGAAGGGCACCTGCCAGATGCCAACATGGGTCTCGGTGAAGTTCTTAATTTTGTGGTTGAAAATGGAATCCAGGTAACCACTCCAGGCCCTGGCCACTGCTGCGCCCCCGATCATGTACTCCAACAACACATTCCAGCCGATGAGAAAAGCCCAAATCTCACCCACGGACACGTAGGTGAACATGTAGGCAGAGCCTGTCTTGGGCACCCGGGCCCCAAACTCAGCATAGCAGAGAGCAGCCAGGAGGGAGGCAAAGCCAGCAATGATAAAGGAGACGATGACGGCGGGGCCGGCGATCTCCTTGGCCACGGTGCCCGTGAGGACATAAAGCCCAGAGCCCACCATGCCCCCGATGCCCAGCAGCGTCAAGTCGATGGTGGAAAGGCACCTGTTGAAGGATGTCTCCATCATGTCGGCCTCCAAGGTCTTCACTCTGTTGAGTTTCTGGCAGAAGCGGGTCAGGTCCGTGGAGCGGGGCAGCCATCTCGCCATCCTGCAGGTGCCCTGCTGGGAGACCTGGTGGGAAGCAAGAAGGCATGAGGAGCCCAGCAGCAGATTGGGAATGCTCTGGTTCCATTCTGCTGCATGACCCACTGGGACCAGAGAAATGGTGGTGGAGTCACCGTCCCTGGGTTTGTTCAAGAACCATGGGGATGTGGCACTGAGGGACGTGGGCAGTGGGCATGATGGGGAGGGTTAGAGATCTGAGAGATCTTTTCCAACCTTAATGATTCCGTGACTGAGCACCCCTGTGCTTCTCCTCCACTGCCTAAATCCCGTCTCTTTGCAGAGCCTAGGAAAGCTGGGCACAGGGAGGGGAAGTCACACATTTCCTTGGGTTCAGACCTGCTGAGCACGAACATCCCTGCTCTGTAGCGTGCACTGGGGTCAGCGCTGCAGTGTGCTGCTTTAGGCACTGTGCAGCAAGCCATGCCTGGAAACCAGGTGGAGGGGAACCGCAGCACCCCCAGTACAGCATTTCCCCACCCTTCCCTTTTTGAAAGATCGCTGTTAGAACACAAACCAACCCACTCCGGGCACAGCAGACCGCGCTGCTGCCCGGCACCTTATCCATCACCTCCCTGTCCAGAGGAAGCCCCGGTGTTCGGAGAGCCCACCAAGGGACCACGCAGGGTCTGCGCCGGCCGCTTCCCCGGGGTCAAACCACGGAACCACCAGGACGCGACGCTCTCCACCTGCAGCTCGGGGGCTGCTCCCTGTCCCCCAAACCCTGCTCAGACGGCTCACGAGCAGCTCCCCCAAACCTCCGACCTACAGCCGGGTTCCTCCCAGCGCCGTCCACGGGAACAGAGCCGCGGTGACACGCACGCAGCTCCGCATCCGTCACCGGGATCAGAAGAAGCGGAGCCACCGCCCTTTGTCCGTGCGGGTGTTGATCCAGGGCGGGGGGGGGGGGAGGGAGAGAAACCTCCTGGCTCCGGAAGAAAAGCGAAATCTCACCTTGACATCGAACCCCAAAGCTCCCCCCACTCCGGCCTCGCTCACCTCTGTGCCCCGGCGGCTCCGAGCGCGCGGCCGGGGGGGTCCGCGTGGCTCCGGCCCCGCACCTGCACCGCACCGCCGCCGCCGCCGCCGCCCCGCCCCGGTCCCACCTCCAACACGGCGGTGGGCGGCTGCCACCTGGTGGGTCCGCTGGGGTAGATCTGTGCGAAGCCTGGAGATGGAGATGGACTCCGAGATCCTCGTGGGTCCCTTTCAGCTGTGGGTTCTGTGATGCTCGCAGCTCAGACTGAGGAGTGCGGTCCCCATCGGGCCTCGCACAGAACCGTTTCTGGGATGAAGGAGCCGTGGTTGGATGTGGGTGCACCGGTGGTTTCATAGCAGCAAAACGTTTCTTGTCTCCTTCTCTGCTCCTATCTAAATGCATCATTTGATTCCATGATAGCTACTGAGCACTAACGCCGACATTTCTGTGGACCTGGCAGCCACCACCCCAAATACTTCCAGTGTGATGAACAACTCGGCGCCTGTCCTTCAACATTCAGTGCTTCCATGTACATAAACTCACCTTCACCCACCCCAAATCCATGCCTTCCCTTGGAGGGGCCCACACTGGTCAGCCCAGCAAAGCACAGGAGAAGGCAGCAGGAAATTCACCTTGTTTCTTTCTACTATTGCTCACTGCTTCTCCTCCAGCTTGTGTGCCTTTGCTCACCTTCTACCAGCCCATGGTAACTGGATCCTATTGTGCATTGCTTCTCCATACTGCTGCTGGCTGCACTGAGGCTTTGGCAGTGGCTGAAGCCACCTGAGATGCCATCAGGCACACAGCAGGTCCCCAGCCAAGCGTTCCTATGGCACCCAAGAGCTGCAGGGCTGCACAGAAGCAGAGCCAGCAGCAATCCAGCCATCTGCTGCTGCATTTCCAGCTGGGGCAGATCCTCTGGGTCACTCTCATAAGACCCAACACCACTGCAGGAGAAGGGCTACAGCCAGTCCCTTGGGAAGGGTCACTGATCATGAGCTACACCAGGAGCTTTATTCTCTTAAAATAATCTTTCCAACAACTGGACCACATCTGAGAATGCCGTGAGTTGCTCAGAAAGCTTCAAAAAAAAAAAAAAGAAAAAAAAAAAAAAGAAAGAAACCCTATGACCTGAGGCAGGCTGCAGGCATGGAAAATTTCAGCAGGGATTGTTTGCCTGGTAGAGCCGTGTGCAACTGAAACCAGATGGTGGGAGCAGGAAGCTCTGTTGTCATGGTGCTGCTGGAGCAGCCTGCTGCGGATGCCACAGCCTTGGAGAAAGCTAGGGTGGGTGACAAAGCCCTGTACATGCCATGTGCTGGGGGCTCTGCTCTGCTTAACTCTGGGCTGCGAAGCTGTGCAGCGATGCTAAGGGGCTGCATTTGCTGCCTGCAGGTGCTCCAAGCTCCTCCAGCTACACTGCAGGCTCTGCTGCTGTCTGGGAGCAACAGCTCCAGCCTCTTTGCTTTTCACAGTGTTGCAGAAATTCAGCTCCAGTGTGTTCCTATCTATAGCAGAGCCAGCTCTCCCTACCAAAAGGCCACCCACAAACTCTGCCAGCACCTTTGCAGTTTCCTTATTTGAGTTGGTGACAGCCCCAGTTTGCTGAAAACCTCTCTGGCTTCAACATCTCCTTTTGTAAGGACATAAAGGCTTATAGCACCTTGCATAAGGGGCAGTATCCCATTTCCTAGCTTCAGTAATTAACTGCATACTGAATCTTCTAATACTGTCTTCTGCTGTGAACAGAGGCTGTTGTAGTAATAGCAGAGGATACAGGCAAGAGCAAACAGCAGCACAGAGGAGAAACCTCCCAAAAACAATCCTTGGCTGTAGAACTGCTGGAGAACCTTTAAGCAATGATCTGTGTGTCATCAAAGCCCTTCAACACAGGATGGTAGAAGTCCTTGATCCACTTCCAGCAGCTGCTCTGACTTGAAAAGCCACTCATCCATGAAAGTAACTGCTTTCTGACGCTGCCTCGCACCATCCTATCTCCTGTGAGTAGCCATCACTGTGCATTAGCTGGCACATTTCTTGCACACACAAAGCCCAGATTGCACACAAGTGCTCCTGTTCCTCCTATGCACCAAGTCCTGAGGGTTGCAGGGTTCACCAGCTCATCCCTGAGAGTTCTCAGCACCACTCCAGCTCCCCAGCTTCAATGCAGCGCAGACCCAAAGCAGGGATAGAAAACCCATACGTGTGATCACTGACCTTCAGAAAACTGCAGCCCCAGAGGGCTGTGCAGAATCTTTCTATCCATTTGGAACTGTTTTAGAGTAACAAAGCAAAAGCTCCCATGTCTTTTTGGCTACCTGAGTCAGATGAAAGCACCACTGATATCATGCCATAGTTCAGTACAGAATTTTAATAGAACTCAGAGGAGAATTCCATGTTATCCACCTCAATGTCTCTCTGTGAAGTGTCTGCCTGTTATTTCTGCCTCAGCACACACAAACACATCTTGCTGTAGATATAACTTCAACTTTCTTTTTTCCCACCTGCCAACCATCTGCACACTGAAGCTGCAAAGGAAAGCAACCATACTTTGCTTCCCTGTCTGTTAGGACAGTTACTCACCTCTCCCATCCCTTCCTCGATTTGGAACAGATCATAATTTAGAGATGACACTGCTCACTGCAGGCTGGATGTGGCAGATTAATACTCTGTCAACCCTTGTCTCAGCAACTCAGTGCAACACAGCAGGAAGGGCAACTTGCTTCTTGCTTTGCTGAGTGGAAGGGCAGCCTGGAGCTCTTCAGCTATCCCCTCTGCTCTGGAGGTCTATCTCTAAAGGTAACCTAGGGGTTACAGCTATTCTGCAGTTGCAGGCCAGTAGCCTCTTTCTAATATAACATAAAGCAAATGCATTAAGTCTATTCTTTAGAGGGAAGTCAGAAGAAAACTCCTTCCTGTTCAGGGAAAAGCCTTCTCCGACTCAGATTCCTTCTGCTGCAACTTCCGAATCAATTCCAGTAAGTTCATCTGTAAAGTCAGCTCCTGGAAAGGAAGAAAGACATTAATGCAAGGGTAAGAAGATCCCATTCCCTTCTGCAGGAAGCAGAAAGGACTCATTTGTACCATGGTACCATTCGGTGCCTGATCCTTTTCCAGGAGAAGACAAGGATTCTCCAAAGGTCAACAACACCAACATCACTGCTGTGATGCTGCATACAATTCCCTCCTGCATTCTCCAAAACACCCAATTTTCCACGGCTGTCACTGAGTTGACATCACCACCTCCTATAACCAGCAGCTAATGGCTCCCTTATACTCCTCTTGCCATCTGCTTGTTCTTCACTCGTGTTCAGCTCACAAGCCATGCAGCACAGACTGCACTTCCCCTGCACATGGTGCAACTTGCAGTAAGCTCTGCTCTGTGAGTCAGGCTTGTAGACATTACATCATGGGAATAAAAATCTGTTTTTGTAAAAAAAAAAAAAAGTATATCAACCATAAACAGACTGAGGAAAACACATCTACTGACAGGAAATGCATGAAGAACAACAGACACCAGCAGTGATTTCTTGTACTGGAAGTCAAGGGTTACCAGCTATCATGAAGGCAAACAAATGAGAAATAGCAAATAGGAACCCTGTGAAGAGATATTACTTACAGAAATAACGTAACAGGTAGGAGCAAGGGAGGGGGAGGACAAAGAAATGATTTCAGTATATAGATGAGTAATAGCAACACAGGAAAAAAAAGGACTTTCTTAAAGGTACAGAAGCAGAAATTGTGTGGTTTTAGAAAACGGCTGTTTAACTGATCTTAAGCCAAATTTTCTCTCTAATGCATCCTTATCAAAATTAAATTTAATCAGCTGGAAATGCAGTAAAAAAAATCGCCTGTTTCTGTATTCACTGCAAGCTTCCGTGGCATCACAAGGAAATTTTGGAAGCTGCAGTTTTCCATTCCTGTGGTGGACAGCAGAAAGGAAGCCTCGATGGCTGCTCTCAGGTTTTAAGAGCCCTGTCTGATGCACTTCTGCTGCTCTGCTACAAACCTGATCTGCTGAGAGCACAGTGCCCATCAGCTCTGTGGATGCAGAGCAGTCATTCTTTCCAAGCCAGGATTCAGAATTCATTAAGAATAGACTAAAACCAAAAAAAGTCGTTGGCACAAGAGCACTGCCAGCTCTTACCATCACTGCTAACACACTGACCTGGGGGTTGGTGGTGATGTAGAAGCCAGACACCCCAGCCTTCTCCAGGGTGCTCTGCTGGTCGATCACTTTTTGGTCCAGTTCCAAGACGATTTTCTCATCCATCATTCGCTGCTCCTCTCGAATTCGTTGCTCCACAGCCTGAGAAGATAATATTCAGCAGATGGGTGGAATGTTTACCTTCATCCCGTATTTTGTTCTCCTCTCAACATCTTTTACCGAAACCAAAGAACTACTACACCCTTAAAGAACACCAATTCTGATGACTTTGCCTCTTCCAAGGACAGCAGAGGGCAGCAAGCACAGCCTCAGATCTTACCTTGGGTGCTTGCCATGCCTTACAGTGAGCTACCTCACACTACAAAGCACAGGGAAACAGCTGGGACTAGCCTGCTTAAGTGCATTTTGAAGCCAGGAAAGAGACCATGAGCAGCAGACTGCAATCTGAATGACTTTTCCTGAGCAGCAGCAGGCTGTAGCCAAGTACTTCAGCAGTACATGCACTAAGAAGTCAGTAACCCAAAAGTCACACATCCCTCACAGCACTGCTGAAACTGCAGGAAGACTTGGAGGAGTGATACAGATCAGTAAAAGGCACCAAAGCCAGCTCAGATACTTGTTTGTTGCACTGCAGCAGTACATCAGACTCAGCTCCTATTGATTCATAAGGAGCCAAACTCCTCCACTCCCAACTTTGCAACGGGAAGAGCACAGCTTAGTTTTTTTGTTGACAACGGCAAGCAGAAGTGTTGCTTGGAACTACAGCCTGCTGGAGCTCTGCTTCTGCCAAACCGAGAATGTTATCAAGTGAGGGCTTGCCAAAACAGCCCTATCAGAAGCACACAGGCCCTCCTGCTCTGCCTTAGCAGAAAACCACGTCACTTCAACAGAACAAATGGAACAACAGAAGCAAGGACTCACTGCCTAAGCGCAGGATGGCAGAGCTGGAACTCACTTTGCCACAGACACTCTACCTGGAACATGGAGATCGGTTGCTAATTCAAAGGCACACAAGAAATCAGGTGCTGTGGGCAGCTCTAAGAACACTACCATGTTCTGCTAGCTGCAGAAAGGGGCATGGGCAGGCAGCAGGATCTTGCTGGGTGATAGTGAACAACAGTCTTCCTTCTCAAGCCACGGGGAAAATCAGGAGACACCAAATCTGGCCTGAATACAAAGCTCCTTCTCTGCTAACAGCTAACTGACACAAGTTTGAACACTTTACCCATGCCATGCTGCCTCTCTGTAACGTTATAAACCAAGGCAAGCATCCAGCTGGAAACATTCAAAGTAATAATAATCCTTACTGCACAGAAAGAGAGAAGTCACTGGACTTCTTAAATTGATGGCTGTGGTTTAAAAGACCTGGACAAATCCATGTGAAAAGGGAACTGAAAGCTTGTGCTCAGTTGGAAGCTCTGTGGAAAAGCCAGAACGTGAAAGATGGAGGATTTGGGCCTGAGCAGCCTGCACAAAAACTGAGCTTTGTCTACAGAGTGAATGCATCAGCAACTGCCTGCAAAAGGCCTGACCTAAATGAGGAGCAATTCTTACTTCCAAGGAGAAGGAGCTGCCTCATGTAACCATTTTTGGATATACTGCAGACACTGTGCTGAAGGAGTGACTTTCCCATCCTCGGGTTTAGTTATCTGTGTGCCATTTAGAGCCAGGCTCCCAATTCTGAGACACAGAAAGGCACCAAAGACTCTGAGAAAACTAAGGCAAAAAACACAAGCCTTGCTTCAGTTCAGGTGGTTGGTGAGCTGCTCTGCTAGGCCAATTGTTTTTTTTTATTTTTAAGGTTATAGATACCATTAGGAAGCTGGACATCCCCAAACCATATCTTGTATTATCCCTCCTGTGAGACTGATCCCATAGGAACCCAAAGGAGCTGGTCCTTGAACCAGAGAGCAGCTCTGATTAGACACATCCCATCACTAAGATGATGCATCTCTTCCCAAAGTGAAATGAAACAACAGAAATACCAGAACATAGAAAAGGGAAGAAGTAACTTCAGTAACTTCCTCCTGACAGAGGAATAAAGAACACGGGAAGGAACTGGGAAGGTAAAAGGAAGTGGGGAGAAGTCGTACAGGATACAACACAAGGAGAAAAACCACACGTATGGGTTCGTTTGTCATCTAGTGTGGATAAAGTCTGCTGGATGAATGCAATATTGGAAATGCTTTGTAACACAGCATGGATTATTACTTACTGTTATGATGTATTTACACATGACACACAGAGGGATGCAGGCCCAGCCTGACTTCAGCCACCTCAATAGAAAACAAGGGAAGTGGAAACAAAAGGGCTCTCACAGGGTGGTTGTTATGGGTAAAGGTCAGGAGAAAGCCAACATTTAAACAGTTACAGGTTTGCCTGATGTGGAGTAAAGTAGTTTCACACATACATTTAAATTACATGGATTAAGATAACCAGCTACTTGTAATTTCCCTTAGTTTAAAACCTGTCTTTATCTTATCACTAAGATGTAGATAAGAGGATCTTCAGACCTTTGGGACTCAGTGTCCCACTCACGCTGAAGCTCTTTCCCAGAAATGCTTTGGGAAACACTAAGAATCAATCTGTGCTTGTAGGTACCTGAGGTTATTTCTTCCTTATCAGTGTAACTGAGTAAATCACAACTTTGGCTTTCACCCTTTGGAGTTCACAGGGGTTGTGGCATCCCTCAAACCGCGCCAGCTCCAGTGCTGGGACAACCAGCATTTCCTTATGGCAAAATGGCTGCAAATTCCTGTGCTCGTGTGAAGGGCAGCGAGGGTGGCTGTGCACTCCTGCTCCACCTTACCTCCATCTCCCGCTGCTGGGCGGCGCGGAGCAGCGGCAGGTTGTGCGGCCTGCAGCACTGCTGGGCCTCCTTGTGCCGGTGGAAGAGCTCCTGCTTCAGCCCTGTGCCCAGGGATGGGGACAGCATCAGGACAACACCGCTACCTCCTCCCATCCCCGTCCCCACACCTCCCCATTGCCTCCTTGCATGACTCCCATTGCACCTCCCCAGACCTGCAACCCCAATGCCCCACCACCACCTCACCCCAATGCCCCCCAGGTCCCCCCCACCCCAAATCCCTTTCCCTGCTGACCGCGGTGTTCGCTATGCAGCTTGAGGCGCTGGCTGTAGAGGTTCTTCTCAGTGAGATGCTGGATCTCCAGCAGCCCCTGCACGATCTCAAACACCGTCCCATCCAGCAGCGCCAGCGCCAGGTCGCTCAGCGTCGTGTAGGACAAGCGCTGCTGGCAGGAGCTGCAGGGACACAGCGGGGTCGGGGTTAGGGTTGGGTTCAGAGCTACAGCTTGGAATTGGGGGTTGGAGTTGAGGTTAGGGTTGGGGTTTGGAACTGGGGTTCAGAATTGAAGTCGAGAGTTTGTTTAAGTTGGAGCTGGCGTTCAGAGTTGGATTGGATTAGTGCTGGGGCTTGGAACTGGGCTCAGTGTTTGGAGTTGGGGTTGGATTAGTAGTGGAGTTTGGAATTGGGGTCAGCATTCTTGGAGTTGGGGTTCAGAGTTGGGGTCAGGGTTTGGAGTTAGGGTGGGAGATCAGAATTGGGGTTTGGGCCAACGTACAGAGTTGGGGTTGGGATTAGGATTGGGAACTGGGGTTCAGAGTTGGGGTTGGTGTTCAGAATCGGGGTTTGGAACTGAGGTCAGGAACTGGGGTTCAAGGTCACGATTTGGAGTTAGGGTTGAGGTTCAGAATTGGGGTTTGGATGAAGGTTTGGAACTGGGTTCAGAGTTGGGGCTGAGATTAAGATTGGGATTCAGAGTTGGGATTGGAGTTCAGAATTGGAGTTTGGATCAAGGTTTGGAATTGAGGTTCAGAGTTGTGGTTGGGATTAAGATTGGAGTTCAGAGTTGGGGTTTGGAACTGAGGTCAGGAACTGGGGTACAGGGTCAGGGTTTGGAGTCAGGGTCGGAGTTCAGAATTGGGGTTTGGGTCAAAGTTTGGAGTTGGGATTTAGAGTTGGGGCTGGGATTAGGATTGGGAATTGGGGTTCAGAGTTGGGGTTTGGAACTGAGGTCAGGATTGAGGTTCAGGGGCAGGGTATGGAGTTAGGGCTGGAGCTCAGAATTGGGGTTTGGGTCAAGGTTTGGAGTTGGGGTTTGGAGCTGGGGCTGGGATTAGGATTGGGGCTCAGACTTGGGGTTTGAAACCAAGATCAGGAACTGGGGCATAGGGCCAGGGTTTGGAATTCGGGTTGGAGCACAGAACTGGGGTTTGGGTCAGGGTTTGGAGTTGGGGTTTGAAACCGAGGTCAAGGTTAGGGTTCAGAATTGAGGTTCGGAGTTGGGATTGGACTTCAGAGCTGGAGTCAAGGTTAGCATTTGAGGTTGGGGCCAAGGTTTGGAGTCAGGGCTCGGAAGCAGAGCCGGGTTCGAAGCCAGGTTCAGGGTTGGGGCCCAGGCTTTGAGCTGCAGTCCGGATTCAGAGCTGACAGACACCACCCCGCTCCCCTCCACCCCTCGCACCTGGGCAGCGCTTTCACCAGCTCCTGCAGCTCTGACAGCAGCCGGTAGTGCCGCTCCTGCTGCCGGGACAGCTCCGCCGTCGCCACTTCGTACCCAGAACCACCGAACCGTTCCATCCTACCGGGCCCAACACACCGTCCGGACCCGGCGCAGGCGCAGGCGGCGGTGCGGGTGGAGCCTCCCCGGGCTGCGGGGCCGGGCGGGGGGCGGTGCGGGCTGTAGGGGCGGTGCGGGCTGTAGGGGCGGTGCGGGCTGTAAGGGGCGGTGCGGGTTGTGGGGGCGGTGCGGCCCCGGGCTGTGCCTGAGTGTTGGAACAGTGTTGAGCAGGGATTGTTGGGTCATCGCATCTCTGTGCGGTGGGATTAGGAATCGTCCCGGTGGGGGAGGAGAGATCAGTCCGAAGTGTAGGGAAACGCTGCTTGCAGATCCCTCTTTTATAATTCCTTCAGGCACGTGGAGTGTATTAAGTTCATTTCGACTTCAAATGCTGGGTTGGAATGATAATGTTTGCTTCTGTCTTTCTTTCTTTCTTTCTTTTTTTGGTGAGCAGGCAATGAGGTCAGTATTTAAGACGTTCCTCACAAGGCTGAGTTTCAAATGAATTCCAGCCGTCCACGTGGAGAGATTCCTGCCTTGAGTTGGCAAAATGAACGATGCACCGAAATGCATTTGAAAGCTTAAGGAGTGATTCTTAACACGACTTCAGAGCTCGTAAGAACTGCACTGTGTGCCCAATGGGAGCTGAAGTGTCCCATTAGAGGACCATAGAATGGCCTGGGTTGAAAAGGACCACAATGATCATCTGGTTCCAACCCCCTGCTATGTGCAGGTCACCAACCAGCAGACCAGGCTGCCCAGAGCCACATCCAGCCTGGCCTTGGATGCCTGCAGGGATGGGGCATCCACAGCCTCCTTGGGCAAAGAAGAACACAGAAGATCCCCAGGGAAAACGGGGCATCCCTGCAGTGTCCCTGAATATCAATCATCCCTTTGGGTTTTTGCTTGGCTGCCTCCTTTTTCCACTCAAAGAGGGTGATCCCCAAATCCCAGGCTTTGGGTGGGATGATGATGGATCCCTCTCACTCTTGCCATGTATTTTTAACAGGCGAATCCACCTACATTTTCCTAACCCCATTCTCAGGAGCTGCCAAAGCGTTTTTGCTGAGCTGCAGCTGCCAAAGGCAGAGCTGTGGAGCAGAGCCTGGCTGCTTACATCTGAGGTTGTAGGGGATGGAAAACACGGGCTTTTAATTTAAAGGCATTAGTTGTGGTGCTCAGCTCTGGCTGGGGCAGTGCAGAGTATCAGTGTGCTGCTGTGCAATGGCTTCACCCCCCCAGGACCTCCTTCCCCATCCTCTGCCACAAAGATTTGCTGAGAGCTGTGGCTAAATGTGTGCGTTTGGGTGCTGTTTGCAGTCCTTACCTGTGGCCTGGCTCCTGTGCTCCCTGCTGGGTGACTGCTGCTACATGCTGGGGACATCACTGATGTGCCATGCACCGCTCCAGCTGTCTTGGAAAAGGCCGCAGCCACAATGGCAAGCCCTGGTGTCCCCGTGCCATCACAAACAGCCAGGCAGAGCAGGGCTCCCACTGTGCAGTGGCTCATCTTGCAGTTTTTAAATCAGCTTCCTCATGGGATGAGAAACAGCTTTGGATGTTTTGGTTTTCGCCCTTCCCCCCTGCCTCACCTGCATCCCAACCAGGCAGCATTTTGCTGCCCCAGGGCCCTGTTTTGGTGTAGCTGTGGCCATATAATCTGTAAATCCTCCAGCAGCTTTGGATGAGCAGGGATGGGAGCCAGGACCCCACTCAGTACCAGCACAGGACCGAGTGCCCTGACGTGGTGCTGTGGTACCATGTGGCCCCAGTTCTGCTGAGCACAGCCCTGCCTTGTTCCTGTCCCAGTCACGTTCCTGTTGTTGCAGCACAGAGCAGCCCTTGCCTTGATCTCTCCAGCCCGTAACCCTTCTCAGGCAGTTTGCAGGCTCTGTGCTTTCTGCTCCCAATCTGTTTCTAGTGGGAGCATAACCCCATTGGTGGCACGAGGGTCTGCAGATCTGATGCTGCTCATGCCTTTGTGCCCCTACCCCAAGTGAAGGAGCAGCGTGCGGGAAGGACCTGCGCCCCAGGGCCCCAGCTCTGTTCTGCTCTGCTGTGAACATTCCTCTCCCTTCCTTTGTGCTGCAGGAAATATGTGCTTCCTTCGTTCCCAACACTGCTCCCCCCTCAATCGCTACCAGATGTGGGTCCCATGCGCTTCTCATTAGTTTGGCAGGCTCAGGGTGCTGCCTCCTCCCGGCTCGAGGGCTGAGCTTTGGAAAGGCTGAGCTGCTTGTGGGAACCAGCAGGGATATTTGAGCTGGTGTGCATGCCATGAGGCAGCGGGCTTGGGGTGCATAGGGCCAGCACTGCCTTTGTGCAAGAGCTGGGAGATGATGGGGCATTGGGGCAGCACTGGGGAAAGGCAGCTAGGGGCATTGATTCAGAGCTGGGGGTTGGAGCTGCCGAGTGCCATAGGGGATGGGGACAGGGGCACGTTGATGACCTGAGGCAGTGTGGGCTCTTGCTGGGGTGGCAGCAGGGAGATGGCATCAGCAGCAGTGCCACAAGCAGCACATGGATTGCCATTTCCAGGGCAAGATTTGGGGGTTCAGGGGTTCATCTCATGCCGCATCATCATCTCTTCACAGAGCCTGGAGGGCATCGTGGTGGCTGGACTGAGAGGCTTCAGATCCCAGAGTGATGTGGTCACAGGTGCCCATTGCTCCCTGCACACCTGAGGAAGGGAGCCTGGTTCTTACCTTCCCTTGGAGGTCGTGTTTGGCCAGTCAGAAATGCTGAGATCCTGATTCAAACAGAGAGCAGTGTGTGCACATGTGTGCACTGCAATAGCTCCTTTTTGCAACCAGAGCACATTGCAATTAGGAACAATCCTCCGGAGAAACCCGAGCATAAATCCATCCACAGGAGATGGCTGCCAGAACCCGGTGTCCCTCATGGGGCAGTGGCTGTGTCACCACAGCTCTGAGTCACCATATTGGAGCCAGGAGCTGCTGTGGGTTTCCACTGGGCAGCCAGTCGTGCCAAAAAAGAGCAATGCACCATGGCATAAACAAGCCCAAAGACTTCTTGGTAGAGGATGACGGGAAGTGATGCGGAGCCTGTGGGCATGGGAGGGCCAGGGCTCAGACCAAGAGCCAAAGTGCAGCCTGCCCACAGCCCAGAACCCAGCTTTGGGTTGGACTGGGGGTTTGGAAGATATGGGGGTTTTGTCCACCTATTCCTCTATCCCCATCCTGCACTCTGCCAGCCGGTGTGCTGGGTGTGTGGTCACCACCCTTGGTACATCTGTAGCCTTGCATCCAACCTCAGTCCCCTGCACGCTCATCCCCTGGGTGAGGGGGGACCACGGGAGCCTCACAGCCACCTCCTTGGGTACACTGGGTTTATCCAAACTTAACGAGCGCTATGCAGTAAATGTGTTCCCCTGCTATGGCCTCAGGAGCTGAGCATCTGAATGGGAATTTCAGCCTGAGCTGAAGCTAAACTAAGGTCTGGATTTAGGGGCTCCCATGGAGAACACAGGGTCTCTATGGAGGAGCTGGTTGTGACCTGGTGGCTGGAGGGGGTGTTTTGGCCCCTTCATGTCTGCACTGCCCACAGAGCAGATTTGTCAGCAGGGCTGGGTGATGCTGGGGGACATGTTCACACCACCCTATGGACAGCCTGGGTGTGAGCAAGGAGTGAGAGATAGAAGCACATGCACTGGGGCACCAGCTGCAAGGCATGCAAAGGATACAAGAGCTACAGCAGACTGCAAGAGAAGTGAAGGATTCAAGGGCTGCAATGGGCACAAAGGATGCAAATGATGCGGTGGGGTGCAAAGAATGCAAGGGAGTGATGCAAGGGATGCAAAAGATGCGATGGGTTGGAAATGTTGCAAGGGCTTTAAGGGGCAGAAAGGATGCAAAGGGTGCAGCGGGCTGCGGAGCTTCAAAAGGATGCAGTGGGCTGCAAGGGTTGTAAAAGCTGGAAGGAGCAAAAAGGATACAAAGGATACAAGGGGTGCAAAGGATGCAAGGGCTGCAATGGGCACAGGGGGTGCAATGAATGAAAAGGCTCTGTTGGGGTCACCTGTGGGGAGGATGCTCGGCACTGCGCCTCGGCCATCACCCCCATGTCTTGTGCAGCACAGAGGGAGCACAGCCAGCCGCAGCAGCCTGCACTGATCATGTGGCTCCTAATGAAATCCAGACCCTGGCAGAGTGATGACACAGCGCCATGATTTGTGCTCCCATACAGACTAAACAAGCACAAGCACTCCCCCATATCCAGGCCAGCGCAGGCGCGGGGATAAATCAGGTAGTGGTGGTGGGATGCCTCTGTCCATCTTCTGTCAAAGTGGTCTTGTTGGAGCGCTTGGATGCAAACGCACTCATGCTTTCCTAAATTATACTGAACAGAACTACAACAAAAGCTCAGGCTCTCAGATCTGCTCGGAGAAGGCTCCTGCTCCCCATGATTTATGCCTTAAGGCACTGTGCGTGGTCCATGTGCCGTTTGCAGTGCCCGAGCCCCTTGCAATCCCCCCCAGCATCAAACACTGCCAGCACTGCCGCTCCCCAAACGACGAGTGCTTCCTTATACAACCCTAGCAGCTCGCTGTCTCATGCATATTTCATTCTCATTTGAATTTCCCTTTTTTTGAGTTTATTTTTGGTAGGGCCTGAAATAGGAAATGAATAGCTGGCAATCGGGTTCGCTTTTATCGCCGCGCTCCGGGCCAAGCCAAAACAAATGTGCTGTTTTCCAACCCAACAACTCCTCTTTTGCTATTTGGAAATGGGGACAAAATGGGAAAAACACCAATGGCGCAGTGTTGCTGGGGGATTGGGGCCACCACGTGCTCGGTGCCCATTGCAGGGTTGGTGACCACTGTGTCACGATGCCACCTGGGCATCATCCCTGGGGAGGAGTGGGGGGGAAAGACCTGCTTGCTTTTGTATTCCCTCATTCTATGTTATTATTCCATGTTATAACTTCCTCTCGTGATGGGATTCAGCTGGTTATGCCTTGAGGTCAAAGGCCTCAAGAGGAGAAGGAAAGGGAGTTTATTTATGCTAAGTGTGAACTTTCCAGTGGGGCTCACAGCTGCAAGGGAAATTGTTTAGGGGTCCACAAATCAACAGAGGCTGGAAACCATAAAACAAAGTGCTCGCAGTGCTGTGTATCACATGATGCTCTCTTTAGAGGTAACCAATCAGTGGTGGGGGGAAAGCCTGCAGACCCCAGCGGGATGCTTGGAAAAGGGATTCAGAGTCCTACCACGCAGAAAAATCAGCATAAAACAATAGCTGGTGGTCTAACTTGGAATAGAATCATAGAATCACTGAGGTTGGAAAAGATCTCTAAGATCTCCAAGTCCAACCTCACCCCACCATGCCCACTGACCACGTAGCTCAGTGCCACGTCTCCATGGCTCTGGGCACCTGCAGGGACAGTGACTCCACCACTCCCTGGGCACCCTGTGCCACCGCATCACCGCTTTTTTGGAGAAGAAATCTTTCCTAATATCTAACCTGAATGCTGAATAGCGTTATTTTTAGGGGGGATTCCCTGGCCTCACACTGGGACACGTCCTCCATTCCTGTATCACTGCATCCCACTCAGAATCCTGCATCCGAAATGCCCGAGTGAGGCCAGGTGATGCTCCATGGGCAGCCTGGGGCACGGAGAGACAGCACCCGGGTATGGAAGAAATACACTTTTATTAGAAAAGCGCTCTGCAGAGATGCCAGGCTCTGTCGTACCAAACCCATCTACCTGACTCCACTGGCCAGATCCCTCCTGAAGCCACAACAGCCTCCCCGAGTGCTGTGCAGCCCGGGCCTTAAATAGTGCTTTCCTGCTGCCGCTCCTGGCACAGGCAGCCCTGGGGCCAGGGGCATCGGTCGAAACCAGCTCGACCCCACGCTGGGAGCGGCGCGGTGGCACCGGGGGCTGCACCTCGAGAGGGGAGAAGCTGACGTGGCAGTGCAGGGAGGTCTGGGTGAGGACACGGGGATGTCCCCGGCGATGGCCCCGTGTGTCATCCATCCCCTTTGCCCCCATGCTGCGATGGGGACCTGGCAGAGTGGAGTGGGGCGTGGGAAGCGAGCGGCTCCGTTACTGCAGAATATAACATGGGTACATCTAGTACAACAAGCACTGCTTATGCGATCGATAATACTGCTACAAAAAAAGGGGGGGGGCCCGACTCCTGCATCCCTGCATGGGGAGCACAGCACCGGGGGGGTACCAGGTCCAGGGACAGTGGAGGAGATGGGCTGACGGGACAAAGGGGATGAGGGGAGAGATGTGGAATGAGGAGGTTGGGGGGCTCTTCCAGTCCAGGCACCACAAGTCCTTCCCAGGTGCCCAGCTCCCCATTACTGCACCGTCTGCGTGGGCACCACGGCTGCTTTGGGCGGCTCCAGGGTGGCTTCTCGGCTCTTCTTCCTGGGGGGCTTTTTAATGGGTGTCTTCTTGGCCGTCTGCTCGCCCGGAGGAGCCGGGTCCTGGCCGCTGACTGTGGTTTGTTTCTCCACCCGCCTGGGCTCGCCCCCAGCCGCCGGCTCGGCCGTGGCGGGGATCAGTTTCTGCAGGTTGGGCGAGGTGGGCAGCAGGGGCTTGCTGGCCTTCTGGCTGCCGGCGGCTGCCGAGCGCTTGGCTTTCTGGGGTGGGGTGGGCTTCTCCCGCTGGGCCCCCACCCCGTTGGGCCGGGCGCTGCCCTCCGCCTTGTTGAGGCTCTGAGTCTTTTCCTTCAGCTGGGCTGCCAGCAGTGTGGCCGCCTCGGAGGCCAGGTGGGGATGGAGAGCCTCGGAGCGCGGCTTGCCGGCACCGGGGCTGCGTGGGGCCTCCCCGGCCCGCCGCTCCGCATGGAAGCCGCCCATCTTTTTGAAGGCGTTCTGCACCGCCCCGTTGATATTCTCCATCTGCTCCGAGCTGGCCTTGCTCCTCTGCTTGGGTTTCGAAGGCGACTGGGGCTCCGCGGCAAGGTTGGCTTTGCCCTCGGGGACACCGGGCTCCTTGGAGTGCTTCTGTGGTCTCTCCTTGCCACGTGTGCCACCGCTGCCCTTCTCCTCTGCTTTGCCATGCACACCAGCCGACGTCTCGCTGGGGCTCCTCTTCCTCTTGGCCAAGCCTTGGCCGTGCTCGGGGCTGCTGGGCCGGGCGGCCGCTGGCTCCGGGGAGCGGCTGGGCAGCGAGTTGGACTGGCTGGAGTTGTAGCGGCTGTGGATCCAGGATACCTTGGGCTTGGTGGACGGGTCGGGAGGACGGGGCTTGGTTCTCTCTGGGGACAGCGCTGTCTCCTCCTCCTCCTTGGACTGCTTGGAGAGGCGGGCGACCTTGGCATAAAGCGCGGCACTGGCCGAGCCTGACCCGCAGGATGAGCGCTCACTGTCCGAGGACTTGAGCAGGGGTGTTTCGCTGCTGTCGGCATGGAAGGCTTTGACAGAGCCCGTCTCCTTCAGAAAGCTGTACTCGGCTGCCTCCTCCCCGCTGGCTGGAGCCACGAGCTTCTCACCGGGGCTGGAGGACGGTGCCCTGTCCCTGCCGTCACCCACGCTCTCTGTGGGAAGAGAGCATGGATGTGTCATGAAGGCACGGAATGGTTTGGGTTGGAAGGGAGCCTTAAAATGCCACCCGGTCCAACTCGATCCCATGGCTTAGACACCTGCCTCCGGGTGCCCAAAGCCCCGTTCAGCCTGGCCTTGAGCACCTCCACTTATAGGGCTTCTCTGGGCCCTGTGCCACTGCCTTGTTGCCCTCATGGCAAAAAAACCCATGCACAGTGGTAGCGTAGAGGCAAAACTGGGCTCCCCATTGCCCTGTCCCACCTGGCCCCTCTCTATCTCTTCTGCATGCCTCCAGGTCCCCCTATGCCACAGGACCCCCACCTCCCCATTGCAGGGCCACCTCCAGCCCTCATCCTTGCATGCAGCACCCAGGGAAGCACCCATGAGTCTCACCTTCATGGGGCACGCAGTACACTGGCCCCTCATCCGTGGTGTCAAAGGAAGAGAAGGAGCCACGGGATGACCAGGACGGGGAGGGCTGCTCCACCACTGAGGGCGGCTCGATGAAGCTGCAGTTCAATGTGTTCTCCAGGTCGTGGTGAGCTACTGCCAGGGCAGGAAAGTGGCCATCAGCCAGTGCCTGCCCTGCTGGGTCCCAGCCCTGCTTCACCCACCCTGGGATGAGCCACGGTTGCAAGCAGCCACGCTCCCCACACACAGCACTGTGCAGGGGATAAGGGATCATGGAGATGACCATGTAAGAGGGAATAAACCTGAGACAGGAATGGACCAGCAAGATGAGGGGACCCTGATGTATAAGGGATGGGGGAGGATGCAGAGTCTGAGAGAAACTCCAGAGCCAGAGCAAAAGCAGTGGAGATATTTAAAGAGCAAATGGCCCAGAGTGGGGGAGGCAGCCACTCCGGCATGACTTTCCTTGCTCTAAAACCCAAAAAGAGAAAATTAGAAGCAGACTGTTGGAAGCAGATGAAGCGCACTGCTTCCTGTGAGAAGGCGTGACGGGGTGCTGGGACTTGTGGCCACGGGGCACCTCCAGGACTTGAATGGGACCAAGAGGATGGCAGGAGGAAGAGGAGCACCAACAGCAGCTCGAGATGTGCTGCGCCTCCTGCCTGGCCCCTAGCAAAGAACGGCTGCAGGTCCCTGTGCTGCCAGATGATGATGGATGGATGTTATTGCTCCAAGGCCAGCCCCAAGTGGTCGGAGCTGTTGCCTGCCTGAGTCCCTTGTTGCCTGCTGGCACAGATCCCTTTGTTCCAGGGTCCTGGGTGGCCTCACTGCATAGCCCCAACCCCAGAGCAGGTTGTAATGCACAGAGCCCTGGAGCTGGGGCCATCCCCTCCCTCCCCTCTATGTTTACACGGCGCTGCTGGGTGGGAGCCAGCTGCTGCGGGGCGGCTGCAGGAAACGCGCACACAGCCCCATTGAGCCCCGCGCACACAGCCCCCTCTGTCCTCCTCCCCGAGCCCTGCCCGGCCCCTTCCACAAACACGGCCCCTGTTTGGGTTGCAGTGGGGATGTTTCCCCGGCCCTGCTGCACTCTGCATGGGTTTGGGGCCGGGAGAAACACAACAAGTCGCACATGTTGGCTCTGCTCTGCCCTTTGGTGCCTCACCTACGACCTTGGGCATCTTCTGGCGGCGCAGGGGGATGCGTGGCAGCTTCATGCTGATGCGGCTGAAGCGCCCACACAAGCGTCTCGGAGGCTTCTTGGCTGCCACTGGGTCCTGATTTGCTCTGCAGGGAAACACAACGACCCCATCAGGGCAATGGTCACACCGGGGTCATCCATCGTGGAACCATGCATTGAGCTGGACGCTCAGGGATGCTGCACATGAAGTAGGGTTTGGGGAAGAGGCAGGACAGAAAGATGCCACAGGAGTGTATTCCCCGTTGGTTTTGCCCCAGCTGAAGCCCAGGATGGCTCAGGACAGGGGTCAGGGCTGTTGCCAGCCGCGTGCTTCAGCTCGTCTTGTGGCAGAGCCAGACCGTGCCCAAAACACCCACAGCTCCCATTCAGGCCCTTGAATCATATGATTAACTTTAGAAAAAATAAAAAAAAATAAATAAAAAAATCCCAACCCCAAACAAACACGTGGCTTCTCTTTATTTGCTCTCTGGTTTTGAAGCCTCTCGGGGATGAGCTTTCAGGCAATTATCCGCAGCCACAGCAGCAAGAGGCTCTGTGCAGCAGTGCCACTCAACCTGTGTTGTGGCACCCATAGCCACTATGGTCCCCCCTGCCACAGCCCTTCCTGGCACTGGGAACGCTTTGGGACAGGACATTGAGATGGCAGTTCAGGCTCTGGGCACCCTGCAGTGCCCGGGGAAAGGAAACTCTTTGGAGCTATTTCCCATGCAAGACTTCTCCGAGCAGCACTGAGTTTGGGAAGTGGCTCCTTTTATCTGCGGCATAATGACATGCAGCCCACAGGCTCTCCAAACCAGATGTGCTGGGCTGGAGTGGAGCTGGCACAGCTGCAAGCAGAGGCTTCCGGAAAATTCCTGCACAGCGGCCGGCAGCACGAGGGATGGCTTTTGTGCAGCTGGTGGAGCTCCCCTGGCCCCTTTCTCCCCAATAAGCAGCCATCTCTATCCCCACCCCCACCCCCATCTCTGTCCCCATCTTCATCCCTATCCCTACTCTTATCCTCATTCCTATCCCTTGTCCTCATTCCTGCAGCAGGGACTGAAGGGGATCATTTTGTCCTGCAGACCCTACAGCCCAGCCCCACTGTGGGAGCTGCTGTGCCACTCCTGCCTTTGGTCCCAAGCCATTTTGGGGATCCCAGCCATAACTCAGCATGCTCTTGGTTTCCCTTTGCAGACTTCAGCCCTGGGGACCCATTGGGTCCCATTGAGGTGATAGCCAACAACAGGAACACAAAGCCAGGAGGCATCCCTGCAGTGCAGGGTCCTCCTGCTTCCACCCTGTGCTCTCTTTTCCCCATCTTCTTGAGGATGGGAAACTGCCCCACATTTCCCTTCTGTCCTCCCCTTTCCCTGCCAGCATCCACTCACCCGTGCCCTTCATCCTTCTTGCGGCAGACGCAGCAGCAGCAGAGCAGCGACAGCAGGAGGATGAGCAGCAGCGCCAGCAGAGCTCCGGCCCCGATCACCCCCATCCGTTGGTTGGCTTCTGCAAGACACAGCGTGCTCAGACACCAGCCACGGGCACCCCAGCACCCCAACCCTACAACTCACCCATGTGGCAGGCGCCCGTCAGCGGGTCGCAGGCACCGTCGTGACAGCTGCAGGCTTGAGCGCAGTTGGCTCCGTAGTGGCCGGGTGGGCAGGTGAGGTTACAGCTGGGGAGAGGGTGAGGGGTGAGAGTGGGGTGATGCATCCCGGGGATGCTCCCTGCTCTCCTTTCCCAAACTCCCTCTACTCTGGGAAAAGCAGGTGACACAGTGCTGGATTGCACTGACAGCATCCCCATGGGGGACTATGCCACCTTCCTGCTTGTCCCCATCTTTGCTGCTTCTGAGCTTTCCTCCACCCCCACGTGCTGCACAAGGCTTTGCAACGAGGCTTGTAGCACTGTGGTGACAATGGGTCACTAACCCATCAGCAGTGCCAGCCCAGCAGAGCATCTGCACCTGGTCTCAGCTCAGCACTGCTGATGTGGCCATGTGTCCCGTGCACACCCAGGATGGAGCCCTTCCACTGCAGCCCACGAGCTTGGAAACCTCTCAGCTCACTGTATTTAAGAAGGGAGAACAACTATGGCCGAAATGCCCTCCTTGCCAGGGCACAGCCTCCCAGCTCAGCATTATGGTGAGGGGCACAAACCAGGGCTGGAAGGTGGGCAATGTGTTGGGCACCACCCAAAACAACCCAGGCTCTGGGTGCCCTCCCACCAAGCATCCTGTCGCCAAAGTTCTGGAGGCAGCAACAGTTTGGGATGATGCTATGCAGGACCCCACTGTCAGCAGCATGGGTACTGGGATGGATGCAGAGGGGTTGATGGCCCTGAGCCCAATGCCAGCTGCTCCCAGCTGGCAGCACCATGGCCCCAATCCCAGCCCCTCTCTCCTGGGGCTGCAGCTGCTCCCGTGGCTCAGCCACATTTCATGCTCTCTGGTTTTCAAAGCACCGCCGTGGCTGAGCCACGTGCCCTGAGCCCCCACGAGCAGCTGCTGTGCAGTGGGATGCAGGGATGGGAGCAGAGATATCTCCCAGACAGTCCAAGCTACCCCCATCAGCTGGACCCATATTTTGACCCCAGACAGACTGATTTCAGGAGATACCATGGGAATGATGTGGAGCAACAGAGGGCTTTGTGCCCACTGCAGACATTTCAGCAGCCTTCCCTCCAATGCTTCAAGCCACTTTCCTTTCAGACAGCATTTCTACTTCACACTGGGAGAAAGCAAAGGGGATGAGCATTCACTGGGACAGGCCCTGCTGCAGGGTTGGAGATGGGCACAGCGAAAGGGCTGGAGGGCTTTGGGCTCCTCCTGGGGTGAGCAGCCCCCAGTGAGAGCTGCTGCTGGGAGAGGGAGCACCACACAGATGCCATACCCATGAGGCTATGTGCTATTCTGGGATGTGGTTTTCTCTCTGTTTTCGGCTAGAAATTCCACCCTGAACTTGGGGGAAGAAAAAAAAAAATAAGAACGAGTTTTGTCAAAGGCATTTGTTTTTGCCAAATGGCCATTTCCTAAAGCAAAATCCTTTCGTCAAGAAACCCATCCGGCAGCTCAGCGACAGGCACACCGTGGCTCCGCAGAGAGCCCTGCTGAGCTCAGAGGGATCGGGTGCTGCTGCCTCAGGTTTGTTTGGATCCCACCCCAACCAGGAGCAGGAGCAGAACAGGGGATGGAGGTGATGCCAGAAGTGATGAGTGCCCGGGGTCCCCGCAGAGGTTTGCTTACTATGTGCCGTGGGAGCCGGCGCGGCACAGGCAGCGGCCCGTCTCAAAGTGGCACTCTCCGCTGACGCAGTCGCTGCAGACAAAGGCACAGTTCTCTCCATACGTCCCATTGCGGCACTTGGTTTCACACCTGGGGAGAGGTGAGGGCAGCTGAAGCACCGGAGAGGGGATTTCTCACAGTGCCCCATCCTGGTCACCCCATTTTGTTTCCCATCTGTTCCATGCAATGGGATGGGGCTGGGTGTTGTCAGCCCAATGCAGGTGCTGCAGAGCCTCAGACCCAACCCCAGGTGGCTCCAAGAAAGTTTCAGAGTTGAGCCATGCTGTGTGTTAGGGTCACTGAGCAGATAGGAGCATTGTGCATCCCATGGCCCCATGTACCAATGCCATGGCACTAGGGTCCCTGAGGCTCCCTATGGCCTCATGGCCATGCCAGCAGGCTCAGCCCATTCCCGCTGCCCCAGCTGTGCACCCACTCTCAGACCCCATGCAGGGACACAGCACTGCACCAGCATGCATCAGTTGGGCTGTGCTGCACTCACCGGTCTCCAATCCAGCCAGGGTTGCAGTGTGAGCACTTGCCATTGATATGGTTGCAGGTGTGGCCATCCTTGCAGGGGGGGCAGAGCTTCTCACAGCCCTCCCCATAGAAACCAGCCGAGCAGGGCTGGTCACACTTGGTGCCATTCCAACCCGCCTCACACGTCAGGCAGCGCCCATCTGCCACGGTGCAGGGCTGCAGGCTCTTGCACTGCCCACACCTGCAAAAACCAAGGGACACATGGCACATGGTACCCCACAGCATCTCCCACCTCCCTCCTCATGCCCCAACACTCACCTCCTCCTGCAGCCTTGCCCATAGAAGCCAGCTGGGCACGGCTCACGGCAGTACTTGCCACGGTAGCCTGGCTCACAGGTGCAGGTGCCATCCACCTGGTTGCACTTCCCCTTGTAGCACTGGCAATAGCGGTCACAGCGGGGCCCAAAGGTGCGCTCACGGCACTGGCAGCGCCCGGTGAACTGTTCACAGGGTGAGTTGTTGCAAGAGCATTGGTTGTTGCAGCCACGGCCCCACCAGCCCGGCTGGCACAGGCAGTTGCCTGTCTGCTGGTCGCACTGGGAATTGTGGCTGCAATAGCAGGAGCTGGAGCACTGGGGGCCCCACCAGTTGGGCTCACAGGTGCACTTGCCCGTCTTCTGGTCGCATTTGCCGTGCTTGCAGAGGCAGATGTTCTCACACTTGGGGCCCCAGCGGTTGGGGTTGCAGGTGCATTGACCCGTCACATCTTCACACTGCCCATTGGGGTGGCAGCTGCACATCTCCTTGCAGTCGGGGCCCCAGAACTGACGGGGACACTCTGCAGATGGAACAGCACTGCAGTCAGCCGTGGGTGACTCCATGCAAGCGGCACCCCTTTCTCCTCTCCATCCCCACTGCTCCTAGCACGCTTAGGTGACAGGCTCCCTATACGAGGTGGCCCACCCTGGGGTGTCCCAGTGGTGCCACTGGTACTCACTGGTGTCGCAGTTGGCACCAAAGTAGCCGTGGCGGCAGCGGCACTCGCCGGGTCTCACGCACACCTCGTTCTCCTTGCAGGTGAAATTCCCTTCGCAGACAGCTGGGCAGATGAACCAATAACAGAGCATGAGGACATGGCTGAATGGTCCCCACTGTGTGCCACCAGGCTCATCCATCCCAGTCCCCAACCCCCCCCCAGAGCAGGGGACGGGGTGCACGGTGGCACCATTGTGATCGCTGAACTGTGACACTGCATGGTGACCACAACGGAGATGCCACCATCCTCCTGCCACCATCCCCAGCTCCATCCCTGCCCCAGCCCCTTACCACCCTGCTCACCCATCCCTGTGCTGCAGGTGAGATGTGGGACGTGGGACAGGGGAACACAAGCAGCCACCAGCACAGCTCCCCTCCTTCTAACCTCCCTATGGAGGTGCTGCCCCAGCACCCCCAGCCCACGAGTCCCCCTGTGCCAAAGGGGAGCGAGCTCTGTGGCATGGCACAGTGCTGGCCCCATGGCCCCACAAAGTCCCCTTGGCCAGCAAGAGAGGGGGAACAGAGCACCCGCACCGAGTGCCTTACCTGGCTGTTGTTAGACCTACGGTGATGGGGACTATAGAAAACCCTAAAATAGACAGATGGAACAGGTTAGAGGCAGTGAGTCTAACGGTTAGAGCAGCCCGGGGGGAAAGTGGGGAGAGGAGATGGGGACAGTTTGCAGCGGGACCATCCTCCCCCGCTGTGCATCCTTCTCCCTTCCTGCACCAGCTGCATGCAGCGAGTGGTTATGAGAGCGCATGCAGGGTGAGTTAGTTGGTTATGGGATCTGCAGCCCACCGGCTCCCTGGGCACCACTGCCACCCTAAACTGGGGGGATACACAGGGTCCCCAAATCCTGCATGGTGGCACAGCAGGGGCTGCCCTGGCTTCCTGTGGGCTCGGTGGCACCGGTGCCTTTCTGTGGTGGCATGTGGCTGTGCCTTCATCCTCTGCCACAGCCCTCCAGCACTGTGGCAGCACGCAGGGGTCACCACACTGCATCTCGTGTCCAAGGGCTGCACTACACAGCTGTGCACTACACAGCTCCAGGGCTGTCTCACGACCTCAGCATTGCTGCTTACCTATCAGACACTCGCTTCCTTGTTGCCTCCATCCTTGGCAGCACACGAGTACCGAGGAGCTGCAGGAAAAATAAGTCCACAAATAGTTGGGATATCTGGAAAGCTGCTGTCCTTCCTGGAAACCTTTCAGTGATGCTGTGATGATATCAAGAACCAATTCTGCCATGCAGATGCTTGATGTGGGGTACCCAGCTCAGCCCAGGGCTCAGCAGAAAACAAGGAGGCAAACAGCAGCAGTGCTGGGCATGGGACAACCATACCCAACATCCGTGTGCCCCACGTGCAGAAAATGGCTCGGATTATTTTACCATCAGATGTGATTTAAAGGATAGACTAAAATGAGCGTATTTTTAACTGAGGCGTTGGAAAATAATAGATAGGAGGGAGGAAAGCCTGCGCAAAGCAAGGAGTGCTTATGGGAACCTACAGATGGGTTTGGTGCCTGGCATCGTGGCAGCATGGGGATGGCATCCCAAGGTAGGATGGTGGCATCTCACCCCATCCCATCTCAACCACTACAGCCCCCAGAAGAGGGGCACAGGGACATCCCATGAGGAGGGGATGCCCTCTTCTCAGCACAAACCCATCACATCCTTCAATTTGTGCAGCTTTGTCCGCACAACTGGAGCTATACTCCATGGATGGGAGTAATCCCGGAGGCTCTGGAGCAATCCAAAGGCATGCTGCAGTCGAGGAAAACTTGACATGGGCTGGACCAGTGGCAGAGCCTGGAATGCATGCTTTTCTTTTTTTCTTTTTTTTTTTTTTTCCCCTTTATATGTAACAAATGCAGAAGAGGAGGAGGAGACAGCGAGGAAGTATTCGTGAAACGCAGCGCAGTCACAGGACCACGTCTGGCTGCCAGAAGGAGCTGCTGTGGGCTGGGGGGTGGGAGCAGCCCCCGGTGGGACACGGGCTGGGCTGAATGGGGCAGCACCAACATGGGAGCACCGCGGCTGCCTCTCGTGGAAGATGTTGAAAAATTGGACGGGAGGCAGAAAGGAACCACAAAAATGATTCAGGGCCTGGAAAAAATGCCTTGCAGCTGGAGACCAAAATAGCTCCATCCATTCCGTCCGTCACTGAGATTACACAGCGCTGTGATTGCGCCCAGGGCTGGAGCAGGGTCTGTGCCCTGGAAGGGAGATGAAACACGCAAGGAAAGGCAATGGGGCACCGATCAAAGCCACTCCGTGAGGGGACAGGAGGACCCAAAGTGAAATCCACTGGGCTCCATGGGTTGAAATGGATCCATGATTGGTTTGAAATGTGCCGTGATAGAGTTGTCCAACGAGTGTGGGTTGTGCCTGTGTGGTCTCATTCCCCAAAAGCTCCATGAGCTCTGCTGGGGATGGGTGGGAAGGGGTCATCCTGCCCAAGGAAGGACCACAGTGCCCAATAGCACTGCACTGTGACTGAAGCATCATGAGTGGGTCCATGGGACAGACCACACGCAGCGCTGGGATTAAAGCTATCTCCTGGCAGATAGCTAATCGCCTCCACCGGACCGTGTCTGACACCTCCCCACTCAGCCTCCCCTCCCTTATCAGCTGCTCTGACAGCAAACCAACGCGCTCAGATTTCAAAGCTTCAGCCACCTCCCTGCACCCCACAGCACAGCTGGGACCGGGGCTCAGCTTTAGAGCATCCCTCAGGTTGCCCACGGACCTGCTGCTTCCCTCAGCACATCCCTTCTCTTTCTGTTTTACTGCCTTTTCCCCTCGAGAAAGGAGAAAAAGAATCACTTTGCCAAACTGATGGGGATTTCACTGGTGCAGAGGAAAAGGAGCACATGATGGGGCAAAGCCAGAACTGTCCCTGCTCCTGGGATGTGTGTGCATCCCACTGAGCATCCCACATTGCACTGAGCATCACCTGCATCCCACTGAGCATCCCACATCCTGCATCCTACTGAGAGTTTGGGAGCTGCACAAATGGATGGAAACCACAAATGGAAGTGAAAACCCCACAGCCCAGAGCATCTCTGCCACCTGCTCCAGCTGCATGCCCATCCCAGTGCTCACACACTGCTGCCCAAACTGGGGAGCAGCATCACCTTGGCGCTGAGCCCCTTCTTTCTCCACACCACCCATCACTCGGTGCCTTGTGTGGCAAAAAGGAAATTCTTCATACAGGAAAAGAATGGCCAAAGGAGAGCTATGGTGGCCAGGGAGAAAGCAATTCCCACACACACAGTGCTTGCACTCATCACCCTGCACCCCTGCTTCTCCAACAGAAGGGGGGCATGGTAACTTAACTAGAGCTTTGAGCTCAAGAGGAACAGTCACATTTAGCACACACCAGACCCAACAGCTCCAAAATACATCCCTTTCTCCTACCCTATGCAATCCATAGAACTGCATGGACACAGCTTCTTGGGCTGGCCCCAAGGGTTACTGCTTGCAGCCTCACTGCCACCCCAAGCGACAGTTTTGCTGGGGCACCGGTTTTACGGAGGGATGTGGAGACCCAGTGCAACCCCCCCCATCCCCCTCCCCGCCGAGTACTGAGGCCGTGCTGCTCTGGCAAAACCTCCTTCGGAAACTGTAATTTGAGGAGGGGGCACCAGCGCCCCGCGGCCGGGCTGAATGGAGCCATTATGCGGCCTCTCCAGCGCGCAGCACATGTTTTCCTTGTGGACTTGCCTGACCTCACGGGTGAGATGTAAAAAGGTGCATTTATGGCCTGCCCTTCCCCCCCCATCGCCCCCCCCATATAGGGGTCTCCTCGACGGGATGAGGCAGCTTTGGGACCACTGAGCCCGAGCGGAGGGGGGGGGAAGCAGGCAGAGGGCGACCCTTGGGGACGGCACCTTTGCTCTGAAGTCAACGCCAAGTATTGTCCCAGTGCTGCCAACGCGGCCGCCCCGAGCGCTCCGGGAGCCGCTCCAGCGGGGGACACCCGCAGCATCCCGCATCCCACTGCGGGACCACACCCGGAACGCTCAGAACCGGCTTCTTCCTGCAGGACCGGCGCCGGGACACCGAGATCCGGACTCGGGATACCAAATCCGGACCCGGGACACTGAGATTCGGACCCGGGACACACAGCTTCGGACCCGGGACATCAAAAATCCAGACACGAGACAGCAAAATCCGGACCCGGGACACCCGGCTCCATCTCCCCCCGCCACGATGGGACCCATCGCCCCCTCCCCACCGCCCCGCACCGCTCTCTCCCAGGCCCGCGCCCTCCCCCCCTCCCTTCCCGGCCGCCCGCCCGGCCCCACCTGCCCTCCCCTCCCCTCTCTCCTACCCTGCAGCCCTGCACACGTTCCTGCCCCGTGGGCTCAGCTCCTGCGCGGCTCCGCAGCTCAGCACCGCCAGCAGCAGCAGCAGCACCGCGGCTCCTTTTGGGCGCGGCGGCCGCAGCCCCAGGGCCGCCATGGCCGTCGGCGCGGCGGGGCCCGGCCCGACCCGGCCCATCCCATACGGGGCTCGACTCGGCTGCGCGGTGCCCGGTGCCGCCCTGCCCTGCCCTGCCTTGCCCTGCCCCGACGGCCGCGCTCGGCGGACGGAAACTGCAGTGAGAGCTCCGCGCCGCCGCCGCCGCCGCCGCCTCCCCCGCGCCCCTCTCGGCGGCGGCGGGAGGGGCCCCGCCGGCAGCCAGGAAATTCCGCATTGGTTCCCCTGACGGCGGGCCAGGCTCCGGGGGCCGCCGCCGCCACCGCCTCCTCCCCGCGCCCGACCCCCGGCCCCGAGCCCCGACGGCCCCGGTGTGCGGGCTGCGGAGCTCCGGTGCGGGCGTAGGACAGCAAGATCCGGAGTCCCGATAGCCCCGATGGAGGCTGTGCGCGGCTCCGGCAGCCCCGAGCGGTGCCCGCAGCGGCAGCCACCCGTAACCCCCTCAGAGGGACACAGTTAGGAACTCGGGGGGCTCATCGAGCGCTTCTAGCAATCCCAAATCCCTAGCGTGGAAGGGGGGACACCCCGGGCATCTGCCACGTGGTTACACAAACAGCGACCCTTGAATACTACAGAGCATCGCCGCTCCGTGCAGGCTCGGCTATTCCGGGCGCTCGGATCGATGTTTTTTTTTTTTTTGGGTTCACTCCTGCCGAGGGGCTGCGGGCATCTCCTGCATTGCCGCTTCTGAACACCGCACGCCTCCAGGAGAGGATGCTCCGACAGCATCTGACGGGAGAGAGCCGGGGCGTGTCCCGAACACCGCGAGTGAAGAGAATGGATGAGCAGCTGCTCACCGCCGTCTTCTGGATTTATCACATTCTGATCCACGGAGCAGCGATGCCACAGCAAGGAGCACGCAGGAGCCCCCTCGGGCCACTTTCCCTCGGACTGTGCTGTCACCAGGTCACTGATGGGACTCGTGAGGCAGAGCCATGCCTGGAAACTACCTTCGCCCTGTCCCTGGGCAGATCGTGATGCGAGCAGCCACGGGTGCAGAGGGAGGGGCTGGAGGGGAGGGGGGTGACAGTCATCGGGGACCGATATCACTGCCCTGAAATGACACGGATGGGGACACCATTCCCAAGCTGCACTCAGCTTCCTTTTACCCTGTCTGCCTGTGCAGAAACCATCTCCCAACTCCCTGGGTGTTACAACTGTCACCCACCTACTTGTCTTCCCTGACCTCAGATTTCAAATCATTGAGCATCTCTCTCCACTCCTGACATGCCCCCTGCCCCTGTCTCCAACAGTGCTGGCAGCAGATCCCTGGCCCTGTCCTGCAGGCAGGATGGGTCCATCCATTCATCTGTTGTGAACCCTGCACTCCCTAAGAGGCATAAGGACATGCAGGCTGCCTCCAAAGCAGGGCTGCTCTGGTGCCCACCCCCAGACCTGGAGGTCATGCACACCCCACGGACATCAGCCACAACTGCTCCTATTCTCTCTCTGGTCTCAGTGAGGTTTTTGCCTTTGAGAGGAGCAGCACTGGTGCTCCACGAGCCCAGCTCAGAGCTCTCTATTCCAACTCTGCCGTTCCTTTTTCTGCAGGCTCTGGGCTGGAGCTGCTCTGCCAGGTGCTTTCCTCCTACTGAACCGTGCTTTGGAAAACACCAGCAAAAGAAAGAGAGAGGAACCCCAGCATTATAGCATTTCCAAAGACAAAGCAAAGGAAAAATACGCTGTTTTGTCAATGGTTCAAGAACTGCCTGCAGCTGTTTCCCAGGGAAGGACCGTGCCGTGGCCCCTGGGGCGCTCAGCACCATCCGGTGGGGACATAGCCAGGCTCTGCCCCTTGGAAGGAGCCCCTGCTCACGTGTGCTCGGACCTCTCCCAGCATTGGAGTACAGCTGCTGCGAGGGCTGCTGCACAGTATGGGCTCTCTGCCTTGCAACTCCCCCTGCTGCTGCATCCAGCATCCTTGCAAGAAAGCACACTGCAGCTTTGGCTGGAGCACCCCCAGCCTTTGCTATCAGGGAAGCAATACAGAACTCAATGCTACCCACGGACTCGAGGAACAAGAGCAGCAGTGCTTTAATTGTTGCAATTCACTGCAAATCCAGTGCTTGGCAGAGCTGAGCTGCAGCCCAACTCCTGGCTCCCTGGCCCACAGCACTGCCCTGGCCTCACAGGACAGCGCAGGGATGTGGCTGAGCAGATCCCATCCCCATGATAGGTGCCCCAGGGCTGGCATGGCCACAGGGCACTGAGAGCCTGCAGAGTTTTGGCTCTGCCAAAGAACAGCAGAGGGACATCACTCGGGGCACAGCCAGCTAGGCAGCCCTACAGTAGTGGCCTCCAGAAGGAGGATGTAGTTCTACAGCAATAAGAGAACATCTCCCCCTCAGGCAAAGGCCTCAGGAGGAAAAAACAGCAACAGAACAATGCAGAGGAGCTGGGTTAGTGGTTAACACGAAGGCACAAGAGCCCCGCTGCTGGGCACAGGCTGGGTCCTGCAGGGCCAAAGGGGTCAGGGGTTGATGTTGAAGATGGTGCCTGCAAAAAGTCGCCGCTTGAACTCCCTCCAGAGCAGATCCCGCTCCTTGTTGGCTCTCTGCATGAAGCCCCTGTTCTCCTGGGCACGGCGGGACAGGTAGGGCAGCACCTCGTCCACTGGGCCATAGGGGACGTACTTGTAGACAGGGAAGCCAGCCTGACCTGGAAGGAGAGAGGGAGAGCATGGAAGTGCCCCAAAGAACCTCCAAGGCACCATTGGCACTGCTGTGACTGAGGGCAAGGATCCAGGCATAGCAATGATGGTTTCTAGACAGCCAGGGCTGGGGACACAGGGATGTCCCCATTTGCCAGCCCAGCTCTCTGCCGCTGTGTGTGGGGGAAAGTAAGGCAAGCCCAGCATGTCAGGGCTGGAGGATGGAATTAAGCAACCCACAGGAAGCCTGGGAGCATCTCTGGCCAGATGGAGGGAGCCTGTCCAGGACAGAGGGGGGAAACACAGCAGCCTGTCCCCTCCCTGCCTTTGCACAGGGATTTGGGAAGATGCCAGAGAGAGAGTCCCGAGGTCACCGACAGCCCTGGGAATGCCAACAGCAGGACCGGGCCAATTTAAGAAGCATTCAACTAGAAACATCAAGTTAACACATTTTTCCAGCATGACCAGAGGAAGCTGCAGACCCAGAGCCAAGCCCTGCTTACTGGGGGAACTCCAGGACAGAGCAGCATCCATGCTGGACAACTGCCCAGTCTGCCTTGCACTACTCCCCTAGCCTTGGGTTCTGGAGACCAGAAGTCCTCAGCCAGTCTGCCAGCAACCCACAGCCTGGCTCCATCTTGCCTTCAAACCCCACAGCAGCTGCTCAGGGAAACTTTGGTGTGACAACGGGACAGGAACCCTCTGCCACATCCTTCTTGCTGCAGCACTCACCCAGGGGGAAGGTGATCTGGTCACACATGCCCAGCAGCTGCCCAAAGCAGACCTTCTTCTCTGAAGGATGGATGCCAAGCTCCATCATCCTGCAAGCCAAGCCTTGATGTTAAGAAAGAGCAGAGCCCCTGTCCTGTGTGTAGAGCAGGGACTGGCCACCCAACACTGACCCCACCCCACCAGCACCCACCTGCGCAGGGTAAACTTGACTGTGTCCTCATTGTGAGTTGCTACCATGACGTTGGCTTTCCGGCTGTGCTTGATCTCCTCCAGCACATAGTCCAGGCACCTGCAGGGCAGCAGGGGGCTGCGTGGTGAGGCTGCCTCATCACGCTGGGAGGAAGGCAGGAGCATGGTGGGGGCACCCCCTACCTGTGGTACATCTCATTGGTCTTCTCATAGGTGGGGTTGATGGGATCCTCGTAGCCAATCTTCGCTGCTCTCTCCCTCTCCTGATCCATGTAGGCTCCACGGACCAGCTTGGTGCCAAAGTGCCAGCCTTCCCGGCGCGACAGCTCCACGTCCACACTCACATTATCATAAGCTTCCTGGACAGAGATAGCCCAGGGTCACCAAACCACAGCCACCAGCCATGCCAAAGCCACACCAAACTGCTTACAGCATCACCAATCCATGCACTCCATCCCTTGCCTCACCTTCAGGTAGCACTGGTGGGTGTTGAAGATGACGGCCCGCTCCCTGTTGAAGCGGCGCTGCATCTCCAGGGTGAGGCGGCTGATGGCTGGCTGGAAGTAGCTCTGCTCTGCATCCACCATCAGCCTCACGCCTGTCTCTGTGGCTCTCTGTGGGATGAAGGAGGCACGGAGGGCTGCTGAGGCTGCCTGCCATGTGTCCCCATTGGCAGCAGTACCCGTCCCCACCTCCCCTGCACCTTGGCAAGGACATCCATCCGCTGCAGCATCCGTTTCATCTGCAGTTCCTCCTCCTCGGTGAAGTGTGAGAGCAGAGGCTCCAGCTGCCTGGTCTGAAATGAGAAGAGCCCATTCAGCACTGCCTGGCACGGCAGCACTATAGAGAGGCAAACATCCAGGGGAGCCCACCCCTAAAACCCCCCCAACCTGTGCTGCACAGAGGGTGCCCACCCCACCAGCTGGTCAGTGTGGGACTCCAGAAGTCGTGCAGGGTCTGAGGATGGCAACCTCACACCCCAGGACAAGGATGAGCTGTCTCACACTGGCAGCATCCACGCTGCAGAGCTGCTGGGTGGGCAGAGCTGCTGGGTGGGCAGAGCTGCTGGGTGGGCAGAGCTGCTGGGTGGGCAGAGCTGCTGGGTGAAGCACATACACACCTTGATGTTGGGGACGAGCAGCAGCTTGGAGAGCTTGGTGCGGCTGTCGATCAGGCTGTTCCAGTCCAGAAGATCCACAGTGCTGTGGGTGGGAAGTCAGGTCTGTGCTGGTGATGGGTCCTCTACCAGCTCCCACCCCATCAGCAAACCAGCTGCAAGTGGCACTCTGACCCAGCTTGTCACTCCTCTCTGCTTTGAGAGCCCTTGGTTGCCACAACAAGTCAGTGATGATTTTTGGAGACCTCCCCTTGCTGCTGCCCATCTGCCCAGGGTTGTGGAGGGGCCCAGATCCCCCAGCACCATCACCCCACAGCACCCTACAGGCTGTGGACAACTTACCCACTCTCACCCACGTTCTCGCCCGTGAACCAGTGCTGGCTCTCCGCCTTGGTCGCAATGCCAAGCTTGGCCAGGGCCTCCTGCCACCAAAAGGAGCATCAGGGCACAGCCAGACCCCACCAGAGGTTTCACAGTGCTCCAGAACCCCTCCTGCAGCACATCCCTGACAGTCAGACCCTCCCCTCCTCCCTTCCCAGCAGCACAACCTCACCCCTCGGATATCACCCTGCTCACCTGCAACTTCTCCACCTCCAGCCTCATCTCCAGCGCTGCCCGCCCGCCCTGGCCCTGCTCTGCAGCCATTTGGTGGAAGAACCGCCGCCACTTCACCAGCACCTCTGAGAACTGCAGCTGTGGGGACAGAGATTGGGGTAAGCTGTCCGAGCTCAGAGCCCCAAGGGATCCCTCCAGAGCCCCACAGACAGACCTTGACCCCGTATCATGAGAACATAGTCTGGTACAAAGCACCCATACTCCCACATTGGGACCCTTTTGTGTGCTTCCAAAGCTTGAGGCCATCCCCTAGGTGGCTTCAGGCACTCCAAAGCACCCACTGTCCTCTCTCCAACCCAGCCCATCCCACTCACCCCCATGGACACTCACCAGGAACTGGGGTCTACCCAGTGCTGTCAGCTTGATGGCAGAGAAGCCGTCCTCTGAGCTGCCACCTGGAAAGAGGCACAGGGGCAGGGCTGGCTGGGGCAGGGTCCCTGGTGTCTCCAGGCACACAGGGACACACTGAAGACTTACTCGATGCATCGATGCAGTGCAGGAAGGTCTCCATGTGCTGATCACACTTGGCCTCATCAGCATAAAAATAGGTGCGTGCACTGATGACTCCATCACGGCGATCCCCAAAGCCACGATGGGCACGGAACTGCTTCTCCCTCCGCTCTGCTCCTGGGTTGGAAGAGGGCAGAGATGTACCCCACAGCCCCTGCCGAACCCTACCAGCTCCTGCTTCCTTTCTCACATCTTACAAGAGCCCCCTGGGACCCCATTTGAGGAGGAGTGGGGTCAGCTGAGAACCTCAACATTCCTCCTCCAACTCATGAAGGAGGAACGAGTCTTTCCCCCAGGTGCTTGGAGCATCTGGGCCTTCAGCCAGGTGCTATCTGCTGAGAGCAGGAGAGGCCATCACTCACCTCCTGGCTCCTTCTCGGCTGCAGAGGTGCAGGAGCTAAGAAGAGAAACAGGGAAGGTGAGGATAAGGCCAGCAGCACCCTGCAGCCACACACCGTTGGCCAGAGCAGCCCCAAGGCCTGGCACTACACCCTGTTCTTCCCTCACCATCCCATTGCTAACGGGGCCAACACCATTCTGTTGGCAGCCCAGGTGCCCCAAATCCTCTCATGGAAAGCAAACAGGCTTCAATACCCAAGACAGCATTTCCTAAGGAGCAGATAGGGAGGATGCTCTGGACCTTGACGCACCCCAGCTCACTGTGGCAAGGACAAGGCCATCCATGGTGGGGCTGGGTGCTCCATCAGGTTGGATATCAGGAAACATTTCTTCTCCAAAAGAGCAGTGATGCACTGGCACAGCTGCCCAGGGAATGGCATGGTCACCATCCCTGGAGGTGCTCCAGAACCGTGGAGATGTGGCACTGGGGGACATGGGCACTGGGCATGGTGGTGGGGGGTGGGTTGGGGTTGGACTTGGGAATCTTAGTGGTCTTTTCCAACCTTAACAATTCCATGATTCCATGATCTCTACGGCCCTTAAGCTGTGAGAGCATCAAACCTCATCCCAACACCAGACCATAAAGCGAAGAGCTTGAGTACAGCAGGTTGCACCAAGCCACGTGTCCCACAGCCTCACTGCCACTCAGCTGCCCCACTCCACTGCATGTCAGCACCAGCCAACCGCTTACAAACAAAGCTCAGCCCCAGCCCCAGCCCCAGCCAACCTTGGATGTAATTTCAAGCCTGAGCCCTTTGTCACAGAGAGCAGGGAACTGACAGCCTGGGCTGGTGCCCAAGTCATGAGTTTCTGCTGGAGTTCAAGCAGCTAAGCCTCCTCGCTGCCCCCCTACACCCAGCCCACAGACAGGAGTCTGATGCAGGAGAGCCATCTCCTCCCAGGAGATTTCTGCTTGGCACAACATTGGGGCACATCATTGCCCCAAATTGGCCATGCTACCAGCACAGGAACCTCACCAGGGAGCTTGGGCAGACAGCACCCACGTGGGAACCCCGTGACAGGGATTAGGAGTTGCTGGAAGCACAAACAAAGACCTTTCCTCCTGCTGGAGGCTCCCTGGGGCAGCTCAGAGCACAGCAAAGCCTCATGTGAACTGCAGCTCAGCGGGAGCCATGCCACAACCTGCTGTGTCCTTGGCTTCTGCTCTGTGACTGTGGTGCTCCCAGGACAGGTCAGGAACCTTGCTGCTCCAGAATATGAAAGAAAGATGCAATAGCAAAGCCCTGGCAGCTGCAAGATGCTCTTGGTGCAGGCAGGACAGTTCTGCAGCCCTGAGCACACCTCAATCCAGCACCTGTACACTGGGGACAAGCAGCACTGGCACAGCCCTTCTAGCCTACGCAGCTCAATTATCAGCAAACAGCCCTTGAATTTGAAGTGCTTTGTGTTCCTGAAGACAAACACACCCTTTCCAGCAGCATTCCTGCTGCATGACTGCACTGAACCCCTCCATTCCCGGGGGGGGGGGGGCATTTAAAGCAGTGCCATGGTGCTCGCTTTATTGTTCTACATCAAAACAAAATAGAGGAAGCTCTTTCCAGCTGAAGAAATAGCCCTTCCTGGATATCAGCTGCTTTCTTTGCAGTGTTAGTTTTGGCAAGCGGAGCCATTCCCACAACACCCAAATGCCACTTAGCCCAGCTGAAGTAGCTTATACCAGACCATGGGGGACAGGAAGCATCTCTGAGCTATGCCCAAGTGCTCCTGCAGGCAAAGCAACTCTTTGCAAGGCATGCTCAGCTCTGGGTAAGCTCAGAACACACAGGTATCACAGTCCTGCACAAACCAGGCCCTGCAGAAAGCTCCAGCTGAGTGCAAAGATCCAAAGATCCTTGACATGCAGGATGCCCTGGGACCAAATGTGAACAGAAGTGTGAAAATGAGCAGGCACCATTCTGCTTTATCAAGGAAGAGCCAGTGCAGTGATGCAGGGAGCACCAGCTTGCTGGATGGCTGTGCATGGTGATGTGGCCAACACTAGAATCGGGCTTTCAGGGAGTTTTGGATCAGGTTTGGATGCATTATCTCAGGAGAAGCATAAGGGTGCCCTTGTCAGAAATAAGCTGCAGGTGGCAATGCATTTTAGGCTGGAGGTTGCCATGAGCCTGCTTGCTTTGCCCCGTCAGCAGGAGGTGGGTCTGGCAGAGAGGACAAGTGAAACACAAAGGAGAAGCTATTCCTCAGTGACCACATTCAAGGCAAGCCTCGTGGTCACAGGAAGCCCACACTCAAGCTGTGGGCAATCTCTAAAACTGCTTAGGGAGGAATCAAATGAAGCACTTGGCAGAGAATCCTCCAAGCCTGCGCTCCAGCACACAGCTCCAGGACTGTAGCAGCAGCATTTCCCTGCAAAGGCCAAACAGAAAGCACTCTAATGTGCAGCATGCCCTGGCACCTGGCTCCACTGGAAGGGCCATTGGGAATGAGGAACCCTACTGCAGGGGCAGGAGCTTCCCTGCCCACATCAGTGCAACTCCACCTGGTTCCTGATGCGCTCTTCCACTCTCTCTTCCCAGGAAGCAAAGCCCCACCTGCCTGCAGCACTGCCCACCCTGCCCCATCCCACACCCACCAGCACTGCCTGTAGGAACCTTTCCTTGGCTGTGCCACCGTGACCTGGCTGCAGTGCTCATAGCGGCACCTGGAGGACACCTGTGACAAGCTGGCAGGGTGCAGGACACCAGCCTGGGCAGGACTGAGCTGGCTGCAGGCATGCCAAGACATGGGCTCAACCTGTGCCACGTTGCTGCAAATCAATCACGAGGAGCATTTTTGGGGGGGAAGCACAAGGCTTTTTTCCACGCAAGTTTGCTGCTAGAGGCTTTGCACAGCACTCCAACAGCAGGTGGCATCAGGAGGCTGCAGACACGCTGCCTGCAGCTGCTTTGTGCCTCTAATGGCTGGCTCAGGCAGGGTGACAGTGGGGGACACAGAGCTTTGTGGGTGGGAGCCCCATGGCAGCAGCAGCCCTATAACCTGCACCGGGGGGGGGAGGAGGGGAGGAGGTGGGCAGCAATGCTGGGAAAGGAGGGAAAGAATGGGTGTGGGAAACCTTCAATGCTAAAGGCAGGAACGCTCAGTACAGGCACAGCCGGCACAAGGACAGCAGAAACGGCAGCGCTGTCACCTCTCCCCCCTCCCCCCGCGTCACGGGCTGCTTACACTCCATTAGGATGCCGAGCACGGCTCGGATAGCAACTCGTGCCACGGCTGCGTGCCCGGGGAAGCACACAGGGATCAGCTGCTCCCGCATCACCGCCAGGGCCAGCAGTGTGGTTATAGCTGTCCGATAGGCAGCGCTGGGTGCGGGGCAGAGATAAGGCTGCTGGAGGGGGGAGGGAGGGAAGAGGGGGGGAAAAACACCTGCTCGAAACGGAACACGGAGTTTCGGGAGGTGTTTTTAGCACAGCAGGACAGCGCAGCTGTGTGCCATTGGGAGAGATGGGGGGGCGGGTGGGGGGAGACAGCACCGCGTGTTGTCAGCAGGAAAAAGGACTGAAATATGGGAGGAGGAAGGAGGCTGGGAATGGAAACAGAGGGAAGCGGGGTGGGAATTTGGGGAAGCAGACGGGAAACGTCGGGGGCGACACTGGGGGGCGATGCCGGGGGTCTGGGCGATGCCGCGGGAGGCGGGGCGGTGACGCACGGCGTCCTTCAGCCAATAGGAGCGGGGGGGATGGGCGCTCGGAGCCAATCGCGTCGCGGCCAACTCCCGCGCCCGCCACCCCCCCCGCAGCCCTCCCGCCGCCCCGCGCTCACGCCAGCTCCTGGCGCTCGGCCCGAGCGGGGCTCAGGTCCTCCTCCACGCTGTAGTCCAACACGGCGCCCACTCCGAAGGCCCGGTTCCGCCGGATGAGCGGTTTGATGGCCTCCTGGTCCTCCCCGGCTACGAACTGCCCGTAGAAAGTCATCTTCATCAGCCGTTCGAACAGCGCCTGGCCCAACAGCCGCTTCCCGAACTGCAGCAGCTGCGGGACATCGGAACCTCAGCGCCGGCACCCGCAGCCCCGCATCGCTTCTTTCACCCTCCCCGGTCCCGGGCACTCACCTCTCGGTTGTACTCTACCAACGGTCCCACAGTGCACAGCCCAAGCACCAGCAACCCCCGCAACAGCTCGGCGTTGCTTTTGCTGCGGAACGCCTCTTGCGGGTCCCCAAAATCCACAACCGGGGCCGCACCCCGCGGCGGTACCGGCGGCGGTACCGGCTTGGTTCCCCCCTTCCCGCTGGTCGGTAACGGCGGGGCGGCACCGCGGGGTACGGAACGCGGGGCGCCCATGCGGGAGGCGGTGGCGTGGAGCGCCCGCACGGCGCTCGGTAGAGCCATGGGCACTGCGGAGCCGCCCGCCTGCAAAGCCGCCGCCTTAAGTACGTCCCGCCCGGCACCGCCCCGCCGGGTTCCCGCAGACACGGGCCTGGGCTAGGGGGCCGGCTTTCCGCCTCGTGTCCTGCCCGCTGCTTCCCTTCGGAGCTGGGAAGGGTCGGGATGGGGGGGGATTGGAAGGGAGCCCGGTGGTCCTAGGCGGGTCGTGGGTGGTCCCAGCCCCTCGGAGCGAGCTAAAGGAATCTCTTTAAGGGATCTCCGAGCTCTCGCAGTCGTCCCCAGGAGGGTTGTCGCCTCCGGTGCGGGATGTCCCGACATCGGGATGGGTGTCGGTGCGAACCCCGCCGCTTGTTCCTTTGGGGGTATCGCTGATCCTGGGTCAGGGTGCTCTCTGGCTCTGTGCAGCCCCATTCTTGCGGGTTGACCTCCCCTCCCCCCCCGCCGTTCCCTCTCCGCACTCCCCACGCCGGGCTCCTGGCAGCGCAGCAGGGCACGGGCACCGCTCCCCGCCCGTGTAGGATCGCGCAGGAAGCCAGCCAACCTCCTGCCGGCCCCAAAGTGCCATCTGGCGCCGGCGATGCTCAGCGCAACCTGCGGGCTCTGCCGGTGCTCCAGAATAAGGGCCCGGAGGCAGAGGAGGGCATCGCTCTGGGCAGAAATAGACAAAATGTTGGCGATGGAAAAACACTCGTTTCCTTCCCTATAATTGTTGCGTTGTGTTACCGCCCCAGAGTGAAATAATCCGTTCAAAGCTGCGATGTGAAGCCTCAGCTCTGAGTTTTCCGTGTTGCTTTACTCTCAGATCTGGCCACAAAGACCAACGTCTAAAAATGAAAGCCAAAGCATTCAGATGGAAATGCAGGTTCGGGTGCGTGTGGCGAGATGGCTGAGGTGTGATGCTCACAAGCACACATCCCCATCGCTCAGCAGTCAGCTCTGGGCTGGGAAGTGTCTCTTATTGATGGTCTGGGAAGCCATAAGATGTGAAGAAACAAATCTGAAGACAAGACAAATAGGCAAGAAGGGGATTTAGTGCAGGAGGAGAAGGCGGTTTGGAAATGGGAGGACACAACATGCATATTTCATGGGCTGGTGCTCAGCAGAGAAGCTTTCTGACACAGTGAAAATAACAGATGGCAACAAGTTACAGCAGCCGCTGGTGGCATGAGGAAGGGAGATTGGGAAGCTGGAATTCACTGCTCCTTGTGGTTGGCATCCAAAAAGTTGAGATTGTTCAGCAAGCTGAGGTTATCCTGTCCTGATCTGCTCTGGGGAGGCCACAGCTGGGATGCTGGCATGGTGCTGGGCTCCCCAGTGCAAGGAAGCCCTGGAAACATGAGAGAGTTCAGCAGAAGGCTGTGATGATGATGAAGGGCCTGGAGCACCTTTCTTACAGGAGACCGACTGTTCAGCCTGCAGATGAGGGAGCTCTGAGCATCCCCTCCGTGTCCCTCAATACCAGCAGGGAGGTACAGGTGGTGTCTGGTGCTGGGACAAGAGGCCATGGGCACCAGCTGGGACTCAGGAGGTTCTCTTTCAATATCAGCAGCACAGTGTTGTGTGGGTGGCTGAGCACTGGCACAGGTTGCACAGAGAGCTCGTGGGGTCTCCTTGGAGATCTTCCTAAGGCACATGGATGTGATCCTGAGCACTGTGCTCTGTCGGCCCTTCAGTGGTGGTGTGGACAAGATGATGTCTAGAGATGGCCAAAGATTTTGTCCCCATGCTGGTGGCTGTAGTGTCGATGGTCCATGATATAGGGCCGTGTCCAGGTAGTGGGAGCTTCCAGATGCTCTTCTAGCAGCCCTGGGGGCTCCTGCACCTCCATGGGGGTGCAGATACTGATGGGATTGGGGAGTGAGGAGGTTATATCAGGGCTGTCTGCTAAAATAAAGCAATATATAAAAAAGCTGGAGCACCCATTTTGTCACTGATTGTGGCCTTGTCGTCCTCCTCCATCTCCATCCTTCTTCTTCACTCTCATCCCACCCTCTTTTCCCCTCAACTCTCCCATCATTCCTGCCCAAGACCTGCACACAGCCCCAAGGCCCCACATGGTGCCACATAGGGGGCTGCTGGGGCTGAGTCAGAGAGTCCCTCTCGTTTTCCACCCTTCTGGATTAGCGGGTGAAGCTTAGATGGCCATCTAGGGGAGGTGAGGGTTGGGAAGAAAAGTAAGCGAATGCCTGAAGCCATTTCTCTGCACTTATAGCCTAGAAATGAATGTGCTGGAAGATTTCTGTAGAATCAGGGTCTGGGGAATAAACTTAAAAGGCCTTTTTCTGGGCTGCCTCCTGTGGCAAGGAGTTGTTTACTGAGCCGGGATGCCAGAACACCTGGAAGGGAGCCAGCTCTGTTTTAGCCCATCCTAAATGATTCAAACACCTCATGCTGGGGAACATTCCTGGGAAAACAGCGAGGGAAGGGAGAGTGCTGGGGTTTGGGGCAGCTGGATGGAAGCTAGGCATCCTCCCGTGGGTTTGCATTGCACTGTGCAGCCCCCTGTAGGGTGCAGAGCCCCAGTGTGGGGTGTGTGGGTGTGCAGCATCCAGGAGCAGCCAGGTGTTGCCGGGCTGGGGGACAACAGCCATTTCCAGGCTGAAGCAGGTTAACTGGAGCCACCTTTGCCCTTGAGAATGGTGCTGTTCCTTATCGATGAACACGGCGTCTTGTTTTACTAAAAATACACCCTTAATTACGGTGCCTCGGGAAGCAGAGACGTGGCTCAGCAAAACCTCATTGATTTGAGGGCTGCTGCAGACACAGCAAAACCTTTGGGCTCGCAGAGTCTCAGTGCCCACCACGCTCCCCTCATCTGCTGCGGGGCATGAATCGATGCCTGGCATGCAGCTGGAACTGATGAACCCCTCTAACCAAGTGCTACTTGGTTTGGCTTCTTAACTTGCCATATATTTAAATGAGAGCAGGCAGTGCTGAGTGGCCTTTTGGCTTCTCTTCCAGTGGGAAAAAAAGAAGAAAGAAAATGTTCCCTTTCCCCTTTCACTATGGGGATGCCTGCAGTGAAAGGGGACAAGCCATTCTGTTCCCTTTTTGCTGTTGTTTTCCTGCCCTGCTTCTCACAGGCAAACGCTTTGCATTTTTCTCGTGTTCCCACTGTCACAGGGGAGTGACATTCCTACGGGAGCATGGAGCAAAAAGAAGCCTGGGATGGAGCCCAGGATGGAGCTCACGTGCAGCACGACTGGCAGCTGCCCCTGATCTCGCATTGGAGTGGCTGAGAACTCAAATCACCTCTCCATGTCACCAACCCATATTCTTCAGGTTTTCCTAGGGATGGGGGAAGGCAGCACTCCAAGCCCTGCTCCACAAGCTGGCAGTGTGACGGCTTTCTGCTGGAGTGACTGATTTTGAATTTTCTAACACAGGCCAAACAAGGCCATTTTCTTTCATTAGAGGTGCTGATACAGCTGGAAAACAGTGAGCTCGCTCGCTGTGAGCTCCCATCCGTTTGCATCTCACCCACAGCTCCCACAAAAGATCATCCTTCGGCAGACCTCAGGGTGCTTGCTTGTCCTGGCTTCAGCACTTCTCGTGCCCTGACTGCTTACACTGAGACTTGGAAAGAAAAAGATTTGAGGATGGAAAATTTCAACCCTAAAGGGTGAAGCGGGACAAGATCCAGGCAGGACTTGGCAGGCAGAGCTGACAGCGGTGCCGCCGCTGGCCGACACTTTGGCTTCTGCTCTTTCGGGAACTGCTCTGTGGCTTTGCTCCATCCGGGCTACGTTCCATGCGAGGAGAGCGGGGGACGGAAGCACGGAAGGGGTCGCGTTTCCCTTCCCGGCCCGGGGGACGAGAGGGGGCGGCGGGCGGTAGGAGCGCGGTGTGGCCGCTCGGTGGCGCTGCGGCTCCGCCCGCCGGGACCGGCTCTGAGAGTGGGCGCCGGGCGGAGCCGGGGCTGAGCCGGGGCGGTGCCGGCACACAGGAGCTCACGGTACCCTCCGTTGTGCACGGGGATGTTTTACCGACAGGACCCTACGGACAGCAAGGCTGTGGGGTTCCCGTATTGCTGAAACGGCGAATGTTGCAACCTCAGAGCGGCTTCTCTGCTCGGAGCCGCCCGTCTCTCACTGCAGCCCTTCCAGCGGAGCGCTGTGGTTCCTTCAATTTTCTTTAAAAATCCAAACTATCCGCTCACACGCGCAGAGCCAAGGTTCTGCCAGCAAGCCATCCTCTGAATCACGCTATCTGCTTGCTCCAATGGTCTTCATGTGCATGGGATGGGAGTGCGAGGCAGTGGATGTGAATGCATACAGAGCTGTGTGTGCATCCGTGTGTGCTGGGACTGAGAGGTGAGGGTGTTCACCTATCAGAGGATGTGCAGCTGTGCCCAGCAGACCTAAGCAGGACGCTCAGCTCTGGCCCAGGGATGTGCTGTGCTGGTTGATGCAGGGCTGCCCGTTGCCTGGCCCTGCTCTGTGTGTCCCATCCCCATCCAGATAGTGGTGGTGCTTCATTGCTGCTCCCTGGGACAGCTGCAGAAACTGCAGCAGTGAGCATCCCAGCCCTACCCATCCATCACACACCAGCTTGGCATTTATGAGAGACCTGAAGCAGTAAATTCTCTCTGGATGTGCTTGGGAGCTGGTGTCAAGGACGGGCTCAGCAAATCCTCTGCTGCCTGCGCTTACTGCCTGCTCCTCCCAGTGCCCTGGAGTGAATGTGAGTGTCTTTTGGAGAACCACAATTTTAAAGATGAACAAAATGGCATTTGGAGCATTGCACCCAGTGGTGGGCTCCCCAGTACAAGAGTGATGTGGACACACTGGAGTGAATTTGTCAAGGGTTAAGGCACTGGAGTGACAGGAGAGAAGTGCTGCCTCCATTCCTGGAGGCACTCACAGCCTGCATTGGGTGGCCTGGGCAGGGATTGGCAATGGGTCACCTCCACCCTCAGCAGTCTGTAATGTGACATCTGGGAAGATGAAATAGATGTCCAGGACCAAAAAAATTCCCCCAAACCCAAAGGGAAATAAAGCAATCTAGACTGTTTCACAGTTGTGAAGGGCAAAGTTGGATGGTGGTGGGTGGTGGAAAAGACATTACACTCTCCCAGACCTCCTTTTGTCTGCCCAGCCTCACCAGAGGGCACCAGTGGGGAACCTGGAGTCTTCCCAAAGGCAGCAACAGTTTGGGCCCAGAGCCACGTTTCCCTGCCTCTTACTGGAACGCAGGAACAACGGAGATGCTAAACAATACATACCTTGTCCCGAACTTGGCATTTTTTTCCATGAAGGCTGCTGGGATTGTGATTAAACCTGGTTACATCGTGACATTTTGCTCTATGAGAAAGCTCTTCTTGGCTGTGCCCAACGCTGCGGTGTTGCTCAGCAGAGCACAGACGGCCTGACAACGATTTGGCTGCTAAAATTGCTAAAAATAAAAGCCGCCTTTCTTTCTTACTTACTTACTTTCTTTTTTGTCCTCCTCCCCCCCAAAGAACCATTGCAGCATCGCATCTTCCTCCTGATCCAAAGCATTGGGCAGAGGGGCTGCAGCCACGCTGCTGGGCTCTGAGATGGTGGCATTTTGGTTTTCTGTAGTAATTACTTTGGAAAATGGGGATTTTTAATTTTTATTTATTTATTTATTTATTTATTTATTTATTTATTTATTTATTTTTCAGGTGTTAGCAGTGGCTGGAGAAATGAGGAAGCAAATAGGGTGCATCCAAACACTTGCCATTGGCTGGGCTGCCCAGAGAGGAGCTGTCTGGTGTGCCCTATGGAGAAGGTCTTCCTGGATAAGGAGGATGGGGCTCTCCCCAGAACGTTCCAAAATGTTTCAAAGAACTGAAGGCAGGCAGTCTGATCCGTAACTCCCCATCCTTTCCCTCCCCTTGTTTTCTCTTTGCTACATAGAGATGCTGTGCTTTACTCTCACGCTTCTGAAGGATCTCTCAAGCCTTCAACATTTGTCACAAACCAGTGCCAGCAGCTCAGAGGTTGCTTGTATTTTCCAGGGTAATTTTGCTCGATCCCTGACTACTCAGACAGATTGAGCTTACCTCAGCATCCTGTAAGTGCTTCCTTCCTGGCCCAGGTTCCCATCCCTCACTGGTGCCCTAGAAACTGCTCACACGGTGAGGAAGGCGCTGCTTGCTGCAGCCCTCTCTGTGTGTTCTCTTTGCATCCCCTCTCCACTACAAGACATGAGTTTTGAATCTCTTTTCTCTCCATTATCCTTCCTGTTGTTGCCTTCTATCTCCTTGCTGCCTGCCACTCGCTCAGCCTTTCTCATGCTACACCCATGTGCACTCACTATCCCTTTACGCTCACCCTTCTGCTCTCATTCCCATTTTTATAGGATTCCTTTTTGATTTTCAGGACACTAAAGTGCTCCTGATGCAGCAATACTGGTCTTTTACTGTTGCCCCGTGGTTCCCCTGCGTCAGGGTGTTTAGCTGCTGTGCACCTCTAATAGACTCTTTTAGTAACTTCACACACTCCTGTATATCCTTTCCTTAGGATGGCTCCCCAAGGGTCTCTTGCTGGTGGTAAAGCATCCCCATGAGTTTGTTCAGTTTATGCTTCTGCATCCATCTGTCTTTTTCTGGGGAACGCTTTCTTAGTTTAAACATCCAAACCAATGAACCATGCAGTCTGTGATTGCTGTCCTCCACATGATACCACTTCCATAGACGCCCAACCAGTCCTTCTATGTTGATCAGGATTAAGGCTGCAATAGCTGCCTCCACCCTACATTCCCAATCTCACCATTTTCTGGCAGAAAAAAAAAAAAAGGCCATGGAACTCTCCAAATGTTGTCTGGGTAGGTTATGTCCTCTTATATATAATTTTTTTTTCCAATAGGATGTCAAAATGGGATGGTTTAGGCATAAAAAGTTGCTGTTTATTCAGCCAACTGCTCACCGGATGAGGCTTTAACTTGAGAATAATTGCAGATAAAATGAAGCTGTATTTTTGATGAATAAATTGTTCTTCTTTCAAATGTGCTCAATCCGAGCTTTAGTGCTGTGATAAATCTTTGCTAACTTCTGTTCCTGAGAGAAGCAGCAGGCAGGGAGGAAATGTGCCATGTCCTGCAGGAACGGCTCCCAAGTGCCTTCCCACTGCCCCACAATGTGATGGGGATGGGTAGAGACCAGTCAGCACCTACAGAGGAGCCCAACTTCCACTTTGCTCTCTAACTGGTGAAGAGCTGATGGAGTTGAGTTGTCCACCCATCCTTCCATCGTTCCATCCATCCCTCCATCCACCGATCCATCAACCCTTTGCTTCCTTCTCCCATCCAACACCCACCTGCTGCCTGTAATGCTGTAGGGTGGGATGAGATGGGTGTATATCCTGCAAAAGCTCTGTGGAGGGGAGGCAGAGGGGCACTGACTTAGCCAAGAGTGAGGGTGCCTGTCCCAGGTTCAGGTGCAGCTCTGTGCGAGCAGCCAGGACAAGGTTAGTGCTGGTGAATGGATGCTGGGATGGAGGATGAGGGCTCACCCAAAGGCTGGGAGAGAGAAGGGAGCCAAAGATGGTGAGAGGCACCAGAAGGTGATTTCCTCCACCAAAGGTGATGTTTCCCCCCCTAAATGTGAGATCTCCCCCAAATGTGTTGTTTCAGCAGAAGACATAGCTATGGTCAACACTCAAAGAAAGATGATGAGGGTAGCCTGCTCAATGAAAAGGCACATCCAGAACCAGCAGCTCTGGGGTCAACAAGGAAACAAGGACTGCCCATCCAGGAGCATCCTCCCATTCATTGCAGAGAACTTGGACCACATGGCCTTTAAAAGTCCCTTCCAACTCAAACGATTCTGTGATTCTATTGATTCCACATCCTTGCTGCTGCTGCCCAACCCTTGGGAGCACCAAGCTGGAAGCAAAGAGCAGCACCTGGTCTGCATGATGGTCACGTTGTCCCAGAGTGATGCCATCGAGGGTCTTTATGCTGGGAGAGGCAGCAATGCCCACCATCACACACCATCCTCACCCACGTCTCTCCTGCATCCCAGGGGACAGAAAGGGGCAGGGTTGGTCCCTAACCCCAAACCCACCCAAATTGCCATTGCAACAGCTGCAGCTCCGAGGGCCACACGTCACAGATGCGACCTCAAAACGAACATGCTAAGCCGTTCCGCTTTCGGAGAAGCTTAGCACTTAAAGCTGATTTCAACAGCTTTTGCCTAAAGTTTTAAGACCCGTCACTAATCAGCAGCTGCTTTATGGCCGTTGTAAAAGATCAGGAAAAATAAAGAAATCTCCCGAAGTTGAGGGGAGCGCGTCCCGGCGCCCGCATCCATCACCGCTGAGCCGACATTTACGAGCACAAGGAGCCATAAATCCGTATGGGGCTGACACTGGCCCAGGACTCGATGCTGGAGGGGAAGTGTTGTGTCTGAATCCGTGTCCTGCCCCAGGAGGAACTTTATTAATGCTCCACCAGACGCATCCCAGCTCCAAGTACATCCATCCCCAGGTTTCATAGGCTTGGCTGTGCCGCAGCCTGGGCTCCCGATGGGCGATTTTGAGCCCCCTGTGTGCAGAAGATGTTCTGGGTTGGAGCATTGTCTGCTGGGATTTTGTTCACCCTCTACAAGCACTTGCGCAGCATCCAGGCGCTGCTGCCATAGAAACCCACCAGAGAAGGCTCCTGGCTCAGCGTGTGCTGAAATCCAAGGGTGGGATGCCGGGGGCAGCGGGGTGAGCTGGGCGGTAACCACAGAATCACCAAATATTCTCATTTTGAAGAGCCCCACATTGCATCCAGTTCCCAAACCCAAACCCTTGGCCCTCAGCAGCCCTGCGACGAGAGCAAGACCTTGCTCTGCTGCCTTGTAAAATGTTGTTTTTGCAAACCCAAGTGTGTGCATGGGGTTCCCGAGATGTCCCCAACCGAAGCGCTCGCTCTGATCACGCATAAATTGACATCTTGTAAGCAAGCAGCCCAGAATACTGAGTAATTATAGCTGCCACTGAGTCACAGGGGAGTGTGGGCACCACATCTCTCTTACAAATCACGGCAAAAGACCCTGCAGATTAAATCCTTCCTTCCCCCCTTCTCGCTCCCATAAAAGGCTGCATTTGTGCTGCAAACAGTAAAAATAGCAAGGGCTGTTATTAACGGAGATGTACAACTGCTGACTCCAATGCAAAACGTGTCTCCATATGGTCATTACAGTTGAAGGACAAAAACAATATTTTATGTTTCTCTCAGTTATTGTTCATCAAATGTTTATGAAAATGCATAATGAGTGTGTATGATGAGCTCGTTGTTCAATAAAAGGAACGAGACGAGAACCGGTGCGTATTTCCAGCCCAAATAATAAAGACCATTAAATTAATAGCTTAATTATGTCATAAATTTCAAAACATTATCTAGAATTCATTTTATTTTTATTTAACCTAATAACACGTTTATCTGCAACTCTTTCTGGGATCTGTACATAAACCTGCAGCCATGGTTATGTTTCCCTGGCCTCGGTTTCTCTTTCATAGCCCTTCTGGAAATGCATTGTCACTGACAGCCTCGCACAGAGGAGCACTGGTGCTGGAAGTCAGTGGGTTATAATGCTCAGGGTTGAGTGTGGGGTGTGTGGGGCTGTGGCTGCCCCTTCGTGTCCCCTGCACTGTGTCCTTGTGCCCTTGATGCAATGCACTCATGTCCACCTCTGCCTGCTGTGCATTGTGCTGGTCCCCAAAATGCCATCATGTGGCACATGTGGTGGGACAAGATCTTGGGTTGGGACATGTGGAGGCTCTGGGATGGGATATGTGGTGGCTCTGGGATGGGACATGCAGTGGCAGTGGCTCCAGGATGGGACGTGCAGTAGCTCTGGGATGCAACAAACTCTGAGGTGGGACATGTGGTGGCTCTGGGGTGGGACATACTCTAGTATGGGACACAAGGTGGCTCTGGGGTGGGACGTATGGAGGCTCTAGGTTTCCCCTGCTGTGCTGCCCCGCTCCAGGCTCAGCCTCCATGCATCATGTTGGAGGCTCACAGCAGTTGTGCTGCAAACCCACAACACACAGCAACATTTGGGGCCTTTTGCACGCCACTTCCTGGCACGTCCCTGCATTGCCCCTGCATGCAGCTAACATGGTGGGCAAGAAAATGGGATCTGCTCAACGTTCTCTGAAGCAGAGCTATGGGTACTTCAGTAATAACCAACGCCCCATTAACAGCAGTGAGGCCTTGCAGCAGGCATCGTGCAATTAGCTGAAACTTCTGTAAACGATAAATTTATAATTAGAGTCTCTCTAACAGCTTATAGCAGTGGAAGGGGGTTGCGTGTGTGCTTCCTGGGTGCCAACGCCTATGTGGGTGAGCATGGCACGTCCCTGCTGCTTGTTCTGCTTCTGGAAAGGTGTTTCATTAAAGGCCAATTGGAAATTTAATTATATTCATTCTCTTTGATTGCATATTTTGCTCTAGGTGGACTCACCTGCATCTCCCTTCCCTACCTGCGTGCTGAATCAATCTCAGCACTTGGGTTGCTTGCGAATGTGGATGTTTAAGACTCACACGTCTTGCTGTTCACGCTCACATCATTGTTCCCACTCCTGGAGCAACAACCCCAACCCACGTGGGGAGTCATAGAATCATGGAATCATGAAGGTTGGAAAAGACCTCTCAGATCCCCGAGTCCAACCCCAACCCACCCCACTATTTGCCCATTGACTCTCAGTGCCAGACCTCCACACTGAGCACTTCAGGGGCAGTCACCCCGCACTCCCTGTGCCAATGCATCACTGCTCTTTCAGAGAAGAAATGTTTCCTAATACCCAACCTGACAGCTTGAAGCCTGGAGCACCTTGGTTTCCAGCACTGGGGTTGGGTTGGTGGGGTTCTCTTCAATGGGGCATGATGGTTGGAGTGTTGTTGGAGCAGTGCTGGGTGCTGTGTGCTGTCCTTGCCCCCAGCACCACTGTCCCTGTCCTTGCTGCTGAACAGAGACCTCACTTTTATAGGCACTACAGCAGCCACCGCTTTGTTCGAATGGAGGCTTCTTATGGTTTAATATCATTAAATACAGATGCAACTTGTGTTCTCTAAAGCTGTAATGCCCCTTCCTGTTACTGCCTTACAATTAACTAGGCTATAAAGCTTTCAAACATATTGCAGACACTAATTCAACTGGATGGGGAAGAAACATGGTTTTATTGGGCAATTACAGGGCTTGGAACACGCTCTGGTCCACGTGATCGCTTCCCAACAGACCCAGGGTCTCCCAGGCCATGCTGCTAAGCCAGGTTCAAAGGTGGCATCCAAATAATCCCGTCTCCAGGCTGTGGGGGTGATTTAATTCACAGCTTAATAAAAAGCTGTCCAGGAGCGTTGTCAGACCTGGGGAAAGCAGGGAGCTGCTGTTGCTGGGCTGTCCACACCGCAGCTCCCACTTCTGCTCTATTGGATGCTTGGAGAGCTGTGTGTGCCCCATCCCCAGCACTGCTCCAGGCCATGGATGGGCTCTGGGCAGCTTGGTCTGGTGGGGGCAACCAACCCAGGGCAGGGGTTGGGGCTGGGGGACTGCAAGGGCTCTTCCAACCCAACCATGCTGTGATTCCCTGCAATGGATGTGGGGCAGATTAAATCCCCCACAACACCTAGTGACCTTGTTCAAGGCACTGCTGCCTTGGCATCTTCTCCACAGGTGGATTCTGGGGGTGTCCAGCTCCTATGGCTGAGTTACACCACCCAGACAGGGAGTGAGAGCAGATGATCTCCATCTTTCTTTTTATATTTTTCTCTATTTTTTTTAGAAATGGAGAAAATTTGTTAAGTGCGGAAGGGAAATGGTTTTATTTCAGCTATAACAGCAGAGATCTGTCTCCCTGTTTATCCCCAGTATGACTGCTGCTTTCATGATATTACCTTCAAGGAGCAGTTTCTCATTTGTATGTTTCTCTCCGGAGAGGAAGGTCGTATCCTTCACAAATGAGAAAACTAATTAGAGAAGTAATTCAGCAGTTGTCTGATAGGTCAGATATCAGGAATAAATACACAGGTTAGTGCATGACTATGATGATGCTTGCAGGCAGGAGCAGGAGCAGCATCCTATGGGCGAGAAGTGATCACGTCTCTCATCCGCAGCCTCAGAGCTGGAGAGATGTGGTACGGCCAGTGGAGCAGCAGTCATGCTGTAGCTATTTGCTGCTTGCAAACGAGATACAGCCTAAGAATTGTTCACAGGAACGGCTCCAAGTAGCAAATTCGTTTGAGAAAGCTGCAATCTGCTCGTGGCTAATTCGAGAACAGAAAGAGAGGAGGACCGGTGCATGTGATGAATTATTCACATGGTGCACCGTGAGGCTGGTGGTGCAGAGGTGTGGGGTAGGCATGGCTTGGACCTCATCGTCTCAGACAGAGAGAAAACTGAACTGGCCCCAGGACTGGGAGTAAATTCCTTTCCTTGATGTTGAAACAGGGACAAGCAAGCAAAATGCAAAAGCTAGATCCTGGCAGTGAGGCATGTATGTATGTGCCACCAGCATGGAAATTAGTTTGCAGCAGACAATGAGGTTACACCTGGGAGGAGAGCTAGACAAGAATTAGATGCTGCTGAACTGGGGGATGATACCAACCAGCAGTCCAAGAGCATCTGAACAACCACATCAGGCAGCAGGCTGCAAAGCCTATGGGTGTGCCTTGGTTCCAATGGCTTTTGGTGGTGCCATGTTTAGCTGGTGGTGTACCTGCCAGGACAGGGTGATTAGCACTGGAGTGCAGCTCCAGGACTACATGAGAGACAAGGAGCAGAAGGGAGTGAGAAAGGGGGAAAGTGAGAGGATGAGAGTGGGGCTGACATTGACTGGGAAGCTGAAGATCCTGGTAGAAGTGAGCCAGAGGTGAGGGAGGCAATGGAAGGAACGCAGATGGGAAGTGGAGGGGCCAGAGATCCCACAGTGTTTGATAGATCTGACCCTGGCAGCAGCCTGGAGAAAGGGGCATTTTGTTCAATAGGATGATCTGGGCTCAACGATGGTCCTGCTAAAGGATCACCCCAGGGCTCAATTGTTATGCTCTATCCTGGCTGGGAATCCTGCCTTGGGGCCAGAGCTGTGAAGACACAGCTCAGCTTCTTCCCAGGAGTCCTGCTGGGCTCAGGAACTCCTCCAACTGGATGTCAGCGGGCACAGATATAAACCTTGGGCACAGATCAACTCAGACATCACCAGCAGCCATCTGGCCACTGCTGCTGGGGGGCTTAATCCGAGCAGGGAAAATGAGATCAGTCACAACAAAAAACAAACATTCCTGGCCAGGAGCGACCAGAAAAACAAATCCTTAAGCCAAAGACAGTCCAGGTGGAGCAACAAAGTGACGTTTTCTCATAAAGGAAGTTTTTCACCCACCAGTCTCTGTGGGTGAGGTGGGAGGGGAGCAGGCTGCCATAGGAGGGAGGTGGCAACAGGGTTATTTTGCTGAATGCTTCGTTGTTTGCTGTGGGAGATAAGATATCAAGCGCTCTGATAGCAATACTTTCTGCAAATATTTGGTGACTGCATTTGATTCTATCCAAGCAGAGACCACCAGCATACCCTGTCCGTGATGAAGAGATTGTTTCCAGGTTGTCAGAGAAATTCTGTTTGTCATCTCCATCTGGAGCTGTTTTCAACAGCAAGCTTGCATTCTCAGCCCATGTGCATTTCAGTCTTGCTGCAGCCTGGGTGTCACTGTTTGGGATCGGGACTGACCCAGCAGATAGGAATGATGCTCACAAGAAATGCAGAGCTTGTGGGATCCTCTGGGCTGCATTGGCAGGGGTGGCTGAGGGAGCTGGGATGGTTCAGTCTGAAGAAGAGGAGGCTCAGGAGAGATCTCCTCACTCTCTCCAATACCCTGAAAGGAGGTTGTGGCCAAGCTGGGGTCAGTCTGCTCCTGGGTAACAGTGATAGGACGAGAGGTGATGGCCTCTTGTTGTGCCAGAAGAGGTTCAGGTTGGATATTAGGAAACATTTCTTCTCAGGAAGAGTGGTGATGCAATGGCACAGGATGCCCAGGCAGTGGTGGGGTCACTGTCCCTGGAGGTGTTCAAGGAACTTGTAGATTTAGTACTTAGGGATGTGATTAGCAGGCAGTATTGGTGGTAGGTGGATGGTTGGACTTGATGATCTTAGACCTCAACAGTTCTATGACTCTATGATCCAGGGAAGAGGAAACAAGAGACTGAGAAGTTCAAGCAAAGCTCCTTGGGGCAGTCTGGTTTCCAGGCTCCTGCATGTGTTACCCACCCACTCCTTGTGTAGGGACGTGTTGCTTGCCTTCAGTTAAAGGTGGGCACCCACCTCACTGTGGTACTTCTCTGCTAGAAAAAGCTCCTTCCAACACTAAAGCAATTCCTCCACAGCAAAGTGCTCATGCGGGATGATTAAGCCAGCCTGCAGACTTCTTGTTAGTTAAGATAAACAGGTTGAGCTCCTTCGAGTTGCTCGTTTCTCCATCCATCTAGTGGCTGGCAGGCTCTGCATAGGCAGCTGTTGGCAGCACACACATTACTCTCAGCTGTGCTATGCTGCCGTGCTCTGCTCTCCCCTCTTTATCCCTTGACTCACTCCTCATGTGCCCCCAGTGACCCCTAGCAGATCTGCAGAGCCCTGTAGGACCCCTCGATGAAGCATTTGGCTGCATCCCAGTGTTAGGGAGAAAGGATCCCTGGGTGATCCCATCTGTCCAATCCCGCTGTGGATCTATCAATCCTTCCATTCTTTGCCTCAGCCACAGAGTTTTTATGAATGAGTTTTTAATATGCATGTTCGAATCATTGATGAAAATATTGACTGCCTTAAACCTCCTGCTGAAAAACGTTATGAAAACCACAGGTTTAATGACAGCTCCCCATCGACGACGGCTGTCTGAGCTTCTACCCAAGTCTCAATCTCTCACGTGCTTCTCCCTGACACTGCTGAGTGCTCATTTTTAATCAGCCATGCAGCGCAGTCCCTGTGCTGAGGTATATCACATCTATTCAGTTACTTTTATTAACCAAACCTGTGATCTCTTCTTTGAATGAAATGAGGGCTGACAAGATCTATTTCCCATAAAACCGTGTTGATTGGCATTAATTCTCCAGGTTCCTTCCAGCTGACTCCTGTATCACTTTCCCTTGGATCTGTCCATGTCTGATGCTCAGGGCATCCCCCAGCCTGCTTTCTCTGGTGGGGGTGTGTTGTACCTTCCAGTAGTACTGCATTTACTGGGGATGCTCCTGTATGATGTAACGCCTTCCCACTATATAAGATAACCCCATTCAGTGTCGCTTAATCTTTGATCTTAACATTACTGATGAGTTCTTCAAATTCCTCTTGTGAGACAGACATGAAGACAGCCCAGAAACATTTATTGTATTTCTGCCTTATTAAGAGCTTGGTCATCTCTAGAAGAAAAACCTCTGCACCATTTTATTTTGCTCACTGAGCATTTCAATTGCCTCCTCACTGTCATACATTCACTAACTTATGCATTTTTAACTGATGAGTGTAGTTCCTTGTATCAATTTTTCATACTTCATAACATCTAATTCAAAATCAATGGTTGTCTATTTCCCCACTCCATTTTGTTACATATCACTTTTCCTATTTCTAATAGCAGCCTCCACTGCTGAAGAGGATGGGCAACTGGCCAAAGACGTCCTCTTACTTGATTATGAAGTTATGGCTCTCTGAGAAAAACTCCCTTTTTTTACTCCCATTATTGTGCTGTTTTTTGTCCCTCCCACTTGATTCTGATTGCAGTTTATTTCCCTAATGGGATGTTTCCCTTCTGCAACACCAGAGATGCCCTGTCCAGTGCTGAGAACAACTGCTGCCCTTCCCTGGTGGGATGGAGTGCTTCTAGGTTGTGCCTCCATGGAGACCCCCTACTCCTCCAGAGTTTGCAACCCTGAAAAGAAAACGGGGCAAATCCAAATTAATAATTTATGAGTGACGGAGACAATTTTCACCATTCGGGGAAGAGAAGAAAATTGCTCCATAAACATTTTTCTTTTCCATTTCCTACCGGTTACTTGAAATTTGATTTCCATCTAGTTGGTTTCGTTGAACTTCCCCAACGTGATTTGAAAAGTGTCACCAACAATTACCCAGCTGTGGAAAGAAGGAAATGGCAACGGAGAAACTCTGCCTCACCAGCCCCAAAGGGCTCAGCAGAAGGATGGGGTCAATGGCAGATCAGCAGTTGTGTGGGACCAGAAATGGCAAGTCAGAAGCTGACGTAGCACTGCTCCAGCTGCATGGCATTGCCTTTGGGGTGGCTGGGACAGGGATGAAAGGGTATGACCTCATGTCACGCCAGTGGAGCTTCAGGTTGGATGTTAAGAAAAGCTTCTTTTTCAAAACAGTGGTAATTCATTGGAACAGGCTGCCCAGGGAGATGGAGGAATCACTGTCCCTGGAGATGTTCTAGAAATGTAAGATGTGGCACTGACATGGTCAGTGGGCAGACATGGTGGTAGATGGATGGCTGGACCAGATGACCTTAGTGGTCTCTTCCAACCCTAATAATTCCATGATTCTCTGATCCACATCATGGGGCAAGTGAAAAAGGGACTGTAGGTAGCAACAGCTGGGCATCTGATTGCAGGCATCCACATCACCTTTTGGTGATCTGGAGGATCTGATGCAAGGAGTTTGGAGAACCCCAAACACCACGCTAAAAACTTGTGATCTTCCTTATAATTGCAGAAGACAAGTGCTGAATAGGCAGCAGCCCTCAGTGGACGTCATCCAAGCCTGGAGGTGTTTACAGTGTCAGCTCTTCGAGCATAATAGGGAATTACATGAATAGGCTGGCTGAGTTTGAAAAGTAATAGCTTTGTTAAAAGCAGTTAGGATCAAGTGATGCTTGTCAGTGCCATGGCTGCCTCATGGTCATGTCAGACATGGCTGTGCTGTCCTGTGAGCCTCTAGGCAAGGAGCACACTTATTTCCCTTCTAAAAGAAATTGCAGTAAGTAAATACAGAAATTTAAAACAACTCACAGCACCTGTTCTGTAGGAATGATTGCCCAATGCCTTTACTTAGCGCAGAGGAGCATTAAGCTTTCTGTGCTGGAAATGAGCTGTTCTCTTGACCTTTTGCTTTTAAATAAACACCCAGGATGGCAATAACATCTCCAAGTGTGAATGCATCAGCTAGAGGACTGCTGGGTCTGGGAAGGGGGAGGAAACCTGGGGCAGCAGCACTGTGCGCTCTCCTCCAGCTCCGAGGGAAAGCTCAGCACAGGTCAAAGGTTGCATGAAGGTTGTATATTAAGAAATTTGGAAAAAAAAATCTCAGAAAGAGTGGTTATACATCGACACAGGCTGCCCAGGAATGTCATGGAGCCACTGTCCCTGGAGGTGTTTAAGAACCGTGGAGATGTGGCACTGAGGAACATGGACCGTGGGCATGGTGGGGGTGGGTCAGCGATTGGACATGATGATCTGAGATGTATTTTCCAACCTTAATCACCCTAGGATTCTAATCCATGATTTTAAGGGCAGATGTTCCCTTCTGCAGGCACAGTGGGACACAGAGGGCACACCCAAGTGGGACCTGGATGTGCACGGATAGGAGACCTCTGGTTGAGCAAAGCCAGACCCAGTTCTGGGCTCAGGTAACATCCTGCTCCCCATATCCCATGTTTAGGTTAATATCTGACATCACTTTTGCTGTGATATCCACCATTCTGCCCCACAGACCCTATCCAGCAGCACATACTGCAACTGGTGTCACATCCCATCTCCAGGAGAGCTGGAAGAGGTTTCTGCATAGGACCTATTTTTGGCTTTTTACCCAGCTGCATTGCTCTGAAGACTGATGAGTGCACTCTGGAAGCTAATTAGAAGTTTCTTGCATAGTTTGACTAAAATTGGTCAAATTGTTATGGAGATCCAGGTCAGAGACATTACTCAGATTTGGATTTGCTCCTTAAATTGTAGCTTTTGGAGTATGTTCATCCATCTTAACTAGAAAAATCTTTCCACTGGGCAGTCTGGGCCAAGGCAGGTGAGTGACAGTAATTAAGCACTGCTGCTAATGAGGCTTTTACTTTAGAGTCAGACACCCTCCTCCTGGTGGCAATTTTCAGCCTAGAGATTGCAGGTGTGAAAAGCTCCTGATTTGCTTTTAATATCTTTTTATTAAGTAAAGTGAAGGTGAAATAGAACTCAGTTTTTCTCCTTCACTGGGCAGGGCCATATAGCAGCCCCAAGATGCTTCACAGCCCAATGCTGGCCACTTACCCTTATCCCTCTTCTTGGCTCCCTTCTCCTGCTGTGGGGCCACTGGGCTGGATGGGGTGGGAGAGGAAGTTGTCCAGAAGGTTTCAATGGGGTCCCACCTGTTCTGGGAAGGCAAAGCTTTGCTGAAAAGGAATGATGAGAGATGAGCCAAACTATGGATGTCTCTTGGCCATGGTTGGGTAAGTGAAGATTGTGCTCCACAGAAAAAGAGGGTGAAGGATGTGATTGTCCCCCTCTACTCAGCCCTCATGATACAGTACCCATCTGGAGTGCTGTATCCATGTCTGGAGCCCATAATGCAGGAGAGATGTGGAGCTTTTGGAGAGGGTCCAGAGAAGGGCCACAAAGATGATCAGAGGGCTGGAGCACCTCCCTGTGAAGATAAACTGAGGGAACTGGGCTTGTTTGGTCTGGAGAAGAGACAGCTATGGGGAGACCTCATTGCAGCCTTCCAGTATTTAAAGAGAGATTATAAACAGGAGGGGAATAACCATGAGGTCCCTCCAATCCAAGCCATTCAATGATTCTAAGATTCCAGGACTGCAGCGACACCTGGGGCTGCAGAGGCATTGGCTCAAACCATGAAGAGTGCTGACAATTTGCTTTGCATTTCCAATGTTTGATGTTAGATAACAGCTGTTCCAAGCAGATAATTAATACAGATTCACTACCCACGAATGGGATTTTCCTTTGTTCACCACAGCAACGTGAACTGGAGTTCCAAGCTCTCACTGCTGTGCGTTACGGCTGTGCCATCTCAGAGAAGACAGAGCCCTGAAAAATTCATGTGCAGTTCTTGGAGGAAAAAAAAGCCTACAAACTTAATATGGGTTTTCCTGACACGCGAGCCCTCTATTAGGCCCTGTAAACTTTTCCTGACATTACCAGTTCATGAAAACTTTGATTTTGGCTGTTGACTAGATCTTTAATCTTCCTCTACCTGCTAGCTCTGTCTCCTTTTCTTACTTAAAAAAACATTTTGGATTTGTCTTCGATGGCATCTTTCAAATGTCAGCAGTTACCAGACTAACATGGAATGCAAAGGCCTTGGCAAACAGTCTTTTAAAGAGCTGGGGCATATAAATTTAAAAGCATGATATAATCTAGGAGGAATCCATCAGGCAGGGGAGCCTCTTGCATGAAGTGTATTGAGAACTGAACACAATATGAGCAGAAGGAAAATTGCTTTTTCCCTTTTGAATTTTTATTCACTTACCAGCAATATTTACTAGTAGCAGGCAGAATCTATTTTTCATTTTCTGGGGAGATGGGAGAATTCTGGTGCCACTCATCTTGTCACCAAATTAAATCTGTCGACTTGCTGCCAGGTTGCTACGATATTAATGATACACTTGTAATCCCTTTCATTTGGGAGGGCTGCGGATGGAGAAGTGAGACACTTGACCATTGTTCACACGTTGTAATAGAAGGAAAAAATAGCACTTCTGAACTGCTGGGAAACCGTGGCTCCCTCTGCCATTTATTCCCCTTGCGTTAACAGAACCCGGCTGCAATCAGCTCTCACAGCTCAGTGTGTGGGCACCTGGCAATTGCTGGCTTTTATTTAGTAATCAGTCAGAGGAAGGTGAGCCAGGTGCACACAGCAGGCACTCATGTATCTTGGAAAAGACCTGTAAGATCACCAAGTCCAACTCCAACCCATCCCACCATGCCCACTCACCGTGTCCCTCGGTGCCATATCTCCACATTGCTTGAACAGCTCCAGGGATGCTGATTCTACCACCACCTCCCTGGGCAGCCTTTTTGGGATGCCAGGATTTGGACTTGCAGGCTGTGGCACTGCAGGGGCTGGTGCTCATGGCAGAATAGAGAGCTTTGCCCTTGGGAGTCACACTGTGGCTGTACCACGTCTGTGCCCTTCCTGCTCACCAGACTCCTAATTAGCATTCCTTTTGCGTGCTTAATTAGCACATTCCTGCCTTTAAGTTATGGGCTGCTTTCCTCTATTTACACCCTCCTAAAACATCAAGGGAGAGGTCTATAAATTACATCTCATGAAAAACATTAATTGTTTGAACTCCTTCTAGGATTCATAATGTTCTTGCTACCCACTTTGCAGGAGCATGAACACAACAGTCCTGAGAGGAGGCATCAGATCTATTTGAACCCCTCCAGCCCCAGGCATTATGCTATGATGCTTGGAGGAGGTCTGAAAACTGAAGAAGTATCTGCTTTCTGCATTTTTGGGTGGTCCTGTGCAGAGCCAGAAGTTGGATTTGATGATCCTTGTGGGTCCCTTTCAACTCAGGACATTCCGTTGCCCCCATTTTTCCTGCATTCCTGGAAGAGATAACACACAGCAGAAATCCAGGCTGGTACTGGTGGAGGAGTGAAGCTGAAGGATCAGGGATGGACTCTGCTATGTTTGTTGTCCTTGCGTGGCTTCTTCTGCAGCTCTAGGACACAACTTGGCCTAAGTGGGACTGGTCTGACTGGCTGATGGAACTTGATGTACTGTGCTGAACCTGGCTTCTGCAATTCATATCCTACGGTTCTAATCTTCACAAACATGAGAATCTGATGTCTAGGATCGAAGAAAAAGTCTTCTGGCATAGAGCTCACAGGTCTGAAGGTTGCTCTCCACCTTCCCCCACAGCAGTTATCATCACTGACCATTTCTGTACCAGCCTACCAAGGTTCAGACCACCCCAGATCTGGACCACACATAAAGCAGATTTATGCCACTTTACTTCTCTTCCCATAGAGATGCTGAGGCCACTTTTCTGGTGCTCTCAGTGCTACTTTTCCCCAGGACAAGGAATCTCGTGCAGCCTCCTGGGGACAGGCACTGTGCTTATAGGCTCAGCTCTGCATGGCTTAACTTTTCCTCCAAACACCAGCCCCTAATCCTTTACTATCTTGCAGTAAAGGAGTCTGAAGAGTTACTGTGCCCCATGCTTCCTATAGGGTTGGTTGGACACGAGCTGGAGGCTGTGAGGCATTTGGCAGGCATTCCCTCCATTTACATGTAACAAGCTTTAGCTATTGAACTCTCATTAACAATTAAAGTGCAGCCAAGACCTTAGCTAATGAGAAAAAAATGTCACCCTGAAATGTGAGCTGGCCTGGTGCCTCCTGCTAAGTGCTGAGCAGCTGAGATCAAGAGTGCTCTTCCTGCCAGTGCTGCTGCTTGGGCCTGTGCTGACAGAGATCACAGAATCACAGAATATCCCAAGTTGGAAGAGACCCACCAGGATCATCAAGTCCAACACCTGGCTCCACGTGGATCCTTGGATGGATTCATCCACCATGCAAGGACATTGAACCTGGAGGAGATGCACAGGGAGCTCTGCCATTCTGAGATACCTCTGGGGTATAAATTCATGCCTGTTATCACACATAGAAACCTCATGATCTTCAGGTGCAATTGGGTGCTGTCACAGTCCAGGTATATTTCAGTGGATGAACACTGGACAGATCATCCATGATTGTGGAGGGGACTCGTAATGGTGTGAATGTTGGGCTAACGTATCAGTGCAGGCTGTGTGAGGAAATGTTGAGGGAATGAAGAGCCCTCTCTCCATCCTGAGTGACGTCCTGCACACACTGTGCAGTGTGCACTTGCCCAGTGCCCCAGGCAGCCCTGCAGCACTCAGCAGAAGGAAGCAGTGTGTGGGATGTGCATGTTATCTTAGATGCTTACTACATCATCCTAGGAAAAAATGCAACAAGGCAGACAGTAATTCTTCACGCATGCTTTGCATCTGTCTGGAATTTACACGTTACTGCTTTTGACACTCATGAATGTGTGTTTTTAGTATTACAAAAATATTACTTGTGTACAAGGATGCTCCATGGATACCAGCAAACCTTCCCAGTGAGAATAGCTTTGCAGGAAGTTTGCTGCTGAATTCAGCCTCCCTGATCTCCAGTACTGGCATTTCTGCAATGTGCATTCACTCTGCATGTGTTTTCTATAAACTGAATGGTTATTTTCTCCATTTCTTTTAAGGTATATTTGAAAATATAAGTCTAAACCACATCCACAGGGGTTCTTTTGGTCTGTTACAGACCATGGAAGAAAATCAGAATCCTATCAGCCATCTTTAAGAAGTCAACCGTGTGTTTCCATAGGATTTCAGCTTTCTGAATGGCCAGGAGTGTGGCACCACCTCCTTGAGTGCTTGGAGATGGTGTCTCAAGGTCCTCAGCCTGCACAGTAAAACCCTGTCCCCAGTCAGCTTCTGAGGATAAAGACATATTGGGTTCATCACCAGTTAGACACTGGCTGTCCTTTGGTTACTGTCGGCTCAATTTCATTTGGTGTGGGCTCAGGCAGAAGGACTTTGCACACAGGGCTTTGAATCAGAAAGTTCCCATGGAGAAGATGAAACAAAACTGAGGAGAAGGGAAAACAGATGCAGAAATGAGAATGGGAATTGTAACTTCCATAAGAGCAGTTTTGGTGCCTAGCGGGGTTACCCCCAGAGAAAGGAAATGTAGGAAAAAACTCTTGTATTTTAGGAAGAACAGTATTTAGAAATTAGAAAATCAATACATAGGAAAAGGAAAAGTGTTTGGGGACTGATATAAAATTAGAAGGCAAGAAACCTTGAAAATACATATAGAAAGTGACACATATGAGTATAACCCATGTTTAGCAGGGCTAAATTAATGAGAAGAATTTAAAAGATATTAGACAACAACGAAAAACAGAAACAAAAAGACTCAAATCCCAGCAACGTGTCAGAGCCATTGTGAGACAAAGTCCTCAGGGTGACATGAAGTTTGGTGGTCAAACAGAGGCACCAGCTGCGATTTTCAGCCCACTGAAACCCAGCAGTCTCATGACGTTGCAAATGCAAAAGTGGAACAAGCTGAGACTTTGTCTACGAGGAGGGCTGGGAATGGTGCAATCTACAGAGCTTCATCAGTGATTAGCGCAGTTAAACATTTTTATCAATTATCTGTGAGTAAATGGAAAAAATGACTGCTAATTACAGTTGTAGCTTGCAGTGCCAGCTTTACATTCAGGAATAAAGAACAGAAATCATTCTTATGCTGTAGAACAGTATCTTCTGGAAGAAAAGAAGAAGAAAAAAAAAATAAATAAATGAAGATTTCTTCATGGCAAAGCAGCTCCTGGGGCATGCGATGGCAGAGCAGGCACAGGAATATGAAAGTGGGGCACAGTGTGTCAGGGTTATGTGTATGTACTTGTGGGCATCTGCCTGTGCAAGGCATGAAAACTGGCTGCAAAACTGAAGGGAGGAGGCTCCTTGTTTGGCGGTGAAGAAAAGTTCTGGAGCTGAATGCTTGCTGCCAAAGGCAAGAGTGAACCTGTCTCCCCAGCAGGAGCAGCAGTTGATCCCATCCAAAGGAAAAAGCATGAATTTGGAGCTAACTTCTGACAAGCCCAGGGCTGGGCATTTATCCAAACACCATCAGATTTCCCCTTTTTCTATCCAACACCAAGCTGACTCAGGAGCAGGGGCATGGTTTGGGACTGGGTGCAGCTGGATCTGCACAGGTAGCACAGGAAAGCTGTGTGCAGAACCACAAACTGCCAACAAGATGTGCAGCTGGATCCCTGCATTCCAAAAGATGGGATTTGATTCCTAGAGCAGTGACTTGGTCTCATCAGGGGTCTTACCAACGGTCTTCCCTGTGGTCTTACCAAAGAAATCAAGAAATAAAACGTAGAACCATTAAGGTTGGAAAAGACCACTAAGATCATCTAGTCCAACCATCTGCCCATCCCCACCATGCACACTAACCATATAACTCACTGCCACCACAAACTCCTTTTCTTTGCCCAGATCTCTGATGATGCAAATTTTGGTCCAGTGCCCGCTTTTGCTATGGGAAGAGACATCCCAAGAACCACAGAGTGCTGTGACCATGAACATGACCTGAGATGTCACCTCCTCAGCAGTGGCCTCAAGCAGAGAGAAAGAGGAGCCCTGGGCAAAGAAAAGGAATCTCACTGTTAGGCTGTTGTGTGTTGTCTTCTGCTGTGCCACTCCTGTACCCCAGGCAGACAGAAGTATCTGAGCATCCATTTCTCTCTCTCATCTGCAAAGCCTCATCCAGCAGGAGATTCCAACATACCTGAAGGGAATGGTTGCTTAAACTGGATGAGACAGAAGGGATTTGGATCATGGGGTGTGCAGCTTCAGGTGTACTCCTGTGCAACACAGGTTGTGTTTGATCTTCATATGGTGGATTTCATCTCTACTTTAATTTCTCCAGCTTGCCTCTTGTTTCTCGACAGATCCTGTCTCTTTTCTGTAATGGAATAGTGACAGATCACTGGAAAGTGCACGTGTCATGTAGCTACTTACAGAAATGCATGCACAAGTGATCTCAGACACGCTTTTCCTACTGAGATCCTTGTAGTAGAAATTGCGCCATTGATTTTCCAGCATCCTATGAGCAATATTTATTTTCACATTTGCCAAATGCATACATACTCTTTGTACAACAGAAATGTGCATTATTTTACCATTCATCAGGTGGCTAAGCATTTCCAGGCAAGACACAGAACCATTCTGCACCTGCTCATCTGGAAGAGAAAATGAAGAACACTACATCCCGATGAAAAGGTGGAGGTAATTTAGATAGACAACATTTAATGATAGGCTCAGAATATGCCCAATAACCAGAAACAGCAGTTTTGCTCTTGCAAAAAGCCCCATCCTGATTATTTTAATGGCTATGAGTCTCTATCTTAATAAGTAGGTGTTTGAGAGTAAGTAAAACAGATCGTGCTGAAGGCAAATAAATACACCCAGTAGCTGCAGAGGTCTGAGACATCTGCATCCTGCCCCACTGTCCTTCCCCCATCCCAGGGCTCCTTTTTCTCTCTGCTTGAGGCCACTGCTGAGGAGGTGACATCTCAGGTCATGTTCATGGTCACAGCACTCTGTGGTTCTTGGGATGTCTCTTCCCATAGCAAAAGCAGGCTCTGGACCAGAATTTGCATCATCAGAGATCTGGGCAAAGAAAAGGAGTTTGTGGTGGCAGTGAGTTATATGGTTAGTGTGCATGGTGGGGATGGGCTGATGGTTGGACTAGATGATCTTTTCCAACCTTAATGGTTCTACGTTTTATTTCTTGATTTTTGGAAGGCAGAAGCTGCCCTTGTTGTCCTATACAGCCTGGAGTTGGAAAGGACCTCTCCCAGATGAGAGTCTGAGCCTGGGCATGGAACAGGGCTGCTGCAGTCCTGCTTGGCCTATGGGATGCCCCATCTTTCTCCTTCCCAGAGCAGTGCTTTGGCCTGTGCTCACTCACAGCCAGGAAGGTGGTTCCAGGGGCTGAAAGCAATCTTGCCAAGAGCAGCATTTTTCTGTCCCCTGGATAACATTTCTTCATTTGGCAACCTTGCAAAACCCAGTTAATATAACCACAAATAAAAATGCCTGTAACAGGCCATATATTAAGAGAGAACTGGCTAAATCCTTGGTGGGTGTAAGTCAGAGTAGCATCACTGGTTTCCAGGGGGCTACCCTGATTTACACCCGCTGAGTTCAGGCCAAACATTTACATTTACAGTGTAGAGACATGATAAAATGAAATAAAAACAAAATACTAAACACGATTCCGTCTTAAAGCTTTATGTGAGCCATAAATGGGTTTGAAATCAATCACGTCCCTCTCCCGGGCCGTGTAACTCAGACCAGAGGAGAGCGGTGCAGAGCCAATTGCTCACCCCACCTGCTGAATCGTGCAGAGATTTGTTGGTCTGTGGAGGTGCACTCCATACAAAGCACCATTTTTTTGAGGCTGGGAATTATGCTGAGAAGTCAAACTCTTGGAAGGCTGGGGATGCTGGAATTAGGACTGTGTGGGGAGTGAGAACTTTTCCTGGTGCTTATGAATTGAGAAGTACCTTCTGTTCTCAGCCACATCTGATTTTCCCCACCTCACTCATTTTTTCTGTGTGGTTTCAGCTTTTTTTTTCAGATCACGCTCTTTATCACTGATGGGAAATTTCTTTAGAGATGAGACACTAAATGGCATTTCCTTCACTGTTGATTTACCTCTGTTACTTGTTCCATTTCAGGCTTGTACTTGGGGCATTTGACACCAGCACTGTTCAAAAAGTTGGAAAGACAGCAACTAAATTATTCCTAATCTTGTCTCTAGGCTGCTTCAGAATGTCTGTGTTGCTTTAAAAGACGGATTTGCTCCTGGACAGAGAGTGAGAGTTACAATGTGAGGCTGAAGGGACAGGTGCAGTTAAAATCAACTAAAAGTGGTTGTACAGTGGCTGTGACTTTTGCTCTTAGTGAAAACTGGGAGTTTTTGGGCTTGCAGAGCAGAGAATCTGCTTTCTGTGTTGCTTTAAAGCCTTTTCCTCAAGTCCATCCATGGTTGTGATGTAAATGGTGTAGGTCATCCTTGGAGCCTTCGCTCCTTTTCTGCAGCTGTAGTGTGCAGAATGGCAGCTCATTGGCTCAGGGCTGCTGCATACTGCAAGAGTTTATGTTGCCTTCTCCTTAGAGATGTTCGAGTGACCTTGAAACGCGAAACCCATCTTGATAACTGCATCACAGCTTTTGGTGATCCAAGGTCACACTCTGGACAGGACACGATGGACATCCTGCAACCCACAGCCTGGCAATGCTGTTTGTCCAAAGCTGTCGGTATCTGCTAAAAAAAAAAAGAGGAGAGAAATATTGCAGACTTACATGACAAGCCAAATCCTGGGATTTATCACTGCCTCCTGAGGGATTAGAGCAGCAGGAAGGAGCTGAGCCTGTGTTTTCTTTCTGATGGGTGATTGCTGTGGATGTTGCCTCTTCTTAGCCTTCCTGACAAGAGCTTCGGATTTGCTTCTTGCATCTAAGCTGTGTGATGAATGGTTGGGGTGATTCCATGGACCTTTGCAGCAGCTTAAGTTGCTGTGTGCTTTGTTGCTTCCTGAAGTTCCTGTGGCAGCATGTGGCCCTGTGGCTGGGCCAGGACCCTCTGGCCCCATCTGTGTGCTACATGGGCACTTCTCAAGCAGGTGGGCTCTGCCCCTTTGGCTTCCCCACTGCATCCAGTGGAACTAATGATGCTGGGGGAGACATTGAGGTCCTTTTCCAGAAGATCTCCCATTGGTCTTGCCATTCACAAGCAATGCATTTCATAAGCAGCCCTTGGAGAGAGGAACTAGAGAGGTTGGACCACAATGGTTCCATATATCTTCCTGGACCAGTAAATACTGGTGGGCCATGGAACAGCCCCAGCATGGCACGTTCTCAGGGCTGTGAGTTCCACAAGCTGCAGTGCCAGGCAGGGATGCTCACTTCATCCATCTTTGGGTGCTGTACATTTGGGTTGCCTGAATGCACTTCCTGGTGTTTTCTTGATAAGACGCTTCTTCTTAAAGCTTTTTTTTTCTGTTTGGGAACCAGGGTAGGAATTTAGGAAAGGCCAAACATCTCTAGGAGCTCAAAGATATGGTTTTGGGCTCAATCTGGGCTGGCAGGACTGAAGTGAGTGAAGACTGGTGAGAATTCTTCAGAGGTGTGGTATGAAAAGGCTTCCAATGACTGATCTTAAGAGGGCCAGGGATTTGTGAGAGCACATTGACACTGGGTATCAAGCATGCAGTAATGAGCCTTAATCATTAGAAAAGACCAGGCCTTTACATTTCAAGGTGAAGCAGAAGGGTTGGTTGTCCCCCCCCCCAAATTCAGTAAACAAACGCAGCCTGGAGAGGAAAGAAGCCAAGCTCAGATGCTGCAACGTGGTCCAGAGGGAACCAGATTGATTTTGTAAAACTTCTGTCAGTGCGTTTTAGCAAATCAGTGCATCCCATTTGGCCTGGCTTCCTTCAGGGAGGTCACTGGTTAATCTAATGCAGGCAATGAGCCACTTCCTTTCTGTTTATTCTTTGATTTTGCTTTTCTAGCAGGTATGGGTTTGCAACCAGCATGAGAAAACTGTGTTTACTGCCAGCACCTGAAAGCATTCCGCTCCAACAGATGCCTGTATTTCATTTCAAACACATCAGGATGTCTCTAATTCTCTGGCAACGGGAAGTTGCGTGTAGTGAATTCTGGAATACTTTTTTATAAGTTCTCTAGTAAGGATGTAGTTAAGCTGAATTTTAAAAGCAAAGATAAAACGTCTGGTTGCCTTGTTATAGTAATCTCTCTTAGCAGTGAACAATGAAAACACCTGTATGATGCGTACAAATGAAGTTACTGCAATTAAAAGTTATGCAAGCGGGAAAATTGTCAGAAGTCTCTATAAGAGCAGGGAAAATATCACTAATAGACTCTGGGAATAAGGGCTGTGGAAGGCAGAGACATGGGAAATATTATTGCAATATGTTATTGCAGTGCGTATAAAAGAAGCAGGAAGGCAACACGCCAAAAGGAGACTTTGCCTTTTTTTTGTACTTGGGAGGATACAGTGGAGAATTTTCTTTTGGCAGCACGAGATGACAAGGAAGTGTCTGACGTTTCTGTGATCCACATTTGCTGCTTCAGGTTCTGAGATAAGAACACTCTGAATGTTTTTGAAGGATAAATCAGCAAGAAAATGATTAATGTTGTTTGCTTTCAAAATGTATGCCCTATCTGATTAATAGACAGTTCATAGCTCTTTTGGAGCTATTATTCCAAGCTGTCTTCAGCTGCATGTCATGGAATCATAGAATCATGGAATCATGAAGGTTGGGAAAGACCTCTAAGATCCCCAAACCCAACCCTACCGTGCCCATAACTACGTCCTTCAGTGCCACATCTCCATGGCTCTGGAATAGCTCTAGGGATGGTGACCCCACCACTCTCTGTGGCCTGTGCCAATATTTCATCTCCTACAAACATCAGTATTATAAACTCATGTATAGTGTGAGGATGAAATGAGCCTATCTGTCCATTTATCCCTAAAGCAGATCAATGTGTACTCACCTAACAGATTATTAACAAATCCCTGATTACGATCATGCATTCCAGTGTTCTACTCTTCTCAGACATCAGGAGGAATTTCATCTTTGCTGGGCTTCAGGCTCAGTCCTTGCACTCATCATCTCCAAAATCCAGTTGTGTCAGGAGAAAATCCAAACATTATACACAGCCAAGAGCTTCACATGAGCTGAAGCTGTATGACCAGCTTCAAATCAACTAGGGAATGCTTAGGCAGTGTTTCATTGTTCATTTTACTTCAAGAAGCAGCTACCAGAAACAAAAAATAAAAAGAAAGTTGGGAGGTAGCATTTCTTGACAATTGCTTGCTCCGAAGCTCCTGAAGAGTTTCGCATTTTTCAGGCAAGTCAAGCAGAAGAGGCTAAGTGCACCCAGCTGTAGTACAGAAAATTGGGGAGTGCTGCAGTCCATGTAGGAAATAAAACCATGAGCAATATGCTTTTCAATGGATGGTACATAAGACAAAATCATAGGATTACCTGTGATTGATCTAGACAGTGGTGCCAATCTTGTAATTCTGGGGGCTTGCTGGGCCTCTGATAAAAGGCAAGGCTGTGAGTGAGGTCTGAGAAGGAGGAAACAGAGAAAAAGGAGCGAGAGATGATGTGCGAGAAGCCCCAGCCGCAGCTCTCAACAAAACAGTCAAAATTTGCCAAGTGAAAAAATCTCCATCATCTGAAAATTCGTCTGCTGGGAGGAGAAAAAAGAGAAGTCCGGGTACTGCCAGGTTGTATTCGTGCCATGGAAGGGAATCTTGTGGACTCTGTGAGTACTTTGCATCATTTTCATGGTCCTCCTCTAAATGTGATCCAACAGATCCACGTCCCACAGAGAGAGCGGTGAGGTTCTGGAACAGGCTGCCCACAGAGGCTGTGGATGCCCCATCTCTGAACGTGTTCAAGACCAGGTTGGATGGAGCCCTGGGCAACCTGGTCCAGTACCAGATCTGGAGGTTAGTGGCCCTACCTTTGGCAGGGGGGTTGGAACTAGATGATCATTGTGGTCCTTTTCAACCCAGGCCATTGTATGATTCTATGATTCTATGATTCTTGGGGTCAATTCTAACACAAGCCATTCTATGATTCTATGATTTTGTGAGTCTCTTCTGTACTGAGGACTGCACATGTGGACACAGTGCTCCAGGTGGGCAATGGGAGATGGCAGCAGAGGTGATCTGATGCTGAGGGTGAGCTGGGGCAGCCCTCATGTTGTTCTGCATGGGGTGGCATGTATGCAGCTCAGTTAGATGTCCTTGCAGAGTGTGGTTGTGACTGTGGCATCAAAGCAATCGGTGCTCTGAACTTCTAGTCAAGCATAGGCTGTGTCTTTGATGACAGGTTTTCACTTATGAACTCACAGGTAATGGATGATGAAGATAAATTGCCATGTTATGTAACTTAAAGTGAATTTTGTCTGCCTGGTATAGCTAAAATAAATGTGTTCATTCCCACAAAATGGCTGATCTGTCACATTACCCTGTGTCCTCATTGTCTCCAATTGAGCCAAATGGTGGGTATTGGAGATCTGATTGCTTTAAAAAGCAAATTTATCACATCCTTAATTTCCATTTGTATGGAGAGCCAGCACTTAATGTTTGTTTACCTGTATCCCAGCCTTTCCTCCACGCACTGTGATGGCTGTGGCCACACACCACACCAGCCTGAAAGCAGTGCTGGTTTTGATGCTGCTCATGGATTGTATCTTTAAACAAAGGTGCAGCTCCGATCCTTTTCCATGCAGCCTGTCACGAACAAGCCTACCTGCATGCAATTACAGTGATTGATGTTAATCCTACCTTTAATTCTTTATCAGCTGAACCCTGTGTTGGTTTTCCCATTAGGTTAGGTAACTGATTTCAGGTTAGGGACCTTCATGGGGCACAGAGAAGCAAAACTTCAGCATTCTCACCATTTCCTGAAGCTCCCCGTTGTCCCTGATGTAGTAAAAATTAATAAAAGCTGGATTTCTCTTGTTGGCTGGTGGGATGCTGAGGGTACCCCATCTGCTGTGATTAGTGTGGATGGGCTTTTCAGCGAGAGGCTGGGTTTAACCCTCCATGGAAAGCAATGCTCCACGGCTCCCCCTGCTATACCAGCACATCCTCCATCTCCTTCCCACACAGCACATCAATATTTCCACTCCTGTCTTCCCTGCCTCATTATTAGTAATTTCATCATCTCCACTAATAGCAGATCTGCTGACTGGTGATCTTTGGTGAACCCTCTGCTTCCTTTCCCAGTGGGAAAGGCCTTGCTTGGCCCCCTGTTCCTTCCTCCCTGCCCTCTGTGCGTGCCCTGCACTGGGGAATGGGGAGCAGGAAACACTCTTCATTCTCTGTGTGTCTTCCCATAACAGGAGCACTATTTCATTGCAACTTATTCCTTTCATTGAAACCTTTGAATAATTTCCCTCCGTAATCAAACTTTTCTATCCCTAAATCAGTTTTATAACCACCTTGTTATACCTTGAAGCTCAAAATGAAAAATTTTTGTTATAAATAACTGGGCTGTGCTTTGAATACTGAGTAGGGCAGCAGATTTCAGAGCACGTGTTAAAGGGGATGTCCACTCCAACCTCCCCTTCCATCCATTGACAGAAAGGAGGAATCAATGAGGTAGGATCAAGAACATACAGTTATCTTCCTGACTTTCCAAGGAGGGATGTGTTTGACATCAGGAGAGCTCCAGCCTCCTCCTCATTTTTAGGTGTGTGTCAGGAAGAAGGAATTTGTTGCTGGCTTGCAGCTTATGCGATGGTTTTATTTAACAGATTCATAAGGCTGGAGAGCATTAGATCATTGCACCTGGTTTCCTGCACACTGCGAGCCATTACATTTCACCAGGCTCATCAGGCAGTGCATCTAGTGACTTGGATTTGACTGAAACATACCTTTCAGAAAGATCTCTTCAGGCTACTTTCATTGGTGGTTAAATGCAATCCTTCCAAAAAAGTATCTAATTTATAATTCGAATGTTGCTGGCTTTGGCTTCCAGCTCTTGTTCTGCCTTTCACAGAGAAGTCACAGAGTCTTTACTGTGTGATATTTTCTCTCTCCGAAGGTATTTAGATGCAATGATGAAGTCACCTCTCAGTCTTCTGTTCTAAAAAAGCTAACCAGCTTGAACCCTGTAAATCTCTGCGTGGAAGGTGTTCTTCCTGGCCCTTAAATCAACTTTGTGGTGCTTTCCTGTACCACACTGGTTCCAACTTTTTTATTATTATTATTATTTAAGGAAAGACCTATACAAATACCATAATTTAGCAGAACATGGTGTTAAACTGAAGAGAGAATAATAGACCAATCCCAGGCTCTAGTGAATGGCCCATATGCCTGCCACCCAAACAAATAATTACAGAGCTGTAAATGAGGTGCAGGCAGCTCATTTATCTCTAAGCTGCCTCAGCAGCTCCCGCTTGCCAAGAGGCTCAGTAAGATGGGAGCTCTTGTATATCCATACTCTGCACATCCAGTTCTGCTCAAAGTACCAGATGATCCAACGATGTGTTACCCAGACATGGGTGGCCCAGCTCTTGTGCCCTTCATAAGGAATGTCCCACCCAGGGGAAAAACACTTCATCCAAACTCTATGGTAACTCTCCCTCTCCTTCCATCCCATCTACTGAAGTTTTTAAGGCCGCTGCCCTTAGATCAGCTCTCACAGGAATGACACTGTTAACTGCTTTCCTCTGAGAAGACTGACATTTAGCCAAGGAAAACACAAATGGCCAAAGCCTAGATGTTCCTGTGAATCTCTGCTAATAGCAAGACAGTGAGCTAGACACTGTTAACCATCAAGGCTGAAGGCAGCTATAATAATCACGGTCATTAAGCATAACTATTTGGCTATTAAAGAAAGAAGAGAAGATGAGAGACAGAACACGAATGGCAAACAGCAGTTGGACCCAGGGAGAGCTCTGCAGAGAGCTGATAATTGAGATGTGTGGGCAGGGAGCACATGTCCCCAGAGGGCTCCTTTCCTCTTGTGAGCCAAAGACAAAGCACATCCTTCCCCAGAGCTGCTGGTGAATCCTACCTGACACTTTTTAGACAACTGAAGAAGCTTAGAGATGGGCACAATAGCTGTATTTGAGGGCTGGAGAATCCTCTTTGCAGATCTAAAGTAATTTAAATGATATCTGCATATGCAAATTTGAAGAATCTCAACTAAAGCCAATGAAACCAAAGAAAGCATTTGAATTAGTTACTTGAAAGAAATCACTCGAAGGAGCAGTCTCAAAAATCACAAAATACCTGGATACTAAGAGTCCTAAATCCAAATTAAATCCCACTATTTCCCTCTGTTTACCAAGATTAGCTCATGTCTTTTCTCAAGGAACAAATAGTATAAGCAAGTTGGTATTTAACAGGAGAAGCTGTTAATACCTTCAATTACAACAGCATTTCATTATCCCATTAAATTCATTACGAGAATACATTAACACTGACTCCTTGCCAGAACACTGACAACTTCCTATTGCTCCCAGTGCTGAAAAAATAATGTGGTGTGTCGCATTAAAAACCTGGTGTGTCACGACTCCTCATTGTTCACTATTCTTTGCCTTAGTTACCCAGCCATTGCTTACCTGAAAAAATTAACTGCTTCTGCTAGAAGGACAATGCAGGGCCTGACATCCTTTCACAGGCAGGATGCTTTGCCCTGTGCTGTTGTCTCCTCGTGAATAAGGAGCACATTTGTGTATAGGCAATGTAACCCTCATTGCTTCTGGTGCTGTGCTGGAGAGTCTCAGAGCATCCTCAGAGTTAATTTTCTTCTGATTTAGTCCACGGTCCCATTTGCATGGGAATAAATCGCTGCTCTGTTAATGAGTTTTCAGCCTACCTAAGCAGTCTTCTTGGGAAAATCAGTTCTTAGAGTGTTTTGAAACAGGACAATCATCATCCATTACAGACATCCCTGTCTTTTCTATTCAAGCCTTTGGAAGTGATTTATATTCCGAGGCAGCATCATGCTCCCCTTTAGGGCAGTGGTCTGGTAGAAGAAGGTCCCCAAAAGGGCCCTTTTGTTTCCTGAATGCAGAGAGCCATGTAACCCAAATCCACGTGCCAGGCAAGGCAGCTGCAGCACCACTTAGATCAGGGATGGGCTCATGTCTCTTCTGTTCTGTACTCAAGAAGCTCTTGCCTCGAGATCCAGTTATAACACCAAATGGCCTTGTTACACTTGTACACATCCATCTCCTGCACTGAGAACAATAGCAATGGAAGTTATTATATGAGGCGCATATCTGGAAACGGATCATTTGTAAATAAACGCCTCTGAAGGAGCTTATCAAGGCAAAAACACCCAGAAAGGTTTTGACCTTTAAGCAGAAACATGAATTTAGATGTAAGAAAGGTCTCCCACAATGCATTCTCCAGTTCTAAATGTTCTTCTTAACATCTGAGGAATAAAGATGTTAGCACGCTTATGAAATTGATTCATTTTAGTAAGAGGAGTTTCTAAATCACACAGAACATTCTCAAAAGGAAGACTTTTTCTTGCCAGCCTAGGTAGAAGTTGCCCCGTTTTCATGATGTACTTTACAACTTCTGGTAAGGATCGCTGGGGTCATCTGTTTTGATCCTTAGTAAAGCACTTCTCTCTTCCTGAAGACGGCTCTTCTAAACCGTAAATGTTTGGGAAGTCTTTTCTCTAGGAGTGTTATTTCTGTGTCTGAGTTGCCTTGCTTTTAAGAGGGCAGTCGTGCAATTGTTTCCTTCTGACCCAAAGTTTCTTGTGCTATCATTAGTCCCATGCAGTGCATTTACAGTGTGCAATTAAAGACCTCAGGAAAGAATTCTGCATAGGGTGCAACTCCTGATGACAATGCTACATAGTTTGCTTTCAGACTATAACACAAAAGGCAGTAGGGTATATAGCTCCAGTAAGGTGAAGGTACATAAAACAGAGCTGCGGATGCTGTGTGGAAGCAATAGGGACATGGCTTAATGTAGAAACCAATGGTGTGCTCCCTCTTCTGTGACAGACTCTTGCACAGATCCCATCCCTTGAAGAGATTAGTCCATGCCCAAGTGATGGTTTAAGGTTAGTTAAACTGGATCATTCGGTGCTAAATTCATGTTGCTCTTCAAATGTCTCCCTTAGGGTTGGTTTTGGTTTTCTGAGAGCTTTGCTGGGAGCAGGACAAGCCCTGGCCCTGGGCTCACTGGATAGAGATGGATGGGACATGGCTCAGTTCCTGAGGAAGAAAAGGGTGTTTCTCCTCTGAGGCTTTCTCCAGGGTTTCCTGGGATTCATCTGCACCACTTGCATGGCAATCTGGAGGATGATGGCTGAGGCACCACAGTTACTGACAGTGGTGGATGGAGAAGACCTCACTTCTGCTCCTGAGGTCTCTCCAAAGCTGTGTTTCTCACGCCCCAGATACCTTCAGTACCATCCCTTCCCACCCGCATGAGGACAGGCTGTTCACACCACCTGCCCCAGCAGTGAGATGCAGAGCTGGGGCTCCCAGACCATTTCTACACCACCTCCAGTTTTGAGAATCTCCTTGTTGCTTTCCATGCCCCTGACAGACTGTTTCTACTGCCAGACAGCAACACAGCAGCTCTCTTTATTTACAGCAGCACAAAGCCACCAGCTGAGCTGAAACCAGCTGTGGGGTCTTTGCTGCCTTGGACATCCCTGAGCTGTGTATTGCCTTGGCCATTTATTCCCCTCCTTGATTTATTCCCTGTATCATCTCTCTCACCCCTTCCCCTTTGTCAGCTCCCTTCTGCCCAGATATGCTCAGAGTGGGCAGAGTAAGGCATGCTCTGCCAGCTGCTAGCAGGGATACTCTGCTCCCAGAGGCTGATGCTGTTGGATTTGAATGGCATTAAGAAAAGCCATGATGGCAAGAAACACCATAATGAACCCAGCAGTGTGAAAGATGTTTTCCAGGGATACAGTCACGTTTTCCTTATTCAGCTGGTGTTTCCCTGCTGCTTTCTCACCTTCTGGGTATTTGTTAGAGGTGTGCTGCTGGGGCATTTGTCATAACTTCACAGCTCATTGCTGCAGTGCCTGTCACTGGTAATTGCTCCTTCAAGGCGTGACAGCACTTGAATCTATTTCTCTACTGAGTATCTCTCCTCCCTGCACTGTGTGGCTGGGGTGGATTTGGGATGGCTGCTCTAGGTCTGGGCTGTAGTGCAGAATGCAGGTAACTGGGCAAGCAGCCTGGGGTGAGCTACCAGCTAAAATAGAGATTGGGATCCTAACATGCTAGAAGAGAGGAGACCTGCCCAGAGCAGTATTTCCGGTGGAACCAAAGGGTCCCAAGAAGTGGGTGAGTGAGTACTGGGGGACACGTGCAGCTGGGAAGGGGCTGGGGCCTGACCATGGGTGATGGTTGCTGGGGGGAAGGTTGTAAGTGGGGAAGGCTCTGAGCGTGCACCTCATGCATTGGAGGGGATGTGGATGTGATGACACCTACATTCCGTGGTGCATAAGGTATCTGGAAATAGGCAAAAGGTAAGATTTATGTTGCACAATCTACGGTATGAATATAAGCCATTGCCGTGTTCTAATTGGGGTGCTGGGAACATCTCGGCAGTTCTGAGACAGTTCTGCAGTTTTGTGTAAATGCCTCATCAAAGTGGTAATGCATTCTAATTATTAGCAGAGCACTGGCTGCTTCATGAACCTGTAATATTTTGTGGCACTGACGTTACAATGAAAATGTATGAATAATAATTTTTCATTTAAATTACTAGCTGTATGATCATTTTTTTGTAGTATTATGAGGTTTGGGGTAACTACTCCATAAATATGTAAATAACTTGTGATATTGACGTATTAGGTAATTGCAGGAGGATGCAACTTGTGATCCAGATTAGCTGAGAGCAAAAGTATCCCAGGACTCTGTTTTGTTTGGCAGGTGGTGGTGAACACTGGTTCTTGCATTTGCTCCTCAATGTCTCAGATGTGCCCTTTGGATGACACCTAGGATGCTTTCTGCCTTGCTGCAATTTCTGTGTCTAGTATCCCACCTGAGCTGGCACAGATGTCAGCCCAGTGGGCAGCTGCCAATGCAGGACTCCAGAGAGGGCAAGGGATTGGGATGCTCCCAGGCACTCTGTGTCTGCAGTGAGACATGGTCCATAGCACAGCCCAGGGAAAACGTTTATTTATTTTTTTAAAATTATTTTTGAATCTTTATCTACTTCAGAATAAGGCAGAACTGTTAAGGGAGGAAGAAGGTGTTCAGTATGAAAAGTTTATATTTCCATCAGATTTTTTCCAACTGGATTGGACCTTGTAATCCTCACTAAGTGGGTTAGTCCTGACTCTGCTGGGGCCAGACTGGTCCTGTATGCACGTGGTCACACCTGGGTGTGAAGGACTGGGTGATGGTCCAGCGAGACTAGGCATAGGCCATGCTCTCTGTGCCTCCTACTATCATCTCCACGGGGATAACGAAACAACCAGAGCAGCCAAGGTGTTGGGGAATCTACAAGGACATGATCAGATGTCAACAACTCATCTTGGTCCTTTGCCATTGATTGCAGTAGGCTCCTGACTCCTTCTTCACCTCTGTGGTCCACCATTACCACCACTTAGACCAAGCAGAGTGTCTCCAGGATATGCTTGCAGGATCCCTTAGGGCAGAATGTTGCAGCATTGTCTGTGTTGCCATAAGACGTATATTACTGCATTTTGAGTTGTTCTGCACCCCTCAGAGTTGGTTTGCATCAGCATGACTTTGGGCTTCTTGATGGCATGGGAAAGCTGGAATGCCCCAAAGCCAGGGAAGGATGCTGGGAGCATGAAGTGTCCTTTTTCACCACTTGGAGGGGGAAATGTCCCTGTCTGGTCTTGTGGGAAGAAAGAAAATGTGATGCTGTGAGTCAACTTTTCCACTGGAAATACTAGAGCAACTTGAGAACTAATTAAAACATGAAGGAGAGCAGTGTGTCCACACCAAGAAGAGGTGAAAACAGCAGCACTTTTATTAGAAGAATGATATTTCTGGAAGAAAACAGCATGAGTGCAATCTCCTGGAGAGACTGGGGTCACTGTGGGAGTGGGGAGAGAAATGTTTGCAGGGTGTTGATGGCCCAGTGCCATGAGGGAATGATTATGAGTAGCAGCAGCATTCTGCCCTTCGTCAACAGCACTGTGCTGTGGTCACTGAACTGCCTTTGGGTCTTACCCTGGAGTTCACTGTGATGCCTGTGTAAGAGCATCCTGGTGGTGCTAGAGCTGCACAGGGCCCACCTGAACCTCACCTTCAGCTGACTGTACTCAGTGTTGCACCTCTGTTTGCACACCCAGGGACGCATTCATACAGATGGACATATGTGATCATGTCATTTGCACAGGTGCCAGAGCAGCCCTGGCTGCCTGCTGGGTGCCTTTCTGCAATGCTTTTAGGAAACCTTATTTTGTTCAGCTGGGATTGATAGCCCTGCTCCTTAGCTGCCTGCAAGAAGGGCAGTAGGTTTTGCTTATCTCAACGTCTGCTGCAACATGCATGTGCACTACATCATCTACTCAGTGATCCTCATGGGTCTCTTCCAAATCAGGATATTCTATGATTCTACGATTCTACGACTGCTTCCAAGCCCTGCCTTGTGCCCTGTGATCCATCTGTGTGTGGATCCAGTGGGATAGAGCGGGGATCAGGACAGCCATCTCACACAGCTACGCACAAGAAGAGACTGCCATTCTCGACCTCAGAATGTAGAGGTTGTAATAACACGGCGGAAACCCTAATGGCAGGGAGAAGACTGAGTTTCTGCTTTCTTTTTTTCACAGAGGACTGCGGCCTGTCCCTTAGACGGTCACTGTGGGGCAGACCATCCCCTCCTGCCACAGCCGTTCCCAGGCTCCTGGCTGGGCTCTGCATGGCGCTAGGCCCACAGCAGGCCTGCAGGGCTGCAGGCGAGGAGTAACACCAGCAAATGAATCCCTAGGGATTAATTACTTAGTCCTGACCGACCCAAAGGGGTTTAGAACATCCCTGCAAAGTGCCAGGTGCTACCTGCTGTCACCTCCCTGCTCTGGGAGGTCTATGGCTGTGGTGTGCCCATGCATGGCCTGCTCGCATTGCCCCAGCCCCTCCTTCCCACCCTTCAAGAAGGGGACTCGTTTTCCTTCCCCTCCTCCCGAGCTCTGTAAGCATTTCTGAGTGTGACTGGAAACGCAATGGGGCTGGGAGAGGGAATCCCAGCACCACAGCCTCCAGAGGGGGAATATTTGATGAGGCTGAGTTCTGAGAAGAAAGAGCAGAGCCTGTTGCCATCACAGATATTGCAGCACAGATGCCACAGAAGAAAGAAGTAGGGCTTTGTAAGAGCCTTTGTATTATTTCCTGCCTCTCCAGTTTCACTGAAGTGAAAATGAAGCGTTTTTTTTTTTCTTTCTTTCTTTCTTTTTTTTTTTTTTTAAGAGTGGGGGGAAGAAAAGAAGTAAGAAAGGAAGAAGAGCAACTTTTCTTTCTGCTGAAAGCATGGTGCTAGGCTTTAACTCTTCCCTGAGCTCATCTGCCAAAAGCAGGCTCCTTGTGGGCTGCCTAGGCTTCCAAGCAGAATATATTTCCTTTAGCAGACCCCAGTGAGCCACTTCTTCCACCAGATATATCTTCTGGGTTGGCGGAGGGACGGGCTGCTCAGCCCGGGGGGATCCAGCACGAGTGGCTGCGGATGAAGGACATGCTGAGTGCCATCCATCACAGGCTCTGCAGGGCCAGGGAAGACTCGCTGGCTGTTTGTCAGCCTGCCCCACCACATTTTAGCAGGTGGCACCCTCCTTCCCTTAATTATTGTCATTATTATTACTAGCTTTCTTCAGACATAACTGGGTCCAAAATCTCTGTGGTGCCAAGAGCTCAGCTACTCTCTGCACTGACAGCGTTCCAAGTCTGAGCTTTTCTTCCCTTTGCAAGCCTTACAGATGAATGAAGTGCTGTGTTCCTTCATTTGTTTTACTTCTTCCAGCGCAGGATGGCTCCAGCTTCACGTGGAGGAGGGAAGAACAGGAAGAGGGGGGGAGGGAGCACAACACATCAGGAGGGCTGGACGTGCCTCCAGACTTCTGCTCCCAGGGGACTGCCTGAATGAATGGCTCATGATCTGCTCCATTATCCTCGGATAATCTGCCAATTGTCTCTTTAAACCCTTGCACCTGCACGTTGATGTCTGCAAAACATTCTCATTGCTTTTTTACTGGTGTTTGCCAGCGGGAGCTACACGAGGGACCTCACTTGGTTTCCAGGTTGATGCGTCCTGTGATGAAGAAAAGCCTGTGGACTCATCCTGGGTGGATTTGTGTCTCTCCTTGGGTAAGTCCTCATCCACTGGGTCCAACCCGCTCCCACTCTTACCTCAAATGTTTAGGTTGAAGTGCTTCCCATGATTTCTTTGAGCATAGCCACCTCTCCAATGTGGCACAAAGGTGGGGTGCAACTGCCTGAGTGGTGGTGCTCTGACTTGCAAGTAACACAGGACTTGAATATAACTCCAGGCTCTGAGTCAGACTCACTACAACTCATAGGGTCGTGAGATCAAAGGCTGTTTGTGAAGGGTGTCGGGTGTTCGAGAGAGAGCTGTAAAATCCTGTAGACATCGTGCACTTCTACAGAGCTGTCCTCGCACCCCAGGTGAAGTTGATGTGTGCAAGGAGCAGAAATGAAGTAGTCCACCCCCTATATGGGTAGTATGTGGTAGTCTGCAGTAGCCCTATGGATGTAAGTTGCATATAAAAATCATATCAAAACTTCCCAGAGAACAACCCCCCTTGTCAGAATTCAGAATTCAGGACTTCTCTGAGAAAGCTGTGCTGGGTGAGCAAGTCCTGCCCATTTCCTTTCTAGCCTGCATCTTTGTTTGCTGTTTTCCATGCCTGTGGCTTTTGAAAGGTCTTTAGAGAAATGAGGCTGTGAGTATCAGAGCTCTCATCCCTACTCAGACAGTCTGACTCTGAGACACTTCCCTACGAATCTTCTATATCGTAAAAATAATGGGCATGTAAATTAAATGGTCCTGAAGGTATTTGGCAGAATACTAATAGGGGACTGGCTGGCAGGGAACCATCATCCTTGTCAGCTTATCAGAGGCAGAGGTGAAATGAAATTAACTGCTCTCCATCACCTTGTGGGCAGGCAGTGGGGCAAGGTCACCAGCACCTTTAGGGACCTGGAGGTGCATGGTGCCTTTTCCCTATTGCCACAGCAGAATCTGCTCCCTTTCAGTGCTCCCAGTCTGCCCTGCTCTTAGCCTTCAAGCAGGACAAGAGCTGCTGCCAGATTTGAAATCATGTTATAAATAACACTAGGTTATAGGCATGGGGCACTTAGCATGCTCTGTGGACCACTTTTCCCTGGCATGCTTCTTTTCTATTCTTATTGCAGCCCTTTCCATTTGGTTAGCAGCTTAACAATAAGGCCAGCAGAATAGAGGGGCTGCCAGGCAGCTCTTTAACCAGAAACAATCACAGTTTTTTTCAGCAGAATGGTTGTAAGGTTTGCCTGGTGATTCCCTAACACTGAGTTCTGTTCCCATCATGTTGATGGATGGAGAATAACTCAAGGTTCTGGTCAAGACTGTGCATACTGCTCCTTTTATAGCTGAACTCACTCAGATCCCAAGCGTTGGCTCAGAAGCAACAAAATTGACTTTATTCTGTGCAGTGTGGCCTGGGCAAAGCATGCTTGTGCTGCCTGGGCACAGTATGCACAGAAGAGTACCTGGGAACTGCAAAGTGAGGCACTTAGTTTTGGGAAAAGCCAGAACTGGAGAAAAAAACCATGTATATAAAATAAGTCCTAATATGCTGCAGTCCAGATCAGAGCATCTCCTACCCAGTTGTGCATGGGTGAGAAAGGAATTTTAGCAATGGTGGGTGAAGATGTGGTTCCAGGGTTCATCTGAGTATCTGGGATCTACACTCTGGTCCACTGCTCATTAGAGCTGGTGTTACACACACAGGCTCTGAGTTTGCTGCCCAAGATTATTTATTTTATGGCAGTTTCACAACATACGGCCAAACTGACCTATAGAATGAGCATCTCCAGCACCACATTACTCTTCATCTGTGGAAAGCTAGGTAGATTAATACAGAATCTGACACTGAGTGATAAGCTGGGAGGAGAATATTGAATTAGGAAAAAAAAAATCTACTTTCCTTGTGGTTGTGCACAAAATAGAGGAGCAGCTGCAATTGTGTGCAGCCATAGCAGTAGGTCTGCCTCTCCTTGAGCCAAACAAGCCATTCCCTGACTTTGCTGCTAGCCTTGGAATTCGGCATCAATGAGATCTGAGCACTTCTCTAAGGTTAAGCACAGAGGCATAGAAGAGGAAATCAGAGATCCTGCAGCATTATATCACAGACACATTGCAATTTATTGGACATGCAGAGGCTCATGTTTCTTGCCTCTCTGTTGCAAGCCAAGGGTGAGAAGAGCATCCCCACAACAAGGATGCTCTCTGCCAGCCTCCAGGAACCCCAAAGAAGTGTGGGAAGCCTTATCTGCAGAAACAGATAAAGGTTTAAAATTAAACTGAACATAAAATTCTGGGGAGAGCTGCCATGTCAGCGGTATTTTATTGCTGCATCTTTCTTTCTATTGAATGCATTGCTATTGTTTAATATCAATCACATTGATGAATACACTTTTTATATATATTTATGCAAAATTTCAGTTTCTGCTTTTGTTTGCTTGCATATTAGAATCAGCATCATGCTCATTTCCAGTAGCAGCCTTGCTTTATCTTGTGGGAGAGATGTCAATTGTCTGACATGTTTTTATGGGGATCACTTTCTCAGTAAAAATATTGGTAAAACTTTATTCTCATATCCTATCCATTTCAGTATGGTGCAGTCATAAAGCAATGCAGAGAGGACAACCTCACCATGTTACTGCACTGGCAAGCACATCCCATAGCACAAACTTCCTGAGATCAGGAAGAGGAGAGAACTACCAGAGCAGAAGAAAAAGGGAACAGGGGTAAGGGAAGCAAGGAGAAGAGCACTCTAAAAGGGAATAAGGATAAATAGTAAGTCTTGCTCTACCAAAGGAAGGACCTCATCCTGCATCTCCTGCCACTGTGCTGAACATGAGGTGCATGCTTAATTGGCACTCAGCTGTCTAACCAGGTGTCTTCTATCCATTCTTTCAGCACACCAGTTTGAGATGCTTCTGTGGTTGTTAATCTAGAGTGTTGCCAGTACTATTTCTTATTGTCTTCCTATGCAAAGCCAGGCTGAAGGAAGAAGTTGAGAGAAAGAAAGAAGGGGTGGGGAGAGCACACCATCATGGGTACCATCCCTGTGGTGGGGGTAGGGGGTCTGGAGGTGCTCAGGAAAGGTGTAGATGTGGCATATAGGGACATGGTTGAGTGGACAAGGGCTAACTGTTGGACTGGATGATCTCAGAGGTCTTCTCCATCCTTAATGATTCTATGAATCTATGAAAATACTTCACGTTTCTCCTTGGTGCTTCTCCAGGAATTGTAGTTCCACCTGGGAGCAAATGATCTGTCACAAAGGTGAGTTCTGCTGGGTGTCCCAAGGCTGCTGCATGCCAGATATGAGTCCTTGTCCTGAAGCAGCTTAGCTGTGCCCTCAGCTCCGGGAGGGGCAGGCAAGAAAGACACGTTTGGTCTCTGGGAGCTGCAGTTCATGCCTATTCATTAGCAAGGCTCCTAACAGAATAGTGATCATGATTTTAGTATGATTAGTGAGACATGGAGATACATTTGTTAACCGCTTTTACAGTAATGCCAGGCAGAGCACAGACCGTATTAAATGTTCCAGTGCTGATGTAAGGAGATGATAATTAAGCAATAATATGCAGCCAGGGCTGTCAAAGGGTGAGAGCAGAGCACAGCAAGGCAGATGCTGCCAGGAGGCGAGTCTGGGCAAGGGAATGGATTTTTTCCTCACAGTAGCCCTTTATTTCATTGATTTGAGTGGGATGCCTAATGATGAAGCAAAACCAGGCCGTGTGTTTGTGCAATTATCAGCTCCACCTCACCTGCTGGTGCATGTAAGAGGAACATGAAGACCATAAGGTAGCAAGCTATGGGGAAATCCAAACAGACTTGAGGAAGGCAAAGCTCCTACCTGGCAAGGGTTGCCAACTGGTGCTGCAACAGAGGAGGGCTTGCTGGGCTGGGGATGCTGCAGCATTGGAGATTTGCTGGGACCAGAGCTCTTTGCCCTTGGGCAGGGCTTGCCTCTGGGCTGCATCATGATGAAGCCAGCTAAGCTTATCCAGCTAAGCACAGCTTCACCAAGCAGTTGGACATCTTGTCTTACTGCTCTTTACTGATCACTTGGCAGAGTTTGTCTTCCAAGTCAGTTTTTATCACTATCATCTCACTTCACTCTGGTTCCAGCGTTTAGAGCCTTTGCAAAATCCCTTTGTAACACCATTGTTTGAAGAGATATCCCTCCTCATTTTGAGATCTGCTGTTTTTGTCCAGCACCCAATTTACACGTTGGCTTCACCAGCATCATCTAAAACTGGTTTTAATCCAAAGCTGTAAAGCCTGATTGTGCCTGACCACTTTATCCTATCAGCCACTTGTGTGTTCTCCTCTGCAAATGAGAACAGATTTATAGGGCAAGAGCTGCATTGCACAAAACCATGCTGACTGGACTTGATAATATTCCTAGCTTTTAATTCTTTATTAACTCAATCCTGTATCAGCTTTACCTTTACTCTGCCAAGGACCAGTCTCCCTAGAGGATGCTACCTTGCAAATTAGACCTTGGCATATTAATTAATACTAAGCAATCCTCTGTTACTCTCCAGTCACCCAGTGACATATTGAATTTGACCCCCTTTTTGTCAGCATTCAAGAGTAACTGCTGTAAGAGCAAACTGTTTTTATGTCATATCTGGAGTGTGCAACCAATGCTTCCTAAGAACATCTCTCTTAAGTGATGGTCGACACGTTTTCTTCATGCATGTGGATGCACTACTTAATCTGTTTCTCCTGTGGGGTAATACTGTGAGTTAATAACACCTTCTGTTCAATTGCCAGTGGTGTCTTAACAAGTGTTTGGGAAGGAGCCACTCTCCTCATCCTGCTCTTGAGCACAAGTGTGTTTTAGGATGGCTATGGGGACCATGGTTTTCTCCGTGGGCACTTCCTTTGTCCCATTTCCTTCTTCACTTGCATTGCTCCCCAAATCACTGCCCTCAAGAGATTGTACACATCTTCCTTCCACATTCTTTATCTTTTATCACGTATTTTTTTGTTTTATATTTTTGTATTTATTTTGTTCATTACTATTTTTATTTATTTTGGTTTATTGCACTCAGCTCAATGGGATTTTTTCACCTTTTTTTTTTTCATCTTCCTGGCCAGCTGTGCTGTTCCTGCAGTCCCTCACATTTTCTTTACCTTTGGCAAGCCTGTCCTTGCAGGCACAGGCAGCTGAGATGCGACTCATAGCAGGGCCACCCAGGCACTCCTGCTGGCTGAGCTAGTCCTAGCAGTGAGCTGGGGCTGAGCAATAGAAGACGATCCTCCTGGCACTGTAATTACATTGTGAAGAGTCTTGAAAGTTTCTGTTGTTGAATATTTAATGCTAGAAGAGGAATAAGACCCTGAATGTGAATTTTATGATGGATATCTTGCTCGCCTCTGGATGTGCTGAGAGCCTCCACTCACCTTGCAGACACGGTGATGATGAATATTCATCCTGCTTCCTCCAGGGCTCGTCTCTTTGTGTGGCTGCCAGGAACTACACGCTGGGAGCTCAGATAAGCAAGGAGGCTAGTGGGGCATTTAGAGAGAGAGGGGGGATGTATGGAGAGTGCCTGTCAGGTGGGGATGGTGTGGTAGTAATTGAGAGCATCTCGTTTCAGGTGTGTCAGCTTGCTCAGCGTGTGTCTGCAGCCCGGGACAGAGCAGAGCCAGTTTCTGTCTTGCTTCCCAGAAGCAGGGGGGCTGTGCAGGCTGTAGCATGTGCTAATTGAGTGTAGTAGGGCACTCAGCTCCGTGCTCAGCCCACACTGATACAGATGGTCTGTGGTCTGTTTTAGAGTGTAGCTTGGTCCCAGGGGAGCATCACCATTAGCCAATGTGGCATTCACACATCCTTTGGTTTTGCAACCAGAGGTGTATATATATACTCAAGGCAGGATTAGATAACACTGTTGTCACCTCTTTTAGTGGATTCCTCACCAGAACCACTGTGGCTTTGTTCCACAGCAGCTGCTAAGGTTGCAAAATTGGTTTGCATCTACTTCCTCATGGAAACCAAACCCTTGGGTTGTATTTGCATGCTTGGGACTGGAATGTGGGGCTGGTGTGAACACTTATAAGTGCTGGTGCCAACTCCTTCTGGGCCTGCTTCCATACAATCTGGACAGCCTGGGGAACTGACATAGCTTTGTGAATTATATATATGTTCCTGGTTTTTGCCCTCTTGCCTGTTATTCCTCTTTCCAGCCAGGGGTCAAACCAAGATACATTCTTACTCTGAAGGAGATGAGAGAGCTTTGCAGGTGTCTTTGAAGACAACTGTGGCTTTGTTTCTGTGGGTGCCATGCTCTTCCCAAGTCAGACTCTATAGAGCTTGGGCTCATCCTTCTCAAAAAACAGAGAAGATATGAGGATGACTCCCACTGGGATGGATCTCAAACGCAGCTTCTATGTACTCACATTTTGTGTCCCTGGCTGCCATGCAGATGTGAAGGGGGTCATTCCAACTTGGGAGTGATTCCAAAATTGGGGAGTGATGCTCACCCTCTAAATGAGGCAGTGCAGCTGGTGGCTGTACCCCTTGGGAGAGCACTACTGGGGCAGGCATCTGCTACTTCCTCTGAAATGAATGAAGAGAAGGAGACAAAGTTTTGAAATCAATTTTGTACGCAGTATGAATTCTCTTCTTCTCTGATGAGGGAGAAGTTCTCCCTCAAGTTCTGGTACTTTTGAGTTTTCTCCTTCTCAGTGACAGCATTTCAAGGAAAGTGTTTGTTTCCTACCTTCTGTGATTTTTCTTCCAGAATCTTAGTTTTTCACTGAGAAAAGGTTTTGATAGCGAATTCTGAATCACCCTTAATTTATCACAGCCACCAAGCCATCCTAGCTGGGATGCCAGCCTTGACAGGCACCCTTGACTGATACAGCCACCAGTGCTTTACAAGTATGCATGCAGGTGAATATATATCTAGGGGCAAAAGATACAAACTATGTAACACAGCAGAGCTGTACTGATTTCTAAGCAGTCCTGCCCTTCACAGTTCTTGCGCTGAATCCCCAGCACTCACACAAACACTGTACTGCACTCATATGCAGCTCTTCTCCAGGCTCTTTTAGCAAAGCCTTGCTTGGCAGTGTGTGACATCTGGCTGCTTGCACAAAGCCCTCAGGAAGAGAATGGGTACATCCTTACGTTGATAGAGATTTCCAGAGTTGTTGCATGGACGCAAAGAGACCCATTGACCTGAATAAGACAGAATGAAGGGTGCTGAGCATGAAAAACCTCAGTGCTCGCAAGAAAAGGATATTAGGTTGGGAAAATTAGGAAAAATTTCTTCTGAGGAAGAAGTGGTGATGCATTGGCAAAGGCTGCCCAGGGAAGTGGTGGGATCACTGTGCCTGGAGGTGTTCCAGAACCATGTGGATGTGGCACTGAGGGACGTGGGCAGTGGGCATGGTGGGGTGTGTTGGGGTTCGACTTGAGGATCTTGGAAGTCTTTTCCCACCTTAATGGCTCTATGATTCTATGAAAGGTCTGGTGACCTCGCAGGATGCAGTGTGAATGGTGGAGGTAACCGTATCTTCAGCATTTCTCCCTCAGCTGTCACAGCTCTGGCTGGGGGATGAGTGTGCTGCTTTCACTGTGGATCTTTGCACGCACTACAAAAGATGTTTTTAGGTTATGGAGCTGGCAGATTGTCTTCACGTGGCCCATGAGGGCAGCTTCTAAGGCCGTTGGAGCTCCTCTCCAGGGCACCCATCCACCCTCTGCTTCTGCCAGGTGTGAATGGCATGCAGAGGGAATAAGCTGGGGGGACCTGCGGGTTGTAGGCAGCTTTGGGCAGATGGAGCTGTCTTGTGTGTCGTGGGAGCTCAGGATGGTGTCAGGTGGAGGATAGGTGAATGCAGCAGGGATTACGCTCTGGTAACAAGGTTAGTTTTGATTTATTATTCCCAGGAACCTTTAGCACAGCAAAGCCTTTTGAGTTCTCTGCAACAAGCGCTCATTGTTTTACTGCCTTTATAAATCACCTTAGTGTGCAGAAATGTGGGAATGGAAAATGTTAGTCTAAAATAAACAATTGCTAACCAGTGAGACAAAATAATCAATATTCATAAGATAAAGCACCAGTGTAAGGAAAGTGATGATAATAATGAGGAGGAGAAACAAATCACAAGGTGAGGCTCCCAAAGCCTTACTGCCAAAACAAGCATATTGTGTGGACTGAGTTTTTGCTTGTGATTTTAACCAAAAAGTAATAATTGGTGACCCTGGATGCAGCTAATGGTGCAGGGTGGCACTTTGGTTCAACCTAATCCATGTTGGATGTGCATAAGAACAAGCCTGTAGTGCACTTAACCTCTGATGCTGGGGAGATCAAGAGGTGGGAATGAGCTAGAGGATTTCTGCCTAGGAAGACATGTCTGGTGAATGGTATGCAGGCAGGCTGAGCCTGGTGGCTTGTCCAGTGTCATCTGAGGTGGGAGAGGTCAAAGGAGAATGGTTTTGCAGTTTTGCAGGAGTACAGTTTTCTTCAGTAGTAGGCTGGATGCAGGAGGAGACATTGATATCTCCTCTGTGCAGTGACTGGGCAGGAGAACTTCTCTGTGCAGAAAGGCTGCTGGAATGAAACCACGGCAAATCAGCAGGTGGATTGACTGGGAATCATGCTTGGCCATGCTTGGGAAAGCAGCCTTCAAAAAACACATGGCGCAGGTTGAGGACTGGGTATGTACTTCTGCACTGTGGTGGTTTATGTCTGAAGTTAGCAAGTGTAGACTAACCTGAGGGGAACAGGGCAGCAGTCACCTTGACTTGAACATCTCCAGATGGAAACCTTGGAGAAACACCCCTGTGGGAATACCCTACCTCAGGGCAAGGTACATCACACGATGTAGTGATGTATGTAGACTGTACGTCAGTTAAGCTGGCCCTGCTGAGAAGACGAGTTGGATAAAATCACAAAGACTACTACACATCTAATGAGTAAGGATGGGGAAAACATTTGGGGTGGAGATCTCCCTGCTGGAGACATTTTCCTCTTTTCTCCCTCACAGAGGCATTGCCAAATGACACTGACAACAAGAGGTATAGCACACGAGCCACAATGCTTGGTATGAGGGGTATTTCCATCTAAGTGTAAAGTATAAGTCAGCAAGAGGAAGGGCTGCTGCTGGAGGAATGCCATCTTTCAGGAAAGACAGTTTTCACACCACTCCTGGATGCATGGCTTTTCAGGACACCAAAAGGTGGTGATTTTGAATAACCTTAGGTATCAAACTGTCTCATGCTGCAGACCTACCCATAGGGACCTGAGTCCAAGGATGGGGTCCATCTCTCCTCGGAAGTACACCCGCAGTCCAGAACTGCCCTCAGTCAGACATCAGAGACACCCAGCGTGATGCTGCAAGAAACCTCATCCTCTGAAGGCACTGACTGAGTATCAGATCAGTCAAACCCCAGAAAAGCCTCTCCTCAATGGGAGGAATCATGCTTCTCAGACCCTGTGTCCCAAACACTCCTCAGATGATGCATCTGGAGGCACATCCCTGTACCCACCGTGTGTGGCACCCATGGAATGTGCAGTTAGACAGTTGGAAAGGAAGCAGTGACCTACAACCAGGGACTGGGTGGGAAGAAGAGAGCAGAGTGGCTGAGTGAGGGAGCTGTGCAAAGAAGGACAGAGGCCAGGAGATATGGGCAGAGATACAGAAGAGAGCAGCTGAGGTCCAGAAACAAACACATATAACTGACCAAGTGGTGCCAGATAAATCACTAGAAAACACCAGATGAGTATACATGAAGATCTCTATAACCTTCCTCCCCAGCAAACTCTTTTGAGGAAAAACTCAAAAACTTTGATCATTGTTACCATGGTGATGTGATTTGGAATAAGTGGCAGAGTATTTTTTATTATCAGCCTTTGTCATAAACAAATAACCTGCTGTAGACTTAGGAAAAAAAGGATAGAGCTGGGCTCAGACCATCTAATCATCAGACCCAGAGGCTGCGACTAATAAATCAAGGCGATGGGAAGATTGTAAATTCCACCAGAGGTCACTTGGTTAAACAAAGTGCAGGCATGGGAGACAGCCGAAGTGGGTGGGAACTGAATTAACACAAGGTCTGGCCACTGTCAGTGAGCATTCAGCATCTGGTTTATGGTGACAGGCATCTCATCTCCAAAAGCCTTCTAGGAAATACAGCCTGCATACTAAGCATGGGCTACCTGGTGTGACTGCAGCTGGGCTGGGGAAGCACTGCCCTGTGCTTACCCAAAGGTGGGCAGCACCCTACCTTGCATACTCTCACCTCATGACTGTAGAGGCAGGAACTTGTCCTCACAGATGTCTAAATCACTCTGCTTGGTGCAGGTTACTACCCCCCAAACACAATGGTTGGAACAGAATGAGCCTCTTGTGCATGTGGTAGGGTTCCCTTTGGGGCATGTGTGCTCCGTGCACATTAATCCAGACTTAATGTGTGTTGAGAGGAGCCTGGCCTCTACTGTGGAATGCTGGTCAAGCAGCCCTGGATTGCTCAATGCTCTCAAAATCTAAAAGAAGAGTATATAATGCAAGGGAGGAAGGCAAGTCCTAGCAAACCTGTTAGCTGTAGGAATGCTCTGCCTCCAGGGAGTACTTGTACTGTATTGCTCCTTGGATTTGTCTTGGAGACACGATTTCTATGGTGGCCTCTATTTCTCAGATTTGCAAATGTGCAAATTTGATTACTGGGTTGACAAACTAAGCTGTGAGCTCCTGGTCACCTGTTAGTGTAGGGCATCTTGAGCAGTTCCCTTGCCTCTGAGTTTTGGTATGGGTATGGAAAGTGCACATTGAACGCTGTCTATAAGCTTGAAATACTTCCTAAACCTGTGTTGCAACCCTACATGTCTCATCTACAGTTCTAGCAAAACCTGGCCCCATTCTGATACAAAATCTGATCCTACAGGTTGTCAGTGTCACACAGATGTTGATGGCTTTGCAAAGCAAGCTGACACCAAATTTCCAGTACAAAGTGCCTACCATGAGCAATTTTACTCTTTAATTCAAAACATCCCTAATTTTGAACATCTTCAGAGCTCTGGCACTTCCACCTTCTGAAACTCAGAGACATCAAATTGGTTTAGATTTGTCTAAGGGAAGCTTGAACTGTTTTCAGCCTAATTGATAGCTGGGAGAGCAGTGTTGCTCTGACTCTCCCTGGGATGAGATGGATCAGGCTGTTTGCACTGGATTATGCTCACAGAGCCTTTCCTCCTGTTTTGCTCCGTGCTCCCAGCAGAGTGCTCTGCTTCCACGAGTCAAGCCATATCCATCCTTGTTCATCCTGAGCCCAGCATTTATTCCTGCCAGACAAACCCTTGTGTCTCACAGCCTGGTTTGGCTTCACTGGCACTCCCAGTTCAAGCAGCAATCTCATCACTGTCCTGCATCTTTGGAGAAGAGGGAAAGCAGCGTTACCACTTCTGAGAGCCAAAGTCCACCTCTGTGCATCCCTTCAAACCCCACATCTCCACAGAAGGACTGGTGGCCCTGCACAGCACTATGAGAGCTTCTGCTCATTCACTTGGTAAATAATTCCCCTAGCCTGACTTCCCTGGAGTTGTACAAGACATCATACATATATATATGATATATGTATACATATATTCAGGTTGCAGCATCAGAAAATAGGGAATGAGAAATGTGACCTCTCCTAGGGACTTATTCTAATAGGGAAAGATGGAGAGATTATAGTTTTGGTTTGGATTTACAGAAAGGTGGCAGCAGAGAAGACATCATATAAGCAGCAGGAGTGCTCACTTTTTTAGCTTGAGCTTGGAGTTCATTTTAAAAGTAATTAACTCCCAGGAGTTAATTTTCTAGAAGCTTGGTCTGTGTGGTGGGTGGAAACTCCTTTGTTTGAGCACATTAGCTCTAGCCCTGGGGCAGGTATGAAGACAAAACCATGGTGTAAGAATCATGCCCTGCTTGGGGAAATGTTTCTCCTGTGCAGGCAATCTGCTCTGCCACCCCCAGAAATGTGCACTCCCCCAAGCAAAGGTGACTTCTAAAGGGCTGGCACTTCAATCACAGCACAGTTCTTTTGTGTAAAGAATATATCCCTAACCAAGTGCCTTTCTGAAGAGGCTGTTCTCTACTACATGACACTGACACACACGGCTGCTGCTTCTATCACAGGTGACAGAAGTGGACAAGGGTGATGGCCCATAGCTGTTCATAATGGAAGAGAAGAACAGGGCCACAAAATTGTCCATTTTTCTGGCTCTGTGATGAAGGGAAAACCCCAGGTGATCAGGAGACCCTTGGATTTGGCAGGAATGTGGTGATGATCAATGCTCCATGAATGGGTTCTGCTGGGCCACCCTGCGTGCATGTGGGGAGGAACAGCTGAAGATGTCACCAGAGCAAACCACCATGGTCACAATGCAGGCCTTGGACACCTTTCTTGACCTGTCTCCATGCCAGTGATATTGGGCATGCACACAGAGGCATCCCTTGCATCTCCTCCGATGGAAGGGATGCCAGGTAGGTCAGTGCCTGCAATGCAATCCCGGCTGTCATAAATTCTCCCTTCTTCAGCCAAAGGAGATTTCTGCAGATGAAGTCGCACCCCTCCATTGTATGGTGGCTCCACCAAGGAGCCACTGTGAAGGGTAAATTTTCCTGATTACCCAAGCATTGAAGCACCTAATTCCCTGTGGGGCATTCTAAACTGACTTCCTCCCATTACAGCTGCTACAAGGCTGAGAGGAAGGCCATCCATCCTTTTCATATTCCCCATTACAGGAACAATCTCTGCTGCTAGCAGTGGACTTAGATGAGAAATGTAATTCTTATTTTCCAGGTTGTATAAACTAACTTCCAGGGCATTATATAACTTCCCCTCCTTGGAGCGCACACCTGTTTTAATAAAAATAAGTTACTAGTACAATATAAAGTTAATGTAATGATGCCATCTGACTCTTCCCCTGTAGGGCTCGGGCTGTTTATTAGAAGAAGGGGTTAGAGGAGAGCAGAGGGGAAAGCATTTCCTAAGTGCAGATGGAAAGAGAATTTGGCACTTGCAGAGGGGAGGACACAGGTTCTGAGTATTCTGGTGTCTGCTCACCCACATCCCTACCTCTCTGCAGAGCATGAGGAACGTGGAGTGATAATCCATCAACCCAGGCTGGGCACTTTGGCCAGCCCCCACAAAACACACTGTTGTCCAAAGGTTTCTGCATCAGATCATTTCTCCCTTGAGCCTGTTGTTGTCTGCAAACAACTGCACGGGTTACCTAGACCAAAGCCTGGGTGCATCCCCTCTTCTTCCAGCTGTCATTCACTCATCAATGTGGGATGCAGGAGCAAAACTGGACTAGTTAAGTGACAAAACGCACACCTGAATCACACTGTGGAAAGCAGCTGGTAACCAGCTGAACGCTTCAAGGCACCCTGAATCTCTGAATGACTCATGAAAGCGAGTCCAAAGTGCTTTTAGGGAATGACCCAGTTGAGGAAATCAGAATCCACTCACAAACCATTTGCTAACCCAAGAGCGAGCACACAGAGCCTGTTTCTCATGGCCTGACTCATCTACAGCAGTACCTTTTTCTTTCTTTTTTTTTTTTCTCCTCTATGAGAAGTTCCAAAAATTGCATGGAATTGCCAGAGTATTTTAAAGATATTACTCACCAGCTCAGCATGATTAAGTGCAACCTATCATAAATATAAAGAGGGCAAAATTAAAAAAAAAATATGTCAGACTGGCTCAAGAGCTAAATTTCCCAGGAGCCTTAAGTGTTGCAAATGCCTAGGACTGCAGCACATCATTTTCAGGCTCTGTGCCACCTGGGAGTACTTCTCCTCAGGCTTCAGGGCTGACTAAGCAGTGCAGGGAGATTGGCTTACACTGCCCAGCTGTAACAGCCCCTCTTTAAGCGCAGGTAAATCTTTCCAGCTGTGAGGAAGAGCCCTTTTTAACCTAGAACTTTTTATTATTATTTTTTTTAAGGTGAAACCTTTAAATCCAGATGATTTCAGTAGGTAGACGCATCCTTTAGATATTTCCTTCTCACTCTGGAAGAGGAAGGGAGTTTAGGTGCTTGATGTAGGAGGACTGTATTGTCCCAGACTAAGTTTCTCTAAGGTATGTTGTAGCACTACCAATTTAATGGCTAAAATTATAATCTCCTTCTGAATACAGGGAGGGGTTAGAAATCTCATCCCCAGGAAGAGAAGGTGATATGGGAAGGCTGCACCACTGTTGTGCTCCTGGGAGAGTCTCCTGGAGCTCAATGCCTTGCAGTATTGCAATGTCTAGATGAAAGCCAATGAATCAGAACTCAGCTTATGAGCAAAACACAGCTCTTCTCAACCCCTCATCCATGAGCAGAGCCAGTTTGAGTCTTCTTGATGGACTGCCAGCTTTGAATATTTGTCCCTCCAAGTGCCAGGAGAGATTATAAAGAGCACGAGTGTGGTGGAGGTAAGGAGAGCCATGGAAAACCTGGTTGTTCCTCTGGCTGCTATGAGACTGGGGCTTCTCTGGGGTGCACCCACCTACCCCAGCCCTCACTGTGGGGAGAGGTTTCCTCCAACCTCTGTTGTTCCAAGCAAAAAGGTACAGCCAACATTTCTGGCCAGAGCAGTTCTCTACCTGATTTATGTCTGTTGCTGATTCTGCCTCCAAGAAATTTCTCAGCAACACGTGTTAGCAACTGCAAAGCACATCAAGGAAATACCCGGGGTGGGAAATCATTCTTAATCCCCTTTTAGGCTCAGAACATTTGAACAACAAGCAGAGAAGGCTTGAGAAGGGCTTCACCCTGCTTCTGCAAGCTGTGGGTGTTTGCAAAGAAGAGGTGAGTCAGCAGCACCCTTTCTGTACAGCAGTAGTAATCTTGGCTTTTAATAGCTCTGTTAGCTCAGAAAGAAGGAGCAGCTGACCATGAAGCAGCAGCAAGGACATCTGAGGGGGCCTAAAAATGTAACATGTGAGTGATATGTTTTTAAGTGGATCACAAAAAGGGAAAGAGAGAGGTTGGGATAAGTCCAAACCTAAAAAACAAAAAGTTTAGGGGAGGAAACTAATGCAAGGTAAAGACAGAAATATCAATTAGGTCTTGAGCGAGGAGGGAAGGTTGATCTGTAAGACCTAGACTCCTTCCTGGAGAAAGCAAATCAAAACTTCTAAGCAGAGGATGCTTTGAGCAGGAAAGGCATGCAATGCTTTGTTCCCACTCAGGCTTCAGCTGTTGGGATGTTATGGGTTCTCAGTTACCCAGCTAGGTAGATTTCAGTAGAGGGATGCAAATGGTTTGGGAATATTTGTAGAACTCAGCCTTCATTCTGAAATGTCTCTTTGATCCTACTTAGAATTGCTAAGGTTGGAGAAGACTGCTGAGATCATCTAGTCCAACCATCAACCCACCCCCACTGTGTCCACTTCCCAGTTTGTATTTCATCATGCAAAGCTTCTTTAACAATAACCACAAAGTAAGTTAAGAACACGCCTAGAGAAGAGGGCTTTAGGTCTGATGCTTCTTACCATTCAGTAGGCCAGTTATTATGGTGAAGAAAGGAATGAGCCTAGCCTGATATGATTTGTTCTTCAGAGATCCATCCCTGGCGTTTTTATTACCTTCTCTTTTGGGTGACTATAATCTCATTGTCTAATATTGTTTTCCTGAAAATCTCCGGGCTCTGGAAGTGAACTATAACTTGAAGCTGGTCTATAATTTCCACCCCCACCTCCTTCCTTCCTTCCTCTTCTGAAAACATATTATACTTCTGCCTCAATCCCTGCTCTATTGGACTGCCTGAAGGTATAGCAAACAGTTCAGAGACTGCTTCAGCTCAATCCTTCAGCACTCTGGGGGGGGATGCCACCAGGTGCCGTAGATCTGAGTACCTCTGTTCTGGTGCAGTCATCTTTAACTCATCCTTTCTCACACCTGGCCTGTCTAATCTCTTTGTAAAATGCATTGCTTTACACAGCTTGTTGCAATTATTTCTTTATTCTGAGTGCTGAAGAATACGCCAAATGCTTCAGCTTCGTCTGTGTCATCTGTTATTTGCTGCCGTGATCCCATAGGGCTAGGCTTCTGTTTGTCATCTTACTTTGAAGGTATTTCTGGAGCCTTTTCTTGTGCCCTCTCTGCTCCTCGCTTGCCTGGTGCATATAGGAGCTGCTGCTTCTATTTGCGTGCAATTGTGCTGCCACTCTACATTCACTGTGCTCATGTGTTCCCCGCTCCCATTTACTGTGTGATTCTCCCTTATTATGCTGTAAAGTAGCCATAATGGCTCTTATTATTCTTCCTTTTCCTCTGCATCGGTATTGTTTGCTTTTAAAAGGGAAGCATTTTCCACTGCAAGCAAGGGAGAGATATTTGGAGAGATGCCAACCATGTAGGGATGCTCTGTAGGATCCCTGGGTGCTGGGAGGCTGGAAGGGAGATGGGATGTGATTATGGGGGGAGAGGGGAATAAAGTTCGAGCTGCAGAGTGGGCTTCTGTTTGATCCATGTTTCCTTCCAGCCCTTTTGTTTTGATTATCCCACCTCATGTCTGTGGTCACCTGATAACTGATTTCCAGTCAGGCTCATTAACTCTTGTGGCACTATTTTCTTTTTGCTTTTTTTTTTCTCATCACTTTTGCTGTATTTCAGCTTGGCACCAGCACTGGTGAGAGGTACTTTTAGGCATACTGTGCGAATAGGGCACGATGTCTCTGATAATAGCAACAAGAACTGATGGTCTGGTGGCTCTGCTTCTATATCATCCTCATCAGAGATCCTGAAGAGACTGGACAATGCTGTCAGTCGTATGGTCTCATTTTTGGGTGGCGCTGTGTGGAGCAGCACGTTGGACTCAGTGATCCTTATGGGTCCCTTCCAGCTGGGGATTTTCTATGACTTACAGTCTCAAGGAAAACACGGGGAATTTAGCTTGGAGTGGAGCAGCACCTCCTTGTACTGTCCTTAGTGCAGGGTGGGCAGGGCAGCACAGCTTTCTTTTAAATTATCTGCTTGACAGGGGCACTTCAGCACAAGGCAAAACTACTTTGGAATATACCAGGACTGAGTTCCTGAAAATGATACAGAAAACCATGATAAAGGTAGATATGAAGGTCATTTAAGACTGGAAATCCAAGAAAGGGGTTGAAGACATTGTGTGCCTACTTCAAAGAACCACTGACACCAAGGAAACGCTTGAAATTTTATATCAAAATGCATAATAATATAATAGGCAATAATAACAGGAGATGTGCATTGCAGTTACCCATCTCTCCTGCCATGAGCAATGCACCAACACCTGATAGAAGCTGGTGTGTCCTTTGGGTGCGTTACAGCTGATGTGTCAGAGGTGGAGTCAGGGATCTCAGTCCTTTGAGACAGGAATGGGAATGCTTACAATCCTTTCCAACCTTTAAAAAGAACTTCTGGAGTCTTCAGCTGAGTTTTCTTGGCTTGGACTCAGGTCAAGCTTGGCATGGGAACACTGAAATAACTCATCTACTTTGTGTCCTTGGACAAAAGTAGACATTTTTCTTGGGCCAATTTTAAATCTAAAACCTGCTTGGCCAGGAACCTTTAATGACTGGTAATCTTTCAGCTTGTCTGTTATAATTGAGACACAGGGAATAGGCACTGTTTTTCAATAGCATAAAATACAGTACAAGGTGGCTTGTCACTCACCTTGGTAAATCCAGTGAGAAGCTCTCTAGGTAAATTTCTGACTTACAGTAATGTAGATGTCGATAATCCTGCTCTCAGTGGGCTAATTCAGATTTTGTTCTAGTCTCCAGGTGTCATCCAGCTTGTACTCAGAGAGCCCAGTGATGCCTTTAGCAATCTCCTGACTGGCTATTTTATGAAAACAGAAGAGACATTTGTGGAACAGCATCCTTAATTCCTTCATAGGAAGTTTCTGTGTCTTGAAGTGGTCCAATAGACTGACCATGAAAAATCTGCAGCATAATTTCAGGGTATTGAACTATGTCACAGGATGTAGATTAAGTTCTTTAAAGATGAAGTCCCGTTCTTGATGTACTGATTGAAATTAGTGCTATACTGATGGAATCCAAGAGGTGTTGATTGGGAGGCGTGTTTGGGTGCCTTTGATCCAATGGTGTGCTCGGAGCAAGACCATAAGCAATGCAAGATCAAGCCAGCTGTGGTTTTCTGCAGTGAAACATGGAAAACCTTCAAAGATGCAGCCCTCTGTGAACTCTTCCAAGTCTGCACCATCCTCCCAGTGCCATTTTTTTTCCCCTTAATGTTAAATTTGAACTTCCCAAGCTACAATTTGAAACCATTGTCCCTTGTAATGTCTGTCACTGCTGAGAAGCCTTTGGGTCTGTGACCTTTATGACTCCCTTTCCCATTGTTGTAGGTTTCTCCTATTTTTCCACTGAGTCACATTTTCACTGGGAGAGACAGCGCTACATTTCTGCAATGAGAGAGCTCACTGTTACCTTAGTATTCAACCAAGTGTCCACTGCAACCCCTAGGTCTTTTCCAGCACCGGTAGACTTGATCTTGATGGAAAATGAATGGATATGTTTGACCTGATATGAAATATTAAATCTCTATTCAAGGTGACATTTCGTAAATTACATGGCTGCGAAATCATGGAGAACTCGAATCATTTTCAGTAAGGATGTTTGCTCCTACCACAAAACCCAATTGGGGTGCCATTCCTGGGGCAAAAGCCAGGAAGAGGTAGGGCCATCAGACCTCACGTGGATATGATTTTGGTTCCATAAATCTGCAGATGCATGGACTGGAAGCTGCACTTATTGAGTGCACAGGGCAGATGCACATAGAAATGCTGCTCTTATCTGGTCCCTGTATATGTAAAGCCTGAATGTGGCTCATTGTGTTCTCTATCAGGACACACGTCAGAAGCTTGGCTGTGGATTCAAGATTAGCTAATTAATGAAAACAAGGGACATGTCCCCACACTGTAGGGTGTTTCTGTACAGCTCCCAGCCTCCCAGTCATTTCCTGAGCTCTTGGCTATTCCAGATTTGTGTTTGCCTGGACATTTGCAGGTGGGCTGTTAGTCTAGATCCCATGCTGCCAGCTCACTATGAGTCACACTGACCCAAGCATCCATTTGTCCGATTACTGTTTTTCATTACTACCATCAGACTGGCAGTTTCATTTCTGAAAAAGAACCTCCCCAACAATTTTGGAAACCCACTTTGGAAAACAGAAAACAAAACATGTGAACAATGCCCAGATTTATTCTTCTCATTGTTGCTGTGCTGCAGACCACTTGCAATCCATTGCCAAGGAAGAGAGGCAAACATCCCACACACTGCAACACATGGCCTCAGCTCACATGGTTGGGACATAGACCATACAAGTAGTCCATGGATGTCCAACCTTTTGTCTTGCCTGGGCCACAGTGAATGGAGAGAAATTGTTTTGGGCTGTATGTATGTAGGTCGCTCTGAAAGTGGTGCCTCTTATTTATTTCCATGGAAACTTCAACAGAGCACAGTAACACTGTTTGGCAGAGCAAATTCTCAGCTGCAAAACACTGCTTTTCCACAAAGTTGTCAGCATTAGCTATGTATTTTCATCAGCAATTAACAGGAGCCTGCATGCAACACTTGTAAAAATCTGCACCAGTGGAGGTAACCCAGTACTACTGTGGAGGTGACCACAGCTGAAATGCACCTCCCACCACCTCCCTGTGCTGACATCTGCTGCTCGGTCTCCATCAGCATTCAGTGAGCATTGATGAATGTCAACGGGTGCCATTTTTTCTGCATGGAGGAAATTCAGTGACATACCTTTGCTCCATACGTACTTCCATGTCAGATGCCATTCTATCAGATTGCCCCTCTGCTGCCATCTGTCACATGATGACAAAATGTGAGGGGATATTGGTGGGAAGGTTCAGCTTCTACTGCCATACCAGCAATATCCACCTCTGATATCTTGGGCAGCAAAATGGCCCATTCTGTCTGTTTGGCACAATGAGAGGTCAGAGCACTACCAGCAATTGCTTTAAGCAACATTATTAATGAGTACTAGGACAACAGCCAATTACTCAAGTGAGCAATGGGTTGATGTTGTACTAAGGGACGTGGTTTAGTGGGGAAATATTAGTGGTAGGTGGACGATTGGACTGGATGATCTTGGAGGTCTTTTCCAACCTTGGTGATTTTATGACTTTACGATTATCTTGACTAAAAGCAACTTGATATCTGGCATTTCTGGGTGGTTTGAGGCATTCATGAAATACAGCTGCTTCTTTCCTTTTGTGCAAAGGTTGCAGAAGTGCCCTCTGTCCATGTGCAAGGCCCAGGCAGAGCTGCAGGATCTGAGTGTGGATGAGAGCCATGCAGACAGCACAACTGCAACCAATGAAGGCAGATCAGACTGCTGACAAGAGCAGGTGCCTGAGGAGTGCAATAACAGCTCACAGGATGGGGTATTGCTGTTGTTCCTACACCAATGCCAGAAGGGTGAAAAATAAGGTAGTGAAAAATCAGGTGTACGATATCAACAAGCACCATGATGTCAAAAAGCACCATGGTATCAAAAAGCACCACGATAAAGCTGACTTCCATAACCTGATAGAAGGAGGAGATTCAGGGGGTGCAGCGTTGTCAGTAAAGGAGATTGAAATGGAAAGCAGAGCAGGGATACAGATGGAGGTGGCAATGTGTGCAAGATATTGTTTAATGTGTAACAGTGTAGAATATGATGGAGAAAGGGACATTTTGGGAGTCATTTTGTCTGGAAATCCCAGATTTTATTACTAAAAATGTAGCAGTAAATGATACTTGAAGTGTGGCTGCCCCTGATCAGCATTGTGGTAATGATCAGGAGATGTCCAGTGAGATGAGAGGAGCTGCAGGTTTAGCACAGGTAGTAACACATGGTGATTTCCACTCCCCATAGAAACTGAGCCAGAGATGGGATGCACAGACAGCTACTATGCACAACAAATGATGCTTATAGCCTTCAGAGGATGCCATTTTGGTCCTTAACTATGCATGGAACCTTTTGTACAAGTCATTAGTGGGAGAGATGCTCTGCAATATAGCCACAGTGCAATTAGTTTTAGTGCTATGGCGGGCTGTATAAATCCAGCACATGGCCATTCAATTTTACAAAAGAGAGGTATGTAAAAATAGGGGAAACTGTCAAAATAAACCTGGAAGTGTTAACAGAAAGGTCTGCACATGATTGCCGTGCAGTAAAGCTACAAAGCAAGTCAACAGAAGGCCAGAGATGAAGGTGGGCCTTGTCCCTGTCTGTCTGATTTTGCAGCTCTGGGATATTGGTTTGTGTGCTATTGGGACTCCTGGCTTTTTCCTTTCCTGGTGACGAGAGGTCTGTATCTTTTGATTAGGGAGATGTTTCATCAAAGCAGGACTCAGAGCTCTGTGCAGCCTCTGCTCCAACAATGTGAATATTTATAGCGAGGACAGGAGAGCAGAGCAGGCAGTTGGCACTGCCACCAGCACTTTCTTGTATTGTTGCCTGGGGTTGTGCTTGTCAACAGCACACCTGGTCTCTGGGATGCCACACACTGTGTGCAGAGCCTGAGACTGTAATAGCAGGTGTGGGACAGCGTGAAAGGCTCCCCACATTGCTAAAGCAGCTTCTCTAGTCTAGGTGAGTGGTGGCATTGGGACTGACAGCATATAGAATATCTGCATTTGCTCCCTAAATTTGCACGGAATAAAGGAAGGTGGGTTAAGATTTCAGGGTTTTGCTTTAAGCAAGTGATCAAGGTGAGAGAAATGGGACATTTAACCCTGGTTGCTTGCCATGTACCATCATACAGAGCAGGCAAATAATGCCAATAAAATAAGGAGGATACAATCAGTGGTTAAATCTGGGAGGTGAAGGGAGACAGTCTGTAGGCACAGCCCAACTCTGGAAATGGCTGAATCTCCATGACAGGCTGAATTCCAAATCTAGTGAGTAAAAGGCTCTCCTTTATGGAAAGGAGAGAGTAGAATATGGAAATAATCCCCAAACATGAAAATCTACAACAGACAGTGAGGCTGGGCAGATCCTTGCTCTGGCATCTCCCATGGGCTGTGGGCATAGCTGAGATGTTGGACTGGATTTGTCTCACCCCTTCAGGCTTGTATAATGTATACACTTACAAAGGAGCTAGTCACTCTGGTGGAGTGTGCTTCACTTAGGCTTATTTAGAATGAGAGAAACACATTTATTTTCCTCTGTCAACTACAAAGGAAGATGGTGGTTCAGTTCAGATGGTTGCATTTGGTAGATGAATGCATAAAATGTGAGAAGAGAAAGAGTAGATAAACTATTTGCATAACTGATGAACCATAAAAGCTTGCTTATGGAAGATGGACTGCTTTGATTTACTGCAGGACATCACTGAGGTGCAGGACAATGTGAAGGAAATTCTCCAAGAGGATTTTGAGTCTCATCCATTTTGTATCCATCTGTCACTACCCTGTGTCTAATGCCAAGGTTTAATGCAGCAGGATGGTACTGTTTTCCATATTTTCAGAGAACAAGTCACGTTATAACAGAAACTAGCCAGAGCCACATCTTCAGAGAGTTCCCTCTGGTACACAGAAGAAAATATCACCATCTGGAGAACTCACCTCAAGGTGAGGCAAACCCCTTAGAAGCTACTGATGTTTCCTGTGGACAGGAGGTGGGGTTGGGATAGCAGGAAATCTCATTTCCAGCCCTTTATGAATGCAGCTGATTGAATTCAAGTCTGATGGATTCATCAGACGATGTTCTGTAAGGGGCTCAGGGAAATCCAAAAGGCGAGTAAAGAAGGATTTGAGCATAGTGTGATGGGAGACGCATGCTGTAACCAGAAAAGAGAGGGATGCTTATAATATGTTGGGCTCAATTACATTTGGTACGAGTCCAAGGATGCACCTGGGGCTGTGCCAAGCTTAGCCGACCATAACATGGGTTGAGAGTGTGGTGAAAGGAGAAATAGATTGTCTGAGAGACCAGCAGGAAGTAATTAAAGCAGCTCTTTCCAGGTGAGGAGTGAACTATATATCTGTGAATCTTTTTGATTCATTACAAACCAAAACAATCTTTGTTATTACAGACCAGAACTCAGCAGCATGGCCTGGAATAACTTACAGGATTGTAGGGCAGAAGGGATGAGTAGAGGCAAGGCAGCTCTTGGAGGTTCTCACCTGTGCCAGTAAATTAAACAGGCCAGGTACCACTCTTTGGCCTGGAGATCAAATGATTCATACACAAATGACTGAACAGGCTTTCCTCCTGATGGCTGCGCCCAAATTCTTTGGGAGCACCAATGACCTCATTCTAGTATCCTCTCTGGCTGCTCAGGATGAGAGATTATTAGAGGAAGATTTACACGTATGTATATAATCAGTTTGATAGCTGAGCTTAGGCACTCAGTCTGCCCAATATCTACCCCTGGATCACAGTTCTCCCCAATTGCTGGCACTGGAATATATGAGTTCCTGAGACCACAGCCTTGCTCCAGCTCATGGTGATCAGACCCCCTCATGCAGACACAGTGAGGGCTTACATGGACTCTCTCCCTTTCCCTGCCTTTAGTTACTCCCCTAAACATCTCAGAATAAGTCTCATGTAGTCCCAAATGCATCAACTCAAAATAGTAGTAGCTTGAGTAATCTATATAGAAATCTATACATCCCTGGTAAACAGGAAGGCAGGAAACTCAGATACTGACTGGTCTGTCATCTCTGTTCTGTCTTGGTATTAATAACTTAATGCTCCCCTTTTAGAAGAGTTTTTCTCTTATCTGTAATCTACGTGGGGAAAGAACCACTTGGAGATCAGTTTTTACCCTGAAAAATCACACATTTCAACTGCCTGTTATGTACAAGAGGCGCCTGGATGAGGAGCTATGAGATATGGTTTAGTAGCTTGTGGTACTAATAGGAATGGGAAGGCGGTTGGACTAGATGATCGTGCAGGTCGTTTCCAACCTTGTGATTCTATGATATGATATGTTAGTGTGTCCCATACCGCTGGGCAGCGATCCCTTTCAGCCCCTGAGGTAGTATCTATCCAGCTGTTCACCATTGGCTCACTCACTGGGTGTCCCACCTGGGCTGTGGGGTGATGGGTTTGCTGGAACATCCAAGGAAGGAACCAGGTATCATTCCCTGCTGGTTCTGACCGAGTTATTGGGGTTTCCTTGCTTGTTATTGTTACCATGTTCCTTTGCGTTTGTGGAGATAAGCTAAGAATCACAAAACTAGAGTTCCTGGGAAAAAGTGCCTTGAAACAAAATGTCTCTAAGAGAATAGTAAGGATGAGGAAGATCTTCAAAGGTGAATGTCTGGAAAGGCAAGCCAAGGATAATAAGAAAAAGTTAAAACCTGTAAATAGTCAGTACAGGTATTATAAAGAAACACGTGTCAGCATAACTGTACTTTCCATTGTATGAGAGACAAAATGTCTGGGATGTTGGAGCACTTGGCAACAGCTTCTCTGAGGATGGGCTGAAAACATCTTGTGGATGAGGACCAACATACAAAATGGATTTCTTCTCAGCAGCGTATTTACAAGGAACTGAAATTCAGAGAAAAGTCCTGACAGCAGAGCTCTTGCTGAGGGCCATCTTCCAAAACCCAAGGTAATCCAGCTCTTGGGAACAATTGCAAAGGACCTCTCTGCTATTTGAGGGGTTTTTGGAACTGCACAAGTGCACTGCACATTTTCTAGCAGGTTGATGAAGATGCTGAAAAGGAGTGACATGAGTGTTTATCGCCAATGAGGACAGCTCTTTTCCTTTTTGACTGCAAAAGTTTGCAGGCAGCGTCCTTCTCTCTTAAATAATAAGTAGCCTTCTCCTGTGATTACTTTGTCAACAGAAGGAATAGATTTAGGAGTTTACCTGGAATAATATTTGTATGTGTATCTTTTTTCCCATCATATTTTCTCCTCCCATCTCTTTCTTTGAGGAAGGGCTGTGTTTAGCTGGTCACTGGTATAAAATCACTGCAGTAGTCCACACAGGACATCGAAGGATTTGAAAATCTTCCCTGGACATCATCCAGAAGGGGAATTTTTAAACTTCTGGAGTCTCTTCCCCATGCCAGAGCCCAATGCCAGTGCCCAATCTGCAGTGCTGGGAGGACCTGCTGTGGAGCGAGTGTCTCCCCAGTGAGTGTTTGAATCCATGTGGCTGCTGTGATATTGGGTGGATGTGAACTCCGATTATTTCTGATCTCAGTTTTATTGCCTTTTCTTTCAATTTTCTTTTTTGATTTCCAAATGGAGTCTGCAGAGAAATAAAGCTCCAGGCTGTTATTTTTATAAACTATCAGTACTTTCCATTTGTTAGCCATTCCAACACCTCCCAGCTCCGTTTCATGTCTCCCTTTGTGTTTCCTTACCATCTTTGTTGTCATTCCTTTCCTCACCGAAGTGCTACCTTCAGCCCTATGTTGAGGATACCCCATACTTACAATCTTTCTGATGCATCAGAAAATCTTCCCTCCCTCCTGACCTCTCATTCCTCTCTTCTTCCTCCTGCTGAAGCTGATGATGCCATGGGGCTCAAAAAACCCAGCATCTTTAATGCAGACAAATTAAAGGAAAAGTACAATACAAAAAGGACCTCTTTCCATAGCCAGAACGATGCTCTCAGCTTTCAGCTACCACTGGGTTTCGGAGTTATATCTTCTAAAGCGAGATGTTTCCAAATACTTGGAAGTTGCAGGATGGTTTAGATTAGACTCCTCGAGCTGTTAACCCCTCCAGCTCAGAGTGATCACAGCAGAAGCCTTTGTTTTGTCTTTGTTGGGCTCTTACTGCCAGCAGGTGCTTTAGAGGAGGACTTACCCATAGACAATATGTTGTTTTGGCAAGAACATTTCAATGCAGTGACACTTTGGCAGGTCTTCCCGTTCCAGCAGCATAATCCTTCCGCTTCAGCAGCTCTGGGGACACCTCTGGGAGGGAATGCTGCATCTGCATATCCTTTGGTAAGTGCTAGCTCTGTATGAGACTTCTTTGTGTGCAGAACACATCTTTCAGAGTAACAAACTGATCATGTAAGTGAATGCTCTTCTCATAATCCATTACCTTTCCTATCCCCATCCAAGCTTTTTACTCATCCTTTTCAAAGCCAGAGAAATATAGATATATACATACAGATGGGAAGACCTCATGTGTTGCTCCTTCTCTTTCCACCCACCCCTCAAAACAATGCTTTGTAGAAACACACACATATATATAAACCATGACTTTCTCCTTTGTTTCATGTCCAGGACCAAGATCAGCAGTTAGAAACCCAACATCTAGGCTGGTAATAACAGAACAGTGTGACAATATGTACACTTTTAAATACATGTACCTATCTGTGCTGTTATGTCCTATAAAACGTACGCTGCTTTTTTGCTGTGGTTTATGTTTCACTGTAAAGTTGCTATTGCTGCCTTCAATTAAGATTTTTATTATTTTCACTATTTGATGCTCATTAAGGATTTTATTGACAAAGGTTCCATAAAAGTTTATAAGTTACACAAATACGTTGCACCAAATAAAATGAGCTTTCATAAAAGTGCTGCCCAAAGCAGAACAAATGTTCCTTCAGCTCTTACTGAAGCACCCACACCTCTGCTTGCAATTTGCAGCAATTTGATCTTGTAGCACCGAAGGTCTCACAGGGGACAGGGACTGCTCCTATGAGCAACACCATCTTCACCTTGCCCTTCTGAGTGCATCATCTGAAGCTACTCAGGACATTCTTAAGGCTGCTTTTCTCTCCTGCCTATGCATCCAGGCAATATTTTCAGACAGAGTAATTCCTACTAAAGGCCATTAATTTCCTGCCTTGAGGGCCAACAGTGGTCATGGACTTTGACTGGGGATGCTGTCTTACCCAAAACTGCATCACAAGAGCACTGGGGACTCTCCAACCTTGGGGGAGCACATGTAACAGTTCCTTTCTGTGGCTGTGTTTTGAGACCTGTGATTGGGAAAGACTTGGAGACCTGCTACACACACATCTATTAAAACTAAACTATAGACTGTGTAGAAACAGACAGTGGGGCTCTGACTCGTGCCACAGGGTCTGTGATGTGAAAATCCAAGCCATGGCTGCATCATTTTACATCTCCCATCCTCACTGGATGGAGATACCAGCTACAACACTGAGCACACTGGGATACAAAGCTGATAGAAGATGTGCAGCGGGCATTTAAATTAGAGCAGCCATGTGTCATGTGCTGCCTTACCCCTGCGTGCTGGGGGATGAATCCAGTATCAACATCCTGAAGAGCATCAGCTGGATCTGCCCTGCCCCAACCGTATCAGTTATGAACTTCAACCTGTGCTGTTGCTCCTGGATCTCCTTCCCCATCATAAAAAAAACAGATTTCTGAGAATCTTTTCATTGCTTTGAAGGTGTGGATTGGGCTTACTGCTCGTTAAGGGTTTATTATCAGTGTCTGTTGCCACAGTGTATGTTTCATACCAGGAAATAACTCGCTGCATTTGAGAACATAGGGTGAGATCTGAAGGCTTCCAAAATATTCTAAGGGATAGGAGACAGACTGTCTCAGCCTGGTTGAAAGGTAGAGTAGCCATAGGTCAGATCTCCAGGAGATCCTGCTAAATCATGGTACACAGAGTCAGAGAATCGTAGAGTCATGGAATCAGTAACACTGGAAATACCTCCAAGATCCCCAAGTCCAACCTTGCTGTGCCCACTGACTGCATCTCTCAGTGCCACATCTCCACAGTTCTTGGACACCTCCAGGGACAGTGACTCCACCACTTCCCTGGGCAGCCTGTGCCAGTGCATCACCACTCTTTCAGATAAGTATTTCCTAATATCCAATCCAAACCTCCCCTGTTGCATCGTAAGGCCATCACCTCTCGTCCTATTGCTGTTACCTGGGAGCAGAGGCTGACCCCCACCTCACTACAACCAATAATGCATTCCCTGAACCTCCTCTTCTCCATCCCTTCATATCAATATATGAACAACCAGACAAATGTAGTCATTGACAGACCTTCTTGTCACTGGCCACTTCCTGCAGTGTTTCCAGGAAGGGTCATCAGGCACATTTCAGGCAGCCCCCCACCAATAAACATGCAAGGACACATCTGTGGAGCTCCCAGAGTTTGTGTTAAATCAGCAGATAAAGAGATCTACTGCTCTTTCCTGAAGATTTGAATGTTGTGCATTTGCAGAAAGAAAGACTCCTCCAACACTTCATCTAAGTTGTTATTCATGTTTAGTATACTGTTTGCCTTCTTTTTTTTTTTTTTTTTTTTTCCAAGAAAACTGAAATTTATCATAAATGTTTCATGAGTAAACAATGGTGGTAATCTATTTGTTAAGCACGGCTGCTGCTTGCAGTGCTGCAGAGAACACAACACAAAGAAAGTCACCAGTGTGAGGCACATTTAAAATACACCCTCCAGTCTGCATGTGGGGACTTGGAAAAATCAGAGGCATAGACAGATACTGAAAGTATATGAAAGAAGGTGTTGAATAAGTATGGATACAGCCATTGGGGAGGACAGTGTTATCCATCAGAGCTCCAGGATGCCTTTCTTCCAGGAGAGAGTGGCTGCTTTTTAGTGGACTGCAGAGTCCTGTGGTCCATCTGAGATAGCAGGGACCTGCTTCTCTGTCTCCCAGATACTCAGGGGTTGGTCAGCATCGTTGTGGCCAGCTGTGTTGCCATCACCATTCATCAGCTTACCTCTCTCCATCGGGGTATTTGTGTCAGGGTGGGCTGTACACCCCAGCAGACACTGTGTTCAATCAAGGCTGAGACCATCCCTTAGGGAAGGTTAGGCTGGAGGAGAGCCTTCCTAGTGCAGATTATGTCAGCAAGAGCACCTTGTGCTGGTGATGGAACCCCATAGAGATTATCTAGGACTCCTCCTCCCGTGCAAATCCCATCCAGCCTCCAACAGTTAGAAATTGGCTCAGCCCAGCTGTAGGAGGTTTAGTAATATCCTTTCCAAAACATGTTAGTGTTAACTCTGTTAATTGGATAGACTCATTATCCGTATAAATTTCAGTCCCACTGGGGTTCTGCACCACGGATGTGTGAATTCAACTTTACAATCCGTTGCTCTGGCATTTCTGGGTTGTGCTCAGCATGATTTAAGTGGAGAACTGTGGTGGCTGATGACTGCAAAGGCATCTGGGTGTGCTGGGGATTTAACCAAACTGCTCTCACACATCGCTTTGAAAAGTGGCTTCTCTGGGAAGGAGCTTTAGAGATAGAAATTCTTAGAGTGAATATTAAGTAAATTTGACTGTAAGCTCCTTGGGAGAGAGAATATCTGTTCCTGAAGTTTGTGCAGTTCACAACACCATTGTCTGAATCCAGCCAGCGCAGTCATTTAATGGGTTCATGACTGCCACTGATTGAACATTGCCCTCCCAGCTCATTTCCTAGAAATTACTTAAATAGCCCAATCATTTGTACTCCTTGGCCAGCAGAGGACTGAAGGTACTTCTTCATATTTGCTCTTGGATGTGAATCAGTCCCTGGTGTGTCTTATTCTTGAATGGGAGTGCATTTGGAAATTCCATGTACTATAAGACCAGGATCAGAAATGTGAAGCTGAGGGAGAAGACAGAAACAGGAGGAGCAGGAAGAGCTGATATGGCTTGGTTGTTACCACTGTGTTGGCAGATGGGAAGGAGGGGACAGTGATACCTCCAAATGGGATTGGAACAATCCAGATCTGCTTTTTAGTAAAACAAATCTCCCTCAACAGAGAAATCCAGAAAATACCGACATATACATCAGTGTGGTTGGATTTCTTTCAGAAGTACATATCTGGTTTTAATAAAAAATTATCAGCTGCTTTTGAAATATTATGATAAAAGAAGAAAAGGAGCTCACAGGTTGTTGTTTTTGTTTTTCTTTTTCCTGTCTAATTTTTGAATCAGCTCCAGCAAGTATGCCTTCGCTAAAACAAATTGATGCAGGATATGTTTGTGTGGTTATTTTGAAATACCTGTAATTTCCCTCCTCCTGTTTATAAAAGACTCAGAACATGATCAGGGAACAAAACCAATAAAGAGCAATTCTAGCCTGTTCCCTCATTTATGGGATGAATCTCATACTGTGAATAATGAAGAGTGAATAGCTGAAGTAAATAGTTCGCAATCAATCTGCCTTGCCTGGTGTGGCGAATGCAATCAAACAAGATGCAGTGTAATACAGCTGGATGCAAGGTCGCTGGCTAGAAACAAAGAATGCAGGTTGCAATAGTGTGGCAGGGGATTGCATTTTGGAAAGCGTGGAAGGAGCTTGGGCCATGCTGGAAACCAACAGGAGTGCTAGAACTTGGGAAGGATGGTGGGGTTGCAGTCAGTCCTACTGATCCCACATTGGCTTGTTGGTGCTCCTATGGGGTCCTGTGCTGCTGAACCCTCAGAGGAGGCACTGTGGAGATTCAGGAGGGTAGGACCAAGCCATGGAATTATCCTGCACTAAGGAAGAGCAGCATCTGTAACCTTTCAGCTGGCTTTGTCTGATAGGGTAGGCAAAACTGGACATGTTGCATCTTGGTTTCTGATAACCAGGTTGAGCACTAGGATTAATCTCAACTTCCAACATGCAGCAGGACTTTTGTAGGGAGAGTGCACTCTTCCACATTGCCTCTGAGCCCCCCAAAAGCTATTGACATCACTCCAAGTGAAGATATCTGTAGGGTACCACTGCTCTACTGTGGCAAAATACTTCTAATTCATGCATGGTATTCTCCATCAAACCCATGTTTTTACCAAGCATTCCTACCCAGCACTTTGCTGCCCCATCTCTGTGTTTGGAAAGTAGCCGTCTGGATGGGAAGGCAGAGTTGCAGAGGTCAGGTTGGAAGAGCATGGAGTTAGTGAATGTGTGGTGTGAAACTGATGGCCTTGAAGGAGTCTGATGAAAGCAATTCAAAGCTCTGGGGAAAAGATGGAAGTACAGAGAGAGTGGGCAAAGACAGTAGAGGAGCAGAGGAGAATCCGCTATGCTTGAGAATAAGAGAGGGAAACAGGTTAGGGACACAGGGAATGAACAGGGCAAGACAGAGCTCCTGGTGGACTTCATGGTCCGGTGGTTCTCTTGGAAAGGAAAGGTCTGCAGAACGTATGAGCTGGGCTCTGTATCATTAGACACCATCAGTGGTCATGCGAGTGCTTCCATCCTCTCCTCTCTGGAGATGCAGCCCATCTGCATATCCACATAATGCAAATCAGAGCTGAGATTGCTCTCCAGGGAGGTGACACAGGTATAACCTGCTGCTGGTGCTGCCCCAGAGCCAGCCCTGGCTGTGAGTGCTGCTCACACACACTGCAGAACACGAAGAGTTAAGTCCTACAGGTCTCAGCTCAAAAAGAATCTGGCTGGCATTGCCTTTCCTAGGAAAATTATGGATTCTTGGCAGCAAGCTAATAAACCAATCAGCAGTAATTAGCATCTTTCGAGGAATGAACTGTCTGGTGGCATTCAAGGAGTAGAACATCTTGCCTGAGCGAAATGAAGTGTGAAAGCGCTCTGTTGAGAGGTGGGTCTATTGCTATGGTGCTCTCCTTGGAGGCCCAAACTTGCTGCAGCAGAGGTTGGATTGATGGTTCAGGCTGCCCACACCGCTTCCCAAACAGATTTTCTCTTCTGTCTATCTTTCTGAGCTGTGATTTTTCACTCCTGGCTGCAGCCTTGCCCTGAATGATGAAGGCACTCCCATGAGGCACCTTTGGGCATACAGCTGGCCCATGTTTTGACCTTCTATTGCAGTGGTTCCACTTTCTTTTGCTTTGTGAGATGCTTGGTAACAGAAAAACATAAAATAATATGCAACAAACCAAAATCACCAGTCCCAGAACTTCCTGCTGACCTCTTCATTTTCTGCCAAGATTGAATTTTCACTTTCTGCCTTCCCATGTTTGCTCCTCTCCAGTGCACATCAGCTTACAGTAGGGAAATGGGTACTTGTGCCGTGCGAACTGCTCTTCTGTCCCTCAGCTGAGATGCTTTTCCATCAGGACGGACCCGTCACAGAAAAGGAGTGAGAATAAGAAATTGAATCTTTTGCTGTGGCTGCATCAAGCAGAGCACAGATGCTGCAGCACAGTCTTGTGGGCTGTGCCTGGCTCTGTGCATGTGGTGGTCTGAATTCAGAGCAGTTAAGACTGCTGGGATCAACAGGGACGAGGAGCAGCCGATGGCACTCTGCTTACAGTAAAGCTAATAGCCATCACAGGAGTCAAAAGGCAAAGGACAGCTGGAGTAGAGGGAGGGAAAGAGGGAGTCTGGGAGCTGGAAACATCACTTGGAAATGTTCAAATTCTGAAGCAAGCACTCCAAAGGGTGGCTGCTGTCTGGCTCTGATGGTTGCAAAGATATAGCTTTGTAGCTGTTCCGTAGCTGTGGTGGGTGGCTCTGTAGGGCCTTTGCATGTCTCACCAGCAGCCTGGGCAGTGTGCACTGTGGGAAGAGGGAGGATGAAATTTAGCAGCCCTCATGCAGGCAGTAAGTATTTCCATTGGAAAAAAAAAAAGACAGACCAAGTGCCTGGAGAAGGTTGGACTTTTTCTCGTGGAGCAGAAAATAGCCTGAGAATTTGCAATCCACACATCTAACAAAGCATTTTTGCTCCCACCCTCCTCACAGGCAATCTTCTCTGCCCTGCGTGTGCTGGGAAAGGGAAGACAGGACACAGAGGTGAGGGCTTTGCTACTCATGCACCACTGCTGCTCTCTTCTTTTTCTGAATCTAGGTTAGAAATACAACTGCCCACCCCATGGCTTGTCTGTCTGTAGACATGCTGCTCCCACTGCAGCCTCAGTGCTGAGGCTTTCAGCAAAGTGTGTCCAGTTAGGGCTGTGAGAAGCAGGCGAGAGGAAGCCCCTCAGGATGGCAACGTGCAGCATATGGCAGGCATGCTGTGGCATATTGCTAACAGACCTGCACTTACAGGCCCATTAGTCTCAATTAAACTGCGTTGGAATATTTAGCACAGGTTCAAGTAGAAGTGACTGGAAGTGGTGCACTGGAGCTTATCAATGTGGTTGGTGGGATGCACCAGGAGCTGGGAAGAAGTTGGGAGACTGGGGGAATTGAGGACAGTGATGCAAGAGTGGTGATTTTAGGGGGTTCTTGGTGTTTTGCATGTCAGTGTTGTTGCTTGCATCAATCTCTGGAGGTTCATCCTGAAGCAAAGGCTGTATTTGAGGTACATGAAAGAGCGTATTTGTTAGTTTGGCCTCCAAGGTACGGGCCTGAAGAACAAGCAGGTATGCCCACCACTAAGCCCTGAGCAGAAACATTGATGGAGACAACCAGACGAGGAGAGGCATCTTCCTGGCTTCTGCATAATGGAGATACGTACCAAATGTTTCTGCCCACTTTGTCCTTGTAAGCTTGTCTTACTTTGAAGCCACAGCCCCATCCCTAGCCGTAACAACTCAATTTCCATTCAACCTCTCTCCATAACTCTGGTTTGTACACGGCCCCAGCTCTGAGGTTGGCAAAGCAGCTCTGAGAGAACACAACAGAGTGACAGTAGTTAGTGCTGGTACCACTGACTGTGAGGACAGATCTGGGGGCTTCATCTTGTCAAGGACATATGGAGGAGCCTACACAAAAGGAAGTGATGAGCCCAAACCCAGCAAAGACTTCAGCTAGGAAAGCATCATTAAGAATGCCCTTGTGGAAATGCAGACGTGCTGAGAGCTTAATTCCCTGCCCCGTTTAATTGCCTCTGTGGGACGCTGTAAGAAAAAGAAAAGCAAACATTAAAATACGCAGTGGGATGAGGATGACAGTTGCTACCTCTGTTGTGATTATGCAGCAAGGGAGAGATCAGAGTCTGGCCATAGGCTCTGTGTCTCCCTGCACCAATGGGAAAGAGTGACTACAGACCTAGCCCCCTTCAAAACAAACTACAAAGTTCATTTCCTGAGCTGCATTTTCCTTCCATATATTATTTATGTGTACAAACACAAACATCCAAGGACCTGCAGAGAAGTGCAGGAGTATATTGGCATTATGCATAAAAGTATACACGAATCAAACTTCTCCTCTGGAAGATGGAAAGAGGAAGAGAGTTACTGTGCTGCTCCTGGCTGGTGTGAGCATGAGTGGGGATGCAACAGCTCACATGGAGCACAACATGGCCTATCCTGAAGGTTAAGTGTCCTTTGAACAGATGTTTGCTAAAACCATTAATGGTGATGCTGGGCTTCCGGGTGGTGGCTTATTTGATCTACGTGTGTTGCCACTTTATTTAATAGCAACATAAGTAGGGGAATGATCGTATTTGATGCAGTTAGAGCAGGAGGGTCTTGTTTTCAGTCATCAAGTGGCTGTTTACGATGTGTAGAGTCTGCAGATAAACGACCATATTTAGGTTAATGTGATGTTAATGATACATGAAGCTAACTGGCCAAAACATTATTTCTAGAACAGGTATTCAGAGACCAGCAAACAATATGTGGACATCTGATTTATCCCCTGAGACACATTTAATGAAGCAAGAGCGTCTGGAGCCACTTTAAATCCATGTAGACACTTGTCTCTCCAGAATCCAAAGTGAGTTTAATGCTTTCCAGCCTGTTGTCTGGCAGATGAAGTAACAATTTGTATTGATGCATGTTATATCAGTTACTGCATGTTCCCCTAAATGGGCTCACTCTAGTGTGACCTCTCTTTGTGCAGCTGTGCACACAGGGACACAGCACACTCATACCACCTTCTGTAGGCTCAGAAACACAGTATGGACTGGCCAGGTATGTGACTGAGGCATCTTCTTTCTCTCAGATGACCAAACCAAAGTTGCTGGTGTTGTACCCACTTTTTGTTTATCTGACCATTGAACAGCGTTTGTGGCCCTTGACGCTAAATAGAGGGTAACTGAATGTGTCATATGGACATTCATAGAATAACAGAATCACTGAGGTTAAAGAAGACCAAGTCCAACCTCAACTGATCTCCACCATGCTCGCTGACCTCAGTGCTACATCTCTGCAGTTCTAGAACACCTCTGGGGATGGTGATCTCTATTTTATCTATTTTGTGATTCTATTATCTTCATAAAAATTGAAATAAGATGACAAATGAAAACGTAAGTGATTAGTGATCACCATTCAAGAGCGTTTTGTCTTTGCTCTGTGCACGAAGACACACATGGATGCTGAAGAATCACAAGCCTGCAGACAGAGCTCAGGGTGTCCAGCCCTCTTAGATGGCTTGTTGAACCCAGCCCTATTTGACAGCTTGTTGAGGACTTGTCAGTGCCATTCCTTTTGATGGAGTGTGGAAAGCTGGGTGCATAATTGGTAAGGTCTTGCCTGGATATTTACTCACTTTGAAAGGGAGCTTCTAATGAGCCCATCTTCGTAAGTTCTTCACAGCTGCTCTCTATAAGCAGTTAAGCATGCTGGATTTACATTTATTCCTGAATAAATGTATGAGACCAGGCCCTGGATGTGGTTCACTCCTGTTCATAGATCTTTGATAGTCTACACAATAATTTGGATTTTCAAACTTTTTTTTTGGGTGAAAATATCCTGATATATACAAAGCAGCTTAATTTGAGGTTATCCAACCACAAAGCCTTGGTTGCTCTCTGTGACAGCCCTGATTAAGAAGTGCAAGTTATGCAAGCAAAAAATAAAAAGTGACTTCAACGAAACACCCAAGGCATAGTACAAGTATTTAAATACTTTGAAGGTTAACAAGAAAAGCGTGCCTGAAGGGCTCCAACAAATTTACCAATCGTTCAACAACGCTCAGAAAAAGTGAATTCTTAGAAATTATTGTTGCAATGCAACAAAAGCAATGCTTTTGTTGTGAAAGTACATTCCTAGTTCAGTGGCTGCAGTTTTTCACCACACTGACTTTGGACCTAATGCAGATCTCTAAGGCCTGCACTTGACATTGCAATCACAAAACTTTAAGTTTTGTCAAAGATCTGCACACGGAAGCTGGCTTACAGGGTGCCAGGCTATGAATTTACAGTGCATTGATCATGGCACTTTGACTCTCTGTAGTCTGAGATCCATCTCTGAGAACTTCAGGACTCTGAAAAGCAGTTTGTCTCATTCAAACCCCTCCATAGAAAGAAGCATGTCTTGGGGCAGTTCATTCTATCCAGGCAGATGTCATGGTGAAGAAGAGTTTAAGATCAGCATGAAGGCGATGATCAGCTTGAGTGATGTCTGGTTATCTGCAGGATGACATCAAGACACAAGAAAACACTTCTGTTGAAGATAGAAGGAAGCTGTTCAGAGTTGGGTATGTGAGACCACTGTATATGTGGTTGCAGAGAAGATGCAGAGGACAAGGACTAGAGCCATAAGGAAATACAGAAGAAGCTGGGAAAGGAATGTAAAAGATTTTCCAAACTAAAAATCAGTAGAGGGTGATCGTGGAAAAAGGTTCTGCAGAAGGAAGAAGGAAAGTGATAGGAGAAGGAAAATCGTGCTGCAGTTTTTTAGTGTTTCCTTGGAATGGAAGAGGCTCTGTAAAGCTGATTCATCACATATTTGCTGCAAAGCATATGCCTGGGCAGCTCAGCCAAAATAGAGCAGCTTATTGAAGGCATGTAAATTGAATGTGTTGCTGAACCTGGAGTTGCACTGTCTAAGTGACAAGGAAGAGGATAGGGCTGAGCAATACTGGTGATACTCAAAGAAAACCCTGAATCCAGGGTGTCAGACTGCAAAGCTGAATGGGGACCTGGTCAACGTGTGTCCAGAAATGCCTGCAGGACATAGAATTGACCAGACTCACCAGAAGTGCCACTGGTTTCCTGACACTGAGGGTGGCAGGGTCTCCTTTGATTTCCAAGATGCAATCAAAGTAATACAAAGTCAGCTTCACAGGGATAACTTCCTTGCACTCGCTACGCCCTGCTTGCTTAGGGCTTGCTCACATCAGGGAATTTACAGCAGAGAAGACATGATTCTCTGCTGAAACATCTCCAGAGGACTCTCTGACAGGTCTTGCCTACCAGAACTTAGAAAGCTGGGCTGCATGTGGATCTTCAAAGCATCTTCTGAGACAGGCAGATAAAGCTGTATCTGGGATAATCCTCTCTGTTTCAGAAACCACAGCTCTAACGACTGCACAAGGGACATGTGAAAACTGACCATGCTCAGGGAATGGTTCTTGGAGTGCCTCATGGAAGAGATTTTTGTGCACGGTTAGTCACAATTCCTTCCCCGTATACAAGCCTCATATCTCTTCCTTTATGTATTCAACTTCCACACATGGTAGAGGTACTCGAGGACCCTTCAGTAGTGTGAGTGCAGGCCCACACACATCTCCATTCAATGACACTGTGACATTTCATCCATCCAGCACAGTTATTCAATGAAACTCTTTGTTTCACAGTGATAAATGGGGCAGGCAGGGAATCGATTTCCTTCCTCTGCCTGCAAGGCGTCAGGGAGCTGCTTTCATCAGGAGGCCTTCTCTCTGCCTCAGTGCTCAGATTAACTTATTAGGAGTTAATTAATCAGGCCCATTGATTGGCTGTCACACTGCTGGATGGTTAGCCTGCTCTCAGGTCAGGAGGTCAAATCAGAATAGTTTCTTCTGTCCTCTTTACTGTGTGATGCCCATCAACGCCAGGAGAGGACAAGCAACAAGGAAGGAGGAATTGGAGATGATTCACAGTCAGATGGAGCCTTGGTTTTCAGCCCTCAGACTCCTACTCACTTCTGCCTATGGGTGTTCATATTTGTTCTTGGATAAAGATTGCTGCTGCGGGCACTTCCCACAATAGTGCCCACAATGGGTGTCTTGCAGGTATCCGGGAGGTTATTAGCAAGTATCCACGAGGCAATGAGCAGTGGTGTTTTGGAGCATAAGGATTTCAGTGATTCAACACATAGCATCCACCTACAAAATTCCAGAAAAAAAAGCTCTTTAATATTTAAAGCATGACCTTCAATGGAATTTGGATGAGATATTGAGGCCAACAGTCCTGGATCTTGTAAGAAAACTGATGGGAGGTGGTAAAGTCACCATTCCTGGAGGTTTTCAAGAAAAGAGTAGATAGACATGGTTTAGTGGGCATGGATGGTGGGTTCATGGTTGGACTAGATGATCTTAGTGATCTTCTCCAACCTTAGTGATTCTATGAACATCTCAGATTTCATTTGAGGAGACAACACCAACAGGAGAGCATACCTGCTATAAGCCATGCTGATTGAAAACCTGCATTAATGCAAAGCACCAAAGAGGTTTGGTCTGTTTTGTCTATCTAGGAGGGCACAAGGCAGTGACCTGGTAGATGTCTGCAAGTATCTGCACTGGTGGGAGATTTCTGACAGTAGAGGGCTCTTCAGTTGCACAGGAAAAGGTCTCCTCATGTCCAGGCTTGAGAAGGAGTTATAAACAGCAAGGCTAGAAATAAGGGGTAATTTTTTAAAAGCAAAGAATTAACTTCAGAATTTACCTTGAGATGTGGCCAATTCTCCCTTCTTTTGATCATGCTCTAGAAAGGAGGAGTGAATGGAGGACAGGAGCTACATAAAAATCTTGCCCTGTGCTGTCTGAGCTTCCTTGATGAAACTGCAGATCTGCAGACTCCAGCTTGGTTGGAACCTCAGCTCAGAAGACCTACCAAGTATTTAATGCCATTACTCTCATCATGTTTCTCATTTGTTTCACCTGCTAAGTAATCTAGAATCACCTGCCTCTTGCATGGCCTTCCACAATCCCCAGCCAGCAAGATGGAGAAGTGAGTGATCACAGCCAGGGCCAATCAATCCCATCCCCTGTGACAGACCCACATTGGAAGTTGCACATTCCTGAGCATTTCAGCTCAGATCTACAAGGCATTGGCTCCAGCAGGTATCAGTAGATCACACTCCTCTGCACCTTTTGCTTAGGGTGCTTAAGGAGTGGAAACAAAAAGACAAGTATGGCAAGTGATGGTGAAACCTGGTTGTTCAAAGATCAGGAAAAGGTTTTCTGCTGCAGAACGTGTGAAGTGGAGGAGCTTTAATCCCCAAATAAAGGTGTTTGTTTACTTCTTTATCAGGACAGACATCCACTGCCATTTCCTCTAGTGCTCTAAAACCGTGCATGCATCTACAGGATCTATTGGGAAATCAACCAAAGAACTGAGGTGATTATTTCTTCCTTGCTTTTAACCCCTGTTCAAGCTTCAGCCTTTGTGGGGATCAGCAGTAGCCAGGGCTGCAATTATTCCTGATGTGCAGTGTTAGCTCAGCCTCTCCTTTTCTTTTTCTCCCACAGAATCTGCCCCATCACTCCTGACAATGCAGACACTGTCAGGGGATCCACGAGGTTGTGCTCCTATCACTCATCTGTGCTCTACTCTGTGGGGATCTCTTGCATCACCTAGAAATAGAAGTGGTGAAGCATTCCCTGGGACTCTGATCACGCAGTAAATTTAGATCCTCACTCATTTACACCATTACAATCTTAGAGTATTTTAGATGAATGAGTGCCTGCTGGGTTGTTTCATGCTCTTGTTCTCCTTTTATGGCCGGATTCCCTGGCTGGATGCATCCATTGAGATGTAACTTATCTCCTCTCAGAGGCAGGAGAGACTGAGATCACTGGAGAGCTTTCTGGATGAGAGAGGAAGAAACCAGTCACAGCTTTGAATATGCAACATGGAAATCTGTCCTCCACAGCTCTGCAGGGCCCTGGTGAGAGGACACGGCAGAACTGGCACTAATGTTGATTCAATGCAAGTGTTCACATTTGGCAAATCCTACTTGATAACTTGTTGACTAGTGAAGAGACCAAGAGTCTCGTCAACACACGATAAACAAACCAAGTTCCCAAATGCATTTTCTGCAAAGGAAGCCAAAATGCCTTGATCATTAATCAGAGAGACCTGGCATTTGACAGGAGCTTGAGAGCAGAAAACAGAGTGTGCTTGGGAAGCCTTGGATTCCAGCCAGCAAAGTCTGAGTTTCTCAGCCACGCTACTGGAGTGCATGCAGTCACACAATGCATGCCATATGGGAGCTCCCTGCTGGGCAGTGTAATGCCTGGGCTGGGCACATCTGCAGTGTGGGATGTCCTCTCTGTCCAGCTCATATCAGTGCTTGGATCCTGAGTCCTGTGCTCATCCATCACACGTGTCCAGGATGCTGGGGCTATCCAGGAACAGTTGGGATTTGGGTCTCATACCAGTGCATCTGACTGGTCATTGCCACAAGAGAGATGCAGTTCAGTTAGGAGCTCCCTATTAAACTGCATTCTTCCTTTGAGGTCGTGTCTATCTACGTACAAAAGGCTGCCTGTCAAGGCTACGTGAAAGAAGGAAACTGAGCTTCCTTTGGAGGCCATTCTCCCTCCCTTTTGAAGTCTCCAGAACTTGGCACTCCCCTTGACTTGTGCGTTCTGCTCAGCTAACTGAAGCTGTTTCCATCAGCTCTGTGCATGCTGACAGCTCAAGCCTCTGTAGCCAAATCCTAGAGTGTTGCTTGCATACAGTGTAAATCCTGGAAAATAGCCCTGAATGTATAGCATACAGGGGATATCTCAGAAACCATATCTATTGTCTCTCAATCTGTGATTTGCTTAAAACTAATGACTCAGTCTTTACCATGCACAGAGCTGGGCTGATTCCACACAATGCCTTTAGCAGTATTATGTTCTTGTCCTTTTAGGTCCCCCAGGACCTTGCAGACCATTTTCTTTGGACATAGATTGGTCTGCAGAACAGCAGCAGGGCTGGGTTGGTGCCTTTGGCAGAGCCAGAACTTATTTTCATGCATGACTCACATATGTTAACGTGATGATCTGAAACAGCCATCATGGCTATGTAGAGCAGAAAGAGCTTGTGGTTGCTGTCTGTTTTCTGTCTGTGGATATAGGAGAAGTGCTTGATGCTACATGCCCATACTGATCACACCATCCAGCTGAGCAGGCTGAGATGTTCTTCCTGACACTTTCAGTCACTCCAGAAAAAAAGTGCCTGCTGATTATAACCATGAAACCACAGAATAACTCAGTCTGGAAGGAACCTTGGGAGGTCTACCTTCCCATACTTCTCCATGCCAGGATCACACCATGTTGCTCAGGATTTTCCCTGGTCTTGAAAATCTCTAAGAACACAGACTCTGCAGCATGTCATGGCAGCCTGTCTCTCTGCTTGGATGTACAAGCAGTGATAGTATTTCTCCTTACAAGCAGTTTGAACTCTTCTTGTTTCAAGTTATGTTCATCATCTCTTGTTCTTCCACCATGTACTACTGTGAAACACCCAGCTCTGTCTTCCTGATGACCTTATCATAAGAACTGGCAAACAGCTAGTGTGTGCCTTCAGTGCCTTCTGTTGTCCATGGTGGACCTGACCCATTCCTGTGCCCTCTTCTTATGCTGGGGTTGCAAAACAGTGCTCAAGATTCTGAGGGATAATGAATAAAAAGCAATGCTGACTTCCCATCATCTGCTGGCCATGGTCCTGGTAGTCCAGCCCAGGATGCTGTTGGCCTTTGCTACAGGGATGCACTGGTGGCACGTCATTGAGGGAGGAGGAGTGCAAGGGTTCTGTGTCAGACTCAGCACAAATTCCGACCTATCAGAGAGCCTGTTAAGGGTCGTTCTTGGGCTTGTATCTGCTGACACAAGATGGTGACCGCCACTCTAAAAATGTTACCAACCAGTAGAGAGGTGGAATAGGTCACATTGTACTTTTCTGCAGAAAATTAGATTTTGCAGTCTGTGCCGTGTTACTTTGTTATTACCAACACATAAATCTGCAAGTGCACAGCTTATTGAGGCTCTCTGACAGCCAGGAGACGGGGAATTGTTACAATGACAGATGGACTGACAAGTATATTCCTATAGAAAAAACTTTGTTCAGCGTGGAGTTAAGGCTGTAAATATATAAACCTTACATAAAGGGAATGTGATTAGAACAGTGCAGCTAGAGAGGTCCAGGCATCCCATAGTGGCAGTGGTGGCAAGAGGAGCATCATGGCTTCTGGCTGGAGGAAGGGCAAACACAGCTGTTCTCACCTCTGCTGTTCCTTTAAGACACTAGTGAGCATCATCAGATTCAAAAGGGTGTTTGATCATCCCACTGATGCTTCAGACAGTGTGGAGATTGTGTGAAGCACTCTCTGTGCTCTGGTTGACAGCTCTATGTTGGCCAACGTGAGTGAGAGTGTAGAGCTATAATGGTATCAAGGCAGGGAATTGCCTTCAAGAGGCTTTCAGCATGCTCCTTTCCCCTACTGGAAGACCAAAGATTGCAAAGTGAGAAGTCTGCTTTGATTCTTAGCCCTGTTAAAACAGCATTTCAACAGATGTAAAACTGATAACACTGTATATGGAGGTACTGTATTTGAAAGTATCTGCTAGGCTTGGAAGCTTTGGACATCATTAAGGTTGGAAAAGATCTCTGAGATCATCAAGTCCAAGTCCTCCAAGATGGGGATCTGTGTCTCCCAGTGCTTGTCCTGCAGAGCAGGAGATCCCTGCAGCTCCGTTAGGCTGGCTTCTTGCTGAACATCTTTGACATTTGATTTGAGGAATAAAGGTCAGGCTCCTCCAAGAATGGTAATGTGGGTTTAATGAACAGAAGCTGTCAGCATCTGTGTTGCTGCAGCCTTTGTGGAGTGCTTCGGCTCCATCAGTGGTGGTGTCTGTGGTTGGCACCCTGCTCTTTGCACATGTGGGGACGTGTCACCCCTACTCTGTCTATTGCATTGTGTAGCATGGGAGAGCTTCGTTCTGAAATGTTTCCCTTGGTAAAGTCAGAATAGAAAGATAAGAAATATCCAAGCAACACATTCTGGTTTTTGGAAGATGAGAAACTGAATTAATTTTGGCCACTTTTTGCCAAATTCAAGATTTTCAGACTTTTTTTGCTTGGGAGTGTCTTGTCCTGTGCATCCCCTACCCCTGCCTGTCCAACTCCCTCCTCCCTCCCCAAGAGCTCTCTCGACTTCTCCATCACTGACTGACAGCAGCTTTGCTTTGTGTCTAATAATGTGCATCCCAGTCCAATTTCATGCTTTTACACTCACAGTGTCCACACAGAATGTGACTCTTTTCAAATACACAATTGCAAACACATGGCTAAACCATGACCAATTTCATCTTTGCAATGAAATACCTCTCATTTATAGATGTGCACATTTTCTGACCACAAAATACTTAAACACACAGCATCACTTGAAGCTAAACAATCTCTTTCAAGCATATTTAGGAGCCATCAGCCTCTCTCTGCTGCCCATAGCTAGAAATCACTACTGATATATTCCCTCTCCTTTACTTTGACTTCTTGAGTAAGTGTAAATGCTGGATATTGTGTTTACCTCTGTAAGATAGCAGAAGTGCTCAGTCACAGGGAATCAGCCAGCTCCGTATGGCTTAAGCATTAAGATGCTTTTCCTCTATACTTGTGGATTTATATTTAAAAACCTACACCCAAAGTACACTGATGCTCAATGTCAAGTGCTTCAAATGATGGAAGTGCCAAAATTACGGCTGCTCTCAGCTCCAGCCTCTTGAGAGGGATCATTATGGTGCAGTTTTTAATTACATGATCATATACTAGTTTTTCCATAGAATCCCTAACTCATTCCATGCCTGAATAGTCATTCAATATTTCCCTTAATCCTCCCCATTCAATGTGTGCCACAGGCTTTATTTATTGTGTACCGTCCAAACCCTTTGTTGACTACACAGTTATTCATTTCCCCTTGAGTGTTTCTCTGGTGCTTTCACAGGGTCTATGAATGCTTCTCAAGCTAACAAATTTATTTCTACAAAACACCTGTGTAATGACCTTGCATTTTCTCCCTAGAAAACTGATGCAGAAAGATGAGCACCAATGAGAGTGAGAATCAGAGTTTGGATGCATACACTCCAACCCATGCAGCAGACCCTGTGCTTGATTTTCTGTGGACTTAGCATTTCTTTACATTTCATCTATTCAAAGAATAGCTCTGGTTGGCTTTCGTTCTGAGTGCTCAGCACTTCTGCAAACTTGACCCTAAGGATCTCACACTGGGGGCCCTGGAAATGAGAAAGATATAATTAAACTCAGCACCAAATTCTGGAGGAAATGTAAGGGTAGGGTGGAATCCTCATGAGAATACCCTTTCTTCTCATGCAGTCCCTTAGTAAAGATTTCCTACTCTTCTCAGAGGATGCCTTGTTACGCTGTCTCTAGAGCCAGTCCAAGCCAAGCACTGAATGGAAGCTGAATGAAAATAGAGCACGAAGGTGTAAATACAGCATTTAAGGCCAGGTTGGGTTGGGCAGCCTGAATGAGTGGTTGGCAACCCTGCCTGCAGCAAAGGGTTGGAACTGGATGATCTCTGAGATCCCTTCCAACCCAACTCGGATTCCATGATCATCCAGCCCCAGCCCTTGGGCTGGCTGCCCCCCATCAGATCAGGCTGCCCTGGTCCCATTCAGTCCAACCTTGAGCATCAACAGAGATGGGGCACCCAGTGCTTCTTAGGGCAACCCTTGCACAGACCTTGCTCTTTCTCAGCTGATGGGATGCTGCCTGTCCCTTCCTTTGTCCTCCCGGCCATCTGTACTCTGCTTCTCTGTTTGTTTAGAAAAGGTTTCATGTTCACCTTCCCAAACTCCCAGGCAACTGCTCTGACATATTTTCCCTGTCAATGCAAAGACAACACAGTCTGCTGAAACAGCTGCCTGAACCTCCCGGGTTACTACGTTCTCAGTATTAAAACAACATTTTCTGAAAGACTGACAGGGCAGTTGTGAGTCCCACTGCAGCTTACTTCTGGAGGGGCACTACGTTCTCCCTCCATCCTCCAGACCCCCTTTTTCTGAGATGCCTCTCTCCAGGCAACAGAGATCGTATGTTTATAAAGTACTGCCCCATCTGCTGTTCAATATCCAACCACAGACACTACAGCCCAGCAGGAAAACACACTCTGTGCACAGTGCTTCTGTAGCTGGGGCACAACAGAAGAGTAAGGCTTGGTGGGAGCCTGTTGCACAGTGTGAGCACCTGGAAGGCAACTGGGTGTACTCTCAGCTTTCAGGCACATGCTTACAGCAGTTGACCAACAGTTTGGGTTCTCAGATGTTGCAAAGCAGTGCATTTCAGAAAAACCACCTCACTGGAATGGCCAGATGGTGATGCACTGCTCAGCCTGCCCTGCTGTTACCCTCAGTGCTCCTTCCATCTCCCTGACAATGCCACTGAACAGGGCAGCCAAAAAGACTGCAGGGTGCTCTGTTCTTCCATTCTGAAAGGCTTTAAACCAATCTGACAGCTCTGTTTTGAATCATAGAATCACAGAATCAAAGAATGGCTTAGGTTGGAAAGGACCTTGGAGGTCATCTAGTTCCGATGCCTCCTGCTGTAGGCAGGATTGCCCCCCACCATCAGCCTGTCTAGGGCCCATCTAGCCTGGCCTTGAATGCCTCCAGGCATGGAGAATCTTTTCCTAACATCTAACCTAAATTTCCCCTCTTTCAGTTTAAAGGCAGTCCTCCTTTTCCTTTTACAACTTAACCATGTAAAAAGTCACTCTTCCTCCTTTTTATAAGCTGCCCTCGAGTACAGGAAGGTCACAGTGAGGTCTCCCTGGAGCTTTATCCAGGCTGAACAAGCTCAACTCCCTCAGCCTGTCTTCACAAGAGACATGCTCCAACTTCTGAGCATCTTCATGGCCCCCTCTGGACCAGTTCCAGCAGTTGGGATTGAAAGGATTAAAATGCTTGGAGAATTTCCACTTGTTTGCTCATTCAGGGAACAACTGGGCTGCTTGTACCGAGGCACTAGGACACTAAGCTACAGAAAGCTAAAACTAAACTGAGATTAAAACACGTTTTTTTTTTTTCAGAGAGTCCTAGGGAAATAGCATCTGAAGCCAGCTGTGCAGCTTGTACTGAACCCTCACACAAACCATTTGCTGAAATGCAAAGATTCCTCCTCCCTACCTGCGAAGGATTACAGTGGGGTCCCGCTGTCAAAGATGACTTAAGGCAGAATGAAACAGTGAAATTAGAAAATCGCTGTGGTTTGGGAGAGAGTTTAAATGATTCATTAAAGGGTTTGTTATTGCTGGGTACGCAGAGCAAGACAAAGGAAGACTTACTGATGGAGTTGGGCTGATTTCTGAGCATGCAAACGAAATTGCTGTATTGGTGACACACTGCTATGGATGCTGGAGAGCTGAAACCACATTATGTGATCTGTGCAGCAAATTGAAGGAACGGTCAGGCAAAAAGGCACAGCATGGGAAACACACAAAGACTCTTTCATACCTGCTTCAGGTATGCAACAGCCCCATATTGCAGATGTCTCATTTGAGGAGAAAAAAATCATACAGACAGAGCAACGAAGTGGGGCAATGTGCTGATCAGAGAAAAGAACATTTATGTTCACAACTGCAAAGTAAACATGAATCCCACTAGAGAGAATGCAACAGCTCCTATGAAACTGTTTAATTGTGTTCATGGCAACAAAAGATGTTTTTTGTGCTTCTTCACAAGCAGTAAACAAAGGACTTCATACATGATCTGCAGGGCCTCCAGTTTCACAGCCAGATTACCAGAAGCTGAAACATCAGCAAGTTGTGGCTGTAATAAAAATGTATGCAAAAGAGATCTTGCCTCCTGTGTGCTTTAAGGTGGCAGAAACACGAGTGCTCTGTCGAGGAATCTCTTAGAGAAAGGGTCTGTGTTTATTGCAAAGGATGGATGGGAGAGCATCGTTTGTTTTAACAAATGGAGGACTCTGGCCCTCAGGCCATTGAGGTGGGATGCTGGTGGTGGGATGGAGTTCACAAATGAAATGTCTCTTTGGCAGTGTTTTCATATGCACTGATCGCTCAAGTTCCTGTTTGCATCCAATTGGTGCCCAGTGCGGATCTGGGTCGTATGCATGGAACTGGCACATGAGCTCTGCAGATCTATGGGAGACCTGGATCCCAGCTGGAAGTTTAGTGGGACCCCCGAGCACATAACATGATGCTGGACACCTGTGAACTTCCACACTTCAGAAGTGGCATTGAGAACTCATGCATGCAGGCAGTGAGGTCTTGGTGACCAAACCTCTGTTGAGTCCTGGCTGAAAGTCTCCAGAATGGTATCATCAGAGCCTCTGACACACAAATTGCTGGGTGGCTTTAGTTCAAACATAATTCTGTCCATCTAGATGTCTCCAACTGAATAGTGTGTTCAGGAGCCAAGGAAAGCCAGACTGCTACAACACAACTTGTTCCTTCTGGAAGCACCACAATCAGAGTATCCTCAGTTGGAAGGGACCCATAAGGATCACCAAGTCCAACCCTTCAGTCCACACAGAGCCACCCACCATATGACTGAGAGTATTGTCCAGATGCATCTCAGACTCTGTTAAAAGAATTTCCACAGTTTGCCATGGGAGCTGAGAGGTTGCCTTAACTCCTGACTTCAGCAAAGGTATGTGTGAAACAAAGTGAGAATAATCCCATCTTTTGTGCTTGAAAGAAGAATGGCCCTTTCATTTTGTGCATTGTATGGCAGAGAGCTGGGATGTGGTAGGGCTGCAGCTTTTTTTGGAACCAGATACAGGTTGGCTTTAGTAGGGTACAGTGAGAAGAGACATGGCTTTCCAAATCAGTGATGTTGTCCAGAATGGAATTAAACGATAATAACAGATAATTGGCCAGGCTACTTGCCTAGAAGGGAAGATGTATTGACTTAGCTAGCTGACAGAATACCTTTGTAAAGCTGGAATTAGCTAAAAGCTGCTAATAGGTAGAGAATGAAGACAGATACAGAAGAGAATTCAGAATTAGTATGCTGTACTCATTCCAGGATCACAGTGTTTGAAAGAGCATCCTCCCAGGCTGCCAGGCAATGGGTCACAGGTGTGCCATTGCAGCTGCTGGTGCTACATGGAGAATGCAGTGATGGGGAAGCCAAACAGGCACTGCCTGAGGCTGCATCTGCCCTTGAGCTGGGATGCAGCCACGTGAGGCAACTCTCAAAGCATGCTACAAAAGGATGTTCAGCATTGCTGGTGCCTGCTTGCCACTCACTACCCTGGATATCAGTGGAGGAGTGCTTTAAACCAATCTGATAGCATCAGAGTGCATTGCAGTGTTTTGGGAGATAAGAATCCAGGACTCGCTGGGGGAGCATTGGTACCTGTATGTTGCTCTCCACTGCCACAGGCACTGTGAGGACATGGCTGAGAACAAACGTAGTGAAAATGTGGGATGTTATCTTCAAAAGTTCTTGTCTTGCTCATGGACTGGGAGGGTGATGAGCATCACTTTTGTCTACCCATAGTTTTTCTTAGGGGATTGCATGGTGCCTCATTGCTTGTGTAGGGGAGCAGCACCTCCACGTCCCACTCCTGATGGGGCTCTTCATGAAGGAGATGCCAGGTCAGGATGAAGATGGGCTGGGAGGTGAAAGGGATCCCTATCTCCAGAGGTAAATGCTGATCCTTACTACAGGTTAAGAACCTGAAACAAAAATTGACTTCCTAAGCTTTCCATCTTCCCCTACCTGCCAGGCTCCTGTGTTGGAAACAACCAGCTGCAGCTGACAGATGTCTGCTGCAGGTGGGGAGCAAGAAATGAAGCATGGAAACCATCTCCACAAGGGTGGAAGTTGTTCCACTTGAGCTGCTTACTGCAAAGAGTCCCCCGTACCCATGAGGGCATCTCTGAACCACGAGCCATTCACATACCCCAAGCACGGTGACACTTTCCCAGGTTGTGGGAAACACCCATCCCTGCACACCTTGGCTCAGAATTGCATTTTCTTGTGGGTTGGTGAAGGGTTCCTGTGTTTGCTGTCTTCATGATGGTGATTAACCACTTCTGCAAGTGGGCTCGCAGATTTAGTGCCAAGGCTTCGCAAGCCTGTGCACACTCCTGAGATGTGGAGAAGCTGTTCCCTGCTTTAATGGAACTGCAACCTCTGGCTACTTTCGAAGGTTACTGAATTTGTGAATAACATTTTTTTTTTTTTTTTCATGATTGCATTGCCTTGCTTTTATGTTCTGTGACTGTTTGTTTCTTTTAAAACATTGTGTAACTGAAGTGCTGATGATTCCAGGCGATGCTGGTGGGTGACAGAGACAGCAGGAATTTAGCAAGGCAATGAGGTGGCACCAGCAGGTGAAATTCACCCACTGCAGAGCCTCCCACCTAAAGCAGAGCAGTGAGGTGACACACGTGCCCGCTCTTACAGCCCACTCCTCAACTGGCCGTGTTCACCTGAGCATCTCTCCATGACCCTGCCAGAGCTGGACCCCACCTCTCTGAGCAGAACCTATTGCACTCGGATGGGTTTGCCCTGCAATTCAGAGATCTCCAAATCACGATAACAAAGTGTGATGAGCAGTTGGGAGGGTCCTCGTGCAACAATCTTTCAAGTGCATTGTGGGCCCCCCCCCTGCCCACCCCCGTGATTCTCATGGGGAGAATGAAATCAGAGCCAGACTGCAGGCAGCAGCAGAGGAGGGCTGGGTGAATCAGTGCAGCTCTGTGGGTGTCTGCTCGGCCCCCCATGCATATGGCAGCAGGTTTGAGTCCTGCCCCGTGCTGCAGGCCCATGGCCAACGCAGAGCCTGAGCTCTCCCATATTATAGAGTTACAGAATCCTGAAGGTTGCAAAAGACCTGTCAGATCCCCAAACACTGGCTCGGGGAGCTTGGAGTATGCTTCTGCAGACAATGACTTTGAGAGCACTTAGAGGCGCGAGTGGGATTTAGGAAAAAATCAATTACTGGATTAAAATAATCAAGGAAAGCATTTAAAATGAGCTTTAGAAAACTGAAGTGTTGGTAAATTCACTGCAGAGAGCAGCAGGGCAGCGATGCAGCTCTCCCTGCTTTGCCTCCAGGCACGAAGTACAGGATGGGCAGAGATTTTGTTGCCCATGCTGCTTGCCCACCTCTCCTGCTGATCACCTCATTGCTGCAGGGCGTGAAGGGTTCACCTCCTCTCTTGCCATGGTAGGTGGGTTGAGTCTGCAGCAAACCAGAAGAATATGAGCTTAAAGAGAGTCTGGATCTCCAACAGCCCTGTCAGAGTCTGTTTTGGTAACACTAAGTAAAGCGTGGAGCTGAGGATGGAACTCCTGAGGTATTTGTTATCTCCTCAAAGCTTCCCTGAATCCTGGAGAGAAAAGGAAGGGAGGGAGAGAGGATCTGGGTCAACAGCAGTAGCTGATGAGGTATGAGGAGCAAGTCAGAAGGAGACCAGACATGATGCTGGAGGCGTAGGGATGAGAATGGAGTGGTGAGGAGATGAGTCAAAAGATGTGAGAGGTGAAGGGGTTGAGCCAAATACATTTGTGACCCTCCTGACTGGTAGAAAGGAGCATAGATTGATTTCTAGATGTTCTCAACCAAAAGCTTAAATAGCACGAACTGAAGCCCCCGCGTGGAAAGTAGGGAAATAAATCTTCCTACCCTGAGCTCTTGAGACTGAGCAAACACTCCTGTGATGGATGGTGTCTGTTTTCTCTGCCTGCTTGCCTGTTTTCTACACCTGTATGTCATATTCCTTTCAAAAGCTGTGACTGGGGAGCCAACAAGAAGAGTCTTCTTGTCTTGAAAGGGCTTACAGCTCCACAACACCTTGGGGCCATTGGGAAGGGCAAGGGAAAGAAATGAGGGATGCTGTGAAGCTGGCTGCCATGTAGAAGAGTACCATGCTGTGCTGAAGGCACCTCGATAGAGGATGGCGAAACCACCCAGCAAAGGGCACAGTGGACATGGAGAGGTCTCACTTCATTCCCTTTCTACATATGCATGCAGAATGTTCTCTATTTGCAACCATGCCTTATTATTCCCTTATGAAGGTGAGCAGTGCAGGAATCGTCCTCTCTGCTCCTATGCACAGCGGGCATCTTGAGGAAGCTGTGAAAATTAAGGATCCCCTTGAATGCACACGTTCATTTAAATGATTTTCTTAGTGGCTGGGATTCCCAAAGTGCAGGAGCCAGTCAAGAACTTCCTGCCAAAATGGTTTTCATTAGAAAAATGCCGGATTGTAACCAGCATGTGTCATAATGGTTTCAGCGGGTTGATAATGATTAGGAAAAATATCAGTATGATGTAGGTTGGGCCCAGGGAACTCATCATGAAGGCTCACCAGGAGGGCCATACTGGAAAGAAACACCTTAAAATATGTATGAGTCTCAGATCTGAATCCTTCCCACTGCTTCAGAGGCAGCTTTTTGAAGAATACCCTCTGGAACTTCCATCTGGGAGCTGGATTTCTTTCCCCCCTTTTATTTTTTTTTTTCCACTCAGGAATTTTCCATGGGTTGCCCCAGATTTTGAAGTTACTACCAAACTGCTGTGTCTTTTGGTCAGCCATTTGCATAGAGCATCCACGTGTGCTGGTGCTGAGCTGGGAGTAACAGTGATGCATCCTGATGTTCCCAGGTTACCGTCCCGTATTGGATTAGAATGGAGGATGGACTGTAGTTTCTATTTTGTGTGCTGTGTAAAAGGGCTGGACAACATGATGAAAGCTGGATTTGGATGCACTGAAAGAAAGCACTGATTGGCTGCTGGGGTGGGGTCCTATTTCCAGCATGGGCCATATTGTCCCTTCCCTTAAGCCTGCCCATAGCCCTAACTTTTGGTCTGGCCTTAGGGAATGAGAGGCATTTTGCCTCTCTACTGAGTGGTAGTAGGAGACACCCCTTGATTTGGAACCTGGGAATTGGAGAAGTGAAGATTTGGCATTGCCAGACCTTATGTGCATTTCTCTCGTGAAGAGGGAGGGAATACAGCAGGCTGTGGCTGGGCAGGACACATCCCATGTCACAACAGTATATCTGTCTGATTCCTTTTGCTCATGGCCAAGCCAGGAGTGTGCAGATGGGGTGTCCATCTCTCCACCAGGACAGCACAATGGAAGGCATCCCAGGTTCTGGATGCCTGCAAATCCTCCTGGTCCATGGCGATGGTGATGTTGGGTTCCTTTCTGGATAGACACCAAGCACAACCTGTGTGTCCACCATCAGACACAGGACTTGCTGCAGTGGCTGGTGGCACATGCAAAGGGCAGAAAGGCTGGGCACATCTCTGCTGCGGGTTGGTGCAGGGCTGGTGATGGCGAAGGGCACACATTGCTGTCTTATGGGTACCTCAAGGTGCAGCACAAGTCAATTCTGAGCATTGGTTTGCTTGGACACACTCCACAACTGGACTAACCTCAGTCTTCTTCATTGGGTTTAGTGGGCATGGTGGTATGGTTCAATATTTGGACTTGACCTTAATGATCTTTACCAACCTTAATGATTCTATGATTTTACATGTCTGTGCAAGGACTCAGAGCACTGGGTGAAGGTCCTGGCAACCTTCTCTAGCTGCTTTCCAAGGGCAGGAGTTCAGGCACTGGTCCAGGAATCCACCCAACTTCCATCTTCAAGACAGAGCTGCAGAGTAATCCTCGAGCTGTTGGAGGGCTGGCATTGCAGGCTGAAGTACACACTTGTCCATGAGGTTTTAGAAGTGCTCAAGGGCTCCTATTAAACTTGTATCCCTGTAGGATACAGCTTCAGGAGGAAATTCTGCACTGAGTTCTGAGCTTTCCCCTGTCTGGCTTAGCCTCAGGAGAGTAATCTCTGCACAGCTTTGTTCCTGCAAGGGTTCAAATTCCCAGGTACTTACCCTTGTCTTCCTGTTCTCCTCTTGGGTGCCTGTTTTGCTGTTTCCCTGCTGAGATTTACAGCCCCTCTCCATCCCAGCAATCACTCGATGCTTGCAGCTCCTCTCTGCCTCACCCCGCAGCTCCCGTGTGCAGCTCACGTCCCTGGTTTAAATCTCCCTTTAAGCACACACCTGTTTTCTATTGCTGTTGCGGCATGATTTTAACTGTGTATGTATTACATGTCTTTAAAATTTATGCAATTCATTTTTTTATGTGCAGAGCTTTGCGATAAGCTATGAAAGGTATGCTATAAAAATGTGTAATTGCACCGTATTTTTTTCTTGACACATGGCAAAAATGTATTTTTTTTCTATTTTTTTTTTTTTTTTTCTGAGGGAAATTTGCAGTGGGGGAGGGAAGAAGGAAAAAAAAAGGGGAGAAGCAGCAACAATCGATTCGGCAGACCTGTCCTGCTCAGAATTCAACCTGGGTGTAGCAGAAGGGTTTGCAGTGATGCAGGACTGTTTGCTCTGCAGAGCATCTCTGGTGCTTTGAGCTGTGAGTTGGCACTCCACTGATCGACACTCTGCTTTGCTTCTTCTTAGAGACCTGCTTGCTGCCCCGTAAATCACTTCACCACGTGCTTCCCCATTCTAGCAAGCAGAGATAAGAGCTTAGTGCAGAGGTTAATTGAACTACAAAGAAGCAGCTTCATGTGCTGTTTCTCTACCTGACCAGGGAGAAGCTGGGAGGTGCTGAGCTGGGCTAGGGGCTGGTTGAGTAAACACATTCCAGCTTGGTGTGGAGAAGGGGATGGACAAGATGCTGTGCCCAGTGGGGACAATGAGGAGCTCCCATTCATCTCTCCTGACCTGCCCACCAAGTGAGCACCTCCAAAAATAGGAGCAGTGTTGCTGTAAAAGGCCCTGAGACCCATTTCTGCAGAGGATGGCAGATACGTGGATATCTTCCAATGCGGGGAAGGGGGAGGAAAAGATCAATCATTAGCAGTGAGTTTTGCTGACTGCTACCAGCAGATGGTACCGACAATTTTCACTTCTCTGCCTGCTTAAACATATTGACTTACCAACCAAACTAAACAAAACATAGCCCCCTCTAAACAAACAAACACCAACAGCCAAATCACCTCCGAAGAAGGGGTGAAATGTCTTTGCAATGGGCATCTGCTGTGGCTTCTCATCGTGAGACATCCTTTCTCCCATTCCCTCCCCATGCAATAGACATATTGTCCAGTTTGGGTTCTCTGCTCAGTGAAAACTCAGCACATTTCCAGGCAGTTGCAGCCTTTGATGATGAGGGACCGTGAGTCACAAATGCTGCTGTCATGGTAGCTCAGAGGAACTGGAGACTGTGCCACCTTCTCCACTTCTCTGCGTTGTTCTGTATGTCTAGGGATCATCCTTACTGGGATGGTTCCTATGTGGTTCCTACCCATTGCTCTTTCTCTCCAAACAGGTCACAGAAGAACAAGAGATGCATTGCCCCAGCTACCAGCTGAGGGTGCCACAATGAACAAAAATATTCCTGCTTGGGGTCAGAGTGGAGAAATGGAGCAAAGGATGAGAGCCTGGTGGCCAGCAGATGCTGGGCACACATCCTTGCTTTGTGCTCCTTGTCTTCACATTGCTTTACTTTTACCAGCAGCTTTGTTAAGGAGCATCTGTGGGTGTGATGGAACGGTCAGTGTGATATCCAACCTCATAGCTCCCCTCCATTTCCCTATGGCCCTGCTCCTTCACTGAGGCTCTTGAAGGAAATATTTGGCTCCTGAAGGTGAAAGCCCAGCCTTGGGACAGGAATGTTTTATTTTCTTTCTGCTGCATTCCGTGGGAGGACTTCACTTGTGCTTTATCCTGTTAGATCTCCCTGAAAAACTTAAACCACCAAGATGCAGCTTGATTAATTGTTCATTGGGATGGTCCTCATATGGTTTGTGTCTGAAATATATGAGCTGTACCTTCTCTATGAAAGCAACCCAGCAACAACTTACAGAAGTGAAAATTTTCCCAAGTAATAGCTGCAATATGGTGAGCAATAACATGCATTAAAAAAAAAAAAAAAGCTATTAGTCAATTTTAGTGGCACAAAATTTTGGTCATATAGCTTTTCACTTCTGGTAATATCCTCTCCTAAGTGCAATAGAACTGTGATTGCCTTCAACAGTCTCCATGAGCAGAAGATTGCTTCTTCAGGAAGAGACGTAATGGGTATTTTAATACCTATTGTGTTGCATAGGCAAATAAGTTGTGAAGGTTTGAACTGTCCTGACAGCTACAGTCAACAATAAGAGGGAAGGATCCACTCTGACCAAAGATGTGCACTGTTGCTTGTAACGGCTCCACTGTATTAATATTTCTTCTCAGATTTATCTTCTGATCCAACCTGGATCCCAGGACCTACTGGTCTCATTTGTTTCTTCCCTAGAACCTCTAATCCCTAAATAAAACGCAAAGAAAAGTCCTCTGGAAGCTGCCAAAGCTGTCACTGATGCAAGTGGATGGGAGGGAAAGATAGACTGTCATCTTGCTGCAACAGAAACCTAGTTTGGTGTTGAGGGAACCACCTCCTCTTATCCAGCTCTTACCAGCTGGTCTCTTGCAATGTTTTGGTGGAAGCACAGCTTCCTCAACTCTTATAATGTGCTTGGATGAGCCAGCCCTGTGTAATGGAGGGAAAAATTCTTCTCAGCAAGAGTGGGAAGTGATGGGGTCACTGTCCCTGTAGATGTTCAAGAGCTGTGGAGATGTGGCACTGAGGGATGTGGTCAGTGGGCATGGTGGGATGGGGTTGGACTTGATCATATCAATAGTTCTATGATTTTGTGATATGGGACTGACATGATTTCTGCCTGATAAGTCCCTTGGAGTTTGTCCCTCTTGCTACTGAACAAGATTAAGGATAATCAAGTGCATCCAGCAAAATACATGGTTGGGCATTTGGTTACAAAGTTGGAGTCACAAAAATGCGATGAACCTCAGTTTGTCTTTGTTGGTAGCTCGTGTCCTGGACTGAATACAAGGCAAACCATCTCTCCGTGGAAGAATCATAGAATAACCTGAGTTGAAAGGGACCCATAAGGATCATTGAGCCCACCCACGTCTTGGGTTTCAGCCTGGGAGCCACTGTATTCTATGCAGTAAGAGCACAGAATCTGCTCACTGGAATCCCTCATTTTTCTTGTCTGGTCTCAGACTTTAAGAAAACATAGCAGCGCTTTTTTTCTCTGCTTGGAAAACAGAATATTTCACTGGACATCTACCCTCAGAAATGCCCCGAATGCTTTAATTCAGACCTTTCCAGAACAATATGCATCGTATACCATTGGAAGTTTTCCTTATATAAGGTTACCAGAGACCTGATGACGGTGGCAGTGCACCAGTTTTTCATGGCTACCACCTGGGACGCACCATTTACGCAGATGACTGACGTTGTAACACGGGGTTTATGCAATAAACACTCTCCTCCTGCCATGGAAATGGTGCTCATTTGGGAAATGTCACCTCTGCTATTTAAAGCATTTTTTTTGGATCACTGCATTATTCTTAAGCCTGTCACCATACTTTATAAATCACGTAAGAGGAGTTTATGATACAAACATCTCTGCCTCTCTCTCTCTCTCTCTCTCTTTTTTTTTTACAACTTTACAGTTTCCAGATCATCCTTGGCTTTATGTACAAATTAAACATAACACATCTCCAGGGATGAGACAGATATGGGAATGGGGGTGTTGTGCTCCCTGTAGCCACCCTCCCCTCTCCAAACAAGCTGTCACTCGGGGTCCCTCTCTCTGTGCATCACCGCCTCCTCTCCATCTCTAGTGATGCAGAGTCAGATCCCTTTCTCCCTGTTCCCATGCCTGATGGCATTGCCCTGTGTTATACACAGAGCTGAGGAGTGCTGGGCAGAGAGGTGTTGGAGTTGTCCAGATGTTGAGGCTGAGCTTTTTATAAGCAGGAGAAATCTCATTGGAAGCCTTCGGGTGAGGAGAGCCTAATTAGAGGGGGTTGGATGATGAGTAGCCATTGCAGTAGCGCTGATGCTGACTTCACATGCTGTGATGGAGCTCAGCTCCTATGCTCCAACCCACTCCTCCATGGCTGTGGTGGATTCCCCTGCCTGTGAGCTACAGAACAGGAGTTACAATTGGATGCTAGCAATCGTTATGGAATCCTATTGATAAGAATTATTTTGAAACATCTGCCTCCAAGGACCTCAAATTCAATCCCAGCTGAAGAAAATATGCACACTACGCTATGCTCTGTGCAATAAAGCGAAGTAAAAACCCCACAGAAGTTAATACGGAAATGTAGAAATGGTGAATTACTACGTAATTGCAGAACGATGGAAAAAATAATGTATTTCCAGAGATGAGTGTTAACTTTGACATACTTCACACTGAAATCTCTTTTACCAATAAAGTTCCTGTGAGAACATTAGCTTTACTCAAAGATATAAAGAAATAAATCCTTTTCCATCTCTAAATCATACTCTTCTCTCCAAATGGCCAATCATTGTGAACTGGCCCAAATGGAGGTCTGGAGATGCCATATAACAGAATCCACAAAGTACCTTGAATACCCGTGGTTCTTTTTGACCTGTTGTATGTTTTTGTTCATTTGCAAAGCTCACGATAGGATGCTCTATCTCCTACTCCATTTTAATTCAAAGGACATCCATCTTCTGTAACAAGGCGTGACCAACTCCACTTGGGTCATTCCTGAAAGGGGTCTTTCTGTTGTGATTGTAACACCCACTAATGATAAGGATTCCCTGACCTCAGGCAACTGGGTTTTCCTGATGTCTGATCTGAAAAAGTGACGTGTAGTCCCATGGCATCTGATCCCATCCACAGATTTTGCTTTCCTTTCTTTCACAGCAATTTCTACCTCTCCTCTGCTGTCCTGCCTTGCCATTTCAGTCCCGTCCAATGGGCCAGTTTTCCTTTATCCCTGGACGTGCTTATTACTCTCCTTTGAAATCCCTTCAACAGATCCTCTGTTTTTTTTCAAAGTTCTGTTCTGGTAATTAGAAAAACATTATTCCAGTTGATACCTTAGCAGGATTTTTAAGACTTTTTACCCTTGTGCATGCCTGCAGAATGAAACATGTCTTTTTTTTTCCTCCTATGCTGCTTTGTCTTAGTTCATTTTCTCTTTGGACATTTCCAAGTCCCTTCATGCCTGCAGCTGATCCCTTGCAGTTCTCCTTGTGGAAACGCATCCTGCTATTTTTTCTGCCTGTTTCTCTAATTCATGAAGGCATTTGGAATTCTAATCCTGTCCTTCTGCGTACATGCGTTCTCTCAAAACTTGCTATTATCTTGGAAATGAAATAAGCCAGCTATTTCTTCCATCATCTGGGTCATTAATGAAAACACTGAATCGTGCTGGAGTCAAGGGAGACCCCTAAGGAACTCTACACAGCACTGAGATTAATGAAACTTTTTAATTAGAAACGGTGGGCAGAGCAGTAAGTATGAAACTTTCCAGCCCATTTTTAGCTTGTTTCCAGCCTTCAGGAGTTCACCTGCATGCAAATCCCAGGAGTACAAGACCTACGGGTTGAGGGCCAAGAGGAAGAGCCAGGGGCATTTTACTTGGATGATGCTTATCAAACACAAGAGAACACTCCCAACTGGGCCTGGTCTGCCATTCATGAACTGCGGGTACAGGATGCCTCTCTAGAATTGTTTTTTTTTCATGTTTGTTGGAATACATTGCCAGGCTGAATGTGGCTCTGGGCAGCCTGGTCTGGCGGCTGGCAACCCTGCTCACAGTAAGGTGGTTAAAATTAGGTGGTCGTTATGGTACTTTTCAACCCAGCCCATCCTATGATTCTATGATTCTATGATTCTATGATACTTTGGTTATAGTCACCTTCATTTGGTAATTCTGGGGTGTCCCCACTTTCCATGGTGGATGTGTGAGCAGTTTTGTCCCCTCTCTCCATCACAGACACAGGAACCTGAGAGCCTGTTCAGTGTTCCTCTGTCTCCTAGGAGCAAGTTAATTTTCTTCCAATTTTCCTAAGATAAGGCTGCAGGGTTCATTGTAATTAAGTGACTGCTCACCAGTACCTCCTGCAGAAAGATGCCTCGGTACAGGGAGAGATACACTGAGCCTGGAGAAACATGGTGCATGCACTGTGCTATAGGGAAAGGTCTGAATGATGCTGCTAATGAGGCATCACGTGAGCTGGGCAGCACTGGCAGAACACGGCCTTCATGGGCCCTATCATGTTCTAATTGCACCAGTTAATTATTTGGTGCATTCTGACTTAGGTTGAACAGCTGACAGTGAATAATGGTGGGGCTTCATGTGAGGTCATGGCTCTGATATCCTCTCCCAGATGTTTCTGTGAGTGCACGATAATTTGTCAACTCAAGTTATACAGCACTGCAATAGGAAACTAAATTTCCGAGTCAGTAATGGGATTATCCATGACAATAATGCTGTTAGTGTAAGGCAAGTCCCCAGGCCTCCTTAGTAAAACAATTTAAAGGGCTGAAAAGTTGAATTTGCTGTTAGTCTGTCTTCGTGTGTATTTCCAGCCATGGGTTCATAATAACACTGTGCTGATGTGACCTCTGGGACTCAACTGGGATTAGGGAGGCTGTGGTTACTGGCTCAGAAGGACTCAATACATGCTCATGTAAGCATCCTGAGAGAAATCAGTCTTGTCAGGTTGGCATCCTTCAGTGATATCCACCTGAAGCACCTTGAGATGCTGCAGCAGCCAGCCGGCCCCATGTGAAGGAACATCCTTCCTCCAGCCCTGCTGGCAGGGATCCCTGGGGCAGTGTTGGGATCCTGCCCTTGCAAGATTTGGGCTCTTTGGGGAGGATGCCCTCCCAAGACTCATCCATCAGCAGAGCCCAGGCTGATCTAGGAGGATGGACAGCCATTTCGAACAGCTTTATGGCAAACATCCATCAGCTCCGCTTTCAAGCAGCAGATAAAACAGGAAAACAAGGAAGAGCCTTTCTTTGGATCATGCCCATCCCTTGTTGCAGTGAAGCTGTTCCCCAGCACAGACAATGTCACGCTGAGCTTGATCTGCAGCAGTCTCCAGGCACCGGCCTGCCCTTGGAGCATCGCTGCTGGTTGCTCCATTGCTTCTCTGCTGCCTTTGTTAATTGGCTTTATCCAGCCCTCTCTGGCCCTTTTCTTCCCGGTGATTGGCAGAGAATGGAAAGGCGAAGCTGACTGAAGCTGACAAGATTTATTCTAAAAAAAAAAAAAAGAGAAAGCTTGCATTGGCTCCATCAAAGACTTTTATTAAAGCCACATGGGGAAAGAGCTGCCCTGTCAGGCAGCTTTCTGTATTGAGAAAACATGAAAGAAGCCAACAGCTATAATCAGCTCAAGAAATTTATTGCATTTTTGACCCTGATGTGGTTGTGTGCTGCTCAAGATTTCTTTGAAGGTGTTGCAGGGTTATTGATTGTGAAAAATGTCAATGTGTCACATGCCCAATTAACTTGGCACTTCTTGCAATCAATACCCTAATTGCCTTCTCTTTAGAGAGGCCTTTAATTTAATTAACCCCCCCTCCCCATCTTGTTTTCCCAGCTAACATGTTTTAATAAACAGTTGATCTGGGGCATGTGCTCTAGTAATGGAGGAGATGAAGGAATGTGGCTACAACATCCATTTCTAAAAGATTCAACAGCTCTTCTTGAACTCCAAGCCCAGGGGAGCAAGTGCTAAAACTGCTGTTTTTGTTGTTCATTGCTTGCCTTCACCCTGACTCTTCTTGGGCACCAAGAGATGGATCTTCCTTAGCAGGAAGGAGACCCAACAGTGAGACCTGACTCTAACATGCTGCCTTATGGGCATCGTGTTGGAAATCAGAGACTTGGTATCGCCCTTTGTTTGAGCCAACACAAGGAGGATTCATAGAGCTGTTGGTGGGCTGATGCTACCAGGAGTTAATGTGAGCGTCTTCGAGCTGGCCTTGTTTTGATTAGTACTTAACAAACGGATGTGGCATGATTAGCCTGTGTTTAAAAACTGGTTAACTGCAAGATCTCACAGTATAATTGTTAGTGCTACATCAGCCTTCAGCACAGTCATTTCTAATTGGGTCCCACAGGTATCTCCTTTGGACTCAGTGCTATTCTGTACCTTTAGCAATGATCTGGAAGAAAACAGAAAATCATTACTGGTAAAGTTTGAAGATGGCTCTGAGAGACTGCTGAAGCAGTAAATAATGACAAGAGTGGGGTAATCAGGTGGTGGTGTTTCTATCACTTAGTAAATTGGATGTGATAGAACAGCCCCTGGTTTTGTGCAGCTAAATGCCAGATCATAAATGTAGGAACCAGAAATACGTGTCACAGTTGTAGGGTGGGAGAGAGGATGCGGTGGGAGCAGTGCTGCTGGAAAGACTGTAAGTTTGTGGTGGAAGTCCATCGCAGTTACAAGCTTCTTGTTTGCTGCAGTGATGAAGACTGGAGGGGCAACATGTGGACATAGGCCGGGTTGAAATTCAGTTTTAAGTAGCATAAGAAGAAAGAAATATTGAAAAATAACCTGAAAATAATCGTTCTTGTGGATTTTTACTCCTCCTCCGTTCCCTTTTATTTTTGATTAGTCAAGGAAATGGTCAATCTTCCAAAATCTGATATGTTGATAGTATTGGGACTGGAAATCAAATCTCATCTGGGAAACTTTCTCTCTTCCTTTATGGCCAGCTGTATTTAAATACAAGATCAAAGAATCACAGCTGAAATCAGGCTGAAGGCAGCACAGCCATTGAAGCGGGGGCTGCTGCCCTTGGGGAGCAGAGGCGTAGGAAGAAGAAACCACACTTACCCCTTGATCTCCAGCCGTGAAAGGGAAACCCTTAGAAAAGGGATTAAGAGGGAGCAAACAACCCACTACCCCTTCTACCAGCCCCAGACCCCCGGAGAGAGAAACTGCAGGGAAAGCAGCATCTTCCCTCTTTCCCATTACATGTTTAATTAGTTAATAGAGTGAATCCAAGCTAGCAGCAGCTGCTGGATTTCAGTTGCTGCTGGAGAACCTCATCCAGAGCAGCTTTCACACCTTGCAATCTTTCTGGATCAGGCCAAAGACAAGCTCTGGTGTGTTCTTGCCCCAGCTCAGGCTCTCATCCTCCAGGTAATGCTTTATTTGTGACCCTGCTCAAAAGTGGGTAGCTGGGCACCCTTCCCTTCCCTTCCCTTCCCTTCCCTTCCCTTCCCTTCCCTTCCCTTCCCTTCCCTTCCCTTCCCTTCCCTTCCCTTCCCTTCCCTTCCCTTCCCTTCCCTTCCCTTCCCTTCCCTTCCCTTCCCTTCCCTTCCCTTCCCTTCCCTTCCCATATGTTTCTGCCTTGGGCACTTGAGGACACCCATGCCTGGGAGCCAGGAGCCCCTTCATCCACCCTCAGAGGCACTCATCCTTGGAATCGTTTTCTCAGCAAGCACCCACGTATGCTGCCAACACCTACACCACAGCTGATGGCAGGGGAGGTGCTGCTGGGATTTCTGCAGGCACCGAACGACCAGCGTGTGTCCCAGGAACCTGGGAAGCTTCATGCTGTGCCCTTTGCAGCTCCTCAGGACCCACAGAGCCAATGGAACTGAAGCAGCACAGTCCATGTTGTAGGGCAGGGTGCTCTCTGGCCCCTGGGAGCAACATCTCTTATATGATGGAGGAAGTTGTTCTACCCACCCAGAAGACCACAGGCCAGCTAGGCAGAAGAAGAAGGGATGAGCAGGAGGGGATGGTGTGACATCCTTCAGAGAAGGCACAGGTCCTGTGGGTGGAAGAAAATATTGAGATAGCCATGAGAGAAGCAGATGAACATGTGGCTGAGTCTGCCTCACCAGCAAAACGGTGAGCATGGATGGAAGCCACCAATAGAACAACTGACAAGCAGCTAATATTAATGCAGCTTTAGGCTTCCTCTAAACTTACCAGCCATGAAGGAATAGCTCCTAGAATAAACCTTCTGTTGACATCCCATTGCTTGCAGGGTCCGTCCCAAAACACCTCCAAACAGGCTGCCCACCTTCCAGCTCTGCCACTAGTAGAAGCAGTGAGTTTTGCTGGACCCTTGAGTGGTCTCTTAGATTTCCCCAGACTGGCAAAGGCAAAACTGTAAAGACTTTACTGCCAGTCCCTAAATTCTGAGCTGCACCTGCCTGTTAAATGTGAGATCTACTGCACATGTTCATCTATGTGTGCAGAGCTCTGAGTCTTGTCCGAGCTCAGAGCCCAGCAAAGAGAAAAAGTTTCCCAGAGCCAATGGTCCCACCCAATGTGATGTGGCAAATTATTATGGCTGGTTGTCCTTTGTTTCTGGAGCCCAGTGGCCACATACCCACCCCAGGAGCTTTGGAAAATGTGCCTCTCCAGCTCTTTGGGACGATGTTGATTGCAGATATAGAAAGCAATTAGTATTTGGGGTCGCAGGCTGGAGGTGTTCAAGAAATGTGAACCACTGAAAGACATGGTCACTAGGCATGGTGGGATGGGTTGGGGTTGGACTTGATGATTGTAGAGGTTTTTTCCAGTGATTCTTTGATCTTATTCTGAGTTCAGCTCAGTCTCAGCAGACCTGGGGTCTTGTGCATTGTGCTGTGGGGGTACCAGAGGGATGAGAAGCCACAGTAAAGAGTGAGGGGATGCGAATGGAGAAGGGAAGCAATCAAAGGCACTGTCTGTGTCCAGCAAGGAATAAAAAGTTTTCCATGATGCAGGGACCTGATGCATCTGCTTGATGTGGAGGAGAGCATCCTGAATAGAGTCACAGATCACTAAGATCCCCAAGCCCTAGCCCAACCCACCCCCACCATGCCCACTGACCATCAGTGCCACATCTCCACAGTTCCTCCAGGGATGGTGACCCCACCACCTCCCTGGACAGCTGTACCACTGCACCACCACTCTTTCTGAGAATAATTTATATCTGATCTCCAACCTGAACTTCCCTTGGCACAACTTGGGGCTGCTACCTCTCATTTCACCACTAGTTCCCTGGGACAGGAGGCCAATCTCCATCTCGTTAATGAGCTGTAAGAAACCTCTGCCCTGTGGAACTTCATGCACATTTGGGCATAGCACATCAGCAAGAGATGTGGGAAGTCTGTACCACTTCTCTGGCAATGAGAATTACTCCCCAGGCTTCTCTATTCCTTCTTTCCTTGTGAGCTGGGTTTTCTCAGAAGGCAGGATTACAACTGCTGGAGAGCTCGCACGCATCACACGCTCCTCAAAGGCAGCTCCACAGCAGTGACTCATCAGCCCCTGCCCACCTGGGGCTGTGTAGCATCTCTGGAGGAAGGGTTGCAGGCACCCAAGTTAGCTCCACGCATGTGTGCATGTGAAGAATGCTCCTCTGCCCTTAAGTTGGGATAGATAGGTAGTCCTAAATGGTGCTCCATTTCTCTCTGCTTCCTGGTAGCAAACAAAGCAGATGATTTTGGAGCTAAATGCATTCATGACATGATTCCCATCACTGACTCCTGGAGAATCCACAGAGGTTTCTTCTGCTTGTGTCAGAATGAAATAAATGTAAAAAAGTCCCTTGAGGAGTTCAGCATCCTGGAGGGAGGACAGCTCATGAGCCTGCACTGTGGGTTGGCCGGGGAAGCTGTGCTCTCTTGCTGTCCATTGCTTTTGGCTTAAGGGTGTCACTGTCACGGCCAGACCTCTGACTCAGGATATTCCTATTAACCATAGAATGGTTTGAGTTGGAAGGGACTTTTAAAGGCCATCTGGTCCAGCTCCCCTTCATTGCACAGGAACACCTACAGCTGATCAGGTGCTCAGAGCCTCATCCCCCAGCCTTGACTGTCTGCAGGGATGGGGCATCCACCATCACCTCTCTGAGTATCCTGTACCAGTGCCTCAACACCTTTATCATCAAAACCTTTTTCTTATCTGCTATCTACATCTCCCCTCTTTCAGTTTGAAACCATTTCCCCTTCTCCTACCACAACAGACCCCACTAAAGAGACACTCCAGAATATTTCCCTACCTTGCAGGGAATAACTGTTGCTATTTGAAAGCAATGCCGGGGATGAAGAGAGCATTTTAACCTTTTGAATAGGCCCTTCATAGCCAGAGAGAACAGTCAGGTGTGAGAAACACCGTGGGTTAAGCAGTCAGGGTGGAGGTGGATACCTTTGCCTTAGCAGGCTGCAGCCCGTGCACAGTAACCATCATAGATGAGCTCTCCAGTCTTACTTCCAGGAAAAAAAAAACAACACAGCCTGTAGTTATCCCGGAGCAGGTTCTTGCTTAGAGCAAGTGTCTCTTCAGCAGAATGCTTTAATTTAGAATTTGTAGTGGTGGTGAATCCCACACAATCCTTGGTAAATTAGCTCCAAATCTCTGTTTTAAGACTTCCGTGCCCTACTGCTAGTTTCAGCGTGGCATCGCTTTGTATCTTGTTAGATCTTTGCTGGTTTGAAGAGCTCTGGGCTATCGGATTTTCACTCTCTGAGCAGGCAATTGCAGATAATGATCGAGCAACTCTTGACCTTCTCTGCGATAAATGAAGCAGAGGGAGCATCCATGACCCATTCTCATGGTTCCCTCCTGCACTTTTCCAGTTTATCATTGCACTTGTGGCACGGGTCACACTATTCCAGCAGCGGTAAACTCAGAAGCGTGGCTTCTGGGCTCCTATTTGATCATTCAGATTCATCATTTGCCTCTTCAGCATCGTTTTTTGGAAATGGCTCCCAACTAATTACCTGCCAGTTAGTTACCCCCAAATTCTCCCTCAATGTCAGCTCCCCAGAGGTGGCCCCTCCCCGTACCCAACCTGAACGACTCATTCCTGGGTGCGTGGTTTCACATCTGGATGTTTTCTCAGGCTCCTTACCAAATTTCCCAGAGAGTTTTGGGGCTTAACCCAGCCTCTGCTGTGCTAATCAGCCCTCGGGTCCTCCTGCTGGCTCCATGCCTCGGCAGCCGCGATGTTACTTTCTCTTCCAGGTTGTTGTTAAAAATATTAATCAATGTATGGCCAAGAGCCAGTTTCCTCACCAGCCCTTGAGAAACATCCCTGCTATGTGACACTTTTCATGCGCATTTACATTTTGCAGCCTTGCTTGGGAGGCAGCTTCTCCATTCAGCATCCGCCAAATCTACTTTCCTGAGGCTCCTTTCAGAAATGTGGAGCAACTGTGGCTCCCAGGCAACTCCTGGTAATGCTGTGGGATATGAAAGAATAATGTGAGCCCCCTGCTGCACTGGCGTGCTTCTTCTGCTCCATGCTTGGACTGCCATGCTCTTGTGTGTCCATCAAGGGAGGAGAGCCATTTGGGAGCATTCAGGGCTGGGAAGTGGGGCTGTTTGATCATCTAGTGACAGGTTTCCATCTGAACATGTGGTTCTGACTCCAAACAAGCTAGTGGGAGAAAATCTCTTAATGAAAGATTCAAATACCTTCTGGGCTGAGAGCGGGGAGGGCTTCTGCCCCAGTTCTCTGCTCCTCTGAGGAGCTTGCCATCAAAAGCAGAGTAGGCTTAGACGTCATCAAGCAACTACGAAGGTCACAAGTGCAATCTCTCCCTCTCCGAGTGACGAACTCCACTGGTTTTGCTCTGATTTAACGCACGCTATTGAGAATGTGTAGGATTTGCCTTTGGCATCAATCCCACTAGCCAATTCTACAAGAAGATTAAGGACTCGTTACAAAAAAGATCCAAATGCTCCTGCTGCTCCCAAAGGCTGCCTCCTTTCTGACAGCAGCAGGAAAGCCCTGCTCCTCTGTTCCTTAGGCATATTGCTGTGTGGGATGCGTGCACAAGGTGAACGTTGCCATGGCTGGTGGCAATACCTGGTGAGCTTCATCAGCCTTCACCTCAGCAGGGCAAGAGCACAACCATTCTCATGTGTGTTTCCCACTGCTCACTTGCAGGACAGCTTTACCTTGGAGCTGCAGGGAAGGTGATGCCTGGTGATGCAAGTGCTACAACCAAGAGATGCTGCCTGCCACCACGAGGTGACAGAGCCCAGCAGTGGCATTTTGGTAGCAGGGCAGTTCAGGCTAGAAAGCTTCTCTTCACCATCTCAGCAGTTCCCTGAGGCTCATATACACCATTATAGGTATAGGTATGTGTTACAAGAGGAACTCATCCATCTGCTGCAGAAGAAGACATGAAATCAAAGGACACAAAGTCTCTCTTGCTGTGGCAGCAGAGAAGGAGCTGTCAGGGGCTTCAGAGCATCGTGCTGCAAGGAGATGTGTGCTTTGCCAGGCTGAGCACTGCTCCAAATGGTGAAAACTGTCATGTTCAGTGCCTGAGCATCCTTGAACCATGGAATTATGGTAGAGGCAGTGTTGCACCAAGTTTTTCACAGCATGGTATTCCAGGACATGGATGCATCTCAAGGCCTCTCCCATTGCAAGAATCAGTACCTAGGAGATAGCCGAAAGTGCAATGTTCTCTTCCTAAACCTGTTTGCTCATCAACATCTTCCTATAGCTGATCCACATACCTGTATGCAGGTAATGAGATTGCAAGGATCCACTCCTTTGCCCAAAGACCAGCTCCACAGGCATCTGAACCTCCTCTCACCAGGATTTGCTCCCCTAGGCCTGCGCTCACTCCTCATGGAAAGAAACCTATTACATATGGAGAGCATTAAAACCCTAATGCACGAAACACAAATCTCAGATAATCCCAGGCTTTATGTACTGCTCCCTGCCTGGCACCTGCCTCCGGGCTGTCCCCTGCTCATCCTATTAAGAACCCCCTGCTTCCCTGCTCCTCAGCAGCTTTTGGAGCGCAGGCCAGAGCCTTCCTATTGTTTCCTTTCCTCCAGATGCTGTCTGTGTCCCTGGTGAGGTGAAGCAGCTCATCAAACTCCCCAAATTTCTGGCAATTGTGCAGAGGAGTCATGTGGTGGTGAAACCACTCAGAAGGCCCTGAGGTTGGGGGGTTGCACTGGGACCAGCCCCTGGCCATCAGGGAGCAAGAACTATAACTGCAGAACAAAGCACAAAGCATCTCCACTGGGTGTCAGGTTGGTCCCACGTGTCACCTGCGGGAGAAATCAGTGCCCAGTTCCAGGGTTTCCATGAAGTGCTGGTGCATACATACCTCCAAGGCTCAGGGCTGCATCGTGGCTGTACCAGGGATGCCCAGACCTGCCTTGTTACCCATCAGCTCTCCATGTCAGTGCTAGCCCACATTTCTGCTTCTCCCATACCTGAAACTCTGAAATGTTTTGCCATTTTTTCCTGACAAGATCTGCTCTGGGCTCAGAAGCAAAAGGGATGAAACATACTGTCAGTCCACAGCAACAGCCTGCTGTATTCCATTCCTGTACCCATTCTGCATCCTCCCAGACAGTTCTGTCCGATGATCTTGGGCTCATGGGGCTCATGGCAACTTCCCATGCAGCATTTCAGGAGTGCTGGAACTCCCCCACACTTTTGTGTACTATCGTGGATCACTCTTAGCATTGCTGGGATTTGATGACATGTTGCCTTCTTCCATTTTAAATGTGAGTGGGCCCTCCTGTGAGATGCTGCATGCAAGCTGCTGGTCCTGCAGCTCTTGTTGGGGTGCTGGGTGTGCTGCCCATGGCCCATGGCTCTACAGGGCTCCATCAGGGGGTAACTGCCTAACTGCCTCAGGTTTATACTTTGTTGTCTCTGTACCTGCTTCTGAATTTCACATGGTTCCCAGCATCCCATTTTGATTTCATGACTGTTTGGATTTCTTTTCCTTCGCAAAAGTAAGGAAGACAGCATCCCTGATGACCCCGACTCAGAGTTCTGACCCTGAAGTTTGCAAACTTGCGTTGATTTGCTTGAAAGAGTCAAAGAGAGCACTGCCAGAGAGGCATGGAAGTTGGGTTTCCTTGACCGGCCAGGCAACTGGCAAAACCACCTCAGCAAGCATCAAAAGATGAACTGCTCTCCAGTGGCTGAGCAAAAGACCAGGGTCAGCCTGCAAGCCGTGAGGCTGCACACGGTGCAGGTGGGAGCAGGATGGGGAGACAGCGCTGTCAGAGCTCAGCCTTCACCTCGAGAAGTTCTTGCAAAGTTTGAAGCTTTATTTTTTTTAATTTATTTTTTTTTTTTTTGCAGGAGGAGGAGGGTTTCAGGAAAGTGTCAAGAGAACATGAGCTCATAGCGTTGCGTTTATTTATATACCAAACCCGGCATCTGCTGCGCCCAAGCTCGCTGCAGTCCTCAGCATTAAACATTTCATTAGCCCACAGCCCCTCTGGCAGCGCTCACACCCGCACACAGGCTGTTTAGCAGCCAATCCATCCATTTAATTTCTCATTAAACTTTAGATGTAATGAATTTTTTAGTGGTCAAATGAATAAAGCAGTTAAAATAAAAAATGGCTGGATAGCAAAGGCTTGGCCTTTGCTATTTTCAGCCTTTAACAACGCGGTGGTGTAGCCAAGAAGTGCCTGTGCTTGTTTGTTGGGTGAGCAGGTCCCTTCTGGGGGAGGTTCTTTGAAAATACCATCCTTCAGTACGAGCCGAAGGCTTTGATCTAAGGAGGGGAAGCCAGGGAATAGTCAGCCCCATCAACAAACATTTTGTAGAAGAAAGTGTTGGGGATCTTTAAAGGGCCAGCTTTCCTTTTTTTTTTTTCCCTTTTCTTCTTTTTCAGGTGAAAATTTGCACTTTTGTTATTGCAATGATATGGAAAATAAATAGCCACCACCTACCTGTAGCAGAACCGACAGATCTTCAGATGATTAATATCTGCTACCATTGTAATTAGCTGGAAAACAATATTGACGAATCCTAGACAGAAGACTGCATCTGTGCACAAAATGTAATGGGTGCCCAGCAGCATTCTTGGTGTCATTCTGTAGAGTCTTCATGGGAGGAGTGGTGTTTATGAAAGTGGAGACCTCTGAGTCTTTCTCCTTCTTGCTGCAGTCTGTCAGTTTCTCTTCAGGTTTGCCTTTGATGGCTTTTATTTTATTTTTATGAATAAGATCTGGGCCCAACATTGTACTAGCAAGAAAGAAAAAAATAAGTGTGTTCACAAGTGTCTGGCTTCAAAGTAGAGGCTCACACCTTGTCAGCTGGGACAGGAAGAAGTCAGTCTGTTCTGATGATATAGATTTGCACAGTGCAATGTATAGTGGGCTTCAGGTCCTCCTGCATAGTATCCAACATGATTTACTTCCAGAAGCAAGATTTGCTGGATGGTTGGCTTAGAAATCCATGAGTTATGGTATTTCATAGAATGGTTTGAGTTGGAAGGGACTCTTAAAGGCCATCTGGTTCAACCCCAGTGCAATGAGTAGGGACACCAACAGTTGATCAGGTGCTCAGAGCCCCATCCAACTGACCTTGGGCATCCCCAGGGATGGTCATCCACCACATCTCTGGGCGACCTGTGCCAATGCTTCACCAAATTTATTTACTTACCGTTATTATTTCTGATATGCTTTGTCTTCAGGAGCCAGGATGTATTCAGGCACAAGCAGCAGTGCCTCCCAACCAATGAGGCTATCAGTTGGTGTCAGTGATGCCACAGAGGCAGCATCTCAGCATAGAGCTGCACACCCGGACCACAGCCGCCTTCCAGCACCGCCTCCTGGATAATGACAGAAACGTGGATCCTCATTCCTGCAAGAAAAGAGCCTAATAAATTAATCAATAGAGATGTGCAAAGCATGACTTACCCGAGGCTCCAGGCAAGCTGTGGTTGATTGAGTGGAAGCCGTCACCAGCGTGGGCTCAGCCAGCCCAGGGTGGGACTCCCCAGCACCAAAGGACTCTCCTGCATCAATCACAAAGCTGAAGCCCGTGAAGCTCCGGCGTGTAGAAGAGAGAAAACATCAAAAGGATGCTTTGACACATACTTAACATTTTATATATTTTCTGTAAAATAGCAAAAAGGAAGATCTTAAAATATTCATCTCCTGGGAAGGCAGACGGGTGGATAAAAAGCTCTCGATCTGCAGGGAAGCGGGGAGGAGATGGGGGCTGATTGCATCTCCTTTGACCGATGCAGGAGACAGCAGGCAGTTCCCAGAGCTCCTGGGGTGCCCAGCTGAGGTCTGGGGGAGCTGGGAGAGAGCTCTCCCTACCAGAGCCACATCTGGCATCTCCTTCCCAAGGGGTGGCACTGTTCGACTCTCAGGGTGGAATCACAAGTCTCATCGTGGGTGATGTTCTTGTTAAGGTGCCAGCAGCTGGAGTCCTGCTAGGAAGTGTGGTTCTCAGGTTTTATTTTGCAGAGGAGCGCTATCAGCCTCTGGCCATGGAGAAGTTTGAAATTGCTATCGCAGCACAACTCAATGCTTTGGGAGCAGGGGGATAAACTATCAGTATAGATTATTATTTTATTTGATTATATATTTTTTCCCCATTATCCTCTTCCTAAGCTAACCCTAAGGCTGAGGGGCAAGGAGGTGGGTGTCTGGGTTTTAATATTTGGTCAACGCAGGTATGCAGGGGCTGTAAGGACTGCATCACAGCTCTGAAAGAGCGGAATTGGGATTGGATCCATCCAGTCTAAAGACCTGTATCAGCTCTCTCTTCCTTTGTAGTAACACCAGGCAACCAAGAGAGTATGACAAACCCAAATCTATCCTGCAATACTGCCCTTTGATCCCAGAGGACAGGTTCCCAGGAGCACATACCCACTCCTGTCTTCAGAGACCTGCTGTCCCCTTCCTTGTCTTTGTGCACAAAGAACCCCTCAAATCCCATGCTGGCTCATTTCACCAGCTCCCCATCTGTCATGGTAAGACATCTCCTCCCTGTCCAGTTCTATCTGTTCGAGTCAGAAGGAGAGCATCCACCCTGAAAACAGGTGGGAGAAGAGAGAGTCCTCAGGGACAGGCTACAGGAGGACACTGATGCAGAGGGAAGCTGTTGTGGGGTGCTATGCACAAGGAATCCTTTCAGGATTTAACTTAATCCACTCCCTCGATTAAGCTACTGCAAACTGAAGTCAGTCTACTCTGCAACTGCCCATTTAAAGCACAGTGTGCTTCGCCTAATCCCTTCCCTTCAAGGCTTTTCTTAATTTCTCCTTCATTTTGCAGTGTATTTGCATGAGGCAGCTGCCAGGTGGGCTCCATGCTATGCGCACATCGAAAGCGATCCCATCTTCTATGAGTGTGCTGCAGGAGTCAGCAAAGCCTCCTTAGAGTAGGAGAGACAGGAGCCTCCTGCTCCTCCAGTACAACATAGGAAAATGTTATTTCTGGGCAAAAATGGCTGAGAAAAGAGGGAAATTTTCATGTATCCATCTATCCATCCATCCATCCATCCATCCATCCATCCATCCATCTATCTATCTATCTATCTATCTATCTATCTATCTATCTATCTATCTATCTATCTATCTACCTACCTACCTACCTACCTACCTACCAGTCTGTCTATCTACCTATCCATCCATCCATCCATCCATCCATCCATCCATCCATCCATCCATCCATCCATCCATCCACCCATCCATCCATCCACCCACTTATCTATCTTCCTATCTATCTATCTATTTGGAAAGTTCTTGTGAAGCTCAGCAACAGGAGTCGTTTGTTGCTCTACTTCATGGCATACGCTCCTTAAGTTGGGTCTCAGGGTAGAGAGAAATCTGTGGCATTCCCTCTTCTGAGCAATAGTGTCTGCTTGATTGGCTTGTTCTTGAAGTGTTTTGCTCCTCTGCAAGAAGAATGAAGTGGTCAGAGCAGAAAACCCCCAGGAGGGAGGAAATTGCTCCTGTCTTGAGAGCAGCCAAGCCTGCCTGGGGACAGATGCAAGTGAAGGGCAAGGCAAGAGGAAGAGCATAAAGTCACAGCAGGGAGCTGGGCTGGTGAAATAAACAGCCAGGGCCTCCAGAGAGACAGAAGCAAAAATGCCTGGGGATAAAACTTCCAGGAATAAAACTTCCCAGTGCTGTGCAGAGACTGCTGCAACTCAGGAAGCCAATAAATGGACCTAAAAGTAGCCTGGAAGCTGGGACCTGCTTGCAAGGGCTCTGTGGGCGGGGGAGAGCTGTTAATGAGCCTTTTCATGTCTATTCTATCTGATCTAATTCTATTCTGTCACTTTGATTTTTCTTCCAGTGTAAAAGTTAATTCGTGTTATAAATAATACCTGTTCCTTGATCTGCTTTGGGGAGCTCGTTTTGGGGAATAAAGACACCTCAAAGCTGCACATCTAAACTGGGGTCCCATCACAGCTCTACACACTGCATCACACAGGGAGCAGAACCGTTTCTCAGGCTGCAAAGAAGGAAGGGTTGGGAACAAGTTTATGAATGATCAAACCTGATACGTGGTGCCTAGTGGTTCCATTGGTCTTCATCTCTGGGATGGTGACTTCATACTACAGCAGTGGGGGATGATGGTGGCTCATGCTCTCAGGAACCTGCTGTAGCCAAGGTAAATTCTGTAGTAGTCTGGCAGTGTCTGGGCATGGTCTCTATTCTGGGACATTGTCTGCAGGTCAAGCTTCCTTCATTTCTGAAGGCTCCCCTTGAGCCAACTCTGAAGACAAGCCAATGGATGAAGGAATCTTGCCCCCTGTGCTTACTACCTGGCTTTTCATCTTGTTTCTATGAGGGAAACCTTTCCTGCCACTTGTCTCCTTCTCTGCTTCCAGCAATCAACCAGCCCAGATTTCTCTGTTCTCTGCTCTTCTCATCTGCCATACGAGGGTTTTGCTAATCAGCCAGGTGCTGCAAAGTCAGAGAAGGAGAGAGCTGCTCTGCATATTTGGCTTGATACGAGCAGTGCTGACATTGAAAAGGAGGCATGCGGTGAGCGTTTTTGGATGGAGAGGGGCAGTTGGTTTGCACGTTTGGAGCTCTGTATCTGATGGTGGGTATGCACCAGTTGATGGGGACGGGGTTAGTGGTAGTTTAAGCCATTAATCAGCTTTTGGGGGGTAAGTTGGTTCTATATAACTGTTCTTCTCCCTCTGCCTACAGCAGGGAGCTGGAGTCACCTGGGCAAGTTTTGAGTGGGCAGAAGCTTGACTGGATGGAGGCAACCTTTTGGCAGCTCTTCCCATGCCAATGGGTTCTGGGTGCTGGTAAGCTACCCCTGAACAAGCTCCTTGTTTAGACCTGTGCTTCAGACATCTCAAACTGGGAGTCCAGCTTTACCACCACTTCTTGGAGGAGAAACAGTGAACCAGTGGGAGACCTCCAAGACTTGGAAGAATCCATTCAATGTCCTCTCTTTATTCTGTTTCAGCTCTGAGAAGGTGAAGGAGCTCTGCTGTCTTTGTCTTATTCCATGGTACTGCAGTTCATCCCCACATGCTGCATTCTACTCTGTCCCTCCCTGTAGCTTGCTGTAGCTATTAGGAGGTTCATGCACCCATAGGTTGGCAGCACTGTGTAAGTACAGCCTTTCATCTCCTCATTGGCTTGGTATTCTTGAGTTTTAGCTTAGAACCCATGCTCTTTTTTCTGCAGTCAGATCAGGCTGTGAAACTTTAATTTGCTGATTTGCTGCCCTGCAGTTCTTGCATCCTCTCGGATTCCCTGCTTGGCTGCCTTTCCCTTCTCTTGACTGTCTACAGTTTTGGATAATTTCTTCTTCTTCTTTTTTTTTTTTTTTGTCTAAACTGTCCTAGCCTGTATTCACTGGGGCAATTTGCATTTTATTATTTTCTGCACATATTTTGGAGGTTTCCTATCCATTTTTATTTCCTCTCTGGGGCTCATCGCTTCCTTCTATTTAGCATTATCTATAAGGCTCTATCCTTTAAACCTGTTTCAATTCATTTCCAAAGTCTGAAGCTTAGCTGACCCGGAGGCTCTCCCAGCAGGGAAGACAATAAATTGTTAGGACACAAAAATTGCCTGCAGGGATTAGAAGGACATCTGGCATCTTTTGGGTCTTGGAGATGACCAGCAAACATTTGGGATACACTGACGCTCTCCATGTCCTGCAGTTGTGCTGCTTTATTAAGTCCACAGCTTTAATTCAGATCAGAAACGAGCTTTTAAAACAAATCTCCCATCATCTGTGTTTACTTTGCCTGGACAGTCATTGTGGAGTGCTCCATGAGCACATGAACTTAATTCCATATGGATGGCATTGAGCCGCCGAAAGCATTTTGGGAGCACATCTGACATTCTTTGGGTGTAGTGGAGATTCAGCCCAAAGGACTGCATTGTGCATGGCATGAACATTGGGTTTCCAGCACTGCTGGCTTCACTCCATGGAGCCACACTAATTACTCTGTACTGCTTGCTAATGAGGAGATCGCCTGCGCCAATGCTCAGCTTGCTGCACGTGAGGGAGCAGGGCTCCAACTCTTCCAAATCCTCATCAGGGCTGAGATCATGTAAGGCTTGCTTAAGTACATTGGTGGCTTTCCATTATCCCTGCTGAGACTGAAGTGACACAGGTCCAGAGCAGTCCATGTTCTGTACTGTGAACAAACAGGTCGCATTTCTCCAGCTATAAACAATTCCTTTTGGAAAACTGATTTTTCTTAGTGCCATTTTTTTTTTTTTAATGCAGTTTCCTGCTTTTCATTATACTAGCTAGTGAGTGTCCAACCTTTTAGTTTGCTTAGGCTGCTCTGAATGAAGAGGAATTGCCTCGGGCCACATGTAATGTGGGTTGCTCTGAAAGTAATGCCTCCTATTCATTTCCATGGAAACTACAACAGATACAATGAGCACAGTAACACTGGTAGTGCAAATTCTCAGCTACAAAACATCCATTTTCAATAGAGTCACCACCGTTAGCCATGCTAATGAACAGAAGCCTGCATTCCACACTGGTAAAGAGCTGCATCAGCAGAGGTGACCCACTGCTGCTGTCACCACAGCTGAAACAAACCACCCAGCCCTCACTGTGCCAGCATCCACTGCTTGGTCTCCATTAATGTCTATCAAGCATCAGTGAATGCCATTGTGTGTCATCGTTTCCTCATGGAAGAATCCCATTCCACACCATTGCTCCACACACACTTCCATGTCAGATGCCATTCTGTCACAGCAACAACATGTAACAGGATTTGGTGGGAAGGTTCAACCTCTACTGCCATAAAGGTTCCAGAAATCTGGTAAAGAGGGGTTGGTAGCTGTGTATGGGAACTGTTGAGTCAGGGCCTGAGCCACTGATGGAGCACCTGGGGAAAGGAGCCCTGGAAGCACAGGTGAAGGCAATTCAGCTGTGTGATAGGAAGGGATGGAGCCTGGCTGCACCTCTCTTTGGTCTCATTTAAGGGCTGACTGCCACTGGGGAAGGATCTCTTTCTGGAGATCCTTTCTTGCTGGAGCTTTCCCCTGGAATCTTTTGATGCAGGTGAGCAATCTTCTTCCTTTCCTTTATAGCACCTCTCTGCTGTGCCAGTCCTTTCGTCATCACACCTTTGTTGCAGTGCTTTTCCCATTGTATTAATGTGTCCATTTGCTATAGCAGCACATGTGGGGTCCCATTTGGGATGCTGCATGCATGTGGGTCTGGGGAAGGCTCACAGCTATGTAGGAATTCAGAGGTATGGCAGAGGTGAGAGTGATGACATGAGGAAGATCTGCTGATATGCAATGAAGGATGGATTAGAAGATCTCCACAGAAAATAGATTTTTGTTCTAATGCCTATTGAACAGCTTTCTTTTTACCTCCTGCCCTTTTATTTGCTTTGAGAAGGGAAGGGAGGGCTCTGTGTGCAATATTGGAGAGCTTTTCCTTTTCTCTTACTTGAAAAGACAGGGAACCAGTCCTGAGAAAAATGGCTTCTTCTTACACTTTCAACCTTCCAGTGAAAGTCATTTGGTTGGATTACTTTTGCATCTTCCAATTTCTCAGTGCTGCTGATGCAAATATGTGTTATTTTTAAAATTGAAACAATGCAGAGTGCATTAAAAGAACACAAATCTAACACTTGTACTAAATTCAATCTAGGCTTTAAACAAATCTGCACAATAGCCTTAAAATTAGCAGTACAATTACAGATATTACCAGTCCATTGGTTCATCACAAACAGCATTTGCATTACGCCCTTTCTCCTCAAGTTTCCATTTCCCACGCACACAAATAACTTACAACCAAAATATTATAATCACATTACATATATTTTTTTCAGTAAGGAGGCAAAAGGCTTCTGAGCCAATTTTCAAAATGGCAATAGAAATGGAGATATGGCCAAAACTCCGAGCTGGCTTGATTTCCACGGCAGAAATGTTTCTGTCTCTCGATCCTAGCAGCCTGTCTATATGAAGAGGAATAGACAGAGCTGGAGGGCTTTGCTATCATTTGCCCTTCAGATCCAGGATGGTTTTAAAGATCCATCCATGACCACATACATGTTCATTTCGATTCCTTCCCATCCAGTTACCTGTAAATCTTTTTGCTTTTGTCATGCTTAGAGGACGTTTGTTTTTTTTTTTTTCCCCCACAAAGTGGATGCTTTTGTCCAGCTGGATTTTTTTATGTATTGGAAAATAGAGTAAATTGAACCAGATAAAGTTTTAGAATTGAAGCTGTCCTTCCAACCGCCTGCTTGGAAGCTGATGTGCATTCTGTATTCATCAGAGGAGAGTCGAAGCTCTTCAGTGCAGGTTGCATTGTAGCTCAGTTAGAAGACAGCGCACACACCCTCCAGGTGAAGGCAAATAAGACAAAATTAGGGAGGTGAAATGTTTTCCTCTATGACTATTCTACATGAAAATCCATCTGGGCATGGACTTTAGTCCTGGGCTGTCTCTGAGGCAGTGCAATGAACTGGCTCACACAAATACCAGAGGCACAGTATTGCTACTTCAATCCTTCTCAAGGCTCTGGAATTCCAAACTTTGGCATCACAAGGTCAAGGGAGAAAGTAATTCAATGTGCTCTTATGCCTTCTGCTCCCCAAACTCGATTTGAGGGTGGCTGCAGGGGAAGCTCGTGCCAGGGGTGAAGTGCAGCAGAGCCCAGAGGGGCTGCAAGGCTCTGGTGCATGGCAAGCAGGAGCAGCTGGCATCCCTGCCTGGACAACGGGCTGCTTCTGCAGGTGACAGCTCTTTTCTTGCAGAGGAGTACAGTGTCTGCAGGTAGGCATTACTGGGGCAGTGACTCTATTGGGACTGGTTGTGCTAACTGGGCACATGAAGCACATCCATGATGTCCTTATCTGAGATGGCATTTCCAGTTCCTTCTCACAACCCATCAATCTTACTGGACTCTCACGTCCTGCTTATTTCTCTTGGAGTCATCCTGAAGCATCACTACCACCCTAACTTGCCTCCCTGCTGCTTTTTGATCTGCTGCCATGAACTATGACATGTCTGGATCTGTGCTGGGTGGCCCGTTGGCCAGTTTGAGAAGATCAGGGTTGTGCTCTCCCTGCCTTCCCAACAGCATTGATTCCCTCTGCTCAGCTGCAGGTTCTCATAACACCTCCCATCTCTAAGACCTCTCCATGTGGCTGAATTCACTTATACAAAAGGGCTGGCAGACGGTTGGGCAGACTAGACAGTGATCCCATCAGTCTTTGTTCTTTATGAAACCAGGCTAAAAATGAGGGTTTTTTTCCCTCAGTGCAAGCAAGTTCACATTCTTTCTAAGGGCTCTTTGATGATCAAACGTTTTCTTATTTTATGATGTTTTGTACTCCCTTCCCAAAATAACAAATTTCCTAATGGAATCAGTTAGGCTATTATTTCTAACATCTCTGCCACAATCTGACAGTGTTTCCTCTAAGTCCAGGTGCACAGATCTTAGCAGACTTTTTCTTGCACAAGGCAGGAAGAGATTAGGATCCAAATCTACCACAGAGTCAGAAAGCCCAAAGAAATCAGCATATCTCTTAGGCTGGAAGGGAATCTTGAGATCCTCTAGACTAAGCCTTTCATTCAAGCAGTTTCACCTAGAGCAAGTTGTCCAGGACTATCTCCACGTGGGTATTGACCATCTCCAAGAATATCTCAGCCCTTCTGGGCGACCTGTGCTTGATTTCCTCCACAGTGAAGTTTCCTGATGTTCAGATAGGACAAACTCAAGCACAGAAGATTCTCATTGCCTCTTGCTCAATCAATGGGCGCTGCTAAAAACTCCCATCAGGTATTTATACATGTTGAAAAGGTATCCCTGAGCTATCTCTTCTACAGTCCCTTCTCTCTCGGTCTTCTCTCATACATCAGATGCTCCAGTCCTTTAAGCATCTTCCCAGCCCTTTTCCTGATACCATATAGACATAAGTATGTTCATATCTTTCCTGTACTGGGGAGCCCAGAACTGGACGCATCATTCCAGTGCTGAGTAGAAAGAAAGGATCGCATCTCTCAACCTGGCAGCAATATTTCTCCTAATCCAGTCCATGAAGCTCTTGGCTTTCTTTGCTGCAAGGGTATATTGCTCATGATCAGCTTGAGATCCACCTGGACCCCAAGGTCCTTCTCTATTGACTTTCCTGCTGGTTGGAGTCCACTACACACCTGTGCGTGGGGTTACTCCTTCCCAGGTGCAGGATTCTGCATTTCCCCTTGAGATTCTTTTATGGTCTTCCTCTCTTCACACTTTTCCAGCATGTAGATGTCCCTCAGAGTGGCACCACAACTGTCTGGTGTATCAGCCACTCACCCTTGTTTTTGATCTACTCACTTCTGTGTTTTGTTCCACTGCTCAGGTCGTTAACGGAGCTACTAAACAGCACTGGCCACAGCACTGACCTCTGATTTATGGAACCATAAGTGTTGTTTGGGTTGGAAGGGGCCATTCAAGGCTATCTGGTCCCACTTCCCTGCAATGAACAACCACAGTTCAGTCGTGCTCAGAGCCTCATCCTGCCTGACTTTGGGTGACTCCAGGGATGGGGCATCCTGAAACTGGGCTTTGTGCTGCTTATGACGACCCTCTGGGTCTCTCCTCTCAAGATGATGAGACATGAGTACAAATTTCATGTTGTTGAGTGGTTATTTTATCCACTTTTCATTTACATTTCAAATAGAGGAGTTGTAGACTAACAGTCTCCTTTTGCCCCTAAAAAGATGGCAAGCAAAAGCAAGTTTGCTGTTACTTTTTGGATCATCTTCATTTGTTCTTAGCAACCACGATCTATGTAAGACAATAAAACCTGTAATGAGTTTCAGGACTGCTCCTTTGTACGTGCATCACTGATGGAAAGCACCACTGGGCTCTGCCATTCAGCAGCTCCTGCCAAGAGCTATCAAAGCTGGCAGCTGTTCTACAGTCTGGATATTTTTCACTTGTGGAGAGATAACTGGTGCAAAGTTGAGGCAGCAGCCTTCAGAAGCATTTCTTGGAACTTCCCTGAATGCAGTCCGTAGCCTGGCATTAAAACCTTCCCAAAGAACAAGGTTAGCCAACAGTAACTTCTCCATGAGCAAATCAATGAAAGATTCAAGGTCTGTCCAGAGAGACTAATTATAAAATGAAAGCCAAGGAGGCAAACAAGCATTCAAAGTGAATAAAAAAGGAATTAGTTGGGAAAAAAAAATAACACAAAATGCCTCAACACACGGGTTTCCTGATGTTGGCTTGAAAGATCTGACATTTATTTGGTGGAGAACAAGGAGGGCCATCTCTCTTGTGGGTCTGACCTTCTTGCTCTCTTTTTAAGAGGTTTCAAATATTGGAAGTTAACGTTTCTTGGAGGAACATGACATCTAATCAAAAGCCAGAGATTTTCAGCCACTTTATTCTACGGGACATGGAGATGTGTAAGTTGGTCAGCCCTGCCTGATGTGCCTTTCTGTATCAAAGCTTCTGTTAAAAGACTTCCTTGGAAAAATCTCTCCTTGAGTTTCTCATGATCCTGCTTCACCCATACTCCTCGTATTTACCCTGTTGGTTTGGCTTATGCTTTTTTTTTTTGCATTGAGCAATGAAGCTTAAATTTGGGCATTTGATTTTAGGCTAGATAATAGGTGAAATCTGACAATATTTATCTGAATGGCATTGTTGTTTATTTTATTGTAACATGGAACAGACTGTTTACCTGTCTGAGCATTCCTAGCTCATTTCTCTTTTCCATCCAGACACACGAACAGTTGAGATATCCAATAGCTGTCACACTCCAGGTTTCCTTAACAGCCCTAAATTGCAGTTCTTAAGCTCTACCTCCTCTCTCATAACCCTGCATTACAGACACTTTACCCAGAAATCAGATTTCAAATGGGAAAAAGCGGCATCACTTTTATCCAACGTAACACATGCACGGCGCTTGTGATGCATCTCTATCTGCAGCATCTACAAAATCACATCTTATCTTTGATTTTACAGATGCAGCTTTTGCTACCCTGTGCAGGGAGAGCCCTTCAACCCTACAGCTGGGTACCTAATCTGGAGGAGCCAGGCTGGCTGAGGTTCCACCTCCCCATGGCCATTTGCTGCGATTCTCTCCTGCCTTTCCTCTGGAAGCTCCAGCCTTCATCAGACTTTTCTTGGTACAGCTGAAGATGGCAAAAAAGGGAGATCGCACACAGCTGTCCTGTGGTTGCCATCCATTATCTCCTTGTTCCAGGCTTGCCTTGAATTTGTTATCCTCAGGCCGTTTCTTATGTGTCAAAATGGAGTTTCCCCCTGTGCCTCATGCTTTAATAAACCCTAAAGGCTCCATCCTACTTTCATCTCCATGTGTGAGATGAAAGTCACGTGGACGTAGCTGGATTTACACGCTATGAGCAGAGCCCACTTTTCAGCTTAACCATGCAGCTTTTGGTTCTTTTTCTGTTTTGCTCATAGGTGCACAGCCATCTGCCCCTCTACTACAGTGCTGTCTGCCATCTGTCCTAGGAAAATAAAATAACTGTAAACTCCAAATGCTCGCAGGCTGCAGAGTTAACAGCTGAGATGGTACTGAGCATGCAGAACAGGAGGCAGCAGATTATTAATTTTGGCTGATTCCTAACCTGAGTTATTTGGGCACTTTTGACCAACGGAAAGTTTGAATGATGGAACAAGCAGAGATGATGGTCAGGGCTGCACAGTAGCTGCCTGAAGAGATCTCTGTTGCCTTAAAGAGTGTGGCATGGAGGTTTCAGTGCAAGGAACCTCTACCTCCAGGTGCTGCTGATGTCAGAGGGTGATGCTCAGATATCTGAGATAGTTCAAGGGTGACTGGCTGCTAACAAGGCAGGGTACCTCAGTGCTGGTCTGGCCAATGCCCTGCATCCTGCTAGGACCCGTGGGAAGGATGGCTGTGGCCATCTACAAAGCTGCTCCCTCTGCAGGAATGAAGTCCTCATCGCAGAGCTGCTCTTCCTCCTTTGGGTTCTCCTCCTCTTCGGGTCCTGATTTGCCTGGTACGTACACCAGCCACATCATAGAATTTTTTCAGTTGGAAGGGACCTTTAAAAGTCATCTAGTCCACCTCTCCTGCAGTGCACAGGGACTTGATAGGGTGCTCAGAGTCCCGTGCAGCCTGACCTTGGGTGTCTCCAGGAACGGGGCACCCACCACCTCTCTGGGCAACCTCTGCCAGTGCCTCACTACCCTTCTCCAATATAAGGAAGAAGTGTTTTACAATCTACGTCTCACCTCTTAGTTTGAAACCGTTTCCCCTTGCCCTATCCAAACTGTTGAAATATCTTCTTAGATCCCCTTCCCAGCAAAGGCTGGGATGCCAAGCCACGTTCGCTAATAGTTGCATTTTTAACAGAGGTGAAATACAGCGGGCTCTGATATTTCTCAGGCATCTGCTCTCTGCAAGTCATCAGCCAACACGCAGGCAGGGGGCCCGGTGTGATCATTCGGATGGTACTGTGCTTATTTTCAGTCTTTCTTCCTTTTCTGCTTGTGGTAAGGAGACAGACAGAAGCAGGTATGTCCTGCCCTGCTCCCCCACACCACTTCAGGGCAGCGGGGGGTCTGCGTGTACTGCAGCATTTTCAGAGAAAAAAGGCAACTATCCCTAAAAGCTCTTGATTACCTGCTGGGAACGTAGCAGAAGGCTGGTGTCGAATACAGATGATAGCTTTGTGGGCCTAAAACGTTGAGGACAGAGCTCCTTCTGGAGGATTTTACCCCACCAGGAGCTCTTTTTCGCCTAGTTTAGCTCCAAAGGATTTTAATAGCTCTGGCCTTGATCTCTTCACCAGCACATGAATGACAGCTGCAGGAAGAACTATAACATTTTAATTGACATTTGTGTTTAGAAGCTCAACTATAATTAGAGGCAAGTGAATCATCTGCAAGAAATAATTAATTCAGGCAGTGCTGCCTTTCTTCCTCTTCGTGAATTTTCTAAGAGCAGGTTGCTACGTTCTCAAGACCATTCTTCATTCCGACTTAGTCACGCATCTTCTCTTGGTCTGATGATGGCTTGCAGCAGGCAGTGGCAGGGCCTGGGATTTCCCATTGCATTGGTCAGCAGCACAAGTTAAAAGCTGGTGTTCCCAGTTCTCAGTTAGATGGCATAGGGTGGTTGTATGGCGTTGGCTGTGTGGATGTGAATTTCATATCCAAGTATAGAAATGCCGTTTAAAGCAGTTGTGATGTGTTGGAGAGATGAGATCTGTGCAGTGCCCAGTGCCAATTTCTCCAAGTGTTTGGCTCCAGACACCGTGGAATCGTTTTTGGGGGTTGGAACTTGATGATCCTTGGGGTCCTTTTCAACCCAATCCGTTCTATGATTTAGGACTCCTGCAAGTAAACCCCAGACAGAGTTTCATCATCAACCAATCCCAGGTGGTTTCATGAAGGATGAAACTCTGGGCCAACAGCCAGTTCTCAAGTCATCCATCAGCAAAATGGAGGAAGGAATCTTGGTGCATTTCTTTTCCTGTTGACTTGGTCTTGCAATGGCACAAGACACCAGACACCCTGATTTCCAAGCCTCCAGCTTTGGGCTCTCATTAGAAGTTGGAGACCTGTTTTCTGAACAGGAATGTTGGCTGGACAGTCTCTGGATGAAGCAAGGGCCTGTGTTCATAGGGTGCTGGTGAAGTGGAGAGAAGGTAGGGTAGATGTGGCACTTAGGAGATATGGCTTGGTGGGTTGGTGGTTGGACTAGATGATCTTAGAGGTTTGTTCCAACCTTAATGTTTCTGTGATTCTGTGAAGGTGGTTTGTTCTTTTGCTTTGGGTCCAGGTGAGCTGGTTCCTCCATCCTGAGGAGCCCTCAGTTTTCCAAAGGTGTCTGCTGTTTTCTGAGCGTGTGGAAATAAGAGAACCAAGGATCACCAGTAACAGCACTTCATTTTCTCCCAGTCTCCATAGTTTCATTCTACCTGCTGGGAGCTGGAAGCTTTACAATGAAATTTGCTAAGGCTCAAAAGCTGGAAGAAATGTTCAGGATGGAGGGTTTAGGGATGCCTCAATTATCTGAATGGGAAGGAAATGACCCAGGAAATCAGGGTGAAAACAACATCAGTGCAAACTGATAGCAGATCAACCTCAGGTTACTTAAAAGAGATACACCCACAAATGGATTTTGTCTTTGGAGTCTGAGTGCCATCAAGACGGTGTCTGTGACACGCTGTGTGCATTTACGAGGGCCTGGCAACCTTCCCTCCACCAAGACAAGCAATCCATGACTGGAGGCTTAGCCCGAAGGCTTGGAAGCCCTGGCTGTGTGATCAGGAATTGTGGCAGAAACCAGATCATTTCCTGCCCTGCCACGTCAGCTCGTCTTGGCTCAGCCTCCTTCCCTCAGATTGGCCGTGATTCCCTTTCTTATATGGATTTCATTTTTTTAGTGTTTCGTTTGTGCCTTCGACTGTTTCCTAACAGTTCCGTGCTCTTGTTTGCTATTTTGCATTTAAGCTTATTTCTCCCTAAGAGCTTGATGCAAAGCCCAGTGTAGCTATATTTGCCCTGAGTAATTGTTATGTCTTTAACAGTCTTAATATGGCTTCTTAAACAAGTTGTGCGTTTTTCATCTGGGAGCATCAATAAGCAAGTGCTGACAATACTTTCAGTTTTTATTAACTTGTTATTAGTGGCCTAGACAAAGAACTTGCAGTTTGTACATAGCTGTAGAGTCTAATCTAATCTGATCTATCTATCTGATGTACTTGGCTGGGCAATCAGCCACAGCTTGGTAGCTGTGGAGTATGAAGTTCATCTGCCAAATAGCTGAAATGACAAAAAGGACAGCAGCTGAAAAGCAATTATTAATTGATGTGTTTTTGATTGAAGTTAGCTGCTATTGATCATCTCACTGCTTAAATGAACGAGGCTCATAATGTAATCTTTATGCTGAACATTGATGCACCGCGCACCTTCCTCATTGATCTGTTGCGCATTGGCAAAGTTATTTAGCATCTCATTACATGAAAATCAATGATGAGATCGTATTACACAATCTGAGGCCCAACTGTGGCACTTCTATTCAAATCTGTAGCACAGCCACCACAACAGAGGAATTCATCTGAGGGGCTCTCAGTCGCCATCAATCTGTGGGATGCGTATGCATATGTGTGTGTATAAAATTAAAACAAGAAACTGCTAGTTGGAAATCATTATACCAGCTGATAAGCAGTTTTATAAGATATTTTATATTAAAATCCACTGAAATGTTTTTCTAAATTCTTCTGCATCTTCTGGGTGAAGTTGCCGTAATTCACTCGATAGAGTTTTTTATACTGCACCATATGCTTTCAAACCCTAGCTGTTTTACATCATTAACATAACCGAGGGATAAAATTAGAGTGAGGTCTTGATATGCTGTCCCACCGTGGCACTTCGCCAGCTCATAGCAGGGCTTGGAACTGGCTGTGGGTGGACTGGTGCACGATTCATGAGACTTCATAGCTGGGCCTTGGATGAGCAGTAGGACTGCTCTGCTGCAGATCTTAGGGTAGAACCACCCAGGAGCACGTCCTGAATCAGGCTCGTGACCCAGCATCAGGGCATCTAGCTGGAAACAGGGACCACGATGCACATATTGCCTCTCCGCTGCTGTAATTGACTTGGAACATCCTGCACAAAGAGGTCCAAGGAGGTGTTCCAAGACCATGGGGATGTGGTTATGGGCATTGTGGGGGTGGGTTGGGGTTGGCTTTGAGGATCTGAGAGGTGTTTTCTAACCTTCACGATTCTATGATCCACTATGCCTATCTCACATGCATTTTTTTTTTTTAACTCTTTCACCACCCAGATACCTCTGGGTTTCATTTTCATCCCATCATCTAGCATGTCCTTTAGCAATGAAGTGGAAGCAGTTTTTCACCTTTCCTCATCCTGCCTCCCTATCCATCTTCACAAAATCTTCTTAACACCAGCTCAGAAGTTTGTTTCAATTAAATCTGCTTGGAAAAGGTCATCCACACACACTGTAGCAGCTTCTATCTAAGCATCACGTTTATGTAGATTTTTTTTTTTTCTCCAGGGTTTCTAAAACATTCGAATTATTTCCTGGATGTTTTCTCAAATTCTAACAAAGTATCTCCATTCCATATGCTCCTGATTCATATATGTCACAGGCTGATAATCAGCTTCAGGATTGCAAGAGTTGCATGTTGGCTTTATACAACTCTCTTTTATCTGCTGAGCAACTTGATGTTGTTCAACTCTTTGTTGTCCTCCCCTTTTCTGGTTGGGGACAGCACCACCTTTTGTGCTGAACTGAGCATTTTGGGTTCTCCATTGAAAATTTTAATTACGAAAGCTCTGTTTGTGTCTTTTGCAAATGCCTCATTTCTCTAAAAGCAGCTCCTGGGCAATTATCCATGATTTCATTTGTGGTTAGTCCATTTAGCTACTAATACTGCTGAATAAATCTCAAGACCTTCATTTCTAAGAAAGCCAAATGTTATATTGGGTACTCATCTGCCCATTTGTCCACCCACCCACCCACCCATCCATCCACCCACCTGTCTATTTCCCATCCTTTGGTGTAACTGAACACTTCCCAGGTAAATCAATTCTCCATCAGTATGGAGACTCACTCATTCACAACAGCTGAGCCCACTAAAAGCAGTTTCTTGCCATAAAAATCATTTGATGCTGTGGGTGAATTACCAGTCCTTGTAAACTCTGTGCTTCTAGTTGTAATTTATCCTAATTTAGCTCTTGTATTGTCTCGTGTATTGTCTCTGAATAAGGCAATCTTGAAAATGCAGTCTCAGATACAGTAATGCATACTGAAAGCCTGCAGTGGAGTTATCCAGCAGCTTATCTTCTCTACCTGGTGATGCTATTCAAGAAGGCTTTTTTTTTTTTTTTTTTTTTGAGCTGGCAAGTCTTTGCAAAATATTTTCTTAATGGCTTCTGTCCAAAAAACATATTTTGCCAAGAAAAAATTGACAGCATTGGATTGTTGTCTAGCGTTGAACAATTCTTATTTTTGGGGGCAATTTTAAATTAAAAATTAACAGTCTGCTCTGAGACTGACTTCCCTGTCGCATCTGCACTTAGCATCTCTACCACCCCTCTCTGTGGACATGGGACCTTGAGGAGCAGAACCTGTCTTTGCCATGAAGTATCTCCCACAGACAGTGCTACAATTCCACGTTAGCATGTTGAAACCTTTAGTCAGTTAACTAGCACACGCATTCTACTTCTTTCTTCCAGAAAGTGAGAAGCACATATTACGTCTCATTAGCCATGCTGTGCATCCCCTTTTTAAATCAGAGCGTCCCACATCGTGGTCCTTCTTGGAATATGGCAGCTGGGTAATAGGAACATGTCAAGGAGCCTGCCTGGGCATGGGCACAGCTGGTCAATCAGGCACTAATTGAGTCATGGGTGGTTTCTTTTACTGGCTTGCAGTCCATCGTTCTAGATCAGAGTTTTCCTCTTTCTGGTGTGCTATGGGCCACGCTGGTCCCAGAGATATGAGGGAAGAAGGAAAAACAGCCCGTGCTGAAGTTTGGGACCTCCTGCCTGAAGACCACCTCTGTTATTTCAGGTGTTGTAACTCCATTATGGCACCAAACGTCGGTGTACGTGAGTGCCCGTGTGCTTGCCTGCACGTACAGGGTAGCAGCAGTGCCCCAGGAAGATGCTCTGACTCCTGGTGCACCTCCTGTACCTGCAGCAATCCCAAGTGTTGTTGGCACAGCAGGGATGGATTTCTGTACCCACCACCTTCCTTGCTTTGTGATCTGTCGCTGGACTGAAATGCACGCTCAGCTCTTTGCATAGGGATGCTGCTGGCTGCTTGCAGCACTGCCCTACAGACCAAGGGCAGAGTTTCCCCCTCAGAGATCCCTGGGGTTTTCCCTCTGCTCTGGCTCCTGCCTGGAAACCTATTTCAGCTCTCTCACAATTGACCCCACTTATGTGGCACTTAACCACGAATTACAGCCAGCAATTTGGAGCTTCTGTCACTGGTTATTTACATGTGTTTATTCCTGGGTATCACCCTACTGCTCCAGCCTCAGAAGCTGCTAAAAAGGCAGCAATTAGCAAAGAAATACGCACATGCAATTTACTGGTGGTGTAGTAGCTCAGGGCCATGGGGGCATGACTCCAGCTGAGAAAGGCTCTGCTCTCTCCTCCCTGCCTCCCTCCGATCTGGCTGTGAGCTGTAGATGTGGCTGAGCTGAAGGGATGCCAGCAGGTCCCTGCACTTCCACGCCACTCCTGTTGCTAAGGCAACTCCATCTTTTGGCTGCCAGCAGCGTGATCTGGAGCCGTGCTGTGAAGCAGTGAGGGGGTAGCAGCAATAATGAGGCAGCAGGCTGCAGCCTGCATGGCCCTGTTGGCCTTGGCTGGCTGTGATGGGGTGACATCTCCGTGGGGATGCTAGCCCAGGGCCCATCGAGGCCATGGGAAGTGTTCTACATCCAACATCTCATGGGAGATGTCTGTGCTGAGGGCTGCTCCCCTGGTTGCCCAAGGGTGGCATGGTGGAGAGGATGCCCAGCAGAAGAGAGCATAGCTCAGCTCTGTTCTGTGGGTTTGGTGGGCTGCTGTGGTGGGCATAGAGCTGTGGGCATGACTCTGAGGGTACAGGGCTGTGGGGTCTGCTTGGTGTCCGTGAGCCAAGACATCTGCAGGCTGTATGAGCTGTTTTGGAAGGTTAGTTTGAAACCATTTCCCCTTATCCTATCGCAGCAGACCTTGCTGAAGTCTCTGTTCCCTTCTTTCTTACAGACACCCTCTAGAGACTGAAAAGCTGCTTTGAGATCTCCCTGGAGCCTCTTCTTCTCTTATCTCATAGCCCCAGCTCTCTCAGGATCTCCTATATGGTGTGTACCTGGTCCTCCCTGCTGCCCTGTGGCACATGCTATGCAGAGGGTGCCTCTCTTAGAAGACAACCCAATATCTTATCCCTGTGAAAGACCTCCAAGACTCAGCTCTCTGCTGCCTTTCGGCAGGATTCCTCATTGCTTTGCCTTTGGGTTTGGCAGTATGGCTTCTTCAATGACACTGCTTCTAGGAAGATGCAGTGGTGTAACAGCTTTGGGCCAGGACTTGTTCTGGTTTGGGTGGAGCAAAGAAGGCTCCTATGGTAGGTGCCTTCTCTAGGGGAGTTTCTAAATCTGCACTAACTCTCTCCATCAAATATGTTGCTACTTTTATCAGAAGTTTTTCTTATCTGCTCCTAGCAAGAAATCCCACACACATCATTCCATGGCTCCGGTTGCTCAAAAATACTCGAAAAAGAAAACAGAAGGCATTAAATCAGCTCTAGTATTTGACAAAACAGTCTGTATTTATTTACATCTGGCTGAAGCTTTTGACTGATACCTTTTCACAGTAAAATACGAGAGGGAATATTCATTTTGATGCCACGTTCCATTTTTAAAAGGAGATTCTAAAAGAAAGCGCTTCGTTTCAGCTCAAAAGTTTGCTGTAAAAACACAAAATATCAACTTCAGGAATCTGAACAGAGTCCGAAAAGGAGAACAGAGTTATTGTATAACCTTTCTCATTCCTGCTAAGGAGGAAGACTTGTGACCACCCTATTCAGACTTGCTCTACCACCCAGCTTGAGCAGAGGTCCCCTTGGAGGTTTGCATTTGTGCGTTTATGAAAACAGCTCACAATGATTAATCTTTGCTGTGCTACCTTGTGCTTCTTGGTGGTGGTTTCATTCATGAGCTGATGCTCAGTCCTGTAAATGGATTCATTATTCATATGAGTGCTATAAGTGCAGGTAAATAATTTCTGTTCTCCAGGGTTGCAGAGACTCTTTGTTGTGACAGTTGACTGCTAATGAGCGTTGGTTGCATGCAATGGGTCAGCTGAGACAATTTCTATCCCTCCATTGGGTTACTGAGTCTTTTTTACATTTTTTAGGAGTGCAACAATTAAAAGTGAGTGAAAAACAGACAAGCCTGCCTTCAGCATCCAAAAATAATGATCTACATGCAGAGACAACACTGGGAGAGAAGCGACAAACACTGCAAAACCAACAGAAAATAATTAACAGTTATCCATTACTTGTGTGGAGGGTTTATTCAATATTTCATGCTTTTTCAGCAAACGGGAAGGGTAGAAATGTACTTCTGATGTCCTGGTAGTAACATTCAGCAGCTGGAGCTGAAAGTGGGTATGATATGACTTGTTAGGAAAGTAATGAGAATCATAGACAGCAAGGATTCCCAAGCAAGCATGCAAACGCACCAGCTGCTAAAGCTGGTGCTATTTCCAGGAAGCAGCCTCCTTTCCCCAAGCACTGGATGGAGATGGAGGGCTAAGCAACATCACCAAGCAACCCAATCTTGGAGCGTATTTCATTGGTACACCATGGCTGAGGCAGAGATAGGCCTGCCTAACAAAGTAAAAGCTGAGCAGGGCCCATGTTTTACACAAAGCAAGGTTCATTTGTATAGAAATGAGCTGCCGTGCAAGAGATAATGGTTTATTATTGCACTTTGCAGATCTCCATTCATCCTCAGCTCATGTGACTCCGGCTACAGCCAAGTCAGTTTGAATTAATTTCTCACGTATGGCTCCGTGAGACAATGCATCAGATGTTTTAATAAAATTCAGACAGGCTGCAGCTATCAGGGTCCTTTCAGACACTAATTAGGGGTTTCTATTAAAAAACCCACAATCCTCCATCCTCCATCCTCCCCCCCGCCCCAAAAAAAGACCCAACAAAAAACAACAGCCATCAATTTTCCTGGTACTGTCTTTTTGCAATAGTGATACTTGCAAATTTCATCCTCCTGGATGTTTATAAATTCCTGCCTTTAATATTTAACATGTAGTACATTGGTTTATGAAGGATTAGGCAGATATTACAGTCAGCCCAGTGCCAAAAGCACTCTGTTTTGCTTTGTTCAAGATGACTCTCACATCTGCTTTGTTCACCCGCTCTTGCCTTTGTTTTGCTCTCTAGCTAAACAGAAATAAATGTCATTATATTCATTCAGTCCTTAAATAAATCCTCTGCCTGTGAATTAGCCACTTCCTATGATTTACTGATGCTTTACTTTGGTATTACATGCATGTTCATTAAGGTTTTAAGGGATTTAGTGTTTCTCCAGCAGATAAGAATGGCATGTTAGTTGGCTGGGACATAAGGGCCAATTGAAGTGAAGGTTCAAGCAAACCAGGCATTTCAGCTCACTTTCTTCTCACTTGTGGTTTCAGAAACCAGCTGACCAGGTCAGAAACCTCACGAGCACCATGATGTCAGTGCCTGACAGTCGTGGTTGTCAGCTGTCACAGCACTCCTGTTTGGTCAGGCTAGGAGCAATAGATGAAGCTTTGATTTGTACTTTGTCTTAGGACAAACCACCATGATCCCAAGCCTGCTGGCATCCCAGAGCTCTCTCCCAAGGCACTGCTGAGCAGCCAGAGGGCGATTCAGGCTCAGGACAGGGCTGAATCATAGCTAAGGGGATGGCCATGATGGGGATTGTTGCATGGGCCCTATTTGCCACGATCCATACGAGACCCCACAACAAGTCCTGGATTTTCTTTTGTTGTGAACGTGGGCTCGTCATCTGGGTGATGCTCTCTGCCATCTGGGGCAGTGCATCAGTGGGGAGCAAAATGAAAAGTGTGGGATGGCCAACACGGGGACAGAGAGAGCAATGTGTACTTCAGGTCCAGCAGGGTACCTTCTCCACATGGACTTAATCCATCACAGCTTGGGATGCAGACCTAACCACCGAAACAAGCATTCCAAATGGATGGACCAACCTGGACTTGATCTGGAGGGGCACCAGGCTGATTTGCACTGTCAGAAGTGTTGCGTCCATCCCAGCTGCACCCAAGCTGGGTCCAGCAGGTTTTTATGTGCTCCTACAGAGGCCTGGCATGTTCACTGTGCTGCCTACCAACTTTCTACACACACTTTTTAAGAGAAAAAAAAAACAACAAAACACTCTTGGAATTCTTTTCAAAGATGAACGTGTCAATTCCAACTAGGCTGCAAGCTGTGGGTTTGATGGGCAGTCATGAGCTGCTGTTTTACAGTGGTGACAAGCTTCAGTGGATAATGAAGGGCACAGACAACACTCACCACATCCCAGCACTCCCAAAATCTCAGACACTTTGGTCTGATTGCAGACCACACCAACATTCTGCACGCGGTAACTCTGAACTCACACGTGGGATATTTTTTGGTAGATGGCACCATGGAAGTTAACACATGGACGGCTTCAAAAGAGCATTTATTTCCCTTCCATAGACGCACTCCAGATCAGAGAGAGCCAGCCTTTGCTCCACAATGTCTTACAGGTGGCAAAGAGTGAACCTGGCAGGTTCAAACACAAAGAAATCTGTATTCATAAATGGAGCTGCCTGAAAGTTCCAGACTTTGAAAGATTCAACTAGTAGGTCAAGACCACCATTGCTGTAACTCCTGCGTCCCCAAACTGTGCCTACATACAATAAAATGTGTCAGTGTAAGAGTTCTATTCCAGAACACTTCATTAGCTGTGCCAGCAGCACACTGAGCTGTGTTCACTGCTGTGTGCACTGGCACTCGTGCCCCATCCTCACATAGCCTGCAGGTTTGGATCCAGGCTGTAATAGTCTCTATACCCACTGCTGGAACAATGCACTCACGTTTATTCAGGGGGGCATAATGATTCTAAGATCCACGTATAATAATTAAACAAAAAAATTATACTAAATCAAAGAGGGTGGAGCCTTTATTTGAGCTGATCCATTCTAGGTAAGACTTGTTAGGAAAGTAATTTGGGTTCCTCGTTGAGAGATCTGGCTATGTGACAGAGCTGGTGCCAGGGCTTTGCTTCCTTCTGCAGATGTTGGACCCCACTCCTGGGTTATCTCTGAAGGGCTCTCCTTCCACAGTGATTCTGGCTCTCCTCTGCTGCTGGTGGCTCTCCCTCCATGTGGACACCATCCAGACAGCCCCAAACCTCCCAGGGTTGCTACTACTCCTGCACACCTGGGTAGTTCCCTACTGTGTGAATGAGTCTGCGTGTCCAGCAGGACACATGGTGTGGCTGAGGGCTGGAAAAGAGCATTTCCCCCCGTGATACCTCCTGAGTGTGCAGCTTACACCCGGTAGAGTCCCATTGGGGTTGGCCAACCCAACTCTGTGCAAATCGGAGATGGCAGCCCTGCAACTCCAGGCACCCCCAGCTGCATGGTGTCAGACTACACAGCCTGACTGCACTGCTTTGTGTCCCCAGCCATGTGATGCTGGCCACTGGTCACCTTTCCCAGCATGGTGCTGTTTCACACATCACGGTAGGTGATGCTCAGGTGATCTGATTTCACCTTGCCAATGGGGCACAAGGCAGACCTGTGGGCTCTCTGCCTTCCCTCTGTAGGAATGAGCAGAACCAGAGCTGGTGGTGACACAGGGGACACCCAGGCAGCTGAGAGACCTCCAGTGGCAGATGCTGTGAGTGCACAGACACACAGGGAGCAGCTGCTCCCACCGCACATGACTCAGCTGGTGATCCGGGGAAGTTAAAGCCTGAGCAAATTAATTACTCAGCATTATTTTCAGCTAGCGACTGAATAGCTTACTCTCTAATAGAAACAACTGAATAAATCAATTAACAAATGCAACCCCCAGTAGCTCACTTGCAGGTATTTAAATGAATTACTCCATGTAACTGCTAACTCTTTAGAGAAGAGGCAATTATCTTTACTGCACCTCAGTAATTACTAACTGTAGTACACACCACAAAATTTCGATGCAAGTCAGAGGACAGTACTGCCAAACCACCTGGCAATCAATGTGGGCAGCAGAACTTGTGGAAGCGGATCAGCACAGAGCAGAAGCACGCAGTGTAAAACCTGCTGTGCTGTCCATGCGTGCATGACACACAGTCTTACTCTGGAAAGATTTTAAATGAGGAATTCGATCCCATTACACAGGATTTTGCCAGCAAATGCAGGCAAATGCACATGTCTAAATTTCTATAGTAGAATTTTCATTCACTTTTTCTTTTTCTTTTTTTTTTCTTTTTTTCCCTCTGGGTAAATGAGATATAGAATCATTGAATCATAGAACTATTAAGGAGAAGATCTCCAAGATCTTCATGTCCATTCCCAGCCCACCCCAACCGTGCCCACTGCCCACGTCCCTCAGTGCCACATCTCCACGTTTCTGGAGCACCTCCAGGGATGGTGACCCTTATCTCTCCGTGTGCAGCTGTGCCACTGCATGACCACTCTTTCTGAGAATAAATTTGTCTTAATATCCAACCTGAATAAATAACTGATGGTGGGATGATAACACTCAGATCAAACCTTATTTGGTTTATGTGGAGATCCTTGTTGGCCAGCGTTTGTATCTGAGCTGAGATCATAGTCATTAAGGTTGGAAAACACCACCTATTCCAACCATGATGGAGATGCAAGTAAAGCTCTCCCTGAAAAGGAAGGGGTACTTGCAGCTCAGTTGAATCAGAGCTTGTTCCCCAGCTGTTTTTGTGATAATTCATGTTCAGAAGGATCTCTTTACAGATCTGCTAGTTTCTCTTTGCTTGTGTATCTTGATGAGCCCATGGGGAGTTGGGACTTCTTCCTCTAGCATCAGGTCGGTACAATCCAGCTGCTGGGAGGTGCTCGGTAAGGCTGAGTTGATGTGAGTCTCGATGGTGCTGCAAACACCTCTGGACAGTCATAACCATGTCAGGGGCCTGCTGTATTCATGGCTTCACCATCTCTCTGTCCAGCTTCCTTGGGATGGTTCTCCCAGTAGTGCTGGAGAATGGGTGTGAGCACAGGGCAGCAGGAGATCCTGCTTGCACCTTATTCCCATCATAACACAATCACTCTCAGGGCTAAGGAGAGCTCTGCTCAGGCTTGACCTTGCTGTTTAAGCCCTCAGCTGATTGGTATGCTGCAAGCTGAGCAGATAAATGAGTGTCTTAAATGCAGCACCATGCAAGGAATATATGAGGGAGAGTCACCATGGAACAATCCCCCAATAACTGGGCTGGACAAAACGCACAGACCTCACCCCTGACTGCTATGTGGAGACTCCCAAAAACTTTCCTGAATCTGGAGAGAGCTCCACGGATCCCTTGGACTGCAAATCCATTCAAAAGGATGAGGCCATGAAATCTCTCTGCCAGACTCAGAAGTGCTTTGTACCACACCTAGGTCACCAGGACCATGGCAGATGTTTGGCTTCAGTGCTCTGGACAGACATCACCTGCTGAGTGAGTGCCCTGAGTGCAGTCCCTCTGGCTGAGTGTTGTGTTGCAATGAGCTAGGCAATTTTCACATGCATTTTGGGGTACTGTAGGTGGGGCTGGATGGCTGGATGGCCAAAGGTGTCCCTGAGAGGATCAGGAAGGTGCTTCTGTGGGTCCTGCCCACAGATACTGTAGGTGCCAGGAGCACATTCCTGGCCAGGCAGTGCATACCACAGGAGGTGCAAGGCTGGGGTGGTTTTAACCCCATCACACTCTTAGGAGGAAAGTGCAAAGCTGAGTTCAGTGAGACTCTGCAGAGGAAATGTGCCAGTTTCCCCATTTGCAGCAGCTCCTGCTCTGCCTCTCATACTTGAAGCTTTGCTGATGAAGCTGAGGAAGGTCTCAAGCATTCAAACCGTCGCCATTGAGACCCACGTCTCTTGTACCCTGCAGACCAGGGCATGCAAAAGCCAGCAGAGGTGCATTGCTCTGTTGCATCTCCAGCCTCCTCCTGGTCCCTATCCGCTTCTCTCCATTCTCTCCCATTTCCGCAGAGCAGCTTTGCGTTCCCTCTTGCGGGGGAGAGGATTTGTGGAGCTGATTGGCGTGACAAACCTCTCCCAACCCACAGCAGCAGGTTACCCCTCCGCGCTGCGAGAGGCCGTAATGAGATGAAATAATGAGCTACGGAGAGCCCAGCCCAACCTACGTGGCAGCACAGTGACAGATCACTGCTCAGATCTGCCCGGCACATGCGCAGCACTGCGTCCCGTGGGTACCACCATGCGTGGTAATGAAGCTGTGATGCGACTGAGGAATCCACCCGCCAGGATTGGCATCGAAGGAGGGGGGATGTGGGGGTCTGCTTTGCTTTGAATTGCAGGAGAGCTCGGTGCAGCACCCACCTCTCGTCCCTGCAGACTCTGCTCCAGCACATGGTGGATTCGGGGGGAGGAATTACAACAATAACAAAAAAAAATCGCTGGAATCAAAATATATCCCAGCTTCTGCCAGCAGCACAGGTAGCTTCTAATTAGCACGGTGCCAGCTCCAGCCTGAGATTTTATCTGGGGAAAACGAACGCTCCCACTGCAGCTCCGCTCAGTTGCTGATGTGCACCGGGAGATGCAGCTCTGTGGCACCTCGGCTGCCTCCAGACATCTCTGAAGCCTCCTCTGTGCTGCTGCGGGGCTCTGCCATCAATTCCAAGGCTTCCCAGGCTGTGCTGACAAAAATAGGCTGGGATCACGAACCTGGCAAAAGTTTCCAGGCGAGTTTTACTCCAGTTTGAGAGCTGATCTGAGGCGGTTTCTTGCCCTCTCGGTGGGGATTTAAACTGATTGCATCAAGTCCTCCCATTAACCGCCGATGTGATTAATGTCTCCTGTATTGTTATAAAGTGATTCTGTGTTGTAGATCTTTCTGAATGCCTCCTGAATTTATTATTTCCTTGTCCCAGTTGCTATTGGTGACGGCCTTGGTAAAATCCCTAGCAACATATAGAATGCAACATACATGGAAATTAGTTGAATACTTATCAGTATTATAGTCATAAAAGGCCCTATTTATTAAATATATGGCTAAAGTGACACCTTAACAGCCAGGGGTACTAAATGACATGGGGAACATTCATTTGTATGTTGGTACATCGGTACGATAGTGCTCCGGCGATGGTGAACTTTATTGCCAACATCAAATTAAGATATATTGTGGGTAACATCATTAGGGCTGGTTGGACTGAACGGAATTTAAATAATGTCTTTAAGATGCAGATTTTTCTGCTGCTTCAAAACACTCCCCAGCTAATCTCCCGTGGCCCAGAATAGCTAGCCAGTGAGTGCAAGTCTTCACTCAGAGAAGTGCTCTGGTTTAATGATGTCCTTCTGCTGAGATTAGCTACAGCTCCTGAGCAAGACCTGGAAGAGGCTGCTGTGCTGAATGAATGTTCCTGGTGGGTAAGATCAGTGCCTTTGCTGAGATGAATGGAGAGCTCACTATTTAGCTCATCACAGGGAAGGTGGTGAGATCACGGAAAGAACACTTCTGATTTGGGGAGTTCTTTAATGTGACAGAGTGATATCATTCAGAATGGAGATGGGACATGGGCTTCTTCCAGAATGGAGAGGAGAGAAATGCTGAAAGCTACGGAAGGTTTTTCACCACCCAGGGACTTAAGGAGCTATCAGGTGATTTATTCTACAAGAACAGCTTTGGATGAGCCGTGAGTTGCAGAGTTTGAGGCACAGGGTGAGATTCTCCAGCCTCAATCATGCAGGAAGTCAGAGAAAATCCTCTGAAGTTGAAACTTACAGGTAGCTCGTAGCAGAGGTGGTCATTGGCCCATGATGGCACTGTGCAAGGTGTGCCCAGTCTCTTCTGCTCCTTTAGAGGAAACAATCAGTACTTCTTGACCAGAGAGGTGATGGATGTTCCAGACACCCAAGGTCGGTTGGATGGGGTTCTGAGCACCTGATCAGCTGTGGCTGTCCCTGTTCATTGCAGGGGAGTTGAACCAGATGGCCTTTGGGGGTCACTTCCAACTCAAATGATTCAATGATTCTGTGATTCTTGTCTGCTCAGTGAGGGAGAGAATGGGTATATCCTGAGAAAACCTGATGTCCTGACACCCTTGAGGCCACTCCAGAAAGATTCTTGCACCATCTGGCATACCAGACAAGTATGTATGGAGGCATACAAGGACCACAAAGAAAAGAGGTGGTGGAGTCATCATACAAACATTTCTGTCCATGTAATGGGCTCTGTCAAGCCCCAAGGCTTCATTGGCTGATGAAAAGTAGCATAATAAATCACACAGTTTGCAGGCAGCAGCTTAAAACACGGTGCTTCAGAACAAATAGGACACATCATCTCCCATTGAATACACTATACAGTGGAATTTGTCACCGTGGGAAGACAGCCAAATACTTGGCAAGAGTTGGAGTGGAGCCTTTTATGTAGAGGCGAGGCCCCACCAGGGAGCCTGGGAGGATGCAAGGGAAGTGCTGGAGAGGGATGGACACTTCTGCTGCTGAAGTTGTGTGGGTCTCTTGTCATTAAACGCTAAGAAAAGACCCCAGTTTGGGAAGAGAGTGGTTTTATTTCTTCCTGCAGCTTCTTACAGATTGGAAGCCTCCAATGTTAGCACAGCCATAGCTGGGTGGGTCCGTTCTCACCAGATCTCACAGTGTCAAGGAACAGTTTTCTACGTAGAAATGGGGAAACACAGTGTTTGCAAATGCTGCCCTAAGTCAAGGCTGTGAAAAGAATCTGTGGTTCCCATAACCACGGACAGGGATGCCAGACCTGTTTCCCAGCCAGAAGGCACTGGTGCTGGGCGAGCACTTTATCCATGGCTCTCAGAACAAAACTGCAGGTTGCATTTTCACAGGTGTATGCTTCCTGATGCTGGCCATGCCCTGATGAGCACAGCTCTGCAAATAGCTCAACAACTTCTGTGTGATTGGCAGTATGAAGAAGAAAAGAGACAGGAAAATGTAGTTGGTTTGGGACTTAGTCGCCTTGGGCAGGTAGGTGTGGAGGTTGCATGAGCGCTGTTTTTCACTTTTAGATACATACAAAGCTCCAGAAACCTTGCAGAGATACCTTGGAAATCTGTAGATGGAGGATCCCAGCCCTCACCTATTTCATAGCTGCAATATTAGACAGCACTGAGATGTGTGCTGTGGGTCCCTCCACAGGATTCTGTGGCTCAGCCTTTCTCTGTGCTTTGCCCCATATTGATAGGAGAAGTGATGCCACACGTTTGGGCACTGCACTGCTAAGAAGTTGTTCAACTGAAGCAGGTTCACCTTCTCCTGTGATGTAGGAAAGCTGGCAGCGAGGTTGTGTTACCCACACGAGTGGAAAAGAATTCAGAAAAAGGGAAAACAAAGTGTTTTTTTAATCCTTCTAAAAATAAGTCTCACCCTTAGGGGCCAGTTCCAGGATTTCTGAAGGACTCGTGTCTCTTTCAAGGTAGGTGATTTTGCATTCTGCAGTTTGGGTGTTTGATAGCATCTCTCATGCTTTTTGTTGACCTCCTGCTCCCAATCATTTTCTGCAGCCACGAGGGCACCAACCTCTCCAGCTCTGCTCCTTGATGCTAGAGGGAGCTCTGTGAACCGTGCTGGATAGCTAATAGGGCTCCTGAGGGCTTTCTCCAGCAATACGTGGGCCTGTTTAATCCAAGGTTTACCAGGAAATCATTTTGAAAGGAGCTGTCATTTCCTATCTGTGTTTCAGCACAAAGCAGCAAGGTCTGGGCAGGGACCCCAGCTGGCCCCACTGGTGGACACAGTGCATGGTTAGCGATGGCACTTTCTGCCCTAGGCTGATTATTTATGTTCCTTATGCCATATCTCATTGCATCTGCAAGATGATCCCCTTCTACTTATTAGATTGCTGTTCGCACATTCTGCTAATGCGCATTTATGATGCAAAAAGCATCTCTGCCCAGATCTCAGTCTTCTGCTGTTGCATTCATCAGCTGGCACGTGGCAGTGGGAAGGTCCCTGCAGATATGTGCATTGGCTCCTTGGCCTGTAGATTTGCACTAAATTGCAAAGGCCCCAAAGCAAACCAAGTGGCAAGTAGTGGGAGGTCAAACAGATGCAAACATCTGGTACAGATAGGCATGGAGAAAATCAGAGAGCCTGTTGGTTCTCCCACTCACTAAGTAATGGAAAACCAGATCGTTGTGATACAGGAGGGCTAAGTGAGTCTTGGTTTAGGTGGGACAGCAGCTTGCACCCCTGTTCTAATAATTGTTTTTTCTTCTTGACTCCCAAAATCCTTGTGCAGGGTATGGGATTGGATGATGCAAGCTTAGCTCGATAATCTTGTGCTTCTAAAATGGGCAAAGAAAATAAATTGTTTTGGAAAATAAGCTAAATGTGCATGGTATGGTGCTTTTTCCACCATCTTTGGCTTGTGAGATCAGGGCTTCTACTCTGGTTAAGCAATATTCCTCAAAAGCATTGCCCACTTCCCCCTATTTCTTCCATATATTTATTTCACTTCTGAGTTAAACAAGCTTGAATATCTTACAGGAGGGCACACGTTACTGATTTCGGTTGATTTCAGTCTCATAAAAGGGAGGAGGGCTTTGCCCAGCAGTACATGGTCAGACTGCTACAGAGAGCTCATCCATGAAAATCCTACACAACACCTCAGGTGAGAGAACTAGAGGAGTTGAGGTAATGTATTACGTATCTCTGGGAAGCATAGATACTGGTATCCCCACCTGTAGGCACACATAAGGTCATCCTATCCCATCATGATGCAGGCCATGAGAACTGGAGCTATTGGAGGCCACAGGCAAAATAATTGGCTGTTCTGGGCATAGAGAAGACTTAAATCAGCCCCTGGCTGTTCCAGACCCTTGAAATTGTTCAACCACAAATCTCCTGATGGCTTTCCGATTATGCGAATGTAAACGACATCCACAAACTCAGACTCATTAATGAACAAGATCTTAGAAAGGAGCCGTTCAATGCACAGAGCAATTAACGCAGCAGTTGATTAAGGCAGTTTGAGGGTAAGTCTTATGAAGAATTAAATATTGCAGCATTGCTTCAGATAGGAGCTTGGCAGAGGCACGAAATCTCAACAAACCTTTGCTGCTAGCAGCAGGCATGCAGGTTTCCCAGCTCCATCTGGGACTCCCAGCACCCAATAGCATTCAGTTGCTTTATATAAGAAGGTGCAAATATGGAATCACAGAAAATCATTACGTTTGGAAAAGATCTTTAAGACCCCCAAGCCCAATCCCAGCCCACCCCCACCTTGCCCACTGATCACATCTGTCAGTGTCACATCTCCATGGTTCTGGAACATCCCCAGGGACGGTGACCCCACCACTCCCTGTCCATCACACTCCTTCTGAGAAGATCTTTTCCTAATATCCATCCTGAAGCCTCCTGAAGGGGTTGAGCCCAAGCTAAGGAAGAGAAAAAATGGATGACCCCCGTGAGGCTGAGAATAGAAACAATGACACTGCAAGACTTGGGCCAGGCAAACCTACTGATCATCTGCTTGTTTGCAAGCAACCATCCACTTTTCTCCTTCTTCAATCCTTCATTCCACGTTTGTTCTCCTCAGATGTACTTTGTTCCTCCCCATTCCTCACTTTTGACCTTTCCAACAAACATCCCATAATAAGTTTTGAACATTCCCACAGAGATTTTCAGCAAGCTGAGAAGAAAATTGTCTTTCTGCTGAGGCCCCTGGTAATCTACTTTCCCCCTTATTATCAATGAGAAAGTTCTGTCTGAACATCAGTAAGGTGATGTTTGAATGGCCTATCAACACATACCTTCCCAATTCAGATCTTTGGTGTTGCTGCAGTTCCATACTAAGCATTAGGGCTTATGTATCTATCTGCTGATTTTTGTTCTCTTCTTGTCCCTCATCTCTTTGTACTGATGTGGATATTGCATCAGAGCCCAGCTGTGCTGTGCTGATCCTCTGCCTTACACACCATCTCAGCAGCGCTGTCACGCCACTGACAACTCAGTGAGAACAAGAGTGCTCTGATAGCACATGCTGTGACTACAGCTATGGCACAGTACTAGATCTTTCTGGATACAGCAGGCTCACCAGTTTCATTTTCCCCTTCCACAGGATGGAGGTGGCATTGAGTTTCCTGCCCTTTGCTGAGCGCTTTGGGGCGTGCAGTGCAGAGGCGAAGTTCTCTCACCAGCCCTAAGCATTAGTACTACTACAACTGTGAGCAAGTAGGAGAGGTGACTCATTCTCCTAGGAAAATACTGCTTTCATTCGGAGCCTGGAGCACTTCCCAAAAGTAATTAACTAGGAGAAACTGCTAATTAAAAGACCTTGTGTCTACAGGAGTACTTGGCAGAGGTGGGTGTCATCTTGCCAGCTTTCAGGTGCTAAGAGATGATGCTTGAGTGCAAAGCCCTGTAGGTGCTGCTGCCTGCTCTGCCCCAGTGATGTCCTGGCTGCATGGATGCTGGTTGTTCCCAGCAGTGAGATGTGAGGACAGCAGCTGTGGGGTTTTCCTCTCCCCTGAGCTCTCTGGGAAGAGGCTGAGGTCCGGCTGTCAAATCTATTACACCCTGCAATGGGGTCTTGGTGCAGATTTGCCATCAGTCAACTTGAGGTTTTCTGGCACCACTCCTGGTGGGCTGATCCCTCATCCCCAGCCTTATCTAGGGTGTTGCTTATGTGCAGAACCACAAAGTACATAGTCATGCAAGAAAGAAAAAAACCAAAACCACACAACACCAACAGACATCTCACCCATGCAGATCCACTGGTTGAACTCAGCCAGTACAATGGGATGAGGGGGGAGGGAAGAGAAAGGGTTTTCTTTCTTTCTTTCTTCTTCATCTTTTTTCCCACCCAGTGCATTACACCACCAGCACTTTGTGTTGTGTGCATTACTTGCCTGTCCCTGGAATATCAGTTTCAGTCTCTTGGCTGGAGGGGTGGCTCTGATGAGTGGATGGGTTGTGCTAGTGGCAGCTGCAGCATGGAAAGAACTATCAGTTTGCCATATGATGCCAGTTCTGATCCAAAGGTGTGCCCCAAGGCTGGGAAATGGCTGTTCTAGGAGTGCTTTCTGCCTGGCTTGCTGCTCAGAGGGACTGAGATGAGGCAGAGGTTGTGCTCTCCAGGGCATCTCTGTGCTCCCACAGCGGTGGCTGGGCTGAGCTCCAGGCACAGCATCACTGAGAAATGAGAATCAGTTACTTCTTTAGCGCTGTTCCAGCCATCTACCCTTGGCATTAATGACTTGCAAATGTGCTCGGGTCATTAAGGTAATAACTTGTCACTGTGGGATCCAGAGGCTGGCAATGTCAGAGGAGCTCTTTAGGACTCAGCAGCCACTGTAGCAACACTCTTCCAGCTGCTTTGATTTACACTTTTTATGGCTTGGAGCATGAGTAGCTTTAGGTAAGACGTAGGTCCTCACCATGTCTACCTCCAGATCCTAATGGCCAATAGCACCAGCTGGGCATTGCAAGCATCCCCTCCCTGCAAGAGGAGGAGGGAGAAAGCCAGGCTGTGCTTTGGAATGCAACTGTATACCTTTAATAGAAAGCACAGGTAATCAGACCTGGGAAGAAATTATTTGTGCCCAGGTCTCCTCTTATTCTCTCTGTGTACCACTGTAGATTTCACTGAAGTGACTCCAATTTACACCCCGTCAGGAAAGAAAGAGTTAGCTCTTGCGTTTTCAGCTGTAGTAAATTATTTTTAGGAACCACAGCATTCATCACGAAAGCTTCTCTGTCTCCTCCTGCAAGGAAGGACTGAATAATGAATGAATACAGTGCTGGACTAATATCTACTGCTCAGCCATCCATGGGAACAGGCTGAGCAGACTGCATGCACGCTGCTAGTGGACAAGGCTGTGTGATTCTGTATCCTAGGATCACCAGTACGTCCAGGAGCCCTGTACACTCCATGCAGCCCAGCAATCACAGGACCTCATTGCTCCTGCATCCTGCAGGACACTGGGGCAGAGCATAGCCCTGCAAGGCTGTGACAACCCCTGCAACCAGGGAGGAAGTTTTTCACACAGAGGGTGGTGAAAGACTGGAACAGGTTGCCCAAGGAGGCTGTGGATGCCCCATCCCTGCAGGCATTCAAGGCCAGGCTGGATGTGGCTCTGGGCAGCCTGGTCTGCTGGTTGGTGACCCTGCACATAGCAGGGGGTTGGAACTGGATGAGCATTGTGGTCTTTTTCAACCCAGGTCATTCTACGATTCTATGATTCTATGAACAGTGAGGACCCCTGAAGCCTTCAGTGACGTTTGGTGGTTCACTTCTCAGGTGTTGCTGGTCTTTGCTGCCTGCACCACACTCAGACCAATGATAGTAATCTCCCCGAGCAGTGGATAGACGTTATGTGGATGGATGCCCTGCTGAGGCTGCTCCGGGCATTTAGACCCTGCTGATGTTCCCGGAGCCAAAAATACGCTTGTTTGAAAGACTGGAAGCACTTGATTTGGGGAGAAAAATTTGAAAACCACTTTCCCATGCATCGATTTCTTGTTGCGGGTGGGTTCCAGGTGCTTGGTATGCACAACCTGCAGAAGCGCAGCCTTTAAACCTCAGCCCAGGTTGATGTTTAGCACTGGCCACACAAGGATTGCATCTTACTCTCTCAGATGTTGCCCTTCAGTCAGGTTGAACTGTTTAATTCTTCAGGCCCATAACCATTTCAGGTCATGTACTAATGGGCTTGAAATCAGTTATTGTGCAGGGAATGATAAATGACTGTACACTGCGGCTAATGAAGGGGATAGATTATTGGGTTATAAATCAATTAAGTGGTTCTGAGGAAGTTGCAAACCGCAAGAAAAAACCACGAAGGAAGAGAACAACATCCGACATCTGGGGATGGGTGGGAGGCACCAGCTGCCATCAGCCATTATGTTACCCCTCAAGGGAAGCAAGCACAGCACTGGTATGCATGGCCATCCTTGGTTTGATGGTGGGAATTGGTTTGTGCTCTGTGGTTATCAGGGGGTGTATGGGAAATGTTGAGTCAGGGCCTGAGCCACTGATGGAGCACCTGGGGAAAGGAGCCCTGGGAGCACAGGTGAAGGCAATTCAGCTGTGTGATAGGAAGGGATGGAGCCTGGCTGCACCTCTCTTAGGTCTCATTTAAGGGCTGACTGCCACTGGGGAAGGATCTCTTTCTGGGCATCCCTCCTTGCTGGAGCTTTTCCTGCTGAGCCTAGAATCTTCTGATACAGGTGAGCAACCTTCTTCTCTTCCTTTATAGCACCTCTCTATCATGCTAGTCCTACACCTCTGCTGTAATGCCTTTCCTATTGTATTGACCTGTCCAATTGCTACAGGGGGTTACTGACAGCAGGCTGCATCTTTCAGGAAATACCTGGAACACAGCATCAAAAATGACTACGTGTCTTGTGCTTCCTCAGGTGGTCAGGATTTATTTGGTGTGTGGTCTAGAACTGGCTGTGGTGACCATCCAGGGAGACTATTGCTTGGAACAGATGTGTTCAGAAAAGGATGTGCCTACCCCAGGCCACAGTCCCAGCATTTCAATTTGCTTCAGGGTTTTCCCTTCAGTTTGGGAACTATTCTTATAGTCCCTCAGTGGGATGTTAAAAGGACTAGTGGATGTCCTGCAAATCCTCAGCACTCTACCCTGGGCAGTAATGTCCAATGGTACTGCATTTGTAATGGCAGCTTAGGGATGATTTGGGCACGTACGTTTCTGTGTCAGAAGAGTGCACTTTGCCTGAAGGACACCCATCACATGCAAGAGGAGCTAGCTGGGAGCATGTTTCCTGAGTGTGTAGGGTGTCCCACCAAGGAGGCAGAGCATAAGAACTCTTGAACACAGTTCACAGTAAGTATAGATAGAGTGATGGATCTGGTGACTGTGAGGACCAAATGGAGTAATAGCATGTGCATTGTTTTGTGAAGCAGCTGCAGGATTAACTTTGTTTGTCTCTAGGCATTTGCATGATTGTATGGGCACATTGGACAGGTTGGATATCAGAAAAAATGTCTTCTCTGGTAGAATGGTTAGATGCTGGAATGTCTGGGAGGCAATGGACTGCCCAGGGAGGTGGTGGAATTGCTGTCCTGCAGGTGTTCAAGGAATGTGTAGATGTGACATTTAGGGATGTGGTTTAATGGGCAACGTTGGTAGTAGGAAGACAGCTGGACTGGATGATCTTAGAGGTCCTTTCCAATGTTAATGATTCTATGATGCCATGAACCGTTCAGATGCCCCTCCATGACTTTCCATCATATAAAAGATTCTCCTTACAGGATCTAGAGATTCCAAGGCTCTCAAGCAGACATACAGCCTACAAAGTGTGAGCCTGTCCATTTCTTTGTTTTTCAACTCAAAGTTCTTCATGGTAGGGCTAGGAAAGCTGGCTGTTTGGGAAAAGTGAATTACAAGGGGAATAAAACCTACTGTTATCTAGGGAGCTGCATGGTTTATGTGCTTCTCATTGTGTTCTGACTTCTTGTTTTGTTCCGTATCAGCAAGCCTTTAGAAAACCAGCAATGCAGCATTTTCAAAATTCTAATGAGCTTTTTTCCTAATAGTTATCTAATGAGCTGTGGCAAGCAGCAAAGAAGCCTGTTGTATGCTTTAATGTCTTTAACTACGGTGTATCTTGGAGGCAAAGTGTCTCAAGGGAGAAATGGACTTGAAGCTAAACAGATACCTTAGAGAGTGGGGCTTGTCCTCTATGGCTGGTGACGTTATCTAGTGCAGGTCTGGCTGATGCCGTTGCAAGCATTAAGCTATGTGTATTCTTGGGTGTGTAACATCCTCTAGTTCAGTAGGAACCAATTTACAAAAGCATGCATACTCCTCACCAAGGATACTGTGTCCTGAGCATGGTTTGGCTGCTCTCAAACACCTTTCACTGAAAACAAAATATCTTTGGGGAAGGAGGGGAGCTGAGGAGCTCAGGCATCTTCATCTGTCTGCAGTGACCCTGCCACTGACCATCACACCTGGGCATCTTGGATCTTGTTTGAACTCGATGGCTTTTCCAGCCCTTTCTCCAGCACACAGGTAGGATGCGTATCTTCAAAGTAAGACATGCATCTCTTTGATATAGGTGCTCAGGCCCCTGGACTGATCCTAGTGGGTTAGGGAACTTCCCAAAGTAGCTTCTGTGCCTTGTTTTGCACCTGGAGGAAGGTTGGCAATGGTTTTGTTGTGCTATCTGAGGGCCTCCCTTTACATAGAACTACAAGTTTCCAGGTAGAGCATTTGTCTCCCAGACCCAGCATTCAACTTCTGGTTTCAGAGCAGTCTGAAAAGCTCATCTAGTAGGAGCCAGTGGTGGTCATGAAAGCATTTTGTTATGTTGGGGAGAAAGCTATCACAGGATCAATCTCTTTAATACACTGGGTTATTGTTAAGAGGCCTGCAGAAGGGATGAGCCAGCTGTCTCTTTGCCAGTATTTAAAGAGCTCCACCTAATCAGCCTGCATCTCCTCCAGTAGGCAATTTTTCTTTTGGCAATACCTCTCCATGCTGCAAGAAGTCACTCAGTTCTCACACATTTGTATGGAGGGGCATAGGAAAAGAATTTCCACCTACAAAATCCTGCTGGGAAGCCTTTAGAAACGCCTGCATCTTCAGTATTCAGGTGCTGAACTTCCACCAGGGTGAGTGCTCAGGTGATAACTCTCTGCTTTTGATCTATTGGATTTTGCAGTGACTTTGGTATGGTGATGAGACTGCAATATCCCATAATATATAGCTGTTTCTAGCAAGAGCTCTGCTGTAATTGTATTTATGAGCAGAATACTTATAGAGGCCTTCAGGGAGCTTCAAGTGTAAAAACATTCCTATAACAACATATAGACAGCCAACAGCCAAACAATTAATTTCTTGACTGCAAGTGGTGATTGGGGGCTCTGTCTTGGGATACAACATCCATTAATGTTGAAGGGAATGAGGCAGCTGCTGCTGGACACTTACTCTTTCCTATGTGCTTTGTATACGGTGCCTCAAGATGTTGCTGCTTTGGCTGAAATTAACTTAATAATGGCCTACCTCCTCCAGTTCAGACATCCCGTAGAGTGATGTTAATCATTCCTGTATGTATAGTACAGTAGAAGAAGTCATGCTGCACTTAAGGATAACTTAGAAGGGTGAGGGGAAAGGAGATTCATTCCATCATCTTATGAAATGAAACAAGGTATTCCATTAGTTGCTTTCAAATTCATCTGGAGTTTTCCACTCAACAAACCATCACAGAAAACTGCTGAAGCCAATGACTTCGAAAGCATGAAAGGACTTCAGCATTTATATAGGATTAGGAATAACGCCTGTGATTGTCATGGATAGTCCCAGTATTATGAAGAAAAAAATATGTTGAGAGTTGAGTTGTATCCTTCAAACACATTGTAAGCTTCTTTGTGAGGAGAAGTTCCAGTCTGAGTGCTGCAAAGCGCTTCCAGAGCAATAATGTGAGGGCAGCTGTGCCTGTATTGCTGCTCAGCTTGGGTATTAAAAAGCAGTCACTGGGACTTTGTTGCACCCTTCTGGTTTCTCATACATCCCCAGCTGCATTCAAACAGGCACTGCAGCAGCTGGTGGAGGAAAGCTAAGGAGTAGAAAGTGCTGTCTTAAGGCTTGGGACTGGGCTGTTCATGCATAGAGAGAATTAAAGGTATCTGTCTCCCAGGTAAAAGCTTCTGCTGTACAAGAGGCTTTGCTCAGAACAGCTCTACATTGAGAAAATCTCTTCAATAATGACATGCTGGGTTTCAGCTGGCCACCTGCAGCAACCAGGAGGAATTTCCCCCACGAAACCTTGTCTTCCTATTTTAGGGGGAGTTTCTTAATCTCCTCTAATGCATAAGGATAACTGCAGCTGGAGATGCAATACCTGCCAGAGGGATTCTCCTCAATGAAGCAGCACTGGTTTGAAGCTCTTAAAGCCCTACTGGAGAGGTTTGTGTGTGTATTTGTGTTTCCAACTGAGCCTGCCTTGAAGTGCGCTGCTAGAAAGCTGGTTGTATTTATACAGAACATAGTTTGTATACCCATATTGTGTTTTTGTTGTGTACTAAGGGGAAGGCATTACACATCTTCAGGGATTCTGGGATAATTAGCAAGAACAAGAAGAAAGAACAATGACTGCTGATGCTCACACATCCCTTGGACCTGTGGTTCCTCCTGTGGGGTGGGATGAACCAAAGTCCTTTTCAGCAGATGCCATCCTGTGCTGCACTGTTTCCCATCTGTAACTACAGACCTCTGGGACCTGAGAGTGCTGTTTAATTGCAGGCAACATGGAGGGGTGGAAGCCCTGCTCTTGGAGACTTTCAAGGCCAGGCTGGACCAGGCTCTGAGCAACCTGATGGAGATGTGATGTCCCTGTTCACTGCAGGGGAGTTGGACTAGATGACCTTTAAATGTTCCTTCCAACTCTAAGGAGTCTATGAGGTTGGCAAGAAAACAAATCTTGGGGAAAAAATGCTTTTCCATGCAGGAATGACACTAGGAAAGGCAAAACTCCACTGGGAAATGATAGGGAAACAAGAACTTCTACTGGTGTGTTAGTAGCAAAATGAATTAATAAGGAACCTACAGTTGCACTGTTGAATGAGAAGGATGCGATTCAAAGGCAATGGATATAAAGAAGGTGGAGGAAATCTGTGCCTTTCTTTGTATTCTCTACTGATGAGGTCTCTGTGCTCAAAGAAAAGGTTCAAGGAGAGGAACTCTTACCATTAGTGGAGGAGGACTGAGTCAGGGATCTCCAACCTATGTGAATTCATGGGACAAAAGAGGATGCATCTGAGGTGGTATCTTCCAGAACAAGAGATACATTGATTAAATTAGAGTGAGTCAGTCATGAAGTTGGTACATGTGGCACCTAAGGAGAGGCTGATGGAACTTGTTTGGGTTCCATCTACTCTTTTCCAGCCCAAACAGCAACTTCTATTGCTTATCAGGAGGTATTAGAAAGGCTCTTTGAAGAAAATAAGAAACAGTGGTTCAAGTCTGAAATAAGGAAGATCCAGACTAAATAGAAGAAAGAAATGTGTAAAGATAGTTTAATGTTGGAATAGGGCCCCAAGCACTTTGCATGACCTCCTTTGGAGGTTTACAAGGCCTACCTGGATGAAGAACGGAGTGCTTTGGTTTGATCCAAGATCTGAGGCTGAGGTTGGACTAAAGGACTCCTGACATCCCTTCTAGACTGAGTCATGGTGTGATGCAGCTCACAGGAATCAGTGCAGTCAGGGGCTTAGCTGAAAGTCTGAATAAAAGCTTTAAATGTGAGCCTGGAGAGAGGACTCCCTGTCCTCCTTGGAAGCAGCTGGTCTGTGTCAGAGGTGTCTATAGCTCTGTGCTGGGATGCCCACACTGGGGATCAGGTCCTGCATGATGCTCTGATCCTGCCCTGCTTCTGTCTTGCATACTGATACAGCTACAGGAAGGTGTAGGTTGTAGAGGTCAATGGATCTGTGTTTTCACCTTTCTCTCTTGCCAAAGCAAAATCACAAATACTTTGGAAAAGCTTTCCCTAGTTGAGAATTTCTGAGATGGCTCCTAGCAAACAGTGGTAGTTTCCTCATTGCCCTTCTCTTCTCTTGGGTGCTGGCTCAGCAGTTGGCTTTAAACGTGACTTTGTCCAGAGTAAAATGACCACCAGCAGCTTTTGAAGTTGGACAAAAGCATGGCACAGGATACCATGTCCTTGTGCTAGGTTGTCTGCAGACAGATGAGCGCTCACACCCAGATGGTTCATCACTGAGGGTTTTTGCCCAATCCTACTATTGCTGGTGCTCATAGCATAGCCCAGAAGCTGTGACATCAACTACACTAAGCACTTCTCTTGGGATGCTGGTTTGGGACAGTATGGCCAGACACAGACCAGAATATAGTGGTATATCCATGCACACTTCTCACTGAGCCATACTTTTCCCCAGCATCCCTGTGTTACACACATGAGCACCTGTGTTTGCATACAGGGTGCTGCAGGGGCCCACTCTCACCAGAGGGACCTTAATGAAGGGGCAACTCCAGCTGCTCCCACCTCCTCCTTGGGAGGTGACTGGGAAGGTGCAGAGCTGCTTGCCACTCGAAACTGCCACTAATTGGACCTTATTAAAAATTTACTTCTGTTTGACAACAAAGCTGGAGCATTTATCTTTCCCCAGCAAAGCCATTAATTAACAACACAAATGGGCTATGCTGCCAGAACAGCAAAGCTCTGCCTGTCAATACAGTGACCTCACTGCAGCCCTTCTGCCAGCTCTGCAGAGAAAAGCAGCCACCCACACTGCCCTGTACAGGTCCACATGCAGATAAATAGCCTCTGCTGCTTGCTCTCGCTGGGTTCAAGCTGTGGGATTTCCTACTTCCTTTGTGAAGAAGCTAGCATGCAAGAAAGTGTCCTGGAAAACCCTCAGCTTGTTTAAAAAAAAAAAAAAAGAGAACTAATGACATGATTGAAGCAAACTGTCCAAGAATCAGGAGAGCTTTAGATATCCCTGAGTCCTGGGGGTTGTGGCTAGAGTTTGTCTTGATGGCTGTGCTGCAGCAATAGTGTGCTTTCATTGCTGGATGTTGTGGAGCAGGTGCTGGTTGGTGCTGTTGATGGCATTTTTTTTGCAGAGGGCACTGTTAGGGTTAAAACCACATAACAATGTCCTGGCTTGAGAGACAGAGAATCATTATGGTTGGGAAAAAAACACTAAGATCACCTAGCAGAGCAGAGGCATCAGGGAGGGAGGTGAGTACTGGCCCACTCCTTGCACTCTGCTCAGAGTGGGAGAGAGCCAAAATTCCTCCAGTTCCATTTGTGCAGCAGTGGTGGTGGGGGGGATGCTGCAAACCACGGTTCCAATTAGGTGCAGCACTGTGGCACCTGTCTGGATGTGACATGATAATGCACCTGCTAAACATTATAAGAAGCTTCAGAGATTCAATGTGACACATGTGAGGGAATAGCTGGAGTTTAGTCAACACGGCATCAGTTAGAAGTCTATATTTCCAATTATCTGCGGACAGTTTGCCTTCAAGGATAATTGGCTTCCTGAAGCTCTCTAGAACAGATGTCAGGGAGCTGTTTCTCTTCCACACAGAGGAAAATCTGGAATGGTTTACAGCACGTGGAAGTGTGGAGATGTCAGTGCTGGGGGATTTGGGGATCAGCAAGGTGCCATCGTGCTGCAGGAGTTTGCAAAGGACCCAGACCCCAGGAATGTGAGGGGCAATGGGTGCTGATGATGGGCTGTTGGGTTTTACACCTACACAGTGAGGCCAACCTGTGGTAATATCCTTGTCCTGTGAGATGGGCAAAGAAGAGTTTGATAACCAAGCTCTGCAATAGCCCCTTTGGCAAGAGATGGACTGAAGCAACGACCTGGAATGATGATGACCCCGTTACCTTCTTATTCTTGGTCTCTGTGGATAATAACAAAAAGAAAATACTTCATTTGAAAGTCAGTGTTTGAGGAACTGCATGTAACTGGCATCCTGCAAACAAGCCTGGGGAAAACCTTGAGCCACAACCAAATGCAGCCTGAAAGCTTCTGCTCAGCAGCTCCAGGACATCTGTGCTGACATCCAGCATGGTTCATGGGGAAGAGCTGATGGAGAAAGAAGGGAGCCCCAGGTGATGGGGACTATGGTGCTAAATGCACTGGTTCTTAGCAACGTGTCCCATAAGAGGTGATATAACTACCTAAGCAATGGTGAGCAGCATCATACCTAAGAAAGCAAAGGAGAAGCAAGGACGTGTGAAGGCCCCCAGCATAAGATGGCCCCCAGCAGTTATGTCCCAGTGCTGGGAGATGCTGGGCTACGTAAAGGCTACGTGCCTTTGTGGTCTCCCTTTGCAGTCTGAGAAGGATCTGCTGCCTCCCAACAGCCTTTGTCAGCACTGTCCCTTGTTCAGACTGCTGCTGGACTGCTAATGAGGCAGTAATTGGCTCCATGTCAGCAGGATGGCAATAGCCAGGGACCATGTGCTGCACGTTCCCTGGAACAAGAGCAGCAGGAGAGCTGTGCTCTGGTCTCTGGACACGGTCCTGACCAAGCTTTGTTTACCCAAATAGCTAAAGGGAACATCCTTCCCCAGCACCCGGCTGTGCTGGGTGTGGAGCTTTTGTCCTGAATTTTACCCTGTTTTGGTGTTTCTGCTCTCCTGTGAGGCACCAGCTGCATGGTGCTATGCCCGGACTGCCAGGAGCAGCAGGCCATAGGATCTGTTTGCAGATTATTCACAACTGGTTTTTTCTCTTCCATCTGCCTAACTTGACCATCTGGTACATTCTTCATTCCTATAGGATAGCAGCGAGGCTTCTGGGCCTGGCTTTCACTCCAATTCATCAACAGCAATAACACAGTTATCACAGAGCAGCTCTCTGACTCAGGTGTTTTGGCTTACCAGCATGGTGATATCACACATTATTGCCCTATAAGCCTTTCTGGATAGAAGTGCAATGACTGGATTAAGTGTCCCCAGCCTGCTTTCCATGTGCTCTGCCCACAGCAATCCCATCCTGTGCATTTCAGGGCAACTCAAGGCTGTTCTCTGTGTTGAATTGAAAGTCTTTTCCCTTTCAGCAAGAGGGGCTAGTGCGGAAACAGGTTTTGTTTTCCATCCATTTTCCTCTGCTACACCAATAGATTGACACAGAGCCAAGCAATGCTCCTTTGGTGTGTGATCAAACTGCCTCTCTGGGCATAACTTTGGACAAATCCAGGTGTTTTCATTAGAAACCTTTCAGCTCTTCTTGATGCGTTAAAGAGCACAGTGCAGCTTGAGAAATGGAAACCCCACCACTAAGGAACACGGGGAAAACCTTCGAGGTTGGAGTTTTGTTTGGGTTATGAGATACTGAGTTGAGCTTTCCCTATCAAATATGGGAAATCGTTATTTCTGACAGCAGGGCAAAGCTGAGAAACTCAGCTGTGAATTAAGTTTTCTGAAGTTAGTGACACAACTGATAATTGCCAGAGCCATGACTCCTCATCAAGGAAAAGAACTGTGCTGGAATAAACTTCAGTTCAATATATGGCACTTTTCTAACCATTTCCTTGACATTTCTGTACCCCAGGTGCTGTTTGCGTGGTTATTGAGCTCATCATGGTCTCTAGGCTGTATCACTGTCATTATGGAGAAGAAGTAATTTCCACCAGTATGAGATGGGCAATTTCAGGATGACTTCTTTGAATGCACTGGGCCTGTCCTGGTGATGGTGTTTCTATGGGAAGTACCCCTGAATTCATGGGAGTTGGTCACCGTGACAGATACCTTGGTAAATGCCTGATGCTGAGATGCTCTGGAAAAGGGGGCATTGCCTTCCCTGCTCTGATGGCTGGCTGGAGGAGTGCTACCCATAATGTGAGCTTTCAGAGAAGGGCAACTAAGCTGGTGAGGGGTCTGGAGCACAGGCCTTATGAGGAGCTCCTTATGAGGAACTGGAATTGTTCAGACTGGGGAGGAGGTGGCTCAGGGGAAACCTTATCACTCTCTATAACTGCAGGAAGGGAGGTTGTAGTGAGCTGGGGGTCAGCCTCTTCTTTTGTGTAACTGGTGATAGGACTAGAGGGAATGGCTTCAAGCTGCACCAGGGGAGATTGGACCCTGCTTGGATCTTAGGAAAGAAAGAGTGGCCAGGCAGTGGAATGGGCTGCCCAGGGAGGTGGTGGAGTCACTGACCCTGGAGGTGTTCAAGGAATATTTGGACGTTGTGTTGAGGGACATGGTTTAGTGAGAACTATTGGTGATGGGTGGATGGTTGGACTGGGTGATCCTGTAGGTCTTTTCCAACCTTGGTGATTCTGTGATTCTTTGGCAGACCTTCCACAAGCACTTACAGCACATTGAGAATTCAGGATGGATAACGGAAAGGAAGCAAGTGTTTCTAATGTAGAGTTGCAAAGCATACAGTGTAATAGTCACGAAACCATCAAGATGACTCAGCAGGGTACATCCAGCTCAGTGATGCTCTGCAGTTTGTGGGATGGTGCTAACCTAACCAGAAGACTGCTCTTGGTTTGATCAAAGCCCGCATAGGACTAAAAAGTATTTTTCAGAAGTAAAAAAAAAAAAAAAGACTCAGCTAATATTTGCTAATTGCTGATATTTGTACTGACCTACAGATAAAAGCAGCACCATTCCCCAAGTCTAATTATGCTTTGGAAGGATCAGGTTTTATGCGTTTTTCACAAATCTGATGGATATTGACTTAAATGTTTCTACTGGCAGGATATAAAATAAAAACAGCTCAGATGCTAATTGCTACTTAGTCAATCAAAATGCTGTGATTTTTTGGAAAAAATAAAATTCGGAAATGAACTCAAAGTGCTTCATAATATTTTGGAGTGAAAAAGAGAGCTGGTGGTAAACGTGGAGAAAATAATGTGAAATCTTAGTGTAGGACGGACTTGAAAATAACTCTATGATTCAAGCATTGATGGTGACCTCTTTCTTCATTGGGTTGGTTGTGGAACAGGTGGCTCATTAGACACTTGGAGATCAACTGCAGTCATCACTATTGCTAGAATATTAGCAATATCCTAATAGGCCAGGTTGGTTGGGGCCCTGGGCAGCCTGGTCTAGCATTAAATGGGGAGGTTGGTGGCCCTGCATGTGGCAGGGGGGTTGGAGATTCATGACCCTTGAGGTCCCTTCCAACCCTGGCCATTTGAATATAATGTCAGCACCTGAGGGCTGTTGGTGTCCTCCGGAAAATGTGTTTTTTCTTACCAGTGTAATAAGCAGTACTGCTAACCTCAGATTAATTTTGACTTCTTGTATCGATAGCCTCCAATGCCTAAACGCACACAGCCAGCTGAAGCCTAATAAAAATACTCTTCAGGGCAAGGATGCATTCGCAATAGACAAAGCTCTCCTGTTTACAGCTGCACAATTAGGTTTTGCATTTCTTGGGCCAACAGTTTCGGATTGAACAGAATATTTTCCTAGAACGTGTCAAGGATTGCTTTGTTGGTGTGGTGTTGGGTGTTTTGTAATATTTTCTTTAGAAAGAAAATAAAACAACTTTAAAAATGAAAGGATGGAGCTCTGGGAAAAAGCCTACTGTGCAGAAAAAACAATAAAATTTCAGATCTTGAGGGCATTTTTGAAACTTCATCTTTTGACTGCAACAACTTGACAGCTTTGCAAACTGTTTACGTTGACTGTTTACATGTATATTTTCTGAGGGAAAATATTGTTTTCAGCCAAGAGAACTCGCCGATCTGTAGCTCTGTTACAGATGGATCTGGTGCTGCTAATGTTGTGTGATTCTCCTGTTTTCAGAGTGTGCTTTTGTCACACTTTGATAGGTTGGGCTGATATTTCCCATGCCAACTGCCTTCCTCCAGAAGAGCGTTTTTATGTTTGTTCTGGAAATGTCATTAAAAAAATAAAAAATAAAAACACTGTGCAGTTAAGCAGCTCTTGAAAATGGACCCCCACCAAAAAACATCCTTTGTATGCTGTTCCTTCTTTAAGAAAGCCCTATGGAACCTGAGTACTGGGGGTAATCCAACTTCTGTCAACCCTGTTGAAATCTGTTCTATTTCTATCAGGACGGAGTCTTTCAATAATTTCCTACTGAAGCGGGGAGTTCAGCAACACACAACGAACAAATCCAGTTTGCACAAAGCATGGCCTCTCTCTTTGTGCTTTATTCATGTGCTGCCATAAGGGCAGTATGGGTCTTCAGGTTGTCCCTGGTCAGCACCAGCTTTGCAGAGCTTGTTGTGGTGGAGGGTTGATGGGTGTCCACTGTCAGTGCCTTGAGATTCTGGTGCTCCTGAGATGCCCACTGCTACAATGCCTGTGTGAAATGAAAGGTCACCAGAAGCCAGCAGCTGGGCTTGGCTGACCTGCCCTGTATCTGTTGTCGAATCCTCCTCAAGCATAACATGCTGGGGAACTGTTCGGGATGATGTACAGGGCTGGTGGCTCTTCATACTCTTCAGAAAATCCCAGAACAAATGATTCATCCTGGTTACCCCATGGTCCCAGCACCATGAGTGAGCCTGGTTTGGTGCCTGGTCATATAGGTGTGTATCTGCTGGTCCTCCTGCAACCTATCCTTGGGATGCAGCACCCATAAAGCTTGCCTGTTCCCACCCTCAGTACTCCTGGGGGCTCTATGTCAGGGAGAATGTTTTGAATCTGGGTAGCATAAAAGCAAAGAGAGGGAAGGCAGCTCCCTGGGTACTGCTTGGGCTTTGACATTAAATCTCAGGTGGGATTGGTGCTCCTGCTCATCCAAGCTGCAGCTTGTTTCTGGAAGACAAGAACTGACAGGTTGTTCCCATGTGGCATTGGCTGTGGGAACCGAGGTGTCCTCCTGCCCTGGAATGGGCTCTCGAGGAGCTTTGTCCTGACAATGAAGTGAAGCATGAAGCTGGTCCTGTTGCTCTTTGCCTCCTGTAGTCCCAGTGAGAGCAAAGTCAGAACGCTGGGATGGGGACAGAGTCGAGGAGCAGCAATCTCTTATCCTGAGGAGCTGAGACTGAGAATGTTGCCAAAGAACTCAGTGTTTTAAGTCAGAGGGAAATCTGGAGAATCTGTGCTAATCTACATATTCCAGAGAACATATTGACATGAAGCATTCTCATCTTTAAAATTAATACAGAATGTATTTTAAAACGAACTACTATTACTGTGTATTCTTTGTGCTATCTTTGAAGCCTCCTTCCTAAACAACAAAGGGTTTGAATCCTGGATTTAGCCACAAAAGCCAGCCTGGCCATTAGCTATGTAAATGCAGTGGCACATCCATAGCATATATTTTTTTCTGTTTATGAGCATAAATACTGAGTGCATAAATCTATAAAAGATAAGCAACCATGCCAACACATTTTCCCTGGCACTGTGGAGTTTCTCAGTTTCAAGAAGCTGTGGTCGATTTATTTATCTTTGATACAAGGACAACAACAGTGCTGTGTTACGTGGGGAGCTTCAACAGGGTTTCTCCATCAGTTGCCTTATACCATGGCCTTTCCCAAGTCCAGGACTAGTGGGATCATGTGCAGATTTGCTTTTTGTCAGGTGCCATATCTGGGAAAAGTTTATTTAATGCGGAGAAGATGAAACTTTGCCTTATCCATCACTGCTGTTCAGAGCAAAATAAAGGCTCCAATTGATTTTGTGTTAGGAGGTAATTAATTGTTGTGCAAAGCCTGGTTTAGAGTTTAAAGGCCATATTACTACAGCTAGGACCTCTGGCTGTGTCAGCAGCATCTGGCAGCTGAGAAATGTGTAGAGAGGCACAGAGTTTGCCCTGAACAGCCAGGCTGTGCACTCCAAAAATAGGCAGAATTCACAATCAGATGATGAAGGATGGTGTGAGAACTAGCAGATATTAGGGCACATAAAAAGAGGACCTGTAGGCCTACTTCTCTCCCATGCCACCATTTGATGCTAGGTTGCTCCTGATACACACCAGCAAAGGGTAACCACATAGGACCAAGAGCTGGAATCTCCATGGGCAACACTTGCTGATCCCCTGGGATCTCAAAGCTGTGGTGTTGACTTGCACCCATGGCAAGACAATTAGTGAGTTGCTACCTGTAATTTAGAAGCACACAGGGAAGCTGGGGCTGAATTTGTAATGAAGCAATGGATGCCCCATGTCATGGACCTCTTGTGAAGAATAGATGATGGTTGAATGTCATAAATTTCGTAGGTCATTAAAATGATGCTCTTTACAGTTTTCACTGCATTTTACTTTAAGGAATTGGTTGAGGTATCACTGAGGTGTGTACACACCAGGGCAGGCAGTCTGATCAGCATGCAGATTGATGGAACTGTTGTGATGAGATGCATGGCCAGAATGTGTGTCCAACTGTTGGGCAACCAGAGGGTCAGGGCCAAGATGCCAGGCCTGCTGTGACCCACTCTTGTGGCAGAGGCTGCTCTCATGCTGGTTGCTTTGCCTGTTAGAGCTGACCTCTGTGCCATGTGTCAGAGGATGTCATCCTTCCAAGTCTGGCCTTCACCAAATGAAGTGTTTACAAATCTATGGGAAAGGGTCTTGATACCCCAAGTGCAGCTCCATACTTTTTTTTATACCCGTGGCTGCAGTGATCCTTGAATCCAGTCAAAAACCAAACACTTTTGCTTGCAGTTACACATAAGTCTATTAATGATGGATAATTAATCAATAGGACATTACACTGTTACAAGTACTTGGGCCATTAGCACAACAGGGGAGATTTGCTGAGATAGCTTTCCAAAGCAGACCCCAGGGCACATGTAGGGTAAATTGCTCGTGACGTGTTGCTGCTTTGACCATTCCTAGTGCAAAATATACTGTCTTCACAGAAAAAGACGAAGTGGCTTAGTGTGCATCTTAGTGTGCCTGAGGGATTCTTGAGCCTCTGCTGACAGCCTTATAAAGGTCAACCCAACAAAGGTTGGCTGAGGAGCGTCTTGGTGAGAACTGATAGAGTTGACACCCATGGGCATTAAGCAGCTTCTGGACTCCAGTTCCAGCTGGAGGACAGCCTCTGGTTCCTACGCACTGCATCCCTCTGGGTGAGTTAGAGTGGATGTCCTAAAATGGGTGCCAAGAGCAGAAAGGTCTTGATGAGAAACAGACTCTTGTAAGCTATCAAATCCCTCAGGAGGGAGAACTGCTTGTTAGGGTCAGCAGAATCCTGCGTCTTGAAACTGGGGTTGAACAGAGCCAGCTGCTAAAGAAAAAAAAGCAAGTAGGGATGATGAGTTGGCATTTCAGTAATGGTCTTTGATTTAAGGCCCATTCAGGTTGGTACATCCTGCAGTGTGACCCAGCTGTGCAGGAAGAAACGATGCAAAATCTGTTTGGCATCACTGTCCCACTGGTGCAGCGGCACCCACCAGGCACTCAGGTCCCAAGCTTACCTTATTTTTTTAGGTAAGAATCGCAGAGGATCAAGTCGTTCAGAAGTAATTCTTTCAAAACATTTCATTTGATATTCACGCAAGTTGCTTTGGCATCAGCACAAATGCAAATACTTGGCTCTTCTAATCGCAGCATGATGCTGGTCATCCAAGAAGTGTGGGGGATGCGTGATCTGTTACCACTTGGTAGCATCCTACTTTAAGTCATTTGGCAAGAATGAGAAGTGGTCCCATAGGAGGAACCAGAGCAGGCTGGTCTTTTTCCTAACCAGTGTTCAACATCACAGCCCCAAGAATTTTCAGATTCCTTTGACAGAGCCCAGACTGAATCCCAGGCAAGTCCAGCCTGCTTACTGAATGACTTTTTTTTTCTTTTGTAAAAAAACAATGAATAATCATATGATTAAATTCAGCCTCTTAAGAATTATTCACAAGAGACCCTAATGGTGATAATGGAAGCAATCTTATTTTTAAATACTGATTGGCTTTGCAGTCTTATATTGGGTGTGGAGTTCTGCATGTCCTTGCATGTGTGCTTGGAGGGGCCAGCACATCCCTATGTGTCCATATACTTTCATGCTCATTTCTGTGTACATGTATGATTGTTTCCAGAGTTTTTAAGGATGGGAGGCAATTTCTAGACATCTTTGAGTATTTCCAGGATGGGCAGAGCTTGAACTTGAGTATATACCATTGTGATGACAGTGGGGAGAGCAAAGAACAGCTCCTTTGGGGCAGCAGAGAAGGAGCATCCCCTCAAGCTCTGCACTGTGGTGGTTCCTCTCATATCTTACAAAGCTGGAGGACCTGCCTGCCGTGGTCTAACTGTGGCTATGTTGATTTTCAGCACCTGCAGAATAGAACAAGGGTGTTTCCAAGGAGGTTGGAAGGGAGTTGAGTAAAAGGAAGATGTACCTATAATATCTTTAAAGGATGAAGTAGAGTTGCAGACTCTTATCTTGCCTGCCTCTTGATGTCACATTAAGACTCAGCTCACTATGAGCAATATCTGAGGCTTTTGAGTCCTTCTCACTCAGTTGAAAGAACTGAAAACACATGTTTGAGTTGCTAATTAGAGCCTGAGCCAAGGGCTGTTGTAGAAATCCTGATCACTCTCCTGTCACTAGCAACAAAAACCAAAGCAATCCCTTCCTGTACACGCTACGCTTTCCCTGAAGAGCAGCTCTGGGATCCTTTGCTGATCTCTGGAGTGATGTTTGTTCAGCTGCAACTGGAGAAACATTTCCCCACTGTTGCAGTGGATGGGAATGCAAAATGCAATTAGCTGGCAGCCCAGGCATGGAGCCAGTTGTTGGCGACCCAGCCAGCTCCCCACAGCCAACCAGCCAGGAGCTGACTTTTCCCAGAAGATCCTCTACCTGAGCAACGACTGTGAGAACCCAGGTTCAGTTGTGAACAAGAAATAACGAGCTCCACACACCAAGGACTAGTCGCTGTGGTTATGTAGGTCTCTACTGGAGTGGCTTATTTACTATGGAGCATCTTTTCTTCTTTCCTCACCTGTCAGGTATGTGTCAGGACTCAGAGCTTCTGTTTTTCTTTTCCTGGGTAACATCCCCAGCACTGCTTATTGACAAGGATACAACAAGTAGCCCAGGTTGCCCAGAGAGGTGGTGGATGCCCCATCCTTGCAGACACCCAAGGTCAGGCTGGATGGGGCTCTGAGCACCTGATCAGCTGTGGGTGTCACTGTTCATTGCAGCAGAGTTGGATGAGATGGGCTTTAATGGTCCCTTCCAGCTCAAATGGTTTGATTTTAAGAGTTCTAAGGACTAGGAGACTGTCTTGTGTGTAGTTCCCTCAATGCCAGGAATGATGTAACACATAACAAGCTAATATGCTAACACAGCTCCATCAGTGTTTCATGTGATGTTTGGTGGTGGCAAACTGACTGTTGATACCAAGCATGATTTTAGGCTTTTGTAGAGCCAGATGCCAGGGATAAGTATGTTCTCATGGTATTTGTGGATGCAGAGGAAGCCAACAGTGTCCGTGAGACAACCCAGCCCAACACAGCAGCAGTGTGCTTGCAGCGAGTGCTGATACACTGCAACATCCACAAATCACCACCCTCTGCTAACAGAGCTCAGCCTGCATAGAAAACTTCTTCTTATTGACTTCTATAAATATTTCCAGTGTCATTTTAACATAAGCACCTTTTTAGGTCAAGTTTTCCAGGGGACACCATTTACGAAATCAGGACAGTCCTACAAAATCTGCAGATTCACTCCTTCGTTAAGAAGCAAAGCGCATTGATTATATGTAGATACACCCAATTTTGTCTGTGTGAGCACAGGCTCGGTTTTGAGGGCAAACCAGAAAACAAGGCAAGCTGATGAGCTTTCTGTTTACCTTCACATTTAATTGCCATTTCTCAGGTCTTTTGTACCTGACATACTTTTCACCCTTGCAGTATTTGTCGCAGGAGCAGCATGTATTTATGATGACACATCTGGGAGTGTGGACCCTGATGTTAGAACAGTGGAATTGGATGGAATTCATTAAATATATGAAGAACAATTGATCAAGGTAATTTCAGGGGAATTTTTCTTGGGCTGTCTTGAAATAAGAGGATGTGAAAAGAGAGATCACCAACTGAAATCTACGCCTTATCTCACTAATGAGTGCTCAGGTCCAAAAAGACTTTGCAAAGACAGAATGCATAGGAGTATTTGTTGTGACCTGTTTGGATGGGAGAGCCATCAAGCAGATGGAGTGAGTTTTTTGGGAGCTTCTGGGCTCCATTCTGCCATGGAAAGCCAACAGTGTATTCTTGGCCCCGAACACCTCTGGCACCCAAGTGGGTCTTGTGCTGACTTGGTGGAATCCCATATTGGAGTTGAACTAGATGACCTTTAAATTCCCTTCCAACTCAATTTTAAAGATTCCTTCCACCTCAAATGATTGTATGATTCTGCCTTCAGTTTGTGGAGATGGTTTTGGAGTTACCAGAAGAGGTTTGCCCATGCATCTGTATTGCCAACTAGGGTCACTCAAAGCTCCTGTTTAACCCAACATGTAGAGGTAGTGTCTAGCAAAATCCCTCTCATGGTTCTCAGAAAGCTTTTGCATTTTATTTATTCTGTTTCTTGGATTGCTCTTTACCCATTCAGGCCGTTAATTGCAGCTCTTCATTTTTCACAAGGAGGTTCTGCCATTCAGATAGGTCACAAATAGAAGCCTGCACCTTTCAACATTGGTTTCTCCTTTAGACCACAGGGCTGATGTCATTTCAAGAGCGCAAATGCAATTTGGAAAACAAACGAAAATGATTTGAAACAAACCTTTCTAATTCCTGTAAATGTAATGATCACAGTTACACATGTTTGTATTATGTATTTTGGAACTGTGAGGGCTTACAGTTGAGGCAAAAGCATTACTCACCCAAGGCTTATCTCGTTCACACAGCAGATAAATATGACTTTTGATTTCAGGTGAAGGACAAACCGCAGAGCCAGATCACTCTATCTGCTTGATTCATGAGCCAAGGAAATATATGTTGGGTTAAACTCATGGGGATGTTTGAGGAGAATCACAGGAATTTGCTTCAAATAGTGTACCAAGCAAGTCCTCATCATTTATACTGCAGAAGCATTATCTCCTATTCCTCAGACTGGATTCACCCAGGTGTAAAATGGGTACCTGATCCAGGAAAATGGGGCATCTTTCTGCCCACAGGTCAGAATTAGAAGGGCATTTGGAGCTCTAACATGCCACAACCCACCATGGCCCTAGCATTGTGTCTCAGCTGGAGGGGATAGAAAAGGTTTCTCCCCAGGCTGAGGCAGGAGGTTGCTGCTTTATGGAGCTGGGCACTTCTGCAATCAAATCCAAGAGTATGGACTGCAGCAGGAGGCTCTGGTGGGCAGATAGGGAAGGGCTCTGTTCTGCCCAAATTTTACAGCTCAGAAATACTGGGGCTTCACCCCTCCTCTTGTTGCAGAGAATTGCAAAAGGAGAAACTTGTGTCTGAGCAGATGGGGTACGGTTTGTCCCACATGGCTGTGTTCTCAAGAGCCAGCAAGATTTTGCAGATAAAAGGCATTTAAAAGTTTTTAAAATATACTTAAAATCATACCATACACTCAGAGGGCTTTCCACAGCCCTCAGTGAAAGGTCCAGCTTGGAGTGCTTTGCTCCTTATGATATTTGCTTTGTCACGGATTCAAGGTGCTGTGAACTTGGAGGGGACGATTTACAATTCTGTAGCTGCAAAACACTTCATCAGGAGTGTCTGGAGGTGATGAAGCCAGGCTTTGCACAGCTTGTTTTCTATCTGGCTCTATCCTCCAACTTGGATATTAATGCTAATAGATTAGGGAGAGATTGAGCTGGATCAGATAAATATATTAACACATCATCTGCATACAACATTAATGCAAAGCTCTCTGAGCTCTTATAATGCTGGGGATATTTTCATTTTGGCTTGTATTAGATGCCAAATATCCAGTTGAAAAATCAACTGACAGGAGAGCAAGATGTTCTTTTATCACTTTGCTGCCCAGGGAAGCACCTGGATATGAAACTTTTGTCACTAATTGGGAGAAAGAAGGTAGGAAAAATGCAATACCATAGCTACCAAGGAGCTACCCAGCAGCTGTGAAGTCAGGAGTCAATGTGTGTTAACTTGCCAGAACACTGATGGCATCAAATTAACGTGGTTTGTTTTCCTTAGGATGTTCTGGGCTGTTTCTATCTCTGGAGCAAGGGAAGAGAAACAGAAGTTTCTGGTCTTGCAATGTGGTCCCAGCCATGTTGAATGTTGGACATCTCATCATTGCAGGGCTATGGGATGTCACTCCCACCTGCATGCAGCCTTACCAGCAGGCTCCCCACTGACTGCACTCACTGCATGATTTCATAGAATCAAAGAATCATAGAACCATTTGAATTAGAAGGGACCCTCAAACACCATCTGGTCCAATTCCCTGCAATGCACAGGGACCCCCACAGCTCCATCAGGTGCTCAGAACCCCATCGCCTGACCTTGAGTGTTTCCAAGGATGTGGCATCCATCCATCGCCAATCTGGGCAACCTGTGCCAGTGCTTCACTACCTTTAGTGTAAAAAACTGTTTCCTTATATTCAGTCTGTATCTCCCCTAAAGATCTCGAGATTCATCTGGCTTTCCTAACCAAGCAGGATCTTCCTTACAGGGGATTTTCCAGGTAAATTCCTTCAGGGGTAAAATGGTACTTAACCAAGGGGTTAACTTGGCTTGTGCAATGCTATATCAAGTGGGTAATCCCCCTGCTGATGTCTCCTGCCCAGAAAGGGATTAGCTTGCCCTTACTGGGCAGCTTGAGAACAGCATTTCTTGGAAGGAGTTTAAAATGGCAGCTCTGGAAAGGGGACTTAGAAAAAATCCTCAACGAAGGGAAAGGACTTGTAGTCAACTGCAGACCATTGAGAGGCCTGGCAGGATGGAAAAATGGTTGCTGGTGGCTGAAGTGCCCCAAGTAAATGAACAGTATTCCAGTTTATAAGTCATTAATACCATTAGTCTGAGTAGCACTGGTGTAAAGCTTCAAGGTGGATAAGTAACACGACACATAAATGATTCAAATGCTCTTTTTCATTTACAACATCAGATGCCATCACTGCTGTGACTGGGCAGAAAGGCCACACACCATGAGATGCGTCTTTAGAATGAGGCAGATTGGCCTCCCCTCGCATATGGCACAGCCACATTGCATGCTATGAATGCAGATGAGGTGTGTGTGATACTGAGAAAAAGTGAAAAGCAAAAAAGGAAAAGGTTTATTAGCATCTCCCCCTTCCACAGTGCATGCTTCCAATAAGTATGCTTCCCTAGTGTGACGAAGTACATCCCTTTAAACATCTATGGGCATTTCATTCCATCACTTCCAGTTCGTGGAACAAGCAGAAATACCAAACGGTAAGAAAACTCCACTATATGCTGCTAAAACCGAGGTCATCTCAATGCATGGACACATATAATACCTGGGGTTATAAAGGGAGGGAAGCCAACCTGGAAAGGCAGAGACTGAAACCTGCAGACATGGGGACCAATTGAACACCTGAGGGAGGCACCCACTGAAAGCCCTGATGGAGGGTGGCTATGCCAGGGCTCAGCCCCACTCATAGTGCACTTTCTGCCCCTGGCAAGGCAGAGCATGCTGAGATGTGAGCCAGAGGAACCTGTGGGTTTAAACCAGTCAGATTTGCTCTGGGCAGAGACACAAGACTCAATAGTCTTTCAGTAAGTGGGAGTTAATGATTTCTTCTCCTTTTCTTGGATTAAACTGACTTTCTCTGGCTGGAAGCGTAAATGTTGCTGTCTTTCCAAACCAAGCTAATTTGTGTTGAACTCTGTTGACAGAAGTCAATGATCGTCCATGCAATGGAAATTGGGGCCAACGCGGTTCTCATGAAGGAAGGAGGGAGCCAGGATTCCATACCCAAGCCCTGAAAGCAGGGGCTACCCTTGGGTGATCCCACAGGAGACCTGCCTGACCACAGCTGCACCTTGCCCTATGCCACCCCTTCTGCTCAATGCAGGTGTCATACAAGCTTTGCCTTGATTTGTACAGGACCACTCAGCTCGCCTTTTGCAGCCCCTCTTACATCTTCTATAGTTACCTTCTACCATAGTAATGCCACATCCAAGTCAACGTTGGCTGTGAAACCCACTGCTTTCTGCTTACCCACATCAGCACTGACACAGACTTGGGAAACTGCAGACACACTGCCTGCACGGTGCAGCTCTTGCCCTGTCACTTTTGCTGCTGAAGATGTCATTTAAAATGTGTTTGATGTAACGCTTCCCGTTAACCTGACAGTGCTGAGAGCTGGAGAGTCACAGCAAAGCAAACGCAGAGGTTGGAAGTGTGAGCAGGATGAAGTTCAGCTTCATGCAAATTCAGATGGTTGTTCCTGAAAGCTCTCCTCGAGTTCACTCCAGGAGGATGTAAGAGGTATGGTGATCGTTTCTGCCTTCTCTGCTTCACAAACCTCAAAGACAGATAAGTCCCCACCTCTTCCAAACACCTATCACATCTCTGCATGGTAGCTGAGCTCACTTTTTATTGCTGGTTGAAGAAGAAAATCTCTCTAAGGTCTGTGTCAGCTGGGAAAGCAGCTGCAGGAGTGATTTGCTGGGTTTCTGCCGGTAGCTTAGAGGCTGGACGGACAGACATTCTGCTGATTCACTCTGTGAGTTCATTGGATGTTTCAGGCCAAGGCAGATGCAAACTTACCCGTGAGTCTGGTGTGATTGCTGTTCCCAGATGTCTCCCCTCCTTCCAAAGGCAGCGGTTTGGATAGTAAAGGCTCACAGTCTCTGTCTGAGGGCTCTCAGCTCAGCCATGAGCCCTGCAGAGTTGCTGGACTACAGGGTGCAGAAATCCCTTTAATTGAGCTTCTCTTGGGGAGGGAGAGAGGAGAGCAGTTCAGATAGTGGCCTGGCAGCCTGCATCCTCATTTAGCTATCAAGGTTAATTGGCTGCAGGTCCTCTCGCCTCTCCTGAAGCCTTAGCACCCTGCTGACGTGCTCTGACTGTTAAACAGGATATCCCTGCAGTAAGACCTGTCATAGCTTTGGAACATTGGCCAAGGATTAAGACAACCCCTGTGTCTGCTTTTTTCATAGAATCATAGAATTGTTAAGATTGGAAAAGACCCCTAAGATCATCTCGTCTGACCATCAGCCCATCACCACCATGTCTTCTAAACTGTATCAAAGAGACTCCCAGGCAGGAGATGCTCTCAGAGTGCCCTACCCTTCCCATGGGACTTGGCCACGCACTGAAAACTGCCTGGTGGATCCTATTCAGAGAAGTCTTCTGCTCGTGTCCCAGTGGACATGGTGAGCAAGGCAGAAGTATGGCTGGGTGGGGAGAGGCTGCAGGAGCTGCTGCTGTTCAAGGAGATAGGAAGAGCTGTCTACAGCAGTGGAGGGCTGTGCTCATGTGCTCTGGAAGATGCTCTGACAGTTAGCACCTGTTTAGTAGTGGAGTTTGATGACTCATCAAACAGCCTCTTTCACAGGTCACCAGGAGGATTTTTCCCTTGAAAGCAGTAAGAGCAAGTGGGGAATGCAGCGCTGAGGAGTAGGTTTTGGGGAGGGTTTCAGCATCCCTGCCTTGTTCCTCTAAGGACAGGCAGCTCTCAGCTTTGCTGTGAAGCAGATCAGCAGTGTCACACCAGGAGCACTCGGTCATGCTCGGAGCGATGAGGCACAGAGAGTGGAGGAATACTCCGGGGAAAAAGTTCAGATAGGTGGGAGCTCACGGTGAGGATGCTTTGAGAGGAGGTCATGAGGAAAACAGCTATCTCATGCCTACATGAGCAATTAGAGCAGGGGCTGCACACACTTCACAGAACACTGTAGTTATGGCTAATCACTTCGAGCTGCATCGACTCTCACTGGAATAATTGCCCATGGGAATTCAGAGCATGTCCAGGCGTTCAGCTCATTAAGCCTGCAGGCTGCTCACACACACCAGCTTCGTTTTGTTGAGATTCCCCCCTGCCCAGCCAGCCTTTGCCTCACAGGGTGCCAGTGACACTCGCTGGCTGCTGGAATCCTGGGGTCTGCCCCCCAAAACATCCTTTCAATCAATGCAGGAGAAGATTCTTGGCCACAGAGGGAAGCACGTGTTTGTGTGTTCCTGGATTCATGCCACAGCGAGACCACGTTTGTCACGTTTGTGTCACTGGTCACTTAGCAATGAGCACGTTTATTGGGGGAAAACCTGGTGTGGAGAAGGGCAGTTAAGCAGCAGAGTGCACTGATTTATCTGTGAAACTGAGCAGTGAAGACTCTGACACTGCTAGGCAGACCAGTTGACTGGATTGACCGGGAGTAGGGAATGGTAAAGCTAAGAGATTTGCACTACTGCACCATCCAATTTCCATCCACGGTGAGAACTGCTGTGTGAGTGATGGAGTACGTTCAGAGCACGTCAGCTGTGTGAACCCATGAAGTCAACTCAACCATACAATTGAATGCTGTGCACCACAAGCCAGAGCTCTCAGCCCTCAGCTTCTTAAACACAGGTCAGCTGGGTCCATAGAGCTGTGTTTTGGGCAGCAGCAGCAGCACCTGGTAATTCAGTAGCCAAGCTGAGTTTGCAGGTAATGAGGTCAAAGCCTCTGTCTCGTGGGAAGCACAGAGCCTGGAGGACAGAAAAACCTGTCCCAGTATTTCAGGAGCAGAAATCAGTATTGCCTTCCTCCTCCCATTGCAGGGATCCAACTGATTATCTGTGGTATGTCCTGCTTTTTTTTTTTTTTGAGTAAGGATTTTACCCTCTGAAACAGACCTTGAAGTACAGAAGCATCCCTAGAGAACTGCCTGGTCTCCTGATTCAGGGATGGGTTTTTGCCTTCACTTTCAGCAGGCTCTGGAGCAGCTCAATGACTGCTCATGGCCCCATTTGCGTGTGTTTGTTTTGACTTAGCTGGCAACTGTTAAATACTAGGGCTCTGAATGTCTGCACAGATTCAAATCATTCTGTAGAGACAAATCCAAAACTACATTTGCATCAATGACATTAATTGAGGGTGGATGAGAATGCCCTCACTAACAAGGGATGAATGACAGAATCATATTGTTGCCAAAGCTGGAAAAGACCTTCAAGATTGTCCAGTCCAACCGTCCACCTACCTGTGATACTTCCCTACTAAACCGTGTTTCTTAGTACAACATCTAAACATTTCTTGAACACCTCCAGAGATGGTGACTCCATCCCCTCCTTGAGCAGCCCTTTCCAGCACCTGACCACTCTTCTGAAGAAGAGATTTCTTCTACTATCCAACCTGAAAAGTGGTGATTTTTTGGGCTGTGTGTTCCATCTGGAAAGGACCTCTAACTAAGGATGGAGTTCCCCAGAGTGAGGGCAACGGTCTGAAAGCAGGAGGTCTGATTTTGCCACTGATGGCCATAGGACTCCATATATAATCCTCCAGTTGTAGTGGCTGTGTGCTCCCTGAGAGTGAGTCTCCTCTCTTGAGTCCATAGTTATAATTCCAGTTGTGATTGGGTGCAGAGGAAGACAGTGCACAGACTGAGAGTGGCCATGGGGACACATCCTGTGGGAATGCAGATGCACACACAGCAGTTTTACAGGGACACCAACACCTCTTCGAACCCTGTCCAGCTCCACAGGGGCTTGCCCTATTTCCCCACAAAGCCCAGGCCCCCCTTTGGTGGCAAACCTGCTGTGCCACAGTCAGAGAGGGTAATGCAGGCTCTCCATTAGACCTTGGCTGGTGTCAAGCCAGACTGGAGACCCTGTTTGTAGGTGACTGTTGCCACAGCCCTTACTGCAAGAAGTGATGTGTTGATGGAATCATGTATATATAACTCAGGAACTCTGCATCCCATGTGCCCTCCTAGTAGTAATAGAAGTCCTGATAAAAGATGAGAAGTCCTTTACAAGCTTGACAGATTTTTGCCTGTGGACTTCCCCATTTCTTATTGACAAGAGGGAACTACCTCTGATGGAAGGGCTGGAAGAAGTGGTGAGTGCTTACCTTCATCCATTAGCTTTTTGAGTATGCAGAGTCATAACTTAAGTACTGCTTGCACAGGCTTGCTGTTAGTGGGAAGCCCTGAAAAACGCCATTGGTTTCTTTCTGCATCACCACATCATGTTGTATGTTATGCTCCCAATGTCACTGAGCAGGAGCCCATAGGTCCCTGCAGCAGGTAGGAGAGCTGTTGTTGGATATCTGCTATGACCATACAGTCACAGGCATGGGTTGATGGTTGGACTTGGTGATCTTAGCAGTCTTTCCAACCTTAATGATTCTATGATTCTATGAATCTATGATTCTGTAACACTCCCATATCATTCCATCTTCCCAAAATGCCACAACTAATCCTTCAAAGTGCCAATTGCCCCCCACTGGGCCAACTGCACCCCAAGGCAATGTTATTGCCTTCCTGCCAGACAGCTTTGCCTCTCCAATTGCCATTTCTCTGCTCTCTGAGCACTGCTCCCCAAGGATATATAACTGAGTTTTATAATGAAGCACCTCTCACCCAGCACATATTAAATAAATTTCAGTTGCCCTTTATTACACAATAATGATAGTAAGATTTAATTACCTCTGCACCCAACGGGGACATGAATTTTAACCAATATGACTAAATCTTCCCAGTAGGATAATTGGTGTTGTCTGCAGCTGAGGGTCATTTCCAGTGCATTGGTGGGCAGTGATGGAAAAATCCTTCCTAAGGAATGTGGATCCCAAGCTAAGACTGTGGGTGGACTATGAGGTCAAGGCTGGTAGTGAGCAGCTGATTCAAGAAACCCAATTAAACAATGGCACTTAGTGGAGTTTTGGGTTCATGTCAGGGGCTAAAGATGCAGGACATTGTGTGACAAGCCATGAAATGGTAGGGAACAACCAAACCAGAGCCTCTGCACTCTCTGCAGTAGGAGTGCTGACAGGACTGTGTTTCTCTTTTCACACTTTCCATAATTTTCCATAATTTTAAAATATATACTTTTCAGGGTAAAAAAAAAAAAAAACCAGTGCAAAGGCATTCATTGAGCGATTGCTTCTGTGACATGTCTGCTTTGATCTGTGCTGAAAACTGTGTCACCCAGATACATCCCAGGCACTGACAGCTTGTGCTGTGCTTTCGTACTGGGAAGAAATGAGGTTTCCAGGAGCAGGGGCAGCTGCAGAGATGGAGTCTCCTCTCCAGATTGCCCTCCAGCTCCTGCTCTGTTCATGGCCTCCTGGTGTTGCTTGGTAGAAAGGAGCATTTAGGACTCTGAACTGCAGAGCATAAAGCCATAATTTATCCCCATGCCTTTGGAGGGGCTCAATTTAAGCATTTCCTGCCCCAGGACACTCCATAGTTTTGCAAGTACTGACATAGTGAAGAACCAGACTTGTTCCAAACCTTTCCAACCTTTCAGTTTTGTCCTGCTCACTGCACTATGACACGAACAGGCTGAGCTCAGCTCCCCCCATACCCAACCTCTTCATTTACCTTCTTTCAAAGTCCTCTTTCTTTTCGCCTCCATCCTGCTCATCCATCCTGCCTTGATCCTCTTCGTCCACATTTATCCTGGGGCTATCCGTTGTTTCCAGGGGGCTCATAGCCCCTTTGTTTGCTTCCATTTTTCCCAAACACTGTAAGCTGAGGCTCTTGAGGACCCAAAACACCGTGCACCCTTGGGACACCTGTCCCAGCTTTCAGCCTTTGATGTGTTTGTGTGCCAGCACTAGCAGGTCATGCTTGGCTGCTGTTCTCCACCAGACTCCCCCTCCGGATCCTCAAAGGATTTCTGAGGAAGGTAAAATCAGCTCATTGCTTCAGTAAACAAAAAGACATGGCCAAGAGGAGGGGTTGGTAGGCGAGGGATGTATTTTGCTTGTCCGTTTGGTGGGGTGTGCTGCAGGCAGGAAACCTCCCAGCCTTGTGGGTCTCCCACCAAGAAGTAAGTCTAAGGGTTGAGAATCACAGAATATCCTGAGTTGGAAGGGGTGCATAAGGATGACTGAGTCCACACAGGACCAACCCAAAATCAGACTAAGTCTTGTCTGGGCTGATCTGATCATGCACCTAAGCCAGTGTTGGGAGGAATCAGTGAGGCCAGCACAAATGTTCACAATTGGTAATGTAAGGGACTTTTTGTGAAGGGTTGGCAAAGATACCTTGCAAGTCATGTGCTGCCTTTTATTTTCCCCTTTCAGTGTTTTGGGTGGCAGAACATACTCTGGGTGCCAGACAGGGGCCATAGAATCACAGAATGGCTAAGGTTGCAAGGGACCTCAAAGATCATTTAGTTCCAACCACCACACCATGGGCAGGGTTGCCTCCCACCAGGTCAGGTTGCCCATGGCCCCATCCAACCTGGCCTTGAGCACTATTGGGGATGAGGCACCCACTGCTCTTTGGGTAGCAATGCAACGACCTTCCTTGTCCCTTTAGGATGCATTGATTTAAATGGATGCTGATGGAGTTCAAGCAGAGCAGCACCAGGGCATGCGTGGAATATCTGCAGGAGCTATTCTGGCTTTTGAGAGCTATTCTGGTTAGGAAGCAGTGGCAAATATTCATGTTTTGCAGGAAAAGTTGGCCTGCAAAGCCCAGCTGCAACATCAGATGTTCTCAGTTCACGTCTACCAGCAAGGCCCAGATCCACTGATCACACACCAGCTGGTGCTTCTCCTCCTCAATGCATCTGCTGCTGCTTCTTTGGTGACAACATCTACCTCTGTGCACGTTCCATCCTCACTGTCTGGCCCTCCTGCCACCACAACCACTGCACAGCACCAAGAGTTGTCAAAAACCCCAAATGCATTAAAACAAAAACTCCAAAATTTCCTGTCCCTGCCACTGCCGGATAATTACGCCAACACTAATGAGACAACAGCCATTCCACAGATTATAACAAAACATTAAGCTGAGAAAGAGCCAATTACTGTAGGACTGATGAGGTGGAAACTTGTGGGGCGAGCTCTGCTGCAGGAGGTGTATTTCTAGAAGGGAATGTGTAAGTCCTGACTGTACTGTGCTGCCCTACTTCCATGCTGTTTGCATACACTCATAATGAGGGCACTGGGTCTCCTGTAAGCTCCCTCCTTTTGACCCTGTTCATGTGAAGGCATTTTTAGGACAATCGTTCCTTTTCAGATGGGTTGCTCACTGCTCAGTGGCACATTTGGCCAATATCTGCAGCATTTATAGAGTTGTGAAACGGTCGTGTTTGCAGGAAAGGGGGATGTGCTAGATTTAAGCAGAGAAACTTTCTTCATTCCATCTCATTGGAACGGTCCCATTTCTTCACAAAGGGGCTTTAACTGCCCCAGCCATTGAAAGATGGTTGGATATTAGGAGGAAGTTTTTCACACAGAGGGTGATGAGGCACTGGAACAGGTTGCCCAAGGAGGCTGTGGATGCCCCATCCCTGCAGGCATTCAAGGCCAGGCTGGATGTGGCTCTGGGCAGCCTGGTCTGCTGGTTGGTGACCCTGCATATAGCAGGGGGTTGGAACTGGATGATCATTGTGGTCCTTTTCAACCCAGATCATTCTATGATTCTATGAAGATCCAGCTGTGCATGCTTCTTTCTTCTCTTACCCACCCATGAGAGTGTACTGAGTGTAGCAGCCAACTGAAAGCTATTTCTGCTTTAAATTGTTTGCCATTGTTTTTGGGACTGGTCTTATGGAAATGCAGATCAGAGCTGTTCCCAAGTGAACATTCAGTAAATAGTCTGAAAATTTATGGTGAGCTGTGATACCATCAATATACAATAGAAATACCATCAGCTACTGTCAGCTCAATGATCTTTAAGGTCCCTTCCAACTCAAGCCATTCTGTGATTCTATCCCCGCAGACTGATGGAATTTAAAAACCTTCAGCAAAGTCAGTATTTCACGACTTAATTTTCTCCATCTTTTTTGGCTACTGCCGGAGATGAAAGTCAAAGGGCAAGTGGACGCAGGAGGCTGTTTGTTGGGCTGTCTGGCACGGCTGTCTTCTTGTTATTGCTTGCGCAGAACTTTGTGCTGGAAGGAGATGCAGCTGAGGTGGGTCAGAGCCCTGGGTGCCCCAGTGGGCTGTCACCTCACTGACCTGCCTGCAGCAATCTCTCTGCAGCCCCTTTTGCATCCTCAGCCCACTGCCCCAGGGGTTTAACTGCCGCCCATCACCACGCTGCTCTCTTTGTATGTCAGGCACACAACGTCCCCAAGGAGTCCATGTACTGAAACCCCCAGCTGAGTGCAGAAATTTTCAACCAGCAGCAGCTGAAGGCAGCTCCTGGGACTGTGGTTTGAGATAGCTGCGTCAGGCTGGGGTTTGTGCTTGGCATCAGGGCACAAGTGTGAGTCTTGGGGGTGGTTTTTCTCAAGTGAAGAAGAATTTAAGAGAGTTTAACAATGTGCTTCACTGAGTGCTATTGGGTATGTTTCGATTGTGCTGGGGACACCCAACCTCCAAAAGTCATAGAATCATAGAACCATAGAATCTTAGAGTTGGAAGGGACCTCTAAAGGCCATCTAGTCTAACTGCCCTGCAATGAACAGAGACATGCACGGCTAGGTCAGGTTGCCCAGGCCCTTATCCAGCACATGTGTTTACAAAGTGCAAGACACCAAAGGGACTGAGGTCACATCCCTCCGTGGGAAGGCACTGCCAGGCCCCAAGCTACAGAAAGCCATGATAGAGCAGGTAGACTCTCTTGGGGTGCATCTCTTTGTACATTCTTTTCATGCAGTCCCCTCTAAGCTACCTGCATGAGGGAATGCAACCCAGCACACAGAAGGTTGCTCTTTCTGGTGGCCAATCCCACAAAGCAAAAGAAGCTCAACAGAAAGTCTGAACTGAACTCTTTCCATGCAATACCAAAGCCCCCTCCTGAATTTGTCCATTGGTGCTTTCCACTGAGAAAAGCAAACCGTCTCCCTTGGCATTTCCAAAGCACGGTCCCACCTGCAGGCTCAGCTTCCAGAACAGGGGAGGCTGAATGCAATTTCCTGCAGCTGTCAGAGCCATTGCAAAGTCTTGTGTCACCAGCAAGCAGAGATGCCACTTTCCTCTGTTTCTGCTCTGTGCCTTGAATGGCGTGAATGGAAAATCTGCGTGTGCCCATTTATTCTTAGTGATCCGTAGCCTCTCTCAGCAGGAGAGTAACTGTCAGCTGCTAATTAAATATCAGACCCGAGACACAGAGTGAGCACAGCTTTAAGCTCTGCATCTTATTCATTTGGGTGGCATCGTAGTTGAGGAGTGTTTCATTCATAGGCAAAATTAAGCCCTGTGGAATGAAAGCTTCCTTTAATGGCTTCCTGCTGGGCTGGTGGTGTCGACACTTTGTCCTTGCATCTGTCCAACCTTTCTTTGGATTGGGGGAGGAGGATTTCTATCTCTCTGTGGATTCTAGTACATTTGGTGTGGCTTGTCTCCCAGGAAAGGGAGCAAAATCTGATGGAATAGCAAAGTCAGACAGAGCAGAGATGCTCCAACCTCTGGTCATCCTTCTCTGGACCCAGTCCTACAGTTTCACATCTTTCTTGCACTGAGGACCCCAGACCTGGACTCTGTGTATGTCCATCCACTGAAGACCCCCAGGTCTTCTCCATCCTTTGGACCCAGGGATCTCAGTGAGTCAAGAAGGAACCTTTCCTTGTGCAGCTTTGGCAGCAGTGTTCAACAGCACAGGTACTCAGCTCTGTCAGCCCAAGATCTTGCAGCCGAAGGGTTGCAATGAGAAGCTCCCCAGCTCTGCTGGGTGCAGCAGACTTAGGAGGAGAACTAGGATTTTTCAGTCTGGAGAAAAGGAGGCTGAGGGGAGATCTCATCACTTTATACAACTACCAGAAAGGCTGCAGCAAGGAGGATGGTCGTCTATTTTCTGATGTGACAAACGATAGGACGCGAGGAAACAGCCTCAGGTTGTGCCAGGGGAGGTTTAGATTGGATATCAGTTAAAAATTCTTCATGGAAAAGGTGGTTAGGCGTTGGTTTGGATTGCCCAGGGAGGTGGTGGAGTCCCCATCCCCAGAGGTGTTTAAGAGATGTGTGGACGTGCCACTGAAGGATATGGCTTTGTGGTGGGACTTGGTAGGTCAGGCTGATGGTTGGACTTAGAGACCTTGAAGGTTTTTACCAACCTAGATGATTCTACGGTTCTGTGACTCTGTGTTGCCCCTCATCTCACTCTGGCCTCCCTAGTGGACTCAGTTATCTTGCTGATAAAGGCATTTTCCCAGTTTCCCAGCCCAAATCAGGGACTCCTGACAGCTTCACACAGTGCTCGTGCTCCAGCTCTCATTACAGCAGCAATGCTTGCAGCCTGCTGTGACTACATGGAAATGGCCCACGCTTTGCTGAGCATTTGCATGGTTGCATCCCGCTTAGCTCTTCTCCTGGGGATGAGCTGCTGCTTCTCTGATTCACTGGGGCCCTCTGGACTTTCCTTGGTACAATGGGAAGCTGTGTTATGCCTGAAGCCTTATTTTCACTGTATCAGCTTAATAAAAGGCAGAAACCACTTCTTTTATGTGAAGGCCTGAAATCTTTGATTGATCCTTTGCTGCATGGCTCTCAGGGTAAGGCTGTCTGATTGTCTGCCTTTTTATTATGTTATCTCTCTGGATTTTATTTCTCATTCCAGCAAGTATCTCTAAATTATACTCTTTGGACAATAAATGCCAGCGGAAACACGTCCTCTTTTCACAAATTCTGTGCTCCTCCTGGGTGTAGGTAGAGCTCATTTTGGATCCAATTTTAAGGGGACATTGTCCCTGTTGTTTTAAGTTCCTTCTTTTTCCTGTCTTTTTCAGGGTGATCCTTGCAAGGCAGTATTTCAAAAGCATAATTGAAATCCTTGACATCTGCTCTGCTGTCCTAGCTCCACCACCAGCACCTCCCTTGCCTTTCCCAGGTCCCACAATAGATGGGTTTTACCCAACCTGGTGCCTCTCAAGGTAAGAACAATTTCCATGCACCCACCAAACTGCAGTGAGCTCCTCCTCTCATTCCCACACTGACAGCTGAAATAGACTGGAGAGGCTGCACCCAAGGAGAGCCTACAGAAAAGCAGACCTGGAGAAGGTGCCAGTATTACAGAGTAGGATCCAGGAGGTGATATTGCTTTCCTAAAGGCACACAAAGCTTTTGGCAGGAGGTGGGTTTCCTCTTACTCCACAGCATTAGCCTAGGGCTGCTTCACATCTTATAAGTGCCATCCCAAGTGCTGCCATGTCCCAGTAGTGCCAGAGAGCACTCGGACTGCAAGAGCCTGAGGATGGACCTTGCCAATATAGCCCACCATGGAGGGGCTCAAGCCTGGGGAAAGTGATGGACGCTCTCCACCTTTAGCAACTGCCTCCCACAGCATCACTCGGTGCATCAGGATGCCGACCTGCATGTATGTATGGAATAGAGTGGGTAAGGAATAGTAAGTAAGGGATGTATGTAAGGAACAGAGGAGCAGTGAGGCTGTACTCTCCCATGGAGGAAAGCAGAGATCCCGTCAGGCTGCAGCTGCAATTTCAATCCAGCTCTCCTCCTTCCACTCTAGAAGAACACCTTTGATTTGTGTGCCTCATCTCCACTTTAATCACACGCTGCAGGCATGGATCCTGAGCAATGCTCCGATGCTCTATCACCCTGCCATCCTGCACAGCAGAGAGCCATTCTGTCCTGTGGGAACATGCGCTGAGCCATGGAGTTATTAGCCTGCTCCCGCCATCCAGGCAGAGAAATCCAGCAATAATCCATGATTCTGGTCATTTGTTTAGAGAATAACTATCCCTGTATCCCCCAGTGCTCAGAGGCCCCATGCTCCCCACTGAGATAAAGAGTACCAGGTCTGCTCAGCTCTGACTACACGCCTCCATGCTTATGAAGGACTTTCTGTGCTGAGGATTCAGACTTAGGAGGGGCCATTATAGCCACCAGCCTGACCCCTTGCTGAACACAGACCACAGAAGCCCACTCACTGATGCTGCACCCAGCTCTCACTCAGCAGCCTTTTCTGAGATGTGCAACTTTGATTTATGAATGCCCAATTAATGGGAAATTTAATGTGCCTGTTGGCAACCAGTACTGAGTGGTCAACTGCCTTCACTGTTACAAATTTGCTCCTTATGTTCAGCTCAGTGAATCAGTGATTCAGTGATTCAGTGAATCTTGTTCTGACTTTGCCTCCTGATTTAAAGCAGGAAATCTCCTCCCCAGGAACATACCGAAGATCATCTCTCTTTTTTACTTTCTCTTAGAGCATCTCAGTTAAAAGACAGAATGGAATGAGTCAGTGGCTTCCTCTGAGCCCAGCACGCTTTGAAAAAGCTATTAAAGAATTAGTGTCCTGTTGTGCAACAGCACAGCCCTCCCCACCCAGCTTGGTGCCCATCGCATGGTTGCAAATCCTTTGCCTTGCTTGCTGGATCCCTCGTGCAGCTCTGCTTTCTGCCCCAGGTGCCAGATATAGGATCAGGTTGACGCACTGGCACAAATTGCCCAAGAGGAATGGTGGATGTCCCATCCCTGCAGACACACAAGGTCAGGCTGGAGGGGCTCTGAGCACCTAATCAGCTGTGAGTGTCCTTGTGCAATGCAGGGTGTTGGACCAGATGGCCTTCAGGTGCCTTCCAATTCAAACCATTCTATGATTCTGTGACTCAATCTTCTTGCTGAGCAGTGCATAACATCAGCCAGGCACATCTCTCTTGGTGCAAAGAACATTTCAGGGGCTCAACTACTTGGGTATTGCTTCTGTGTTTCTTCTTGGATATTGAGACTTAAATTTGCATTAGTAAACACCTCAGCCCCACATCTCTGCACATACCCATGGATGAGAGTTTGTGGTTTAACAAGTGTGCACGTTTCATGCTGGGAGAAGAGCAGCACATTCATCATCTTAAGTGTTGCTTAGTGTTTGTTAGATGCTCTGACTTGCTAAGAGGAAAAGTATACAGTTAGGGGAGAATGTGGATAAATCCCTGTGGCATATGCATCGCCTCTGGATATAATCCAGCAATCCCAGTGAGCACAAGAAGCAAGTCAGAGGCAGAACCTCCTGGTAAATTCCCAAGCACAACATCAGCTATGACCTCTGTTTGAGAGAGGGAAGAAAAGCAAGAATTCTCTTCCCCCAGCTGGGGGCTGTAAGATATATCACCCTGCAGTCGTGGTGGGACTTGTCATTTCCGAGTCATTTTCCTGATCCAGCACAATTAGATCTTCATTGTGGTGGGATGATGCTTTCCCAGCTGGAATATGTGTTTTGGTGAGGTGACAGAAAGCAAAAGATGTCCTGGGGACTCAGTAAGAGTTTGTTGCAACTCGGAAAGCCACTGAGCTAGATATAACCAAACCAGAAGTAAAGATCCATCCACAGGGACACGCTGGGAAGGGAAAGAGTTGTTTATGAGCTATTTTATTTCTATTCCATCTGGCCTAGCAACTCAGAGTTCCTCCTCTTTCAGGAACACAGTTATTCAAGTTTATATTCTCGTAAAACCTGGATTTGGAGTTTAAAAGTCCTCTTGGTCTTTGGAGAGAGTTCTCTGCAAGGAAAATCTGTGGGCAGATCTATGTCCCCATAGATGCTAGCTGGCTCTGGGTCCCCATTTCTTCCTCTGCAGACACAGGGGAGCACAGTGCTGCTCGGGTCCCTGCTGGGCTCAAGGGAAGGTTTCATCAGAAGTGTGAGGTGGGAGCAATATGCAGATGCTTGGCTCAGACCAGGGAGGAGAGGGAGGGTAAGGAAACAGTGCTGGCAGTGTGATGCTCTGGGTTATGAGGGTTCTGCGAGGCTGCTGTGGCTCAGATTAGCTTCTTGATTACTGCGCTGTGTTCTCATCAGAAGAGAAGAGGGTTTGATCAAAGGAAGATTACCTCCAAACGGGAAGAGGAGGTTTCATTAGAGAGGCTTAGATGATGCGACATAACTTAACTCATCTTCTGAACAGCTCAACTTAACCCTTGGGGAAGGGCTGCTCTCTCTCCTGCCTGTTCCAGCAGGCAGATCCTTTCCCTGAAGGAGGTCCTGGTACTCAAAGCTGCTCCAAGGCTGACTTTTGGCCCCAGAAGGCCTCACCTTGAAATACACACAGCCTCTGTCTCTTCCTGCAGTGATTAACCTGGGTGAGGAACCTCTTCCAAACCCACCTGAAAAGATTGGAGGTAGAATGGAAAAAGGGATCTTATAGAAAAGATGGAGAGAGACTGTTTTACCAGGGAGGGATAGTTTTAAACTTAGAGAAAGGAGATTTAGATTAGATATAAGAAATTCTTGCTGTTCAGGGAACTCATATAGGTTTGGCCCACTTCCATCCCTTTGCAAATGCACAGTGACCACTCAAGACAAGACCAGAATTTTCCTGGGAAAGGCAGAAAGTGTGAAGATCTGAGCTGCCAAAAGTCCAGCAGAGCTCTCCTCTGAGATCACTGTGTGAAAACTAAGAAAATCAGAACTGGAAAACCAATGACAGAGTGTGGCATACCATAACGAAAGGTGAATTGTTGGAGAAAACCTGGACGTCTTGGAATCCATCCCTCCCTCAAACAGCTCCCTGAGAAACCTTGCCAGAAATAATGAATTCAGTATTCCTACATATACTCAACTGATGAGGCTGTTGGAAGGGTTAAGCCCCTTCATGGGTGCTGTAAGCTCAGCAGGTCTCAGAAGAATGGGTTGTTGTAGGCACTGAGGCTCCAGCAATGACTTGCAATATGAATTCTCACCAGAGACATATTTTCTGTTCTGCTGCTCTTTTCGGCCACGTTAATGTATTTTGAGCCTTGTTTTTCCTTGCAGAAAGAATCAAATTCCAGCAATGACAGCACCTTAACCCAGTATCATTCAATTGATTTATTCCCCCCACCTCAGAAAGCAGTTATTACTTTCCTTAATAACGTCAAAGAGGCTCTCAGACAAGGGACCTATCTCTATTAAGGTTTTCTATTGCTAAAGAAAAGTTGAAAAGATGCTGTTGAAATGGAAGACTTAGTTAATACATTGCAAGTGCTTTAACTGCTCTTCCTTTTTCTCTGCCAGAATTCCTCCTTAAAGTTTACATCAGTTCCTAATGGCTCTTATTGCCTTGAGAACAGCATGTCAAGGCTTTTCATGCAGAGAGACCCAAACAAAGCCCAACCATCCCACCTTGTACTATGGCACAGTCTTCCTTGTACTCACTGTACTCAGATTCCATCAGGAGAAATGTGCCAAAAGGAAAGATCCCAGAAGGAACTACGGGAACTGTTACAACAGCCAAGGGAATTCAGCAAGTGTGGCAGTGTCATGGCAGAGAAAGGCAGGGCAGAGAAGAGAACATGGCATGGACCGGGTGAAAAAGTGCTAAAATCTATAGGGAATGATGGATGGAAGGCCACCAGATGAAGGTTTCCCACCACTGAGCTCCCAGTTGCATCCAGAGGACTTCTGTACCAAGTCTTCACTTTTTGTTCATCGCATCCCTAGCATTGTCTTCTGTCTTCTTTGCACTAGCTAGCAGGACTGTCTGATTGCTCTCACACCTGGTGCTTAGCCAGCCCTGCCAATATGTCCCCTGGAAAATGTAATGTATGAGCATCACTGCCAGAGATCAGTCATTGTGTTCACGCTGGTAATCTCACAGAGCGAACACAGGGCTGGTGCCTTTTGTGTGTGAATCTCCTCGGAAGATGAAAAACCAGAGGAGGGGGATTTATTAAAGGAGCAACAGATAAGGGCTCTTCAGATTGATCTGTCACAGGCAGGACTGAAATTGATAGAAGTGGGCACTCCACACCAGGGAACAGATTGCAGTACCACTGCTGCCTCAGCTCCTTCCTCGTGTCCCCAGTCTCCCTGCCCCTCAGAGGCACTTCATTCAGCAAAGCTGCAGCCATGTGTTGTGGAGCCTCTGAGTGTGTTCAGTGAGTAAACCTGCACTTCACCAGGGGCAAATTGCTAAGGGATCCTGATCCTGCTCTAAGTAACAACTGCAAAGTGATTTTTTGGTGGTCTCCTCAGTGCTTTCTTCGTGGCAAATGAGCCCCAAGAGAGGGCAGAGCTATATGATAAGCAGCTTGACTTGCCTTTCACACCCAGAGAGATATAACTGTAATGTGAATTGTTCGTGCCTCTTGACTGAGGACAAATGTGATGTACACAGGTCACACAAGAACACCCATGTGCCCATTAATGGACACTCCAACTTCTACATTGTCTCCATGGCTTTTCTGACATTCTTGGGAATGGAAGTGGGAAAACTCTTGGGACATGGGTCTTCTACTCTGCCACTGCTAGGACTGGGCCTTCAGTTTCTTCAGAGGCAAAATACAACACTCATTGGCTTGCTGTGTGACCAGATACACACAGAGGACAACGGCAACCACTTTTCATGGAATCATAGAATCAGTAAGGTTGGAAAAGATTACTAAGATCACCAAGTTCAACTCCAACCCACCCCCACCATGCCTGCTGACCACATCCCCACTGTTCTGGAACACCTCCAGGGACAGTGACTCCATCACTTCCCCGGGCAGCCTGTGTCAATGCCTCTCTTTTCTCACTGAGGAGCTGCCCATTCTTCCCCAGGAAGTGATGCTGCCATGTATTTCTGAAATGGCATTGGCTCCTGATCTCGGAGGTCTCTGTGCTGCTCGGCTGGTCCTTCCCCAACAGCAGCTCTCCTACTGGAGGAATTCCTCAACAATCCCGCTATCAGGCATGCTACAGACTGGGTATCATCTCTACTGTGACTATCAGTGGCAGAAAAACAGACCAGAGCCTTGGAAAATCCAGGCAAAGCTTGGGGAAGAGTCAGATGGGATCTCACCTTGACATACTTCACATCCTAAAGGGACATAGAACCCATCTGAAGTCCCTAAGGAATGACTCACAGGACCATGCCCAGAAGCCTTTGCCTTCTCCTCTTTGTCCTTAATATCCCCCATAGTGGAGGACTGGTTGGGATTTCCCTCAGGCTTTTCAGGCACGAGGATGAGCTGATACAACCCCACCACTTCACAAGGCACATAAAGACAAATCCCAGTTCTGTACTTGCATATGCCAGAGACCTGGGGCAGCCAGGAGTCAAACATCATTAGCATTATTGCACATTAGAGACAGTAATTTTCTAACAGGGAAGGTATTGCCCCCAACATGAAGTAATTTATTTTGGATCTCGTTATGACGGATAAAGACAAATTAATCACCATGTTGGAAGTTAGTGGTTGCCCAGGGACTCATGATCATGACCTGATTATCTTTAATATAGGAAAAGAGAGAATAGTCCCACATAATTCCATATATCTATAGACACACACGCGCATACATTTGGTGCTTTAGAAAGACTTATTTCCCAAAGCTGGGGGAAAATTATGAGTAGAATTAATTTGGAGGGAAATTTTAATCAGAAAAATGTGAATGAAGATGGGAAGTTCTTTAATGAGAGCTTATTAGGTCATAATTTCACTTTAAAGAAGGAAGACAATTTTGGCTAGGAGTCCATGCTGATTTAGTGGCAAAATGAAGTTGGCAGTGGATCCTGTTAGAAATAAAAACGCAACATGGAAACAATGAAGAAAGGCAAAGAAGCCATGGTTACTGGTTTGAATTGCAGCAGGGAAAAGCAAGAGATTGATAAGGAAAAACTGAAGACAGTTAAAAATAAGAGTTCACGGGTGGCAAGTCAGAGAAAAATAAAAAGCTTTAGAAGTAGTTTGAAAACATGATAATACAAGTAAAAGCACAAAAATTTAACATATAATAGCTAATGTGGAAAACAGAGCTCAACAAAAAGGCTCCCTGTCCCCACGAGTCCAACACCAGCTGCCTGGTGAGGTCTTGGACTGACAGTGGTAGCTCTGCATTGGTCCTAGGTAAAAGAGAGCAGCCTGGGGATGGGGTGAGTGCTTCCACTGGACAGCTATGAATCATAGAAGGTTGGAAAGACCACTAAGACCAAGCCCAACCATCAATCTACTCCCACAGTACCACTAAGCCACATCACTCAATGCAACACGTACTTTATCCTGAACACCTCAGGGTTGGTGACCCCACCACTCCCTGGGCAGACTGTGCCAATGCATCACTCAGGATGCACTGTGAGGATCACTCAGGATGTAGCTAAAACAACATCCCCAACTTGGTGAAGATACAAGCACATTTCCTAAGTAGGGTTTTTCTTGAACATGGCTTGAACACTGCTAAAAGAACCAGTCCTGTGCATGTTCCAGCCTTCTGGCTTCCTTTCCCTGTTGACACCAAGATTTAAAGAAACTGGGCCAGTGAACTGATAGTGAAGTTGACCTGAGAGTTTGTTTTAAGCCCTGTTCAATCCCTCAGCTCACTGAATTGCCTTTTTTTTTTTTTCTTTTTTCTTTTTTCAACAGGAACTTCACTTAGTGAAGCTTACATGAGCTTAATCTGTTTCTCAAATGGAAAGACTTTAATATTTTCTCGGATGTTTGATTTACTGTCACGGAGTGTTCTGTTTTAAAAAGTAGCTCCACAGGCTGCAGAAATGCTGAGGCTTAGTTTCCTGTGGCTGCCTCCTGTGTGTTTCCCTGCATGTCTAGCAAGTTGGTTGATCTCAGAAGGAAGCCTTTCTCAGCAGAGCTCTAATTTGGGTCTGCTTCCTGGAGCCTGGCTATATTCTTTCATTATATTTGTAAGAACACCATATCTCAGAGAGCTCTGCCTTTTAGCTTGACTTGACTGAGGTGGCAACAGCAGGATTGGCAGGCAGTAATGTCACGTAATTTCTTAGCAAACCTGGCTAAAATTAACACCAAAGCGCATCAGTTGTGCACTTGATAAATTGATTGAGGGTTGAATAGGAAATCTCAGGAAGAGAGGTCCTGGAAAATCAAGCTTTCTGCAGATGAGGATATGGATCAGTGCTTATTCAACATTTTTTCCCTCAATATATGGAGGCAAATGAGCAGTACTTCTGGATCAGAGGAGGACAAAGTTTGGCTGAGCAATAGGCCATCAAGGATCAGTCTTCTGATCAAGGGGATCCCAGTGTGCTCCACTTCCCACTAAGTCCAACTTGGCCTTGGGGTTGAAGAATGGGCAGATTTAATGGAGCTGCAGCAGACAGTCTCCTTCTCTGCTGTCATTCTGGGATCTGGCTGTCCTGAACACCTCGGTGCATCCCCTAGCCAGGATGCACAGTCCCACTCCCTCAGCATGCATGCTCTGAGTGGGAGAAGTTATGTGCCTGAATGTGTTGGCCAAAGTGTTGATGGGTGGCAATACCCAGCTCTAGGAAGGACAATTATGAAGACGTGAGGTGAAAGGAAAAGGCATAAACCAGTGGAAGCAGGATGGGAACCAGCAGCTAATACTCACAGCCCTGTTTTGTATTGCACAGGGCTGAATAATAGTCCTGCCAGCTTTGGTGCATCAACCAACAGCCCCAGTGGTGTGCATCCTGCCCCAAAGGAGCAGGCAATGAGGTGGTGTGGGGCAGTGGTCCCCAAAGAGGAGATGCTCTTCTCTCTCCACTTTTCAGCAGAGCTACGTTTCTTGTTAAAATATTAGCAAGCATTTTGCTATAGGAAACTCACGGAACTCATAGACACAACCAGCTCTGGGTGAGCCCCACTGGCACCACTGTTTCCTTGCTCTGTAAGCAGCAATCTCAGGATATTTCAGTGCAAACAGTGCTTCATTCATGACCTTGGTGGCTTGAGCCAACAGCTTCCCCCCTCCACCAGCTGCAGTGTGGGCACTGCTCATCACTCAGAGCCAAGTTACTGGAGAAATGGCAGCAGGAGAAATGACAGGAGACAGGCTGGAGCACAGAGAGTTGCAAAATACCTGAGCCAAACCTGATGCCAGCTGTGGGCTGAACAGAGGAGGGGCAAGGCTGTGCCCAGGGAAACTTCCCAAGCACATTGGCAAATTGTTCCAATAAAGCTGCAACCTGGGATATCCAGGGTGAGATGTGGGAGTTCCTGGGAAAGATGGGAGTCCTGGGTGAGACTTTTCTTGGCTGATGCATTCAAGAACATGGCTGGATGCCCAGGGACTGAACACCCAAGGCTCTGTTGTCCAGTCTAGACCAGCTCCATTTCAGATGTGGGAGTCTGGAATGACCCAAAGAAGCTGAATCCTAAAACTGGTTGAGACTAATGCTGAAGATCTGTGAGCTGCCAGGTTCATTCAGAAGATGGTGTTCATAACTGCTGCCTAAGCAGGAGCAGGAGGGCTGGTCAGGTTGGGGTTGTTCCTGGCAGCTCTGTACTATTATCTTAATCAATAGCTGACAAGGGCTGGGGGCTATGAATTGCCAATACAACGTTAATGAGTACATAATAAACAAAAACAACAAAAACAACAAAAACACAGGGCTGAATTATTTGAAGTGTGTATCTGGAGAGACAACACTGAGGATGTGCAGACACCCACCTGCACCAGCACACCTCAGGGGACACCCCCAGACTCCTGCAGGGCTCAGACTGCCTGCCTTCTATAGGTTACTCTTACACCTAAGGAATAGGGGAAAAGGCACAATACATGTGGAGCCAAGACTGGCTGAAGTTTTGATGGTCTTGTAGTCCAAATCAGGGAATTCATACTGAAAACAGCTGAGGACAAGGCAAGCCCAGACCAGCCTGTGATTCCACAGGCAGGTCAATAAGAAGCCTTTGATTTTCTCCTGGAATGTCAAAACTTGCATTTGCTGGGCTAAGCTACCATCACGATCAGACCATCTTACCTTGGCTCTGACCACTGAATTTAATGCCACAAATAGGGAAATGCCTATGAAATAGACAGGGTGAGGCTGGTTGCCAGAATGGGACAGGACTGAGCCCATTTCTTTGAGCAACAAGTGGTGGTGCACAGGGGACCTCATTGCACCAGGTGCTGGCAGATTGCTGGGCAAGTATTGGGATATGCACCATGAAGCCCAGCACCGTTCTCCACTTCCTCTTCCTTTCAGGAATTCCCTATACATCAGTTTTGGCTGATGTCAGCATGACAAGCTCTGAGTCATTCAACTAATTGCTGTCACTTGAGGACATTTACGTCACAGAATCATGGCACCATTAAGGTTGGAAAGACCTCAAGGCCATCAAGTCCATCTGTCAATCCATCACCACCATATGCCAATTCTACATTTCTTGAACACCTCCAGGGATGCTCTGGATGAGGCCTTCTATTTTCAGTGATACTGGAAACTATTTTCAATTTTGCCTTGTATGGGAACTGCTGAATCATGGCCTGAACCTCTGATTGATCACCTGAGGCGAGCAATGAATCAGCCCTGGGAGCACAGGTGAAGGCAATTCACCTGTGCTACCAGAAGGGGTGGAGCCTGACTCCACCTCTCTTAGACCCCATTTAAGAGCTGACTACCATTAGAGAAGGATCTCTTTTGGAGATTGCTCCTCTTGGAGTCTTTTCAGTGAGCCCAGGACAAGGGTAAGCTTTCCATCCATTCTTCTTTAGCACGATAACCTGTTTAGCCTAACTTTCTTGTATATTTATTAATTATAACATCCGTATATTCATTGATATACATGCTAACATAATTTCACATCTGCACTTCTGAATACTGTCAGTTCCACAAGGAATTAACAGGCCTCTGGAAGCTCATTTGAAGGTGTTCAGCACCATGTGAAGTTGGAAAATTGATGTAAGATAGATCTAAGCCATTTCTTTTGGAGATAAGGTCAGAACTGGGTGGTAATAGATGTGTGTTTAACAATACATGAAGACTTAAAGATATCTTATGATGTGTATCTACAGACATATGTATTCCCTGTAATTCAGGAGTAATATTGAGCCAGATTATTATATAAACTGTTGTTTAAACATATGAGAATGAACATATGAGAACTTTCTATTGATCAAGTCAAGAGGAAGATTTGGCTTCTGCTCAAGCATTCAAGTGGAGAAGTCCTGTCCCAACCCTTCTATCCAGTGATGGAGTGGCAGAGGGGGCTTTGCACAATGGCTACTGAGTGAGCCAGGCTGAGGGCCAACAAATTCATTTTCCCCAGACTTTATTTCAGGAAGGTGAGGATGTGGATGTGCTGCGCTTCTTGATTCAACTCTTTCCACACCATCTTTTTGGAGATCAAGCACAGTATCACACCAAAAATTAATATGCACTGGCAACACACCAGAAATGCTGTCAGGGAACAGGCACTATGGATGGTGGCTTTGAGACGAGCTCGTCTATAGCTCATTATCTGATTACAATGAATGTGGGCAGCGGAGCACTGAGACACTCCTCATCTCCTTCCCCAGCTCCCAGCATTCAAAACACTTGACTTCGGTCTCAGAAAACATTATGCTGCCCAAAAATAATGAGATTTTAAAAATTAATAAACCTCAGCTCTGTTTATTTGCCTTCTATTTTTTTTCTTTTTTTTTTTTTTTTGAGCTGTTAGGAGTCATGTTTCCAGCTTTTCTCTGCAGTCACAAGTTTGGCTCTGATGTGATTCTCATTCAAGACCAAGCGCCTCGTGTAATCCCCTGACTCTTGCAGCTGGGGCTGTAAGAAAAATAACAGCTCTCTGAGGACTGAATCATCAGAGCTGCCAACCCTGGTCAACCTTTTCAGGCTGGTGAAGAAGGGATAAGGATGCACTTAAGAGCACTACTGAATTGGAGTTGGGCACTAGTGAGTTACTTTACCTGGGAGTGCTTCACCTTGGGGATTCATGACCCTTGCTGTGACACAGGGGTCTTGTTGTGCTCCTCAGCAAAATCCCCATGCTGGGAATGGAGCAGAACACAGGCACTGTCCTGACTTGCTGAGAAGCATTTGAAGATCTCACAGAGATGCCAGGAGGACCTGAGTGATCCTTGTCCTTGGGTTCTTTGCCAAGAGATAGGGCTTGGCTTGGGTAGGTGCTTAGGCATGAGCAAAACAACTACAGGTACCCAAAGCTTGATTAATTTCAAAACATTTACCCAGTAAATCATGCTCAATTTGCACTTGTTGTGTTCTCTTTGCACCTTTTCTATTGGCAACTTGCTTTCTTATCATGCCAGTAATACTGCTGTGAAGCAGGGCAGGACTGGCTCCATGTCTGTCCTAGTTCCCTTATGCCCCGTGTTGTGTCCAGGTCCTGAGTGCTCCACATCACACCTCAGCCCAAATGATGTCACTCAATCACACACTTCTCCTCCACGTAAGAGGGGGCAAATGGCAGCAGCAGTTCAGAGTGGCTTTGATATCAGAAAGAAGAAAGTACAAAGAATTCAGTTTATAAGTGCGTATGATATCTCTAGGTGATGAAAAAGAACCATTTGGGATTTGTCAGAAACGAATCATTCCAAATCAGACCAATTTTTTTTGACAGTGACTAGCTTAGTGGATAAAGGGAAGAAATAGATGTGGAATGTATTGACTCGAAGGCTCCTAACACAATGCAACCATTTTCTCTGAGCAAACCAGGGAAATAAGCCCTAGATTTCCTAGGATGACAGGGGTGCCAATGGGTGAAGGACTATTCTCAGAGCTCCTAACAAGCTTGATGTCAATGACTGTCAACTATAGATCTGTTGCAAGACTGACCTTCTTTGAGTTTTGGTTCCTATTTTACAGAATGAAGGGATGATTCCATGGCCAGTTGGAAAAGAATGAAAACTTGTGTAGCCTTGGTAAAAATGCAGAAGTGGTCTGAAAACAGGAGGGTGAACTTCACTAAGAAAAAACACAACAGTTGAGATGTTCTGGTAAGAGGTACTTGAATCTAGGGGGTCAGCTAGGGCAGAATGGGAAGTAGAGACCTCCAGAGGTCCCCTTCTATGAGCCTATGAGTCTTTCTAAGTTTTTCTATGACTGTGATCTACGTCTATGATCCTATCTGTCTGTGATAATGGCTTAGCTGGTTGCTTGCCAATATCAGCCATTCTGAGCCAAAATAATGACTTAATTTACAAGAAGCTCATGGAAGAAAGAGAAGGTGGGATATGTAGAAGCCATAGGTTCTTCAGAGAAGATAATAGAGGAAACACCAATGCACGTGAAAAGGAGCGATTCTTCATTTCAAGCAGTCTGCCTGCAGGTTTTAATTTCCCTTCCAAAGGTAATGATCCTGATCACTGCTCTTTAACCAACCTCATACAACATGACTAATGGCACCCCTTGCTCAAAAGGCAATGAGTCAATGTAGATGAATTTCTTAATTTAAGAGGAGATATTTTCTAGTGCTTGGCTGTGCTTGGCTTTCTCTCTTGTGACTTTTAACCTCTTTTCTCTGTTTGCATGATGAATATCACGGAGTTCATTGGAGAGTCCCATCTGTAGCTCTAGATTCCCTTTTCCAGGATGCACGTGTGGACAGCAAATATTCTCCCCAGAGTCTTGCTTCTCCCTAGGAAGAAGTAAAGACGTTATCAGTAATGGAAGATATTGATCAGGAATCCTATTTCCTCCCCCCCACAGTGTCCAGGTTCATCCACAGGGACTGTGTAAGAGGAGACAGTGTTCCTCAATGGTCAGGATCCACAGGCTGCAGCCAGGGTAGCAAAAGTGTATGCAAGTTCCTGTGGACACAGGACACCACGAGGTTACTGCCTTAGCAGGTAGGTTAGAGAAGCACAAGTCATCTGCACTTTATTTGGGCATGAGAAAGGCCCTGGAGATGAGTTTAGTGAGTGGCTCGAGGTGGTGGACGAGACTTATGCTCATGCATCAGATGTGGCAGATCTGGATGGGCAACCAGATTCACCTGTATCCTATATTTTAGTGGGGTACCCTATCCTAGCAGCAGGATTAGACAGAAATGCCTCAATCTGGGATCTGTGATGTCACTGTGCTGATGTCAGAGTGATGTAATTGACCCCTCATGTAGAAGGCTGATACAAAGGAGTACTCTTTCTCTCAAGAGGCAAATATCTTTGATTCCTTTATGAATCCCTTCTTCCTATTGAAGATCTCCTGCCCTATCAATTAAAAAAAAATCCCCAGCAAGTACTTTTTTTTTTTTTGTGTTATTCATCTTCTCTCTTCTGTTTGGCTAAAAGGTCAGAAGTCAGTGAATTATCCACGGCTTCAAATCAAATTTTGACTGATAGCTTATTCTCAATTCCTTCCCCCACTTAACACCGTGGGTTCAATCTCCCGTACTCTCCAGGAGAAGCAGAGCCGTAGCACTGCTCCATCACCATGCCTAGTCCAAAGGGAGTTTGAGTGGCACGTCCCTCATTGTGGCTCTCAAAGACAGCTCAGCCAGGTTGGAGTACATCAAAAACTGGAGGTACCAAAAAAAGTCTTGGGAAAGTTTTGCTATGGGACTTTTTCTGAAGCTTTTGTATTCTGCTCGAATGGCACTTTTCTTCAAGCAGAGGATGCTTCCCCCACTTAAAAAAAAGAAAAAAAAAAAGAAAAAAAAAAGAAAGGTCAGGCCAAGCCTCTGCATGGATGAAATCCCTGGAAGAGCCAGTTTCAGTCTGCAGCTCACACGCTGCATTTGCCTGACTAAGCCACAGCCTCTCCTGCCTGCTTTTTGCACTGGTCTCAGGAGCTTACAGTGAGTTTCTACAAACAGCAGGTGATGCGACAGAGCCCGAAGTCCTTGAAGGGAGCGTTTTGCTCGGGCTGCAGACCAGAGGACACCTCCTTTGCCGTAATTGCTTAATTAATACTCTGTGCAGGCATCCAGCAGCATGAAAGCAAGCAGGTGTGAGGCTGCGAGCCGCCCTGCGGAGCGCCTTCCCATTAACATTCACTTGGCTTTCTGCAGCGGGAAGTGAAAGAGCAGGGCAGATAAAGCATAATTAAAGGGCCATTCATTCAAATGTTACATTTCCATCTCCTCGAGTGCTATCAGGAAGGCTCTGGCCAGGCGCAGGGTGCCAGTGATTTGATTAAACGTTCAGCCGTGCCTGCGTGCCACGTCTCTGTGTGTTGGGCTGTGGCTTTGCCCTCACAGATATATGGGTTTGGGAATTAGACCTGACCATCCAGCTCAGCATTGGGTTGTCCCAGCCAGCACAGGGACAGTGTGAGAACAGTCCCTCCCAAACCATCCATAGAGCCTATCCAGCAGAAATGGGGCTGGCTGTGCTGTCATCCTCCTGTAGTCCATTCCTGCTGCTGCTGGCCCAATTCTACCTCTTGTGAGCAAGCTCCGGAAACGTTTGCTGGGTGCTGTGACTGCAGTAACTGCAGGCAGAGCAGTGTCCTGATGGTATCGAGCTCTGAGTTGCTAGAGATTATGTCTGAATTTCTCCCGAGCTGATCTGCTGGGGCATGTCTGGTTTGCAATGACTGTGTGCTGTGTTTTCTTTTTTCCAGCTGTGATGGCTTTGTCTGTTCAGGTCATGGCCTAAAAGGTGCCTTTGTGGTTGCAACTGGCAACTGCCAGTGAATCTCCCCAGCTATCAAATCAGAAGGAGGACAAAAACAAGCAAGCACCTGCCCAGCTGTGTCAGGACCTGGCGTTGTTGCTTTCTGCTGAATAAAAGACACTGTGGGAATTTTCCTACCTACAGAATGTGTTTTCCCACCTATAGGCTACATTGCAGAGATGTAGGTGTAACACAACAGAAAGCACAAGACAGTAGAGGAGCAAGATCCTGGGCCACAGCAAGCACTGATCCACTCAAATACTACAGCAGTAGGAACTAAAATAAGAGAAAGAAACTGCTTACCTTCAGAATGCCTGCAAGGTCCTCAGGTATGCAGAGATCATCGGATGAGATATCCTCACCTCCATTGCCAGCCCTTACGTGAGGTCTGGGAAGGAGTCGATCCTGGCTCCACTCCTCTGGTCACTCAGATGCATTGCTTGCACCTCAGCTGCCCTGGGTTGGCCCTGCCTTCCCACCAGGTGCTCAGTGCTTCAAGCTGTCAATCAGCATTTCCACTACAGTAGGCAATGCTCATCACTTTATCATTGTTAGAAGGGAATGCTTCCATTGCATCCTCGGCACAGGCCCATAGACATTAGGTTAGGTAGGAAGAAGGCATGCTCCATGGATCCCTGTCAAAGGGAGGAACAGAACAAAGAGCTCGTGTAGCTGGGATCCAGCTGCCTGCCTGCAGCAGTGGGAGGTTCCCACCTCTGTTTGCAGATCCCTTGGTTCTATCTTCTTGAACATGTGCACAATTGCACTCAGAGATCAAACACTCCCAAAGAACATCAGGCAGCTTTGCAGGTGCCTTAATCACCACTTAGACCTGGGAATCTCAGCTGATATAAAATGAGAAGAAATATAAAACTTTTGTAAGAAGGGATGGGAGTAAGATGGAGAGTGTAACCCCATGCCAATGGCATCTCAGAGCTCCCATCATTTCTTGCCTCTTAAGGCAAAGAAGATGGTTGTGTTTTGCTTTTGAAGGTGCTGGGAATGGGCGCCTGTGGAGCTAAACTGGGTGAAGTGGCTCATCCCTCACCAGTGGTGAAGCTTTCATTGGTGACTGCTTTTTGTGGTGTCCAGCAAGGAGCTTGGGCTGCTGCTGCATCATGCCAGCTCCAGCTCTCATTGCAGGGAAACACTGCCCACATCCTCCACCATGTATTTCTACCCAGAACAGGGAAAAGCTTGGTCAGAAGGGAATGGGACTGTTTTCAAAAGCATCTAGACCTCACTGCTTTAAGTGAAATTCTTTACTGACAGTTCCACATCTAGCAGGTCATTGACCCACAGGGCCCTTGAAGCATAGCAAAACACGGTGGTGGTGGGTCTGGATGATGGAGAATTTGGCTTGTCTCCAGAGATGGTGAATTTCTGCCAAATGTCACTGGTTCTCCTGTGTCTAGCTCACACCCAGCTAGATGATGGCTTTTCTCCAGGTCACCTCTCTGTAAAACTCTAAGTCTTACATCCTGGAAATATGAAAATGAGAAGCATCCCTTGGTGCTGGTATATAAGAAATACAACACAGACACATTGAGTAGCCCTGAGCTCAGAGCAGCAAATATCTCCAAGCCCAAGAACCGATCCCACGGTGCTGCTGGCTGTGCGCTGCTCTGCGGATGGGCAAGCTGTAACTCCCATTTCTCCTTCTTCATTTTAATGTTGCCTCTGGTTCTGAGGTAGTAAGTGAACACAGTCAAATCCCTCTCCCTGTGCTTAGGAGCAGGTGGAGGTCAACCCTCCAGGGTGCACAACCACATGATGATCTCCAGCAGTGTCTCCTGGTTCACTGACCTGAATTATAGGCAAGTTGCTAACAGATGTATCAGATAGAAAATAATCCTCTTAAACTCTCCAGCTCACCAGCCCTGCTCTTGACTATCCCAACAACCTCCTTGTGTTCCCCTCTGCTTTCCCTGCCAGATTTGTGTTGCCTCCTCCGTCCGTCTGTGCAGATCTAGCAGCACTATATATACATGGGCACTGGGGTCCTGCCATGCCAGACCTGCTCCCCACTCTGGGAAAAACCTCCTGCTCCAATTCCTCTAGTAGTCAGCATCTCTGTAAGCAATCCAGGGGCAAACACAGGTGTGGGGTGGCAGAGGACATCAGGAGCTTACCAAAGACCTCGTACATTGCAACAGACAGAAGAGGAACTGTTAGACCAGTTCTGGAAGCAGTGTGCCTGTGTCAGGATGATAAGGAGCAGGTTTGTAAGAAGGAACAGCACTGTTCAGGCTTTGCTTTGAAGCTTCCAGACCCCCAGAGAGCTCTGAGAGAGGCATTACCCAGTATTACGTGGAGCAAACAAACACCACGTCTTTACAGAAGCCCTGTTTTCAGGAAGGCAAAAGACCTGGGCATGTGAGATGCCTCTTCCTCCTGCTTCATAAGTCCAGATGTAGCATGTTGATTGAAGCCACGGCCTAAATACAGCTTATAATAAATGCAGAAGAGCTTTAAGTGTAAGCACGTTCCCTCCAAGACGAAAGCTCTCAGCCTGCTCAAGTGATCCCCAAATAAAAAGCAGGGCAATAATGGGCTGGATGAGTTTGCATGAGGCACAGTCAGCTCGGTAATGAATACCTAGGGAAGCATGAGCATGTTAAACAGGGCCCGCTTATGCTATATGAGGTCACTATTACATGCCCTTCATTATCAGAAACTTGTAAAAGGCATATGCCTCTGCCTAATGTGAATTAAGGGGAAAAAGAAAGAAATGACATTTATGCTTCTCATGGAGCTATCTTTTGCTACCTAAAGAAGCATTCTTTCAGCAAGAACTTAGAAAAATAATGAGCAGGTGACTCTCCTTGCAATTTCTTGACATTTATTCTGAATGTCCTTAACTGCCTCATTTCCCCGCACTGACAGTAGCTCTCAGCTGCTCCAAATGGGCTTATTTCCAAAGCTTTTCTTCCCAGGATCAGACATCCCACAGAAACCCTCCAAGAAGGAGTTTGAATGGGACAAAGATTTCTGTTTCTCATGCGAGCTGCTGGAAACGTGTGGTGGTTCTGAGCTGCTCTTCAGAGTTGCTGGTAGGCAATGTGCACAGCCAAGGCAGAGCTCTGCAAAGAGAATCTCAGCCCTCATCTCTGTAAGATGCCAGGACTTCTTCAAGCACAGCATTGCAAAATGTCTACGTGTACCCAGTATGTGGATCTTATGGAGAAAAGAAAAGCTAGTACCAGAAACAAGCAATGGATTTAGTGATGAAAAATGATTTGGTTTCATGGGCTAGATTTTGGCAGCATTTCTGTATGGTTTCACAGAATGTCATATTGTAGATGGCCAAACCAGACAGCTTCCAGCTCCATCCTTCTCTTTCTATGCCTTCTATTGACGTTCAGTGCAGTCTTCACACTGTGTGGGCTTCAATGCCCATGTATTTTCTCTTGTATTTTGACACAAGAGCTTAATCATGAGTAGTGTGCTATTGCACTGCCCTTCACTCCCAGCAGGTACAAACTCTACTTTCCAGCCTCCATGTCCCCCAAGGCTCTCTGCCATTCAACCCCCCAGCCCAGACAGTCACCTGAAGTCTTCATCCAGAAAGATCTGATTTACCATCAGTTGCTTCCACCCTAAAAAACCTTCATGTGAAAGCATGAGCCATCCTCATCACAGAATGAGGCCAACATGGACTCCTCCTTGGTCCACATGGACCTCTGGATCCATCTGGTCCAATCTCCCTTCTCACACAGGGACATCCGGAGCAGGTTGTCCACGTCATCCTTGCTTCAAGCTTGCTAAAACTCACTCCATCATTATGGCTTGCCCTAAACCTTACTGCTCCCCAGACTCAGTCCCCAGAGCTTCCCCATCCTTTGGTGTTCCCTGGGAGAGCTCAGATGTAAATCCTTTGTGGCCAGTGTACTGCTGCCCACTCTGTGCTAAGTACAAAGTTGTGACCTATACTTCCCCTAAATTCTCATGGTCTGCTGTGCTCCAAAGAACAGGATAGATAGCCATAATCTATTCCTTGCTGAACTCTGCAGCCTGCTGAACTGATCCAGAGTGCTCAGGCAGGCTGTTCCCCAGAGCCTATTTCTTTTTTTTCATTAAAGAAACAACAATAATAAAAGAAATTAAAAAGAACCCCTCTCTACACCATCAAGTTCATTTCAGTCCCTCTCAGTAAGAAGAGCCACAGCAGCCTCAGCACAGACCAGGCCTAAGGAGAGAGAAAAACAGAAGGAATAAATGAAATGTGATAAGAAATAGGAAGAAAGGAGGAGGGGATGAACTTGTCTGCCTAAAAGTTGAATTAGCAAGAACAGAGCAGAGGAGCTGTAGATAAGGAAATAGGTTTTAAAAGAAGGGAAAACCAAGAAGAAAGATGAAAGGGAACAAATACTTTTGTGAAACATTTGTAAAAAGGATCAACAGATACCCATGGAAATTTAGAAAATAATAAAGCAAGAAATACGAATAATGTGATGTGAATTGATTCACTGCACTTGATAGTCGTGAGATTTTCTGACTTATCGCCTGAAACGAGTTTTCTGGAGACCAGGATTCATCTTTTCAAGCACATCTGTTCCTGCTTCTTGATGCTGCTTGAGTGGCTTCTATGCTCAGAACTTTTCATCTCCGCTTCAGTCACTGAAAGCATCACAAATGAGAGATCCCCATCTTCCTTCTTCCATCCTTCTTATCCCACGGGAGGTAAGAATTACAACTGGCCACAGGCTTGGGAGATTTCTGCTCCAATAGGTCTGCTGACAGAGGACAGCAGCAGTAAAAATGCATCAGATTGGCTCTGTTTTGGCTCTCCAAGGATGCAGCAGAATGGCTTCAGCCGTTTGGTTTTAGAAATGGTGGATTTCAGTTTCTCTCCTCATCACCAGCAGAAATAGTAGAGGGAGTCAGAGAGTTCTGTGCATGCACGGAGCTGTGTGTAGATGTGGGTGTTCAGGTGCTGCCAAGCTCCAGATGGTGCAGTGGTGGCTGTTTTCCAGTGGTAAGGGTTCAGATATTGACCCAAACCTTGTGCCCTGTGCACATGAACCTCTCAAGTACTCAAATCAGAGCTGACCACCCAAGAAATATTTGCTCTGATGTCCCTGGGGGACAGATGCCCTGCTCTGCTGCTCCTCAGCCCAATTCTCTTGGATCAAATTGGTTTGCTGTACGTGGCTGCTGATAATCTAAAAAAACAACAGGCTGCTCCATTGGTCATGCTGCTCTGTAACAAGAAATGTGCGTGCTCAGCACACACAGCACAGCACAGGGGTGTTGGACTGAGTCATTTGTGTCATTTGTTCTACTTTGGCCACCATCAGGCTCGGTCATGCAGGCAGGTTCCTCTGCAGAAAGCAGCTGGGGGAATTGCTGCTGGAGAGCAGGGACTGTGGTTTGCATCCAAATTTCCCAGCTTGCTATTTGCTCGTAACAATGAAATGCCCTCTGGTACTTACACAACTGTTTTCTGACAAATTGGACATTATCCTAAATACTTTGTTCTTAGTTAGGATTGCATTAGCGGGATCAATTTGCTGCTAGCTGTGGAAGCTACCAGTAGGTGCTTGCACGGAGATGGAAGATACATGGATTTTGAGAGAGAAATCCCATCTTTCTTTGCTACGTACCCAGATTACCAAGTGTTTTCCTGTTTCCCTTGTGAGAGCCTGGACAACCTGATAGTTCTTTCTCTTCTGTCCTTTTTTTCCTCCTTCTTTTCCTTTGATAGAGCCCTGCTGCCTTGGTACAAGATAAAGCAACTCTCCAGGAGCCACAAACGTTTGTAAATTTAACTCCAAGCTGTTTGGACTACTTGCAGGCCTTGAGTCGACCCTCCTGATGGCAGCATCCAGAGTCCCTGAAACAGCAAATGAGCAGCATGTCTGCACCACGCACCAGCTGGGGATTCGCTTCTGTGTAAGCCAGTGGAGGTCCTGAGTCCATCTGGGATGATGAGGCCAGAAAGTGAAAGCTTCCTAATGGAGACCATCCCGGATGCTGCTCAGCTCCCCTCTTGCTCCTTGCTTCCTACATCTAAGAAGTCCTGAGTGTTGGATCTTATGCTCGCAAATTAATTTCTATTAATATTTTTCAATTAGTTTTAAACACAAAAGATGGGTGGTTTTTCCCTGCTCTTTTGGGGTTTGTTTGTTTTCCCATCATTTTCTGAATTTTTAGTGATGCTTCCAGTAGTATAATTTGCTCTCAACTCTCTTAACCATTGGAAGGCATCTGGGCAAGCAGGGATTCTTTCTCCTGAACTACACAGTAAAAAGCCACCAGAATCATAGTTTACACCAATGCAAGGGAGACTTGCAGCAATGCTTTCACTGTCAGGCTTAGGAGCTCCTCTCCCTTGGCCACACAGTCTTATGAGCCAGTGGGACAGATGCTGTCCACGTCTGACAAACAGCAGTGGTACCACCAGCTTTTCTTGATTCTTCCCACAGCTCTTTGCTCCTAGCACCAACCTCTCAGGTGCCAGCTGTCCATAGGACCTCAAAATCATGCGCTCAGGTGGAGGCCATGCTTTGTTCAGAGGATCATAGAATGGCCTGGGTTGAAAAGGACCACAATGATCATCTGATTTCAACCCTCTTGCTATGTTCAGGGTCACCAACCACCAAACCAGGCTGCCCAGAGCCACATCCAGCTTGGCCTTGAATGCCTCCAGGGATGGAGCACCCACAGCCTCCTTGTTTTCACTCATTTGGGGTTCTGTCTTTTCCTCCTGCCAATAGGACTTCAGGGTTTTAAACCCTTCACTGCAGATTAGCCCATAGAAGTTTTAAAAAAGCAGTGAGATACAGCTGGTATCCTTTATCTCCAGCATTTGGAGCTGCCCCAACCCCACTGTTGTTCCTGCTGTGTGCTTTGCATGCTCCTGGAGGGGGTGGGTGATCTCAGCAGGCTGCAGGCTGGCTCTGGCTGGATTGCTCATTCTCAGTGCCAACCCAGTCTCTTCTTTCCCACTGCTCAGGACATTGCAGCTGGTTGGATTTGTGATGGAGAATTGATTGCCAGTGCAGGGCTGGTGCCTGGTGAAGCTGGGGAAATGAGCAGGGAAGAGAAGGATGCTTTCCCACCTGGGAATCCAGCCTCACGAGTTATCCTCAAGGTGGAGAATAGAAAATGCAATCATTGGACCCATGGCTGGTGGAAATCACAGCAGCACAGGAGGAGCCTTTAGACAGTGGGGTGTAGGGGCACCACTGGGAGCAACAAGCTTCTAGTTGGAGAAGGTTTGGGAGGGACTGTGCTGTCCAGGGAGCTGCAGGCATTACTCCAAGGTGGCATGTAGCATGTTCCATCCTGAACCTTCTCAGCCTCCTGTCTTCTGAGGTTCTGATTTACTGTTCTCCCATAGAAGGATGATCAGCTGTTGTAAATAAGAGAACTCCACTGATCACCTAAATGGTTGCAGCCTTTACCTTCAGATGGTGTTTTGTGAATGTGTGCAATTAATAGCCAGGTCCTCAACAAACTTCTTTTTGGCAGTATCTGAGATCTTTTATGTGATCAGAGGTGGTTTCTGGGCATGTAGAGCCATGTGAAAATCTACAGGGAAGACAATACATCCCTCGCAGGAAGGAATTGCCTCTTCAGCTCTCTGCTGCTTTGCAGATCACAAGATACAGTTCAGCCTTGGAGAAGCTGGAAATTCATAAAACATTTTGGGACAGAGGGGCCAAATGGCCAGGTTGAGTTCAAATCCAACCAGATTATAGCAGTGGTCAAGAAGAAAGGAGAGTCCAAGAAGAAAGGCTGTCTATAGTGCTAGAGGTGATTCTTCTGCTCAGTGCCCATGCACCACCCCACGTGCCTGGGAGAGAATCCAGGCAGACTTCATCACAGCAGCTTTCTTACTTAAGGAGATGCTGATGGAGTAGGCATGTGGATAATCCCAGAAAGCAGAAGGCTGGGATCTTACTCTTCTCATTGTGAACAGAGATGTCTACAGTGCTTCCACTGCTGAGGCTTTCTAAGGGTCTGTAGCCACTCTGAGGCTACCTGCAGACTGAGAAATGTTGCCACAGATGCCTCCATTCTCCTCCCTCAGGTGTTTTGAGCTGCAAGGACACCAGGCAGGTGAACGTGTAGGAGAGAGTTGATCTTAGACATAGCCTAGGCTGCAAAGAAAGACAGACTACTGGGAAGAAATGAGTGACCCTGGGACTAGATTTCCACTAGAAGAGGAGATGCTCAGTGTCCAGGAATAGGTTGAAACCATTTCTGGTAGGACAGAAGGTAGAGAGGGAGAAAGCACTGCTCTGCAAACCATGATGCCTGGACAAGCCCCCATTGCAGACAGGTTCTGCTCTCTGCTTCCCTTCTGCCCCAGTACCATAAGAGCCTGCCCAGTGCTGCAGCACTGGAAAATGCACACGTGAGCATCACGTGGCCCTGTAACACACCTCGCATCACTGCACATGGCATGGCTGTGGTTAAATGCAGACAGAATATGTAGCGACAGATTACTTTAAGATTATTTGTAAAGACTTTTATTTTTACATATGTTTTCCCTTGTGCTGGGCAGCTGTGGGCAAAAGCCTCACTAAGTCTGCTTATCCTCTGCCCAGCTGTTCTGTTGATGTGCTGTTTCTGTAGCTGTGGCTGCTCTTTCTCCCTGTTCCAGCCTCTGTGCTCTGGGCATGGCTGCTCTGAGCATCCTCCTTCAGTTCATCTCCAGCTGAAGTGAGCAGAGCTGCCCCTTGAGCCTTTGCTGCTTTCATGCCCTTGATGCACTCCCATGGGTTTGACCTCCCAGTATGTTCTGAGAGCGATGTCTGGGGTGTAAGGAACCAGGTGAAAGGAGACAAAAGGAATTATGCCAGAGAAAAGACAAAAGACTGCTTTCCCTAACCTGATTTCTGCACACACTTCTCTTTTGTGAAGCAGCTGGGAACATGGCAGAGCAATGACAAGCTCTTGTCAAACCAAAAAAGGTGACCTTGGCTATTCCTTGCCTGACCACCACGAGTGTCCTGAGCCTGGAGTCCTTCACAGGCAGTTCAGCCTTGCAGGAAAGGTGCTTTTTGCCTCACAGTTTCTCAGCATGGGCTGTCTGTGGGCATTGAAAGAGCATCAGAAATACCAATAACGCTTCCCTGCTGGGAATGGGATTCCCCTGGGAGCCTGGCTGTGCTGCCATCAAACACCAGGAAGGCTTCTGGCAGGGATGGACAGGGCTGAGCAGCCTCCTTGATTCCTTTCTCCCAGCCTACTGGTTTTTTTTTTTTTTTTTTGGTGGACTGATGCACAGGAAATATATCTTTTAATAGCTGAGAAGCCCTGTTGACTCTCTGCCCAAAACTTCAATGAGAGAGGCTGTGTTTTTCCTCTGCACCATCCTGGACAAATCAATACTGTCTGGGCATCGGAGATCCCAGGTAAATGAAGCTGTAATTATTAATTTAATAGACAGAATGAAAATCTCTCAGGTCATAAAGAGAAAGGCCGCTCCTTCTTGTAGGTGAATACAGCAGTAAGCAGAAAGATTGGTTGATGGAGGTAATTTATCATACAGGAGATATAGCATCTCAGCAGAGCTTTCTGAAGAGCTTGATGGCACCTCTCAATCCTTCTGTGCTTTGGGTACCATCTGCATTTGGTTTCTGAGATTCAGCAGCTTTCTTGCAAAGGAAAGAATTATTGTGCGGGAGAATGTTGATAGCAAAAGTTCAAGTGTGGTATTCAAAATCTGTTTCCTCTCTTCTTGGAAACTCTATGCAAAAAAAAAAAAAAAAAAAAAAAAAAAAAAAAGAATGCATCCACATGTAGAAACAAAGCTAAGAAATACATCACTGGGAGCCAGGAAATGAAAGCTAAAAGCTGTGGTAGCTCTGTATCTTAATCCAGATGCCCCGGATAAAGTTTCCTTTTCCATTAGTGCATTATTTATCAACTAAATTGTAATGGAGGATGTAAGCTGCAATGCTTAATAGAGCTTCAGAGAGGCCTGTCCTGGCAGCAGTGACGGTGCACTGCCTGCAGACCTGCCACGTGGTGAGCTCCCTCCAGATTTACTGAATCTCTAAGAAATAAGGGCACGCCTGAGCGCGTGGTTAGAGATTTTGAGCGTGTGAATGGCTTGGGAAGAGAGACACCAAATAGGCAGGGTAAGGTCTTGACTATGGATGGCATGAAAAGCCCCATTGGAATCCCAGCTGAATTGTCTGTCTGTCCTTCCTGCGCCTGATATTCTGCTTGTAGAAGGAACTCCTGGTGGCATTGGAGGTCCTTCTGTCCATTCCCCACCATCCTCCATCCCCACCCACTGCTGCTGGCTATGGTTGTGCAGCCATGGTAGGCTTTAGAGGAAGTCCAGAGCTCCTATATTGTATTTTTGGTGCTTCGTAGCTTCCTTCCATCCCAAGTGCATCGCTGAGGGGACATCAGAGTCACTGCAGTGTCACTGATGTGCTGGTAAACTGAGTCACCAGTGCTGGAGCATGGCTGCATCCCAGTATGGAGGCAACACTGAGCTCTACACTCACCCAGGTAAACTGCAGCAGGAGATGCTCCTTTGTGCATTCACCCTCTGAAATCTCTGTTCCCTGTCCCCAGGTCTTTCTCTGAGCCCCATTGTTGCCTGGGTTCTCCCTGCATTGTCAGGCATATGACACAGCAGCATCTGCAGTTGTGGATATTGATGCATGCCTATATTCATAGCTCCATAAAGCTATTTTATGGTGATATAATAACCCTAAATATGGGATGTATTGGCAACAGAGAGTTAGCAATTCTAAGTGGTCTATCCATAGTGAAATGAATGCCTCCCAGATATCAATAGAGGAGTTGATGGAGTCAGGTAAACAGCTGCTTTCCAATATCTCTCTCTGCTACAGATTCGCAAGGTATCAATATATCTATTGGAGCCTTTTGTGAGCGAGACATAAATCTGGCCACTTGTTTCCAGGGAACAAATGCTTTATTATTAGCAAATTGTAAAGCAGGGTCTAGGCACTTTGCTAACAAGTGCACGATCTGCAATTCTAATGGCAGTTCATCTCCCTTCTCGCACACACGCAGGCACACACATACACCCCTCCAGTAAACACCTCTGTGGGAGTGATTAGTATCTGCTGATGACTGATAGCCAAGCCTTCTCCTCGCGCTTATGCTGCCAGTTCTGCTGCTGAAAATAAGAGCTGCAGTAGCTCCAGGCATGGCAAAGGAGCACGCAAAGAGCTGGGCAACACGCTCTGCAAAAGTGGCAGTGCAGTTTTCTGACATCTTGCCAGGTCTTCTGCAAAAGGGAAGAAAGAAAATAATCCATTTCTATCGGTCCTGTTCTGCTCACTGTTATTAGAAGTGAATGGGGAGCTCTGTTTGACAGGAGCAAGGGAGGCTGTGAGCCAGAGAGGCTGCTCGTCACTCCTGCCACACATAGAACAGACGATGCCTGGCTGGGAGATGGCTCTTCATTCCCCCCAGGGATGTCCAAGCGGCTGGGTTATCAGCTCACCTGCTCTCATGTTACCTGTCTGCCATCTGGACATCCAACCTGGGCTGTCTGGAGAAACCCATGGGATGCTGCATCACACCATAAGTTGTCAGCAGGTTCAGAGACCTCCCCCAGCCCTGCTCCGCTTCTATGGATGATCTCAGCTCTGCCTGAGCTTGGTTTCAAAAGGAAAGGCAACATGGAAATGCACTTGGTCCTTCCAAACTCCCTATAAACTGGGAGCAGGCCCAGGAGGTTGGCTGAATAACATCCCAGCCTCCTGGGTGAGACATTATTCAGTCTGACTTAAAAATACTTTCCTCTTTCCTGGAGCTCACCCTCTCTGGTGACATACAGACTGCAAGGGTGTCATTTCGGGGACCCTTCAGAAGTGAGGTTTGCAGAGCTCTGTTGTTCACAGCAGCTCTGTGGAAGCACTGGAGAAAGGCACAAAACCACTCACAACTCTCAGAAAACAGCAAACGCACGTGGGTATTTTCAAGCTATATTTGCAATGCTTCGAAACAGTTTTTCAAGTACATTGCAGTCAACTCACTGGTGATCTTCCTCACTCTGAAATTATTTTGTATACGTTAGAGCACTTATCACACAGGCAGGCAGGCACCCTTCAGAGATGGTTTCTCTGTTGCTTTAGTGTGACATCAAGTTGTCTGTGCAATGAAGAAGAGAGCAGCACTAAGGTTTGTCCAGATGCTGGAGGTCCTCCCACACCCAAACAGTGGTGCAAAAGGTCCCCAGCCAGTAGCTGTCTGGTGCTCACGACTGGTGGCCCTTCTCTGCAAAGCATCTGTTGGATCATCATAGAGTTGGAAGGGCCCCTAAAGGCCATCTGGTCCAACTCCCCTGCAGTGCACAGGGATACCCACAGCTCCATCAGTGCTCAGAGCCTCATCCCCTGACCTTGGGTGTCTGTTGGGAACGAGCACCCACTGTTTTCTAGGCAACGTGTGCCATTTCCTCACCACCCTTACTGCAAAAGTTTATTTCTTTATATCCAGTTTAAATCTCCTCTCTAAAGAGGCTTGCCATGAAAACAGTGCTAGGAGATAAAGAGGTTTTTCCTTGAAGCCTTCTCATGCTGCTTTAGTGGGAACCGAGCCAGGATTAGCATAGGCAAGACAACCAACAGGCAGAGACCAACTGCTGGGGAACCTGGCTAGTCCCATAGAGCTGCCCTTTTTCCAGCTTTGAAGTGGTTTATTGCACAAAAAGAGCTAAAACTGGGTGGGATGCACCCCCGTACAGGCTCCTTTATGGATGCAATTGCTGTCCTTGGGACTTGAAAACGGATCCAAATGCCAGCAGATGAAGAGGAGGGAACACTGGGAAGGGAAAGGAATTAAAGAAGGTGCATTAGGAAAAGAGGGAAGATGGGCTGCAGGATTTGCATTACCATAAGAAGGAGGAATGAAGTGATGGCAGTGAGCAGTAGCATGGGACCACCACAGTCCCTGCATTTCCAGCCCAGACACTCATGCTCTCAGGATTGCCTCTCACCAAACATGATGTGCAGGAGCAGAAATTCAACACAGCTGCACTTTGAGGGAGAAGAGGCAAGCAGTGGAGAAGAAAGACTCTCTGCATCTCTGGGAAGGCCCAATGCAATTCCTGTTTTCACCACTTAGATGGCGTTCAGCTTTGCTCTGCAGTTTGCTGGTTTGCTGCATATCAGTGTGCTTAGCAGCATGCCCATGCGTGCACAGATTTGTGAGGCCAAACAAAAAGATCCGTGTATTCGAAAATGTTAAGTATTAGAAATGATTGGCTGTTGGTGACTTGAGTGATTTGTCTCTCTTTCATACTCAGCTCTCCTATGCTTATGATCCATTTCATTGCTGTCAGCCAGGATCTTCTTCTGCTGCTTCACGTCTCTACTTTGCAGCCCATAATAAAGGGATCACCTCTTGTACCTCTGTACCCTGCTTGGAAAAACAGCAGTGATGCACCTCACCCTTGTGCAGCTGACATGATGCACCCATCCTGATGCTCTCTTGCTTCCTGCGGGGCAGCATGGTCAGACCACCCAACACCCTGCCAGGCTTCATTTACTCTTCTGGCTCCCCCCAGGTCTGCCCTGCTGTTTCCTTGAAACTTGTCCTGTACTTTACTTTGAATGCAGCAGGGAGTCAGAATTCCGCCCACTGTTCCCTTCTATTCTTGGCCCTCCGCTTCCTTCACCTCCCAACCAAAATCTGTTCTCCTTCTGAAAATGGCTTGTATTTTCTGCCTGTGAGAAAGCCTCTCTCCCACGAGGGTTGCAGTGCCATTGCTCTCACACCTCAGGGCGAAGCAGCGCAGAGCAGGGCTCTGCCCTCTGCCCCTCGCTGCCCCTCTCCCAGCCCTACCTAAGCAGCAAGTGGCTGAGCTGCCTTTTGGCAGCGGGTTCTGTGGCTCCTCCAATCACTGTTTCTTTCCTTTATTGCTTGCTTTATGCCAGAGATGCTAAATTTATGGGAGTTGTCGCTAGGAATTATCGGCGAGTCCGTATTTCTCTACTTTAATGCCTGTGATTGCTGGGCGAGGGAAGCACATGCTATTTGTCCCCCTTCCAAACAACGTCTCTGTCGAATCAACAAGAACAGATTATTCATCTGCTGCAGAAGCCTAATTGCAAACAATTGTAAAACAAAATATTATTTCATTGCGAAGTAATGGACAGCACTGTCTCTGCACCATATGGCACCCTGGTTCGAACACAGCTCGGTCTGGTCACCTGAACACAGCCCCTGGGTTAGCTCTCTTCCATTTGCTTAGGGGCTATTCATCTAGGGGAAAGCTTTCCTTGGTAAGGCAGCAGCAGCGTGCTGTTGTTCACTGCCCAAGGGGAGCCACAATGAATCCAAGGAGGTGGAATGAGCCACAAGCTCAGGCTGAAGCTCTGATGATGCACTGTGACATTCACCCTCAATGAAGTGGCCAGCATGGGGTGAGCATCCCTGCACGTCTTCACCTGGTCAGCATGAGCTCGAAGGGTCCTGATTTAAAAGGATGTTTGAACAAGAGATACTGGGCTGATGCCTCTTACTGACGCCGCTTGCTCTCCAAATCAAGCAGCTGGTTCTCAGATAGTCAAATTATCAGTGAGGAGAACTGATTTCCACGGGATGCAGAGTCTTCCCACAGAGAAGCATTATGCTTACCTCCAGCCTTCTGTCTTTTCCTGAAAACCACTTTCTTTAGGAAACTACGTGGGCACTTAATTTTTTCCTGGGGATGTGCTGTGCAAGAATGGGCTTTTAGTCATCCCTTCAGACTCTTAAGTGCAATATAAAAAGATCGATGGCCAAAGTAGCCACCAGTGGGGTCCATAAGGTCCATAAGGGCCACTGCAAGACTATTATCTCCCTCTCACTGAATGTGGAAGTTTTTTTTGTCTTTCTTTCTTTTTCTTTTTTTTGCAAAAAATCCTCAATTCTATAAGGATTTGGCATTTCCCAATTTACCTCTGTCAATCATACACCCAGACGTTCACTTACCTTTGGCCAACAAAGCAAAGCCATTGCTTCGAGCGCAATGCTTGGTGAAGAGCTGATGGAGCAACTTGGCCAACATTTTCTTGGTGTTAGAAACTTCTTTTGTGAAACTTTGGTATTTTCAGTACACCTCTTCCTGAAAAAGCACTGAGGTTCAGAGAAGTGATAGCCTTCTAGTAATCCTGTGCTGTGGTGATTAGCATTAGCTGTGCTGTGAGACAGGCAGCTCCAAAAGGCCAAACAGTGGCATTTGAAGAGATCACAGAAGTTTGGGACAATAATTGTCAAAATGGATCAAGGGCAAATCCACCAGATTTGAGCTCACTGTTTGAGTACCACTGTGTTCTCTATTTAGTAGAGTAAGCTGTAGGACAGAAAAAGTTTGAAAAAGTCCAACTGTCTCCAGGTGATGGCTGTGGTCATGTTTAATCAAAACCCTTCTTGCCACCTTGGCATGATCAAAGATGGAAAACGCTGCTTTGAACTTGGTATTTCCATGTTTCAGTTCAATGTACCCCATCCTATGCTTTCAGGAAAACATACGTAACAATTTTGTTTAGTTCTAATGCAGAGAAAATAATACTGCCTCCCAGCTTTCAATGAGAAACCTTAGCACACTCCAGTCTTGTCTGCTATTTTGCAGGCAAAAGGTTGAGTTCATAGAATCATAGAATCATAGAATGGGTTGGAAGGGACCTTAAGAATCATGAATCTATGACCCCCTGCCACAGGCAGGACCACCAACCTCCACATTTAATACTAGACCAGGTTGCCCAGAGCCCCATCCAATCTGGCCTTGAACACCTCCAGGAATGGACGGGGCATCCACAACCTCTCTGGGCAGCTGTTCCAGCACCTCACCACTCTCTCTGTAAAGAACTTCTCACTGATATCCAACCTAAATCTTCCCTCTCTCAATGTAAAACCATTTCCCCTCGTCCTGCCATTATCTACCCTTGTAAAGAGTTGACTCCCATCCTGTCTGTAGGTTCCCTTTAGGTACTGGAAAGCTGCACTGAGTTGTTAAGGCTATGATTCAGTAAAGTTCCTAGAAAACCCAAAGCCTTACTGTGGCATTTGGAGAGCTGTGGGACATCAACAGTCAAAAACTTGAACCTGGTTTGTTCCGATCAGAGGGAGCATGCAGGAGGACCCATAAGCAACTCAAACCACTTCAGGGAGTGCAATCTTTGCCAATGACTGAGCAAATAATCACTGCACAATCCCAGCTTCCTATCTTGCACCTCTCCAGCTCCATATGTTTCTCTTTACCACGTATAGTTTTTCTGCTCTTCAGACAGTTTTTCATGCATCAAGCCATGCCAAGTCCTAAACTCATCAGAAGTACATTGGCATGGGACACTGAATCCTACAGATTGTTCGAACGCAGCCTGCTTGCAGTCCCCATCTTCTGGAGAGTCTGCTTGAGGTCATTGGTTTTGGCGTTCAGGAAGCCTGAAGTTACTCTTCAGGAATTCACTCTTCTTCAGAAGGGCCAATTTCTTCTTCTATGGCTTTTTGGAAACATTCCAAAGGATGACTGGGTGCAATTCCTGCTTCATCACACAGGTGGGCTCCAGCATCCAGCACACATGCCTTATCCAGGACTGCCACACCAACATTCTACAATCTCCATGCCCCATTTGGTTTGGTCCTTCCCTCTCCTTTCCCCATCTCATCTGTTTCAGTTCCTGTTCCAGGGCTGTTTCCTCTGTTTCCTCCATCTCTGCCTAACGATGGCAACTGGGTCAGGCAAAGAGTCCAATTTTTGGCTGTCAAAAGCCTTGCCTTCACCATCTCTGGATAACTTTTGGAGCTGGTTCATGCTTGGTAGCATGTCACATCACCAAGTCACATCACTTGGAAGGGATGAGATCTGGCCAAAGGGTAACAAGACACCCCAATGTGCTTCACCATCACTGTGTCTGCCCCTTACACTGCACTGCTCAAGATATAGGAGCATCTCTGGAAATAACTGCCGGCTCTGGAGGGTTTCAAGTTAAGGCATGAGCTAAGAGAGTAATCTGAAATGAATAATTTATTTTGGTGAATTTTTGCTTCCCTCTGTTTACAGATTGTCTAGGAGCAGATTGCAGCTTTCGCACCTCAATTCATTATTGGAAACTATTTGCAGATAGTTCCCGGTCTGCAACTCATTTGCTAACTCTGTTGGGAGTACTGCAGATCTGAAATCAGAGATGTTTTGAATGGTCATGTGGTACTGCCATGCTCTCTCATTCCTCCATGAAATATATGTGACGTTTGGAATCAGGCTGTAAGGGCAGATGCTCCTAATCATGAACTAGATGTTTGTTTTCTGCCCTCCAGAAATTCAGAGAGTGCTCTCCAATAGCCCTCTTGTATGTTCTTACAGCTGCCCCAGCCAGGACACCCAGCAACACCAAGTGAGTAGGAGTCAAAAAGAATGAACTTAAACTTGAAACAAATCAAAACAAGCAAACAATAATTGTAGAAGAAGTGTATCTCGCTGTCTCAAAGCAGAGAGACAATGCTCAGCAAGCTCAGGGGAAAAACAAAAGGCTGACCCAATTACTGAAAATACGAGCTGCAGCCCACATCATCCATGTGGTGGAGCTGGGAACGGCAGAGCACCTGAATTTCTGACCTGTGAGCAGTGATGGGGCCTGGGGGTGACCTCAGCTGAGTCATACTGGTGTGGCTGTGATGGAGCTGTCATGTTTCATCTGTTGCTCTCAGGAGTGTTCCCACTCCTTGGTCACTGCAGTCTTGAATTCTATCCTGTCCTGTATTCAGAGGGAAAGAAACCTACACCCTGATCAGAAATCCAGTGGCAGACCTTGATAAGGCTAGACACTGGGGATGCAGTCTTCCTCAGCAGAGCCCACCTGTACCCAGGTCCATGATTGGACCTTGTTCTGAATCAACAGTTTGGCCTGGAAGTCACTGGAAGACATCTTTTAAGGCTTTGCATTTCCCTTTCCTCAAAGCTTTCCAGCACTGCCAGTTGCTTCACAGTCAGGGCGGTGTAAGCTTAGGGCAGCTCCGAGCCACGTGCAAGCTCTCATCCAGCTAAGTCTCCCTAAGACCTAAATTCGAGCAGCTGTCTGTGAGAGATGCCTGGATGAGCCCTACAGAGGTGCTGAAGGATTCCTGGCATGTCCCAGTCTCGGCAGCACTGCCAGGACCAGGTGGAAACCTTTTGCTGCATGACGAGAAGGGATTGATGTGTCAGGCTGAAGCGAGAGCTGAGATGATTTACAGGAGAGACTCGGCCAAGCCGACCCTATTGCTGAGGCAGAAGAAGTCTGAAATCTGAGAGAAATCACGAAGCAGAAGCGATGAGGCTCATAATTCACCTTCCTGGGAGAGGCAGCATCCATGGGGAATCACTGCCTATGGCAGGGGCTGGATGCACTGAGAGAAGGGAAGCTATTCTTGCTCTGCCTTACCCAACCAGGCACTGCAAGGCTCTGGTACATTTTTCATGGCAGTAGGAGCAAAAAAAAACCCAACAAGGCATGTAAGAACAATAAAGATATTCAATGCCTTTTCTTGAACTAAAGTGATATGATGATGAGGTGAGAGAGTTGACAGAGATGGGGTGGGGGTGGATGGGTCAAGCCAGGCAAAGGTCATACTGTTAAGCTGCTCCTGGGCCACGTCTGGATGCCTGGGAAGTGGCAGAAGGGTTCTGCAGTGAGAATCATGGAATCATTAATGTTGGAAAGGACCACTAAGATTATGTAGTCCAAGTGTCAGAGAACAATAGGATGGGTGTCCACCCATGGACATGGGGGCAAGAAGGACATGAAACGTCAAGGAACCTCAGGGCACTGCTGGGAGGTCAGAGACCACTTTGCTCCGTCTGACCCACCATCTTCCTGCTACACAAACGGATGCAACAATGTGTGCTCACTACAAAGGCAAAAGTGAAAACTGGAGAGCTTCTTACCCAAATGGTTCCTCATCAGAGCAGGGCCCAGCCTTAGGGAGTTCTTGAGTCATAGAGGACTTCAGTGCATGGACAAGCAATGGGAATACACTGTGCAGGTCCTGCATTCCCCTGGTACGTGTGTTAAACTGTGATCTTCCCCTTCTGGTTCTCCACCTTCTTCTCATCACTTTCAGACCCAGGAATGTGCCCCAAACGTGCTACAGCCACATGGGTGAGCAAGCAACTAGTCAAAGCCTTGCAAACAATACTCACGATCCAAAGGAAGAGAACTGATCTAAGTGTGATTAAGAGCTAGGTAGAGACGATCATGTAATTATCCAGTCAAAGCAAGGTGTCTCTTGATCTGAGTGAATACTGGCTCCTTTCCAAGCTGCAAATGAGCTGCACAGAACTCCTCACGCTGTAATTGCGAGCCACCTCATATCTCCCAGGAGATCGCCTGCTTGGGAGGCTCTTTCTCTTTGCTAGACGCTGCTTAGCCATGTTGGGAAATGGAAAGCACAAATGTCCAACATGCAGGCACAGAGGGAAGAGCCTCCCGTGTCTTATAACATGAGATTGGAAAGCCAGCTGGCACTGGAGTGAGCCACTTTGCATGCCAGGGTCACAGCCACCACGTTCCTTCATGGTGTCCTGTGTGATACAGACTGTTGGGTCTTAAACCAGCCCAAAGTGGGGCAGGGAGCTGCTAGAAAAGTCAGGCCCAGCACTCTGCGGATGTGCTCTCTCCATTTCAAGATTAACCTTTCAGAAATGTCAGCCAAACAGCCGCATGCAGCCTGCTGCCTTGGTGTTAGAACCTGTAATTTTTGGCCTTGTGACTATAGCTTCAGTTAACTCCTTCATTGCCTGTGTTCACTTTCCTGCTCTCCCCCAGACAATTCCAGCTCCAAGGTCCTTTTATCTGCAGTGATCTTCATGCTCTGCATGTAGCTGACCTCTCTTTCCCAGTGCACTGCTTGGGATGGCAATGTCAGAGGGCACTACTCAAACACGAATGCTTGGAGGTGTGTTTACAAGGAGGAGCAGCATATTGCTGACTTGCAGGAGCTGGACTGTCACTGCAGAAAGAGTAGGGCAGGGTGGGATCATCCTTCCTCACCTCCCCAGATGTCCAAAAATCATCAAAGCGTGCTACCAGCACAGGGACTCCGTGTCTACTCCCAGAATTCACCTTTCCTTTAGACCTAAAACTCTTTCCATCTGCTTCTTCAGGGCAGATCTGCTACCTGTCACAGAACCCAAAGGAGACAGCAAGCTGCTGAATTGGCCATGGTTCCATCTGAGCCAGGAGGGTTTGAAACTGAGAGCACAGCACTCCTTAGACAGCATGTTCTCAAAGAGTTTGGGGCAATGTGTGCAGGACAGGCAGAGAAGAGAGGAGCTGTATGGTGCATTGTGGGGTTGGGCAGCATGCGCTGTATTGGGTGTCCTTGGGAGTCAAGATGGGCAGGAGTACAGCTGGAGAATGAGTAGAGGAAATGGTATGCAAAGCAATTTGAGTAGAGAAGAATGGGATGGGATGGGATGGGATGGGATGGGATGGGATGGGATGGGATGGGATGGAATGGAATGGAATGGAATGGAATGGAATGGAATGGAATGGAATGGAGGCAATGCCTTGCCTTTGAGCCAAGCTGGGGAAGGAGCTGCCCCCAGGGCCCCACACATCTAGTCCTGGCACAGGTGTTGTCCAAAGTCGAGGTGAGGGCATCCCTCAAAGCACATCCTGCTTCCAGCTGTTCCCCAGCTAGTCCCCAAAATATAAGCCTCCAACAGTGAGTGTTACTGCATAAGAGTGGGGCTACTTTCACATTTGGAAGGCTCTGTCTTGACCTGAGGAAAGTCAGATTCATCTCTATCTATTGGTGCCCTGAAAGATCTGCATGTGGGGTGGGTTCTGGAGAAGAGCCATACTGTAGGCTGTCTGGTGCTCAGGGTCCTACTTTGGCCTCTAAATCTTGAACTGCAGCAGAACATGACAGCTACTTCAGAACCTCTCCAGCTTTGTGCGCTTCTATGACTTAGTGATGACACGGTGCCAAAAAGCCCCAAGCACTGTAAAAAATAAAGCTGTACTCCTACAGCTTGGCCAAGACACATTGCTCTGTTTGCAGTCCCTGAGACCATCTGTGGGACCCTTACATAGCTCTGCCAGCTGCAGCTGACCTGGTCCCATCCTGCTCCTGATGATCTGACATTGTTCCCAAAGGGAGTCTTTCCCCAGCTCCAACATTTACACTTGTGGATGATGGGTAAAATGACAGCAAAAGGTATCTAGAAGACATCTGGAAGGCACACAACCCAGATGCCTGTGGACAGCTGAAGCTGCTTGCCTAATTAGAGCCCACTCTTAATAAATGCCCTCCAGCTGGCTCAGATGCCCAACTGAACTTTCCTTTGGTTGCATTTATTTATTTATTTATTTTTTCCATAGATGACTGCAGGCATTGAAGGTCTTTGGTTGAGAGGAGACATTGTACCAGTTTCCTGACTCATCTTGATACCATCCCTCCGGAGCAAACTGGGTAGACCTTCAAGAATGTGGTTGCAGCACAAGCCCTGGGTGCATGCAGCTCTGGAGATGGCCAAGATAAGGGTGGCAAGTCATAAGAGAGATATGAATATTCAATAGCATACAGACCTATATATATATAGGTAACTGCTATCTATATCTATATATACAGATAGCAGTTTGAAACCTCTCATTAGCAGAGCCAGAGCCACCATGTCTTCCTATTCAAAACGTTCTGCTGTTTCTGGCACCATCCTTCCTACCTCCTTTTCCCATTGAGCAAATGAGTTCAGTTTAATGAGATCTGGCTTCCTGCTCCTCAGGACAGCTGCAGATGGGAGTTGCCCATGCAGTAAGCACTGTCTGCTCCAGGACAGGGAAACTAGTGAGAGGGATGAGGATGGAAAACCATCTTCACTTTGTTTCATCTCCAACCAGTATAAATATTATGCTTTTTAGGTAAACTGAGGTAAGCTCTTCTCCTTGCATCACGCAGGAGAACGATCCCAAAAGCACACGGGTGGGATAAGACCGGCTAGAGGTGGGGGAGTGGAGATGTGGACTCTGCCTTCCCTGGGCCTCCCCGAGGAACACAGTGACCCCACAGCAGCAGAAACGAACCCCGGCAGTGGGCCCTGCGGCAGAGCAGAGCCGAGCCGTGTGCCTCCGCAACCTGCCCGGCTAGGAGCCGGCTCGGGAGCGCCCGGATCCTTTCGTGAGCTCCGTGCCGAGCGCTGCGGGCGGCTCCCGGAGATGCTGCCGGTTGGAGGCGGGGGAGCGGCCGGCCCGATGCCCGCAGCCGCCCGGCCGGCCCTATCCGCGGCATCCTTTAGGTGGCACCTCTCCTCCAGGAATGAGCCTCCCGGCCCCGCACCGCCCTGCCCGGGCACCGCGGGGACCCGCCGCCGTCGGAAAGGCTCCGGCTGCCCCCGGAGCGGCCCCTCCCTCCCTTCCTTCCTTCCATCCCGTGCCCGTCTCCCCCGTCCTCCCTCTCACTCCTCCAGCCAGTAAATCCGAGCTAGGCTGATTCCTCTCACGTCAAACCACATGATCCCATAAAACATTCATCGCCTCTCCAAGCCCCGCGCCCCGCTCGCTCGCTCCCGGGATCCGCTGCTGCAAGGCTCCGCGCTCCCCTCCGCCGCCTCCGGCTCTGCCTCCGCGGGATCCGCCGCAGCCCCGGCCCCGGCCCCGTGCGTGCGGCGGGCGGGAGGGAGGACGGAGGGAGGAGGCAGGCGGGCGGGCAGGGAGGGAGGGGGAGCCTCGCCTGGATGCTGACTCCAGCTCGGGGGCTGCTCATTCCCCCGATGAGCGAGGGCACCGGCACAGGGAGAGCCCCCTCCCCGCGCTCCGCTCCGCGCTCGGGCTGAAGTTTTTGCACGAGGACCTGCTCCGCTATCTCAAGGATTGTACCGCTGTCGCTCGACTTTGCGCCTCCAGACGTGCCTTCCCCGACCCCTAAGATGAAGAGGGCGATAGCTGAAGGTAGGTGCGTCCCCCACCCCCCGATACCCCCCCCCTCCCCCCCGCCGAGACTCCCCGGGGCAGGGCAGGGCAGAGCGAGGTGGCCACATCCCCCAGTGCGGTGCGAACTCGGAACTTCCCTGCCTGCAACTTTCTTCGTCGGAACGGCCGGGTCCCACCGCTGGGAGAGCGCGGCCGGAGCCCGCGGGTTGGGGGTCCGCATCTCTCTGGGCCCGGGAGAGGCGGAGGGGTGAGCGGAGGCTGAGGCCGGGTTGGATGGGGGTAACACGGCTGCGAACTGCGGGCTGAGGCCCCTCCTGCCCTCTCTACCTCCGCCTCGGTGCGGCCGGGCTCCCCCCGAAGTTGGGGCAGGCAAAGTGTTAAGGAGGTTGGGCCGGGGGAAAAAGCGGCATCCTCCGCTCTCAAGGCTGCCTCCCACCGGGGCGCAGCCCGTGCTGCTGGGGGAGGTGGCCGGAACGGCGGAGCCTGAGAGGAGGGCGGAGGCAGCCAGCCCGGCTTTTCCTCCGCTCCCTTCTGGGCTGCCGAGGAGCGATGCTCCGCTCCCGAATAGGCTGCGGAGGAGCTGCGGGTGCCTCCGGTCGGGGAAGTTGGCGGAGGTTGCGGGATCCTGAGATCGGGGATGTGCGCGGGGCTGACCCCTCTCTAAGGGACCCCCGCCCGCTTCGGTGCCCACCAGCGAGAGGAGCTCGTGGAGAAGCCCGACAGAGCAGCCTCCTCTCGCTGCAGATCGCCCTTTTCCATCTGCTCGGGCGGCCCTTTTGCTTTCCAGTTGCCGGTGCGGACGGATCGGGCTGCAGCCCCCTGTGAGGGGATGCCCCGCTGTGAGCTCGTGGCTTCGCCGTTCCATTCGCAGTCCCTCCGGGTGAAACCCGACATGAGGACCTGCGTTCGGAGGAACACGCGCTCTCAGGTTCGGGCCGCTTGGAGAAGCGTGCCCAAGTGTACTGCTGGAAACCCAGCCCAAGGGCTGCAATATTGAACTCGAGCCATCAGCCCCTCGTAGCAGCTCCACCGCTGCCCAGGCTGCTGGATGAGGGAGCGTTTGGCACGCAGAGCTGCACGGAGTCCCTTTCCCATGTGTGCCATCTCCTGCCCGCTTCCTTTCTCCATCAAAGATACCCTATTTTTTTTTTTTTCCATTTCATTTTGATTTTGTTTCTTTTTCTTTTTGGAAAGCACTCCAGCTCATTCATTTATGCTGGTCAAAGGGATGCTTCCCAGCTCTGCTCCAAACGCACCACCTCTTTTGGAGGGCTCGAATCCTTTTCAAGTTCTAAAATGACCAATTGCTTTCTGTTCAGCAAACACCTTGGGGAGGAGCAAGGGGGGAGCAGGTTGTGGTGTCAGCCTGCAGGGCCCTTGGGTGTTGCTGAGAGGCCAGCATCCCTTTGCTATGTGCTACAGGCTTTTGGTTGACCCGTTGATCTGAGCCCCATGGCTGCCTGCTGTGATGCTGGCAGTGGTACCCAGGTGATGGGTGATGGGTGTGGTGCAGCACTGGGGCACTCTGTGATGCTGCAGTGCTGTCTCTGCACCGTGACTTTCCTGTATTTCCAGCTGCTACCGAAGATAATGAAATACAAAACCCGTGTTACAACAGCTTTATTTATAGAACAAAGCTTTGAGGGGGTTGACTTTTTATTTTTGATTATTATTATTATTTTTTCTTTCCCTACTGCTTATGTCGGTTGCTGGTAGGTGTGACTGTGAAGTCCTTATGAGCCTTAGGAGACGATGTTTGGATGAGTGACCATCCTCCTGCATCTGGGCTATGTTTCCCACTGTGGGCTGCCAGGATGCTCCGAGTGCTTTGTAAGCCAGAAATAGCCACCAGGGGCAGTTAGAGGCAGAGCTTTCACCTGGTGTTCTCAGCACTTACTGCTTTATTAACACAATTTATTTATATTGAAAAAGGTTTTTCCAAGCTTTTTCTTTCTTTCTTTCTTCCTTTCTTTTTTTTTTTTTTTTTTTTAAATAGAATTTCTTATGTATTACAAAATCCTGTAGCATAAGAACCCACACCAAGCTTGGAGAATATTTATTTGGAGATGCAGCAGCAGCTCCTTCTTTTCCTTAAGAAAAGACACCATTCATCAGTGCATTATTTTATATTTCCTTTCTGTACTTTGTTCATTCATTTCAAGGAGCCTCAGCATTTCCTGAGCTTTGTTTCCTATTCCCCACCAGGCAGCACAATGCTTCGGTCCGACGTTCTGTGGGTCCATCCATGGATGTGTTCCGAGAGGCTTTTTAAAGTGGAGTATCACAGCCCAAATGTCGAGGTGCCGTTGTGCTGCTCCATGCTGTGAGGTTGTGTCAGTGCAGATGTGGTTGTGTCTCTGCTGGTTTGGTGATATTTTCCCCTCTAAGAGAAAGCTGGCCCAGAAAATAAGGGAATTAGAAGCAGTGAGAGCTACCACTGTCCTCTGCACTGCTGTGGTTTGTGGGCAGCAGGTGTTTGTGCTGCTGACCAGAACGTGGGGAACGTGGCAGCCCTGTCCTTGCAAGCCCTGCTCTTTGTTAATTACCTGCATCCCATGTTTGGGTGCTTTGGGCTTTGCATAGTGGCAACTATGTTGGCAGCTCATAAAGTGCAGAAGTGGCGGTGGTGGGGAGGAAGGGAGCAAAATAGGCAAATCCAGCAGCACCTCTATGAATTATGGCTCAGAAGCAGTGAGAGAGACTGAAATGAGGGCAGAGAAGGGAAGGATGCTCCAGATCCCAGCTCCTGGGCATGCTGCCACGGGCCCTGCATGCCCAATGATGCTGTTGCATGGAGCTGCTGCCTGCCCCGAAAGCGCAGCATCCTCCTTCCCTCCCCAATCCAAGCCCCAAAGGAAGGGAGGAGGAGGAGGGAGAGGGGAGATCGGTTGAGCCAAAGCCTCGGCACAAAGCAGGACAAGGAAGATTGTGAGGAGCTGAGCTTTAATCCTTGTGCTGAGCCTGCCTGTGGCTGCTGTGCCCACTGTGTGTGGCTCGGCCGTGCTGCAGGATGTTCCCCCAGTGGAGAGGCTGAGGCCATGGGAAGCAGAACTGAAGGGAGAAGAAAGGAGTTGGTCTAATTAAACGTGCTCTCTTCCATTGGATTTGAAATGCTCCACGCTGCCGTCACCTTCATTAAGACATTTCTCAGAGTGCCAAGTGCCTCTTTTGATGTTCCTAAAGGGGTTTGTTTATCCAGGAGACGCACACGCAAGGAAGCGGGAGCATCCTGTACCATTGCAGCACTGCATTGTGGTGCCTGCAAGGGCTGGGAATTGCACTAGGGTTTCTCCCTCCCATCCTTCTGCTGTATCCTGGAGCCAATTGGGTCTGTGTATTGTATGTGTGGGAGGGAGGTGGGAGCTTGTGATCCACGGAGCCCAACCTCTCCTTCCCTTTTTTGCTATGGTTGCAACTCCTGGAGGTTTCCAGAGGCTGAAGGAAAAGGGAGAAAACGACACTGAAAAGTCAAGAAGCAAAGGGTGTTTGGCATAGAAATGCCAAAGTAATTGCTACAGTGTGCAAACTCACCTCTTCTTTCAGCTACAGCCACACGCAGCAGCACAAGGTTCGGGTGATTTTTCCTATGGAGGTGTTCAGTGATGACTCAAAGCAGGGTGGCTTCAAAGTGGTTATTTCCCGTAGTGTGTTTGCAGCACACATGGAAATCCTACCAGATTTGAGGCAGAAAGCATCTGCGTGTGGCATGGATGGGCTTTGTCCCTATTTCCTTTGCCTCACAGAGGTCTGGGCTTCTGCACGCTGCTTCAGGTTCTGCTTTTGACTTCTCTGTACCCTTGAGCAAATTGCTCAGCTTTTCCAGCTCTAACAATGGGAAAGTGATGCTGAGCTATCTCCCAGGGGGCCCAGAGTGCACACAGAGGTCAGCCCTGAGCTGAAGCATTCGGGTCCAGGCAGCAGTGACACGGCATCAGGACACAAGATGGATGGGCTCTCCTTATGGCTGGTGCTGCAGGTTTCTCTCTCCACTCTGGCCTTCCTCGTTGCCTTAGCATTGCAGCTTGGAACCAACCATCAGCAGCAGCACATTTTGCAGTATTTACTGTCTCTCTGCTCCTGGAATCAGGGGATTAGAAAAGTTTTATTTTATAGCCTTCCATCCTGGAGCTGCCAATGGAAGTCAAAGCATCGTGCAAGAGTGTGCAAAAACACCTCAGAGTTTTGGAAGCAAGGAAGTTCTTGCATGTCGTGATTTTTAGTGCCATTTCTGGAAGTCTGATCAGGGCATGCATCCCCTGGGATGCACCTGCCTTGTTCACAATATGAGCCACCATTTGCTCATATGCAGTTTGGGGTCCATGGTTCATTTCCATGCTGTGGGTTGGAAACTCTTGAGGAAATCCAGGATAACCCTCCAAACACCTTGCTCTGCTTTGCTGTTGGCTTCCCCTTCTGCCCAAATTCCAGCTAAGAAAAAACCAGCCTTTGACATGGGATACCTCTCTCCCTTTTGCCACCAACATCCTTAAGTCATCAAAGTCCTTTTGCTAAATGATGCTGTTGGCTTCCTGGAATTTAGACTCAGAAAACCTTGCTTGCGCTGCATGTTTCTGTACTTCATCTGTGGACATCTCCTCAAAGGTCTGGAGAGCTTTGCTGCCAGCTATGCCTTGATTGATTGGTTCCCATCCACATCTGGAATTCCATGTGGAAATGAGGAAAAGCACAGAGAAAACAGAGGTGTTCCACGGGCAGAGTGAGGTTCACTGCCTGGATGGGAGTTTCCAGGCAGTCACAGCTTTGTTCCATCTCAGAGGAACTGGCTGCATCCCTCAGATGGCTCTTTGCATTTGTTGCCTTTCTAAGGATGGTGTTTTCTTTCATCTCACCGCCTCCAATTCACCTTCCACTGGAAACAAAGAAATGTTTGTGTGTGTGTTCGAATGTGGTGCTTTCTTTTCTGCCCTCAAAAAAACAAAAGGCATCATTATAGAACCTTGCATGGATGTGCACGAACTGATCCGTTATTGGCGATAATTATAATTTACATGACTCTCCAGGAAGAGGGGTCATTAATACAACAGAAGCAACAACAACAGCGATAGCGGTTCAGCTTTGCTTACTGATGTGTCAGATTCTCTCCTGTGTGCTGCCCACTGGGGAAACTGGTTAAATTTCTTTTTTTTTTTTTCCCCAAGAATGAATCTTTTGCTGGAACCATCTGGCTGCTCAATTCTTCTCCTGAAGCTGTGCAGTTTGCTGGGAGTTCATTTGCGTCTTTAGCTACTAAGGAGGAAGTAAAAGTGACTGATGAGGCTGAGGCTGGGACCGTTCACATCAAAGTGACAGCTTTTGTGAGCTGGATTTGGGAAAGTGTTTAAAATTGGTGTGTTTTCATTAAATTTTGAATACCGTGGGCAGAACTTCGCTCTCGGCGCTCCGGTGCAGCTCTTGACTCTGCACCCTGCGTCGTTATGTCAGAGTGAATTGTGTGGCTGTTAAGATTTGTGCGCTCTTGTTTGATGACTTTAAATATTGATTTTAATTGGGTGCTTTTCTTAAAGCTGTGAGTGATGGTTGGGGCTGCGTGTGACGCACAGTGACGTGTGTGGGAAGGGGATGCCAACCCAGCTTGACTCTTAATTACACAGCAGGAGGAGGGGGACGGGAAAAACCTTTGGAGGACATGGATTTGGCTTTCCTTGCTTCCAGCCAAGGGCTCTTCCAAGTGTGTGTGGCCAGTGTGATTGATGCTTCCCATGGCCGTGCTGACGTGGTTAGCGTTGGCTTTACACTAGAGGGCTGTCTGTCCCTTTCCCTTCAGAGGAAAGGCATTAGCGTGAGCGCTGGGAACGCTCCTGTCTTTCACAGCCTCCCAGCAATTTGACAGCAGCCCGTTTTGTTGGCTGGGTAACGCCATGAGGGTTTTATTTACTGCTCCCCGCCTCCCTTGGTGCTGTGTAAGAGCATCCACCTCCTGTTCTGCAAGGTGCTTGGGAGCTGTGTGTCCAGAGTGATGTGGAAGCTTTCTGGTTTCATTGCAAGTCAGTCTGTCCTCAGGTCAGCAGTCTTTTTCGGCCTTCAAACCCGTGGGACTTTTCCCCTCTTGTTCATCCAGGCATCCCTTGTGCCTGTGGGGAGCTGCAGCCCTGGGTGTCAGCAGCACAGCTCTGAGTGCTGTAGGATGCACAAGGCTTGAGATGCTCTGGAAATGGCTGTCCTGGGGCTGGGGAGAGTCTTCAGTGCTCCAGTCTGAAAGATTTGGTGGTTTCCTTTCCACAAACTTTGGTGGGATGTCTTCCTCTGAACCATAGGTTCGTTAAGGTTGGAAAAGACCTCTCAGATCCCCAAGTTCAAACCCAGCTCACCCCCACCATACCCACTGACCACGTCCCTCAGTACCACATCTCCATGGTTCTGGAACACCTCCAGGGATGGTGAACCCAGCACTCCCTGGTCAGCTGTGCCACTGCATCACTGTTCTTTTGGAGAAGGAGTGTTTCCTAACATCCAACCTGAACCTCTCCTGATGCAACTTAATACCATCACCTCTCGTCCTGAGAGAAGACTGACTGCTGACAACAGTGCTGGGCCTCTATGGGACCACTAGCTCTATGGGACCACGATGGGTAACTGTTTTGTCTCCACTTGTATCTCTGCTTTCCTTCATTCTGTTCCTGGTCACTTGGGGCTGTGCCTGGTGTGCACTGAGGTGTGGGCATCGCTCCTCTGCCAGCAGCTGATTTATCAACTTCAGGGACTTCTCTCCCTTCCTCCCTCCCTCCCTCTTCTCTCAATTTGCAGCTAATATGTCGTGAAGGGAGGGGGAGGAGGAATTAATAATGGTAATTACAGCAGCTCACGGTCCTGAATGCTGACACTAACCACGTGCACAGTGATGGATGTTGGGAGAGCACGGTGCCGCAGGGATGCCACGAGTGGTGGTGGCTGCATGGAGCTGAACCCAGCAGGAGTGAGGTGGGCAGCAGGCTGCTTAAATGGCATCCCCAGCTCAGCAACCACTATTTCAGTTTTCCTGAGGCTGGGGCTGCCTGGGCTCTGCTCTGTTGCTCAGAGATTGGTGCTGAGTGAGAAAAAGGGGCCCTTGTTCTCCCAGGTTGGAAGGCAGCACCGAGGGAGCTGCACAGCCAAAGAGAGACATTTATATGAGTGGCAGAATAAATGAATCTGAGCTGCCTCCTGGGAACCAGCCCAGAAGAGACTGACTTTACTTGGCCATGGCTTTCCAGTGGGAAATGTTTTTCTTTTGCTGTATTTATTTTTGGCTTTCCTAGTGTTTTGCTAGGCTTACAATTAATCCTACGCTTCTGGGTGGCCAGCTGGGCTGCAGGGACAAAGTCTTCTTGAAAGCAGTTTGCTTGGTCACTTCCTGAGGACCTTGGATTTATGGGAAGCCTGGGAGTGCTTGACCTGATGCACTGATGCAGAAGTGCTTGGGTGCTGGGGCCAGGCTCACCTCTCCCCCAGGTGCACCTCTCGTGCTTTGGTTGCACTGAGCATCGCCCCCAGCAGTTGTTGGGAGGGTTCCCTGTGCTGATCTCCTCCTTCGTTGCTGGAGGGGGATCCCACCTCTCTGAAGTGTTCAGTGCCTTCTGTGTGTGTTTATGGCCAGCACCCCATGGATGCCAGCCAAGGCATCTCTCCACATGCCGTGGGCCCATTTCCCCACCTGCAGCCCCCTCCTTCTTGCTGCAGTTGAGATGGATGTGTTGGGCTGCGTCAGCTGCAGTTTCTGAGCATTTCTATTTTGTTCCTGTACTCCTGAAGCGAAGGCTTTGTTGCTTGTCTGAATGTGACCCCCTTGCCCAAACTCCTAAAAAAGCACAGGGGTGAGAATGGGGCACCCACTGCCATCTGCTGCAATGCAGGCAGAGCACGAGGCTGGGGCACGAGGTGCAGCTTTGCTGTCAGATAGATCGCCGAGCACCTGACATGCTGCCCCAGTGTGTGACTGCAGGGCACAGCCCCCAGGGAGGAGATGGGACAAGCTGCTCTGAGCCTGAGGGGCACAGTGCTGGGCTGCTGAATATATGAGCTCTCTGTGTATGCAGGGCGGGAGCAGCACAGGCTCTCTGCAATGCTGAGAGATGCTGTGAGTGAAAGGGACGAGCCTGCCACTTGGCACGAGGAGAGGTGGGAAGTGATAATTGGAGACAATGATGGCACAGGAATGTCTCAATGTGATAGGAGCTAAATGACACGGTGAGGAATATTACACCTTGTTGCAAGTGTCAAAACCTGCACAGAGGCAAGGGAGAGGAGCAGGGCTTAGTGCAATCCAGCAGCTCCTGCAAAAGGGCCTTAACCAAGCTTTGGCTCCAGCTGCAACCCACCTACCCCAGCAGCTCCCTCCCCCAAAGCTCTCGTGCTTGGGGATGAAGGTGATGAGTTGGAATTGTCTTTTATGCCAAGTAGCCTCCGGGCCTTTCTGGATCGTTTGGCAGGGTGTGTGGTTGTTAGACCAAAACGCCCATCGCAGAGTGCACATGTGCCTGGGTGCATGATGTGTTGGGGCAACTGCCTGTTGCAGGGGCAGTGGGGTGGGCTGAGCTGGGCTGTGTGGCCCAAATGAGTTGGAGCTGGTGAGGAAAGAGTTTGTAGCATCCAGGAGAAATCATGGTGACAAATGGCATGGGGATGATAGCTTGGCTGTTCCTTCTGGTACAACAGAGAGTAGCACAGGAGGAGTGTTTGGCTAGTGAGAGAGAACTCTGGAGCTGCCTTCCAGAAGGTCCTGCTGAAAGTCCACTGAAGATCCAGCAAAGGCTGGATCTTCTTATTTTCAGGAAAGCATCCAGCAATGCCAACCTTCAGGCTCTCCTTGTTAGTACAGAATCATCTCCATTGCTTCTTCCCAGGACACATCCAGCCCTGATTGTTCATGGCAACGCTGCCTTCCTCCTCAATGACCTTTTGCAGATTCATGGCCAAACTTCATCCACTGCTGTGGTCCTTCACTTTTGTCCCTCTCAGAACCAGGTTTTGCTGTGCAAAGGGTCCCATGGGCAGCTCGATTGGGTGCAAGGTGGGTGCTCCCTGCATGGCAGGCTGGCAGCAGCCTGTCTCAGTAGTAGAGGTTGGCTCTTCCCAGCAGCCCTGGGAAATATGCAGATTTAACCTTTGAATTTATTGTGCTGTTCTTTTTCTGGGAAATGTCATTCAGGGCATCAAGCTGGGACTGCTGGCAGGGGAGTGGGCATCATTGGCATATGCTCTGTTTGTGGGGGTTAAGGTGAGGCTCCCCAGGGAACCTTCCCCACAAGCAGGAGCTTGCTATACTCACTGCCTTCATTGCCAGCAGAAGCTGCCCCGATGGGTGGACCAAGTCTGGGGGTCTTGAGCTGGCTCCTGGATTGTGTAAGGAGGATTCTGTCCCTGTTGTGGGTGCTGGGAGGAGCTGGCAGCAGTGGCACAGCAGTGCTCCTCCGCCTCGAGGGATGGAGTTTGTGGAGCTCTTATGGGATGTGACATAAGCGATGCTGCAGGAGGGACCTCCCAGCCTGGCTGGATGTGCAGAGCTGAAGGGAATCCCAGGTGTTGTGGCTGGCAGTGACTGATGCGACCATCCTAGCTTGGGCCGACTCTACACTGAAGGGCTGAGTTTCCAGGCTGCCCCTGGGAGGTGTCTATGGAGCAAAACAAAGATGTGATTACAGTGCGGGCAGGAGTGACAGAGCAAGGAAGATGGATTTCAGCATGGCTGAATAACCAAAGACCATCTCCATGTCCCAGGAGGGCTCTGCTCTGCTTGCTGGGCCAGTCGTGCTGAAGCCATCCCTGTCACATCAGCTCTGTTACTGCTGCTGGCTCCTGTCAGCATGGATGTGCCTCTCTGCGATGTTCCCATTGCACCTATGTGGGCTGTGCCAGCTGTAGAACTCAACAGTGGTTTGGGAAGGTGGAACAAACCTGAAGAGCACTATGCATGGCTCTGGTTGTGGTGCAGGTGTCCCCTACAGCTTTTTGCAGAGTTATTACACTTCCCAGTGCTCTGTGGAGGAGAAGTGCTTTGGGGTCAGCAGTGCAGCAGCTCCCAGAGAACAGGGTGTGCAGCTGGGCTCTCCTGCAGCACCCTCCAGAACAGCCAGCGTGGGCAGCTATGGGCCAGCAGCACCCTGAGCTAACAGAGCAGAGTGCCTTCACAGGCATCCCTAAAAATAGCCAAGCAGAATGTCCATGTGATGGGTTTCAATAGGAAAATAGATTCATTTCCCAGCTCCCGGAGGGCTTTTTGGAAACGGCGGAGAGTAAATAAGGGTTTGGAAAGCGATGACAAATACCTTGGAGGTGCCCTTCCAAGCTGTTTGAAATTACATTCACATCTCCAGTGGCTCTGAGATGGGGAGCATGAGGCCCCAAAGATCTCCAGATCTAGCACGCTCTTATTTGCTTGGGTGCTAATTAAGAGAACGTCGAAGCTCTGATATGTATTCTGTAACTCCCTGTAAATTCAGATAAGAGACATTACAAATCCATCACAGGTGTATTAAAATCTCCTTAATTAATAAAATATAAACACAGCAGTCCCCTGGAGAATGACTGAGCAATGGATGAGGGCAGACAAAATGCAGAGCTATGAGGTGAGGTGGGGAGGATGCTGCCCTCGTTCCCCAGGAGAAAGATGGTATCGCAAAGATTTTCTCTACAGGAAAACTGCTGGTGGTTAAGCATTCAAGCTATTGCCAGAGCCCTTGGTTTGGCCAGCTGTGCTGCCTGGGGACCAAAAAGGCATCGTGTTTGTGTATCTGAAGAAGTTGGAAAGAGGACAGCAGTGCAGAGATGGGTTTCCCTGTCCTGTGCAACCTGGGAGTGTGTAGCCCTGTATCATCCAAGGGACATTGGTTGAAGCCCCTGTGCCAGATATATATCTACAAAAGTCAGCCTGCCCCGAGGCTATGCAAGAATTCTGCATGGAAAAATGCTAAATGAAGTACACAGAGAAGAATAGATCCAAATAGAGACCGGGTTTAGAGTGTCATCCCCTCACAGCAGTGGTTTGCTTGGGGCATGCTTTGAAGCCAGTGGAAAAATGGGCTCTGTTGGTCCAAAGCCTGCTGTGACCATTAGGGCATCTCTGGACTTTGCATGCTCCTTGACCACAGATACCTTCCTGGCCCAGAGAGAACCCCTTTGTGACCAAACTTCCTTAAAACCAGTGTTATTATATGGAGCTTCCACCATATTCATGTTTTCTGGTTCAGAAGGATCATACAATCATAGGATCATTCAGATTGGAAAAGACCACTAAGATCATCAAGTCCAACCATCAAATGCTGTGGTTTGAACTGCTGGCGTTGTTAATACACAGAGATGCAAGGAGGAGGTGGATTCCTGGATAGAGAACTCAAGTCCAGAGTTGTGATGAGCTTATGCCCCTTAAAACCTATAGAAAGAATTGCCCTGCTTCCAATTGTTAACAGTGCAGAGCAATCCCCTGAGTTGTCCTTCAAAGGGCAGGAGCTGCTTGTCTTTTGGAAGATGGAACACGTTGCATGTTTTGGCACTGATGGTGCAATTTCTTCAGCAGCAAGAAAGCAGTTGTGCCCCCTGCTTGGTGGACTCAGTGGTCAGTTAGGGACTCAGTGTCCCTAACAAGGCTTGTTGCTTTGGTAACAGTGTTTGAGCCCTCTGGGAAGTGTGCCTTGTCCAAACTGCCTTGCACTCCACGTGGTACCCCATGTTGTGTCAGCTGGGGGTGATGAGGCTGTGTGAGTGCAGCTGCCTGGGTGCTGCACTCACAAATCAGCATGGCTAAAGGGCAGCTCACCATGCAAAGATGCAAGCTCTATGAATCCTGGTAGCACCTTCAAGCCCTGAGAAGCTCCAGATGCTCTGTTTACATTCCTTACCTGCCCTGGGGAAGAAATACTGATCTGTGCCCTGCTGGCTGCACCAGCAGTCTGTTCAGCCCTTCGTGAGCCCATGATGTCCTTCAGTGTCCATTACTGGCATCCACACCCTCTCCTGGCCATTCTCTCTCCTGGATGAGGACGTGCAGAGCTGTCAGCAATCCTGGCCCTGCAACGCCTGCAAGGCAGCTCCAGCCAGCCATGAGATTGTCCCTCAGGGATACAGGTTGGGACCTCAGAGCCTGGCCTGAGAAGAGCAGGATTGTTGTGTCTCTGTGAGAAATTCTGCCTGGTTTTGGGCTTCACTGTCTAGACAGAGAGCAGTGAAAGAGCAGGGGGGGTCATGCAGTGATGGTACTCAGAGATGCAGGGTGAAGCAGCTGTATCCTCCATCCCCAGCAAGGGCACCCAGCCCACCTCCTTGTGTTCCCAGGCACTAAACCACTTCTACAGATGGGTGACAAGTCCAGTTTGTGTGATGTCCAGGCTCCCAAGAGCCTGTAAGCAGTTCACACCTGCTTCTGGAGCATCAGGCCTTCTATCAGAAGGTCTCTGAAGGTGCCCATGGGAGCTGTCAGGGCAGGGCAGAGTGCTGTGGTGCAGGTTTCGTGTTCCTCCTGGACATCTCAGCTCTGGGACACACCAGGAATCCCTGTCCCCATGTTCATTGATGCCCTACTGGGGAGCTTTGCTGTGACTTTGGTAGACCAAGGGCAGCTCTGAAGGTCTAGGGAGGGGTGCCAACAGGCTTTGCACATCCTGATGGTTCTGCCATAGGTTGAGCAGATTAAAGCACCTGGGTTCTACCTGGCACTCTGTAACGATTCCTCACTGTCTTCTCTGCTGTTTAAGCAATGATCTGATGAGGGTATGGCCAGTCAGGCGTGTGGGAACAGCTGCTGCTCCAGTCCCTGCTGCAGTGCTCTGCCTCCTGGGTGCAGCTCAGGCTGGTGGGGCTGGATGTCCTCCAGAGAGTGGGTTGTGGAGGCAGGTCCCATACAGGATGACGGGGGCTCTCCATGCCATGTTCTACCTAAGAGACCATGTGCTCTGCCCTCCAGATTGGATGCAAAGGCTGCTTAGAAGGTGGATGGACCTCAGTGTGCACTCAGAGGTTGGCCTACCACCCAGATGGTTTCTCTGACATACATCTTGCCTCCTGGGCTGCAAGGATAAAAAGATGTCTGTCCCCTTTACCATATTCCTCACTCTGATTTGCTTGGCCGTGGAAACTGTGTGCTGTACGCTATCTGATCTGTGTGTAGTATCTGTGGGTCCCCTGCTGTCTGAGGAGAAATGGGGCTGCTTAAAACCCCGTTATGGTTAAAACCATAGAAGCTAATTGCTTATCCTCATTGCTCTGCTAAGATCACATTCATCCAAATCCCCACCAGAGATAAGGGATGTTAGTGGTGACCGAGCTATGGGTGACACAGCCTGGTCCCATTAACCCATGCATTGCTGTATGGGAACTGCTGAATCATGGCCTGAACCTCTGATTGATCACCTGAGGCGAGCAATGAGTCAGCCATGGGAGCACAGGTGAAGGCAATTCACTTGTGCTACCAGAAGGGGTGGAGCCTGGTTGCACCTCTCCTAGACCCATTTAAGAGCTGACTATCAATAGGGAAGGATCTCTTTTTCTGGAGATCCCTCCTTTGGAGTTTTACAGTGAGCCCAGGATAAAGGTAAGCACTCTATCTATCCTCTTTTTGGTATAATAACCTGCTTAGCCCAACTCTCTTGTTTGTTTCATAATTATAACATCTCTATATTCATTGATTATACAACCACCCTCTTGGCATTCTCCTGAGAAGGGGACAGAAGTGATATGGGAGCCAACCCCTGGCTTACTCTGCTCTGCAGAGATGTTGGTTGGGAAAGCCTAGTGCACATTAGGTCCTGCAAGATAGATATGTGCGCTCTTGTGGCTTCTTTGCCCTAGCTCAATGGGACTTGATGCACTTCCTATGCCTGGCAATATCATGGTTATATGCAACCACAGCTGGAAGACATTTTGAGGCAGGGAGAGCCACAAGTCCAGCAGAGCTCTGTGCTCTGGGGTACAAGGCTTTCTTCCCAAATGCCTTCAGGAGCTGCTTGTCTAACTGCAGCTGTAAAGGAAAGCAACAGAGCTTTCAGGTGGCACTGCCTGTTTTACTCTTTCAGGAGGAAGAGTGTCTTATTATAATTGCCTTGCTTATTTGGAAGAAAAAGACCACTGTAGTTACTAGAAATTCAATATAGAAATTACTGGTTACTACCCTCTGTAGACTAATTCTGAGGGTAGCAGAAGAATGAGGAATTTAATGCACACCATAATGAATGTCAATCTTCTCCCTTAATGAATAGGAATCACAGTTTGCTGCACATTGTAGAGAAATGAAAAGCATCCAAAGTTCAATCCACTTTTTCCTCTCTTTTTTTCCTTTTTTTCTCTCCTCCCTTCCCCCTCTCTTTCTTTTTTTTTTTTTTTTTGAAGAGAGGTAATACCATGCATAGCAGATGGGTACATCCATTTGTCAGTGCTGAGGATTTTTATCTTGTACCATACAAGTCAGGGTTTTCCTTCAACTGAGCTTTGTAAAATTTCCTATGCAAGCAGAGGCATAATGCATTCACAGAGCTGGATCCTTATGAGAAAGTGGATTTTTCCCCTCCTTGCAGTAAACCATCCAGGCAATTAGAAGCAGAGATGATCCACTCTTTGCTTGGTGTGTACTGGTTATTCCCAGCCACGGCTCTACTTGCTGGGTGCACAGAGGAGCATTTGTGTGACAGTTGTGCAGTGGGATTCCTTGGAGGGATACACAACCATGAGCTGAAGGCCACGTTTGCAGCTTTACATCTGGGAAGATCTATAGGGTGAGCATGGACAGCATCACTCCTAGCTGAGGAAGCTGTGCAGGAATTGGTGTTTAAGAGCAGGTTGAGGATGTGCTCCTCAGCACAACGTGGCCCATGGCCCATTATGGCTTTGTTGGCATGAGGCAGGCTTGTAAAGCGTTATTCCTTAAGCCTGGGTGTCTTTTAGGATCATAGAATCATAAAGGCTGGAAATGACCTCTAAGTTGCCCAAGTTCAACCCCAGCGCACCCTCACCATGCCCACTGATCACGTCCCTTAGTGCCACATCTCCATGGTTTTGGAGCATCTCCAGGGACAGAGGCCTCACCACTCGCTGGGCAGCTGTGCCAGCGTCCAACCATTCTTTCTGAGAATGAATTTTGGTTGGCTTTTTGGCTTTCTCCTCACATCTCTCAGTCACAGAACCTGTCTGCATGGGAGAACCAAGCTCACCTGAGGGCTAAGCCAAGCCCCAGTGCAATGAGGGGACACCAGTGGCACAAAGCTGTGCTGCAGATAATATGATGCAGGGACTGAGAGCTGCAGAAAGAATCTGCCCCTACTGTAAGCTCCAGTTCCCTGAGCTGAAGTGTCTGAATGCTCTCAGGAAGGAGCTTTCAGGCATCTCCCTCATTGTGAGGAATAGGACTTTACCATGACCTGTGCAACCATCTGCCAGCCTTGCTACTTTGGGGTGTATGTGAGAGTTCAGGGGTCCTACACACAGCCCCCGGGGCTCAGGGTGGGATGGATGGGTGCAACAAGGTGGCCCCTTTGGGAGGTAGAGGATGGGGAATGTCTCCCACAGGTTGAGCTATGCCATCATGGGGCTGGAGAGCTTCCTTGCTGCTGTGGTCCTGGGGATCCGGAAGGCGTTGTTCCATCTGTTCTCTCTCATGTGCAAATGCAGGCTCCAGCTGAGCAGATGCCGGCTCTGTGCCAGAGGAGTTTAGAGTTCCACTGTTTTAAAATATTTATTAATGTGAAGATGTAGTTATCACTTAAGCTGAAGCAATACAGTGGAAGTCTTTTTGTTGGAATGGAAGTTAGTGATGCTGAAAAGCCATTAAGCTGTAAATATAAACTATATTAAGTGCTCAGTAGCAACCTTAAATATCCCTTTGTTGGTTGCTTTTCTTCTTCAAGGCTGAGTGTCTGTTGAGGGGATTACTCAATGCTATCGCTCCGCAGCATGCCCAGCTCTGCCCGATAGCTCGAAGAGGGGCATGAATGGCTTTGCAGCAAGATTTCCCCAGCAGCTCAGCTCAGTGCTGTGCCTTTCAGCAGCTGAAGGCTCCACAGCCATGTGAGTGCTCGATGGGAGCGGGATGAGATGGCTGAGCATCTCTGCTGCTCTTCCACCTGGAGAGATGGTGCTGGGTTCCCACACCCAAACTATGGGCAGATGCCCTTTTTCTCTTGCCTTGCCCACTGGTATAGAGTCATAGAATCATTAAGGTTGGAAAAAATTACAGCATTCTGCAGTATTTTGCAGAAGCTTCTTGCATGCCCTCTGCTAGGATCAGGGCTGCATTCCCCTCTTGTTCTGGATGGAGTGAATGCAGTGCAGTAGGGATGCTCCGAGTGAGATGTAGAGTGAATGAGTGCTGCCCATGGACATGGCTCACAGCCTTCTGCATTCCTCCCTGCTGAGGAGCTCCCTCTCAGCCAAATAGGCTCCTTGCCCAGTACGGCATCAGGCTTGATCCTCTCGTCTCTGCAGATCAGTCAGAAGAGATGGGCTTTTCTCAGAAAATGCTGTCAGAGCTCAAAGCAAGTGTCACTGGGTCTCTTCTAATCGCACTGCCTCTGAGCCCTTCCCTGAAAAAGAAAGGAAGAAAAAAGAAGGGAGGGAAGAAGGAAAGGGAGGAAGGAAGGAAAAAGACTCCTTTGGTTGCTGAGAGCATGTACAGGTTTCTTAGGCAATTAAATTTTACATAATAGAGTAACTAAACTGTACAAATTTAAAGAGCACCTGGAATATGCAGGCATATTTTATAATATCTGGTCTCATATTTCAGCCCTAGCTCATTAATCTGTCATGTTTTTCTTCTCTTTCTTTCCTATCCACTCTGCTTCATGGCTGTGCATCTCTGGGAAATGCACCTCATCCATGTTTGCCTATGGATCCTATTCTGTTTGTGCTCACCTCTCATACACCATGGACATGAGCACGTTTGCTTTTCAGACCTTGTGCTCGGCGTGCTGAGCATCACCTCCGAGCATGGCTCCTAGCTCTGCTTCTGCCTTGCTGCCAGCAGCAGCCAAGCTGGGGTGATGCTGCAGAGTCCTGCTGTGCCAGCCGCTGCCCAGCCTGCCCTTCCTTGACTCCTTTCCTTCCCCCTCCTGCCAGCCCTGGCTGCTGCCTTGCCCCCAGGACATGCCAAAGCATGTAATCCCCTTTCCTCGGGGTGGCTAATTCTGGCATGCTGGCTCCTTCCCTGCCGCTGTCATCTGCTCACTTCCCCCTAAGCTGCTTTTCCAGGTCAGGTGGACGGCAGCGATATTTCTGCTGCTGTTTCTGAGCAGGAGGTGCTCTCTGCCTGTGAGCTGATTTCAGAAACCCAAGCTGTTGGTTATGCCCTTGGGGCACCTCCGACGTTGTGTGGGTTTTCTCTCCACTGCTTGCTGGATTAGTAAGTTACAAAGGACATTTTTCCCTTTACCCATCACGAGAGCATCCTCAGCTCTCCAGATGAGCCCTCTCAGTCTTGCTTGGGGTTGTGGATGTCGGAAACAACAGCCAGTAGAGTTTTGTACATTGCTTGCAGGAGATCACTGCTCTCCATTCAGTAAATCACCTTTGACTCCACTTTATGCGCTCTGGATGAAAACAGCAGGCTTTATTCCAGCAAAGCATAGAGCTGAAGCCTTGGTTATAACGCTGGAGACTTCTCCAGCAGAGGGTAAAACAAACATGAATTGCGGGTCGTATCAATTGCTGAGCTTCATCACCCCTTGCTCCTCCTGTGTCTTTGGTAGCTGAACAAGCCAGCCAGCACACCCCATTGCCACCCCATGCAACAGCTGCCCTCAGAGGTTTTGCTATCACAGCACTTTATTGCAGCTCTGTCCCCTCTTCATGGGATAAATCCAGCTCTTTTCAGCAGGAATTGTGCCTGCAGGAGCATCCAACATGGTGGGGGTCTGATTTAGATGTGGACTATGATGCTAGCACAGTGCTGGTGGTATACAACCAAGGAGCACCTGTTAACAACAGGGGTTGTTCAGACTCTGCTCAGCTCCACCAAAACCCCCCCGTTTGGTTGGAATGGTTGTGCCCAAAGCCCTACCAGGAATCACAGGGGAATGCCTTGAGGGCTACCTTCAAACTAAAGGATCTCCCAGAAGAAAGCTTTATGACTTCTTGCTTTTCTGCTTGAGATGGAGGAAGGCGGCAGCCCTGCCCCTTGGCTGCAGCTTTTGGGGGCTGGAGGGAAGTAAGGAGAGAATCCAGGAGGCTGGATGGGCTTCTGGCCTTTCTATCCCTTTGTGATGCAGCTTGATTCAGCCTCAGCCACCTCTGGGAGCTCCACTGAAATCCATCTAGAGGGAAAAAGGGAGAAAAAGATATGATGACCTGCTTCTGTTTGCCTGCATACGCAATCCAGGCTCCTTGGCTGCTTCAAGTTCCTGGCCTAGATTACTACAAAATAGAATATTTTTGCATGGAATTGTGCATAAAGAGGGGTCTGGGATGTTGTTAATTTGCTCTTTGTTGCCTCTGAGAGAAGCAAAGGGTTTGGGAGCCCGCAGTGGCTCCATGGGAATGGCAGCTGGTTTGTTTGTGAGACAAAAGTTGGAGGGATTTACTTTGCAAAGCAAAGTGAGCAAGAAAGGAAAGAAAAAGATGTGAACGCCATCTCCGGAGAGCCTTAAAAGTCAGAGCATCTCTGAAAGGCTTTAGAATTTTAAAGAGAAATAAATAAATAAAATGCCCACCTCCCCCCTATCCCTTTCCCCATCCCTGGCATTCTTTGTGGAGATTTCAGAAAGACTCCAAAATGTGCTGGCTGCTGAATTAATTATGAGCAGGTTTCCTCTGGCAGAGCCCTCGTTGTAGGCTGTACGTCTGACAGAAAATTAAAGGCTATTTGGTGGAATTGGAACTCTTTGGTTCATTTTGAGGACTTTTGAGTATTTGAGTTTTTTCTCTTGTGCTGCGTGGGAAGGGGATGAGAGCTGCAAGGGTGAGAGATGGTCTGTGCTGCTCTTGCTCTGTGCATTGCCCTTGCAAAGGGCTCAGGAGACAATGCTTAAGTCATGCAAGCAAGCAGAAGCCAGGGAAACCCATCCTGTGGGCTGTGGGAGGGCTCTCCAGCACCTGCCTTGTAAGCAGGGTTGGAGTCAGCACTTTTCCTTTGGTTTTATGAGCACTGTGCCTTGCAGCAGGCAGGGCTTGGCAAAGTGGCTCACAAGCAGCATCACAAGGAGGATGGTTCGTAGCCCCAGGGTGAGGTGCTCTCCAAAACAGAGGGTTGTGCTGGGGGTGGTAGAGTGATGCTGACCCTCTGCTGCTCAGGGTCCCAGAGCTGTATGGTGAGGTGATGCCCCACCTTGGCCAGTTTGCTTTCACCACAAGAGGTGGTAAGGGCAGCTACCAGTCATAGATCTACTTCCAAATATTAAATAAATCCCAGCTATTGAATATGGCAAAATCTAGAGCTTGACCCTAAACTCAAACTCTTCCCAAAGGAGACCAAAAACCTTAAATCAGTGCCTGCAGGAAGGTTAGAATAAAATCACAGGATGGCTTAGGAAGGAAGGGACCTTAAACATCATCTGCTTCCAACCCCCTGCCATGGGCTGGTTGCCCCCCACTGGATCAGGCTGACCAGAGTCCCACCTAGCTTAGCTTTGAATATCTCTTGAATATGTGGCAGCCTGGTCTGGTGGTTGGTGACCCTGCACGTGCCAGGGGGGTTGAAATTAGATGAGTGGTCCTTTTCAACCCAGGCCATTCTGTGACCTCCAGGTATGGGGCACCCACAGCTCCTCTAAGCAGCCTGTTCCAGTGCTTCACCACCCTGTGAGTAAAACATTTCTTTCTAAAATCTAATCTAAATTTCCCTCCTTAGAGTCGTTACCAGGCAAAGATGTACTTCCAAAAATAACAACAATATCCAGCTACCAAATCTGGCAAAATGCTGGGCTGCAGTCCTAAACTCAAACTCTCAACACGTGCCAACAAAAAACTGAAATCGATGCCTGCAAGAAAGCAAAGCTAGCTAACCAGGCATGGGTCTGCTTCCAGAAATGTCAGAATATCTCAGCTGCACAATACGGGGCTCAATCCTAATTCAGCAGAACCTCCATCTCTGGGTCATCACGTGAGCCCTCTGCTGAGCCCAGCAGCATGACTTGCAAGGAGAGAAGTGGGTCCTGGGCTGCTCTAACTGCTCTAGTTCTGCTCAGGCAATGGGAAAAGTAACGGTTGAACACTTATACATTAAGTTATTTAAGGATATAATAGCACATGATGTTGTACGGCTACCTAAACTGTGCTTCATCACCCCTTCTGCTGGCTTTATGCCCATGAGCTGGACGTGTGATGTGTCAGGTCCAGCCAGCATCAGTCCCCAGTGTGAGTTATCAGCTCGATTTCAGACGGGGCTCTAAGTATATTTGAAACACAAAGGGGAACAGAATCCCCCTCCATCTCCTCCATGAGCAGAGCCCAATCAGAAATATTACAGATTGATCAGTATTTTATCTGAGAAGGAGGACAGCTCCTTAACATCATTAAGTAGTGACCTTTAAAACTCATATTCTCCTGCCAGCCAGATTTGGCAATGGATAGAGAGGAGACGGATGGCGGCAATGGGGAATAAAATCAATTGTTTGCTGAGATCAGTGTGTGTGTGTTTTCAGTGGCATGGAGGTCCCTGGGCCGCTGTTCGCAGTCTCTTTCAGCACATTTCTTTTTTACAGCAGAATAAATTCTGTTTGGGGCCCGAGATGAATTTTCAGAGTCATACGTCATGTTATACAAGGGGCTGACAGCACAAATTGGGGGAGAATAATGGTGCCCAGCCCTAACTCACCTCAATGACTTTATTAGATTTCTCATCCAGAAGCAGATGAGCAGGCTGGGTTCTCGGGGATGTTTTCTGTTGGGAAGCCCATCTGCTTAGTTTCAGGTTCAAATTTTAGTGTGTGTTAATGCTCTGTCTGCGTTAGCCTGTAAACGTGCTGGGTGGCAGCACCGGAGCCAGAGATGGAGCTGCTTGTTGGGTGCACGGTGCCTCACATTGGGCTGCCCTATATCTGGGTACCAGCCTCTGGTACCACCTGTCCATCGCTTGGGAATGAGGCTGTCTCATGAGGTGTCAACCCCAAGTGACTCTGGATAGGTTTGTTTTGAACAACTCCATTTATGGCAGCCCATGGCTATATAGTGGTGGGAATCTACAGCTGTGGTGCTCTATGTGTGGTCACATGTGCTTTAAGATCATGCTGGAGATGTGAAAACAAGATCTCAAGGCGCAAAGGTGGATCACAGAACTCTTTAAAAGTCATCTGGTCCAACTCCCCTGTGATAAACAGGGATGCCCACAGCTCCATCACTGCTCAGAGCCCCTCCAGCCTGACCTTGGGTGTCTGCAGGGACCACCACCTCTCTGGGGCGTGTGTTCCAGTGCTTCATGTCATCATGTCCCCACGGCAGCACATCAGTGCCCTTGGTTGTCACCATCTAACCTCTTAGTCCTCTACAGAGCGATGGCATGTCCAGCTGCCTGTGCCTGCAGTGCACTCCTGCTGTGTGCCACAGCCATCCTCTGGTCCTGCAGATATTTGTCACCTGTGCATTTGTGGGTGGCTGGGACTTGAGCTGAAGGTGGAAGGATGGGTTGGTGCTCAGGATGGGGTTTCTGTCGCCTGTGGCTTTGGAGCTCTGAGCACAGCCTGAAGCATCTGTACGGGCAGCTGGGGGGCTGAGACAGGGCTTGGTGAGCTTGGAGGGTCAATTGTGGGGCCAGATCCTGAGCACAGACACATGTTGTAAGGCTACACTGACCCACTTACGTCTGAGGGGACACAGGGAGAACAAGGGACCAACCTGAGTGTTGGCCTGGAGGTGTCTCAGCTCCTACCAACGTACCCAGCAGAGTCATCACAGGGCAGCGAGCTTTCAGAGATGAGCAGAGAAGTGTTGTATCTGTTTTATAGCCTTTTTCTCTGACCTCTGAGAGGTGATGGTGAGGAATCACTGCTCGTTCCCATGTATTGGTTGTAGGACAGTAGGATGGTGGCTTATCCACATGATAAGCCTGGTGACAGTGGCAGAGAGCAGCTGTGTCTCCTGGTCCTGCTGATAGCAGGAGTGGGGACACCACCACAAAATCATGAGTCACATAGACCAGCTTTGGTCTTCCATCACCTCTAGGAATGGAAATGTGCTTTTTTTTCCCCCCTGATCCCCGAGCAAATACAGCAGTTGGCATTGCTTGTCTGTGTCCCTGAGCTGCGTGAACTCGCTTCTCAACCCAGGGCAATTGCAGACAGAGCACCGATGTCTCCAATGAGGATTTTCCTGACTTTGGGATGCCTTTGCAGAGCTCAGACAGCCCTTAAAACAGAAGGTTACCCTAATTTACAGTCCCTGGATTTATGGGAGGCGTATATCAAAGGAGAATGTAATAACTTTCCTGTAGCCCATTGGCAGAGGGGGGACTGTCCTCAGGACTGGGAGCAGGGACAGCTGTGGGCACATCCACCAAGGTAACTGTCTTAACTCTTTCACTTCGGAGCTGGTACTGCTGTTGCTGGGCTCTCTCTGTCTTTTGGGCCAGCACTGAGGACTTGGAGTCGTCCCTTCCTTCAGCATCCTTTCTTGGTGCTCCCACTTGTAAAAGTGCCTTTGGTGTCCTTTCTTCTGCTTGACTTTGGTCTAAAGGTGGAAAGGCCAGATTAGTTCCTATGTTGCTCCCTGTGGCTTTTCTAAGGAGCCAGAGAGCTGGGATAGAGCTGTGGGGTGTCATCTCTGTCCCCTTATGGGATGCCCCATCACTTCTGCATTTCCTGCCCAATAGGACAGAGCTGGAACAGGGTCCCGGGACCTGCAATCTGCCCTGAGCTCTGCAGGAATGATGAAGCCCCAAGTGATGCCCTGGCTGTGGAGGTGCCATAGCCAGGAGAGAGCTGATAGTGGGTGGAATGACTTCAGCTCTTTTTGCTTCACCCATTGGGAATGCAGGGCTGTGAGTGCCAGCCCCATCTAACACACGACAGCTATTTGTAGCTGGAATTCTGAGAGCTGGGGAAATAGGAAGACATCTGTAGGCATAGGAGGATGGTAGTTGAAAAGCTGGTGTTCTTGTGGTCCAGGCTCTTGCATCTTTCCTAATCCTCTGCAATTGCCTGTGTGCAAATGGCTGTTGCCCTCTCCAGAATCTGGCATTGCTGCTAGAATATATTCTGCTTCTTTAGCAGTTCAAGAACTTCAGCAGTTACAAAAACTTCTCTTTAAAAATTCATGCTGTTCTGTATCATGTTAAATATTTATTCTTAAGGAACAATGCGTTCCCCTTCCCCCATTCTGCTATGATACCTATTTTGCATATGAACTGATTAATAATTAAGAGTCTTACATTTCATTTTCACTAGCAGAAGATGTGCTCCGGCCAAATGCATGCCTGCTGTGTTCTGCTGAGCTGTGAATTCACCTTTGCTCTCCAGACTGAGGGATCCTATCTGATTGCAACTTGCAGCTCTCCTGCATTGAAGGCCCGTGTTGGCCAGGGTCAGTCTGGGACCTCCTTCAGATATGTAATACTACAGAGTTTGGCTGTTCAAGCCATGGGGAGGGCTGTAGGATTGCCCCTTCACTTACCATGCAGCATGAAGCCAGGATGGCTTCTTCAGCCACGCACATTTTATGATGGAGAGCTCTTTCCTAGGCTGGGGCAGGAAATTATTAATGTTCCCATTGCTGGAAAGCAATGTGCCTACAGTAATGAATGCCTGAGGGCCAACCTTTACCTCTGCTAGAGGAAGGAATGGAGAAGATATTGGGTGTCTTGGGCAAAGTCAGGTATGTCTGTGAGTCCAACTCCATGACTAACATCAGGGTGGTGGCACTCCTGATGCAGCTTTGAGTTCTTCTGGGCAACTCCTGGCAACAGCACTGCCACTGTCACTGCAGAGCTCATGACCTGAGGCTGGAAAAAGAGCTGACATAAGGGCGAGCTGCACCCTGGGATTAGAAGGAATTAGTCCTGCTAAAAAGACAGGATTACCATTCAGAAGAAATGCTGAGAAAACAGCATTTTGTAATTCTCTGGGGGATTTCAGCATTATCCCCCTCTTCCTCCTTGCAGATTTCTCACAGAAAACAAAACTAGCTCCCAGTATAATCCCAGCTGGTTTGCAAACATGGGAGCACCTTGCTCTCAGTAATTCACAGGCATCATGAGTAATGTTATTATTTTTTTTTTTTTCCACCAATGAAAATGAAGCTTTAGGATCCATTTTAGAAGAGGTGTTTGAGGGTTTGGGAAACAGATGTGTGGGATGGAAGACACGTGTCAGATCTCAGAGCTCTGACAAAAACATCTCAGCTGGCTCTGCCCTTTAGGCTGGAAATACAGAATGAAGAGGCCATGCAACACCCAGGTTTACGAATGCATTTGGGTGCAGATTCACCTGAAGTGTTTGTCTTGGGCTGAGATTTAGCAGCCTGGGTTGTAAGCACTGTCATATAGAGCAAAGATTGCCTGGAGGGCTGCAAGCAGAGGAGAGGGATGGGTGATGGGAGGGATGGGTGATGGGATGGATGGGGTGCTGTGGCTGTGCTCGGGGTGCAGGGGGCTTTCATGGCAATCAGTGCTTCTTTTTTAACAGCTTCATTAGTGAGCTGGAGGCAGGGAGAGGCAGAATGGGAGTGAGCACTGCAGGTGATGCTCAACCAGGAGGTGCTAAAGCAGGAAATCGTAGCAAAGGCAGATCCAGGGCTTTGCCTGCTTCTAGGCAGGCAGTGTGCTGTGGCAAGGGATCACTAAGAAGGCAAGATCTTGTGTTTGAGAAGAGGAATGTGAGGGATGCGTTGTGGCCTGCTAGAGCTCTCTGGACCTGTTACAATAGCTAGGCTGTGTGTGGGAATGCAGCTTGTGGTTTGGACAGACTGGCTTTGAAGGCACCAGAAGATGGAGATGCTGCTGTTTCTCTTTGTTGTTCATGGTTATGGCTAATCACTGTGGCTCATTTCTGATTTAAGTTCTAACCTTAAGCCGCTAGGTCTTGCTTTTACATCCTCTGCTGAATTAAAGAGCTTTTGAGTACCCTCTTGTTTTCTTCCTCGAAAATGCTTAGATGCTGTTATCAGGTCACCTATTTTAGTTTCTCTTTAGAGGAGAGGCAGATCACGTGTCTCCCATCCCACACCATTTCTCCTGTCTGTTGGTACCATTCCAGGCTCTTCTTTGCAACTGCTTCTGCTCTTCTGCAGGGATCCAGCTCTCACCCTGGCTGTGACCACAGAATTGCAGAATCGCAGGATATCCTGAGTTGGAAGGGATCCTTCCACAAGGATTGTGGAAGCATAGAATGGCTTGAGCTGGAAGAGACCTTAAAGCTCATCCAGTTCCAATGCCATGCCCTGGAGCATTGCTGGGGATGGGGCACCCACAGCTCTGGGCAGCCTGGGCCTCATCACCCTCTGAGTAATGAATTTCCCCCTAACATCTGACGTAAATCTCCCCTCTTTTAGTATATAGCCATTCTCCTTGTCCTATCAGCATCTGCCCATGTAAAAAGTTGCTTTCCCTCTTGGATCCTGTTGTCCCTTTTGGCTGGCAGGGCACACTGCTGACTCACATTCAGCTTGCTGTCAGAATGTGCCTTTCTCTACACTCACTTGGGATGGCCTTGGACTGGAGCAATGCTTTCCTCGTGCTTTCCCTGTGCTGCCAATTCCCTTCTGGACTTGCAGCAGGCCACCACTGTGTGCTCACATTTGTCGCTGGCATTCAGTCTGAGCACCGTGACTTGAGCTATGACACCGGCTGGGTGCTGAATTTGCAGTGAGCAGTTATTGCTTTCAAACATGCCCTGGCAGATTCACAGACCTGGGAAGGAGGCAGGGTTGGATCTGATGCGTTTGGGCACGGGCAATGAAGTTTCTCTTTGTTTTATTCCCCTCCGTGCGAAGCTGGTTGGCCTCATGCCAACCCTGTCCTCATCATGGAAAGCAGCAGCCTCTCTCCTTCCTTCCTCTGCCTTTACCTGCTGTTCCATGCTACCTTTCTCCTTCTCACTGGAGTTTCAAGCTGTTGCTGATGCCTGGGCTCAGATGATGATGATGGAAGTGAGACGGTTTTGCTCTCAGTGGCCTCCCCACGCATGCAGAATGGGTGCACAGTCTTGGCTCATGAGGTTTCCTTGTGCCAGGTGATGGGGACTGGGGCTCAGTCCCAGTTCTCTGTCCCAAGGTTTGACTCCTAGGCCCGCTGAGATGCAAAGGCTATGATTGTGCTATGACTCCCAGAGACAATCCAATAGCCAGATTATTGCTGAGATTCTGTTCACAGAAGCTTTCTGATGCAAAAGTGAAAGTTAATTCTCCAGTAGGGGCAGAGATCCAGGCTCTGCTGTAGGGAAGAGGAATTCTGGGGTTCTAGCCCTCCAAAGAGAGCTCATGACAATAGCCAAAGCAGGGTACACCTTGCAAAGCCCAAGCCAGGTGAGACAGTGATCCCACAGGTCCTGGTGGGCTGCATCCCAACCCAACATCCCAGCTCATATTTCCTCCTGGCAAGGTAAAGGCAGCTGAAACTAGGAAAATGAGGATAACCTGCCAGAGGAGAGCAGTGCCAAGATTGACCTTTTATTTGTCAACTTGCAGACGCTGCCTAGATGGCAAACTTGGCCACCTGTTCTCCTCCCCAGGTAGTCAGCACTTCTCAGATGGGAAGATGGGGGGATACATTTCAAGTTAGGCAGAATGGGATCCTACAAAACCTCCCTGCTGAGTTGGGTGCTGCCCACACACACACCTGTGGTCCAGCCAGCCTGGCCTCCTGTGCTGAGCTCCTTGGTGTCCATCTCCTTCCTAACGCATATGGAGTCCATAAAACTCTTAGCCAGGAGCACGAGCCTGCTCTGGTTGGCAGCCAGGGAATTGCACTTGGGTCTCCACAATGCCTCTAAGCAGGTTCTGTAGCCCATACATGTTCTCCTTGTCCATGCTCAGCCATACTTTCTGCAGGAGTTCCCTCCTCCCTGTGTTCTTCAACACCCATTTCAGGCATTTACATGGGTTTCAGGTGAAGCCAGGCCAGGGTTATGCTGGCAGCAAAGCTTTCATACTACAATATGTAGTAAGGCTAAAACTCCTTCCCTACAATTTGCGCCAAGCTTGTCTCGTGGGAAATTCCCCTCTTTAAATAGCAGGCTGAGTGTTTTTAGGTTGCAGAGTGGTTTTGCAAAGAATTTCATCAAGGACTCTTGCTGCTTGACCTTTCCCATCTTGATGCAATTTCTGAGTGTGCAGCTTAGGCTGTGAAGTGCCACCAACCCCACACAGCCCGATCTCCTTTGCAGAGACTGAAGCTCGTGAAGATCAGGGCCAGTTTTGAATAGATGATGTTGGTCAATAGTGCCGTGCCCCCAGGGATGCTGTCAGGTCACAGCCTTTACACACATGGTTCTTAACTACAAGTGCTGTGCATGCACTGTTCCTGTTCTGGGATGACGGTGTGATAGTGCCATTGAATCATAGAAACATTAAGGTTGGAAAAGACCTCTGAGATCATCAAGTCCAACTGTCCACCTACCACTAATGCTGCCAACTTAACCATGTCCCTCAGTGCCACATCTCCATGGTTCTTGAACAACCCCAAGGGCGGTGACCCCACCATCTCCCTGGGCAGCCTGTTCCAATGCATTACCACTCTTTTGGAGAAGAAGTTTTTCATAATATCTAACCTGAATCTCCTCTGGTGCAGCCTAAGGTCATTATCACCTTTCATCCTATCACTGTTACTTGAGAGCAGAGGCTGACTCCCACCTCACTGCAACCTCTTTTCAGGATGTTGTAGGGAGGTATAAGGTCTCCCCTGAGCCTCCTCTTCTCCAGACTGAACCATCTCAGTTCTCTCAGCTGCTCCATGTAAGTCTCATGCTCCAGACCCTTCACAGCTCTGTTGCTCTTTGAATGCTTTTTAATAGTTTTATATCTGGAGCTGCATGAGCTGGCCATCTGCTGGAGTGGCTCCCAGCCATTACACCCTTTTAAAAAGACATGTAAGCGAAAAGGGCTCTCCAGACTGATGGCCAAAGGTGGAATGAGGGTTGGTGCCAGGAGCTGGAGGTAAAGCACACGTGCTATAACAGGAGCAGGTTTGGTGTCATTGGCGTGTGACACAATTTCTCCTAGGCTTTACTAGCAAGTGACCATGGACCAGGCAGGGATGCTGTCTTAGGGATAGATTTGTTCTCCTTCTCTTACTTACAGCTCCCTGATCCATCTCCTGTGAGGCCAAGCTTCCTTCTTGCCCCATGGCACAAACAGCTGCTGGAGATAGATTACCATACCAATGGGCCCCATGCCTGGCCCTGCAGTAGTCTGAGATGGCCTGCATGGGTTAAGAGGAGGAATATTCCCACTGAAGGTAAATATATTGCCTTGAATGCTGCTCCTGACCCAGCCTGATGAGATTTTGATGGCTTGGACAAACAGAGATCTGCTTGAAACCCAGCTTGGCAGAGGCCTGGCAATGTGCATACATGTGAAATGGCAATGGCTGAGCTGTTATGTGTAGGGAAATCAGGGTAAGCACAAAACAACAACAACAAGATGCTTTTAAAACTTATATTAGTTTTACTTCTTTTCATGTTGTGAGTCTGAATTTTTTTCTCGTCTTCCAAGCTTGTGTTGTTAAGTGGAGATTTCATGCTAGTTTCTTTAATTAGTTTCTTAGCATTTTCCCAGTTTTTCCATAGAGATGTTTTCTTCTAAAGAAGTCTGTTCCTTAAGGTTAGTTCTTAAAGTGCTCATCCGTACTGAAAAATGGTGCCAAAGTCCAAGGAAAACCTTTCCTATATGAAAGATAAAGACATTTGCTGAGCAACAAACTGCTCTCTGATATGCTGAGGAGTCTCCCAGTAAAGAAGTCAAGGGGTTTTGGTTTAACAATACCCATCATCAAGGTCTGTGGGTTGAATTTACAGGGACTTTGGCTTTCCAAGAAGTCAAACGCTTTAGAAAAGCCCTCCTAATTCCCTGCAGATGGAGTATGAGGCTAATTTTAGACTGCTTCGTTTGGAGGTGTCAACTTGTGTATACAAGGATCTTACAGCAACTTTGTTCGAGCGTTGAAAACAGAAATCCTTTTTTAATGTTAACAAGGGATCAATGTGTTTTGAATGTGCAAAGATTTTATGCCACCAGGAGGGAAGATTTTTTATTTGTACATAATAAGCCCATGGCATGCCCGTGTTTTGAATAATCCATATTTTTCTTGTTGCTCTGCTTCAGGAAAGATGCTGTAGTAATGGAAAAGCTTGTGAGAAGGGCAGTCAGGGTGGTCAGGGACATGAAATCTTGAACTGGGGAGGAGCTGCAAAGCACTGTGTGGGGCAGAGCAGATAAGCAAGGAGCAATTAGTTTCTGATCACTGATAACACGTAGTGGAATGCTGAGGATGGAGCATTGCCTTGCATCCATCAGTTCTGGAACTCTTTGCCCCAGGATTCTGTGAGTTGAGTTAAAAGGGAAGAAAAGTAAATTGTCCTTCAGATGGATCCCTCTGTTTTAAAAAGCAGGTGGTTCACATGAAATCCCAATTTTGGAAAGCTCCAAACTGCTGGCTGTTACCTCCGACAATGCGCTGGGAGAAGGGCTCTCCCATTCTTGCCCCGTTTCCCCTGCTCTTATCTAAGCAGAGGATGCTATCTGTGCCAGAGGCAGGATGAAAGCTCTAATGATCTTTGTTCTGGTTCAATATGCCAGTTCTTATATATATATATTAAAAAAAAAAAAAAAAGAATTTAAAAAAGGTTTTGCAGGAGCAGCTAAGACCCAGATTCAGAGCTGCTTAAGTGTTGCAGAAATAGGGATTTAACTTTTAGAAGCTCGAGATTTCTTTATATCTACCCTTTTTTTTTTTTTTCCATCAGTTTTCTAAAATTACAGTAAAGCATCCCACAGATGCTTTTTTTTGTGGTTCAGTCCTGTGTGTGTGTGTGAGAAACCCCACAGTAACTAACTGCTTCATTTTCAAAGGCAGGGACACTATGCAAATGCTTGGTCAAACCTATGGAAATCACACAGTGAACATAAGTAGTGAAAAATGTTGCAGATGCTCTGTAACAGTATGAATTATTTTTAAACAAAAGCTCTCAAATAATACTTGTGTTGCCTTTCCTTCTTCGTCCCTGTGTGATTTAATCAGAGTGAGGTTTTGCTGTGAGACCAATGGACCAAAGGCAACTAACCTTCCCAAGATATCCCCCAGCTGCAAAGGATGCTTCTCTTTGTAGTCAGGACATGTGACATTACCAGTTCACAGCTAGCCCTTGTAGGATGGTGACAGGTGTCTGCCCAGATTTTCATGCCCAGCTCATGGAACGTGCTGGTGGAGGTGTGACTGAGGCTGGACAACCATTTGCCTTCAGCAAAACCCTGCCACCATAGGACTGCTGTTCTGTGTGTCGCAGCTTGGCATGGAGATCACACCTACATCTTCATTGGGTTAAAGGAATAAAAGTAACTTTGGCCTATTTGTTATTGGCCTTTTGTGGTGTCACACTGGAAAAAATTGCAGAAGGATGTTCTGGATGCCCCGTCCCTGGAGGCATTCAAGGCCAGGCTGGATGTGGCTCTGGGCAGCCTGGTGGTTGGCAACCTGCACATAGCAGGGGGTTGGAACCACATGAGCATTGTGCTCCTTTGCAATCCACAAACCCATTTCGACTCCCAGCTCTCAGTTTGGATGATTCCCTTTGGCTTCTGCTCAACCACCACCATCTCTCCTTGCGTGCTCTCCTGGATAAGAGGAGAATGGCAACAGCAGGTGGCTCTTTGGGGCATGGCTGACTGCTTGGATATGTCCTTGGCAGGGGAAACCACAGAGTTCAGAAGCAGGTTGGAACAATGTCCTGGGGACTCTTGAAAATTTCCATCCACATCACAGAATAGCTGAGCTCAGAGGGGACCTCTAGAGATCCTTCATCTCAAGGATCTTTTTATTCTACTACTCTTGGAGCTTCCTTATATCGTGGTCTTGCCGCCAGCCTTTGAGCATCTGCTAGCCTGCTAACGAAATGCTCTTAAGCTGATTCTAGAAGAAATCTCTTTGATGAACAAAAAGGGACCCTCAAGTGCTGATTTTCTACCCATTTACCTTTTTTTTTTTTCTGCAAGATGTAATTGAACTGCAGTCATAGGAACATACTGTAGCAGTTTGCAAATTACGTGCTATAGAAGGTCCTCAGTGTCCTTTTGCAGTTTGAACTGTGTTTTCCCTCTCCTTACCAGCATTGCAACAGGAACCTTTTCACAGCTCCACAAAGAACTTGAAATAAGAATATTTCAGAAATCATTGTTTATGCAATGCTTATAACAATCCTGGTATTCAAATTAAGCTGAAATAAACTAGCGCTCCGGTGCTTACCCTGCTAACACACAATATCTAAATTACCTTTATGGAACCCTTTTTTTTTCCATGGCTTTGAACATCTTGAAGCTCCTCAGCATTAACTGGTCTAGAAGAGCCAGTGAAGTCTCTAGTTTGCATCCTAAGTGTCATGGGCCATACATGTGTATGGCTTTCTCTATGAGCAGTCTTGGCGACCTCTTGCTCACCTCCTTAACCATCAGCCCAGCAGAGTTTGATGTAGACACTGTGCCATCCTCTCACCCATCCTTCCCTGTTGCATTGTGAGCAGCTATCATCTTGCTTCAGGATCCATGGAATTCTATTTCCGTTCTCCTTGCCTCCAGGTTGGACACAAACCTTTCCTTCAGGTGAGGTGCCACTTACCAATTAATTGGACTGGGTGATCTTGGAGGTCTGTTCCAACATTGATGATTCTATGATCCTATGATTCTATGATAATAGACTGATTGTCCCATGATGTCAGCGTTCTTATTCCCAAAATCAGCTCTTTCTTTCATTGTGACGCTCAAGCCTCGTGCTCTCCTGAGATATATATTAATAGTGTGCTCACCTCCTGTCTGCCTGCAGGAAGAGTGACCTACATGTGCTAGTCACTTAGAATCATTGAGTCATAGAATCCATAAGGTTGGAAAAGAAGTCTAAGATCTCTAAGTCCAACTCCAATACATCCACACTGTGCCCACTAACCATGCCCCTCATCTCCATGGTTCTTGAACACCTCCAGGAACAGTGACTCCACTGACATGCAGAGGTCTTGCCTATCATTCTCCAAAGCAAAAAGCAAAATGGCAGCTCTTATATTTAGCACAAAAGATGTATTTGTTGCACCAAAGACTTTGCTACTTCTTCCAAGTTTCTATTCTCTGACAGCTGGACTGGCGCACAGAGCAGATCATTAAGATTTAATTCAACCCATTGCTTTGGGCATGATCTCTGTAGCTTGTCCTGCAGCCCTTCCCCTTCTCTAGGCAGTCCCAAGGAGCCAGTGGCACATTTACCCCAAACCATCTGCCACCCCTTTTAGCCCTCAGCATGGGCTGCATCCCTGCTTTATATGGCTGTTCAAGCCATGGGGAGGGCTGTAGGATTGCCCCTTCACTTACCATGCAGCATGAAGCCAGGATGGGCACATTAGTAACTTCCTGCCCCAGCCTAGGAAAGAGTTCTCCACCATAAAATGTGCATGGCTTTATATGGTGGAGCTGTTGCCCAGGCAGGAGCCAGATCCTGGTTGGTTTTTAATGGCTGAACGTGCATTTGTTGTATCAGGTGGAGTGGAGAGGGAGCAGCTGTAATGTTCCCCTGTCCCTAGTGATCCTATGAATGACCCAGCCCATCCATGTGCTTCTCTGGATGATGGGTGCTCTCCTGGAGTTGCAACACGGGTAGAGGTTTCCCAGTGAAGAGCTCTACTTCCCTCTAACTCAAGTTGGGATGAAGTTTTTGAATTCTTCCATGTTTGCACTTAAATCATTTACAGGAGATCACTCACCCATTTATATGTGCTGTGTCACCTCCCAAGCATTGCTTGCACTCAGCCTTGCTGGAGCATGACGAAGTGCACAGCACATGAGCTGAGCATGCTACCCTGATCTGCTCTCTGGGGCTGAGTGATGTCACAGTGATACAGAAAACCCTCTGGGGATGCCTGGAAGCTCATTGCCAGGCAGCATCACATCCCACCTCAGAGACCTTCCGTTGCAGAGTCAGCACTGGGCTTGCAGGGCTGTAGACCGTGGGGGTCAAGGGGCAGTAGGAGCGAATGGGATACATTCCCATCCCTGCTGGCATACTTTGTCATGGAGAAGCCATCCTCCTGCCATCAGACCTTGTCCTTGGGTGTGAATGGCTGGGCAGGATATGCCAGCATTGCAGCACCCGGCTCACTGTGTTGACACAGGCTCCAGGGATAACAGCATCAATACTAGGAGAATATTAATACTAACAGAAGGCAGAACCATTGTTTACCTTGCTTTTGTTAATCAGTTTGTTTCCATTCGTGATCCCAAAATGAAATTAAAATGCTCTGTTTACATTGCTGAATTATCATCTGCTCCAGCAGGTAAAGCACTTTGGCAGAGAATTAATGGAGCCACGGACAGATTTGTGTCAAAAATATGTGCATATTTTCTCACTGAAGGATTTGTTTGAAATGAGCTGGAATCCCATGCCTTTGTGTTTAAATAAAACATCATCCACCAACCACCCACACATGCTGCTGCGGTGCGGTGGCCCTGGAACAAGTTCACCTTTAAAACATCTGAGTGGAAGGCACTTCCCATGCTGGATTCAGAGGTGATTCTCTGAGACCAAAGATGGCCTTGGAAGGTAGCTTAGGGATTCAGAATATGCTTGAAGGAAAAGAAGGAAAGGTGCAGTCTTGATGCCAGGGAAAGAAAGATTGGCTTCAGGTTGTCCTCGAGAGCTTGTGCTGAATCTTGCTGGGGGGGGATCCAGGCATGGGTGTATTTCTGCCTCAACAAGAAGAGCCGAATTATCTTCTCCAGCACTGCAATGCACCCCAGCACCTGCCTCAGAAAGGCTGAAAAAATCCAGTTCTGATCATTTCTGCTCCAGCAGCACTAAATTTATAACCCAGCACAAGGAAGACAAGATCTAAAAACTAATTTAGCAAAAAATAGCCTTTGCAACTAAAAATTAATGCTTCGAGTGGCCTAAATGAAGCTTGAAAATAGCTTTTTTTTTTTTCTTGCTCCATCTGATGATCCACGTGCCTATTTGCAAACAATTCAAATGCAGTAAATTGAGAGGAAATATAAATCAGGTTCCTAAGTGAAGCCGCATAAATCCAATAAATGATTGATGAGAGAATCCTGTTTTAAGACATTGCTGTCTGTCTCCAGTGCAGAGGCAGAAAATAATGGGGCCGTCTCCTCTTAGGGCTGTGCTGAGTGCAGCAAGCTTGCACCAACCTGTGATCCCAGCTCAAAGTCAGGTTTGACCTTCTCTATACACCCATCCAAGCTGCCCAAATAGAGAGCTGCAAAATTAGGCTGTGCTTACCAAAGATCTGGCACTGATCTTTGTGGTCTCTCCTCCAAGATGGGAATGGAGCCATCAGCTGTGAGTCTGACCTTGAAGTGTCATGCTGCAAAGGGTTGGTTGGCTCCACCACTATGGACCTGCTGCAAAGGGACATCTCCTTTCAGGGTGATGTTGCAAACATCAGCCCTGCTTCTCTGTTTGTGGGAACAAAGCATGCTCTGCATGTACTAGCTGGCTCAGCACAGGCATTAATGGCTTTGTGGGCCTCCATTTGCCTGCAGATCATAGAACCATAGAACCATTTGGGTTGGAAGGGACCTTAAAGATCATCTAGTTCCACTACTCTGCTATGGGCAGGGACAACTCTCACTAGACCAGGTTGCCCGAAGCCCCATCCAGCCTGGCCTTGAACACCTCCAGGGATGCAGCACCCACAGCTTCTCTGGGCAGCCTGTGCCTCACCACCCTCACAGCAAAGGATTTCTTCCTAATATCTACTCTAAATCTATTCTCTTAAGCTCTTACCCTTGAGCTATGTCTACACCCCATGGCAAAGAGATCCTTTGCAGCTTTCCTGTAGCCACCTTCAGTTTCTGGAAGGCTGCAGTGAGGTCTCCCTGGAGCCCTTTTTTCCATGCTGAACAATCCCACCTATCTCAGTCTCTGTACAGCCCTGTTGAGTATCCTTGTGGTCTACTCTGGATTTGCTCCAACAGATCCATGCTCTTCTTATGCTGGGGTCCCCAGAGCTCAATGCAGTCCTCCAGGTGAGTTCTCCCAAGAACAAGGTAGACAGTTGCCCTGCTGGTCATGCCTTTTTTATGCAGTCCATAGTTGGTCTTACAGGCTGCAAGCACACACTGCTGGCTCACATTCAGTTTTATAACTACCAACACCCCAAGTCCTTCTGTTGTCCTACTCTGTTCCTGGCACAGTCTCCCATGTAATGGCTCTGGAACACTCCAAGACAGCAGCTTGTAACCCAGGAACCGTTGTGAGCACCCAGCAGTTGTTATTAATGTCTTAATGGAAGACTGTATGAGATAGGGAGGGGACCTGGCCACCTCACCTAGCTGCCAGCATCCTGCCCTCCAGCACAAAACTGATGTCAGAATATTCCGAGTTCCCTAAAGGGCCATTTACCCGTCCTGCTCAGATTGAACATCTCTGCAGGCTTTTGCAAACTGGGATGTGACACATGCTGCTGATGCAGCCCTGAGGGCTGGCAATCACTAGCAGATTTTTCCATCCACAGAGTGAAGGGTGTTTCGGGACAGGGACAGACTTCATACAAGTTGTTCTGCAGCCTTAGAGCAGATTAAAATGCGTTGAGGGTGCAACTTTCCTCATCTTTTCTGGGGATAAAAAACCTGAGGAACTGTGGGCTAATGGGAACCTTCTGATGCTGAACTGTCCCACTGCCTCTGCTTTGAGTTATGTCAGCTTGGGTTGTAATGGGGTGCATCATCCTGAACAGGGCTTTCTTTTCACCTCAACCTATTGCTCTCATCTTTCTCCACCGTTAGGTTACCCACAAGTGAAGGGAGAGGATGGTTTGCTTAGGGTAGCAACAGGGCAATCTGCAATATCATGGAATCACAGAATCATAGAATGGCCTGGGTTGAAAAGGAACACAATGATCATCTAGTTCCAACCCCTGTTGTGTGCAAGACCACCAGACCAGGCTGCCCAGAGCCACATTCAGCCTGGCCTTGAATGCCTCCAGGGATGGGGCATCCACAGCCTCCTTGGGCAACCTGTTCCAGTGCAGTATGATGCTCTGTCAGCCTGGGACAAGCCTGCACCAAACCCAGAGCCACACTGCTCCCTGCTTTGTGTTGGGATTGGAGATTCAACCACTTTTTTCTGTCCCTGACAGGTGAAGACAGCTGCCATCAGCTCCTGCTTCCAGACAGCTTGGCATAAATCATTGTGAATGGGAGGAGGTGGTGTGTCTCTGCTCCAGGTTGTCCCTGTTTGGATTCAGCTCTGACACAGTTTTCATGAAAAATTTATATTGCAAGAAAATGGATTTTCGATCAAACCAGGCATTTCTGCATAAAATATTGTTTGGGCTGACATTCTCCCCCCTCCTCCTCCCCCCCATATTTTTCTACGATGCTGTTCCCTTCCTTTCTTCTCTCACCCTCTTCCAAAGATACGAGCATAAAAATAATTCTGAAACAGTGTTAATTTTTCAGCGAAAGCATCTGGGCTTGGGTGACAGAGGGCTGCATATTTTTAGTGAAAAACAAACATCAAAACTAAAGAAAAGTCGGTTTTCAGAGATAATACCAACAGTCATTAAGGTAGAAATGCTAGCTATCTGGAAAATACTTTGTAGGAGAGAGAACGTGGTTTGTGCCTGCTAGCCTGCAGCACAGCCCATCTTCTGGCAAGCCTCAGCTGTTCCCATGGGGATATTGGGATGATTGGCCATTGAGTCCCAAGGCCAGTAGCCAAAACCCAGCCAGCCAGCTGCCCCAGACCCACTCCCCACTGAGCTCTTTTCCTTCCTCCCACTCCCTTCCTCCCCTCCCATCTCTCTCAGTTTCTCAAATCCCATTGCTTTTCTTTCCCATCTCCCAGACTGTGCTCACTCTTGAGACATGAGTGCCGTGGTTTAGTGGCATGGTGGTGATGGGCTGTTGGTTGGGCTGGATGATTTTAGTGGTCTTTCCCAACCTATGATTCTGTGATTCAGTGATTCTATGAGGAGAAGAGCTGATGTCATGGGCAAAGCTCAGAGGTTTGCAGAGGAGCACACTGCGTCCCACTTGGCCCTCAGTTCTGCAGTCCTGGCCATGCAGAACCATGAGTGCAGTAGGGACAGCAGTGTTAATGGCCTTGGCTCCCTCCTTCTTCATATGGCCAAAAGCCCAAGATACCATTCTCACTGATGGCATTCACTGTGACATTCCTTGTTCTGTAAGCAGTCCTGCTTTGGATCCAGTGACAAACAGCAAAGGGAGGAGGAAGCAATGCCTGTGGTTCCAAGGATGCTTTCTCTGCTGTGGAGCCAATTTCCATGCATCCCATTAGGGCTGGCTTCTGCTGGACAGATGTTGGCCCTCAGTGCCCCAGAATCAGCTTCTCTTTCCCCTATTTCTCTCTGGGCCATTGGCAGCTTGTCTTTCCAAAAGCTCCACGTGACAAAAGCCTCTTGCAAAAGCAAAAGCGAAAGCTTTATTTCATCAAGCAGGGGATTGCTTTTCCCTATTCTCATCCTTCAGGAGTATGACTGCAGAAGAGAGCGTCCCATGTATTTTGGGATGCAGAAATCTCCCTGCACATCCCTTTGCCTTTACGGCAGCTGAGCTAATCAGAGCAGGTCACCCAGGGGTCCTCATCCGTCCTTTCTGAAGTCATCTGATGTTTGATTGCAATCTGTGATGCCACTCCAATCCACTCCAGTGTGAGAGCTCACAATCCCAGCGTTCCCACTCCCTGTGCTGGGAGCAAAGGGCTCCGGTGCAAGAGAGGAGCTGGGGTTGAGGGTTCGTAGATCAGTGGAAGCTCTCAAGCAGAGGAGGCTGGTGGCTGCCCTTCAAAGGAGCAGAGCTGACTCCAGAGAGACCCTGGCGAGGTTCCCCCTGCCAGATGTGGCTGGCAGCTGGCGAGGCGCACAGCCCTGAGAAATTCTTGCCATTTTCCAGCTCTTGCTCTTTTGCAGGACTAGCAGAATTTCTCAGTGTAGAGACATTTGTCAATTTACATAATTAAAGCACTGCAAGCTCATCCAGATTCACAGATCCCTGCGCTGGCTCCCCAGAGACTCACCACTTCTCTCCCATGAATTATTTATTGGCAGCGCTGTTTCAAATGGGCCCCTTTGTCTGCTGTGTTTGCTCCAGATTTCATTTCTCCAAGGCGGGGATGATGCTGTGGTCCTCTGAGGCAGAGCACGGGGAAAGGAAACACTCCATTTGCTGCAGCCCTTGGTTGTTACTCTGCCCATCAGGTGCTGTCCCCATTGCAGCACAGAGCCTGGACCCAGGAGCTCCGGGGACCACAGTTTGGGGTGCTCACCTTGTATGGTCACCTTGCTCGTCTCGAAGCAGCATTGCTTTGCCTCTAGTGAGAGCTAGCCATTGAACAGGCTCACCTGCCAGAAGAACCTGTCCCTTGTTTGGACACACAGAAAATAATGGATAACATGAGAGAGAGACGGAGGAAGGCAGCAGCAAGCAGTAGATACATAGAGATGTTGCTCATACTTGCAGGATCTCCCTGCCGGATTTGTGTGCTTCTAAGTCCCACATCAGAGGAATACAAATATTTGTGCTGCAGAAAGTCTTCTAATGAAGTCTTGGACTCAATTCACTTCAGCCTTTTGAGGCCTGTTTGTTTTCCACTCCTGCAGCTGTGACAGTTGCAGCATCAGGAGCTCAGCATCACCCAGCTGCTTTCCCCTCATCTCTCATGTGTCTGCAGAGCAGAATGGGGCCCTGGCAGCCAGGTCGAGAGGCAAGAATGAAATCAAAAAGCAATGACCCCAGTGTTGAGTTAATCAGAGTGAGTCTGGCTGTCAGGTGCTGCATGCAGCTTTGCTAACAGCGGTGGAAATGCTGAGAACAGAGCACAGGAGCATGGGATGGTCCTGGGATGGTCTATGGGACAGTGGGGCATGGAGTGGTCCAGCAATACCAGGGATGCTCATTCTTCTGTTACACAGAGCTGATGGTTCATCCCGGACCAGGAGCTGGGGAGGAAGATTGCAGTTGTAAATACAGCCTGAAGAAGTTGCAGGCTGCCACAATGAGAGATGTTTGTGTAGCATTCCTTCTCTCCCCATCCATGAATACGCACGTACAGCGATGTGGCCCTTCACAGCCCATAGAACAAGAGGACCAGGAGGCTCCCACAGTAGGAACAGCAGGTCTGGCTGGTTGTACAGCAGAGGGTTTCTCAGCAGGAGCCTGCAGGGTTTATTCCTTCATCAGAAGGTGTGATCACACCTGCAGTGCACCCACAGGTGTAATTTTCAGCTCCTATCCCCTTCCTTAAATCAGATAGGGCGAGAAATGGTACAATGCAAGTGAGGGCTATTGTGGAAAACACACACACACAAAGAAAAAGAAAAAAAAAAACCTCTGCAAAGGATTTTCACTGTGTGATGGAAGCTAAGAGAATTCATCTGGGCCTCTCAGTTTTTACTTTTATTTATTTATTTCTTCCTTTTTTTTTTTTTTTCCTGGAGACTGCTGTTGCTGATGTATTATTTATACAGCGGGAAATTAGACTCCGAGGACTCAAGTATTCTTCAAATAAGCTTCCTAATTCTGTCAATTAAGAATGCACAGGCTGCTGGGTCTCTGGCTTGGGAAGAGCCACAGAGGAGTGAAAGCTGCCCCTGGTCATTGCTCTGATGTGCTGCATCGCCGGCGTGTTGCAAACATTTCAGCTGGAGGAAAAAAAGATCTCTGTCCCAAAATCAAAAGCTTCCTAGGAGCTCTGTGTACAGAAGCTCTTGCAGATTTCAATGGGACAAATAACTTTCTTGTGCTCTGGAGGGGGAGTATTGAAGCTGCAAACGAGCGGTCTCGCTTTGTTGTGCTCTGTAATCAAATCTGGTGCTGTTAACGGATGGCTGCCAAAGCTGGAAGACCACTGTTGTGAGTTAGGGGGCGTTTGCTCTCTAATTAATGCTTTTAATTTTTCCCGTGTTCCCAGTGTAATTTTAGAGCAAATGAGTTGACATGTAATTAGCATCCTCACTTCTTTACAGCCTTCATTTAACCAAGTGGAAGTCCGTTCCTGCACCAGGACATGGGGAGGTGTCCTTGGACATGGAAAGGGGTTTGGGCATGGAGCTGCAGGACGGGCTGTTCTCACCTCCTGCAGCACAAGCTGCATCCCAAGGTGGAGAAAAGAAGGAAACAGACTGTTCCTGAAACTGTAAAATGCTCAGCCCTGGTCTGTGGCTGAAGGTGAGATGCTCAAGGTCTGGCTGGAGGGGCTGTGAGCATCTGATCAGCTGTGGGTGTCCCAGTTCAGTGCAGGGGAGATGGACCAGATGGCCTTTAATGGTCTCTTCTAACTCACACGATTCTATGATTTGATGATGCTGTGTACATTTCATAGCCAAAAAAAAGCAACAGGGGGTAGGGCAGTGCTTGCCAGCACACTTACAAATGCTTTGGTGCTCAATGACATTAGGCACGGGAAGATGCTGAGTGCTTGTCCTCCCCTTAGTGTTGTTATGAGGAAGGTGAGACCTCTCAGAGGACAAGTCCTTTTATCCCTTCTCATGGGTTGGACAATGTCCCTTCTACCACCCCAGGATCACTCTGTGCTGAGGGAAGGAGGTTTACATCTGCAGCAAGGCGTTTCTTTTTCTTTCCTTGCTCTGAATTTAGTGTATGGAGGAGAAATAAATGCCTGCATTAAGAATGCCACAAAGGGACACCCTGCTCTGGGTCAGGGCTGGCTGGGTGATCCCTCTGATCCTGGAGAGCTGGAAGGCATTGGCACCACCATTGGCTGCAGCTGGCTGCACACTGGGGAAGAGACTTGCAGAGAAGGTGGAAGGTATGCTTGCAGATAGATTTCAATGCTTCTGTTTGGCCAGAATAAGTTTCTCTGTTGGCAAAACGAAGTCAGAAATAGCAATGCTCAGAATTGCTCTTCAGTAGTGCGTGCCAAGGACCGGTTCAGCATGCCATTGACTCCTATGTACCCATGGGAACATTGGTCCTTATACAAACAGGGATGCACCCACCACCCTCCAGCTCATCCCAGTCCCCATCATGCAGATGACACCGCAGTGACCAGTTGCACACAGTCTGTGTGAGATGAGCTGTGGATCCCCAGCCAAAGTCACGTCCATCTGCTACTGCAGATGTAACCCTATATTCACGAGCTGATGCTAAACCTTTGTGTCCTGGGAAGGCTGTAAAAGGAAAATGGGATGGGAAGGGCTGCCTGAGACATCATCCCGGCCCAGCAGTCTTGATAGACAGGGAAAGAAGCAGCAAACTGGGGCCTTGCCAGGTGATTTGTGCTAGGTTCACTGTTCCATCAAGTCCTCGATTTCATCATACTGAGTTCTCCCAGCTTGCCCTTGAAACTGGGAGTGATGGAGATCCCACAGTCCTCCCCAGAGATCTGCCCCACTCTTCTGACTGCTCAGGTTTTTCCTCAGGAATGGTTTCAATCTTCAGTCCTGCATTTGAAGCCCATTATTTCCTGGCATGACCACAAGCAGGGAGAAATAGTCTCTCTTGCTTTCTGCAATCCTTTATAGCCTTAGCTATGTGTATCTCACTCTCCATTGTAGGCTGAACAGGCTTTCCCTCCCAGCCTGCTGTAATACCATCCTTTATTGAAAACCTTAGCTTCTGGGAACATTGATGTCATTTTAAAGGTGGTTTATAATCATGATGGCTGTGGAAAAAGCTGAAATAACTCACCCACCAGGATTCACACAGCAGAACCCCAAATCAATGGATCTGCGAGACTGATTAGCTGGAAGAAATGCTGAGTTCTGCTTTAGGCATCACTATTAGTGCTTGTGTATCACAGAAACTTGTGCACGGGGCTGCTCCCCATCTTCTGCAGTTCATAGAATCAAAGAATTGCAGAATATCCCAAGCTGGAAGAGACTCATAAGGATCAATGAGTCCAACTGATTTCTAGTTCTGGTTTCTAGCTCTGCTTCTTAGTCAAAAGCAGCACATCCTCCCTCTTGGCACAGCGTGGCCCACAACTGACCCTGGGATACTGTGGGAAGCCAACAAGCTGATAAATAGGGAGCAAGACTCAGCTCTGAATCGCAAAGCTTCAGCTCGTATTGAGCTAGAGAGGGAAAGCCTGCCAGCATGCACTCAGTGGAAGGCTATTTCTGCTTTGAAGAAGTTCGTGAAATATAAACCACACGTGACATTAGGCTTCTCCCCGTCCTTTGTGCTTATGGGGAATAAATGCTTTTCAGCTACAGCGAGTGCAGGGTTGAACCTCTCTATCTGAAAACGTTGGGTTTGCTATGGAAACCTGTCCCTGTTCCAACAGCTCTCCAGTCCTCATCCTGGGAGGAATCACAGATAATGCTTCTGAAGGGCCAACAGTGACTCAGAGGAGGGCACTGATCCTCTCCTGCACCTCGCTGGGGCAAGTGTGGGGTAATACCCTGCTTTGCTGGCTGTGCTCTCCTTTTGGGAGGGCAGGAATGGAGCTGGGGACTCAGTGCAGAGGTGGAAGCACAGCAGGAAGATCCCCATCCTGCTTATTTCTAAACTAATCCTTTTCTTCCTTGCTGTTCTTATCCTTTTACTTTTTCAGTCCTTCCAGATGGGAGCATATGGAGATATGAGCCTCAGTGTTTTAAAGAGGCAGCACACTTGCAAAACAAATACATACACGGTTAAAACTTTTGTTTTCCTTTTCCACTCAGTGCCCTGGTGCTGTTTGGACTCTGCAGTGCCAAGCCCATCATTCCTCCCTTTGCAACTGGGTACAGGTCAATGAGGCCAAGAGCTCTCCCTTTGCCACCAGAGATGGGCTGTGTTGTCATCTGTCTCTTTGAAACTTATCCTAACAGCAGGAATATGTGATTGCCTTCCGTGGGCTCTAAGCTAAAGAACTGATGGCTAGCAAGGTTTGACAGAGGAAATTCTCCCAGTCTGCAGAACATGTTGACAAGGACTGTGTGTGGGAGGGCTCCTGTGCTGTTGGTGAGCTCCTGTCCGCCTGTCACTACAAGCACTGTAATCAGTTTGTCAGTGCAACAACCTTGGGAATAGATGGTGTTTGCATTGTGTTCTTCTGTGAAAGAAAAATGACTGAATTGGGGTTACGTGGCAAAGTTTTGGTAGCAAGGAGTGCCATCTGCTAGCAGCTCACCACAAAAACAAATCAGAAACCAAACGAAACCCATTCAGTGGGCAGGATGCCTGTTGTGTCTCAGGATAATGTGGCAAAGAGGTGATGGCATGGGATGGTACTCACTGAACTACAAAACCAACTCGGTGTCAGATCGTTTGAGTTTAGTTCTCCCCCACTCCCAGCTGCTGGGTTGCCAAGGTGTGGCTGGGAAACGGAGCCAGTACTGCAGGTACTGGGTTCAGAGCTGAAATTAGGAGAACTGAGAAATGTAAATGCTTTGGCTGAAGGGAGATCTAGACAGAAATTAGCATGGTTTGTACTGAGCACCCAGTTTGGGAAGTGGGCAAACACATGACAGGCGATGGGAGGTGAAGCTGGGAGACCAGGGAGCAGCAGGGTTTTAAGATGCATCTCCTTTAGTGCTGCATATCCAAGAACCTCATATTATCACAGGTTCATAGAATTACTAAGGTTGGAAAAGACCACTAAGATCATCAAGTCCAACCCCAAACCACCCCAACCATACCCACTGTCTGTGTCCCTCAGACCCTTTTCTTGATCACCTCTAAGGATGACTCCACCACTTCCCTGGGCCAGCTATTCCAGTTCACTACCATTCTCTCCAAGCAGAAATTTCCCCTGATATTCAACCTGATATTTCAGTAGCTGGCAGTGCCATGGACCAGGAACCCTGTTGACTGGGAAGGCCTTCATTCACACTGATGCTGAGAACTGGGGCCTATGGCTGATATTTTCTTATCACCAGCTGCATCTGGAAAAGAAGAATCACGACCCAAACCTCCATCTTCTTCTGCTGGCACCCGTGCCCATTGCAACATCTCCCACTGACAACTTCTGTGCTGGCATGCAGCCTGATCTGTCTGAGCCCTAACACGGCCATCAGTGATGCTCCCACATTGCTATGCTCTGAAGTTTACTCTGAATCTGCAGACAGCAGGATGGCCTTAAGTCCATAGAAGACAAGGCCACATGTCAAGCAGTGTGTGAAGCCCCCATTCCTTGCTTGAGCAGCTGCAATTCAGGGACTGACATTGTGGAGAAACACATCTTTGTGGTCTCTTCTTTCCTTCTAGTGTCTGTTTTGGAGCATTTGCACTCTTTCAGTTTGTTCCTTCTTTCCTACTTCTTATCAGGCAATGGTGCTTTGCAGGGACCTCACTCAGAGAGTGGTGAGGCACTGAAACAGGTTGCCCAAGGAGGCTGTGGATGCCCCATCCCTGCAGGCATTCAAGGCCAGGCTGGATGTGGCTCTGGGCAGCCTGGTCTGCTGGTTGGTGACCTGCACATAGCAGGGGGTTGGAACTGGATGATCATTGTGGTCCTTTTCAACCCAGGCCATTCTGTGATTCTATGAATCTGTGACCTGGTAGGGGATTCCTGGGTGACAGCAAAGAGCAGGATAGCCCTGTAGGGCACTTCTCTCTCATTCTCAGACATCTCTGCTATGGGCGTGATGCTCAGCATAGATGCTGAGGAAGGTACAAATGCACAACGAGATTGAATCAGCTGCTCTGATAAAAGTCAGGTAGGTCTTCAGGAAAAAATTCTTCTCAGAAAGAGCAGTGATGCAGTGGCACAGGCTGCCTGTGGGGTGGTGGGGTCACCGTCCCTGGAGGTGTTTGAGGAACATGGAGATGTGGCACTGAGGGATGTGGTTAGAGGGCATGGATGTGATGGGCTGATGGTTGGACTCCAGGATCTGAGTGGTCTTTCCAACCTTAATGATTCTATGATTTCATAAAGAAGAGGAAACAGGACTTTGTAAGGTTTGTAATTGCCACTGATCATCTCCAGGACCATTTTGGGGATTTCTGGCCCTCACTCTCCCTAGGAACCTATTGTCAACCCCAGCACTGCTGCATCAGATGGGAGAGTCTCTGCTGCTCCGTGCCTGGCACCAGGTCTGTAAATCTCAGCTCCTCCTCCTGCCTGCCTGGCCTCCCCAGCAGTACTTAAATCAACCCTAAATGAGCTCTTTTAAGAAAATGTAGGCAATCAGCAGTGAATTATCGTGAGGCACAAGAGCTTTCTTAAAAGCGATGAGCACTTATTGGTCATCTGGACCGCAGAAGGCACAGTTCTTTAAATCAAAGCCCACAGGTCAGCTGGAGCTGTGCCTCCTTCTGTGCTTCCTTAAGCAAATTCTGCCCTGGTGGTTGTCAGCATCTTCTTCTCTCCCTCCTATCTGTTCAGTCAAACCATCTTCTTCGACACGATTCCTGGTGTGTTCTCCTTCCTTTTATCAAACTTGCTTTTATTAGCTGTTTGGTGTTGTTTGTTTGGTGGGTTTTTGTTTTGTTTTTAAACAAAATTCTCAGAAAACAGATTGTTTGGGACCTTTTCATTCACCTCCTTCTGTCTGAGGTCTTGGGAGATAGACAGATAGATGAATTAATGCTTTCATCTCCTTTGCTGGAACAAAAAGGAAAAAAAAATAACATTCCGAAAGATGGCTGCGTTGAGCTCCTGAGTACAGAATTGGAACTTAAAAAAATAAATTGCTACATATCTTATGATCAGTGACAAAATCCTGAAAGCAATCATGACCTGCAGAGCTCCCAGAGCTCTCCTTGCCTTAATGGCTTGGTTGAGTCTCAGGGGGACTCCTTGCCTTCCCTCTCCTTTCCTTCCCTGTACAAGTGAGGGGGACAGTGGGATCAGAGCAGGCTATGTGTAACGAGGAGGCAATACATTCATCATCATCCTGATCTGCTAATTTCTGTGTTGTGCCATAGCAGTGACAGCACTGTAATCTCACTCGGGAAAATCATCACCGTGGATCGCGTTCTGTCAAGGAAACCACAAGGTAATGTTGTGACTTGCTTGTTTGATTTTCCTAGGTTTAAAAGCATGTCAGAGCTCCCCCTTATTCTGTATGCGATGTTAATGTCAAGGGAGTTGTGATGGAATGTCATTCCTCCCCAAAATATTTTTCCTGCAAGTGAAAGAGATGCTTTGGTTTAAGGTGAATAAAGTGGAGCAAAGGCTGGAGTTCAGCACAAGAGAAGAGGCTGAAACAGCAGTGGCAGCATGCAGTGATACAGGAGGAAAGGGAGAAAAGGATGGCAGGGTTCTCCTCCTCAGCCTTCAGATACCTCTCTCTCTGACATCTTTTCAATGAAGTGTTTATCAGTTGTTTCTCAGCATGAAGCCTGCCACATTTGGTGCCTGATTTTGAAGGTGTTTCTCCAGCCTTTGTCACCCTAACAGCACCAACTCCTTCACCTGCAACTGCTGTGTGACCCCACTGCATAATAACTGGGGTATAGAGAAGCTGTCCCTGCTGCTCAGGGGATGCTGTGTCCAAGTGCTGCACTTCTGAATGAATACAAAAAGTCTCAAGGCCAGTGAATCTCATAACTTCCCTCAGTTTGGAGTGCATTCTCATGGGGCACTGAACTGTAGGGCTGCAGCAGCCAGGCTGCTGTTGGGTATTCGAGGCAGCTTCGTGCAGGATGCTCCTCTCCCTACAACTCTGACTGCGTGTACAGATATGAACTAGCTTCACTGCATCTGTGGAGTTGGCTTGTGTGGGAACATGAGCAAGAAATAAGCTCCAAATAAGTCATGGAGGCTTCCAGGTGAAGAGTCTACCTACACTGCTGCCATCAGAGTGAGAGAGGGATTTAGGAGCCAAGACTGATGCAGAAGGCTCCTTGGTCCATGCTGCCTGGCTTTCACTGGCCACTCCCAAATGATGTATTAAATACGGAAGGGATGGGGTACTCTGCAGTTTCTCTCTCTAAACCTAGTGTAACCTCAGAGCAAGGACTCAAATAGGATTCCTTCCTCCTCTGTCCTCTTAGCTTCATGTCCTGCCCCACTCTGCCAGCTTTTGTTGTATATGTCATAGTAGACCCCTGCTCAGCATATTTCATCTTTCAGCCCTTCAGGGTGCTCACAGGTTCCTCTTGAGCCGACTTGAACGTGGTTTTGATCTTGAGAGTTCAGGTTCTTGAAGCTGCTCCCCTTCCTCTGGAGTCTCCCCAGGACCACTGAGTTGCCACTTAGTGATGCACAAGTATAGCTTTAAGCTTGTGCATTTGCCAGAGAAGAGCAGTTAGATGTGTTCAAGTTACATAGGGCATAGATCTACGGGGAGACATGTGCCACGATGCTAATAAACCATCATCATCATTACAAATTGGTATCATTGGCTTCTTTTGACAGAAACTGGTGATTTTTTGACCTGCATGCAGGATTTGATGTCTCTGCACAGAGGATATAGGTATATGCCTCGGGCCAGCCCTGAGCAATTACTGAAGAATATCTCCTCTCTCCTGGCTGATGTGTGGGACCACCACTTTGTTTTGGGATCTCACCAGTTTTCAGACCATGGTCAGGCTAGACAGTTTGAAAAACATTGTGTGACATCATGATGAGGGCTTCAGCTGATAATTTATAAGAGGAATGTTCTTGACTGTTAGAAGATCACATTTTACGACCAAGAGCTTTGCTTTCCACTTTTTAAAATAGTCTTTCTCTTTTCCTAGGATCTCTCTCACGCTATGTCCTCTAACTATTTGTGTTGAAATGGTCTAAAAATATTTTGTACTACTTACATACAAGATTACTTCAGTTCACTTCTTTATTTCTGCAATGGCAGTCACAGAATCATAGAATCACCAAGGTTGGAAAAGACCTCCAAGATCATCCAGTCTAACCATCCACCTACCACCAATATTTCCCCACTAAACCACATCCCTCAGTACAACATCTAAACATTTCTAGAACACCTCCAGGGTTGGTGACTCTACTGGGCAGCCTGTTCCAGAGTCTGTCCACTCTTTCAGAGAATAAATTTTTCCTATTATCCAACCTTTTATCCATTAATTATCCTATTATCCTATTACCCATCCACTTTTGCTTGGAAAATATCCTGTTTGGTCACCCTCTCTAACTCAGTCCTTCCAGAGTCCAATCTGGCATGCCAGAGCTGTAAGAATGGCTAGCACGGCACTTCTAGCGTTGACTTAATTATTTTCAGTTAGCCTGGATTTCCAGGCCTGGTGTAAATTGTTCTCGTAGTCTAACGCTGTTTTCTCTTTCTAATGTCAGAGTCTCTGGAAAAGCCATGTTCTAAAATGTCAGAATATTTGTTCTTTCTTTTGGGGATAACAGGTCAGCGACTCCGTCAGGTGTTCGACTCAAACTATTTCACTTAAAGGTTGGTCCTTCTCAGTGTCATGTTGGCGTACTCATTAATTCGTATTTCATGCAAATACGGTTTGAAATGTTCGTGATGATCTTAGACAAAGCTACGACACCGCTCCCTTACTTTGCATATTGTTTCAGACAGTCCACAGAGAAAAGGTGATTGATGGCAGTTTTACATCAGCGTCCAGCTGGCTGCTCATGAGAAGCGTGGGTGAGCAAGTGCAGAAGAGGCAGAGGTGATGATGTGCCTCTTTAGAGGATGTGTCACTGGTGGGACCTGCTGTTCCATCAAAGCCAATTCAGGATGTGCTTTGAAGTATCACACGTTACCCATCTCTACCAACACAGAATGAAATCAAAAGACTTCTGGTCTATTCTTATTATTCTGTAGGTTTCTTTTGGGTTGTACTTACAAACTACCCAACTGATTCATAAGTTAAAATGCTGATTTTATGCATCTTGTATTTCATATGTTTCCTTCTCTGAATTGTTTGTTCCTAGATGTGATCTGATCAAACATAGAAACACAGGAGGGGTGTGTAGATGCCATCTATTTATTTATATACTCGTTTATTTTTGCAAATAAGCGCCATATATCACCCGTCCATTAATTTCCATGGACGGCCTGCAAGGCACCAAAGCTTACAAATATCTTAATGGAGACCTTAACTGCAAATGTTTTTTTATTCTCTGCTTTTCTTTCTCATTTGGATATTCTCCCACATGTTTTTTGGCAGTGTCTTTCAGCCATGGTTATTCCTTTTATTTTTATGACTATCAGAAATGGTTGATCTGTGCACGTGGGACTCCTGGGTTTCTGGAAGTTGTAGGTCTGATCCTCCTGACATTGCTAAAATTATTTTGTCAGCATTTGAGAAACTGCTTTAGTTGTGTGCATTCATTCCTGTGTCAAACCAGCATTTGTTTTATTTTGGAGTCTGTAATGTTGTCCTGCCTGTTACCAGTTGCTGTTTTAAATAATCAGACTTCCACATTTGACTTGAATTCTCCTTGTTTTTGGAAAATGTTCTCTTTAGAAATGATTTGAAGTACTCTTAGTCTCTCTCAAAGGGTTTTGTCTCTCATTTGCTTCTCCTCTGGAGAGAAATTTCCTGTGTTTCATGGGACGTGACTTGCACTGCTGTTATTTCAGAGAATTCCTGGACTGCATCTGGGTTTGCACTGACAAATTTCAGTGATGATCTGCCTTGTGCAGAGCAGGGCTGGGGGGACCTTTATTGCAATCTGTCATGGAATGAGATTACTTTTACCTTGGAAAGGTGATATTTTGGTGTCTTTTTTTTTTTTTTGTCTATTTTTTTTCTTTCCCAAACACTTCTTTGGTCTTTGGAAAATCCCTTTTTATGGAACACTGAGTATCCTTTCCTTCCGTTGCATAAGGACAACAAGAAGGAAACACAAGAAAATTGACCTCTGGTGCTGTGTTGGCCTGAGTGCTGGTTTTAAATCCAGATGCTGTATTCCAACTGGAGCCAGAAATTGTGCAGTGACTATTTTGTCTGGAAGTTCCTCATTTTCTTTTGTCCAGTTCTTTGCAAACAAACCCACCGAGGGTTGAACTGCCATGTGCTTGGTTCACTGCCTCGCTGCAGCTCTGCCTTCCTGTAGCTGCCAACCTGACCACGCTGGGTAGCCTGCCATTGCACAGCTCATTTCTGAGGTTCACATTTGAAATAAAGAGGAGGAACGATATGATTCCTTCTGTGTTTTTCCCATGTTTTGATGTGCCTTGTTGATGAACCTCGCTCTAGTGCCTGGTAGACCTTCTTCCTTCTACCCAGTCAACTCACTGCACTGCTTCCTACTGTATTTTCCAGGATTCTGTAGCCCTAAGGACACACAATTGCTTGTGCACAGAACTGGTCCTCCAAGGTCATGTCTGAATAGGGATTCTCCTTTTCTTGCCACATCCATAACTTTCCTAGTGTTTTAGTTAAGCAAAAACATCAAACTCTAAGAACTGATGGAACTGGGATCAATAATAACAATTGTATTCTTTCTGATAGTCTCTAGGAGCCCCAGGCAGGAACTAACATTAGAGCAAATTCAGTCCCAAGTAAACCACTTTCCCTTCCCTCATTATCAGCCACCATCTTGCAACTCCCAGGCAGTTCTCCAGATATGCCTCTTTTATCTGCAGCCTTTCCCCCTTCACACAGATTACTTGGAAGGTAGATCATTTTCCCCAGAATTAGCTGCATCTTTCTATCTTCTATCAATATGCCGTTTCTTCTATGAATCCCCTATCATTTGTCTATCCCACTAATACTGAAAGCCTCTCTAGCTCAGCGGGGGCAAATTTAATTAACCTGCTATCTTCTCCCTCCCTCATCTTGATCATGAAAGAGCCTAATGAGTCTGGGTCTAATGGTTGTCCCAATGGCCTCACACAGCACACATCCCCCTCTCAATACATCAAGGAGTTAACACGAAGCTTCAGTAAGGATCATGCAGGGAGTAGTAATCATTTCTCCAATCCAGTATTAACTCCTGTTTCATGCACCACATCAGTAGTGAGTCAGCTGATTCCATTTTACATCATTCCTCTGCTTGCTTTGTCCAGTCAATGGGAGATGGAGGTACAGGTGCCTGCCTTGAGTTAAGCACTGTGGGGATATGACAACCAGCTCCCTCAGCACACAGGGTTTATGGATCAAACAGACATCCATCAATGGCCACCCCCCAGAGCCTCTCCATGCTCCTTTGGCCAGCCAGTGCTGATGTCTGTTAGCACCTCACACTGGTAGGAGTGTATGTGCTTTGTAGGCAAGGGAGATGAGTTTTGAGAACTACTTTGGCAATGACATATTTTAGGGCTGACAGCCTTTGGGGAGGTTTCCATTGCACCAGCTGCCCTTGTTTCAGTGACCATCCACCACTGCTGTTTCACACACCTTGCTGTTCTCCAGCCAGCCAGAGAAGAGGGGATGCCGTGCTATGCAAACAGGCCAGGATCCCAGGGGGTACAGTGAAGAGGACACTGCACATGTCTGATTTCATTTCCTGCAGCAATTTTAAACAAACCAAGTCGTCAGACTCTCCCCATCCCCATCACAGGAAAGCCCAGAGGGACCTTCCAAATCTAGGATTAGCCTGTTCCCTGATAATAGCCTCTGGGCACCAGCAGCTAACATGAGGACTAAGAGCCATGCGTCACCTTCAGCAGGATTTAAACACGTAAGAGGAGAGAAGAAAGAAATAGCTGCTGGATTTTAACATTATCAAATGTCAAGCCACACATTTGGGAATGGAAAAAAACTTAAGGTGACCTCCAGACTGCTGGGAAAGGAACTGGAGTGTTTTGATAATGAAGTGGATTTTGGGATTTAGAACATGTTATCTTGAGGATGGAGGACACATGGTGGCTTCACTGAAGGATGCCAGCAGGACCACAGGCACCATCCATCCTGGAAAGAACTGGCATCCTGAAGATACTTTATCAATGTAGGAGCCCAGTGAAGCCACCAGCAGAACCCATTTTGGTCTGTTTTCTCAACTAAAAGTGGAAGGAAGAGGGATGTCACCCCAGATAACATCTCACAAGAAAAATACCATCAGATGCCAAGTGTGGTGAGGGAGAAATGGCAGCACCTGCATTGCAGGTGGAAGGAAGTTTCCCAGAGGATGTATGCAGCACTGAAAGAGCCCCTCTGACTCTTTTTAATTGAGCAGAGATTGTCCCAGTTTGCTTAATTCTACCCCTCTGATACAAACCCTAAGAGAAGGCAGAGTGTGCCCATATAAGCCTGCATGGGGTTTGCTGAGCTGAGCATCTTTCTTAGAGTTTTGCTTTTGGGAGGTGGTGGCACTGGAAAAGGTTTACATGCTGAGGCTGTTGTAAAGAGAGCTTGTTTTGAAGCATGTTGTCTGGACAGTGCCTGGTGGAACCAGCAGGGATTGCTCCTCTTGTCCTTGTTGCTGTCAGAAGCTGCACAAATTATTTCCCCAAAGGAAGGAGAGTTTGCTTCCAGTTTGGCAGGGATAGAGAGCCAGGGGAATGAGGAGGCATGTTTTCCTGTCTTCAGATCTGCTAATCTCAAGCTCTGCTATTGTCACCACAACTATATGCATGATTGTGAGAACATAAAAGTGGTGGCTGAGAACTTAATAGTTTATTTTGTTTGATTACGAGCCCAAGAAAGGCTCTGAAGAGGTTTTTCCAAGTTGTGAGATATGAGATATTCTGCTTGTGAATGTATGCATTCCCTATCAGGTGCCATTTTGCTGCCTGATATCACTGCTCTGACAATAGGCATATCCTGCAGGATTGAGTTTCCCAGTTATTTTGATTCTCTTTTCCCCTAAAACAGCAGTTGCTTCTTGGTCTCCCTCCCAGTGCTGAGGAATGTGAATTAAACAAATAAAGATGGCAAATGAAATGGAAAGGAAAAAAAAAAAAAAAACTTCTCTTAATATAATGAAATATTAATAGCCACTTAATATTAGGAGAAATTAGTCCTGCTGTGCTAAAACTGCTCTGCATGGAACGATTGAACTGCAGGGTGTAAAGTCTGTGTCCCCATGGAGATGTGCATGTCCTGGCTGTAGGCTGGAGATTGTCTTCAATAAGCTTCAGGGTTTGGATCTTTTAATTAAGTAATTCACTTCAGGGTTTCAGGGGCTGAAGCAAAATGTGTTTCTACCACCTCTTTCTCAGACAAGGATAGCCATGGGAAACCAATGCCTTATGTGCCCAAAGTGGGAGGCAAAGGCCATTGACTTGGCAGAAGTCAGTGCTAAGGAAATGCTTTGTTTTCTCTGAAATGATGCTCAATGTTTAAGCAGTTTGCCTACGAGGGCTCAGGAGTAGCACCTGTGGAAGGGGATGTCCCATTGAGGTGAGCCTCCATCCACCAGGAGTGGTTTATGGAAAGTAAGAATAATCCAGCTGTGGGCTGACATGCAAGCTTCCCCCTGAGGGCTGAATGTGAGAATGCTGTCAAAATTAGCAGATGAGGTCCTATTTCCAATTCCTTAGGAATATCATAAAACTAAAGAAGTCCCAGAGAACAAAGGCATAGAAAGACCATCAATTCCAACCAACCTATTTCCCAGAAAACACTCTTAAACTTCACAGAGTTATTTTAATTTTTCTTATTTTCCTCCCCCCAAACCCAGGGAGATTGTTTTTAAACATATTGCTGTTGCTATTATCTATTAATTATATTGCAACAATGCCAACAAGCCCCAGGCATGGACTGATGTCCTGGTGTACTGCATGCAGCCAAGAAAAACAGTCTCTGTTCAAGTATCTGGATTTTCAATATACATTTTGCCTTAATGTCAGGCACTTGCTTTACTTGCTCAAAAATACGCTATCGAATCAATGGGCAGTTATTAAATGGATTAAGAAACAGGCAGCTAAAAGCTCTCAAAATGCAATTGTTCTAGGAGAATCATTGACAAACATGCTGCTTGCACGGTAGCTTTGTAGGCTCCAGCTTTCACCCCCCGTGTATTTCACTATTTTCATGAATGATCTAGAAAATAGATATAAATTAGTTGCCTGTAAAGTTTGCAGCTGACTCAAATTTCGCCGTGATAAATAATGATGAAGGCAAGCCTCTAATGCAGAGCGATTGCAGTTGCTTGGTAGACCGGCAACGGTGGAACACCATGAATTTTAATAGGGCGAAATGCTTGGTCATCCATCTCTGTGCACAGAATGTAGGGCACTCCGTCAGGATGGGAGACTGCCTGCTTCAGGGCAGCGGCCCTACAATTGATTTAAGGGCCATATTGGAAAAACAGGTGATTATGAACATTTAGTGGCCTGTAGTGGCAAAATGGATGAACGTGATCTCCGGGTGAAGAGGGGAAGCTGAAGGCAGGATAGGGAGTTTTTATCCACCTTGATTAACAAGCTAGAATGTGCTGTCATCTACTGCAGCTAGAATGGAAGCTAATGGTTGAACTGAGAGCTTTCGACGTGGAAATCTGGTGCAAATCCCTAATGTTCTATTATAGGATCTTTGCTGCTGTGGGAAATGTGGGCAGCTCAGCTAGGGGCTGGTGGCAGGAGCTGCTGCCTCCCGTGAGGCTCAAGGCTGTGGGCTGGGATCCTTCCCTGATTTCCCTGCGAATAGGAAGGTGTATCATTAGCATCCCATTGTACTCCTGTTTAGCACAGCTTCACAGAGCCTGCACATCTCAGGGAAGTACGTTTATAGAGTTGTGGGTGTTGCGTTTCTTATCTGGCGAGAGTGGATGAGAGAGCTGCAGAAAAGCAGGCAAGCATGTCTAATGCTGAAACTGCAAAGGAGACAAAGCCAACACCTGATAAAGACGGCGGCGGTTGAATTTGCACGCTTATTAAAAATCAATCCTAGCTTTTATTTTGGAGTGAAAAAATGAGCCATGTGAATATGATGCATGCCTGGAAACAGCAGGGAGGGATGCAAAGAGAGACAAGGGAAAGGAGGCAGGCAACAGCTAACCTGGCCTGGTGTCCCTATGTGTAGATGGAGGGCCAGGTGACCAAGGGACACTGAGAAATGGCCTCTGTTTCCATTATGGAGTTTCCTCTAAGGCAGACCTTCTATGTGATTGCATGGCTCTGGTGCTCTACCATCCAAAGGGATGGCTTAGTAATGCATTGGCACAGGCTGCCCAGGGAGGTGGTGGAGTCGCCATCCCTGGAGGTGTTCAAGAAAAGGGCAGATGTTGCACTGAACGACATGGTCTGGAGCGATTGCAGGCATGGGTTGGTGGTTGGGCTGGATGATCTTAGTGGTCTTACCAACCTTATTGTGATTGCTGGGGTGGAGTGCTCTGGTCCTCCAGGCTCAGAGAGGAACACATCGAGTTGTGAGCTGGGTAGAGAAATATGATCCTCACCACCCACAAACCTCCACTCTCTTGTTTTCATTTCTAGCTGCTCTTTGAAAAAGTTATGGTGTTGAAAGCTGAAATTAAAATGCCCTTCTTCTCTCCATCCCACATTTGCTCCTGAGCTGCAAAGGTTGTCTGCCTCCACGCTGACAACAAAACTGAGATCATGGGCTATTTTCAGATTATATGGAACAACATTTCCTCCCTGTCTTTCCTAGACTTCCTCCTCTCATTCCACATTATCTGCAGATGCTAGGTCTTCAGCAAAAGCTGACATAAGTGTTACTTTGGAAGAAAACCAAGAAAAATACTGCCTAGTGCAATGGGGCACTTCCAGTGCTGAAGGTGTGGGGGTGGGATGCGCAGCTGCCAGGTGGGGTGCAGTCCCAGATGGCTGGGGGAGAGCAGGTGTAAATGCCATCTGGAGCTTTACCTCCTCTGTTCTGAGTCACCCTCACAGCGCTGCGTTTGGATGTGCAGGAAATTCTGCTTCGGAGTGACAATATTTTGAAGCATTTTAGATATGCTTTGGGTTCCATGGGAGATTTAAGCCATCTCAGGAACTGGAGTTGTTTTTTTTGGTTTTTTTTTTTTTTTTGGAACACCTGTTTGTCCCTGATTTTTGACAAATATGACATAGATAATACCAAATCCTGCAGGTCGTGATTCACAATGCATGTTTTCTCACTTCACTCCTCACGGTGTAAGGACTGCGTGATGGTGATGCCGTAGATGATCCTGTCCATGCAGTGTGCTGGCTGTGTCCCTTCCATCCATTTTCCCTTCTCCCCTTTCTTTTTTCCTCTTTCCCTTTTCCCTTTCCTCTTTCCCTTTCTTATTTTCCTTTTTCCTTACCTTTCCTCCTTTCCCTATCTTTTTTTCCTTAACCTCCTTTCCCTTCCCCTTTCCCCTTCCTCCTTTCCCCTTCTCATTCCCATCACCTTCCCTCTTCCCCTTCCTGTTTATTTTTCCATAGGCATCCTGTCTGCTCCAAATGCTCTTCGCAGTCCGTGTCATCTAAGAGATAAACCCCACATTAAAAATATGAGGGAAGTTGCCTCTTCTTGCGTAAACCATTTTAAGGAGTGGGACAATGTCAGCGCTTAAAACCAACGTGCATTTTAAGGTTTGGGCAGAACTGTGAGCTATGATAATATTTCTGCTTGAGGGAAAGTGGGTATTTGGGCACAGGATTTGTTGCAGAAGAGGTTTCATGGTAAAATACACAGCCACAGAGTAGATGGCAGATGCAATTCAGCATTTATAAATACAAAGTAATGTACGCTGGCAAACAGCCCAGACCCTTACCTAAACAAACCCAGTGATGGGCTCTGAATGAGCTATTGCCACTCAGCAAAGTAATGTTGGGGATTTTGTGGAGGGCTTTTTGAAAACCTCAGCCTGATGCTGAACGATGTCCTAAATGGCCGTCAGGGTTCACGAGCTGCAAGGGACAGAGCAGGACATCTAAACCTCTATAGAAGTCCATGGTGAGATTTCACCCTTAGTCCTCCTTCCACATAGGGTGGTGAGGAGGACCTGGAAAAGATGCAGAGGAATGGAGCAAAAATGTCTGGAGTGGCATTTATAGGATCAAAGGGAAATAGAAGCCTGGTTCAGGCAGAGTCTAGGCCACTGTTTCCATGAAAATAAGGTTTCTCACACCATTTTGTATTGCTGTTCCTTCTGCTTCAGCTCCTGACCACTGCCTCAGAGCAGCCCAAATGAGGTGCAGCTCTTCTCATGTTCCTGTGTTATAACAAACTGTGCTTTTCTCTTTCTTATTTCCTGGCCTCGCAGGGAATTACTAGGATACAATAATTGGTACAAGTGTTATTGTTCTATGGGGACCTCATGACTCCTGCATTTAAATCCCCTGATATGTTCCCCTATAAAGGATTCTCGTGACCTTTTCTTTGTGAATCTTTCACACCTCCATGGCTTGCAGCACATCTTTGAAATTCAGCAGGAGGAAAACCCTCTGGCTAGAAGGGAAGCTTCATGAAATTCGTATTCAGATTGGCTGAAGTATAACCCATTAAATATCACCTTTTCCTTCCTCTCCCTGATGTTGCTGAGAGAAACGCTGGCAAATCACCAAAAAAAAATGAAGAACCCTGCCCAAACGTTGTTAGTGCTGCTGCCAAAGTGCAGGGAGCACTGGAGAGCCACTGGAAAGGGATGTGGAGCACTGGAGGCAGCCAGGAGCAGCTTTGGCAACTGCCCTGTGAACACAAACCAATAGAGGTTTGAGTTGCACACAGCTCACGTACCAAATCTTGCAGTTCAACCCTAAGCAGTGTCGAAGAATCAGCATTCAGACCCCCCTGGAGATGGGTGAGGAAGGAGTCGGAGAATTGCACATGATCTATCTTGCTTTAAGTTCAAAAATCACATTAAGGGAGCATGATTTAGGTGGAAAAGATGAACGCTTGGAAGTCAGGAAATGACACATCTATTGCCTGGATGCATTATGGAATTGACCTTTCATTTCTGACCGCATATGGCGTTCTTTCTGTTGAAATCATCCAGGTTAGAGACTGGATATGTTAAAGAGGAGAACTGAAGTTGCATTGATAAAGGGAATGAAGAGCAGAGCAGTCCCAAAAGTTCATGGATATGCATGCAGTCCCAGAGCGTGTGGGAGCAGAGACTGTAGTAGTTAGGGATGGAATGCTGCTGCCTGTATATTGCTCCCATGTGCCACTGATGACACACAACAGCTGCTGAGCGCTGGTCTCCCAGAGGAGCACTCACGTTGGCACCTTGTACCCTCAAGAGCATCTACGAGGGAATTAGCCACCTATTTTTAGACAGCTGTGATTCAGCACCGGAAAAAGATTGATGTCTTTGCTGTGAGCTGGGATGCTGAACTCCAGCAACAGCCCGTGGAAATTGAGCACACCTGCTCAGCTGAGCCTGCGGAGGAACGGAGCCCTTTGTGACAGACATGGAGCTCAAGTGACCCCGTGGAGGATTCGCCTCCACAGGGCCTGACAGCCCGACATCCCCATGGATCTGCAGATGTGCATCAGCCCCAAAATCTCCTGCTGTCTGCCAGGAGTCTGCCTGAGGGCGTGTGCCAGATGGGAGCTGCTCAGCCAGCACTGCTCCAAGCCTTTGATTTACCAGAGCTTTAACTCAGCCGGGTGCTTAAGTGCTGACTCCTATCTCCCCTCCTTCTCACCCTAAAGCCACTCAGCAGCACCATCACAACGGTTATGAACCTCTGCAGCAGAGGGACGAGGCAGCAGAAGAGGGCGAAGATGCAGCCTGGGGTGATGCTCATCCAAACCAATTTTCCTTCCTCGTTCAATTCTTAATTCACTTCCAGCTAGAGATGCGTATAAGTGCTGCCCTCCTCCTTTTGGTGCGCCTGTTCTGCTAAAGTTCAACAAGTCCACAGGACAAAGCAGAAGACACTGAAGCTGCTTTGCAGAGTATCTGTCAGAGTTGTGCTGAATTTCAAACAATAGCAGCTCAGAGTAGGGCATTTAGCAGCTATGGTGTTTCTGTGCTATAAACAAAGGAAAAATGCTGTGTGCATCAGCAAAAGGCTTTGTATTGTAAAGCACTCCCTTTATGCCCGACCAGGAGAGAATTCAAATGATTATTGACCCTCCGCTGTAGGAAAGCCGCATTATAATATCTCCAAATCAATAGAGACAAGAGCAGAGCGGCAGAGAAAGGCCACGGCTCTGCAAACTGCAGAAAATTGCATTTTGCTTTGGCCTCTTAAAAAGTTTGCAAAGCATCTATTAGAGGCCCCCAGAGCCTTTTCTTTCTAATTGCCGTGTTTGACAATGCAGTCGCACAGGGGACTGGCGGAAAGACAGATAATGGACCCACTTTAATTGCTTCCCAGTTCCGTGAGTCATAACACTTCTGAGATGGCAAAGGGGAAACGTGGCAGTTTGACTGAAGGAGGATCCTGGCTTTTAAGAAAGCTCTGGAGGAACAAATGCTAAACTCAAAGCCAAACTCTTGGAGAGACCGAAGGTTCCAGGTGCTGGATTTCCTTTCATCTTCTGCTTTTGACTGGGACTTCAATTAATGTTCAGCAGGGGTAGGTAGGAATGGCTGTTCATCTATGGGGCGAGGGAAAGGGTTGAGGGCAAGGCAGGATGGGTTAGGGGTATGGTTAGGGTTAGGTTAGGAGGTCCTTGGTTTGTGCAGGGAGTGGAGGGTCAACACTGAGCTCTGCCCTCTGGTGACATTGACAGGGCCCAAGAGAATAGCATGGAGTTGTGTCAGGTGGGGTTAGGGAAAGGTCCCCAGGGCTGTGGGCATGGCTCTGAGCTGCTGGAGCTCAGGGAGCATTGGGACACCATTCTCAGCCATAGGGATTGGGTTCGGGTCATGCTGTATGGGACCAGAGGTGGGACTCCATGATCCCTGTGGGTTCCTTCGAACTTGGGATGTTCTGTGATTCCATGCCATTGGGCCCCAGAACAGGGATATGTTTCCAGCAAATAGAATTGGGCTCCAGCAGTGTTACATCTGGCCTATTTTGGTCTTATTCTGTGGTTGCTTTAACATGCACCAATGTCAAATGTTAGGAACTTTCCTGTGCCACGACCCTGTGCTCATCCCTAAAGTTGTCACTTGGCTCCTGAGCCAGGTAATGTTTGTCTGGGGTTACACAGGTGAAACTATCATGGTGCAAGGGCTGGGTGCCCCATAGCACTTGGTGGATTCTACAGCTGGGACACAGCGAGCACAAGCTGGTCCAACTCTGAACACCAGTGGTAGAGATGCTCCTCAGAGGAACAAGGGCAGGTCAGGACACAATCTCTGCCACAGGACTGGGAAGAAGGGGGATGCAGCATCAGTGTGACTTCCCAAGGCTGTCTTGTGGTCCTATGCTTTCTCCTAGCACTGCACTGGCTGGATGCTGGTGCCTGCTGGGCGCTGAGCTCAGCCAGGACTGAGCTGCGCAGTGGGAGGAAGACTGGAGAAAAGCTATGGGGGATGATTGACAGCAACGGTCTCTGATGAAAAAAGCAAATCCGAGCAGCTCATGAACACCAGGTCCCTAATTAAAGCGCACAGGGTAGCCCTGCCTGTAATTAACTTCCCTATGCTGCTCCACTGGCGGCCGACTATCGGTGCCACTGACTCACAGCTCCTGGCAGCTGCAGCAGCAGCAGCAGTGGGAGAGGAAAGAAGTGGAGCAGGATTTGCTCCTACTTTCTGCTCCTATGTGCTGGGAGAAGCTGTAGCACATCTTGAGTGACTGGAGGAAGAGGAGAGCGCAGTTGTCCAGAGGGGTTAGCACAGGGCAGGGTGGTATTCATATGCATGGCTTGTTTTCTGCTGGCTGCTTCATGTTCTCTCTTTCTCTCTCCATGTATACATATATTTATTATGGGCTTCCCTCTTCTGTCTGAGGCTGGAACAGAAGTGTTGTCATTGTGATTCCTCTCCCACAGGACCCGTGCTTTGCATTCATTCTACTGTGAACGTGGCACACATCTATAAGGTGTGGGGGATGCATTTGGGTTGTGGTTGGATATTCCCTGACTAGGCTGCAGCTCCGGTGCTATTACCGGATGGGAATTGCTGGAGTCTCTGCAGCAGTGTGGTGTGGCTGCCATTCTACCTGTCACCCCAGTCCTGGATCATGGAAGAGGTTCCAGAAATGCTTATTCCTCTGCTACAACATTTCATTATCAGCTGGAGAGGAATTGGGTTGGTCGGAGGGATGCTGGCATTGTTTTAATTTCCCAGGAGGCTCCTCTTGGTGTGACATGTCTACAGCAGGGGATTTCAGTTGTCTCGTGTTACTTTGCTCCCTACAATGGGACGTGATATGTCAAAACATGACAAGCCAGCCAGAATGTGTCATAATACTGCACTCAACACACTGCCTTCCAGGGATGCTCAGCAGCTAATAATATCAGGCTCAAATTATCTCTGCATGCTGAGCTGTTATTTTCCTCCCATGTTAAGTGTGATGTATAGGAGTCTCCTGTCTATATTGGACTGTTGAATAAGCACAGATTGATTAGCTGCACGTGGTGAATTATTTTGACTAGATGGAAACTCAGCCTTAGGATTCCAGGCTTTCATGCCAAAAGAAGCGACCACCATCCTGCCTTCTTTGATAGCTCTTTTTTCTCTTTTTCCTGACTTTGTGAACTCTGGTATTCTACCTTTAAGTGTAATGAGGCATCAAAATGTCTGAACAACATGTGCAGCCTTTCAAGGAAGAGAGAGCCTCCCACAGCTGAGGTGTGTGCCTAGGCTGGGACTCCACAGCGAGGGGGAGGAGAGCATCCCTTTGCCAAAGGTGCTGTGATGAGCTAGGAAGGAGGCACACGTGTCCCTGCTTGCACGTGGTATTGCACAAGTGGAGCTTCCCACTGCTATGATTGCTGCCCATTGGTTTTAGCTTCAGTGTGTGGTTTAGAGAAAGCAATCTCATTACTTGCTTTTAATTATAATGGTAAAGTATTGCTGAAACTGTCCCTGTTCACAGTGACTCTTTCTCAGGTCCCCTTTCAGAAGCTGATGTTAGCTGCATGGCTTCTGCCCATCTCTGCCCATCTTCCACTGTGCCCCTCCCAAACAATGAATCAAAAGTCAAAACACTTCATTGTGATTCGAGGGCCCATTCAGCCCAGCTCCTGAGGAGGCAGGGGGTCATCACCATGGAAAAATGTTCTTCTCAAGTGCTCTCCAACCCAAGTGGGATGCCTGCATTCTTGGGATGAGGAAACCTACTTCTGCCTTGCAAGCTCTGAGGAATCCCTGAATCAAGCCTCGCATAGGATTTCCTCCAGGAAGAGCACTGCCCTCTGGAAAACATGCTCTTTTCACCTCTTCATCAATGCCAGAGTTTCAGGGGGGAGGTAGGAGAGAGGAAGGGAAGCATGAGTGTGTGGTGCAAAGGTCTGACTGGTGTTGAAGGAGAAGGAAAGGGCACTCTTGGCTCTGAGGCTTCTACAGGCAGTTCTGACCTGTAAGTTATTCTGAGAATCCCCTGCAGTTATGTCTTGCAGGAAGACTGGATCAATCAGAAATTGTTCATGGAAAGTCACAAAATCTTACATTTTGAGTGCGGGAAACCAAGGAGATAGCAGCAGCGGATGGGACACAGAGTGGCGTAGTGTAACCCAGGCAGGTACCTTCCCACAGGCTGAATTGTCCTAAATGCTCCTGTGACAGATAAATAGCCCCAAGGAGACAGCTGCAGGTAAGTACCCTGAACCAACTTTACAGTAGCTGTGTTTCCAGGACTGACGGTGCAAAATGAAGATGGCTTATTTCTCTGACCAAAGTCAGATGCCTCCCAGATGTGAATGGCTGAGGAGGTGCTCAGGGATTTCTCACTATGAGTGTGTATTGTTTTTAACTGTTGCGTTGAGCGGCAGAAGATTTTTAATTCTTCGTTTTAATTGTTTGGCTCCCCTGGCACGTGTTGTTTGTGGTTAATGGCAACATGCTGAGAAGGGTGATTTTCAGGCTTATCTGTTAGTTACAAAGAAAAGTGCTCTCCTGTGATCCCGGCTAATTTTCATACTATTTCTGTTGTCCTTTAGGAAGCAAACTGCTGATTTTGGTGCTTTGCTTGAACATCCAGTCAGAAGTGGAGTCTTGCCCTGGAGCGTGTGTGTGCTACAGTGAACCGAAGATTACAATAAGTTGTCAGCAGCAAGGACTGACAGCAATCCCCACGGAGATACCCATCCAGAGCCAGCGCATCTTCTTGCACAACAACAAGATAACCCTTGTGAGGTCCACCAGCTTCACGTCTTGTCGCAACATGACAATTCTTTGGATCCACTCCAACAACATCAGCCTCATTGAGCCTGGAGCCTTCTACGGACTCAACAAACTGGAGGAGTTGGATCTCAGTGACAACACGAACCTGAAATCTATCAATCCTGTCACTTTCCGTGGTCTTGTTCACCTCCACACCTTACATCTGGATCGCTGTGGGCTCATGGAGCTCTCCACGGGGCTTTTTCGAGGGTTGTTTTCCTTGCAATATCTCTACCTTCAGGATAATAACCTGCAGAACCTGCTGGATGACACCTTCATAGATCTGGCGAACCTCACCTACCTGTTTTTGCACGGTAACAAAATCAAGAGCTTATCAGAGAACGTCTTTCGTGGGTTAATCAACCTCGACCGGTTGCTTCTACACCAGAACAGAGTCAGCCTGGTCCACCGCCGGTCTTTTCACGACCTTGGGAAAGTGATGACCTTGTATCTGTTTAACAACAACCTGACCGTGCTCACAGGGGAAACCATGGCACCCCTGGTGTCCCTCCAGTATCTGCGCTTAAATGGCAACCAATGGATCTGTGACTGCCAGGCTCGGTCTCTCTGGAATTGGTTTAAGCAGTTTAAAGGGTCGTCTTCAGAGTTGGAGTGCCACCTTCCCCCACACTTGGCAGGGAGAGACCTCAAAAGGCTGCAGAGCTCTGACTTGGAAGGATGCATCGACTCTTTCAATCAGATTCGAACGAGCGTTTTTAGCACTAAGACCAGATCTGGTAAACTGGCCACCGGGAGTCCCCCTCTCAGCTCCCATGATGGCTCCATGAAGTGCTGCCAACCAGAAATGGATAAATCTTTTATATACGAAGCTAAAGGCAAGGCAGGTCCTTCTTCCCACAGCAGCCGGTCGTCCTCCAACAACCCTCTCAAGGATAAGGAGAACATGTCCAAAACCAAGTACGTTGAGACGGACCCTTCCAAAAATGGCAGCAACAAGCAGATAAACGATTCCCCTTTTGGGACCTTCCCCAGCATTGTAGACCCTCCATTGACCAAGTTGAGACCAGAGTTTCTAGAGCCTATTGAACCTTCCACAGTCCCAACCAAAAAGAGGCAGGGCTGCTCTAAAAAGAACAAATCAAAGGCCCAGTGCCGCCTCACCCAGCAAGGAAACAGCTCCACGTTACAGCTCAGCCTAAGCCTTTTGATCCCCCCTTTGGTGTGGAGCTTACTGTTACTCTGCTAAAATTAACTCTTTTTCCTGGGTTGATGACACTTTAATACTAGACTTTTGCTGACCTCCATAAATGTTGCAAACAAAAGCAAACTACCATCCACCCCGAGAAAGCTTTGTTACACAAAAGTTAACTGGATGCCTTTATATAAAAACAAAACACACACACAAAACAAAACAAAACAAAAAACCACAAAACAAAAGCAAACAAAAAAAGACAAACAAAAAGATGTACATAATTTATTTGTCCTGATACCTGTGAATTATACCTTTGGTCTTCGGAACTGCACTTGCTCACAAAGCAGGTTTTGCTACAGCAGATGAGAAAGAAAAATGGTTTATTTACAGGAAAAAAAAAAAAAAAAGTGTAAGAAATGGTCTGAAAAGAATGTCTGAAATCTGTTTGTAACTTGACATCACACTGAACAGTATTGCAGGTTCCCATTTGCAGAGGTAATGAATTTGATGCTGTTTTAATCCTATGTTTATGAATATTGCAGTTTTTTCCGTATCCATTCCATCACACCACGTTTACGGGCAGCATTTGTTAAAGAATGCTACCTTTTCCTTCACAAGATTGCAGTATATATAGATATGCATTTTATTTTACTTGTGTACAAGTATAAAAAAAAAATATAAAATAAAGATTTCTTTTTCCTAAGTGGTTGTCATCTGCCAGGGACAAAGCACAGCTAAAAAGCTGAAAAATTAAAAGGGTGTTGAGTAATACCCAGTCTGAAGGCTAGCTCAGCATTTAACATGACAGTAATAAATAAGACATACTCGGCACAGTTATGCAAGCTTTAATTGGTGCCAACAAAGGGTTTGTTTGCTCAAAGCACTCTCCTGATGCTCCTGCTTCCCTTCGAGCTGTCCCATATGCTCCCCCAACGCCATTCATATTTCAGGATGCTCAGAATAGCAGGACTTTTTAGCTGGAGCTGAAGACTTCAGGTTGCAGGTAGAGGTGAATAACCTCTAGAAGTCAGGTAGGGCCCTCGAAGTATTGATGTCCACGCATTCAAGACCAGTCTGTCACAGGCAGGTGGCATGCAGTGCTAAATGGGAGGACCTCGTGCTCAGGCACTGCCCAGAGAAGAGAAAGAGCGTTGTTCCAGGTGTACCCAAGGCCCTGGGAACGTGTGCTAGAGGCATATTTGTGCAAGTGAGGCTGAGGGTCTCCAGGCTTCCTGGGCACCAGTGAGGTTTGTACACTGGGATTGGTGCTGAGCTTCACAGAAGATCTATGCATGGAGGAGGGAAGGGGAGAAAGACAACAGCAGGGCCACAGCTTGGTATGAGCCTGACTGTATGCTGATGGCTCATGAGGAGGAGGAGGCAACCATGGGAAGGAGGGAGGCAGGGTGGCTGCGTGGCAGCATGGAATTGGGATCCCAGTAGAGCTGCCTGATAGCCTTACAGCTCCATGACCAACACAAGCACTGATTTCTGCAGCTAAGCCAGGCAGGTTTCTGTTCAAATGTATTGCCCAGCCCAAGAGGTGAAGCAAGAATTCAGTACCCTGGGATTCACAATGCTGGGATTCACAAATGCCTTGATACAGCCCTGACAGTTCCTGTGCCTGCATGCATGTCCAGTGTGTACACACAGGTGAGTCATCAGCACTTTGCTGGCTGCTTTCTGCCATCCTTGCTTGGATTTGGCCCCTTCTTGCCAGTGCTGAAGGTTTTTCTGAGGTATTTCATGCCTGAGGCAGGAGCTGTCCTAAAACACCTGAGAGCATCTTCATGGGTCTTGAGGGGTTCAACTCTACAGCTGAAGCTGAAGTGCAGTAGCAGAGAGTAGCTCAGTCTGGCTTGGCTGCAGGATCAACACCACTTCAAAGCCTGTAGAAAAGTCAGAAGGCTTGCTGGATGCTGTGCTGGATGCTGGAGAAGCTTCTATGTTTGGGCATAGCCTTGGGGTCTCCTCAGAATGCTTGGATGGATGCCTACAGCTCTACGTGCATGAGGAAACCAGAGGAAGTGGCAAAAGTCAGAATGAACGTGATAAAAACAGCTGTGTGTTGTGGCATTTCCCCATGAAAACTAAACCAGCCCTGAACAGAACTCAGATCTGAGTTTGTCTGTCTCCAAATTGGTATCACAGGTACTTTGGCTTCAATGCTTCCTGTGGTTAGCACAGAGCAGATAAGTGCATTACTGTCACTTACCCTGCATGGACTCCGAGTCGCTTTATGCCAACCCAGTGACACTCTTCTTGCTTTCTAGAGCTTGACTCTGCTGTGCTTTCAGTGGCTCATAGGACTATACATTGGCCATAAGCCCAGAAGAATCCCTTGTGCTCATTTCCTAGATTTCCTGCTGTCCAGATGCCAATTTCTCTGTTTACAGGCATTAGAAAGCCATTTGAAAGACATGCTATTGAAGGAGGGGGATGTGGTGGACAGCAGGAATAGCTGTGGGAAGTTGGACGAGGCAGGCAGCGAGCTCTGACATAGGTGAGGGTAGGAAGGGCTCAGAGAGGGCAGTTTCCCTTCTGCTTTATGCTTTGCAGATACAAGAATTCCAGATGTGCCTCGATCTGTTTTACACTCAGATGTCACTGAGTTCAGTGGGATTTACACAGCTGGGCTCAGAGCCTTGTTGACTCTTCCATGTATCGTGATGCTTGCTCTCTCTTTTCTTGCTGTGCAAGTCACAGACAATTTCCTGCTCAAGTGCTTGATGCCATGAGTGAAATCAAGTAAACAGAATCGTCTTTGAGGGGCAAGAAGCCAGACTGGCTCTGAGTGTGTCAGAAATGAAGAGTAGGAAGTCCTGGGAAGAGTGGGCTCCACATCTCATAGTGCAGAGCTGCACATCTTTGCACGTTAGTCAGAACCCTGCAGACCCTTGGCAATGCAGAGCCTGCTCTTGAAGATGCGGTATGGATGTGAATGTGAAGACGTCCACCACCTTCAGCAGCGTGGACAGGCACTGTGTTTAGGCTCACTTATGTGACTGCATTCGACTGCACAGATCCACACTTACCCTTTGCTGACAGCTCCACATTCGCGTCAAAAGACAGACCTCCTTTCCAGGTTTTCAGGTCCATCTGTAAGCACTGCTGAGCTCCAAGCTAGCCAGAGAGCTCCTTCTTTTTCCCCTTCTCATGATGCCAAGAGAAGCATATTTATCTTCCATCCCTGCCCTCTCCCCTTCCTCCCATCCTCATGCAGAGTGCAGGAAGATAGAAATGTATCTCTGCCTACAGATGGTGTCCAAAAGCACACATCCTTCAGGTGGCCATTTGTCCCATTCTAAATGAGCGTGCTGAGCCACACTCCAGAGTTTCCTCTCTTTCTTATCGCGGTGCCAAGCTGTAACATCCGACACGGGCACATTTCATGTAGAAGTGATTTCATCAAAATGATTTTGAAAGCATTTTTTTTTCTTTTCTTCTGCATAACTCTGATTCACCGAGATCAAAACTTTACACAGGGATGCTGTGGCTTTGACATCATTTCCATCAGCAAAGCTTTTTTATCAAAGGTATGGAGGAAGAGAGGGGTAACGCGATGTGAAAGAAACTCACTAATGGTCTGGTTCCTAAGAAACCATAGATGTGGATTGGAAAAGGCCTAGATACTCTGAGTTAAGGAGCTCAGGTGGTTCCAGTGTAAGCTGGAGAGAATTCACAAACCATCCATGCATTGAAAGTGCATCATAGGGATAGGTGTGAGCCTTATTGCTATAGCTGCTGCAGGGGGCTTGCTGGAAACACCATCAGACGACAGGAGAGGCTGGGAGCAGGACAAGCTCAGGGACTGCTGACCATGGCCAAGAATTGGGTCTTGGAAGTTCTGCTCTTGGCCTGCTGTGCACAGCAGATTGCACTCCCAACAGCGTTTCAGGAGCAGTCATTCCACTGCATGCAGGGATCTAGGAGAACTGCAGTGCCCTGAGGTAGACAATCTCATGGGCTCTCTTGGATTCAGACTTTCTGAGTCAACCGCTGCTTTGCATGGGTTTGTGGTGGCTGCTCTCCTCCCCTCTTGCCCAGGACATCACTAGGTGTGCGAGGACATAAAAATTGCCTCTCTTGCCCTTTGCCTGAACCAGAGGGCTTCAGTCTTCAAGCTGGAATTCCAGACAGCACCAGCTAAAAAGCATTACTCGGATCCCCAGATTGAAATCAGCTTTAATAACTGGTGCTTCCTAATGAAGCTATTCTGGATTCTGCTTCACTGCATGGAGACCAGGTTTCCAACCTTTTCTCAGCTGAGGTTGAAGTCCTCCTGCAGCTGCTTGGACTCAGAGAAACACCAAACCTCCCAGTAATCAGGACTCTGCTGGGAGAGCTGGCAGTGTTGGGCCAGGTGCTGGAACAGTCCCTGGACCCTCCAGTAACTCATAGAAGACCATGGGGCCAAATGCTCAGCTGCCTATGATGCAGAGCTGGTGGCACTCATCCTACACAGGATCTCCTAAACCTCTTGAGTCATTGAGGTTTTCTCATCCCTCATCCATCTTCATACCCTGTGAATTTCAGAATTTCCCTAGACGCAAAGTGATGCATAGAAATAATAAAGGGTGGAAGGTTTTCCAAGTCCAAGCCGTGTTTCTGGATTAGTTCTCTATTATTAGATCATGCAGGAGAAGAGCTATTATCTTCTGCCTCCCTCAAAATCAGAAGAGGTTACAAATAAACAGTGTCCTTTCAAGATGGAGGTGGGCAGGAGAGTGGAGAGGACAGACAAGATAGAAGAACAGGTCTGGGCAGCCTGGTCCGGTGGTTGGCAACCCTGCATACAGCAGAGGGGCTGAAACTACATGATCATTGTGGTCCTTTTCAGCCCAGGCCATTCTATGACTCTGTGATATGATTCTAACATTTCTTAGGGTTGATAGCATACCACTGCGTTGTGATTGCAGATGGAATGCTCCAGAGACAGAACAGACTGGGTACAGCCATAGCCAGGACAAGGAATGTGTGAAATTACGCAGAGATCACCCTTATAAAGCCAGGTCCAAAAATGTGAGTCTGAGTAGAGGCAGAAATACTAATTAGAGAGCCCCCATTTTGTGCCATAACTAGGGCACTGCACGGGGAGATGCTGATGCAGGTGAGGCTTAACGGAATTGCTTCCTGGGGCATCTATAAATAGGGAAAATGGGGACTCAGCAAAGCAGAGGCACGATGAAAATAAAGGGACACGCTGCCCACTCACTGAACGATGAGGCACTTCAAATGAACCACCTTCAGCTCCGAGAGGCTTGTTCTAGGTCAGCAGGTACCAAAAAGGCCCAGCTGTCATCAAGCACAAAAACAGCACATCTTTCAGGATGAAATCATAGATGTGATAGGCTGCTGCTCCCCGCATGGCAGCGGCACAGGCGCGAAAGCTGGGATGAGTCACAGGCTGGGCTCCTTTGCAGCATTTCACTTGTGGGTGGCTCCATCTGCAGCGGTTTACTTGTGTCAGGGTCCATCTGCAGTGGTGTATTGGTGGGTCTGTTGGCAGTTTGCTCGTGGCTCAGCTCCTTCGTGGTGGTGAGGTTGAGGATGGCTCCCGCTTGCATTTGTCCTTCGAGCGTTTTTAAAGCAGAAAAAGAAAGGCTGGAAAATTTGGTTTGGGAAGGGATAGTGAAGATGCTCCTATTGGTTGGTTATAGCCAGAGGGATTTGAACTAGTGCTCTTGTAATTCATTGCGTGTGTATTGGATGCCACGTGATCTGCTCTGCTTTCTGCCCAAACTTGTCTTGTGCAACTCCTCTAGAGAAAAACCATCCCTGCAGACACCCAAGGTCAAGGAAAAGGGCTCTGAGCACCTGATGGAGCTGTGGGTGTCCCTGTTCATTGCAGGGGAGTTGGACCAGATGGTTTTTAAGGGTTCCTTCCCACTCAAATGATTCTATCATTCTATGACCAAGAGATCCATGGTGTGCACAGCCAACATGGCTCACCATGTCTGCTCTATGCTCCCTACCATCGCCCCAATGGGGTGCCAGCAAGCAGAAAGTTGCCTTATGCACCAGCATGTCCACATCTGGCAGGAGTGGCATAGCATCTTTCTCTCCCAAATACACATGGAGCAGCCCCCTAGCTCCTCAGACATCAGTCACTTCATCTCTGCCTTGCATGGCTTGAGCAACCCTCTATTTAGCCTCTGAGTCCTAATGCAAAGCAGTGGAGACAGCTCCTTCACATGTACCATGTAAATGAGTGTTATTTGGTGAGTTCGGGTCCTCGGGTGAGGCACTTTACCTCCCTCACAGTGCCCACCTGGGTGTGGGTGCATTGGTCATGGGAGGTGGTATTGGGTCCTCATTCACATCCATTGGCAGAAGGGCAGGATGTTTAACTGTGCTTCGTTTTCACTTGGATCAAAGCCCTGGCTTTGGACTCTAATTTAGCTGCACGCTTGCTAACTCAGGGCAGAGCTGCTCTTTTCTCCCCTGGTATTTCCAATCAAACCACAACAACAGGAGCAGCCACTCCCATGGAATATTTATAAGTTGTTTGCAGAAATGTCAGGAAGAGCCAGTGGTTGTATTAACTCACTCTCAGAGCAGCAGCGTTGGAAAGTTATCTTATGTGATTCTTAGTCGTTATGTAATAGTTACAAGTGCTCAGAAATCCCAGGGACATTTTCTAGTTTCTTGACAAACAGCCGTGTGCTGCCCTGACACCGAGACACAAATCAATCACTTTCATTAGATCATTAGCTGTCTCCATCCTCCCCTCTGCCCTGCAGTGCAATTAACACTGAGTTACCTGCTGACAATTAGAGACCAAGCTCCAGCACGATGCAACAACACTGGATAACAGGCATGCTCATCACCACTGTCAGACTTTCAGGCTGACTTCAGGACTCTGGGACTGAATGTTTCAATTTGCTCTGGGCAGTAGAAGTTGAAATTTTCATGTTTCCAATCAAGACAGTGAAATTCTGCATTTTGTTAAACGCTGGTTTTGCTCCTCGCTCCCCCTCCTGCCCAATTGACCTCATTGGAACTGTAGGGATGAATTGGGTGGGGGTGAAGGGGAGACCTGAGAATGTCAGGAATGTTTAGGTGCAGTCAGAGGAGCGTCTGGCTTCTGATTTGCTTCTGCACTTGGAGCATATGACTTATTTCCATGAGAGCTGAGGGCTTTGAACAACCTGAAGAGATCATTTCCAAACCACTGAGTGGCCCAGAAGGAGTGGTTTTTTTCTGTGGGGAAAAAAGAAATTTCCCCGTTAGAATGGTTCAGTAGTTCTGGAAAGATGAATACCTTAACAAATGGGCATCTCAGTTTTCACTGTATGCATTTGAACGCTGGTTGCTCTGAAAGTAATGCCTCCCATTTATTTCCACGGATACTATGACAGATACAAAGAGCACAATAGTTAAAATTCTCAACTACAGAGCAGTATTTTTCAGCATAGCCATAGCCATTAGCTGTGCATTAGGTATGCTTGTCTATGGAGCCCTGCTGCTCTGGACTCCAACTGTAGTCTGATTTCCTGGCTTGGCCTTGGACCTGCCTCATCCTTATGGACCTGCATGGTGATCCCTGGACCTGGTTTCGACCTGTGGATTGACTTCCTGGCTTCATCGTGGAGTTGTCTCATCCACAAGGTATTGCCCTATGATGTGGACTTTTGACTGGACTTAACACCATCTAATGGTCTTTGCTTCCTCATTTAGATGCAGTGGTACAGGCTGTGGTTGGTGGGATGCCTGGCAACCATGGGACCTTCCTCAGCTGCTGGCTTGCCTTCCTGAGGAAGCAGCCTTTCTCTTGCTGTTCCCTGGCACATCTCACCAAACCAGACACATTACAGACACCAGAAGGGCCAGCAAGGTAAAAGGGACCTAGGTGTCCTGAAGCTTTTCAAAGGTATGACCCCAGCCTCCTCCAGAGTCACTGCTTGTAAAACCCTTATGTGGGGTGGAAAAATGCATATTTGTATAAAGGGTGTCTATCAAAGCTTTATACTTTTCAGGTTTGCTTGAAAAAAATAAGAGGGAGGGTGGGCTGCAAACTGTGTGTCAAAGACTGGAAAGAAAGCATCTGGTGTACCCAGGGGTTGTCATAGTGAAGCTGAGCGACACATAATAATGATGAATTCAGAAACTTTCACCTTGATTTCCCTGCCTATTTGAGCTTTGAAGTGAGCTTCTAATATTATGTTAGCAGTTTATTGTGTGTGCTTCATTAAAAATACATCACAGACTTTTTGGAGCTAGAAGGGACGCAAATTAGGTCATCTAGTCCAGCCTCCTGCTGTTCTGCCAGGACTCTGATCTCGCTAATGACTCCAGCCCAGCCCTGACAGGTGCTCGTCTGGTTGCCAATTGACGCTCTCAGCTGACAGAGGGGGACCAGGCTCAATCCGAGACCATTTCACTTTTCATAAAGTTTCAGGTTTCTTGTTTAATGGGGTTTTGTTTCATGTTTCAGTCCACCTGCCTGGCTGGTGCTTCAGCTGTGAGGAAAGAGGTTTTATTTTTCCCAATGGGGTGCAGTTCTCATCTGTTTTTTGAGCTGGACCAGTTCAGCAATGCAGGCATAGGTGGTGTGGCACAGCTTCCTTGGTCTGGCTCTTTCTATGGAGTGGTGCAACCCTCGAGTTTTGGTGGGCCCTCAGCAATGCATGGCTTGCTTCGTCATAGAACAGCTTGGGCTGGTTGGAAGGGACTTCATTGCTGTGGTTGAGTCCCACACACGTGTCTTCCTGCCTAGGGAAGACTCAGCAAAGCTGAGCTGAACTCTCAGCAGCGTTAGCTTCCATGGAGAAGCACAAGTCTGACTCCATGTGAAGCCACGATCAAGAGCTAGATCGCCTAATGATACAGGCGTTTGCATGAAAGGGCAACAGGACCCATCAGCCAAGCCTCCTACTGGCAGCATGGGAGCTGTGTGTGTACTCATGTGCAACTGACACAGGCTGGAGCTGCCAGGTCCTCCTTGGAGAGGGTCTGTGCCAGCTTTCTGCACCCTGAGATCTGCATCTGAGATGTGTCCTGGTGAGGAACGGGCAGACTGTCCTGCTGCTTCTGGAGCAAAGGGTTTGGCAAGGGTGAGCATGATGCTGGCAGATCCAGCAAGGAGAAACCAGGCTTTTTTTGGCCTGAAAGAGCGTTGTGACACAGTGTTGTAATGACTGAGCTCTATGAGCTTGGTTACATCCCACGGGGGGATCTGAGCACGTGCATCCTTTGGGAGCTTCACCTTTGCACCGGGAGCTGGAAACTCTAAGCGGTCTGACCTGCTGAATTTTCAGGCAGAAGAGACTGAAGATGTTCCTGGGTTTTTCTCAGGCTCTGTGCCTCCTCCAGAGGAAGGAGAGCACAGCCCTTCATTAGCTGTAATGACTGCATTTGAGACGAGACCATGGGCCCTGGCTCTGCACTGCTTGGCAGAGCACTGTGCTGAGCAGCCTGGATGACCTAGAAAAACCTCTTAATGTGTTGTTCATTTTGAAAGGGGCAATGGTCTTATCTAATCACAAACCACATCCTTCAGCACCAGAGACTCTGCAGCCAAGTTAACTCAATCAGTAAATCACCATGCCGAGCTATTTAGAGACAGTTTTTAATGGCTGTAGCAACAGGAGGATAGATAATAATAATAATATAGAAACAAAGTGCACTAAGAGGCTGTGATGGGATAACTGGTGTCCCTCCCCACCACTGCAGGGCTTTTGCACACCAGTGCTGCTATATGGGGCTTTGGACTTTCCACAGAGCCCCATTCCAAGTGCTCCTTTTTTTTCCCCCTGTTTGTCATCTCTGCAGCCTCAGAGAAAGTCACACATTTCAAAAGCATGTGAATTTGAGAGGGTGTATGTGTCCTTTTTTTTTTTTTTTTTCCTCTTGCTTTCCCCAACAATCTTATTTTGAGTCTGTCCTCCCCCTCTTCCCTCCTCCAGGTCTGTTTCGCCTTGTGTTAGCCCACTTGGGAGCTGAGCATCTGCACTTGGACTTGGTGTCTCGTGGTTGTGGGACTGCAGGGACGTGCAGGCTGCATGGTAGTCCCTGGGTCAGGACCAGCTGCTCCATCCCTGGGGCCAGGTACCCAGTGAGGCAGAGTCCTACTGCTGTACTGGCCATAGGAGATTCACCAAAGAAGGGGAGCCAGTCCCAGGAAGGGTTCTTGTGTCCCAAGACCCATGCCCATGCCATTTGGCTGGCAGGCTGTTACTAAAGGACTACTAAAGGACATCTGGGACTTGTTCCATGTGTTTCCTGACCTGCATTATCAAAGCTAAGCAAAGCAGAGGGGATAGAAGAGTCACTAGAAAGGCACAGTGCTCACCTTCCACAGACTTCAGACTCTCTAGGAAGGGCTCAGCCCAGTGTTATTACTCACGGGAGAAATGGAGGCTCTGAGTGTCCCAGCTGGAAATGGCAGCAGTGGAGTTTGGACATCCAGGACTAATAGAATAAATATGCAGAGAATTTAAATTCTTAACTAAGCACCACTCAGCATCGTCCTGGAATAAAGCTGAAAAGTCTGATTTTCACTTTTTACTCGTAAACAGTTTGCATTTATTTTCATTTTTTTCCATAACAGTGAAATTTGGCAGGTCAGAGACAGCTTTGGAGATGCTCATCTCCCCACACACCGTAAGGGCAGCTGTAGCTAGAAAGTTGGCTTTAAAGAGTGACCTGGAAGTGGTAAAGCAATGCACACTCCCATGCAGAATTAGGAGCACCAAGGCTGCCTCTCCATGCAGGCTGGCTGTGAAACACGCCTTGGGTGATGAATGAAATGATCTCATAGTTTGCTCAGAAGATCTCACCTCACTTAGCCTGGAGTGCAGCTGGGGTGGAACAACAGCTCTCTTCCCTTTCTTGCAGGAGTTGTTTAATGTGTGGCCTGTTTTGCCCAGCCTTGCTCTGAATACAGCACTCTAAATGGCCTGGTGTTTATTGCTATGTTACCTGCGTGCTTCCCAGCCTTCCCTGAATGTTTTCAAGCCCTGTGTAAAATAGCAAAATTGTTGTAATGCTGTTGCAGGCAGCAATCTCCAGGTGTTTGCAGAGCAGGGCATTTGGAGAGCAGAGTGTGGTGCTGCTTCGCTCTCATCAGCTCAAAGCACACCTGGGATTTGGCTTATCAGAGCAGCAAGCTGCTAGAAAGTTGCTCCCCTTTAACGAGCAGAATTCCTTTGACTTGGCTACTTTGAGGACACCACGCAGGTTAAAAATATATTAAAAAGTGCTACTTTTCATCCCCGTTTAGCTAGCTGGTACAATTGCTCAAGCACTTTTACTGGGAATGGTATAAATACAAATCCTTGAGGGATTAAGTGGTGAAAAGAGGGAAAAGAAGAGCATGGACCCAAGAAAAAATGTCAATGTTCTTCCTTTAAAGGAAAAAAAAAAAATCTTCAGTAGGACTGAAAAGAAGAAAACTGTGTGTTCAACAGAAAGCCTGCTACGCTGATTCTATTTCAGGTTTCTACTGTGGAAGCAAAAGCTTGGAAATAGCAACCTGATCCTTGAGCAAGTCAGGTGCAGGCCATGGCCTCCCATCCGAGCCGTGTTGTGGCTGAGGGACACATTCTGACCCCACGCTGACTCCCTGGTTTACTCCCCTACACTCGGAACCCAGCCGTTACCTTCAGCATCTCCATGGCTGCCAGCTCATGATGCGCTTCTGCTCCTTGCAGCTCAGCAAGCATTTTTCCCCATAGCATCGCTTCTCAGGGCAGATAGGAAAGCTCAGCACTTTGTGTCTTGAGAAGCTGAGTCACAACAGCACTAAAAGCAACGATGAGCGAACCATCTCCCCTCCAAAAATGGCCTTTTGCCCCAAATGCCCATATCTGTATCCTATCAAGGAAAGGGCAGATATCACAGTGAGTGTCATAGTGCTGTTCTGGTGATGGGGTCAGACTTCATCTCTGTGATCTTTCCAGCCTTAATTGTTCTCTATGATTCCATGATTCAATGTGTTTGTGCAGATATCAGTTTGCTTCTCTTTTCCTCAAGTTTTCACCGAAAATATGGCAACAGGAAAATGCTAGATTTCACACACACACACCAAAAAAAAAACCAACCCCAAACACTAACCCAACAGAATGGTTAATTGTAGTGGAAAAGTGCAAATCCTGGGCGGTTTCCTTTTCCAGCACTAAGGGAAAATCTTGCAAAAAAGTTGACTTCTCCTGCAAAGACGTGTGAGCTGTGCTATTTTTCAAGCAGCTGTAGCATGAGCTCATATAGGCAAAATAGAAACGTAGCCTGTGCACCGGGGGCGAGAGGCATCTGGTGAACAAGAGCAGATTGTTACACCAGTGAAAGGCATTAAGATTCAACAAGTGAAAACTGACAGTCTTGAGAAAGGAGCGTGGAGGGAGAGGATCAGGTTAATTAGCCTCCCAGGAGAATCGGAGGCCACAAGCTCAGCAGAACTTTGTAGAGGAATTAATTAAAGGTTTGCATGTAGCTGAGCTTGACGATAAAAGAAGAACGAGAAAATAAATAAATAAACAAACAAATAAACAAAAATCCCCGCTGCAAGTTGCCTATTGCATCCTGACACACTGAGCTGCTCCTGGGCTGCTGCCAAGCGCGCACACAGCCCAGTGTTTACACCTTGAAAGAGTCAGTGGACAGGAGGGAGAATTAATTATGAACCCAACCTGAAGAGCTGCTGCTCCTATCCGCCCCGGTGTGTGGGCAATGTGGCAAGAGCTGGTGGGCTGCCTCTAAGTAAAGCTGGATGGAGGAGATGGGGCCAGGGCACTGTGACATGACTGGAGGGATGTAGGGATGAGTCGGACATCACTTGTTACCGGAGTGTTCTTGGGGTCAGAGCCAGGATGACTTGGACAGCAATGGGTCTGCTGAGCATAGTCCTTGCAAAGCACATTTCCCAGCCCCTTATGGGTTGCCCATTCACTGTGCCCATGGCACTGTTGGGCTGCAGCAGGGTTACGTCAGCATCTTGCAAGCAGGTCGTGCTATTGCTGGAGTTCCACAAGACTTCCTATGGAGGAGCAGCGGCAGGGAATATGGGGGCTGGGTCCTGGGTCACTCCTCAGGGCAGAGCTAATCCCTCTTTGGACTGAGTTCCTTGAACCTTGAAGTCTGAATATTGGTTCTGCACAGACATGTCACCAGGCTCAAGGACCATTGTGTACAGCGTGAATAAAGCAGGACAGACTGACATAATAGCTGGGTTTTATGGCACTGATGTCTCCCTCAGCACGGAGCTGACAGATATAGCCCATAAAAGGCTTAAGGGATATGACATCATATTCTGTTTTTAAACATTAGTATTGGGCATTACCTAATCTATGCTAAATGGGTTGGGAAGTGACAACAAGCTACAAAACACAAATCAACACAAAACTGTCATCGAATGAGACATTTCTGTCGGGATCTCAAGGAAGCAGTGAAGCCTTGGTGCTTCTCAGTGTTTCTATCAATTATCTAAAAATAAATCTGAAATTTGCAGATGGCATGGGCTGGCAGAGTTGCATACAGAGATAAGAGCAGGCAGCTTTACAGACTTAGCTAAAATCCTGGATGAGCAGGACCACTCAATTAAAATGTGTTTTCACACAGGCAGATGAGCTTTAGCTGGTTTGGTACAGGGCAGACACAAAGGCACCAGCTCTGACAGGGACATGCTGAAAGTGAGAGGGCTGGCCATCATTCCCAAGGCAGCAAATTGGGGTAAGATTTAAGAGGATCAAGAAGAAGATGAAAAAGGTAATTTTAAATCTATGTAGGGTACAAGACCATCAGATTGGTAGAAGGATGCTTTCCTTTGATCTTCTCTGCTTAGTGAATCCCAAGAAATCATCAAATCATGGAATTACTAAGGTTGGAAAGACCACTAAGATCATCCAATGGTCCAACTATCAACCCATGCCTGTGACTGCCATGGGATTACTGTTGTCTCCCTGAGCACCATACCTGCTGTTACTGGTGGGCAGACAAAGGCCAGGTTGTAAGCCCACAGACCCGAACAAGCTCTTATTTAGGGCATTGCAACCTCATGGCCACCTCCCTTCTTTGGACAACCTTGCATTCTCATTGCTGTTTGGGTTATGCAACCCTCTTTAGGTAGGGATCATAGCGTGGCTTCAATACCCCAAATCCTGCCAGATGGCAGTGGAGGGGTTGCACGGTGATGGGCTGTCTGCTATTAGATGCTCTGGGACATTTATAGAATTATAGAATCATTGAATCATTTGATTTGGAAGGGACCCTTAAAGGCCATCTGGTCCAACTCCCCTACAACATACAGGGATACCTACAGCTGATCAGAGCCCCTTCAGCCTGACCTTGAATATGTCCAAGCAGAACATTTCAGAGGTCAGTACCCAAGGTATCCCCTGCCATTTTCTCTATGGGGGCCACTGGAGAGTTCTTCTATCAGTCTTGGATGCATCAGGACAGGCTCTCACAAGCACTGCACTCAGCCTTACCCTGCCATGAGCACTGGATTTGTCTCTGGCATTGATGCTCAGAGTGACAGCGTGGCTGCATCTGACTCTAGAAACGTTCCTTGGTGTGTCATGTACCTTCATGATGAATTGAAATCCCAGTTCTTGACCCTAAAATGCTCTCCTACCTCACCTGCCCAATGCAGTGCAGAGTGAATAGAAAAATCAGGCCTTGCAAATCTTCCAAGTGCATAAGGACACATGCCATGAGTAGCTACATTGAGACAATGAAAGTAAGACTTTGCATCCAAACTCCTAAAACATGTCTTTTTTCCATGAAATAACAGGACAATGCACTGCAATGGGGGCTGCTTAGAAAATAAGAGTGTGAGTGCTCTTTCAAGCTATAGAGACAAAGAAAAAGGAGGCGAGGCCAAAGGAGAGGAAGGTGGAAATGTTCCCACAGGGGTGTTGGTTGCGATGGCTTCAGTGGCAAAGCTTTGCAAGATTGCTTTTCTCAGAGATCAGTGCAGAACTAACGACACAGCTAAAGAAGGAGATGAAATGATACACAGCTACTGAGATCAGAAGGAAGATAAACAGATGTAAACATCTCAAATGCCTACAATAGCAGGATTTTGTTTCTGAAGGTGATGAAGAGAAAAAAAATCTTACCAGCAGCACTGAAGCTGATTGAAGGTGAAACAGCAGCCCCAAGCCTCCCGAGATGGGGGGATTTATTTAGAAGACAACCACAGGCAAATATGCTTTTTTTTTTTTTTTTCCCCTTGCTTTTTGATGAGGAATATTGCTGTAGTCAGCTGAAGGAGGGAGGGAGAGAAGGAGGGAGGGAGGGAGGGAAGGAGGCTTTGATCATGCTTTCGTGGAGCAAGAAAATCTGCTTTGAATTCTGGCACAAGCCAAATCCCAAGAGGGACTGTGTGCGTGATGTTCACTCTGGTGCAGAGGCCCATGTTCAGAAAATGGGAACTCTCCTCTATCCCCTCCTCACATCCCACAGCTAAAATCCATGTTCAGAAAATGGGAACTCTCCTCTATCCCCTCCTCACATCCCACAGCTAAAATAGCAATGCATGGGCAATAGAGCACCGATGTCCTTGCAGTGATCCTGCTGACAATCAGAGCAGTTAAAGGTAGCTGCCCAGTCTGAGCTGGCCCCAGCAGAGAGCCCAAAGCACCAGAGGATGACCTGTATGTATCACTGTAGTACCTATTTTCACTGAATCATAGAATCACAGAATGGCTTGGGTTGGAAGGGACCTCAAGGATCATCAATTTCCAACCCCCTGCCACAGGCAGGGCCACCAACCTCCAGATCTGGTACTGGACCAGGCTGCCCAAGGCTCCATCCAGCCTGGCCTTGAACACCTTCAGGAATGGAGCATCCTCAGCCTCTCTGCAAAACCTGTTCCAGCACCTCACCGCTGGAACTTTCCCCTGACATCCAATCTAAACCTTCCCTCCTTTAGTTTAAAACCATTGTCCTGTCGCTGTCTAACTGCATAAAAAAAAATGATATTCCTATTCCTCATTTCGTATTATTTTTTATTATCACATATTTTGCGATAAAAAGAGCTCCCTCCAGGCAGTGAGCCAGAGTTGACACAGAGGAACCCCAGGCCAAACTGCAAATGTCATCTGATGTCATAAGAACCAGGGTTTCCTCCAGCTCCGCTTTTTGAGCTCTGTGGTAAAACCACCATCCAGGTAAGGTCCTCTTTGTGACATGGGGCACATCCATGGCAGGAGCTCTTAAACCAACTGACCATGTCAAGAATAGCAGTGGGATCAGCAAAGGTCTGAAAAGAACATTTTCTGCGTAGGTGTGGGTCAAAAATAAGTTTCACCCATGAAAATCGCCACTGAGTCCTTTGAATAATGAATGTCATTAGATCTGTCAGAGTACAGGAAAGATCTATATACAGAGCTGGAACAATGTGGTGAGAGCAATATGTGATGATTTTGCTGGTTTTGGTCTATTCTAGCAAACAAGAGTGTTTGTTTAGACGACGATAATTGGAATAGCGTGAAAAAATTCCAAAAATAACTATCTTTTTTTTTTTTTTTTTTTTTCAGGAAACTGTTTCTCTGAAGGAAATTGCTCTTCAAGGAGTGGCACTAATTTTCAATTACTTTTTCATTCCCTGCTTCTTTTTTAAGCACGGTGGTTGAGAAGCAGAACTTCTTCTCAAGACTTTGAAGTGCACAATGTTGTGTGCAGATTTCTCCTCTCTTTTGTCACCAGAAAGTCTTCTCCCATGTAGATGTTGACTTCCTTGCTCACGGCACCCAGTAAAATCAAATTTTTTCCCAAGGACAGCTTTCTCTCCAAAAAACATTAAGAATCACAATAATCTCAGAGAAAAGCTTTGCCTTTTGAAAACAAGTTCACCTCCACCTGCCCAAGGTTTTCTTATTCTTTCTGAAGTGGATAAAGATTTAATGAGAGGAAAAACCATGAACTCTGTGTAGGAAACCAGAATCTTCCCATGAAAGTAATTCTGAAGAGACTTCTTTTGCATTTCTTTTTTTCCCCTGAAAATACAGTAATTGAAAAAAACAAACCAAAAAAACACAACCAACCAGACCTCTTTAGTTTCCTTAGCAGTTGTAGCTCTATTATTTCTCTGAGCCATCTTGGAAGATTTTTCTCAGACAAGATGGAGGCAAACTAAGTTAAATTTATTCCCAGCACCTGTGCAGCGTGGCACAGAGCCGTACATTCTGTGATAGGCAGTGGAGATAATTGCTGTGGCATCCTTCCTTTTCAGCACAAGCTTGCCCTAGCATGGTAGCTTTCATCATGGAAATAGATTTCACTCCCTTTGCACGGCTCCATGCATGCGCTGCATGGATCCTCCAGTATCCAGGCCAGATCCTCCAGTATCCAGGCCAGCTGGGCCAAAACACAATCTTCTCCTCCTACATCTTTCCCCAAGGCCTATTGGTGTTGCAATTCCATGCTATTGCATGTAGAATGTGGGTTGACAGAGTGGGAAGAGAAGGAAGCGTGTACGTTCCAGGGAGCCCAAGCTGACGCTACCCCTCTCTCCATATCCAGCTCTTCCACATGCAAGCTGATGCATTTCCAATTTCTGCTGAAACTGGCCCTTCTGCCAGCAACCTGCTCTGCCCTCAGGCTGCCCATCCCCAGGGTCCTGCACCCCAAAGCACTTGGCTTTGCATTTGGCTGAAGCTTTGTTCTCCTTTCATCTTGCCTTCATCATTTACAGCTCTCATTTGTAGCCAGCCAGCACTTCCAACCTGACAATTAACGGCTGCAATTAAGAGTTGCAGAGGTAGGTGTTTCCCCTCCAAAGGGACCCGATGTTTTCCATGCTGAACATGAGATAGATTCCCACTGAGGGAGCTAATTTGTGCTACTAAATTAATGCAGCTGAATAGTGTCCTTGTAATCTGGCTAGCTAAATTTGGGATAGAAGTCTAAAAAGTTGCACAGTATTTAAAAAACCTGCATTTCTACCTCTTTGCTGACATCCCAAATTTCTGCCAAAAGTGAAAAAACACCTGAATTTTAGATGACAGGAGCACTGACTCTGCTCTTAATCAGTTCAGAAAATGAGGAAAACGATGAGGAAAAACAGTAGATACCCAGTAAAGGTCTATTTAAGGGGAGGATTGTTAGATGAAAGGTAGGGATATTGAGGTTCTCTATAGAACACAGCCACAAAAGTGACAGTACTAAGTAGACGGTGCATTAAGATGTTTCTATTGAGCTCTTTTGGGTAATGATGGAGTAGTAGAAGCTGGGAAACAATGGATAAAGATGATCTGGACCTGGATGGAAAAAAGATATCAGCAAAAAAATCAAAACAAGTTGTCAATTACACAGTGCATTTCCACTGATTTTTAATTCCCGAACTCAGAAATGCTGCTGGTGTTTAATAATGACACTTTATTCCTTGTGCAGCGAGTGCCAGTATGAAATTAAGGGTGGAAATATTTATTTAACAAATACGACTGTGTCTCAGCCTCTGCGGTGAAAAATATGTTTAGATACTGCTCTGCTTGTTGCTAAAAGTGATCTAATGTCATAAGCGAAGCAAGAAAAGCCTCCAACAATGTCTGTCTGGTGATGAGAAATGATTAATATAATACCTGCTGGAACAGCTTCGAAGGCATCCCCAGGACAGCTGGATGGATTGTACACTACACAGGGATGTAGCAGCGTGCAAATAAAACAATGAAGAATAAGGAAGTGTTATTGATAGAGATTATTTCTCCCCTTTCTTGATCATAACAGTTTTATATCTTTGTAAAAATGAATCCTCGACTGTAATGTGGTCTCTGGGAGTTGTATTTATTCTGTTTATTGGCGTGAGGAACTTATTGTTTTGCATAAATTATTCATGTGAATTAGACATGCTTGTGATACTCACATTATTTGTATCTGGAGGGATGGGTGGTAGGAAGCCACTGTCGTACTTCTATTTATTTATTTGTTTGTCTTGGGGAAAGTGATTGGGAATCGCGGGGCATGAGAAAATCCCAACACTAATGTCATCCTGTTGTGCACTCCATCAAATGGCTCCTGGCCACAGAACAGTGAGGGCACTGGGGCATCTCCATCACACGTCACTGCACTATGCAGTGCCTCCCTATACCAGCACTGATGGAGCTCCATGGTTCTCCATGGTGGCACAGCAAGGGCTCTCCAAGCGTCACAGCCACGTGGGAAGAATGGCTTTCTAGTTGTTTTTTCATCCTCTCAGAGCAGTTTACCTGACTGAGTCATGGTATTGTCGTGTTTGGTGATGGCAAAATTCTTGTGCAAGTCAAAAATATGACACAGGTCACTTCTTCCCAAGCCCTGACTGCTTTTACCTTCCAACGAGTGGTAAATGGATTCGCCTGCTTCATTCATAAAAGCAGTATTAGCTACTCTACATCTTTTTGTCTTTTAGGTGAGCACAGATGCTTTCTTGATTTAAGATCTCTGATCTCTGCTGCCCTGGATCTAATATTTATTTCACACTTAAACGCACTAACTTCAACGTTCACCTCTCTACCACTATTCCACCCACCCTCCTCCAGATCTCAGAGGACCATTGCTGACTGCGAGAGGCTTCACCTAATTCTTGAAGGCTAAAATTCATCACTGTCAACAGACTGCACGTTACCAGCCCATCTCACTGCTCACCAGCCATTATTGTCACGCTCCAGCCCAGAGGTCGAGGCATTTCTCAGGGGAGCAAACAACCCGTAGTGGTTGCACTTTCCAGTGAAAACTCACACTTGAGACCTCAACACCGTGGACACTTGCTCTTGTCTTTCTTTTATGCTCACATTCGATGAAAAGATTTAGAAACTGCTGTGTGGCCGAAGTGCAGATGTTCTGTGTGCAGTGGGTGCGATCCTTTTTTGAGTGCCTAAGAGCTTCTGTCCAGGATAAAGAGGACATTTCCCCTCTTCCCTACAAAGTCCAAAGTTCATCTCACAGCATTTAAACATGGAGGATTCAATGCAGATACAGCGTTTAGGTGAAGATTTAACATCCTGCTGGAGTATCTGTTCTTTAGCATAAAACAAAAGCTGGAAGGCAAGTGCTCTCTGACTGGGGGAGATAGGAACAGATAACATGACATACCTTCTGGTTATGAGTTTGTAACTGGGAAGCACAACTGATGATGCTCTCCATTGGCAAACTCCAGGCAGGGACATCCCATAAGGTGGGTAATAAACCTTTGGGATCGCTCATGTAGCCATGACCCACGGTTCACTCCTCAGGGTCACACGTTGTCCTCAGCTTTCTGGTTTGCTGCAAACCACCTCGCCTCTGTTTCCCTCTGCAGCAATTATTTGCCCAAAAGCCTGTTTCTTCCTTAATAGGACTGAGTTTTGAATAAAATAATATTGAAGTGCAGTACTGATCACAGGAGATGGATTTGGCAGCGGTGCTGTGGAGATGGATCCCATGCAGATATTGCCTGAGGTGATCTTTCTTTCCCAGGACTGTTGTTTCTGCACAAGCTGTCCCCAAAGCAGTTGCTGTATTGTGGCTTTTCTGCAAGTGGTAATTCAAAAGACCTGTCTGACATACACTTTTTCAAAGAGTTCTTGAAATTTCTGGGGTGTTTTTCTGTCCACCTGAGCCATGTTCTTGTCCCATCACAGCTGGACCCTCATTAATCATTCCCCAACGGAGATGAACTCAGCAAGCTACAAAAATGCAGTTGCTGGGCAGCCGCTCTTGCTATTTCACTCAGAGCAAAGCTAGAAATTCCTCTGGTGCTTTTCCTCCAGCTGGTGGATGTGTTTTCTGTACCGTATCCAAATCTCACACCTGCCCAGCAGCGTGGTAAACACAACAGCCACGTCCAGCCCGATTTGGGTGAAGAGCAGAGAAAGCCTGCAGTGAAGCTCTTATGGCTTTATTACAGAAAGAAAGGAGTGCCCTGAGAGCACATCAGGCACCAGACTGCAAGGCAGGGGCTGGGTGTAATGTCTTAGCTGTCAATAACAGAGCGGATCCATCTTCCTCCAGAAGGCTGGGTAGCAGGGAGTGAAATGGCCAGGTGCTTTGTGGCTTGGTGAGGGAGGAATTGAACACCCAGACAAAACCCACGCATCACTGATAACAGAAAACAAAAGGGAAAGAGTAAGGTGGCCTCAAATGAGCAATATGCATCTTCATCCAACTAACACACGGATGTGCAGCTAGACACAGACTGCAAAGACTACACCTGTCATGGCTGTAACACTTCCCAAATGACGCCACAAATAACTTGGAGATGATTTCAGATAGTCACCTAATGGAAGCTCACTCTAAGATAAGGAAACTAGGAAGGTGAGTATGAGTCATAATTTCATTCATAGGAAAATACTAACTGGAGAGGTAGAGATGGTGTGATTTCTGCATTAGCAAGAATGAGGTAAACTACTGGATCTGTATCTGATATCCACGTTGTTAAAATACATTGTCAACAGGAAAAGATAGACAAAGACTCGCGAGGATGAGTCAAGGTTTGGAAAACCTACCTGCCTGTGACAAACAGAGGGGTTCCATCTTTCAGTTTATTAAACTGAAGTTCATGACTAATATAAAAATCCATCCACAGTGTGAAGATTGCTGATAGTAAAACAGATCAGGATCCAGTGGTAGGAAATTGAAGCACGGAATACTGAACATGAAAATGATGCACAAATCATAGTAGTGTTAGCAGTTTAAGAAGTGCTCAGCTTCTGGCTAGAGTCAGTAAGGAATTGGGCACGTTGTAGCCCTGTGATGTGCACATTGGAAGTGCTGGGTGTCACAGAAATCCTGAGCCCCATGGACCAAGATTTGGGTGGCTCCAGAGCCCAGAGTTGCTAGCAGCCTGAGACAGCAGTTTAGGAACAAAATTTAGGATACATGCTCCTGTATTACACCCAGAGGCATGGCACCCATCCTTCCTCATCTATTGCCTTGGTGGACCCTAATTCTTTGGTTGGCTTCAAGAAGGAGGAAACACTAAGTCCAAAGTTCACATCTCAGGAAAAAAATAGCAAGGTCAGGAGATCTCGTGGTGTGGATGGTCAGGCTGGCCTACTCTAAATCCCAATAATTGGGATTGTACCCTTCTCAGAGGGTACAGTGTGCTGCCAAGTACCCTCTCGCCACACATCACAAAGGATTATTACCTGCAGATCCCTGATACAGAAGTTAAGGACAAATGGAATAAGGAAGTGCTGTCCCAGTCTTGCAGCTCCCCCATGGATAGCAGTACAATTCACAGAACCACAGAATTGCCAGGGTTGGAAGGGACCTCAAGGATCATGAATCTCCAACCCCCCTGCCACATACCCCCCTGCCCATTCTCTTCCTTTTGAGAGGTAATTTGCTTCCACAGATTGCCTCTGTCTCTGGAGAAGGAAACTGTACCAGAGGGATGTAATGGAAACCGCGATGGAAATGCATTTTCTTCCTGTTTTCTGCATGTCTGATTTACATGCACTCGTTGAAAGAACTGTCAGCAGCAAGAGTAGAGCCGTCCTCCAGTGCACGTACTAAGAACTGCCCACCAGGACATCTCTAAGAAACGATCACTATTCAATCACCAATAGCTTTGGGCCAGAATTGCTGAATGAGATCACTTCTGTCATAAATCTAATTGGGCACAGCACCTGAGAGAGGTGCTGGACCCTCATTCAACGCCTTCTCAAAGGGTTACACGTGTTTTCCTGGGAACACAAGTGACAGCAGTGATGTGTGGTAGGGATGCCATTTGTTTTCCTTTACTAACCTCTGCCCATGCTTTCGTGAATCGCCAAGCCACGTACAATCTCTGAATCACAGCCCCATCTCTCTTTCACTGCTTCAGGAAAAAAAGCTCAAGAAATAATTAACTTTACCACTTCCTGTAAAATCACTTGTTTTTCTTGGCCCTGGAAGGCAGGAGCTGGTAACACTGTCTGTGTGTTAGTGACAGCTCAGATCTTTTGCCTCCTTCTGCTGTTGTTGCAAATGGAGGGCAAGATTGCCTTGTCTGATTGTCACAAGCAGAGATATGCAAGTAATTGTTTTCTTGGTTTGGCCAGCGATCCAGAAAAAAATAATTGTTTGAGGTTGACCTGAAACCAGAACTTTACAGAATTTTTGGTAAAGTGAAACAGATTGTACTGGGTTGAAAGGTCAGATGAAACACTTCTTCTGATAAGAGATGAATTATTTTATTTTAGGGGAGTTCTTTCTAATCTGACACGAGATGGATGGAGAGGGGAGTTTTATTCCATGGATTCTCACCTTGCCCACACTGGAAACCCAGAGCTACAGACTGGATGCACTCAACACATACCAGGCTATGAGACGGGAAGGACAGAGCCTTATTCTGCCAAACTTACCTAACGTGCTGAGCTCTTAATCATAGGAATGGTGAAGAGCCCCTTTTGATGCACAGGCACGTGTCAAAGTGATGGGGGCTCTAACAGGTTTCATCTGCCTGAACATCAATGCAGAGCAGAGATGTCTCTATTTGAGTAATCATCTAGAGTCTCATTATGGTCAACAGTGAGAAATCATCTCTGCCAGAAAGCCATCCGTCTTGCTTTCAGGGAGATACCTAAGTATGCAAAAGCAGTGACTTGCATGCTGAAACCTGTATTTCTTCTCTAACTTGTGCACACGCCTAGACTGTAGAAGTACAAATTTGGACTGACAAATATCTCGTTCCCTTATTCCTTCCTTAGATTCTAACTTTACTCCTGCAACAACACAGGGCAGATGCCTGGAACTGCAGTGGGTGCAGATGTGAGGGATGCATTCCCCCACAGCCACGCCTGGATGCTGCACACCCAAGCATGCAGGCACCACCTTCTACATCTCCAGTGTCTGACATTTTGGAAATTGCTCTACTGGAGAGCTGTCTGCTGGTCCTGAGCTTCTGTATCTACTCAGCTTGAAAAAGGAGATGAGAACAGAGAAATGAATGCAGCTGGAAACCACAAGTACGCATTATTTTTTTCTTTCCTTCCTTTTTTCCTTATTGTACTCCCAGGAAATGAAAACGCTCTTGTCTTCCTCCGTGAGGGGAGTCTCACAAGAAGAGAAGGGATCTGCTCTGTTCTACAAAGGCATCTTTTGGGGATAGTCTTCCCTAAGCTGGAGCCTCACCTTCCTCACTGTATAATCAATGAATATACAGGTGTTATAATTATGAAATATACCAGAGAGTTGGGGTAAACAGGTCATTATACCAAAAGAGAAGAGAGAGAGTGCTTACCTGTGTCCTGAACTCCTGTAAAACTCCAAAGGAGGAATCACCAGAAAGTGACCCTTCCCACCTGGCAGTCAGCTCTTAAATGGGTCTAGGAGAGCTGCAGCCAGGCTCCACCCCTTCTGGTAGCACAGGTGAATTGCCTTCCCCTGTGCTCCCATGGCTGATTCATTGCTCGTCTCACGTGATCAATTAGAGGTTCAGGCCATGATTCAGCAGTTCCCATACACTCACATGTAATAAAATAATTTTTTAAAATGCATATTTTAATTTTTCAGAATGGAAGAGACTTTAAGAGGACAAAACAGTTATGTATGGAGGATGTCCGTACGTGTGTCCTTCAGTTCCCAGCACCAACTACCACAGATTTCATCATGAAAGGACTTTACACTTGAAAGGAAGAAGAAAGGAAAAAAAAAAAGAATTCGGACTAATTTGCTGACTAAATATTTACTAAAATAGAAAGCAGCAATAAAAGTTAAAAGCTGCCTGAAATTAAGATGCAAATTGGAGAACTAGAAAAATGCGAAGGGAGAGGCTGAGGTGGAAGATTTTACTCCATCCTAGCTTATGAACGGACCCAGATTTTTCATAGAATCAGATTTTTCTTCAGGACTAAAGCAGAAATAAAAGTGAAATTTTGGAAAATTGGAAACTCGGAGCTAAATTTGTTTTGGGTACAATCAAAATGTGTTTGACAGCCCCCAAACATTTCAATTTATAATTGGAACCGTCTTTTTTTTTTTTTTTTTTTTTGGTTCCCCCAATTAACCCAAAACTATAAAAAGCACAATTATTGGAAACCAACGAGTGTGACGTTGCCCAAATGTCTTAATAAATGCACGAGCTGCAAAACAAATGTGGTTTTGAAAAACGTCTCTGTGTTGATGCATTTACATTTTGACTGAATGAAAGTAGCCCTACGAAATTTCAGCCAATTTCCTCTCTGATATTCTGCCTCCTTAATGCAACCATTTAATACTGATTTAAAGTCTGTGAAATGAGGAGGATGAAGAGCCGATATTTCTCCGTAACCTTTTATTTTTTTTCTGTTCTGATTTCAGCCCATTTGATCCAGAGCATCACAGATTTCAGTAGCATAAGGGATTTTTTTTACATTTATTTTCATAATTTAATGTTTGTTTTAGAAAAAGGAGGGGAGGGAGAGCTGCCAGGGCTTAATCATGCAGCAATCTCGAATCTTTCTATGACTGGGGGAGGAAAGGAAGGTTTGGCATCTTTGCTGCAGTGCTAATTTACATTGAGGAGGATTTTTACCCTTCGCAGCTAAAAAAGATGAAGTGCTAACTTCCAAAGTGACATTTTGGAATTTGTGTGGAGGTTCTCACGCTGCCAAGGCTGCAGTTAACGCTCTGCCTGTTTCTTTTATTAAGCTGAGGATGGCAAATTTGTCCAGAGGGACAAATGCTGGGGGGTTTAATATAGGGAGAGGAACTTATCCCTGCATATAAATTGATATCGTAGTGTTAGTCTCCACTCTGGACGCCCGGGAAGCAAAGGATGCTGATCACCAATGCAGACGTTCCTCTGCTCTGCTCTGCAAAGCAGGTACCTCTGTCCCCTCCAAAGGGCATTTCTCACCTTTCTGAGCCAAAACCAGCGAAGACAAACAGCTGTGCTTACCTGCAGGGTGGCAAATGCTCTAACCTCTGCAGATGGGGCTGTTTCACATCTCTGTGCCCTGTGTTACAACTTGGTTTCTCAGCTATGCTGCAGGATATCTGTGTGGATGGCTAAGTGATATTTGGGGTGTGTGCACAGTGAAACACGTCCTTATTCTATTGTTCTGCCTGGGAAAAGGTTAGATACAGCTTTTACGGCCAGGCTTCAGGCTGTGATTTAAACCACTTGTGCATCAGTGTGATGCTGGTTTGCTGCATGGTGCTGCCTTCATCCCACTTCCACAAGCTCCCAGCTTTTCTTAGCACGTGTGGTCAGGAATATGTATTAGTGTGTATGCATGTGTGTGTCTATGAACCCATGTGTGACAGCAAGGGGAACATTCTCCTCTTCTGTTCCTGCTGATGCAGCCCACTCTCCTTGGCAGTCTCCTTGGAAATGGGGAAGGCTGAAGGCTCAGGACAGCAGCTTTAATAGTCCAGGTGTTTCTTTCCAGTTACAATTCAGGAAGCATTACTTCTCATTGCATGTTAATGAGGAGCCTGAGCAACGTGAAATGCCAGCATGGTGTGGCTCTTGCAGCTCCTGCTCCTGCCAGCCCAAGCCCTGTGCCATGAGTTTGTGCATTGCACTCAGCTCATGGGTTGGAGGGGCTCATGTGGAACAGTGAACTGTGGTCATTTCTCCTTCACTTCCACAAATAAGCACAGAAAGCTCCTCTGATATTACGTATTGTTGGGTTACAGGCTGTGGTACAGCAGAAAAGCATGGTCTTGGGTAGAAAAGGAGCTCAGAATTGTGTTTTATATTCCCTGATAGAGGGTAGAGTTTTTCCCAACCTTTGAATTAGGGCTTTAAAGCTTTTTAGAAGTAATGATGGGAAAGAGAAGAGGGCCAAGTGTGCTGTGGCATCGGGAACATTAGGTTCCATATATAGTGCTTATGAACTCTACTCTCAATCCACTCCCTCCCTCCGTGTCCCTCAGGTGAGCTGGGTCTGAATGTGGCACACACATTGTTTCGAGGCCAGGAACATGTCAGGTTTGGATAGACATTTTCCTCCCCTCTGCTGGAAGGGGTTGGTTGCAGGAGGGATGTCATGGGGGGTTGCACAAGAGGAGAAGTGACATTTTCCCTCCAAGGCTATTTTGAATTTATAGGGAAAAAAAAAATCCCAAACTGAAAGACAACTACACAGGACTCCTTAAACGCTTATAAAAGCTCCTGTCTTCCACACGCCTCAGTTCCAAGCCCAGCCATGGTGGGAAGTCCAGGCAGATGATGTAGCTTGCTTGTTTCATGCATGGCTGATTGAGCTGCCCCAGCTGGTTGAAGGACACCTTGAAGAAATTGTTTTTGTATTCTTCTCATCGGGACATCATATTAGTTAAGGCTGGTCATCTGGCCTTGCATGGGAAAAGAAGACAAAAGAAGGCAAAGCCTTCATGGATCCTCTTCAATTCTTCTCGGTCCTTCAGTGCTAAGGAGGTGCCACCAGCAAACCTGCTGCAGACCTAGAGGAACCAAAAGGTGACCTAGGTGTGGAGAAGCGCTCAGGAAGGCAAGGAGATAAGAGCAAATCTGTTATTTCTTTGCACCAGGGTATGGAGACATTCCTTCACTGGGACATTTGGATAGCGGAATAGACAAGTCAGAGCAACAACCTCACATTGAAGTGTCAGCAAAGGGGATTTGAGGATGAATTGATTAAGTGAATAATGACAGGACCAGATGGTATTCACACAAGCACTGTAAAGGGGCTCAGATATGAAATTGCTGAGCTGCTCACTGCGGCTTGTAACCTATTGCTTAAATTAGCCTCAGCGCCAAAGGAATAGGAGGTGGCAAATGAGATGCCAAGTTTTACAACCAACTCCAGGGGAATGTGGGGAAGCAGAGAGCAGAAAGTCTGACTTCCGCACTGGGAAAAGTGGTAGAGGTTATAAATTAGCAGTCATGGATGTAGAGTGGGAAGAAATCCTTCAGACATTCATTGAAGCTCTTTGAAGGAACTGACAGGCATGTAGGGAAGGGTGATCCAGCTCGATGTACTGCACATGGATTTCCCAGATGCATCTTTCATGCTCTCTCATTAGGAGATCCTCAAGAGCTGGCTGCTTTCGTGTGAGTGGGAGCATGTCACAGGTTAAAGGAGAGGAATAAAGAGCAGGAGTAAGTGAAACCGGCTTGCCAGTAGAGTTCCCCAAAGGTCTGTGCTGAGATTTTAATTGTATGATGTTCCTAAACTGCCTGAAAAGCAAGCAAATCGAAAGGAGACTGCATTTGCATATGATATTCTCTTCCTCAGAGCAGCCAAATCTGAAACAGTGAAGAAATGAAGCAGTATTTGGCCATACAGAAGGGCTGTGAGCTACGTGGCGCATACCAGTGTTATAAAGGCAAAATAAAGCACATGGGGAGATCAATCCTTCCTACATTAGTAGCGTGGCAGGCTGTAAATGGACTCTTGCTGATCAAGGAGAAGAACTTGACATCACTCTAAAGGCATTAGCACACTGATCAGCGGGAAGTGAGGGTTTAGGATAGTTTAGGAAAGGGCAGTGAGGATTAAGAGAGATACAGGTCAGCTCTCATGGGAGAATAGATTCCTTCAGTTTTGCAAGGAAAGGATTTGATGGCAGAGTGTGGCGTGGGGGTGAAGCCAAATGCAGAACGTTTGTTGTCACCAGCTGTTGAGGCAGGGTTAGCCCAAATTGCCTTAGATAACACCAACGTGGTTTTGTTTCAGTTTTAACAGTGGTGCTGGGAATTGTCATGTTATGAAGTGTGACAAATCCAAACTTCCACAGTGATGGAGGCACTACTGATGGGATCCAGCTCATCACCTGGAGGGCTGTCCAGGACCATGCTTCGTAGTCCAGGGAAAAAAGTAGGCTTGGGACACGGTTCACCAACACTTCCATCAAGCAGGATCAGCTAAATAGGATACAGCTATATGATACCCCTTGCAGTATGGAAACAGTCTGTCTGTGATTTGACTGCATGGCTTTGAGTGTGTTGCTTAAAAGCAAAGCAAGCAAAATCCAACTCTCCAGGTATGAGGCATGATCTCACTTTGGCTCCGTTGCCACAGAGCAGAGATGGCAACAGTGCCTACAGGTATATCCATCTTGTAACCCCACGGTGTTGTAACTGGGGTGGGGGTGATGGTCAGATGGGGCTGTTTCCCAAAGGACGGTGACAACCCCCAGCTCAAGGGAGCAGCTTTGGTAGAATCACAGAATCGTGGAATCACTTGAGGTTGGAAAAGACCTCTAAGATCCCCAAACCCACCCCATTCCACCATTCCCACTGATCCCTCAGTGCCACATCTCCACAGCTCTGAAACACCTCTAGGGGTGGTTTCTAAACACAAGTGACATTTTTTTTCTTTCTGTGTCCACAAGTGCACGTGGTAGTTAATGCCACCAAAACCAAAGGACGTGGACAAACCCCATGGCTGAGGTGCTCAAACTGCTGCTAGCTCTGCACGCCATGCAAGACCTCAGTCCAGGTGCATGGCTGCTTCTACTTGTCATAGTAGTCAGGGACTTGCAGGGGCTGACGCTCACTGCAAATTGAGCTTGTGCTGAATGGACTCCTGGTAAATATCCTGATACAGAATCTCATTAGCAAGCACAGCACATTACCCAAGCAGCAGCAGCAGTAGCAAACACAGCAGCCGCTTCTCGGGGATGTCAGATTAGCTGCTTAGCTTTGTAACAAATACACCATGGTTCATTATCTTTTATATGAATCCACCTCTCCAGTGCTTCTAAGATCTTGTGAAATGAGCATTTATTTGCTTTTTGCTCACGCGGCACCTAATTCTCCAATTACAAGTTTGTTTCGGAGACCCCATACACAAAGCCTGAGGCCAAAGCCTTCTGCAGAGGGCATGGGGCTCCCAGCTGGACAGGAGTTTGCTTTGACAAGGCTCTTTTGTAAAGCCTTTCGTGGCAGCATGAAAGCGTCAGCATTTTATTCAGCCTCCCCCATCTTCCCTCTCACTACAAAGTGGGAATGGGGAGGATTTTGCTGATGGAAGAAGTCAAATTAAGAAATGAGCAAACAGCCCTTTTGATGATAAGGAAGGCTGAAATGTTGCATGCAGAGCACCCATGGGGTTCATTCCTTGCCCGGTAAGGATATCTTTGTGCACTGCTTTGGTGCTCTGGGAACTCATCCTGGATATGAAAATAGGGATAGATGGATTAGAGAGCAAGGAAACCTCTGAAAAGCTTAAAACCTATTTCTGCATTTATCACGATAGCGTCCGTAGGAAACAGAATGGTGTAAAGTGGTCTGATGTTTAACAGAGATTTACCTGGTACAAACAGGATAGCTCATTCATTGCAATGCACCAACACAAAGGCATGCCAATCAAACATTTATAACATGCTATCAATTATTCCTTACACGGAACAGTGGCCAAAGGTTTATAGCAAAAAGAGCTCCTGCAGACCCCTTGCATTAATATGCAACTAATTTGATAACGATTAATATTTGAGGGAGACCATTATACTGATCCTAACAGCAAGTCCCAGCACGTGCAGGAAGTCTATGCGCCTATCTGCAGTCCGTGCAGGTAAGGCTTTCATCGTGCTCAGAAGAGGGAAAAAAAAGAGTAAAATAAAATAAATAAATAAATAAATAAATAAATAAATAAATAAATAAATAAATGAGGGGGAAGAAAAAAAAAAGAAAAAGGAAGAGGAGGGGAAAAAAAAAAAAGAAAGAAAACAGCTAGGAGGGGATAAAGACCAAGAACTGCTTAATGACCTCTTCAGGGACTATGAGTGTTTCAGAACAAATTCAACAGCAATGCCTGTGATGTGCGAAAGAGGGATCTTGGGGGAGGAGAAGAGGGTGGCATTTGAAGTGGGGAGAGAAAGGCAAGCACTTTGTGCCCAGCCTGCTTCTGGATGGAAAGCTGGATTCTTGACTAAACGAAATTGATTTCAGAAAGCACCCGATTCCTGTGAGGATACAAAATCATATTCTCAATTGAAATTTTTAGGCAGGAAAACTTGAGGGTTTTGATGAAAAGTCAGCTCTGAGAAATAAGATTCTATCTGCAGCTATTTCCCTCCTGATCCAATATTGTTAGAGCTGGTTAATATTTCTCCGTTTAAGCTCTATTTTGGTGGAGAATTGAATATTTTTACGAAACCACTTATTATTTTTGAGAAGTTTCTCTTTTTGCAGGCTGGGATGAACACTTAACAAGAACATTTCAGATAAACCCTCCTTTTTAATTTTTTAATGAAGAACAGAAAATGCGTGGGGAAACATTAAAATCACTTTCTACCATAGTTTTCATTCAAAGGAAACTCATCACTCAGTCAGCCCCGAAAGCAAGATTTCCCCAGCTTTATTTCCCTCTCTAGGCTGCATTTTCTTTAAAGTTGATGCTGCCTGAGAACAGAGAAGCCCCCAAATCCCCTTGCACCAGGCAAATCTTTGAGGAATCATTGAATATTCCAAGCTGGAAGGAACCAACAAGGATTGAGTTCAACCCTTGGCTCCACGTAGCACCACCCAACCCCAACCCCTATGGCTGAGAGTGGTGCTCCAACGCTCCCTGAGCTCCAGCAGCTTGAAGCCATGCCCACAGCCTTGGGGATCTGTTCCATGCCCACTGCCCTCTGGGGCAGCACCATTTCCTAACCCCCATCCTGACCCCCATGCAGCTCCATGCTATTCCCTTAGGCCCCGTCTCTGATGAGCAAGGGAAGTGAATGAGGCATGTGAAGTTGGTACAGCTGCAGTGTAAGCTCCATTGATTTTTTTTTTTTTTTTCCTATGAGTTAACCGAAAATGACTCGTTTTATTGTCTTTTCTGGATTATTTGGTCTTTCACTTGATGATAAGGTCAGGCTCTGCTCTGGTGGGCAGTGCAGCAAAGAAAGTTTGAAGGCTCTGTCTGACAGCTGGGAGCGGTGTGGAAAGCTGACAAACACAGGAGAGGAAAGGCTAAGACATTTCTTTCCAGATAAAACAAGAGCTGCAATGCAGAGATGTCACTTCAGGCAGCCAACAGAAAAAGATGGAGAAGGTATGGCACCAGAGGTTGGCATTCATGGAGAAAGTAAAGGACAAGAGAGGGATCAGCTGGTGAGAGAAGCAGAGGCTGGGGAGCATGAGAAGTTCTGGGGTCTGCTCAGAAATGATGGCAAAATGCAGTGGTCCTACACATCATTATGGTCCTTTTCAACCCAGACCATTCTATGATTGTGCAAAGGGAAAGGCACTGAGGGAGCCTCATGGCGAAATCCATTAATACTTGAGCGAGTTGGCTGCTATTGAACAGGAATTGAATTTTACACCATGACTGGAAACCTCAAAATAGACCTTTTCCCTTCCCAGTGCATCAGAGATCTTGTCTTAAAAGGCAGTATTGCCCGCTGGATGTTGTGGGGGAAGAAAAGGGGGAGAAAATAGACCTGGGAGCTCCTCTCCCATGCATCTCTCCAGCCCTTTATCTTGCCTTGGTTCCTGGGTTGCAGCAGAACTGGAAAGGCTTTTTTTTTTTTCAACCCACCTCCCCCCCCCGGTGTTGGGAGAGAGGAGAATTCCCACGGGATGAGGAGCCACAAAATTACAATTTCTGATTCACTGCCTGCAGTCAACTTAGCATCCTGCTGCTTGTTAGAGAAAAATGGAGGAAAAGATATATATATAAAAAAAAGGCATCATCTGGCTAGGTGTGCTCTCCTGGGAGCTCCTGCCCTGCCTTCCTGGCAAGATGCGGAGTCGGGGGAGTTCAGTTCCACTGATGGTTTGGGCAGGCAGAATTTCAATCTAAATCAGCTTGCTAAGCAGAGCAGGGGGATGTTTATAATGGGACTTAATGAAGCAGAGAATCGGTGTTGTCCTCTGCATCAAAGGGGCTTCCAGTTAAGAGGAACGCGAAGCTTTTCATTACCAAATGAGCGCAGCAATACCCACCTGATAATCTTTGGCACTTACTGAGCAGTTCCTCACTTCAAACGGCTTTCTGCCCCAGGGAAAATCCTAGCAGGGCTGCCTGGAGAGCTTGCCGTTTCGTAGGTGCCTCAATGAGGGCATCAAGGCCATGGGCAGCAGCTGTAGGGCTGTGGACTCATCCACTGTTGCTAATCAGTCTGCTGAGCGTTTGAGCCCCGCTTGCTGCTTCACCCCTAATTCCATATATCCAGTTATTTTGCAGGTACTGGCAGTGTGCACAGCATTGCACAGCTTAAAGGTTTTGGACTGGATACCTACAAACCCGTCCATCCATCACTTGCCATACGAGTTCCCAAATTTCTGCTACAACAAGATGGTTTTACAAGGGATTCTTCCAAGGGATAGGTCATGAAGAGGGGCTTTGGAAACAGCCTCTGTCATAGAAATATAGAGTCATTAAAGTTGGAAAAAAACCCTAGGATCCCCAAATCCAACCCCAACCTACCCCCACCATGCCCACTGACCACATCCCTCACTGCCACATCCCCATGGCTCCTGAACACCTCCAGGGATGGTCACCCCACCACCTCCCTGAGCAGCCTGTGTTGCTGCATCACCCCTCTTTCAGAGAAGAACTTTTTCCTGATATCCAACCTGAACCTCCCCTAGTGCAACTTGAGGCCATTCCCCTTGTCCTGTCTGTCCTGGGCCTCCTCCCTTTCACCTGGATTCAATACCTGCTGAGAAAGCCTTATCTCTGAGGGCATATTTTCTTGCTGCTATGCAGTTCTCTTGCCACATGCAGACTGAGCTGATACTTCTGTCCCATGTGTATAAATAACACAGTTTTCACCTGTATCGAAGAAACTTAAATATTTATGATCTTGGGGAAACATCTCCTTAATGAATCTATAGAGGTGAGAGAATTACTTCTGTGGTAGATTATACTTAGCATATTTACTAAGGGATAAAAGGATAAATTTATTCCTTCTGATAAGGTTAGTCAAATGAGGGGCCTCAGGTGCCCTGTTCTTCATCACATCCCACTGCATGCCCTACCTTGTATCCAGGCAGCCCTGTGGGATGTCTGCCATCCTTTTCCACGGCAAAGGGCCACAGAGCTCTTCTTCTGCCAGGCACCATATGGAGAAAATCTAGTGTCTTCTAACAGCTTCTTTCCACTGTGTTAGGAAGGAACTCCACTGAGACTAGACATATTTCTCCTGCCTCAGTTATGCTCATGGGACACCACCTCTCCATCTCCCAGTCTTGCCATAGCTATTAACATGTGTATCTGCATCGTTCCTCCATGGTCTCATTAATCCTGCCCAGCACTGTGCATGGACAATATCTCTCTGTCTGCTTGCCACTGTGGGTGGATGAATGGAAGAATGGAAGGGTGGATGGGTAGCTGGATGAATGGCGAGATGGTTGGATGGGTGGATGGATGTGTGGATGAATGGATGGAAGGATGGTTGGATGGTTGAATGGGTGGATAGATGGGTGGATGAATGGATGAACGATTGGATGGATGGGTGGTTGGTTGGATAGATAATGTATAGCTCACAGCAACCATCACCTGCACTCGTGGTGCCAGACTCCAATCTGACCATTGCTATCTCTGCTTCCAGAGGAGACTGACTTGGTGCCCAGCAGCACCAACCTTTGCAGCAGTTCCAGCCAAATCATTTCCTGAGCGTCACAGTGCAGAAGTAATGAAATGGAATGGATCCAGCAGTTTCCCACAACTTGCCTTCAGACTGGCTGCACGGGAAGCACAGAGGAAACCTGCTGCCCTTGATGCCAGCACCCATCACCCCCCATCAGAGGATCCTTCCTGGTGAGGTTGGCAACCTGCAGAGAGAATGAGTTAACACAAACCCAGCTTCTTGTGTGTCAGCTGTTCACTTTTGGCCAATCCATCCTTCCCTTAATGGTGATTTATTTCACAACATCTCAGCAGAGGTAATTTCCATATGGCACAGACTGCCAGAGTGGGCATTTTTCATGATATTTAGAAGCCAAGTCACTTCAATTTGCATAATATTCAAATGATTTCTAAATGTTGAAAACAGTTCACAGGAGAAAAACAAAAAGGTTACTCATAAATTCCACATCTTTTCTCCTGCCTCTGGGTGCAGGGAAGCTGGTCATGGCACAAAGGGTGCATCTTGGGTTACTGCTGGGAGAGCAGCAAGTGTACTTGGATTCTGGTTTGTTGGTTGGGGAAAGCTGGTGGAGAGGGAAACATGCAAACTCATCTACACGTGCACAGCAAGGGGACGTGCATCAAGTTACTGCTGTCAGCCAGAAAGATACTTTGGTCTGGGAATATGGCAGTGTTTCCTCCAGCCTGATGTTGATGACCCCAAGGGCTTCTGTGGAAATGTGAAGAGGGAGCCAAGAAATCTGGCATCTCACCTTACAGCTTCTGCCCAGGTGGACAGGACCCCATGTGCATGGGGAGAGGACTCTGCTGGTCAGGAGCTGCCAGAAACACAACTGTTCCATACAGGACCCCAATTCAGGGCTGAGTGCTGTGGCTGATGGGATCTCAGCCTTGCTCCCCAGAGCTGGTCTCTGCAGCAGACTCTGCTCCAGCAAACATTCAGTCTTCCTTGAGTTCATTCCAGGATGGCACAGCACTGTGCATTATTTCCACTTAAGTAACCCTTTTCTCTTTGTTTACCTTTGGCAAATATTTGCAGATTTAGTAGCTCACATCCCTGGGAGGGATTATAAAGAAATCACTGTAGCCCTCTGCCTCCCATGCAGCATTCATAGCTGAGATCTAATAAGCTCAAACCTTTCCCATGTAGAGCTTTTGCCTTCACTTTACCTTAAGTACCCCATATGCTCCCAGTTGCCTGTGATTACTCAAGAAGGCTCTGTAGATCCTGGGCAGAACTTATCCCTTGATTTAGCTGAAATGGTATAAATAGGAAGGCAGGGAAAAAAAGACCTTGTCTATTTATACTGCAATTTCTTTTCATCCCATTGGCTTTGAAATAGATCCAGAGTTTGTTTGCTTTTTAATTTTTTTGCATTAAAAATACATAAGATCCAAGTGGTTGGTGGTGGTTGTTTATTTTATTTTATTTTATTTTTTTTCATTCCTTGCCTTTCCTCTCCCCACCCTGCCTGTGGTCTTTAGGCATTTTCACAGCTGGTGGAAGAGGGCTCTCAGCTGGGGGCTGCAGGCAGGGTGAGGCTCTGATCCACTGCTACTCCAATGGGAAGCACCTTTGAATATCATCTTAAGCATCATCTCTGTTCTTCTTTAGCATAACTGTCTCATCCTTAATGACTCTGTTCTTTTTAAGAGGAAGCTTCATCTGGGAGTTGTGTGCAGTCACTTAACATGCGCTGTGCATCTTGCTGACTCTGAGTGTCTCTGTGATCCCACAGAGCCATAGATGGTGCAGAGCAGAGACCCTGCATGTTTCTCACCCTGCTCTTGTCCTCTACAAGGCACCACTGGTGGTGGGCAATGGGGGATGCTCTGGCAGCACTTGAATGCCGGTGACCTGAGGATACTGCAATACCTCCTTCACCATCTGCTTTGAGGATCCATTTGTGCTGTGCACATCCCATGCATGAAGGCACAATGCACTTGGCATCACACTGGCATGCAATCTGACAGTGGTTTCCCAAAATACATTCAGTTTGCAGCCCCATCCTGGCCAGGATGGTCTCCTGCACTCTACAGCTTGCTGGCTACAGCCTTCTCATCTCTTTTTTTCCCATTCTTGACTCTCTCTGGGGAAGGAGCCTCTGTTTCATCCATTTAGACCCCAGTATAGTGGGATCTTGGACCATGGTTGGAACGCTTGCATGTTCTGTGAATACAAATGTAATTAATTAATGAAAATAACCAGTGGGAAGACAGAGCTCATTGCTAGAGGGGCTGATTCAGTGCAACAATATTTCTTTTACTCATTCCAAGCTCTTCAGTGCAGGAAGCTGCTCTGTAGCTGGCATGGATGTCCAGAAGTATTTCTACCTAGTCTCAGCATTAACCTCTTCAGTGCTGGATGTACAAACCAAGTGGAATCCCAACTGCCTGCCTAGTTGGTGGGTCTTGAGCAATGACCCTCAGCACCTCCGGAAAGAGCCACGTGGCTCCGCATCAATAAGCCATCATGCAGGGAAAATCTATCAGGCAGCTGCCTTTTAATTAGAAGATAGCTAAGTGCTACCTTATGATCCACAAGGTGATGCATATTTAATAACACCAGCTCCCATCTGCTGTTGCCTAGTGCTGTGTTTTAGGAAGTGCAGACTGGAAAGCCCTCTTTGATGTTTCTTCACGCTGGCTGCTCTTTGAAACAGGAAAAGCACAGTAACTCGTTGGCCACAGGTGCTTCAACCATTCCAAGAACAGGGGAAAGCCATTTTGTGAAGGAAGAGCCCTCAGCTGGTCGTGCAATGCATTGGTCTGTCTGCTTTGGGTTGTAAACCCAGAAGTATCTGCAGTCGTGCTCATGTTCCAGCCCTTGGCAACAGTGCTGGAGGTATTCTTCTCACAGTATTTACTACTTGCTCTTCTGCCCTGTGTTCTCCATGTAGCTCACTAGATATTTCCATATCTATCTTCTCCATTTCCCGACCCTCCCTGAGGCATTTTGCAATTTTAAATTACAGTGCTTTGGCACTTCCTCCCTTTCCAACTCAGCGCATTTTGGTGTCACTGAGCTGCTCTCAGTATGTTTATTTGTCCTCCTGGGATGTCAAGAATGGGCTCTGCAACGTTCAGGTAAAATCCCAGGGTGAGCAGCTGTCCATGGAGAAGCAAACCCTCCCACCTGAATATGAAGCCATGCTTTAGAGCAAGCAGGGATTGAAGGAGGAAGCAGCTCTCAGCAAGAGCAAACCTGACTGCACTGATTTTCATTGTCTGACATGAGAAAAATGCAAAACAACAGCAACAACAACAAAAAGATAATAAATAGCTGGAAAGCGATCAGACTCAGCATTTCTGCAATGTGATGTTAGTAATGTGGGCCAAAAAAAAAGCTCCACATTCCAGTGATGCCATACCAGTGTCCTGCTCCAGCACAGGCAGGTGGACTTGGAGCTTCTCAAAATGGGACACTGGGATCATTCCAGATGACACAAACACAGCTGGCACGGACACTTGCTCTAGGAGCCTCTTTTATCTTGCAGGGGTGAGGAGCAGGCCCTACAATGAGCTGACATAACCTGGAGCAGCCCTCCAGATGTGTTGGGGACACTGGTGACGTGTGGCTACCCATCCCATTGCAGCTGTACTGCTGGTGTCAGCCCTGTCCTCTGCTGCCACGGCCCTTGAAACCAGGAGAGTAGCATCTACAAGGCAGTGATCACTCGTAGAGAGTGTTCTGTTTGCTGCTGGGATGTTCCCCAGGCAAGGAATTACTCCATCATCTCCAACCTGTTGCTCCCAGTTGGCCAAGTGGATTCTGCAGCCCAGGATTATGCTCACACCATTCCTCTGGACATCCCTACCCCCAGGAGCCCAGGGGTACCAGCAACTCAGAAGAACCAGATGCCTAATTGCTCTGGATCTATCCATTTGGAAGGACAGGCACAAGCAGCTCCATAGCTAGCCAACAAAGGATGCCTGCAGGCTTCATTTGCAGGAACAGAAACAGATTTCAGATGGGATGGAGACAGCCAAGAGGCTGACCGGGGAATTTGCTAAATAAAATATTTTCACCAACCTTGTTTGTTTGTTTATTTTTGTCAAAAGTGAAATGCCTTGCTGGAAAGTCTCCATCAAACCTGAACTGGGAAGACTGCCAATGTCTGGGATGGGATCTCCGTTCAAAACCAGTGTGCTGGGGAGCCAGTCTAAAAAGCAAGAATCTTGTATGGAGGATTTGCTGTGTAGAAGGAGCTCAGTGCTCCAGTCCCTTCTAGAGGATTACAAGTTAGGTCTCTTCAGTCTTATGTTATTGCTCCAAGCACTGGGCAAAAATTTATTGTGGGTCTGTCACTCATTTGTTGAAAGTTTGCTCCTGGACCAAAGAAACTGCTTTCCCATGAATATTTTATTGCAACTGATCTGTTCTTGTGAAAGATTTTGCTATTCTCTATAAAACAAATATGTACTGTGTCAAAAACTGATTCAGTACAGAATTCCTGCCTGTTCTCGCTCCTGTTTCCACTGTTGCCTACCTGGGTCCCACTAGACTCTTGGAGCTAATCCCAAGCAATGGGATTTGTCTAGGTTTATGCCCTGACCTATTCTTCCTTTCCAAAGTAGATGAAGGGCCATTTCACCCTTCACAGAATCACAGAATCATAGAATGACTTGGATTGGAATGGACCCCAAGGATCATCAAGTTGCAGATCTTGGTTGCCCACAGGCAGGGCCACCAACCTCCAGATGTGTTACAAGACCAGGTTGCCCAGAGCCCCATCCAACCTGATCTTGAAAGACCGTTAATTAAGTCTCACCTTCAAAAACAGACTGGAAAAGAAGAAATGGACCATTTCCTTGCATTGTATGCCCACCTGGCTATGAATGCTGCTGTACCATCAGGGCTGGGTGAGAGGAGATATCCTGGAGGCACCAAATTGTACATTGTGGCTGCACACTTTGCTCCATCTCAGCCCACTGTGGGAGGGAACTCAGTTAACATTTCAATAACAAATCTCCTAAACTTGGGCTCCCCGTGAGGCTGGCATTGATCACTGATCCTCAGAGCTTCACTCTTCCTTCAAATCTTCCCTAGGCTGGAGAGGCGGCTGCTTATTGATATTCAGAGGCAAACATTGCAGTCTTTCAAATGCTGCCAGGCTTTATGAAGAGCTGTTAATAAAATGGGTTTATCCAGCAGCAGAAGCAAACCAAAGTGCAAAAAAATGGCTGGGAGGAGGCAGAAGGAACATTTCCTGGCAATCATGGTCTTTTCCCTACACTGCCCTCAAGATCTTGGCCTGGGATTGCTCAGCAGCCAGAATTTCAAGGCCAGGTTGTCAGATTTTGCATGCGAGCAAAGAGATTTTGAAGGGTTTGGATTGAGCCATCACCAAACGTTCAAGATCTCTACTCCCTTGGGCACCATTTACTTAAAAGTTGCTCTCCGGAGAGCAAGTTTGCAGCTATCCTTCAAACAGTTCTCCATCACTTGGGCACATGAAATACTGAGGAAGCATTCAAAGCTGACATACTACAGCTGGGGCAGAAGATCAGGCACCTTCACTGTGTGCTCAGCTCAGAGCACTGCAGTTGGTAACTCAGCATCACTACAAAACGCTCCATTTTCCGCACATAGTTTTGCAGAAAGAGCATCACATCTATGGGTGCACCTCAGGGCCTCTGTACCACGGAGAAACTTTCAGGGCAGCTTGGTTGTGTACAGTCTTTTCCCAAACTGCTAACATTTGTCTTCAGTATGAGGGAAAAACCTCAATCTTTTAAGGAGCCTTAGGGAATTTGTATTGCACCCTTGGAAATAAGCACACGTTTATGCTTAAATATGGAAAGATTTAATGAGTAATGCATTGGACAGCATCCTACCAGCACGACCCTCTGGCATTTCTGTTCCCACCTTAACCTGTTCTGCACCCACATTGACTCACTCCCTGCTCAGATTATTCACTGGTCGCAAATTACCATTGCTGAACAGCTACAGTTTGAATTTCCCTTTCACAGCTATCAACTTGGAAGAACGTGTCAAAGATAAAACAGGCTTTCCAGTAATGACTTAAATCAAGGCACTTCCTAGGTGTTGACAGCAAGGAGGAGGAAGGAGGTATACTTGGATACTTGGCTCTCAGCAGCTGGAAGAGATATCCAAATGCAGCATCTTTCTGCAGTGCAAGAAGTGCTGTAGCTTCCCCCTCACTGAGTTCTCTGGTCACAGTGTTGCTTAGTGTCTGCATGGGGAGTGCAGGGGCCGTGGTGGTTGGGTTGATGGGCTGAGGGGCAGTTTCCAGAAAGGCCATGCGATGCTCACACCTCTGCAGGTCTGACATGGGTGCCATCTGTTCCTCTTCAATCCTGGGGTGGATGGGTTAAGTGGGTGACATGTGCTTTCATCAGAAGAATCATAGAATATCCTGAAACTGGAAGGGATCCATAAGAATCATAGTGTTCAACTCCTGGCTTCACAGAGGATCATCCATAAGTGAGACACACGAAGAAAATATAAGAAGAATTGCCCTTCTGTTCCATACAACACCATGCTGTAAGAGACTGCATTTTTACAGGATGCTGAAAAACAGCATCCTACAAAGAGGAGAGGCGGGGAGTGTGTGGTGGGGCTGTGTGTGTCATCAAAACCCCATGCTCTGTATTACATTTGGATCCTTTTGCCATCGCAGTCCTTGCTTTCCTTGACACTGGCATCATGGTGCAGTCATTACAGAGCTGCTGCGTGACAGTTGCTGCGTCTGGGGAGCAAGTTACTTGATTTCTCAATTTGGAAGATCTTTAGGGATTTGGTGGCAAATGGCTATTGTTTACTGAAGGTCTACAAAGGACATCAGCAAAGATGCCCACAGTGTAGGGCTGGGATATTTATGGGAATGTGGCACTACAACATAAAGAGTTTGGGACGCCACAAGACACAGAGTGACTCATCTTGCTTCGTAAATGACTTTCAGCATTCTCAAAGGTCTCTGCTGTTTGCCTTCACTTCTGGAAGAGCTGATGCTGTTTACATCAGTGTAAAACCCTCAAGAAGGGTCATGAGGAAGATGAGGCATTTTCCTCCTTGCGCAAGTCCTCATGGCCAGCCCCCATTCTTTCGTGTCTCACAATAATGCAGAAGTGTCTTGACATCCCAGCCATTCTGTTTTGGACAGGCTGAGAGGCATTAACTGCTACAGGAGTGGGAAAAAAAAGCCCTTCTGATGGTAATCCTGGTGATGGCAATGGAGATCCTGGTCTTGCATCTGCTTTGCGTCCCTTGCTTTGTGGCACTATGCTAATACTCAGCAACTCAGCACAGCTCCAGTCCACCATCGGTTGAGGGCTGAGGGAGGGGTAAAGAGGAGTGGAGATGACTTATTTTGTCTTCCAGCCCAGGATCAGCTCATTAGCAAAGAACGCTTTGTTTTTTTAATGTCTTAAAGTTCGGGCCACAGGAAAGGTCAGTAATGTCTGGCAGAAACTCCCTCCTGAGCCTACCCTTCAGCCAAAGCACACGAATAGCTCGAGGACATGAGAGGTCACATACATAGTAATCAAATGAGCATTGCATATAGAAGCCCTCAGGGAGGAAGGCTGGGGTGTGCTGGGGACTCTGCTGCTGTGAGAGGACAGGGTGTGCAGAGGACAGGGGCAGAGGGAGTGGGGAAGCAGATGGGGAGGAGGAGGGCAATGACTTGACAGGAATTATGCAACGCGTCTCATGCTGTGGAGCAGTGCCTTTGACCTGGCTCCTCTCAGAAACTTGGTTCAATTTGCACGTTCCCTTTTGAAAGGGCGTTTTCATTAAAGCTGTGCTGTGGCTGATATGCTGGGATAGGCAGCTGAACACTCTGACGTCCCATGCTGGACTCCTGCAGCAGACAGCAACGTAGCATCACTCAACAGGACGTCAAGAAACAGATAGATTGCTGCTTAATTATTTATATCTCTTGCTCTATTATTAAAACTTGGGCTTCCACCTTCTTTTTAAAGATCTCAGAGCATGTCTGTAATATGACAGTTTTTTTCTTTTTCTTTTTCTTTTTCTTTTTAATTTATTTTATTTAATATATATCTACATGTCATATTCATCTCAAGGGCAGTAGCTGGGAAACTGACAAGAAGGAGGTGGGTGCCATGTGCTGTCTGCTGAACACAGAGTTGGCCCTGGGGAAAAGAGTGCCCATTCCCTGGTAGATATGGGGCAGAGACACTTCCAGCACATGCACAGGAAAGAGAAAAGAGGAGAAGAAAGCAGAACGTGAGCACCCATTGGATTATGTGTTTCTGGCAGCACGTGGGGCTAGAGCACCGTGGTAGAGAACTAAAAGGGAGGTTCCTCTGCAGGAATCAGTTGCTATTCTCTACCAGGATGCTATGCAAAGCAAATGCATCTGGGAACATTTCCCCATGTCTTCCCAACCTTCCTCATTCAGGCAACCAAGCTACCAGGGCAGTGGAGGGGCAACCACTGACATAAGGCAGTAATACCAGGCTTGGGAGGAGTGATGAGCTGTGCATCACATTTCTGACAATATTTTGTCTCCTAAGTACCATCTTTCCCAACACAAAACCTCTTATCTTTTAGAATTTGAATGGGATTGAATCACCCTAGGAGCCTGCGCTGGAAGGGATGTCCAGATGTCATGGGAGGACTGTCACCTCTTTTGTTAAGCCTAGGACAACTCAGTCGTTCATTGGTAGCTCCCCACCTATCTGAAGCACTTTAGACTCTCTCTATCTCAACACTGCTTCAAGCAAAGGCATGGGGAAGTGTTAGAGCTGTTGCAAGAGTTTCTTTCCCCTCTCTTTTCGTGTACTTGCAGTGGGATGCTTCCATTCCGGACCACAGTATCCCAACTGCTGCAGCGTATATAATCCTCTTCTGCCTTTGTTTTTTTCTGTGGCCTGGCTGAGTTTGCCTCCCTCTAATCACATCCCTGCTGCCTACGATGAGGTGAAAGCCTGTTTGCTTGTGTCAGCAATCTGCAGCAACCGCCCCTCCTTCAGAAAGTGCAAAGATATTTTAGGCATCTCCAGAGGATGCACTGGGAGCCCTTCTCAGGGCAACAAGACACCCTCTATAATCTGGCTTTCCTGTAATGCAGTTATAAATCCCCTCCCCACATGAAGCATCTCTAGGATATGTCTCCTGCCTGCTGCTGATGCATCCCCCACAGTGCTGCACTTGCATCCACCTGCTCCCTCCCCTCCTGCCTTCTGCAGCCTCCTCCTGCTGCTCACACCTGCCCTCGGGCCACTGCAGCAGTTCTAGCAACAGCCACCAGGCTGCTGTATTTCCCTGGAAATACAAGAAGAGGTCTGAATATGTAAGAGGCCTGCCTGGTGTCTTGGAGGAAGGGCTCTGATGAATAATTGTGAAGGCAAATATTCCCATCCGCCCGGCGCACTGAGCAGCGCTTTGCTGTCACAGCCTGCATGGACACAAATTAGAAAATGCCCTTCAGGAAGACATTTTTTTTGCTGTTTTCTTTCCCTTCCTTGCTTCTCAAGAGCTTATTTCTTGGTTAATGTGCACTTCGGATTTATGGTCCATTCATACTGAGCCCCACGTTCTGGTCCTTATTGTTGAGAAGGCCACATCTCCAGCACGATGCCTGGATTTGTGCACCATTCCCCTGGTTTCATGCCATGTTATTGTCCTATCAGTAGTTTTTAACCTAGAATGTGACCTTGGAAAGCCCTGATGAGCAGAAGTGCTGCGTTTCGGTCCATTTGGTCTAAACTCAATGCATATCAAACAGCACGGTATACACGAAAACCTTTAGAGAACTTTGTTGAGCAATAATAATGCATTTTGCTAGAAACAAACATTAAGCAACTTTGTGATTAAACTTTTATATGTTAAGCATTTAAAAAAACAACAGCTCGAGTGAGCAGCATGTGTGAATGTTGCTCAGAGATAAGCCAAGAATCCGCTATGAATATGTATCGAAAAGGCTTCGTGGTGCAGCTCCATCATAAAATCTGTGTGTGTGAGGTTGTTTGACAAACTAGCCACAGGAAGGGGAAAAATATGCCAGAAAAAAAGATTACAACCATGCACTTGGTTGAGTATATCCATTTGAAAGGCATCAAGTGATATGCTTCTCTGAAAGGGGCGTCGTATGGGAATTTTGGTGGTAAACAGGCACAGTGTGTGTGACATTTGGGGGCACTTAAGATCAATGTCGCTGCTGTTGGAAACAATTTTATCTTTCCTTGCAAACACTGTGATTCGAATAAGCTTGCTATGGAAACTACAAGCTCTGGCCCAGATCCTGCCAAACGTTCTGCATGCAGACAGCAGGAACGGGGCTTCCCTTCTGAGTCTGTCTTCATGGAGATCTGGGGCCCTGCAGAGGCAGAGGGAAGGACTCGGGTGCACATGGATGCTCTCCCTGGGTACCACAGGCTCAGGGCTGGGGGCTGAGGCAATCCTTCCTCGAGGCACTGGCACAGGCTGCCCAGTGAGGTAGCAGAGTCACTGTCCCTGGAGATGTCCAAGGGATGTGGAGATGTGGCACTGAGGAACACGGTCAGTGAGCACTGTAGGGGTGGGCTGAAGTTGGACTTGGCAATGTTAGTGGTCTTTTCTGACCATAATGACTTTATGATTCCCTCAGCACCCACCCAGCAGCCAATCCTTTCATCCCACCCCACCTCTGTCCTGCTTACCACCACCCATGCGTGTGTGAAATCCTCTGTGGTTTGCAGCAGGTTTAACTTTTGCTCTGATATTCGCACCTAAAGTAGGGCAGTTTTGCCTTATCCCTGCAGTGAGCAGTTCCTCCCTATGTAGGTTAATAAGGTTTTCCTTCATTATTCAAACAGGGTTGTTTGTTTGTTTACGTTTCTCCAAGAATATTTAACAGTGTAAAATGCTACCAGGAGCAAAGAAAAGAGTAATTTTATAAATTTTAGGTTTCTCAGGAAAAGAAAAAAGCGCAGGAAAATGATACCTCCAAATAAAACAATGTCTAAGGCAGAATGAAGTCTTCAGAGATGCCTTCGGTCACTCAGAACAGCATAAGTAAAGTTCAGAGTTATCTCAAAATCCTCTCTGACCTTTGAAAGTCAGAAAAATTGAGGACTTCAGCCACCACCCATCGTTTAATGTGCACTGTGAGTCATGGGATAAAGCCCTGTGTACCAGCCTGAACGCTGCAAAACCCATGAGAAAAGCTGGGGGATAAAAAGCAAAATGTAATGCTGATAAGTGATATTACGGCTATTACTAATGCTCTGCTATCAAATAGAAAGAATGGAGCTGAAGTTAACAATGATGAATAAATACTGGGACTTTGACATAGCTAAGGAAAGCTAAAGATAGTTCTAATACAGCAGTAGCTACTAGGCTAACAAAAAAAAAAAAAAAAACCAAACCAAGAAAGATTAAAAAATGTACCCGACCAAAAGTAGGTCTGGCAGTCCACCAAATCATTTAGTAGATAGCAGTGATGAAATCTGCAATGATGGAGTAAAACAAGCAGAAGTATTAAATAGCTGCTGTGTTTGGAGAGATGATGGAAGAGGCTGCCACATGGCATAGAGACTGAGCTTCTCTATCCCATAGCTGCTAAGGATGATGCTAAATGGCAGCAGATGAAGGTGATGCATTTAAATCTGAAGGCACCTGAACCGTGAGCTTGTAAGACATGACCATGAAGGCCTTTACAAAATTGGTGTTAGTTCTAATGCTGTACTGAAGATGGAAAGAGCTCTGCTTCTCCACTAGGGGTTGGTGCAGCTGGATGGGATGGCACAGGGAGGGTCAGGCATGGCTGGCCCTGGTTGTGAGCAAAACAGTGGGACCCTTTTTGCATGAATCAGCAGCTCACCAGTCACAAAGGGATAAACAAGGAAATCCCAGTTCAATATAAACCCACACTGCTCCTACATGCACAACTTGAAGGAACTGTATGGACAGCCAGGGTCAAATTCCGTACCTCTTTGCTGGCGATGGGTCAGGGGATGGGAAGTCCTGCATCATTCATGCTCCCCCTGCAGCAGGATATAGACTTCAGGCTCATGCATGTGGCCTCAGATCTCTCTTAATACCCAAGAAGGACATCAATGGGATTTGAAGGGAATTAACAGGGACAAAAGATGGGCAGACTGAGACCCTTTGGTGAACAAAAGCAAGATGTAACTGAGACGGAATGAGTCACGTTAATTCTGAACAATTATTTAAATCTATGGCTGTGAATAAAAGGAAACCCATTTCCTTAGATGTCTGTCGTGTCAAACAGCAATTTGTTCTGGGTGAGAAGCCAGCAGAGCAGAAATGAAACCAAGTGATCATGGAATCCCCTATGTACTAAGGTAAATAACGACATGCAAACCAAAACAATGATGGATGTCACTTCTCCTGCCCTTTATCTGTCCTCTCTTCCTGTGTTTCCATGGACCTAAGCGTGGCATAGACAACGTGGTATTACAGTATTCCTGTCTCCATTCTGCTACCTTCAATGTCCTCTGGTTTCATCTTTAGACAATCATGGACATGCTGTCTCAGGTGGGTAAAGATTGCTATAAACCCTCCAGACATCCTTGCTGCCTCTTAAGAGTTATTCAGTAGCAGGAAGACAGGCAGAAATAAACCAACATGATGTTCTTTACAAATAATTTGACCTACTCAATTACTAACTACGAAAAAGCTGTAGAGAAAATGACATACTTATTTGCACAGGAGTTCAAATACGCTTCTCCTTGTTAAGACTCAGTGTAACCACTTTCATATCTGAAATAAGAGATGACGAGGGCAATCATCATCTGCTTCTTAATGTTTTCTGCCAAAGTTTTATGGGGATTTTTGGTGAGAATTTTTAATGGTGTTTGAAAGCAATGCTCCATATTGCATAGGATTTACTTCAGCGTGACCATGATGCCAACAGGCACAGATACGTTAAAAGTTACCAAAATTGGAAGATGATTGCAGCATCCGTATCTTCTTATTGGCTTGAAAGAGTATTTTCTTGCTCATTCTTTACTGCCATCACGCATGTTTACCATAGCTGAATATGCTGACATTTCCCACATTGAGATGTGGGACAGTAGCTGATATTTGGTGCACTTCTTCCTGTTGCAAGTGAGATTATTTGCACTCTTTTGCCCTCAAAGAGTCTTTACCTATGGGTACAGCCTTTCCTCTGGAGAAGGTGTTTTCATGAACATAAAGTGAAAATCCATCAATCCAGGCTCTGTGCTCAGAGGGAGCATCGCAAAGGTGAAGATGAGAGCAAGTGATTGGCTCTTCTCTTGTGCAGAAGATAATTACGTGGGAGGTGACAAGGTGGTTGTGACTTTCCTCATGCTGTTGGCAGGCTAAGGCAAAAAAGAGAGGATGAGCAAACTGTTCCTAAAGTACCAGCACCGCGGAGGCAAATGACAGAGAGAAGTGAGGGCTTTTTTTTTTTTGCTACGGTGTAAGTTTATGGATTTTTGCCAGTTGCTTGAGCGAATATTTCAAAATCAACTCCCACAGTAGGTGAGGTCCTGTTTGGAACTCTTCTTCTTTAGGAAACACAGCTTTTCCAGCACCTGCACTTGCCCGTGATATCTTTTGGAGGCTGATCCCTGAGCCATGCTGGGTTGCCATAAGCAGTCCTGATATCCCTTGCCATGCCAGGGGACAGGTGGAGAATGTGCTGCAGCTCCCCTGTGTTTTGACCTTCTTCCCAAATGGGAAAAAGGAAGATCTGAAGCATTTCAATTCTCTCAGACATATGGTTTAAATTTCGGGTAGTCTTACATGGAGCAAGGAGTTGGGCTCAATGATTCCTGAGAGTTCCTCCAACTCAAGATACTTTACAACGCTGTGCAAAGAGAAGCAAGATGTTGTTTCACTGAAATCAAATCATGAGCACCGGAATTCACTTAACCTTTGGGCTGCACACCTCCCCATGCTTCCTGATGAACCGGAGGGAGTATGCTGTAGATCCTTGAGCTTGTGCAAGCCAGGATGTGCAGCACATAACCATCGAGTTCACAACTTCACAGCCAGCTTCCGCTACGTTAAACTCTTCAAAGCAATCAGCTGGAAAGCACATTAGAGACTTTTCCCTTTCATTCAGCCATCTTCTAGCCAAGAGGCAGTGAACAGTGGGGACAGCTCTGGTATATCAGGAAGAATGGGAGAGCAGGTACTGTAACTATATGAAAGTATAAAAGGCATTCACAGTTAAGTTAGATTCATGAATAAGCACAGGACTTGCATGTCACTCAAATTTTGAGGAAAAGGCGAGGGTTGGGCAGAAGAACTGGAAAGAATACAGAAAACAGAAAATAAACCTCAGTAAATCTGAGAAGATGTGTGCAGGGGAGTAATTAGACCAGGGGAAGTAGGTTCTGAACCCCAAAATCATTCACAGCATCACAGTTTCAGTCCCAATGTGCAAAGCTGCTATGCAAGAACCCACGGAGAATCTGATGCTCTTTCAATGAAAGCAATGCATTTTCTGCATGATAAATGTGTTTGTGTAAGTGATTACTACACAGGAGTTGGCATCTTTCTGCCAACTCTTCCCTTTGGGTGATAAACTACCATTTTTAGCTCTCACCTATCATTCTTCTACTTTCGGTGGCAACATACTGAATTTTGGACACGTAACATGCCCTGGGCTTACACTATGCAGCCTGAAGAGGTGCTGATGTGCTGTGAACTCACATGTCAGCTTGTGGCATCTGGTGATGACAAGTTCACAAATAATTCAGGCACTGGGGAAAATAAGCACCAGAATCCTGGTCAGATGAAGATGCTCAAGCCAGTTTCAAATGAGCAGAGTCTTGTAGCTGAACTGATCTTCAAGATGTTAATGCAAATTAGAATCGGTTGGGTGAGATGCTCCAGTTTGAGCTCAGCAAGGCACTGTTATGATGCACTGCATCGTCTGCTTTTGCTGCATTGCGCCCACAACATTTTGATATTTGCATCTTTTTCTTGAGGAATTTGTCTCTTTGTCTGGTCTATAAAGGTCTCGCAGGTCTGTAGATCTGTTGGATAACCTACGGGGGAAAAAATGTTCCTGGGGGCACATGCAACACTACCCAAAGCACAGCTTACCTGGAGCCAAGCGCTCCTCTGCCCCAGATTACTCTAGTAACAGCACATAGCAGCAGAGGCGTTGCAGTTTGCCCCTTGTACAAAGCCATTGGCTCATCAGCTCAAAGACTGGAGAGCTGGATATCTTTGGTGCCCATCTCCTCCAGAATGACTTACTATAAATGGTTGTAAAGAACTGCTTTTCCCAAAGACCTGAGGGCATGAGTATTTTTCCATCTGCCTTCTGATAATGAGATGACATTTGTCAAGTGCTCTTAGAGAGGAGGGCAGGGAAGGGAAACTGTTTCTAATCAAACAAAACAGGAGGTTGCAAAGGAAAAAAATGCTGAAATATTGTTTTGGGCTCACCCAAACAGTTTCGTTCCATCAAAAAGAGAATCTTTTGTCTTTTATTTTTTTCTAGAGTCCTTAAAATAAAAGGTTTGACTAACAGGGAGAATGTTGGTCAATTTTAAACAACAAAGAACCTGTCATTTGGAAAGAAAGAAGTCTGAACGCTGTCACATAGGGAATATCAAATTGAAGCATTTTCTCATTTCCAAACCAAAACATTTCCATCTAGAAAACGTGAAAATGAGGTGTTTTGACACGTTCAAAAAACTCTCTTTTACTACCTCCTTGGCTGAAAGCTTTTGGCACACTCAGTCAGCATCGATGCATTAAAGTTTCAGTTCCTGAAACATCCAGCTTACAGATAACTGAACTCATCACAGAGCATGACAAGGCTTGGGCAGCTCTGAAACTGGAAGGGCCCGGAGCAGCAGAGAGATGCCCATCGATTGAAACATCTACTTCTGCAACTGGTTGGTTAACCTCATCCTGACCCTCACGCAGAAGTGCTGTGAGTCTTTGGGTCTTAGGAGAAGACGGATGGAGAGACCCTACATGCAGCTCCCTCTCTGCGTGGCTAAGAGGACAAACAGCCCTGCCTTCTTCTTGGAACCAAGCCCACATCTTGCAGCTGACATCAGTCCACTTATTAGTAATACATTAAATCCCAATTGTTTCTTAATTCTTTTGAAATGGGATAACAGGGCAGTTAATTAGCACAGAGTGAAACATGCAATTCTGATGAGGAAGCGCTGGTTAACACACCAACCACCAAATGTCAAGATGCGTTTTTAGCACTGAATGGAATTAATTTGCCAGTGTTCCCTTGTTAAATGTCAGGTCCTTATGACTTGTATACATTAAACAATTCAGGAATTGGAAAGCACTTGTGTAATCAAGTTAAGCGTGAGGCAGCCAGAATTCTTTCACCTAAACAAACCTGAAATTTTCCTTTTCCAATTAATATTTCATTTTTATAACAGCCGCCACATTAATTCTTAATTAAATGCTTATTTGAGACACTCTACTGATTAGTGTGAACTAATGAGGAACAATATGAATTGTTTATCCAGCTTCTAGTTATTTTCCTTCATAAAAGGAATGGTGTTTGGAGAACTTCTGTCATGTCTCGCAGTGCCTTGAAACGACTTCCTTGCAGAGTAACTTTCGTAAAGGCCACAGGAGCATCATAAATATGTGGAGAGGTGACTACAACTTATGCTTGTCCTCCCTGCTCTGCTCCAGGCAAGCTCAAGATAGCATTTCCCTCACTACATCCCCCAGCTTTCAGTAAAACACAGTCCAGAGAATTTCTGAACGTAGGGTGACATAAACACCTTTGTAATCAGCCTCACAGCAACAAGCCTCCAGCAGGAATTGCCTGTATGCTGGCTTTGGCACCGCTGGGAGCATGGGCAGTCATTTCCATGGTACTTTCTACACTACCAAGATTTATTTCATTCACACCCCGTGATTATGTGTGTACAGTCAGGGCTGTTTTCATCTCTGTTTATGACTCAGCCTTTATTGACCATGAACCCCTTCTGCTATTTTACCACCGAATCATTCAGAGTTGTGAGCTCTTCCCTCAGCTTTTCATAGGCACATTCAGATTCGGCTGCTGTAAAGGCTTTGTTCCTATAGATCCTCAGCAAATTTTGTGAGCTTGATGACCAGCGCTGATGAGAAAGTAAAAGATTCTCTAATGAAAAAGTAGAAAAGTGTAGAAAGAACGCCCCAAGATCCTACTGGCATTTTTATCTTCACTGTAAAAACTCATCGTTTACTTTTACCTCCGTCTCAACCACTGACTAATTATGAAGAGGCCTCTTATTTCCTCAGAACAGCTTCATTTCCTCAAGAGTTGTTACTGAAGGGACCTCACTGAAAGCTTTTTGGAAATACAAATGCATCAGTTGGATTTATCAACTATGTACCCATCAACTCCTTCAAAGAACTCTCATTTTTAAAGAGAGACTACACTTTATATCTATTTAGCTACTCTTTTTGACTGGTTTTTACCAGTCCATGATCACGTCTGTATTCTTCCAGATGCTTCAGAGCTTCCTTTAAAAGCTTGTTCCTCATTTGTTGTCTTACACTGCTGTAGCACTGGCATTGATTTAAGCAATACTTTGCACAACACAACAAGTAGATCAGCAATTTCATATTGAATTCCTTTAAACCTCTTGGGTGAACGCCATCTGTTCCTGCTCATTTCCCACTGTTTGTTGTATCATTTCTTTAAAAGCCTGTTCCTTAAGTTCTGATGGCTGGTCAGACACCCTCTGTAAAGAAAGACTTCCCTGAGCTCACAATAATAAGCAAAGAAATAATTTTTCCTCTTTTCTAGGATCCTTAATTCCCTGTACTTTTAAACCTCCATCATCTAGCAGTTTTCCAGCAGGCCCCCTTCTGATGTATTTGAAAAAAAAAATTTATTTCAAGCTTTATTTCTTCAGCAGGTAGTTTCTTAGAAGATAATCCAATTTGCAATCCTATAATTTCGTATTTAAGTTAAAAGAGCTACTGTTCATCCTGTTTTAAAAAAATGATTTATGCTTTTAAACAATTCCTGTTTGACTTAAACAGATTCCTTTACTCCGTTGTTCCATTCGCATCCCCTATTTTAGGGCTGCTATGTCTATTTCAGTGGATGGTATGCCCTTGCTACACGCTTCTCATATGTATCTCTAAGTGGGTTTATGCCATCCAAAGATATTTCACCCTTTCTGCTGCTCCTTTACCTTTATTTTTAGCAAGACTTCTCATTTTTGTCATCTCTTCTTCATGCCCTTTTAAAGGGAGTCTTTATTAAAGGGAATCCTCACCTGTGACTTTCTCACTTCCATAAAACTGCACAAATACAAGTATATAATGATCATCATTACAGAGTTACTCTTCGGTAAGTGAACATCTGGAACAACATCTTTTCAGTACAGAGGCTTAAATAAAGAATTTATTCTTTTCTGATGGGCTCTCTGAGCATTTGCTTCAAGAAGTTCTCATTCAGTGTGTCTAAAAACTTGTTTCTGTACCTTAACTCACTCATCTAACCTCTCCATATGGATGATGAAAGACTCCCATTAAGCTGTGGGTTTTCCTCCCACATTAACTTAACTCTAACAGCATTCAAGTGAACTTCAGTCTGTGCAAGGATTTGCAAAGTTATTAGGTTATGAGTAACCTACCTGGCAATTCATCGGGATGTGCAGCATTTCTGCATCCTCTTTGCTGCTTATGACTCCATGGAGTTTCTGTGCCCTATGCAAGCTTCACATGCAGCAATTCCATGTTTTCTTTCTGGACATAAACAAAGACATAAAGTATTGTCAGATCAAAATCAACCACCTGTGGATGTCCACAGGAGTTTCCCCTCAGTGAAGCTCTTCTTGAACGCTGTAACAAAAGCATAAGAAATGATACCAAATATAAAGAAATCACAAATAAAATAAATTGGGTGAGCAAGACCAGAAATTATCTCCCCCAAACCAATGTTCCTGAATTATTCTCACTCCTCTTTCCCCGCTGTAAAACCAGAGACTCTCTCTTCAGAAATTTCCGTCAGCAGTTCTACCACATCCCTCCTGATGGGATCTGACCTCAGCAGTGCATGCATGTGAATATGCCACACGTTAATTCAGCAGCACTGCAAGTTCTGCTGCTGAGACTCCCTTTAGACTCCTGGTAAAACCCTGACCACACAGAATTTCATGTTCAAGTCCCTTTTTGCACCAGTGAAGCTGTAATTTCTCCCCTGACTCTCTCTTGTTCTGTGTGGGCAAGTCTGGCTCTGGCCCTGCATAGGCAGCGTGCATACAGGAGGATAGGCAATGCCATGTTTGGAGCTTGTCAGGCTTGTTGGATTATTATTTTCTCATCTTTCTGCAGATTTCTCGACTCTGCTGCCTGTGCATGGTATCTCTTGCCACCCACTCCATTTCTATAATCAGGGCAGAAGTAGTAGTTTGAGAGAATAGCTCAAAGTAGGCAAATCTCCTTCTCTGAGAGATAAAGAAACTAACCGTAGCTATGGCCTAATTATTGTTTTTACATAATTAGCTCTGGTCTGGGGGTTGCAGACAAGATTTCACCAGGATATGAGAAAATTCCCCCTTCAGCTTTCCCAGCAGAGACAGAGGGTGCAGGCAGCAGCTCCCCCAGTCTAACAGGCAGAGTCAGCTGGGAGCATCCTAAACGAACCAAATATCAGCATCAAAGAGTGGTTTCAGCTGGCACAGAGGAACTGTGATGTGTCTTGGCTACGGCAGCAGAGAACAAAAAAAATATGAGGTAAAGTGTTAGAAAACAATAGCAAATTGGGGTACCATGCCATGAAGGTTGCTGGCCATACCATCAGCGTGAGAGCCATCTCGAATGGAAATCTTTATGGCCTTTGGCCTGATGGGAGATCCTGCACATCCACTTCTGGAAAACAGACAAAATTTCCTTCAGGTTGGTTACTGAATGAAGATTTGCACAGAAAGAGAAATTTTTCCACCCAATTCTCTGAACTGTGATTCCTCCTCCCTCCTTCCCCCCCTCATTATTTCTGTTCAAATCCTAGGATGCTTAATTTGGAAGCTCTAGGAATTTCATGTTTCTGAATACATAAAGGCTTTGGAAAAATGTATTTGGCAAAGCTAAAATTTACCAAACTTTGGATTATTTTAATCAGAAGTTTTCACGGAGAGGAGCAGTTCCCAAGCATCTCTCTCCAGGCACTGTAACAATGCTGTACAGGTACATGTTAAAAAAAGAACACATTGTCCTTTGCAGCTGATCCTAATTGCCTTCGAAGGTCTACGAGTCCCTCTCCAACTCAGTAATGGATTCAGGCTCAGAACATTATTTATGATAATGCCAACAATGAAAAAAGACATAACTTTATTCTGCTTCCAGAGGTATCAGGGAGCTCATTTTTGAAAATCTCAGAAACAGCCTGCTTATTCCTTTCTTATTCCTTTCTCCTGAGTGTAAGATGCAAGCAGATGCAATTATGTGCAGGCTGAACTTGTGTCACGTACAATTTCCTACCACTCAGAATTATAATTAATATGTTTTTGGGACCTGTGCATCAGCAGTTCTGCAGAAGGTCCCCATCTTTTATCATCATCCAGGGCCACACAGGGCAACTTCCAAAGCGAAGCATGAGATGGCCTTGTTCCCTGCTACATTGCAGCAGACCCTTTTTTGAAGGGCAGGAAAAAAAAAAACATCTGCCCTCTGCTCATGTAAATCAATACTAATGCCAGCAAAAAAATTCGGCTTGGCTGAAAGAAAGGTGTAGATAGGATGGCAGTTCTCAGCTGGTGTTTCACTCTCTTAAAGATGGTTTTTCCCTGGGTCTGAGTTAGCAATTTCTACATTCCCTTTAAATTCTGTTTATCTTAAATATTAAATAAGAAATGGGATTTAGAGTTGGATCGATTCCCGCTGTCCTTGCAGAGATGCAGGGATTTCGAGTGTCTTGAAAGCAGCAGACCCCAACTCCACCTCTCTCTGCATGGACAGGATTGTGCAGATGGGGGCACACTGGCTAAATTCATTCTGGTGCTCTTGTGAGAGGTAAGGTGAAGGATATTTCTCCAACACACATATTTTAACTGACCGTTTCTGCCTGAGTCAGAAAGAGACATACAGGCCAGTCAGGTTGTTATATTAGTGGAGCAGTGGAAAAATAACAACCCAGTTAGCCCAATGAATATTGATTTGTTCCTAATCAAGCCCAGGATGTGTCACATGGTAGTTTCAGTGCAATGCATGTGATCCCATACACATGCAGCTGATAATTGCCCACTAAATCACGTGATCTGTGTCCTGGAAGCATCAGGGCACTGTGGAAGTGATGCTGGCATGAGAGGATTTGCAATGAATGCCTGACCCTCAGGAAGGGGTTAGCTGCCTCTGAGCTGAGGCAAAGTTTTGTATAAAGATGCTGGGGGAGAGGATTTTAGCCAGGTTGGTTTGTACACATAAGGAACACTGACCATGCATACTTACCCTCACGTCCAGGAGTGCTCTCCAAGGGACATCTGCCATGCACATCTCCAAAAGCCCATATGGTTACTGAGCCAAGCTGTCCCACGTTTGGCACCATCCTGGTGCTTCCAACTACTTTTGCTGCAGTGAAACACAAGCTTAGGCTCCAACCAACAAAAGATGTCCATTGTATGAGAAGAACAGCCCTGTTTTATTCACAGCAGTAGGTTTTCAATCAATTTTGTATCTGAAGGAACACATTTTATCCTTTTCCTCCTCTGGGTCATGCATCTTTCATCCTCACTCTTTTTCAATTGATGCCCAAAGGCTGGTGCTTCTCCATTTCACTCCAAAATGCTACTGGGGGTTTTTTCCTAACTCCATTTGAGGGAAGCTGGAAAGGTACATTGGGGTTCCTCTATGCACATCACTGCTGACCACAATGGGACTGTGATGAGCTGGTTACCCGAACTTTTCATATCTGTCTCCAAGATGAATCCATCCCATAGCAAAACGCAGGGCAGAACATCTCAGCTCTGAAACTACACCTGGGGAAAAAAAAGTCAGGCTCATGATGTGCTAAATTTCTGCTATTAATTTAGGTAGTTAATTTATTGTAACTGTGGTTTCTAGTGTTATTCTGTCATCCTACTAACAGGATGAACTGCCCAGCACAGTTCCAGTGTGCCTGGAACTGTGAGTTATACTGCTAGAAAATCAGGCCATGCAGAACAGGGCAGGGACTGACTTACCAAAGCCCAAAGGTCACACAGGAATCTGAGGAAAAATTTGGACACTGCTGGACCAGCAGAAAGAGGGGGAACTTAGGTTCAAGGAGTTCAGGTGTAACGGAGGGAGGTATATGCTCCATGAAAAAAAGACAGAAAGGATTTTAAAGCTGCCCAAGGCGGCCACGTCCTCTTGGTCTACCACCCAACATTTAGTCATGGGACCATTCCCAGGTATTGTGTGCTTGAGTGATCCTGCACTGAACTCCTCTTCTTTAGAATCTCAAGTGAAGCTCTCTCCTGAATGCTCTGTTCTACTCTGGGAACCTTTCTGACCACAGATCTCCATTTCTCAGACTCCCTGAGACTGAGATCTGGGCCCAAACTTGCATTCAAGTCATGCACAGGCACACAGCCCCAGAATTAATATTCCCAGAACCAGTGGGAAGTTCAGAGCATTTCCCTCCGTCCTCCCTCCTCAACCTATGCTACAAATGATTATTTTCCCAACCCCAAAAAAAAAAACCAAACATGCATGAAAAAAAGCAGATGATTCCTCCAAGCTCAAAAGGAGGAATGAGCACCAGAATGAAAGGGGAAATCTCATGGCTTTGACCTACCTGTGAACCATTGCAGCAATTGTAGTCTTTGGCATGTATTTTTACCCCACAACTTGTTTCCATCTTTGGAAATTCACCTGGGAACCCCTCTGTTGCCCACAAGACATTGGCATCCCTGGCTGGTGGATTGCAATTTCACCTTTGCCAATAGGAAACGGATTGATGCAATGGGATGGATGAGTTCTGCATGATGTTTAATGATTTAGCTGAGAGGAAGAAAACACGAAGATGAGATAGATCAGATAGACCAGCTGGCTTAACCGAGGGCTGGCGACAACGAGGGTCACATTTGTTTGGTCTGTTTTGATAGGTATTATTTCTGGGTAATAGCAGCACGTCCTTTCAGAACTTGCAGGCTCAGCCTTCACCTGAACCTTTTAAACTATTTCAGAGCACAGGGAAGAAATAAAGATGACTGGAATGAAAATTTCAATCCAGTTGTGCAGCAATTGCAGAAAATTTGTTTCAAACTGGCCCCGCTTTGTCTGCGCTGCTGACCTCACCTCAGGAGAGCAGAAGGAGAAAATCCCAAACCATCATGCTACCCACCAGCTTCGCAATGCAGCAGAACCCTTGGTAGTGCTCTGGGAACGATCCATTTGTTTCATTTGCTCTGATCTCTCCAGGTGACACATGTTTAATCCAAGCTTGGCTGACCCCTGCTGACAAACTAGAGCAGTCCAGTATAGACACATCTGGACCATCTCACTTGTAGGATCAAGTTTCCAAGCACTGCTCTGGGGATGTTCAAGTTGAAATTGTTTATGAATCACTCCATAGGCTTGGTTGGACACACTTGGGGATGAGCAAACAGGACTTTCTTGCAGAAGAGTTTCAAGGAAGAGATGAATTCCCCCTGCCCACGGAGTCCCAGGCTAGCTGCAGGTAAACCCACAAGTAGCAGGCAGGAGCCCTGGATGCATAAGCCTCAAGGGATCATGGTGATCAAGGAAGGTGAGTTTGCCTCGGTCACCAAATCCACCTCACAGTTCTGGAATTCAACCCCATTTGTTATAGAGTACACAAATTTCACAAAGGCTCTGAATCATCCTTCAAAGACTGCAGGCAATCAAGAAGCTACTTCTCACTTCAAAACCTGATCTCCCTTACAGTTCCCAGATAGCACCTTATTTCTGTCTTGAATCCATCTGCTTCCAACCTTTACTGACTGAATCTTACACCGTCTTTGTTAGTTAGACTGAAAGCCCCCGGCTATCAGAAATCTCTTCCATCTGTTGGGACTTACACTCTATGATCAGTTTTCCTTTTAGGTTTTCTAAATAGATTCAAGTCTTTCTGCAAGTTTTCCTGAGTGCAACATTCTAGCATAGTTCTTTCCTGCACTGGGGTTGGGAGCGAGGAGGATGCTCTATTTTTCCTGTAGCTGATTAGCAAGCAGATTTCATTGCTTTCAGAAAGAGATCATCTGTGAAAGACCATGTAATTCCAGTAGCAAGCACATTCTTATGCAGACTATATGCATTCGTGCAATCTAGGCAAAGTTAATTATAATAAATCAATAAATAAGATGAAATAAGAAGGTTCCTATTTTTCCTTCTGTAATATTCCATAGCACAAGTTGAGGAACTGCTTCTAAATATTCATGGAGAAGCATAGATTAACTACTCCTTCTTTTCTACAGATAGCCTCTCTCTTTTCCCTATTACCAGATCTTCTCATGCTGTTCCTCACTTTGGACTGACTGTTCCATATTACAAAACTAGCTAGCATACATTTACGTTGGTTCAAGCATCTGAGGGGTGGTAGAAGGGTCAAATCATAGAGCTGTTTCCTGAAGAACTGCAAGGTGTTAAATAATGCTTTCATTCTCACCAAGGCAGAAATGGCACGCACTAAGTAGACTTAAAGCAGAGGCAGAACGTTCAGGGATATCAGATGGGTATTGAACTTCTCCAGTGTGTTTCTCAGCCCTAGGTACGTGTACCCAGGTAGGATGTAAACTCAAACTCTTCCCAGATAGAGAGTGGTGCTACTGCCCAATTGAATGCTACCACCTACATTAAGGTATGTAACTCTTCCAGTCCACCCCAGCCATAGTGACCACAAAACCTAGAAAACTGCACTGGTAATTCCACCTTTCTTCCTACACCGCAACCATAAAAAGCTTCCCATTACTTTGCAGGTCCTTCATTACTTCTATACAGAACAATATCATAGCCTTCCAGGCTGCAGGAGCACACTGCTGGCTCATGCATACAGCAAAAGAAGGCAAGGGCAGTGCCTTCTAATGGGATACAAACACCACGGAGCATTAGCAGGTAACAAAAAAAAGAAAATTAGCTCACCTCTGCCAACAACCAGTGACATCACAAGAAGAACACAACCTCTTCCCAGGGAAATGCCACTTTCTCCATTGCTAACCCTTAAATCAGAGTTGACGAGGGGTGGATCCAGGCTCCACACCTTCTCGTCACTCAGGTGCATTGCTTGCACCTGAGCTCCCCATGTTAGCCCACCTTCTCACCTGCTGCTTAACTATTGGTTCAGGCTGTGACATGGCAATTCCACTGTGCTCATTTCTCATAGTAACGTCTCTGGTTTGAGCCCCAAGGAGTCAGTACGATCCCCTACAGGTAGGGGCTGGCCAATTTATGGGGCCTTCAGTTCTTCTCAGAAAGGAAAATCTCCCTTGAAAGTGTCCTTCCTGGGAAGGCCATTTGCACTGTAGTGAAGTGTTTTTTTTTCCTGATGAAGATGGTGCTAACCCATCTGGGATTGTCCAGCAAACAACTCAATTTCCAGAGCATCTGCAAACAGAGATTGCTGTACTTCATTACTAGGGCTGCAAGGTTATTTTGATTAACTACTGAGCTTCAAACTTATGAGAAAACCCAAGGGATAAATAGATCCATTCACACTCTGTGGGATGCCTGAGACTGAAGCTATAACATGCTGAGCTTTGCCTCAGGTAAAGACTTCTAATGGGGGAGACAATTCCCAGGGAAAATGGTTTGTCTCAAGAGTCAGGCCCCAACCCCTCTCAAGCTGTGAAAATTAACCATGTTCCTATATAAAATGGAACACTTAAATTAAAATTCACTACCCTTGTCAAGTAGCGACTGAGGTGTATTATAGTGCTTATTTCTTTACGCCTCTCTGGAAGCTTGCTTCCTGGTTGTGCACTGTATTGGAATCAACTTTGTGTTTTCCCTAATCATCATCTCTGATATGAAAAGTGGTTTCAAATCTTTTGACAGACAACAATCATCCCGTCTTCCAGGCAATGGCAAGCTTATTTTGCTCAGGGAGGTGGTGGGGTCACCATCCTTGGGGGTGTGCCTGAACAGTGGAGATGTGGTACTGAGAGACATGGATAGTGAGCATGGTGGGAGTGGTTTGGGCTTGAGCTTGGTGATCTGAGAGGTCTGCATTATAGTGCTGAGAAAGTCCTGTTCAAATGGAAAAGGCCTCTAAACTTCCAAGTTCAGATCCTTGCTGCCCCAATCAAATTAATTTACTATGGAGAAACCCATCCTGGAGACCTTGGAGCCCAAGACTGGATGTTCCCTTTGTACAACACTCCCACTTGCAGTCACAGGCTTGAACTATACCATACTGAGCACTGATTTTGACACAGATCTGCTTTTGTGGGATTGAGTTTTCCTGGGATCTTTGTTTGAGGTGCTCTGCGGCAGAAAAAGGCTGTATGTGGCCCCCATGCTCCTGCAGTTGCTGAGCATAGTACTTAGTGAGCCACGCTATGCAAACAGCTGGGGCACAGGCACCAAGCTGAGAGATTCCTATTGCTCTGCTGAACTAACACATTAAGAAAATGTCCATACAGTCAAGAAAGAGCAATTAAATATTGAATGGTTTGCTAGTGTGTAGAACTGTTTGAAGAGCTCTCAAACTCTCCCAGAGACACGAGCCTGTCTATCATGGGCAAACTTTTCCTAGCAAGCATAAGAAATAGTGTTTGAGGATGCAGAACACCAAGCCTTTTGAGCAGGCATCAGTTATATTTAAGCTGAATGGATAGTCCTAGAAACATCAGAAACAGGACTGAATATGCTTAAAGCAGATAGCTGTTTATATGCCTTACAGAGCCAATACTTTAAAGAGGAAGTGTCAAATTAACATCAGTGTGCAGTGGCTAGGTAGCATTTCCAACTTGATCTCCACCTTCTTGAAGCAGTCTTTCCAGTTGAGGTTCTAGAAACATTCCCCTGCTGTGCACTGCAGCACCAAAGCCCACGTTCTTCAGGATGCTCAGATGCCCAGCTTTAAATGGAATGTCAATCAGAGTGATGTGACTGAGCAGGAGATGCTGCTCAGGAAGCAATGTACAGGAGACTCATGAAGACAAGAAGAAAGCAGGCAAGAGGAGACAAATTCTCCATCTTGCGTTGGTGTTGTTCATACCTCATGATGACTGAATGCAAAACATGGGCAATAAGAGTGCACTGTAAACCTGCAACTCCCATTGCAGTCAGTGGAAGGATTCACACTGTACAAGATCTTATCTGGGTACTGTTTTTAATATGATATAATAAATTAAACTGTGTGTTAAACTATCAACCTCCCCCACCTCCTATGCTGAATGCAAGTTCTTGTAGCCCGTGTGACTCAGGATCAGGCATCTGGGAACACTGACTCCTTTCTGCCATTAAGAGATGGCTGGGGCTGTTTCGGAGAAATATCAGTAGCAAAAAGGGTACCTCTGAATCCCAGTTTATCAGTACAAATGACAATAATTACCCAGCTGACTGTCAGTGTCTCTGCAAGGGGAGCAATAATTTGTCCCCATTAGCCTGCAATCGAAACCAAAGAGAGAAGTCAATGCAACAAAATGAAATCTGGGCTGCCAAAGAGCATGGGACCTGATGGGTCGTGTCAAGTGAAGAGATGACATGCAAAAGGTTGGGGTGGTGATTGGTCACAGGGACCCTGCCTCTGGGGCTGGGGAACAGGAACATGACAGATTTCTTTCTTAGCACTCCAGACTGCACTGCTCGTGCCTGTAGAAAAGACAGAAATGCCATGACCTTCCAGAAGTCCTTTGCCCAAACCAAATGATACTGAGAAGAAGCCATTAGTTTTCATCTTAAGTCCCAACGAGCAATTTATTAGACACTGCTCAAAACTGTCTCTATAAATTATAATGCCAAAGAAGACAATTTATAGAAACGGGAGTTATGGGGTGGGTTCTCAATGCACGGTGGATCTCTGGACTGCCATTAGGGACTGAACTGAGATAAGATTTTAAAAATTAACATTTGGAGTAATTTTAAGCTGTCATTTTCCCAGACTGAAACATTTTCTCTGGATCAATGATTTCTTCCATTTTTTTTTTTTTTTTTTAAATTTCAATAGAATGACATTTCTCATAGCAATACAGTAAAGTTGGTTTGTTTTTTTTTTTTCTGTTGGAAGATTTTCAACCAGTTCCACCCACTGCTGCTCATAGTTCTGATCCAATGCTTGTGACTCATTGTTGCTTTACTTCTTGTTCCACTCTTGTTATTTGCTCAAGAAGATGAGGACCACCTTATCTTTCCAGCCTATCTCACATAGAGGTATGGAAAGGCAGTTCTTGCTCTGCTGAATATTATTAATTCATTCTCCAACCAACACCTCCAGTGTCTATGCCTTTCTGTGCAGCCAACTGAGAGTAGGAAACCCTTGGAGACAGTCTTTACACCATAGCCATGAGCAGAACACAGGAATGTAGAAACCATACAAGCTATATATGATACGAGATTGAACAACCCTTCCCTATGCAATTTCTAAAGGCAACTCAGGCTCTTGTATTTCTTTAATTTCTTGTAATTTCTTTCTTTTCTCCAAAAAATAAATAAGGGATTCCCTCGGCTCCTGGATAGTCTGATCCTGAACAAAATCATAGTGGTAGATGGCTAATTTTCTAATTTCTAACTTCAACTCCTCTGCTGTAAAACAAGCCAATAACCATAAAGGAGATGGAGAGCAGTTATTCACTCCATGCTTCAGACAATCTAGTACATATTTTACACATCCTTATTTGGGTAGCTTTACTTTTCTCAAATGGAAACAGACTGACTGAATTTCTTCAATCATTTTTCATAGAACCTATATCCTACAGGTTTCCATATAACCCATTTTTCCCATTCAATCTCCTCTTCCCATTTAAGCTCTTTTTTTTCTTTTGTTTGCCTCCATGTTTCTTAAAGTGCAGTGCTACACATTGGCATCATCTCCCTGATACGGACTGAGGATAGCAGAATTTCAGGACAGTTGAGGTTGGAAGGGACTTCATGAGGTCGTCTACTCCAACCTTCCCACTCTAATCCCCAGATCAGTCTCTGCAATGGTGTTGCCACTCGATTAATTAACCATACTTCACAGAGCCACGGAATCACTCAGGTTGGAAGGAACCTTAAAAATCATCCAGCTCCAACTCCTGCTGTGGGCTGGTGGCCCCCCTCCAGTTCAGCCTGATGCCCATCCAACCTGGCTTTGAATGCCTACAGAGATGGGGCACCCACATCTTCTCTAGGACAGGGCCTCACCATCCTCTAAGTAAAGGATTTCTTCTTACCATCTAACCTGAATTTCCCCTCTTTTAGTTTAAAGCTGTGCCCCCTTGTCCTATCACTGTCAGACCATGCAAAACGTTGGTCCCTCTCCTGCTCATCAGGTCCCTTCCATTACAGGAAGGCAGGAGCTTCAGTCTATGTATTTGTTTTCTCCTCGTGCAAAGTGTTGATTTCTCATTTGCCTTCACAGCATTTCACCTCACTGATTTTGCAAGACCTTTCTAAACTCAAGCAGGTTTATCCACAGCACCACTGGGATATCTGCTCGATTGCCAGAATGTATTTGTGGGGTGCCACATCAGATGCGTTGGGTACTCAAGAGAACCTGGAGCATCACGAGAACCTGGGGCTCACGGGAGAGCAGCATCCTGCCAAACAGCTGGAGGCCAGCTGGGGTATCTAAGGTTGAACAGATGACCGATGTCCAGATGTTCTGGAGGTTGGTGGTCCTGCCTGTGGCAGGGGTTGGAACGTGATGATCCTTGGGATCCCTTCCAACCTAAGCCATTCTATGATTCTATAATTCTATGTAGGTATTTGGCCGTGTCTGATCAGTTCCATCACCCACGCTGTCAATAAGAAGATTGAAACAAATTGCTGGTTTTCAATCTCTGTAAAGACGTCACACTGCAAAACGTGGTGAATCATAAGGTTTGAACAATTCTGTGAGGTCAGAAATATGGGGGAAAAAAAAAAAGTAAAACATTGAATAGCACCAGGAAATACTGAGTCTGTTCTTTAAGAGCAGACATTTACCAAAAGGCAAACTTTTGTCCCCATTCTCGCAATGTTGATGAGTAATTTGATTATTCATTAAAATTAAATTCGTGCCTTATTTATATATAAATATCGATATATATTTGAATGAGACAGAGAACACACAATTCTTTCTTGATATTTATTTTCGTGTATTTTCTCTCTGTAAAGCAGTCTTGGCATCAATTCCACACAATTCTTGTATATTCTGTGAGTTTCTGTTTTAACTTGACTGAATTGTCAGAAAGTTTTTGAATGGAGCTGGTCCAGGACAGGTGCCTGAGAGACTTAAATCACTTTTTCTCTCTCAGAACAGATTCCTGATATTAAATTCAAAGTCATTTTTTTTTGAAAATGGTCCCTTCTGTGATTTGCTTTCAGTCCTATTTCCCTACTTGTAGAAAACTCATGTCAGACTATGTCAAAAGCCTTATGAAAGTCAAGGTCTATCATATCTATCACTTTTTTTTTCTGCCCATAGGCCAATGACCCCATTAAAGAATGAGATTAGATTAGTTTGACATGATTTGTTCTTGACAAGTCTATGTTGGCTGTTTCTTACTGCCTTTTATCCTCTAAGTGCTTATAAAGTGATTGTTTAATGTTTTCTTCCAGTATTTTTTAGGATATCAAAGTCAAGCTGAGTAGACTGTAGTTTCCCAGCTCTTCCTTTTGCCAAATCTGACAGAGGAGATTTGTAGGTTATGGGAAACTCCCCTGTGCTTTGGGAAAAGTAGTGCCCATTTCTGTTTCACGATGTGTGAAAGGCAGAAGCATTATAAACCACTTTTGTTGCAAGAGAAAAGATGATTTTGGCTCTGGGCAGACACGGGGAGCTGCCAATAACAAGAGAGCACATAGACCAAGGGATGAACACACTGCTGAACAACAAAAATAAGATAAATAGAGTAATAAATAAATAATAGAAAAGGAAAAAATTATAAAATAAAATAATTAAATATGAAGGGGAAAAAAAAAAAAAATCTCTGCCTTACCTGGATGCTCAGTGGTCCTACAGTCACCATAATTCCTTATGGGTACGTGGGAACAGTTGCATGTGGGATAACCAAGGCAGAAGGGGACAGTAAGAGAAGGCTCAGATTGGAAAAACCTTGCTCTCACTTGGTTCTTGAGCAGTGATGATCTAGGCTACCTCCATGGCAGTTGTGTCAGACCTGGAAAATGTATCCCACATGTCCCTGGGTGACCTTGCCTTCTTCTAACTCCCAAAAGAAAAAAGACAGAACCCATTTCATGCATGCTAGCCATCTGCAAGACTCCTCATCTGGTAACAGGGACAGTTGGGATTGAAGGTTCTCCATTTCTTACTGCAGAGATGGCCAAGAAGCACTGTGGCTGTAAAAAACAGCTGTACAGCCTCCCAGCCTACAAGCATTTCCCATCCGTGTTGCAAGTTGAAGCTGTGCACTGGCAATTCTGAAATCTTCTGGATGTTGTAAATGGGAGGCTGGTGCCAAGAAAACAGCATCTGCCATCAGCATGGATAACCCAGCTAACTGTGGCTTTGCAGCTTAACTCAGTGCCATCAGCCCCTGGCCAATGGGGAACCCGAGCACCAGCAATGCAGGACAGCCCTGCAGGAAGAAATGCGTGAAGCACTGCAGCAGTGCCCTTCACTTGGAGGCAGCGAGCCACATTCTGGGAGGGTGTTTGGTGAGACCGAGTGCTTTCCTCCTCCACACACACATGCTCAGGGATGCTTTGTGGCCAGATTTTTTCTCGGCTCTGTTTAATAGAAAAAAATAGCATAGAGATCTTCTTGCTGGCAGAGGTGGCAACTGATGAACTGATAATGAAGGCTTTATTCTCCATTTGTTCAGCTGTTTAGGAGGGAAAAAATGAGTGAGAGCTCGAAGGGAGAGTTTGGATGTATGATAAAATAGATGCTATCCCATTGCTCCTTGGAAGTGAATTTGCTGCAGCAGCCAAAGCAAGCAGCAAAGCATGGAGAACCCTTTTGTAAGTTCCTTGGTCTCCAGGAAACACCATGTGAGCTGTACACAAACCAGTCCCTTTTAATTGGGCGCACAATGAGCCTATGAGCTACAAAGACATTTGACTGGGTTGTGCTGTAATCAAGTTTAGTCATCATTATGCAAAGCTAATTAGCAAGTCAGAATCCCTTTTTGTCATCTCTAAGCTATCGCTGCTTTTAGACTTCAGATCCCAAGACCTTCCCTCTCCCTGCCCTTTCCTGCTGCTATTCTGGAATTAAACTTCCTCGCTCCATCACGACAAAGGATGTGGGGAATATAAAAAAGTCTTCAGCTCTTTCCTAAAATGTCAAAAACTGAAGAGCGCTTGGATTTCTTTCCCAATTATTCTGCTCTTAGAATTCATTATTTCAGGAAAAAAAAAAAAATGTTTTGAGTCATTTACGTGACTTCTGATAAAACACACTCATTTCTGCAATCTTTGGCAAGCGGGGCTTCCCGTTTGTCAGAATTGTTTGCTTAATATTTCTGTTTCCAAAATGGACTTAAGCAACGCTTCTTGTTTGTTTGTTTTTCGATGCTCACCAGTCAGAAGTATTGAGAAAACATTTTGCAAAGACAAAAATAAATAAATAAATGAATGAATGAATGAATAAATAAATCCTTTCCAAAATAAGATAAACCTTCAGTGCCTGCTCTGAGTGCATCTTCTGTGCACACTGGTGTGAACTGACAGCTGAGGCGTTCATGTTCCCCGTTCCATGACACTGCTGTGTGTCAGCATCCTGAGTTCTATATTGTGAAATTCTTCCAGAGTCTGTTTTAATGACTGGGTCCTCAATTCTGGGATAAGCTGACTTGCAGCTAGGAAGTATGGAAAGCTCTGACTCTTTGCATCACCTGATTGAGCCAGCAGTATGCCCAGGTGGTCAGAAGGGTGAAGTCATCCCTGGAGGTGTTCCAGATCCATGGAGATGTGGCACTGAAGGACATGGTTAGCAGGCACGGTGGGGGTGTGCTGGGGTTGGATTTGGGGATCTTAGTGATCTTTCCCAGCATTAATGGTTCTGTGATTCTGTGACTGTCATGGTTTAACACTGATGGGCAGCTCAGCACCACCACACCACACCCTCACTCCCCCTACTCAACAGAAAAGGGAAAGAAACTGCAATGACAAATATTTAGGAGTTGAGAAAAGAACAGGGAGCAACCTGGCAACCTTCTCCTATGCTCAACCATCCTCATCATGTGGTTTCTCCTTGGCTGTCTTGTAATGCATTGGCTTGCTACCAGAGACTTCCCACACAACTTAGGATGTAATCCTTAGCTCTTGCATCACGCAGGGAAGAACCAGCAGCAGTTTCGAGTTGAGCGGCGAAATTCTGAAGGACTCAGAGAAATCAGAGGTGCGATCTGTAAAACACTGCATGCAACTAAATGGAGGCAAAGGAGGAGCCTGCATTTAGATGCAAAACTGCACCGAGCCAGGATAAGGAATGAGTGGCTACACACCGTATTGCAGAGAGGCAACTGCACTTCACAAGCTGATCATGCTAATGTAAAAAGAGGTGAATGTTGTGTTGGCAAGAGTGCCTCCAGAGGCATATGGCATCTGGTCTGGAGTGCTGTGGCTCAAGAGGGATGAATGAAGAAGTTGAGCAGTGAGAATGGAAATTATTAGAGGTAACCTGCAAAGAAAGGCTGAAATAATTGAAGTTATTTAGTCTAGAGAAGACTTCGGGGAAACATAATAGTCTGCAGTTACATAAAAGGTTTCTGTGAGGAAGAAGAGAATAATTTGTTCCGCATGTTCATTCCGGTTAGGAGATGGGGTAATTAAATCACAGTTAGGGAAATTCAGGTTAGTTATTAAGAAAAATCTTCTAACATAAGGAGAGTTAAGCACTGCTATTTATTTTTTTCCTGGGTTTGCTGTGCATTTTTCATTACTGGAAGCTTCTAGGAACAGGATCATCTCTACAGACAGCTTTCCAGAATGCCACAGGGCTTTCTGTGGATCAGGGGGATGGAAGAGGGGATCTCTTCAGATCTAGTCCAGTGGTCTTTTCTGTGTTTCTGTGATACGGGGAGGAGCTCTGACCCTCACACTCACTGCTCCAGACAATTCAGTCCCATCATGTCTTCTCCTGGGGTGCAGCATCCCTTATGGTCAGAATTTGGAAGGCCCCTGCTGATGTGGCAAAAATGGGGGTTGAAGATGTCAAGTCTCATCAGAGCCACAACCAGCAATAACCCAGCTGTCTGACAACCCTGTGTATTCTGCAGAAGAGACATGGGAGGGGAAATGTTTGCTCTCCTACAGAATGTATCTCATCATTTTTCGACGAATCTCTTTGTAGACATGGCGACGTTTATCCTGGCACTGGTTGGGCAGTTGATCACCATTTCCTTAGCATGAAACAATTATTTGAGTATCACTCTGAGTGCCAAGGACAAAGATGGACGAGGACAGATATCTATAAGCATAGAAGAGAAGTAACCAAGGCAACTCACACAACTGCAAAATAACAAGGGCTTTCAGTTCCCACTGCCTTTGCATGGCAGTGGTAATAACTACATGTTCTGGATTCGTTTTGGTATCACTCAAGATTTGATCCAATTTCTCTTTCTCAGTGAGTGACCCTCAAAAAAACAGGTGTAGGCCTGCACCAAACCCTCCACTCTCAGGCAGGATCCAGACTCAGACCTCTTACATCTTTAATCAGCTGAAAATAGACCTGACAAATGGAGCAGCAAATGCGTTTCGTGTATCTTCCTTTGACTGTAAAATAAACGACCTGAGCCAGGGCTCATCTCTCTTCTCTACAATCCTGCCCAAGCAACAGAACTTTATTACTGTGACAGCCCATGACACAGCACGTAGTGTGGTCAGCCTAAGTTTTCACTGGAAATGGTGGAGTTTGGTGTGTTTGGAGAGAGATAGATGTGTTCCTTGAAGCTGGAGCTCCATGGATAAAAAAAAAAAGACAAAGACTGGCCTAGATCTCATGAAGGGACCCTTAAAGGTCATCTAGTCCAACTCCTCTGCAGTGCACAGGGACACCCACAGCTCCATCAGTGCTCACAGCCCCATCCCCTGACCTTGGGTGTCTGCAGGGATGGGGCACCATCACCCCTTTGGGCAACCTGTGCCAGCGCCTCATCACCCTTAGTGTAAAAAACAACTTCCTTATATTCAGTCTAATCTGCCTCTTTTAGTCTGAAACCATTTCCCTTTGTCCTATCTCAACAGATCCTGCTAAAATCTGTCCCCTTCTGCCTTACAGCCCCTATAGATATTGAAAGACCTCATCAAATGTCCTTTTCAGCAGCACCTGGCTGCACTAATGCTTGAAGACAAACTTCCACCACCATCTCCATGACCAAGCCTGAGGGATGTGCACTCTGTTTTCTGCATTATAAAAAAGAATCTCATGATTCAGTGCGAAAAGACTCTGAATACTGATTTACCTCCAAATCTGCCCTTATTGCTGCAATATCCACCAGCCCCCAAACATTGTAAGAACTGCAGCCTGGCCGCTTGTTCAAAACACTGAGTTTCACAGGTTGCTTACTTCCCAGCATGCATCGATGTCAAACTTGTGATGTGAGATATCTAGCAGGGAGAAGAATGGCATGTGCGAGATTTGCTTACGGTGCATTTTTCTGACTGCCATTAAACTGATCTATTGCTGGAACAAACAATAAAAAACTGATTAAAACTCAGCCCTTCATAAATTAAACATTGTTGTCTCTAGCTGGCAAGCCCGATGCTTGGCAGGGAGCTGGAACAACGGAACTTGGTGCAGTGTGTATCTACAGAGTGACAGGCAGAGGGGATTTATTCCTCTTCCACACCACATTACCAAATAAAAGGTACACTGGCTAAATCAGAAAGCTCCTGAACCCTGCTTGGCTAATGGCATTTGCAAAACACCTGTCCCAGGTGAGCTACTTTTCAAGCTGGAAAGCTATCAAACTGCCTTTTTGAAGGTTTGGGGGGGTTTATGAATATGGATATTTTATTTAGGGAGATTTTTATTAACAGCAAGTGTTCTGTTGGGTAAATACTATGATAGACACTTGTGCTCGCTGCACTGTGTCCTCAGAAAAATCCAGAGCAGAGTCTCTGGGCTAAGCAATGCAAGCACAGGATTGTAACAGAGCTCCTTTTCAACACAGTTCTGTTGTAAGAAAAGGAAGAACAGAGGTAGGAAAGGGCTGAGAGACTGCGCACAGGTTTTGTTCCTGTCCTGACAGGAACAGTGCACTGCATCCCAACTGGGAACATCACTGCTTCTGCTCCACATTTGCATGTAGATTGAACCTTAGGTAGCGTGCAAGGACTGATTTAAGCACAGTTCTTTCTCTCATGTTGCTCTTCTCTTACTCCCACTCTTGATCTGACTCTGGGAAGCACCAAGAGCAGAAGGAGGCATTTTTCAGAGCTACCTTCTGTGCTTTGTCAGGCACCCAATGGCAGCCCAGCATTGCAGTGAAATGCAATGTTTCTTCTAAGGGCAGTTCACGAGGTATTCCTCTGCACTGAAGTTCCTCTGTAGTGTGATATCTTTAGCCATACAGACTCCACTGGGTAAAGCCCTGGTGCCATTTCCCCCCCAGGCTGTTTTCCCAAGAGATTCAATAGCTGGAAACTGGAGCCAGAGATGTTCAGTTAGAAGTCTGACACACGTTTAGGGGAAACTATCACAGATAGTCATCCTTACAAACTAACTGCCACCTCCTGGGTAAGTCCATTATAAAGACTTCTGTCTCACTTTTTACATCTGAAACTTATTAAATGTGTTTGCAATGTGTTTTGTATTGTTTTCCAGGACCTCATTAGTCTTCTTCCTGCTAATGATGGCTCTTTACTTATGTCAAAATCACCTACTTCTTCTTATGTCCCAGGTATGAAGGCCAAGGTCTTTGATGCCTAATCTACATGACTTCCTATGTACATCGAGTTGGGAGAGTGGGGGAATCCATTGTGGAATTCACTCTCTCTTGCATCACCCTACGCAGCCCTTGGAACCAACACTGATACCTCTCCTAAACCTTTCTCTTCCTAAATTGTGTCTGCTGTTTCTCCAGACAAGATGTGTGTGGCTGTAGAAGTGTTGGACATAGAATTAGACTTTCTACTTCATTCAGACATAACGTGGGAAAGCACACAGTGCCAGATCCAGCTGAGCAGAACCACTCTAATGGGAATGGTGTGAGAAGCCAGAAAGTAGGGAACTGTACGAAGTGGCATCCTCTCCAGACACTATTCAAGGAGAAAAGTCATGCCAAATTTAAAACATTTACTCCTGCCATGCTTGCCAGAAAAGAGCTCAAAGGCTAAAGAATATCCTGGCACCTCTTTCTCTGTCCCTGGCCTCCTCTGCAGCACTGAAGCTGGATTGCAAATACATCTATCAGCTTGAAATTAAAGCAGAGGATTCCCATACAGGGCTTGATAAAGGACTTAGTGAAATGGTTCTGCATGGTATGATGAACAGCAGAGCTGAGGTGCCTAAGTGCAAAGAGCCAAGACCTTCTTAAGATCTATGGCCATAACTGATTCTGACCATGTGGACATGCTGAAGCTCTGACATTGCTTAGGCAGAGATTCAGCATGGGGGTCATTTGAGCAGTCACTGTCTAGCCATGATATAAACTTACATTTGTGATAATAAAGAGACCTTAAAATTCATGTCCTTGTGTCTTTCCTCTGCTTCTGAGCAATTTCTTTTTCAACCTTGATGCTATCTGGCTGCAGTTAAATAGCTCCAGCCTAAAGGACACCTCCTCTATATTGATTCTGACTGCTTAAACTTTGTTATTTCACTCAATCTTTTGCTCAGTACTGTACCACACACGGACACCCTGGGCTGCATATTTAGTCTTCAGCTATTATTGGTTTGGTATTAAATGGTCTGTTTCAACATAAAACACACACAATATTCATCTTCATTTTCAGAAGCTAAAAACGTATATGAGTAGATGACATTTCCGATCAATTAGCTGGCTCCTTTTTCTTCCCCAAATTAGCTTTCCATGAAGGGTTTCTGAAGCATACAGCAAGGCAATGATGCCTTTAGGAAGAGAGGGGAGGAGCTCAGAATAGAACCACGCTGTCAGTTGGAGAATGTCAGGAACTTGGAGTGGATGGGAGCTGCTCCGGTCTTGTCCCAAGCACTGAAACTTCACCAGGAATGGGGAGGAAGACTGGAAAAACAGGACATACGATGGTCAAGTTTCTGCTGATGTGTGTCCTGGCTTTTCAGCATCCAGTCTGTGACAGAGGAACAGAAGTTTTGACTACAGCACTAAAGGAAAAAGCTAGACGCAAGTCTTAGAAAAGCTGTCATGTGCTGTCGTTGAAGCACTGCTGCTACAAGAGGGACAGAATCCTAGAAGCTTGAACTAGATACAAAGAAGGAATTATGAATTTGGCATTTTAGGCCATGCATTCGCCTACAAAAAGGTTTTTCATTTGGCATGGATGGTGACAAACAAAACTCCGAGCTAAATCTTAAATATCCAGAGTTGGCAATTTCCAGGCTAACATTTTAATCGTGTTTTAATGCTGTAATCTGTGCACAGAGTCTTTCGTAACATAAGCTCAAAATGTCAGGCATCAGGACAGACCACGTGTAAATCTAAACTGTATGTATCCAAGCACCAATCTAAGCTAACTGAAGTAATATATCATCTGCATAGGTCCTGAGAGGGCATTTTCTTTGATCAGTTCCAGTAGAGAATGGCTGCTCAGGCTCTTCAAATGAAAGAAACTGGGGCTATCAATGAAACTGCTGGGAAGCAGGCTAAAAAAAAAAAAAAAAGAGAGATGCTGTTTTATCACACACGTGTACAATTTATCTGTTTACTTTGCTGCCACTGAGCATCCATGCTGATGTCTACACTGGTCCAGAAGAGATTCAGAAAACTCTTGGAAGTAAATCCCATTAAGAATTTCAACACCATGGTGCTGGGACATCCCTGAGCCACCAAGCCCACGGCACATGGTGAATAATCATTGTGTGATTCTATAAGTCATAGAATGGCTTAGATTGGAAGGGACCTCTAAGATCACCCACTGCCAACCTTTGCCCTGGGCTGGTTGCCCCCCACCAGTTCAGGTTGTCCAGAGCCCCATCCATGGCCTTGAACTCCTCCAAGGATGGGGCACCCACACATCTCCGGGCATCCCCTGTTCCTTTAGTCTTCAGTTGCACATGGCAGCCCAAAAAGAGAAAGCAACCACCTTGCTCAGCACACTGTAAGAGGCAATTTCAATGCAACGCCTGCTGCTAAAATGCACAGATATAAATTAGAGTTAACTCCCGTGGCTACCTTGGATTTGCACTAAAATGAGGTGTTAAGGTGAGAGACTGCTCTTGCTCGCTTAAGCCAGGTTCCCATATTTCAGCTGGATATGAACAGAAAGCGTAAAGTGCGCTTAATAGCTAGCAGACATACTGACTACTTACCCTGCATATTTATTTTGCCTGTGTGAATTCATTACACCAAAATTAAATATCGTTTCTAAATTATTAATATTCCTAAATGTTTATGAAAATACAGAGCAAATAAACATGACAAACACTGTGATTCAGATGAAAGAGAAGATAATGATAATCCGCACATATTTGCATGTGGAGGAGGAAGAATTTTGAGTTAATAAGATTTATCCTTCTCTCTGACCATTTTAGTGGATTATTTTTTAAAAATCTATTAAAGTTGAGATTTCTGCATAAAACAATACAAAATACTCCAAGAAAAAGACATTAGAGTCAATCTATTCTTCATGCTGGTCACAAAATCAATTGCATTTATTGTTCAGAAAAATTAAAATCCTTTCTACGTTTTATTAAAGTGCACATCTCAACCATATAGGGAGATAAATAATTGATACATCTCAAATACATCACCTACCAAATATTTATTGGAAAAAAATAACTCTTTTAACACCCATTTCCTTCAATAGCAGTGCAGGGCTGTTATGTTGTTTACAACCTTAATGTGTTTTTCCTTACAAGAAAACATACCAGCTGCTTATTATTTCATTGTGCTTAACATTATTTTATAACAAACCATCAAATTTGCTGAAGATAAAACCCATTATCTGAGGAAAACAGTTGCACACTAACAGGTATGGCAATTTGGTCCACTTAGCGTGATAGTACTTCAGCATCTTCACACTGAGTCGTACGTTTTTGCTGCACTGAAGCACCTATTGGTCTTTAAATTACCACTGCACGTCCATGCAGGGGTTAGCTTTTTACTGAACCATGGATTCAGCAGCAATTCTGCTCCCCTGGATTCAATAGCAGCACTGCCTGGACTTTATATCCCATTGCAGAGTACCCAAAAAGATTGTTACGTGGTCTTCACTCAGGCTCCTTCCTCCTCCCATCACTTTCTCTGTGGTTGAGGGAAACCAATGTGACAGAGTTAACAGCTTTTTGAATTGACATGCTTTTCTTAGCACATCTACACCGCCACACTTCACTGTGTTACACACATGAAGCCCTTCACAATCTCTTGGCCTGAGGCACTGCTGTTGCCTGCAGCTGGAGGTGGGAAGCCACAGAGAAATTATGGCATCCAGAAGAAGAATCGGCTAGGTCGTTGCTCACCTCGGGTCTTCCAAGTTCCTTGGGAATGTGGTAATATTTCCTTGGTAATATTCCTCATACACTTTTGTTAAGATTTAGTTTTTTATAAGATAGGGAATGGCCTCATATTGTGCCAGGTGAAGTTCAGGTTGGGTATTAGGAAATATTTCTTCCCCAGAAGAGCAGTGATGCAGTGGCGCAGGCTGCTCAGGCAGTGGTGGGGTCACCATCCCTGGAAGTGTATCAGAACCATGGAGACGTGGCACTGGGGGACATGGGCAGCAGGCATGGGGGGATGGGTTGGGATTGGACCAGATGATCTTAGAGGTCTTTTCCAACCTTAATGACTCCATGATTCTATGATTGAAGGGTCCAACCCTAATGACTCCATGATTCTAGGGAAGGAAGAGATTGCTATGCTCCAAACCCTGCCTCTTGCTTATGAAAGGTTGCCATTTCTCTTCTGGTTAGGAACTTTTTGTTTGCAAAACTACATATATTCATGACCAATTTGTTCACTGTTGCCTTTATGTTTGTTCTGTTTAAAATCTCCAACGTTAAAGAACCCGTTGGAGAAAGCAAAGCTGAACTTGTAATTTGCTATGTCTCTGAAGGCTTTAATAATAGCAGAGTTTAGGCTCCTGCATGTGCTTATTAAAGGGCTAAATCATGGATCGTGAGAAGCTGTGGCATGTTTATTGAATGTAACAGCCAATTAATAAGTAATTAATAGTTCAGCTAAGTTTACTCTGTTGAAGTGGGTTTTGAGTAACAGGGAATAATTCCCTGGCACCACGAAATGCAGGAACATGATGTAAACGTCAGAAGGGTTGGACCTTAGGAAGGGTACAAAGGACAAGGAGGCAAAGTTTCTTCTGCCTTTCAAACAAAATGAGAACGGGGAAAGATCTGTACCCGTGATAATGGAGAGATAGAGATGAGATTAAGGACAGGCCCAGGCAGCATGCAAAATGAAGCAAGTGCTTGTTGTTCAAATGATGTAGAAACCACTCACTATAGATTTGCCAAGGGGAACAATGTCACGGGTGTGAGAAGAGGTCACAATTACACTGAGCAAATATCAGAGTAACTGAGATGATAAACTCCAGAGAAAGGGACTCAGTAATCTCCATTTTGGAATGACTTAGCATGCTCAGCTGCACTTCTTGCAGCAAAGGCATTCAGCAGATTTAGTAGGTTTGGGGTGACCGGGTATGACTGCAGTGTAACAAGTGTTGTACCATATCTGAAACAGAAAAATAAGTGCCTCTGGCTTGTTATTACGACCTGAGTGTTAATAAAAGCTATCTGATAAAGGTTGAACGAATAATATCAAAACCAGAGAAGTGAATGGTAAATGAAATACATAGATCACGGTATACCACAGGTAAATTGCTCCAGAATAACTCGATGCAGTTCTCTGATAAGGAAACTGCTTCTTGAGATGAAAGAATTAAGGGTGCCTCAACCAGAGGTATCGATGGGAGTGGAAGTGAACCTCCTCCTGCAGCAGCAAGATGTGGCACATTCACCCTCCTGGCTCAAAGCAGGCTGCTTCTATTTCACGTGCTCATACCTCCAGATAACAGCAGGCTGAGACCAAATTAAGTACTTTCCGATTCCAAACAGCCACATGGGTTCATTGCTTTCATTACAGCAAGAACATTTTTTCTCTTAGTCCCAGAAAAATAAGTGGGGAATTAAAATGGAACCTTTTCTTCAAATATTGCTTGATCCACAAAAGGCTTTTGCTTTCCTAAATAGTACAAATCCCTACAAAGAGTGAGCACCCCCCACTGATTTCTGCAGCAATGCTGAAAAAACTTTTGTCAATAACTCGGCCAAATTAACTTGCTATTTTCTTTGTTTATATTTCCAGCATTATACAACATGTTTGAGAAAGCGAATTAACCCTTACTGTTTGGTTAGTATAAAACTGCTCTACACAGCAACAGGGAATGTGGACACCAAGGAATGAGGTGCAAGGATGGCACCAGCACAATGAGGACTCAGTGCAGAGCTATTCAGGTATACAGGACCGTCACTGCAGAGTTAATCAGTGCATTTGCAGCATGTTCCCCACAACCTGTGTCTGACATCCTCCACCAATGCAACACGAACCCTCCCAAGACAGTGGCCATGCTTCAGAAAGGCCAATTGCTGCTTCTCTACACTGTGCAGGAAAACAGAACCATATGGAAGAGGGCTGTGCCTGGGAGCGCTGTGCCACATCTAGTTCTTATAGGATAGGTTATACATAACACAGACAACCTGCATAGATATTCAAGAAGTTTTAAAAACGCGGCCCAAACTCTACCTGCTCTCAACTTGAAAAATCTTAAGAAATTTTTTTTAACTTTCTTTGTAACTTAGCTTACAGCGAAATAAAGTTTTGGAATCTTGAAATTTCCCGAAGAAGAGGGATTTGGGTTTTATACCAGTTTTTAGTACAGTCTCCACCTTTTTGTATCTCAACTTGGGGCTGATTTAAAGCACACCGTTAGGAAGGAGACAAACACTTTAGGCTTAAAGGCTCCCATTGATCCACCACATGCTTCAGTGAGTTACTGTTGGAACGTCTACCTTATCTCTAACCATGCTATCCCCTTCTGTATTAAAGGGTAATCCACATTCAGACGGAGAAGATCTGAGTATGTCAAATGAAAGGATTTTGCTATGAAATAGCATGATTTGGGAAAACAACTTCTGCTTCAAATGATTTTTGGTACGTTTGTCAGCTCAAAAATGTCTTTTGGTTGAATCATCATTGACAACGCCATTAATCTTGATTATTATTAGTCATGGAGTGCTATTTCTAATGAAAACATTCATTGCCTTAGAAGCTGTAGTTCTTCCTAGAACAAAAATAATTATGAGAGCTTAGAGTTCAGAGAAATGGTGGGTCAGCCTTACATAACTCTCGGATTTCATTAACAAGTTATTTGATAATAACTTCTTACTACACTTTATACCCATTGTTAAAATCATTCATTTAGAGGTCATAAAACTGCCATACAAACCGTATCCTTTAATGTCCTCGAGACTCATTTTCACAAATTAAACAAACGTTTCAGACTTCTCACATCTATACTTTAAAACAATTAGAAATTCAACAAGTTCATTAAGGAGGAGCTGTTCAGTTGAAGTGAGTTTGCTGCTACCGGTTCTCCTGGATTTCTTCTTGACCTTTCCATGCATTGCAGTTTTCAGTGAAGGACAAATATGATTCCACCTTGAAAACTGATGTGCAATACCTGAGTCATGCATTTCAACATGTTTTTCAACAGCAAACCAAAGTGGGCTCTACAATTTAGGATATTTGATCACACCCCAAACAAAATTGTGTAGCATGTCTGAAATAGCATGAGAAGATGAGTTTCTATTTGCACTAATGCATTCAACACAGCAGCAACTGGTTGATTGAAAACATTCATTTAGAAAGGTGATGCCTTACATAATAGAACACAATCATAGAGGACATTGGATGAAGTAACCTCTATTTACCCTGAGCACCAATGGGATGAGCAGCTTTTCATAACTTGCCTATCAACTTTCATATCAAATTAATGAAGCTCTTCTCTTGAAAGGCACAAATGTTTCTGGAGGATGGAACATGTAGCAGGCCTAGTAAAAATAATGGTAAGTCCCATTAATAAGCTGTTAAAAATGTATTCATTGCTCAGAGCCAAAAGTTCAAATACTGCTTTATACTGTGATCTACAGGGAAAAAGTGCCAGGAATACACAGATATCTGAGGGATGACCACCAGATTAAATGGGCTCAGAACCAAGGCCCCACTTGGGATATCAGTGACTGAAAACTAAGGCTGTATGTACTCAGACAAACTGCATATTTTACTAGACATGGCTTAACAGAACTTCATCACTGGTCTATTCTTCTAAAATCTGCAGTGAATGGACCTCAGATCTTGTGCAGGGAGTGCCATGGGGACACAACATGGCAGGCTTCCATGCTAATACTATTTCCACAACTAAGGAGGTAGGACATCCTTTCCAGAGATTCTTGTTCTTGAGCCTCATCCTTAAGAGACAAGGAATCTCCTGCTCTCTTGTCCACAGTGCAGTGCCCAAGTACAAGTGGATGTGGTCACCAACAACCTTCCTGCTCTTCTTGAGGGATACAGTTTAGTGGGCACGGAGATTAAGGGTGACAGACTAGATAATCTTAGTGGTCTTTCCCAACCTTAAAGATTTGGTGATTCTACGATTCTCTTAGCAGGCCCAGAGGACACCTGCTTGTGTAATACTGGAGCTTTTTGTCTTAGCTTCAGAGCCTGGCACTGTGGTTGTAATCAGTTTGTGTAGGATTGGCTTGGTGCAGCAGTATGGCAAGTTGGTTGGTTATAAGATTTGTGGTAGATTATGGTAAGAAGACTTATTCAGTTCCCACTCTAAACAGCCCAGATGCTAACCCATGTGCTTCTCAGTCTCAAAAACATGGAAGCTGGACTGCATATGAAAAAGTTCATTGCAGGGAAGTTGGACTAGATGGCCCTCAGAGGTCCCTTTCAACTCTAAGGATTCTATGAAACAGAGACCTGGTGAAAAGCTTGCACCATTAATTAATGTAACATCCCTAACAAGCTGCATAATGAGCTGAGAGCTCACTATGAGCATGAGATCCAAACATATGTTGCCCAGAGTACTTTATATCCTGAAGTCAGCACCACTACTTCTTTGAATTCTCCTGGGAAGTAGATCTCACCTTGCTTACGTGACCACGCTGTGGATCAGACTCCTCTTGACCACGACATACAGAGAACAAACAAAGCTGTTCAGTATGTGCCTGGTGCAGATGCTGCAGATGTCAGCCCCACAGTCTGCAGAGCCCTGCTTTCAAAAACTCCATACACACAATTGATGTATGTTGCCATAAGCAACTGTATGGGAGGCTGAGGGAATCGGAGAGCCTGAAGCCACATCAGATAAAAGCCTTTGTGCCTGGAAGGTGTGTTTGTCTGTGGACTTCTCTGGATGGAGCCTGGTGGTGTTTCACTTGGCTGCCAGCTTGAACAGCTCTCCATGTTCAATGCATCCCACGCTCTGTTTTATTACACTTCAAACCCACTTTGTTTGCAAAGGAGGAAAAGCTGTCAGAGGCCATTAATCCAAACAGAATTTAATCTCTCAAACAGCATTTACTCAGGCAGAGCTGCTAAATCTATATATTAAAAAACTGTTGACAATTAATTAAAATGCTTCTCTGCTAAAGTGTGAATGGGGCTGCTCTGCAGGGCATTGTAGTGTGTATCAGCATCCTCTCCCTGGGACAAACACCTCTGCTTGGATTAGAGGCAAAGCAAAGCCTTCTCTCCTGGCATTCCTGTACTGGCAGCCCTGCTGCATCTTGGCAGCAGGAGGACTGAAAGCACAGCTGTGGGAAGACAAAACCAGGGACGATACAGATGATGAAGAGCATCACAATCCTTTGCAGTGTTGCAGGATGGCTGCTTAGCAAAGAGCAGATGGGAGCCCAGAGGCTTAACATCTAACACGGCTGAAAGGTGTTGGAGGCGTTGCACAGCAGGAGGTGATAGGACAATCCTGGAGTAGCAAAGGGCTCTGTGTAGTTCTTAATAAGGCAAAGCAATGAGGTGGAAGAGGGTTTGAGGAGGTCACTGCAAAAGGAAGAAACAGCCTGCACGTTCAGAACTGCCCTAAGAGTACATGAAATAGAGAGAGGATGACATTTCCAACCAGCAGAAGTGCATCTCCATGATTGTTCAGCTGTCATCACAAGGATCAATTTTCCCACACTGTCCTGAGGAGTGTGACATTTCTTTTAAGCTTAGGTCAGAGCTATTGTAGCTTCGTATAAGATGGAAGCAGCGACAGAATGATTATTGCCTGCATCGCTGCTGCTAACAAAATGCTGCTCTATAAAAGACCAAAGAAGGCTGGGAAGTAGCATTGCAATGGCCAAAGCAGTACCCAGGGCACCAGAGCTTTGCTGCTGGGCTCCCCAGCCCTCTCCTTTCCCCATCCAGGTGTCTCCAGGGGCATATGGTGCTGGATGATCCCCATTCCACTTTCACACAGCTACACGTCCTGGGCGGTGATGGGGATCCTTCATTCAAGCACCTCAAAGATATCAAAGAGGAAAACAAAGGAGACTTTGCACTGCTGATCAAATCATTTGAGCCCAGCAATACTTTGTTCCCTTTTCTGTGAGCTAGAAAAGATCCCCAACCACATGGTTCTATACCTCCTGTAATTCCTTCTCTCTCCCTTCTTCCCCACAGGCTGTTTTCTGTGGAGCCTCACACAGGACAACCCAAAATCATGCCTGTTTCAATTGCTCTGAACTTGTATTCTCAGCTGACATCAACAGCCTCACCATCTTGGCTGCAGTCGTTGCTTTATAACACTGAAGTTCTCCTCGAAGCAATTGGCAACGGCCACAGGTGAGATCTCACCTGATCTCCCACTCCTACTGAGAGCAGGCCGGTCGTTATGGTAGAGCCATGCATTGAGTTCCCATCACAATCTCCAATTGAAAATGCTTTAGATAGATGGGAAACCAAAATTCTCTTCCGTTTCTCCTTGCAAAGCACACTTTATGGGAAACCATTCAGATTTCCACAGCCTCCACAGTTCTTGCTTCCTTCAGAAAGCTGTAACAAGCAATGGGATTACATTCCTTTACTTCTGTTGCTCGCAATACCCTGGTAGGAGCTGAAAAGGAGCACTTCTTCCTTTTTGGATGCTCGCCCTTCAGCTGGCAAGCAGGCATTCATTTTGATCCTGGGAGTTGTCAGAAGCTGAAATGAAAACAGGTAATTTGAATATTAGCAACAATTTCAATTCATTAACATCTTTTACTGCCAAACACCTGTGCTGACCAGCACTACGGATAGCAAGAGCAGCCAGAAGGAACAGCAACTGGGGTTTGATTGGAACAACATGATGAGTCTATACAAACACCCGTGGCGCTGAATTTTTGATTCTGGGAACAGTATAGTTGGTCCTATAATCTCCCCAAACTTAATCCTCGTAGTCTAAGATATATTCCTCATCACATTAAGCTTCTTTCTACTGTGTCTGTTTATAAACTTTGCACAACATAAGCAAAATTAATTAAATTTCAGAGTATTATAAAAAAAATTCGGCTTGGAAATCTGTTCCATTTCTGGGCACGCACAAAGGGCCGTATCCAACATGTCATAGAATACAGAATGGATTGGACTGGGAGGGACCTTAAAGATACCAGGCAGGAATGTTTCATTTGGAGGGTTTTTGTTTTAGATTGTTGAGCTCTTTGATTATTACTGAACAGCACAACTCCCAAAGTGCTCTGTGTTTGGGGGCCTTTATACCCTGCTGTCATTTCAGCAAAACACTGCACAGGGGGAAAAAAAAAAAATGGAAAAATCAGTGACATGTTTCTGCAAAACCTTGTTATAAACCCAGCTCAAGCCCTCTTGGGCCAAGCAGCTCTCAGGAGCCTGCCTTCAGAAGTGCTGAATCCACCACTCTGTTCCCTTCCTCTCCTCTCAGTGAGATAATCGCTCTATTGTTTCAGGGAGACAATTAAGCTCATTAACTCCTTTGTTCTAAAAAGATCAAGAAATATTCTCTGCTATTAGCAATTCAAAGCAGGTGCTGAAAGCTTATTGCCCGAACAGACTTTATCCACCCGTACCACTGGCTGTGCTTGGCTATCAGTGCTGGTAAAGGGAGCTCGAGGTGACAAAGGTGCTGCCTGCTCAACGTCCTGCAAAAGGAGGAATTTTGGCAGGCCTTTTGCTGGCTGTGAGCCCAGTGCCTCAGGGCAAGGTTGGAACACTCATATTCTCTTTAATATCTTCATCAATGACATATAGGATGGGATGGAGTGCACCCTCAAGTTTGCTGATGACCCCAAGCTGAATGGTGCAGTCTACACAACAGAAGGAAGGGATGCCATCCAGAGGGACCTGGACAAGTTCAGAAAGTGGGTACACAAGAACCTAATGAGGTTCAACAATGCCAAGTACAAGGCATAGCCCCTTCCAACAAGCCATTCTATGATCCAGGGCTGTGCACTGAGTGAGAAGATTCATCACCAAGCTGAGGAGATGCAGAAGGAGGTGAGCAGACAGACCCCACTGTGTTGGGAAATGTGATGCATGGGCTCCCCACAGAGGTGCTGCAGAGATTAGAGCCTTTGGTTTTCAGAAAGTCTCAGAGCCAAGTGACTGAAATTTAACTTGCCAGCACCATGCAACATGAGCCTTGCACGATGCAAGTCATTTCCTATTTGTTTCTTGGACAGACCTCTCCCATCAGACATGCCATTAGCTAATGGCTGACATTGCACTGTTCAGTAACATCAAACACACATTTTCCATCAGTGCTGAGGACCTCATGCAACACCCCATGGTCTTGTGATACTCCATTTCCCATTTGGTTGTGGCTCCTTCTGATGCTAAACCATGTAATTCCTCTTGATCTGTGCCTGTCTGACATCTCAAGCAACACAGATGACTTTGTTTTCTTATTGCCTCATCTTCTGTGTGTCAATAACCTTGGGTTCATGGGGGCTTCATTGCACTGCTGTGCACTGTCTGTACCCACACTGCCACTTTGTGCAATGACTGTTCCCAGGACCAGAGGTCATTCCGTATTTTTCTGCCTGCCTTGTCAATATCTCATGGATCTACAAGACCCTGGAGGAGCTGATGTCGGATTCAATCCCCGCAGCCACTGTGATTGCAGTTTTCTCATGAATTAAACATCGGATGAGGTGGTGTTTATGTCTGATCTAAGCTGGTTGTGTACTGTTAGCAGGTTAGATGGACACTTCTAGGGATGGATAATTTCATCTCTGTGGCTTCAACAACAGCAGGGGCAGCTTGATCGACTATCTCAGATCAAATAGCTGGCTTTTGTAGGGGAAAGTATGTGAGATGAATTCCATCCCCATAGGCAAGGTCCCAGCAACCTGCCACATTTCCATCCATGTGTTTCAGAAGATAAAGGCCACCTTCTCTGTATCAGCCAAGTCCTGTCATGAGACTCCATTCTACCCCTTAACACTGACTCAACAGTCTCTTCCTGAGAAGTCCTACAAGCATTGAAAGCAGATCCCTACACTTAATAAATTTAATGATATCCACTCATTCCACTGTTCTGTGCCTCAGAAATACGCACATTCATGCCCCACTTACTGCACACATTCCCTTATTCTCTTCCAGATCATTCACTCTTCACTTGCAATAGATTCTGCAACTCCACATCAGTTCCCACTGCCTGTCCTCCTCCTCCTTTGCTCTTGTTTCTCTAATCTTCCTAGTGGCAGTAGTTTATTTTCTTCTCAACAGGTCTTCTCCTGCTAATGTTTTTGACCAGTGGCTCAGTTTTGTCACTATCAATCAAGCTGATGGTATTCAGAATACATTACCTAACTTCCTATGGTGCAGAACCCAAGAGTTTAATTTGACTGGTGCTGCTTAAGGGCTCTCTCAAAGCCTCTTCTGCAGAGATGCTGAGCCAGCATCAGTGGCAGAGAGCTGTAAAGGAGCCAAGGCATGCTGATTCCTTGCAGAGCACTGCTCCATTCCTTCTCCTGGAAGATGAGAGGGAAACCACAGGAACTGCATGATCAAGTTCTTCTGGGGGATTCCAGTAACAACCGATTGCATTTAGCAAGCAGCCCTGAAAGGAAATACTGGAAATCCCAAGATAAGAGTTGATATCTGTTACATTTATCTTTCTATAAAGGGAGTTGAACAAAAACAGCTTCACAAAGATAAAATACCTGTATGCTTATTCCAGGTCTGACTGTTAGCATAAACAACAGACCCTGATACAGATCTCTGGGTGCTGATAAGGCCTTCACCTGAATTTTTTAAGCAATATGACAGCAGCAGGTCCAAGAACTAAGTGCTGACAATTCTAAATATTGTTCCCAATAAGCACAACCTTTGGCAGGTTGCACAGTGGTCTCTGTGACTCTTAATAGTAATACCAAGACCTGACATTGCCAACCTCCAGTCCTTGTGCCGTGTGGTTTGATTCTGTGTGCACAGGATTTTCTGAAAGGGAGACTACGTGAACTATAGCTCTTCAACAGAATAATAAACAGTTTCTATCTGACAAGCTAAGAAATACATAATGCATATACATAATCTATGAGAAGGTCAATGGACAAGATGCACAAGGGAAGACAGGAACATAGCTCAGGAACATCATGTTTCCTAGAGGTTGCCAATCACCTAGACCTGTTTCTTCATTCTTTCCCTGGTAGAATGAATCTTATTATGCTTCTCTGCACTGAAGAGCAGCTTTGGCCTGGAAGGACTGCAGCACAGTCCATCTGTCTTGTTCAGATTCTGAAAAGAGAAGAATCCTAGCAGATCTTACCCCATGTGTCAGCTTGCATAGCCTTAGATCCTCCCTTCACTCACTGATCAAAAACACAGTGCTCAAAGTGTTTTCTTAGCATAAATGCCAACAGGAACCACCACAACATTGGCACGTCCCCTAGCTTGCAAGTCCTCAATAGCTGGAGGGTGGATACGGATATTAAGCACTCCATTGAGGTGGACAGAAAGCCTCTTGCTTTATTTACCAACAGACTTCAGGTGCAATTTATCCATTCCAACAGCACTGGCAAAGCCTGCACAATAATTTTCCTTGGGCTGACCTCACTTGTACGAGCAAAGCACAGAATTATGCTCTCTGCTCTTAAGACAGCTGCTGCAAAATCCTTCCCAAGGCTTCAGCATCAGCCAAGGCACCTCTTTGAGCTGAGTATCTCCTGAAAGCGATGGCACAAGGCAACCTCATTTCCCAGCCATATGATGGCTGTGCAAAAGCAATGAACTTCCTCAACTTTATCTGCTGATCTGAGATGTCTGGAAATCATTAACTGGGAGCAGTGCTGATTATACTTTGCTTTTTCAAGGCCACCAGCAGAGCTGAGCAAAGAAATTAAAACCAGGTATTCCATTAATTAATTTCAGCCCAGTTGATGCTGCTCAAGTGCAGTGGGAAGATCAGGTTGATGCCATACCCAAAATTATGCAGACAAGGTTTTAAGTGGCCTTGTGCTGGTGTGATTGTTTCACTCCACGCAAGAATCAAGCCCTTCCACTGTTGCTGGGGCTGGTTACACAGTTGTGCTTTTAGTGAAAGCTGAGGTCACAGACAGAGTTTTTAGTGTCGGTCACCAATAAGAAAAAAAACCTGAAAATTTAATTTTGTTTTCTCCACTTATTTATGATTTTTCTCATTGAAAAGTGATTTTCTGGGAAACATTCTGGTGGTGAACTCCATCATTCAGAAGTCTATAGCGTGAGAAGTCTGACAGGTGCAGGCAGGACAGTACAAATTCCTAAATCTTGCTTTTTCCAGAGATCTTCCAAACCTGTTAATGTAAATACCTGGGCCTGTATATACATGTTGAGCTGCTAGAGAGAGTCTTGCACTTTCTTTCTGCTGAAAAATATCTCTCTGAAAAACAGAGCTTTACGTAAATCTGTGTTTTGGCTTTTTCCCCATCTGGGATTTTTTTCTTTTCGTTGAATGCACGTATTTCTTGATTTCTCAAGGTCAAAACTGATCTTGAAGCAAATGCACTTGGAAAATGAGTTTTTCTATTTACAACATTCCAGTTTAGAACAATTTATCATGCGTTTCCTGCAGATTTGTTACCCACACGCCGCCATCTCTTCCTTCTAACATGCATTTGGGCTCCAGTTATTTGGCTGTATTTTCAGCCCTCTATCATCATCTTTTGTCTGCTTGTTACAGTGCATGTCACGGCTTGGTGTGTTAAGCAGCCCACTCCTTCTGGAGATGGGTGAAGGTTGAATTTTATTTCTGTTTATTGATGAACTGCTCTGGGTCTCTCTCAGTTTCTGTTTTTCTTGAGCTGTTTGTCTCTGAAAGCTCTGCTTCTGTCATAGGGATTTAGTTGCTCCATGTATTTTCCAATCATCAGGAAAAGGAAGAAGCTGAAAAGCAAACAGGCATCCCTCTCATGTACAATTCAGTTCCTCAGGAAACAAGGCTAAAATGCAAAGGGTCCCCTCCCTACAAGTCCACACCCATTGAAGCAAATGCTAATGGCTGGATGAATTTGCTTTTGCAGCCTTCCTATTCTGCGCCCAGTCCTCTATAAATGAAGTGTGGAAACATCCACTGTCAGCCTCCAGCACGGCATGGAGAATTGCTCTGCCCATAGTAAAGCCATGGCAGCCTCCATCCCTTGTACCGTGCTATGGAAGTGGCACTCGCTGTTGTTAAATAGCACTGGAGATTTGAATTTGCATTCTTGGCTTTATTAATTCTTCTTCCAAATGGGTTCTTACACAGCAATCGACACAATGGCATTTGGGCACTCTCCAGCAACGTGATTAACAGTCAAAAGCTGTTTGTTCTATCACCTGTGCAGAGGGAGAGGTGTGTACTTTGGAGTGTATTACTTTGCAGAGTCCTGCTTTAGTCAATAATATGGATGCTTGGTGGGACTTTTAGTCTTCCACAGCCTTGAAATGGAAATTCCTTATTTTCTCCTTAAAGTCAAAAAAACACCAAAAAGGCTCCTGGTCTCTAATGCCATTTTTTTTTTAATTATTATTCAAACACAAACTACAAGGTAACTTTTGAAATAGAAAGCATTCAGCTCCACTGTGCGAGATGGAATTTTAATAGGGTGGCTTGAAAACAAATCTGCTCATTTCATGCTGATAACCTGGGAGATCTGCTCCCACCCCTGGCTGGGAGGCAGAGACCCCATCACGCTCCTCATTGACAGCCTGGTGACAGGGAAGCTACTCCAGCATCAAAGCTACTACTGGAAACCAGCATTCTCCTTCAGCTTTTTTTGCATGACTGCAGATGCTGGGGGAGAAGGGGAGTATCAGAGGGAGACATAAATGAAAAAAAAAAAAAAAAAAAAAGCCATAACACTGAGAAGGAGTTTAAAATAGGCTGAAGCAGTGGGACAGGCAAGTACTTGGCAAGGGCCTGTGGACAAGAAAGTTAATGTCAATGCAATGGTGCCTAGGGGATAAGAAACATATTTTTGTGATCAGCTTTCCAAACAATATTAAATTCCTTAATATATTTCCCCACCAGGGGTGGAACGGAGGCATGGGAGCCACAGAGCTCTCCAAGGGGAACGCAGAACTATTACATCCTTATGTGATTAGCGCACACGCTTCTGCTGGGACTGGCACCACTGCGTTGAGGAAATGCAGGAAGAGCAATGAGTTGTTTTAAGGCAATCCTCAGAGCCCAAACTGGCAGCCCAACACTGAACGTTGGTTTTTTTTTGTGTGTGTGTGTGTTTTCAGCCTGAATCTTCTCAGGCATGACTGCATGCAAGCAAGGGAAGGTGTCTTGTTCTGGCTGAGGGTGACTTCTGACAGGTCCCAGAATTAACTCCTTCTTCCCAGTTCTCCCTATGGGCGAAAGCAACCCAACTTATTTTGCTTTGGGAGCTTATCTTGCACCACGGTCTCCTAGTCCTTTATCACCCATAATAGTGCTTTGAAGGTGTGGAACCATTTGGAAGGGTCAGCATCAAAACGCTCATGCTATTGAATCATAAGATGGATTGAGTCAGAAGGAACTTTTAAAGGCCATCTCATCCAACTCCACTGCAATGAACAGGGACACCTACAGCTGATGGGGAGCTCAGAGCCCCATGCCCTGACCTTGAGGACTCTTGATCCCATCCCTAGAGACATCATGGGCTGAGATTTCTCATGTGCTTAAGCTGATTGTCCCTCCATGCAAGTAACTTGGTCTTGCCAACACAACATGTTCCTCTTAACCCTTTGATTCGGTTCTAGTAAGAGTGTTTCATGTGAACCAGACTGAACTATCCAGTCCCAGAGAGGCAACATAGGATGCTTTTGAGAAAAGTGAAAGCAAATAGTAGATAGCCTTGTTGTATGTACTGTCACTTTGATTCTGAACCCTCAGCACTGCCTTGGCTCCATGTTGCTGCACCTCGCTGAAACTTTCAAAGTTTGAGAAAAATAACAAATAGCCAACATCAAACAGCCACAACTCTTCCCACAAATCCTCTTAGATACGAGTGAATACAGACACTGAGCCAAAGCAAGCTCATTCCTGAGAGCTCATGCAGGAAAATCTCCAGACTCCTTGGGATTATAAAGAAGTAAAAAAAAAATCAAAACGATATGAAATGGCATAAAACAACAACAAAAAGAGAAACCTTTCAACATTCAGATAGAAAGCCAAGATCTCCAGGCAAAATTTCATCAGCTTTTGGTTCTGCCTCACCAGATACATTAAGAATAAGCTCCAGACCTGGACAGTTTCAACCACCACATGAAAGATCTACTTGAGCATGAGGAGTCCAGAGGTTCAGTAACAGTGACAGTCTGTAGTTCTTGGCTTTTTGAGCATGAAGAGCCAAGAGGGAAGTTCTGCTGTGGAAACCACTGAAGCATTACATCATACAAACACCCACAGTGCTTCTCAAGATGACCTCTACTGCTCACTGTCATACAGACACACAGAGTTGGGATAATTATTTTTTCCTTTCTCTTCTTTTTTCTCCCCTAGTAGACACGATGAAATAATTCAAAAAAAGCATATATCAAAAAGATGATATATAAAAAAGCAGCCCATTTCAGAAACAATAAAAATAGGTAAGACTCAATATAAAGCACTTCCAAGTAATTTCAGAAGCAACTCCAAATTTATTGACGTCAATAGAATAAATAAACAAGACAATAAAAAACACCATTTTCATCTGCTGACAAATACAACTCCAGAGGAGCATGTTCCTGCTCTCCAGATGCTTGGTAGCACTCTACCAGATGCATTTATCCCTGCAGCAGATAAGAGATGTGCTAGATCTGGATCAATATACAACACAAGAGCCACCATGCTGACTTAACAGATGGGTGGGAGCCTGTGCAAAAACACTTGGTAGGATTCAATCCCAACATTGGAAGTCATGAAATAAACCAGGATAGGCAATAGCAGATACAGCTGTTTTAAACCAGTTTAGGATCACCCAAGAAACACAGAGATCACAGTTCAGTAATAAAGAAAGAATTACTTACCCCCCTTTCTGAGGACCAGGGCTCACCAAACACTCCAAAGGAAGCATTCACTGAGCAAAGATGCTTCTATAGCATTGCTACCATTCCATGCAATTCCATTGCATTGCTGCCAGCCCATAAATGAAGTTATGGAGGGGTGGGCCCATTACTTGTACAGCCCCTTCCAGCTGTACAGGTAATTACTTCCACCTGTGCTCCCAGGGCTGGCTATGCCCCTACACCAGGTGCTCAATCACTGGTTCAGGCCATAACCTAACAGTTCCTCTACAGCACTCATCTTCCTTCCTTCCAATTAGAAAGAGACCTCAGGGAAGGATTGGATCAGGAAGGTGAATTTGGCCACTGTACTGCAAAGGAGATGCATTGTCATGGCTGCTGTGAAGCTAGACATCTGTATGAGCATCACCATATCAAGCAGGCCTCTGGGCTTGTCTAGGGTCTCCAGAGCATTACTGGGAGTGGAGCACACTTCAGTTAGCAGGCAAAGGGCCAGAGAATGTGGACAGCATTAAGGTTTACAAGAAAACACAAACAGATCCAATCCCCTCTGACAAGGAGAGATTCTGCATGTGTGCCTTTGCAGGACACTACACAATACTATCACAGAATCACAGAATCATTAAGGTTGGAAAGAGCACTAAGATCACCAGAACCAACTGCAATCCACTTCCACAAACCCTCAGTGCCACATCCCCATGGTTCTGGAACACCTCCAGGGACAGTGACCCCACCACTCCCTGGGCAGCCTCTGCCAAAGCATCACCACTTCTTTCTGAGAATGTTTCCCAATACCCAGCTCCTTATCTGGAACAACTCCCAACAGGAGCCACTCCAGAAAGGTTGGCATCAAGACTTGTCATAGGTAATGCCAAAAAAAGCCCAGCAGAACCTTGAGGTTTCTCTGGTAGTGGACTGATCCTGATGTAAGTGCAATTTCCTGTCCTTTAGCTTTTGGGTGCATCCGTAGAAGTCCAAGGGACCAGAACCTCTTGCTGTAAGAGCTCACTTCGCTTCGTTGACGTTCTACAAGAGCTCATTCATAGCACAGCTTAAAAAATTGAAATACTTTTCTTTTCTTTTGAGAGAGAGAGAGAAAAAGAAGTCTGAAAAGATAAATGCTGTGCATTACAAAGAGTGCTGGGGTAAGAGGAGCAGACCAGTAGGATGAATGCAATAAACTGCCTATTTCTCTCCCACAGCACTAAGCCTTCTGACAGCAATCGTGGGTACCCCAGGGCCCGCACATATCGTGGTTACAGCCCAGAAACACTTAAATTTGCATCCTCCTAGATAAAAAGATGGCAACTCAGCAGCTGATTCAGCTATAAAGTCCTTCCCAATAAGTTATGAAAAGAGGACTGGGGACCTGCATTTTTCTCATTCCTCCCCTTTCCTTTTTTTTTTTTTTCTTTTTAATAAAACCATGTTTATGATGGTGGATAAAACATTTCTGTCATCCTTACTAAAAGCCTTTACTACCAATCAAAAATGAGCAGTGAATGGATAAACTGTATATCAAAGCACAGCTTGGAAACTGGGCATTTTAGCAAAGTAGCGTTTATGAGAGCTGCTGATGATAGGAGATTACATTTTATATCAGAACATATTTAAATTTAGCTGGAATTAACCCTACATCTTCACTTTAAAGTCTTCTGAAGACATGAGGGCTATTTGCTAGCTATCGGGGTGAGGATCTGATACTTCCATCAGTAGAAGGGAGGTGATAGGGAAAAAATAACCAACGAGGGGGGGCAAATTCTAACTATCTCCAACAAGAAGGGAACTGATGTATTTTTCATCATGAGGTCGCAAAATATTCCTGCAAAATTAAAGTTTGAATGCCCGCTGGCTCAGACATCCAGAGAAAAAAAATGGATAATTTATGCACCTTGCAGTCAAGACAGGAGAAAAGACCAAGGGCTAAGCCTGAAATTCACAGCCAACAATTTGCAAAGCGTCTTCTTCATCAAGGACTCATTCTTCAACCCACGCTTCATCAGAGTTCTGTGTACATCACTCTGATAAACCAACGTGGCGTTGAGCACAGATCCACACGACTCCTCGTAACGCTGTGCTGTTGGCCAGGTGTGTGGGTGGAAGACCCAAAATTGAGACCCTTCCTCTTCTGGGGTGTCAGAGTTGGGCCATGAGCCATCTGCAGAGGACAGTGGTTCTGAAAGGATTTGTGGCACATCGATTTTCCTGATCGCTCACAAATCTTTCTCTTCTTCCTCCAGGTCAATAACCCTTTTAAGCCCTGATTGCTGCTTGGGGAGCATTTGCAGGCAAAGTTTGTTTCCCATCATTGGCCCTGGCATTTCACAGATATTTCACTGGAAAAGTGCTGAGATCCAGGCGAGATCCTGGCAGGCCGTGTTCAGAGATTAACCTCATCCTCCCTTAATGACTCTGGGATCGTGTGCCTGGTAATGAAGCCCAATGCTTTCCTCCGCCCCTGCAATCCCACTACCGCCAATGGCACTTGCATGCAAGAGGCAGCATTTCTGCTCGTCCCTTTGAAGTGTTTCAGCTGCAGCAGGAGAGCTGCTGTGTGAGTCAGAGAGGCCATCTCCACGCTCCTTCCTTACACCACAGCCCTTATCAATAATTCATTCCCCTCTCCTACTCTGTCCAAGGCACAGGCGAGTCTATTTGTAACTCAATAGTGCCCCAGTCAATAAGCACCTGTGGTTATGTATTATTCTCCTTGCAAGGAAGTACAAGCCTGTAACTACAGAAGTGAAACCTCAGAAGGAGACAAAACACAGACTCAGCTGAAAAATCACCTCCCCTGGAAGCAGCGCGATCCATTGCTGGGTGCAGGTGGAAGCTTTACCCCCTGCTCTGGCTTTGGGCTGTGCAGAAATGTGCATCCTCTGAAGGGACAGGAAGCATCCATCCTCATGTCTGAGCATCGCAGCCCTTCGGAGACCCAACACCCAAATGCTCCACTCCATCTACATCCCCATACATCACCAGTGCAGAGTACAGGGTGCACAGCCCCATCTCTCCCCCTGCACCACCCAATGAGGTGCAGAGAAAGCAAAACCCACTGACAGACACGTTCCACAGGCACTGATTGCAACAGAGCTGCTCGTAGAAATGAGGGCTGAAAGATCAAGCACCTGCCGAAGATTAAGTTTTGCATCTTGAAGACGGGCAATTTAAATAATGCTAAGAAGAGAGCAGAGGGGTAGATGAAGATAATTAAGTGGTACTGTTGTGATCCGTTTGACACTCAGTGAATAAGAAACTGGACTTATTTTTTAATAAAAATAGAACTCCTCCTGGATTTGATCTCCCTACCTTCAAAACCTTAAGACAAATACTGCTGGCACTAAATTAAGCTACAAACTCTTTCATTAAGCGCTGCCCATGGGAATGTAAAGATGTTCTTGGAGAGGTGAAGGGAGAAGCCTTGCTCTAAGAATACAATAGAAACAATAATGAAAATATGGAGAAATGTACTCGGGATATATAATCCATAAAACAACAAAGACGTTCTCAGCGGGTCCAAAAAGCAATCATGGGCAAAGCGTCACATAACAAATTCAGTGCTACAGCATCCTGATGTAAAGACAGCGATTGTCTTCATTAAGCGAGATATATGTGCGGGTAAAGGGAGGAACAAAAAGTACACAGTGAGATTCACTGCGGTAGAAATGAGGATTTTTGTTTAAAAAAAAGAAAAAAGAATCAAACCTAATGCAGATGACTGTCTAGATAGCTGCTCATACAATCAGAAAGCTGTCAGGGTTCAGTTAGCCACTGCAGCTTTCAGGAAATGTCCCCAAATAACTGAAAAAAAGCAAGAGGAAATTGCCAGGCATCAGACATCTGCAAAGTAAGGGGGGAAATGTAGGGAATGAAGCAGTGTGCCTGGCTGTAAGGCAGTGATTCCCATCTGTTCCACGTACTCAGAATAACGTCCATTGAAATGCCAGACTGGTGGCCACTCACAGCGAAGAGCATCTGCATCCATCCTGCTGGATGCCTCAGTGGGACTCAGTGCTGTGGCTCAAGGTTTCCTCTAGAAATTCTCCAGGCTGAGCAGAAACACGAGAATGTTTTTCATTCTTCTGATAAGGGGCGAAGGTGGGAAAAGTGATTTGAAAATAGACAGTGACACTTCCGAGAAGTGTCCTGTTCAATGAACCCGAGCACACAGAAGAGGCAATACAGTGTTTCATCAGAAAAAAGAAAAAAAAATGGAAATGAGTGTCTTTTGGTTTTCCTGCTGGACGGCTTGCTCCATTGCAAGGCAGTTTCTGCATAATGGAAGCTACTTTCCCTATTACTGATAACACTGAAACCTCTCATTTCAGCGTGGCTCCAGGGAAGGCGATGCTGTTGCTATCAGCATTGGACTCTGCAGCTCAGTGTAGTGCTTCTGACAAATCACATTCTGGATAAAGCAGGTGCAGTCTAAACAGAACTGAGGTTGACAGAGTAATTTTCACTCCTTTTCTTGTAATGTTCCTTCCTAATTACAATTCCTGCTGTGTGTGTTTTTCTTCTCAATACTCAGAAGTAGGAAAAGGTCCAGGAGAGAAATCGGGGTCTTTCCTTTTGCTGTCTGAAATATTTTGTCTCTTATGTCTAAAACCAGCCTGACAGCCTCTGTCCTGTGATCCAGACATTGCATTGTCATCTGAAGGTCTTTAAAAGGTTGGGCTTCAGCCACGTTTAACACAACGAAAACAGCTGCCCTGTCTATAGGTTTCTTCTGCTCATGCCTTGGGGTGCCACTCCTACACAGTGACCATCCCAGAGGGTCTGCTGTCCTCTGACCAGACACTAGAGAGCTTATTATTGAAAATTAATACCAAAAACCAGATAACTCGTGTTGGCCTGGAAAGAAAGCTGATCAATGGGCTTTTCTGACCTAAGGAACCAATAAGGGTCTCAGCAGAGCCTGGGATTGGGCTTAGCTTTGGTTGAGGGTTAAAGTCCTTCCTAATTATGGTCAATGCCTTCACCCTCCTTTTCTACTCACCCTCAAGAAGGCCAAAAAATGGGTGAAAGTGCTTGCAAGTAGCACTATTCCACATCAGCTGAACCCACACTCAGTGCTGAAAGCTAACGTTTCCTAGTAGCTGGCTATTTTACAATACATCATTAGCATTTGTATGTATTTGATCTCCTCCTCATTTAAAAGACTATTATGAAGACTTAGCAGCAATTACAGTAGAGGCAGAAGTAGAAGGGCTGTTAATCCTCAAATATCATCTGTCTGAATGGCTCTGCTGTGCAGTAGCATGTCTTCCTGATGCAAACCCATGGAGCATTATCCCATGGGTGGAACCATGTGAAAGCACAACCATAGCCCAGCTGGATTAAGTTCAGCTTTTGGTGCAGGTAACGCAGGACAAAGCTCTTTGCACTAGGTGTATAAAGGGATGGGGACAGTGTGGTTAGAAAGGGAGATATCAAGGTTGCATTCACTTTTGAGACACTCGCATGCTACGTGGAATCATAGAACTGTTACAGCTGGAAAAGGTCATCAAGTCCAACTGTCCACCTATCACCAGTATGGCCCTCTAACCACATCACTCAGTGCCACATCTCCACTGTTCTGGGACACCTCCAGGGATGGGGATCCCACCCCCTCCCCGTGCAGCCTTTGCCAGTGCATTGCCACTCTTTCTGAAATAAAATTCTTCCTAATACCCAACCTCAACTTCCCCTGGTGCCATCACCTTTCATCGCTGTTACCTAGCAGTAGAGGCCAACCCCCACCTCACCACAACCTCCTTTTCATTTTAGGGAGTAATGAGGTCTCCCCTGAGCTTCCTCTTCTATAGTCTGAACCATCCCAGCTCCCTCAGTGACTCCCCATAAGACTTGTACCATTGGTCTTGTGACCGTGCTGACATCAGATTTATGTCTCCTTATCAACACCTCCTTTTGCAGGCTGCCCAGGGCCACTCTGAGGTCTGTTCTCTCCCTTACAGTTTGACCAGGGGAGCTGATTTAAGGCAACATCAGTGAGTCAACAAGGAGGATGCCTGAACCTAATCCATTTGTGATGTAAATACAGGGCAACTGGATTGGAAGAGGACTTGGGAATCGGTAAGTCACAGAGAAAGGACCAAAGATGTAAATATGCTGCAAGGATTCTCAGCAAGTCAACACAAGGGATGACCCTGATGCTGGGACATGGGAGCTGTTGTCACCTACATAAATGACAATCTGTGAGCCACTTGGAGCCATTGGGATCAGACCAAGAGCGTCATTTCAGATGGGCTTCCTGGAAGTATTGACTAAAACTTATCTGGAGATGCTCCCATCGATGCTTCCCTGCTGCTGGCTCTGCTTTTAGGGAAGGCAGTCTGCCCCCAGTGCTGTCATTCTGACCCCCAGCATCCCCCACACTGAGCAGCGCTCAAAGCTCATCTGCACTGCTTTGCACAGCACCAAGGGGAGGAAACAAAAAATCATCAGCCTTTATGTCAGTATTCAGCATTCCCATGATGCTCAGACTTCTCTGCTTCCACCTGCCCTCAATTGCCTGATAAACACACACACACAAAAAAAAAAACCCAAAAACATTTTATCCAAGAAATATGAAATGTTAACTCTGTTTCCAAACAGACCTCATTGCTCTGCTCATCACATCTGCCACCTTATTTTTACATCAATCTTATCACGATTCTTGCCCAAAATTGTGAAAAATCCTATTTTCTGCTTGAAAGTCAGAAGCATAGAGGCAAAAAAAAAAATGTTTTGTCACAAGGCAGCAATCTGGAATTAAAAAAGACTGATAAAATTCTAAAAATATACAAATTCAAAGAGTGTTAAAAATTCCCTGAAAACTTTTTTTTTTTTTTCCAGAAAATGGTTTTTAACAAAAAGCTTTTATTTGCAATGCTTTCTCAGGTGGCAAGTAAAGAAAACAAATGGGGTTTGGTCTCTGCCCTTTTTTGCAGATTTGGGGAGGACTTTCTCACAATACTCTGCTGAACAGCAGATGTCTTTGCAATTAACAGAGGCTTAAGACTGGTTGTATCACCAAAGACAGAGATTCCCATAGATTCTCTAGGTCTCTCCTCCAGTGTTCAACCAATCTAGTCCTCCATTTCTCCTCATTTATCCATTAGATGCAGTGTCTCTCACTGTACAGCTTTTCAGCAATTCTTCCTGGGAGGTGAGAGAAGGATATGAAGGAAAAACATCTCCAAAAGAGTGGCTGGGCACTGGCACAGCCTGCTCAGGGAGGTGATGGGATCACTGTCCCTGGAGGCGTTCATGAATTGTGGAGATGTGGCACAGGGGGATGTGGTCAGTGGGCAATATTGATGATAGGCAGTTGGACTTGATGATCTTAGAGGTCTTTCCCAACCTTAACGATTCTGTAATTCAATTTTCAGTGTGGACAAGCCATAATGTTCCTCAAGCATCCCTACAGGACAGCAGGTGCTTAACCCAGTCTGTGTACAGCTGCAGGTAGTATCAGAGTTATTGTAATGTCCATCTGCCCAGCCTGGAGCAATCCAGACCAATATAACCCAAGCTACGTGATTTTGGAGAGCTCTCTTCATCCAAAATTAATGGCATCTTCCTTCTGAGCAAGTGCTTTGCCTGCAAGATGGTGACAGGCAGTTCTGCTGCTGGCCAACTCTGGTGGGAATGTTCAGGGTTATATCCTCAGAAGTCTCTATAGAAACTTCCCCATGTATCTGCTTCTTTAAGCATCTACAGCTCTGAAATTCTTCAACAGATGGAGGATGAGGACCTGAATCATTTGGCCCCAAAACAGTTGATTTCACAAGGTGCATCTGGAAATTTGAAAGTCTTGTTATTTGTAATAAAACACCTCAGGTTTTTTGAGCTCTGGGTCATCCCATTACTTGACTTCTTCTGAGAAAACTGCCTGAAAAGGACCTAACAGTATTATTTTATGCACCATCCTGATGCATGTTCAGTGTTGAGCATAATGGCAAGAAATCCTCTTTCTCAAGGGCAAATTTATTTCCTGGCTAACATCTGGACACAGACTAATCTTTCCTGCAATTTCCAAGTTGCTGGCACAAGTGAAAAAGAGAATTATTGAACTCTTTACCTGCTTGTATCCAATTAGGCAAAAAAAAAAGGTTGCTGCAGGTAAGAATGATGCACAAATGAGAGATGCAAATGCCTTCATCTGTGCAGGCCCCTTTTTGCCAAAGCTTAGTGCACATATTAGCCCTTAGATGAGTAGTAGAGAGTCACTAAAATGGCATAAGATCACCCACTCCAGAACCTTATTTCCTTAAGCAAGCATTCAAAGAAAAAGTTCAAGAATCATAGAATCATTAAGGTTGGGAAAACCATTGAGATCATCTGGTCCAACCCCAACCCACGCCTGTGACCACTCTAGGCCACGTCACTCAGTGCAACATCTGTCCTTCCCTTGAACACCTCCAGGGTTGGTGACTCCATCACCTCCCTGGGCAGCCTGTGCCACTGCATTACCACTCTTCCTGAGAAGAAATGTTTCCTAATATCCAACCTGAAACTCCCCTGGTGCAATTTAAGGCCATCACCTCTCATCCTATTGCTGTTACGTGGAGCTGAGGCTGATCCCCACCTCACCACAACCTCCTTTCAGGGAGCTGTACAGAGCAATGAGATCGCCCCTGAGCCCCTCCTCTTCTCCAGGCTGAACCATCCCAGCTCCCTCAGCTGCTCCCTATAAGATTTTTGCTCCAGACCCTTCATAGCTCCATTGCCCATTTCTGGACATGCAAGGAAGCTGAACAAGCAGAAACCACTGTTACCCTATTTCTGTCAATCAGAATCTGGGGAATTTCCAAACCAGAGACTGTGTCAGACAGCAAAGCCTCCCTCTTCAAGAAAACGGAGGCATAAGGTGATGCTATGGCTCTATTGAAAAGAAAGAACCCTCTTATCTACACAAAGACAAGATCAAGGTACAAGTGCACATTGACTCAGCATAATGGAGCAGAGGTTAAACCAGTATGGCAACTCAGTCAAGCATGCTGCGTGTGAGACCATGTTATGATATTACAGAGTATAAAACTGATTTCCCTCTAAACAGAAATAGACAGCAGCATCTGTGCCATTCACAGCAAGGCAGACCCCAGCTCCTCTCTGTCTGCTTTGGACATGCAGAGGTTGGTGAGCAGCCTGGTTAGCTGTAGATGTCCCTGCTCATTGAAAGGGAGTTGGACCAGATGGCCTTTTAGGTTCCATTCCAACTCAAACGATTCCATGATGCTGTGATTATGTTTGCCTGCTCATGGACAAAAAGGCCATGGGTCACCCAGTATGGCCAAGAAACACTTTGAAAGGTAAGATACAGGTCTTCAGATCTGTAAGTCCTGCATGCATTGCCTTCAAGCCCACTTAATGCCTATCTGCCCATGGGATCATCAGCAATCTTTAGTCAAGAGCCTAGGAAAGAAAGAGGCTGAGGCTCAGCAGTGTGCACAGCTGGTGCTCAGTAATGCAGGTATATTGCTACAGTATGTGTAGTTTATAACTTATTTCTGAGCCCTGCTCCCCATAATCAGATTATGGAACCTTAGAATCAAGTTAATGCAAACAAACAGATCATGTGGAGAGCAATAAAAATAAAATATCATAATAAAAAACCTAAATAGAGAACATATTTGGTAAACAGAATGCTGTAAACAAACTAATGTGTCTCTCCGCGACAATATTCGGCGAGATATGGAAGAGCCCCAAGAGATGTCATGAAAACACAGCTGTTCTCTCATAGTGTGAGGTGAAGAGTGAGAGGAGGGATGCAATGGCAGCATGGCTGCTATGGCTCTGGGGTCATGGCAGGGACAGCTCTGCCATGCTCATGCTGGTGGAGCAGGAAGGTGGCTGCTTTTGGTGCCTCTCTTCCTTTGCACTCATGATAAGGAGATCCTGTGCTGGAAAACAACTCAGAAAACATTCTGCTGGGGAAAGGCAGGAAGGAGATCACAGGTTGTTTTGTGGGCAGCACGAATGCTCCAAGGGATGGAACACCACCTCTGCAAGGACAGGCTGAGGGAACTAGGGCTGTGCAGCCAGGAGAAGGGAAGGCTTTGGGAAGAGATGAGAGCAGCCTTCAGAATCTAACAGGCTGTAGGAAAGAAGGAATAGATCCTTTAGCGGGGTCTGCTGCGATAGGACAAGGGGAAATGGTTTCATACTAAAAGGGGAGATTTAGATGGGCTGTTTGAAATAAGTTTTTTATGATGAGGGTAGTGAAACACTGGCACAGGTTGCCCAGAAAGGTGATGGATGCCCCATCTCTGGAGATGCCCAAGACCAGGCTGGATGGGGCTCTGAGCACCTGATCAGCTGTGGGTGTCCCTGTTCATTGCAGGGGAGTTGGACCAGGTGGTTTCTAAGGGTCCCTTCCAACTCAAACCATTCTTTGATCTTGGCTCAGCCAGAAGGATGGAAGAGGCTGAGACTTGGAACACACACAGACTCACTGCCATGGCAGGAAGCCCCCTACATTGCCTGCTGCTCATAAACAGTTAAGTCTTGACATTTAGGGCAGAGGAAACTATCCACTTCTACCACTTTTGACTGGCACTTTTAAAGACAGTGTTTTTATAGATGAGCCTTTACCAAACCTGTGATTGTGCGCCAGTTCATTTTCAACCTTTCTACAAGCTGAGGTTTGTGCTCTAAAAACGCTCACTTTACTTAACCTGCTATTACTGTTCTCTTAAATTTGTCTTGAAAAGCAGTTTACCACCTCCTGGAAGGGCTTTGCATGCCTTAGCAGGCACTACAAACACAATGACACGTGAGCCGGGTTCTGGGTCCCCACACCAAGAGGATGTGAGGGAAATTTGCATTTCTGTGCCTGAAGCACATCTAAGGGTTTTGCTACATCGACGCTAAGAAAATTTATTGAATATCTATTTAAAAGCTTCATTTTAGAGCCAACCAGCCTGCAGAAAATGGGAACCTCCAGCCATGAGCCGCTTGCTAAGGCCCACTCCTAATTTAAATACATAAAGCTTAAGACTGACTTGTAAAACATGAGTCCTTTAGGCCAATAGAAATGAATTATAAAAAAGCTGGTGAAAATGTTTTCCTAGTGCTTTGTCGCTGAAGTGTTCCTCAATTGTCCTTGCAGCACTCATCATAAGTCAAGGACTGCGCTCACCTGGAGGAAATCAATAGGAAACCCGAGTGAGCAATGCTCAGAGCAGGCCCTCGAGTGCCAAGTGGATCAATGGAGGACGTGCAGTTAGAGAGTTGCTCCGGGTCTGCTCGTTGTCAGCAGGAGGAACCTCTGCACCAATGGAGACAGCGAGGACGGGGAAGAATATGTCATCTTTGTGAAGTTTTCAAGTGGAATCTCAAGACTAGGAACAAAAAGAAATTCTACCCAATTTCAGGTTGGCTCTGGTTTCCAATTTGCTTCCAGAAAGCAAGGACAAGAAAATGGATGCTATCCTTTGGGAAACAAAACATGAGAAGACATTTACCTTTTTGCACTCTCTTCCATTTGGGGATTATTTTCAGAAGTGTGAATGGCTGGGAACAAGCACATAACAATCTCATAATTGCCCATATAGCTGCAGGTACCCATCCCTGGAGGTGCCCAAGGCCTTGGAGGAGCCCTGGGCAGCCTGATCTGGTGTTGGGGCTGGATGATCTTTGAGGTCCCTTCCAACCTAAGCCATTCTATAGTTCTACGATTCTATGAATTGGTTCATTAAACTAAACTTTACATACAATAATACTATATTACCCTCCTCCTCAAAGCGGAGGACAAGGAGTCTGGTCCCCTCACCCCCTCTAAGCACCCACATTTGGGGCTTCCTTTGTAGGCAATGGAGACCCATGGGCAGACACAGGGAGCTGAACTGCTCTCTGCCCGTTCCTCTCATTTTTTGCACAAGTCAGTGGTGACTACTTCAGCTGTGGGTGTCCAACTTATGTGAAGTGGTGGGCTGGAAGATATTCCTTTTACCATATGTTGCTTTTGTGTATACCTCCAACCTCCTCCAGTTGGTTGCTGACGTCCTGCTGAAAACATCCCATCTTCTACCATCCCCTTGGGCAGCTCAGGAAAAAGCAGCAAGTGATGCTTGTGGATGCTTCCCGGTGTGGGCTGGGAGAAAGGACCACCACAGGCATTGCTTCCTCTCAAGAAGCTGGCAGCACAGGGATGCTTCGTTCTTTTTCTACCATCTAGGAGTGATTCTCTCACACACACCTTCTGTTAGTCATAGAACTAAATCTGATCTGGCATTGTTGTAATCCTTTCCCGTGATGATGAATAAGAAAGAGGCATATGAGATGATGGCAGATGTATTCAATGTATTCAAAGGGAAAGATTTCAACAACCATGTTGTTACTGTAGAAGTACTGAGAAATATGAGGGGAGGGTTGGTTTTTTGTTTGTTTGTTTTTTTCTTGCCTAAATACATGGATTTTTTCCTAATAAGACCAAATTCTATCTGTTCTACTCAAAGAGAAATATAAAGAAGACTACAGAGAAAGGAAGCCTCAGAAATATCAATTTGTGGAGGAGGTTTGTGTGGTATTCTAAAGCTTTTAGTATTTCTAAAGGAAGATCAAATTTCTGTTCAAGCAGTTTTTCCAACAATGAAAATAATTTGCTACAAAAATCAACCCCTTCTGAACTTTCCCTCAGCTCCGGAGTTCTGCGATGACATGATTCAATGCTATTTTCAATTATCTCCTTTTGACAATGAAGCACAGCATTGTCCTTTACATTGAGGTTTTGACAAGAGCCTTCGTGCCTTCCTGCAGTGGTTGCAATTCAGATGTTTTCTGCTCCTAATTTTTTTTTAATAGACTCTTCCACTGAGCCCATCTCAAAATGAAATGAATTTAATTTAGATTCAAACGTACCAAGATGGGACATTATAGCCTTTTTTTTCCCCTCCCTTTTTTCCCCTAAAGAAATACAGCATCAAGAGAAATCTTTGAACACAAAGGAATCTCCAGGGAAGAAGATAATTTTGGCAACAGGTTGCACTGTGCTCAGAGGACAAGGCCCTGGAGATGGGACAACCCACTGCTTTGCTCTCTGCTTGTAGGCATTATGGAAATATCCAAAGAAAACACCACTTTTTCCAGCTAGGAATAGTCACCTTTCTTCCAAGAAGGCCTACAAATGAGATAGACCAAGAATTTGTGTTTCCAATTCCCAGTTCCAATTGAGAGAGCCATATGCTGAGCTATGCTAACCTAGGGGGGGAGGTCATTTTGGGGAGAAATTCAAAATTTTTTTTTATATGAGCCAAAACAGCATTGCATTGTTAATAATGCAGCCTATAACTACTTGTACACCAAGTACAAAGATGATGCAGCAGAAACATCCCCTGTATTGGCAGATCATTAGAGCAGGCATGCAACATTCACAGAGCCTGTGAGCTTCAGTTTGGACATTAGAAAGCCTACAGCAGAGGTGTGGTGCAGCACTGGGACAGTGCTCCAAGGGATTAAGGCATCTCAGACCTTGAACTCTTCCATGAGCCCTGATTTTGGGCAGTACTCCCATTCAGATTGAGGTGGTGAAGTGAAGACCCCAAGTGGTTCTTTCTGATCAACCTCCTCATGCTTCTGCAGCATCTGACGTGCCACTGACAAACAGAGAGAGCTTGGCATAAAATAAGGAAGGAGATGTCATGGTTAGGCTTGCCAGAAGGATACACAAAGACTTGTGGACCCTAACTGGTAGAGCAGCACCAAGAAGCCAGTCTAAGTGGAACGTTGGCTCTAAGATAGTTAGAGAAAGGCTATTTGATAACAGCATGCTCGGGAACTGCTATTGAAAGAGCTTCCAGCTGCTCTGGGTTTCAAACACAATGCTGGTGGCATCACGTTGTGATGAATATGATGATGGTGATTTATTCAGGAGATGGCAGTTTCAGAAGGTGTGCCTGGCCACGTCTGGAATTATCTCCTACAGGTTGGGTACCAATGCTGTATGCAGCAGAACCACTTCCATTATCCTTTATAGGTAAAAATGGCTTGAAACTGCTCTTTTGCTTGTTTGTTCTCTCAAGGATCTTTGTTCTGGAAGAGACCTTAAAATGATAATCTCTTCCAAAGTCTTCAGCAGAAAATTTTAACCTTTCTAATAAAGAATCAGCAATTATGCAGTTACGGAAATGGACTTTTTTTTTTAGTGGCAAAGTGCTGATAAAATCGATGAAAATAATTTTGCAAATAATTATCATATTGAAGCTTGATGTGTTATGATGAAAATCTTCCATCTTGGAAACAAAGAGACCCGTCAGGTGCTTTTCAGTTTGACCATATAAATATATATATTATCTGTAAACGGGTTACTTGAAAACCATTTAATGACCTCCGGTCATCCATTTAGGGTCTATAACACTATGTGAAAAAGCTGTAGTCCATTCAGTTACAGAATCATAGTAACACATTAGGAAGGAGTAAAAATAATTGAGGTCTGGAGGGGCTGAAAGCAAGGAATGATTAAAAGAGATACTTATGCATAATGACTTGAGAGGGAACGTAATAAGTTTCTTGGAGGTTATACGTAACAAAAAGATGGGATTTGTTTAGCATTACACACTGGGGCATAATTAGAGATAATAGGATTATATTTATGCATGGAAAAATAATCTGATTATCTGGAATCATTTGCAACTGTGAGAAAGAAGTTGCATCTACAAAGGGTTAATTGGAAGCTACAAATCAGCAGCACCTTCCCTCCAGACATATCCTGCTTTGTGGTCTTTAGAGCAGGAGCAAATCCTTGAGGAAAACTATGGCCAGGGTGCAGGTGAGGCTGCGCATTTTGGTGGGAGGAAGAGCACCCAGGAAAACAAACCCACAGCCCAAGGCACACGACGTGTTTCTATTAGAAGGTGCTATTTCTCCTACTGAAAGACCTTGGAGAAGGGAAGACAGTTGAAACCAAATGTAATGGTCTCATTAAAGCACTGAATGATTTTTATTCACTCTAAGAATTATGTCCCTAGTGAAAGACATGATTATTTCCAAGACAACAGGCAACACCTGAATCTGTAACAAGCCTGAAAGACTTCGTGCCCAACCACACATCCAGAGGACTGTGACACCCCCCTCATCTTCCTCCTTTGGCCTGACCATCATGCCCAAGGCCTTGCTCAGGCAGACAATAAGATGCCCAAAGCATTGCTCAGGACTGATAATGATGAGGGTTTCACCAAGACTGATAAGAACAACAATGCTGTCCCAAACTAAGTGCCTAAAGAACTGGTAGCAGACACCTGGTTCAACAGCTGAAGGCCAACTGGGCATGAACCAAAACTGTTGACTACAAGTCAATGGTCCTGCCCAGGACTGGCACAAAAGAGAGGTGCTATAAAAGAAGGGAAGAAGATTGCTCACCCCTATCAGAAGATTCCAGGTTCACAGGGAAAAGCTTCACCAAGGAAAGATCTCCAGAAAGAGATCCTTCCCTAGTGGCAGCCAGCCCTTCAATGAGGTCTAAGAGAGGTGCAGCCAGGCTCCATCCCTTCCTATCACACAGCTGAATTGCCTTCACCTGTGCTCCCAGGGCTGACTGGGTCCTTTCCCCAGGTGCTCAATCAGTGCTTCAGTTCCCATACACCCCACTGAGTATGTAATATACAATAACAAATGTGATAATAATAATTAACAAATAATGATAAAGCAATAAATATATTGCTAATTCTTTCTTATGAGTGTAGTTTTCACCTGGGTCCAGGCTCCAAGTGATCGACCCGGACTGACCATCTGGGCACAGCATCCTGCCTAGAATTAGCTCCTAATTTCACCAATGCTTGCACCAGCACTGACATTGTGGTCATGTTTGAATGGTGTTCACTAAGTGCCTGCAGCTGTACTCTAGAGTTTGTAGGCTTCATTGCAGCATATGCCTTCTGTTAGGTTTTATAGCCCATGCTAAATCTTCTGCCAGTGGATTTCCCACTGTTGGTACTTGAACTGTCTCTGTTGGCAATGTCTTTCTTTACTAGATTAAAAAAAACAACGACCAACCCAAGGTCATCTGTCTTCTATAATCACATCATCTCCTTGTCCTCCTCTTAACGAGACAAACAGATTGAGCTTGAAAATCACTCTGTATAAGGCATTTTCTACAGTCTTCAAATCGCTGTTTCCTACAGCCTCCCCCATCTTTTCATAGACATTTAGAAGGTTGGGGCTGGAAGAGAGGTGCACAGAGAGACCCTTTAGCTTTCTGGTGGAATGGGAGATGCACCAGTGCTGTTGTGACACTTGTGTTACAACGGGAATGCAGTAGGTTAATAGTAATAACACTAATATAGTAATAACACTAAATAATACTAATAACACCACCCTGGAGGTGTTCAAGACCAGGCTGGATGGGGCTGTGAGCAACCTGGGCTAGTGGGAAGTTTTCCTACCTATAGCAGGAACTAGGTGATCTTAAAGGTCCTTTCCAACCCAAACCATTCTATGATTCTGTAATTATCTGCATAATTAAATTGCTATGCATCTTCAACTTACAGATTTCAATCAGGACAAAGTACAAGAAAATGAGCGTCCATTGGAGAATATTGTCTTATTCAGCAGATATAAGAGTTTGATGCTTGGAGATGAATGTGGCTCCAGCAGGAAGCCTTACACTAAGGGACAAGCAAAAGCAATGTAAAGTCTGAAAGTATAAAAAGTTAAGATCTTCATGCTAAACTAGCCTCTTACCTACAGTATGCCTGAGAGGCCACTGAGCTACTGCTCCCACAGAAGCCATATTAGAGTTTTGTAATCACAAACAATGCCTATACGAGTTACCTATTTCTGCTGTCTTTCAACTCACATGTTTCTTTATGGCAAGGATGTACCATATTTTATTGAATCAATATCCCAGAGTGTGGTGTATGGATTTTGCTGGCTTCAAGCAATAAGAGCCTTGAAGCAATCAGAAGAAAACAAACAGGGGGATTTGCCCTCTCTTCTGAGGATTCATTTTTAACTCCTAGCAGCATGTTGGATGCATTCTGTTGAATGTTACAAGTAATATTTTTGATCTATTGTTTCACCTTCTCTAAGGCATATTTTATTTCAGAATAACCTTCTTTTGATGCTTTAGAGGTCCTGCTGGCAGATTTCTGAGCTGGATGACATCCTTGTCTTACCATATCCTTTTAGGATAAATAAAACCCAACACCGTTCTTGGGTGAAATTGCACCATGAGAACCTGTGGGTAATACTTAATTCATCAACACACTGGGGAAAAAACATTCTGTATTGTGCCCCAGTGTTAGTATTTTCATACAGGAGGATATAAAATAGCTTTCAGTCTCCATCTTTTGTTTTAACGTGGAATCTGACCACTTCTTCTAGGAATTACATTTCAACAATTGTGGACAGCTGAAGATCAATGCAATGTCCATGTACTAATCGACTCTAAACCAAACCTTCAGACTACGAAACAATTTCTGCTACAGGGAAATGTCTATTCGACGCTGAACATTCGCTCACACACAAAGACAAAACATACAACAACAACAAAAAAAAAAGAATGAGGAAGAATCGATGTAAGAGTGCCATCTGGTGACATCTGCCATAACCTTGTATCATAGACAGCATCTCCTCTGCAGTGCAGAGTGGAAAAATTTAGGGACAAGGTCCACGACACCAGAGGAGACAGTTCTACAAAACGGGTCCGTTTGCTCCAAGAAATTGGCTGACTCTCGTTTGTAACACAAAATTGGTAGCGGATTGGTGAGCTGAACTTCAAAGATCTAGCCCCAAATGTGTCATACAGGTGCACAGTGCGCGTGTAATAATCACGGCCATGCATGCTAATTGAGTGATTGCCTTTGCAAATGGTTAATGAGGTAGGTTGGACATGGAATGGGGATAACTGTGCACACAAATTAAGCCTGCACTTTTGTGCTGAATTGGTCTGAATAGCTGCCTCTGGGTTTCTTACCTTAATTTACTTATATATTAACATCTTGTATTTATGCAAATGCTTGTCATGCCTGGGGGTTTTGAAAGGCAATCACAATAATTTGAACTCAGCTTAATGTCATAGTCTGACACAGAACTGGCCCTTCTTGTCCAAAAGAAGCTAATTTCTGTCACTGACCTATTTAATCCAGTTCTCTTTTGGGAATCTGCTCCATGTAAGAAAACAGAAGACTGAGATATATTTTGTGGAGAAGCTGATTGGTGCTTGCCGTTGTTTGGTGCCCATCTGAACACAGGATCTCAGGACTGAGATTCTCAGTCAAAGAGGGTCTGAGTGGAACATTAGCTCTGCTTGCTGCACTTGAACCTCATGGGAGCAGATAAGGTTTGGGAGTCCAAGTGACTATTCTGCTGGCTAGCAGCCATAAGCACCACATTTTGGGGGGTAAATAATAAACCTCTGCAGGAAACGTGGGAAAACTAAACCACGTTTAGTGAGATCACATTTTTGGAGACTGCTTTTGTCTTTTGCTCTGCTGGGAGCTTTGGGGAGTTTATTCATGGTGAAGCCCAGAGCTCCCATTCTAGGTCCCCAGTGTATAACCTCTAAGGTACGGGGAGATTAAAGGTGACAAAGGGACATCTTACATCCCTAAATAGTCAGTAGGTTAAAAGGCAGAACTGCAGAACACAGTCCTTCCTCACCTGAAAATATGCCCTGCCGGGAGCATAGTTGGCTTGTTTCAATACACAGCATGGACAAGGAGATGGGTTAGGAAGGCTCAGTGTTACCTTGCTCATATCCCCCAGCTCCAGCACGTTGCTGGGCCTCCTCCTCACTGTGCCCTCAATATTCTGCAAAAATCTTTAATGGAGAGGCGTGATGCAGCCCAGCATATCTGCACCTTTTATCTCTGTCTGTCCAGAGTCTGGAGCAACTCAATGTCTCTGTGAGTTGTAGCAAGCCTTGCTCAGCACCCCCAAAACCTGCAGCATTAATTGCTGCCAGATTCAGCTGCTGCAGCCCTGACACTGCCATTCTGCCAGGCAAACACAAACCTTCTTGCCAGGCCTGAGCTCTGCTTCTCTGCTAGAAGGAAAACAGCATAACAGCATCCATCCATCCACTGCACAAAGCATCCCACCAAGAATCCCACACTGCACACCTGGCTTCAACTCCAACTCACCAACTCCAGTTCTTCACTGCCAGTAGCACTCACTCCCCCATTTGCCACACATGATTTTGACAGAGATCTTGGCTGTTATCTCTGGGCATTTTCCTCTGGACTAATTTACCCTCTCAATCACTAAGTTTTGTTAATGATGATAAACAACGCGATGTGCTGGCTGAAATGGTTTTCTGTCATTCCAGAAAATTTAGGACACAGGGATCTGCAAAATATGACCTCAATTTCAGTCCATCATTCTCTTCTCTTGGAATTGCTCAGCTGGAATAAATATCATTACTCTGACCAGAGCAACTGGCAAAGTGAATGGAGTGCAACACACACACCTGGAGTGGAAGAAATCAGCTGAAAATCCTACCCCAATGACAGGAACTGTGAAAAATGGAGCTGGTGTTCCCAGGGGCCTGGTGAGGACCCTGAACAGTGGCCAGCAGAAATTTGGCCTTTTTTTCTCTTGGTTCAGAGAGAAATTTCATGGTTGGGCTTAGAAATGGCACTGACAAAGCATTTGGTGAAAAAGGAATAAAATAAAAGCAACCAACCCTTTGCCTTCCCTCCCAGAATTCATGTTAGCAGTAATATAAATACTTCTGCACGTTTGCCAAGCAGTGCTTGGGTATCAGCGTGCACACAGCCTCGTGTCTCCTACAGGATAAAGCTTTTCACATGAGGGAGGGAGCAAAGAACTTGGCCACGGGGAAAAAATGGCGTACAAAAAGGAAAGAAAAGTTCTGAAAGTGCTGAGATGAAGGGGAGGTAACCCCTCCAGAGGGAGAAAGGTTGGCAGGGAAGAATGTCATCGGCTATTAGCTTGTGCAGAGCAGAGACAGAAAAGAGTCATTGGCATTTGTATTACAGGAAAGGGTCAATAGGAACAAGCCGAAAATGCAGTGTCTCCACTGCGCCCGTGATTTTCAATCACCAGTAGAGTTATGAAATTTTAGTTCCTACATTCTCCTTGTGAAGGTTTCGGTCTCTTCTGAAGACTGGGACAGAAAGGTCAAGGATGAAGCAGTCATTCTGTGAAAAACTGTTCTCTCAGTAATAACTGTTTTTACCTAGACTTTATAGATTGTTTGTATGAGTTCATTCGGGTACGTGCTGGTAGTTTGACCTCAGCCTAAGGGCTTATGGGAGAGCATCTGGCGTGCAAGATAACTGACATTGGTTTGGCACTGCTCTATGTAGGATCCTTGGGTCTTGATCTACTTTGCACACATGGGTCACTGAAGTTGTGGAGAGAGATTGATGACTTCCACGCATTTCCACATTTACAGCATCACTGAACTTGTTGCTGTTCTATCTTGGTGTACAGAAAGAGGGGAAGCTGGGAAATAATTCTGTAGCATAATCTTCTCTTGGTGTAGGCTGTAACTGTTCACAGCCATATACTGCTGATGCAAATCTTTTATTCTGTCATGGTTTCCAGTGCAGGACCAAGTGAGCAACGTGTGCAGGTGGATGGGGGGGGGGAAGCTTTCTTTTTTATCGTAATAAGCTTTTCTGAAGTGTCTCAGTAACTTGTGCATAAACGTGATGTATTTCCTGAGAGACTGTCTTATGGACTGAAAATCATCTTCACTTGGTGAGGTCTTGCTAATTCTTCTCCGAGCAGATGTGGTGATGTCTGAAGGCCTGGCTGTACATCACCACTCTGCGTGATGTTTGCAGAGTTGTAGGTTTTATGAAGCATGTAAATGGGCTTTTTGTGAAAAATAAGTTGCAAGACACCATTTCCATACATCAATTTGGTATAAGGATATGCTAGAAAAGCATCGCCTGGGAGGCCGGTGGCTGATTTGCCCTAGAGAAGGGTGAGATACCACATCTTTGGACCAAGAAATGCACGGGCCAGTATGTATGGGCTGTAAGCACAGCATACATCTGGTGGAAGAGGGTCTGATGATAAACGCAGTCCAAAAGTGCAATCTGAAAACTCGACATTAAGTTTCCCAATAGCAAGCTTGATCTTACTGCTAACTACACAGGTTGTTCCAGTTCAGTCTGAGGGGAAAAAAAAGAAATACAGGAAATACCCCCAGTTTATATTCAGGTATTTCACAACATGGAAAATGTTATTTTGCCTCCTCACCATAACACCAAGGACCTGTGAAAGGATGAGATCCCAAAGGGGTTATTGAAATGTCTCAGTTTGTAAACCCTCCACATAGTGAAGGGCTGCCATTGGCATCTATGGCTAAGAAACAGTCTAAGTGGAACAAGTTGCTTTTTGACTGCAAAACTCCACATTCATCTGTTGGTTTCAGATTCACATCTTATGGGCTTTTGACTCTTTAAGTTACTATATTGAGGGGTTTTTCTTGCCAGCAGTCCTGGCACAAAGAAGGGGCTGAGTCAGAGCATGATCTACTGGGTGAGAAAAGCAACAAGAAGTATAAAGCTTGCAGGTTTTTTTGCTATGGCTGTTCCACTCACAGCCCTCTTGTAGCAAAAGAGAACTCAAAACATACAGCTAACAATGCACTAATTATTGTTTTGACGGCTTAGTAGTTCATCTAATTAATACAGAATATCTTCAACAATAATATAGTTAAAATTGTTCTATATTCTTGATACATTCCTCTTTTTTTTTTTTTTTTTTTCCAGTGCTGTGCTCACCATCACTACATCCTGTGACCTGCAATGTGGACACTATCATCTTAGCCAACTTGGCGAGATGCCCTTGACTGCACTGGGATGGTGGTTTTACCTGCCAACATGCTTAAGAATCAGTGCACTGTGAGCAAATATTTAGGGTACAGCTGTGCGTATAGGAAGGCCAAACTATTCAAGGTAAGAATGTACTGCCCTGTCTCCAAATAAAAAGATAAAAACCTGTTTGAGACTAACCAGCAATGACAGGGTTTTGTACCTTGTACAGCATAACAAGGCAGTCCAGAAGCTGGTGGGGTCACTTGTGTGCAACAGACAAGTTAAAGTGCTGCTCTGTAATATCCTGTTACTTAAGTGGCAAGGGATCTATTCAATATAATAAACTTTCTGAGCAGGCACTTGATGGAGATGGGAAGGTTGGAGATACCCAAGCTCAGGCTATGGCACAACATGTGCCTTGTACATCCTTGGATTCCACTCACTGCCCATGCAGAGCATTCCACTCTTGCAGTGATGATACCCTTCCAAGCAGACACGTGATGCTTTAAGTTTCTTGGAGCTCACTGACACCTGAGTTCATTTGTGCCCTGGCTAAATAACTGCAAGCCATCCAACAACCAAATCCCAGACCACTCTGCTGAAAACTTGCACTTTAGCCAGGCAGCTCACGTTTCTTTGTGAGACGGCCCTGAAACAGCAGAGCTCCACCTCGGCTTCTGCTCTTGGACACCTGCAAGGATAGAAATACAACTTAGTAAAAATGTGTTGCAGAGAGCACAGAATCTGTCCCAAGGAGCGATACATCAGTGTGAACCCTGCTGTGCCGAGGGGAATAGATTTGTGGAAGGGATATTTAAGGGACTCTTAATATGTTTCATGAATCACAGAAGGGGGAATTTATGTCTTTTGGGGGTCGTGACAGTTTAACAAGGTTTTGGCTGAGATTCTAATGGCTTATTGCTGAAATGTAACTATTATAACGTAAAATTTAAAGGTCTTGGCCAGGGGAAGCAGCTGAATTTAGCAGCACGCTGGAGCTGCTGATCTGAAGGTAAAACCTCTCTGGTGTGACCCCAGTTGGAGGGGACAGAGGGTGTTACAGGGCTGCAGCCTGGGCAATGACTACAGCATCCATCCATGGTTGTACTGCTTCTGCCCCACCGCCTCTCCCACTTTGGGCCACATTTCCCCATTATATGCAATGGCTTTTGTGCCTTAGGGAAAACATAAAGAAAGAGCCTATGCAGCCTTCAAATTAAGGATTTGTCTGAGGCCTGAGCCAAAAGAGCTTCTTGCAAGAACTATTGCCTCTTTAGGCTAGGCGCGTTCATTTTTTTCAACAGAAAGGGAAAAAACCCTCTAGTAAAGGGAGTTCATTCAGATGTACAGGACTTCCACTGCTAAATGCATGCTTCTGTGAGTACAGAGCATTCTTCTGTTTGTCTCTTCTGCTTCTGAAGTTACTCACGTGGGAGGTACCATAGGACTAGAGGGAATGGCCTCAAGTTGCACCAGGAGAAGTTCACATTGCACGTTCAGAAACATTTCTGCTCCAAAAGAGGGGTCAGGCACTGGAATGGGCTGCGCAGGGAGGTGGTGGAGTCATCATCCTTGGAGGTGTTCAAGAAACGTTCAGACGTTGTACGTAATGAGGGATGTGGTGTAGTGTGGTAGGTGGTAGGTGGTAGGTGGACAGTTAAACTGGATGATATTGGAGGTCTTTTCCAACCTTGGTGAGTCTATGGTTCTATGAACTGTCCTGCACTGATATCCAGGCACTCAGTGCCACACAGTTCCAAACCTCCCTCAGTCCCCAATGCAGCTTCCCCATTCCTGAGGATGCTCAGCATCTTCTCCTAGTCTGAACTTTCTCCTTTTCTCCACCATCAGCTCTCATCAATGTCTCTGATGCCTTTCTCCCGACTGAGATCACCCCAGGAGAATAACTTCCTAACACCAACACAACGATCAGCAGCTCTTTCAGGAGCTCCTGCACTGGGTAATAGGTTCCTAGTGGATTTCCTTCACTCTGTAGGAGTGCCACAAGTCTGGCACTGTTCTGCACAGTTTACCAACTGGCCACATCTCAGGTGTTTCCATGAGTTTATCAGGCTGTTGGCAGCAAGCCCAGCTCTACCAGCTCGCTGCAAAGAGGTGTGGTAGGGTATAAATACTGGAGCCTTAGGTGCTGATGGAGAGAACTCAACATTTTCTGGAGCATGATGGTGATGGGTCGATGGTTGGACCTGATGATCTTAGAGGTCTTCTCCAGCCTTAGTGATTCTACGATTCTACAGCTGATGGGCACCTCTCTGAGCAGCTCCAACGCAGAGCCAATTCAAGCTAAAGGCTTATTTTTAATTAACTATTTTTTTAAGCTAAAAGACCTCTACAGAGGGAATTGCTGAGGGTTCAGTGTATGAGAAAATGAAACCCTGTATCCCCGATGGAAAAGCGTGGTATGGCTGACAGCTAAGAAGAAATTAATTTGGAATGCTTTTACTGCTTATTTGCTTGCTTGTCATCCTCTCTGCACCTGTAGTGGGTTTAATTTTTCATATTTCTGCAGCTCTTGATATAATTTATGTGATGTTTTGCTTTGCACTGGACCCAAGTCCTGGACTCAGGTGTGTGTCTTTGTCAAGGCAGAAAAAGAGGGGGAGATCCCAAAGGGAGTGCACTGAGCTGTGCCTGGCCTCACGGTGTGACCATGTACATCTCAAGGGAACAGATAAGAGAAGGCAAGAAAAACTAAAAAGTGGGTTTTTTTGCCTGGATTGATGAAATGCTGCCACCTCCCAGCGAACCTTCCCTTTTCCACGTAGTTTAGCAAAGACTCGGATGAGCAGCAAGCAGCCAAGGTTGAATCTTCCCAGCCCTGTTGTGTTCCCAGCCCACACCAATGTGTGGAGAGCATCATCCTCACACCAGCCATGCCTGGGGAAAGGCCACCCCTCTCATTACAGCTGTCAATTATCACAGCGCCCTTTCCATCCGCTGCAGCATCCTGCAATCCATCGATCAGCGCTCTGGCTAAAGGTCAGGCTGTAGGGCTTTCCTGCTTGGCTGCAAAGGCATTCCCAGAGCAAGCACCCAGCTGCTGTGCTCAGACTGTGGGTGTTCCTGGTCTCTGAGCCCACATTGCAGCCACCAGGCTCTAGAAGGGCTTTGTGTCTTAACCCAGCAAACCCAGAAGCAGACATGGAAACCTCTGGTTCCCATCACAACTGAATTACAGAATCACAGAATGGCCTGGGGTGGAAGGGACCTCAAGGATCACGAATCGTCCTTGCCATCTTCCTTGCCAGAGCCAGAAGATGCTGCTGTCAAAAAGAAATAATATATCTCAAAACCATAGAGATTTGGTAAGTTATTTGTACCTTATGTGTTACTCCAAGAGCCCACATCTGCACCTTTCTAGCAGTGAGGAGGTTTCCTCTGCCCAGCTCAGGCTGGATTTGGTAGTCATGGGGATGTTGCTTCCAGGCTTTTCCCACGCAGGCAGCTTCACAAATCTCAACGTCAAAAGCTTAGCCTAGTAGAATCATAGAATTATGGAATCAGTAAGGTTGGAAAAGACCTGTAAGATCACCAAGTCCAACTCCAACCCATCCCCACCATGCCCACTGCCCATGTCCCTCAGTGCCACATCAGTGAAACACCTCCAGGGACAGTGATGTGCAGCATGTGCCACTGCATCACCACTCTCTTTGAGGATAAATGTTTCCTAATATCCGATCTGACCCTTTCCTGGCACAACACAAAGCCATCACCTCTCATCCTATCGCTGTTACCTGGGAGCTGTTACCCACCTTCCTATGTGACCTTTGCAGGGCTCACCATCAGCTGTCCCTCGTGCTGCTGCTCATGACCACACTGTACACGTTGTGCTTCCTCCTAGAAAACTTTTGTGTGTCTTTTTTTTTTTTTTCCTTTTTCTATTTTTTTTCCACCTCTCCGCAGCAGAACCCAGCAGGGAATTAAAGCCCTTTGTATGTGGAAACATCATACCACGCTCTAACTCTAAAAGTGCTTTGGGGATCCTCTCGGATAAAAGGTAGCAGAGAAATGTAAATGTATTCTTTGGATGAGCCCTCTGGATTAGCATGTGAATTTTCAATTGCATCGGCCCGGCAAAGCTGGGAGCCGCAGGGTCTCCCATTACACTAATTCACCTGTAATCTCTGCTACTGACTCTGGTGCAGGGGTGGGGAATCCCTCTGCGCCCACTCCTGCTGCCCAGCACTGCACTGCACAGCACATCAGCTCCCGCATGCTGCCATCAGCCTAAAAAAATATGAAATAAAAGGGAAAAAAAGAAAAAAGGCTTTTTTGGGGTATTTGTTCTCAAACGTAACACAAGCTCAAGTTTAAGCAAATAAACAAAGCGGGCTATTATGTAATCTGCTGTTTCTCAGCATCTGCGTTTCGGGATGCAAATCGCAGGAAGGCTTTGATTACAGAAACTGGGGCACTCGCAGCCTTGACAACAATTCCCGACGTGCTCTGAATGCAGCACACCCAGTGTGAGCACAATCCAGCTCCCAGGGGACGCCACACCGTTCCCTGCAGGCTCCCAAACTCCCAGGGTTATTTCTAGGTGCAAGACCTCCGATAACAGCTGCTCCAATGATGTTACACACTCGGAGTTTTATGAATAGAAGAGCTTAAATGAAAGCTCCCGCTCTGCCTGCATGGAAGATGCTCACAGCAAGCACTCAGCCTGGGCTTCCACCCTCATTGTGTATGGTATTGGCCATAAGAAACAAGACCTGCCCTGTTCTGTGCTTTCCATCCCTGGAAGTTGCTGCTTGCAAAGTTGCTTGCTTCTCACCAGCACCATTTCCTACTTTCCCCTGTGACTGCATAATTGCCACACCATCTCTCACCCTTACACCCACCATCCATCGGTGTTTAACTTGAAGTCAGCCTTACATGCAAGCATCGTACATGTTAGCACATGCTGATGGGAGGGGAAACATGTCCAGTTGCAAGAAGTCACTGCAGACAAAGCCTGGTTACATGGAGCAACGGTGGGGCTGTTTCACACACATCATTTTCCCAAGATAAAAACGCATCCCATGTCCCAAACCAGGTGAGATGAGTTGTGCCCCACAGGTCTGCCTCTACTCCAGAGATAAGTCCAATTTCTTCACGAGAAAAGTGCACAGAGCACTGATTTACATCATGCCTTTTAGCCTGCCCCGGTGGGATGTGGAGATATGTATCTGGAGCTACCATTATCTTCTTTGTGATGGCCTCAAATTGTGCCAAGGTGGATTAGATTGGATATTAGGACGAACTTATCAGAGAGATTGGTGATGCAGTGGCACAGTTGCCCAAGGAATGGTGGGGTCACCATCCCTGGAGGTGTTCCAGAACCGTGGGGATGTGGCACTGAGGGATGTGGTCTATGGAGGAAATATTGGTGGTGGGCAGATGGTTGGACTAGATGATCTTAGAGGTCGTTTCCAACCTTAATGATTTCATTATTTCTCTTTCAGTGCCTGTGGCACCAAAGGAAACAAACTATTTTTAAACTGTGGTTCTCAGTCAGGACAAAAATTGCCCCTGGGCTGTTCAGACACCAGTCCTGGTATCTCTGCTCACACTGTTCCCACTGAAGCCACAAACACTTCTGTGTTTTCTTCCATCCAGGCAGGGAGACATAAGCTGCTCCTCTCATTACCCCCTTCTTGGTGAATCAGGGAAGAACTGCAGCTCTTTTATGTTCATGCCCTAATTTATTTTGCTAGAGCTTTCCTGCCTTGCAAATTTCACATCTCCCTCACCCAGAAGACATGTTGGTTCCTCTCATCCAGCATCACGAACACCTGCAGCCAAGCAGAGAGATGCTTTCAGGTTGGTTATGCAGACATTCCCATTGGTATTTGGGGCTTCTGGGGACACAAAGCTGCTAGTGAGCATCCAAAGGAGGTGGTGGTGGTGGTGGAGGTGCCTCTGGTTGTCCCATCTGCAACCTAAGGACCACCCTGAGACTCATATAAAGTGACCACGAGGGAAGATGCAACTGTGGGTACACAGACTGTGAGCTTTATGCTTTGCTATTCTGTTTTCTTTGTTGTTCTGGCACCAGCCTGCTGCCATGCATCTTTATTTCAAATGGAAGTGTTTGGGAAAAGGCTGTTTCTTTCAGTGTCTCTGGAGTCCTTAACATGTTTTCATGTGCTCTAAAGTGAATAATCATAATAATGGCAATGACGTCCTGTTACAAAGACTGTGAGTAGTAAAAGCTTCATCACGGCTGCTTGAATAAATCACTAGGAGGCTGTAATATGCATCTCTGACATGCACAGTTTTGATTATTACAAAGTGCTGCTGCACTGTGATGCATAAGAAGTATGTGCATGGAAGGCAGATCAGAGAGGAGCATCCGTCCCCGTGTTCACTTGGAAAAACAGAGACAGGATGGGAAGTCGCCTGTCATCTCTGGGATGAGGAGCACAGCATGAGGACAGGCAGGAGATCCTGGGTGGACTCATGCCCACTACATTCATGGATTTAAGAGCGAGACAGCATGTCTGAGCACACTGCCAGATGCTCTATTTAAAGCCCATGGAAGAAAACAGGCTCCTCCAGGCAGAAGCTGGTGTGAGCTGGTTGTAAATGGGATAAATGACCTTCTGCTTTTGTGCAGAGCAATCCAAGTAAGTTTTATAGACAAAGCCATCTAACTTCAGTGCCCAAATGGCTGGGGCAAAGCCATTCCCCCAGCTCAGCCCCATGCAGATTGTGCAAAGCTATCAGGATTTCAGAGCTCCCAGGGGATGTCCCACCAACTCCATTGGCCAGCAGCACAAAGGACGAGTTGTGCCCTCTGTCACACGTGTCACCATGCATGGATGGATGTGTCACTGCTCTTGGTGATTTCTTGGTGAACAGAAGGTATTCTTGGTGAATACCTGTGGGTATGTAGCACAGTTCCACGTCCCCACTGATTGACTATTTAATTAGAGAGCCTGGGATCTTCTGCTCTTCCAGATCTCTCCACCAGATATGCACCGTGCACATAGAAATACCTCTTCAGGTGCACTCCTGTGTAATTTTCGATCTGCAGAGTACAAGACACGTCTTCCTTATTTTACACTAAGGTAAAAACCACCAAGAGAGCCTGGAATACAAACACTGTTATTCTTATAGCTGTGCTGTGCACCCATAAGCATGCGTTGCTATATTGGGCCAGACACAAGATGGCAACTGGTGCCATCTTCAGCCTGGCTGAAGACATTCAGCTTGCAGTGCAGAGCGAGGTCTGACACCACGAAGGCAGTTGTGACACCTGGGGAACGACAGCCTCTCCTGTTCCTTGGGGTTGCTCTCAGCATTCGGTGCAGGTGTTCCCACAATTTGGAGATAAAACCCCATCCTGCAGCTTGCTTCTCTACTGACAGCAATCTCTGCTGCAGAAAGCTGCCAAAAAAAAAAAAAAAAAAAAAAGAGAGAGAGAGAGAAAAAAAAAGTCGATGAAAGAAAAGAGATTGATGGAGATCCCTCTATGGACAGAGGTTTGCCCAGTGCTGTGCTGTTAATTGAACTGGACCGTTTTCAGAAGTATTTAATGCACAGATTCGATATTTGAAATATGGAGACACTTCATACACTCAGCCAGTAGCAGCACATGAAAAGTGGGCACCGGCGTCTGGAGAGTCCAGGAATGCACCTACAAAGCACCCAGACAGGCTGTGCAGACAGAGTCTGAGCACAGCTGTTGGATTTGCAGACAGAAGACCTTGCTGAAGCGTGTTGATAATAGAAACAGGAAAAGAGTGTGATAAGGAGCTGAGAAGGGATAAAAATGAGACAGCAAAATTAAGGCTTTTGTTATTTTGCCAAGGAACAAAAACTAGAGAGAGTGAGAAAACTCAATGAGAAACAATAGCAAAGCCAGTAGACAAGGTAATAAATATGTCTGATGAACAATGCAGCTCCAGCCAGGAAGGATACCGTTCTCAATTTGAAACAAAAAAAGCAGGAGTAGAGGTACAGGTAGTTACACTGGAGTGCAAACCTCTGACACCCACATCCAGCATTGGAAGTGGAAAAGTTTCCATATTTAAAGAAGATCGACAGATGCCATCCCACCTTTAAGGTGGAGGAGGTTTGGAGAGCTCTAGGTAAGCCCAATATCAAACTGAAGGAAGACAGCAGTGGTTCTGGGTTCAGACACAGGCTTCTGGGTTTCTGTTGGTGTTTGAGGAGGAATGTGTTGGTGGCCAATGCTCCTACTGCAACAATAGGGAATAGAAACATACGGGAGAAAGAACTCGGTAGCATGCAAATCAAACCTAAAGCAGTATTCTACAGATGGGTTTCCAGAGGACAAGCAAAAGTTGGAAATAGACCCCAGTGTAACCTAAAAGAGAGCTGGAATGCATCACTCCATGAGCACTGTTAGGAGGAATGGGTCAGTCCTCATTCCTGCCAAGGAACCTGCACAGTGAGCAGCACCAAAGGGCAGTGAGAACGTGTCAGGTGAGCTGGGATCTGATCACCTAGAAATACTGAATGCTACAGACAGCTGCTCTCCATCTCTGGTGCCATGGGGACCCATTTCCAAGCCAGTTTTGAAGTGACCAAGGAGGAGAAATGTCAAGCATGATCTAGAATTGCATTTTATTGCTTTTGTCCCATGTCTGGGCTTCGTTTCACCTATCAGCTTCACCTGCCTACAAATCAGCTGTCCAAGGCTGATTTTCTCTCCCTCAGGTCCCTTCAACAGGGAGAGACAGACATCTCTGCAGAGTAACCCACATGGAACACTCTTTGCTGCCCCTGGCTGGAGAAGCCTGTTTTGAGCCTGAACCCATTGCCTGGATCCAATCATAGAATCATGGAATCACTGAAGTTAGAGAAGACCTCTAAGATCATCCAGTCCATCCCCAACCCACCCCCACCATGCCCACTGCCCATGTCCCTCAGTGCCACATCTCCACATTTCTTGAACACCTCCAGGGGCAGTGACCCCACCACTCCCTGAGCAGCTGTGCCACTTCATCACCACTCTTCCTGAGAAGAAATGTTTCCTAATGTCCAACTTGGCCCTCCCCTGGCACAACTCAAAGCCATCACCTCTCATCCTATTGCTGATACCTGGGAGCAGAGGCTGACCCCTGGGTAGTCATAGAAAGTGATAAGGTCTCCCCTAAGACTCCTCCAGACTGAGCAATCCTGGATCCATTCCAGGCCAGTAGTTCTGGTCCCATTGCTGACACTTGGGTGCAGCCTTGGCACTATGACCTTTGGGTTCAGTGCATGAGCAGCATCTCCACCCAAGCAGACTTTCCAAAAGACTGTCAGCAAATAGTTCCTGCCATTCTGGTTCATGTTTAAAGAATCTGTTGTTATCTCAACATTTCGTGCCCCATGTTGGGCACCAAAAGGAATTGCTGTGGTTTAACCCCGCAGGCAGCTCAGCACCACACAGCTGTTTGCTCGTTCCCACCCAATAGGTTGGGGAAGAGAATCAGAAAAAAGGTAAAATTCATGGGTTGAGATAAACACAGTTTAACAAGGCAGAAAAGGAAGGGAAAATAATAATGATAAAAGAAGACACGAAACAAGTGATTCACACAGCAATTGCTCACCACCCACCAACCGATCCCCAGCCAACTCTCCCAGTCCTATAGTTCCACACGATGACATAAGGTGTGGGACATCCCTTTGGGCAGTTTGGGTCAGCCATCCTGGTTCTGTCCCCCCCAGCTCTTGGTGTACCCTCAGCCCTGTGCAGGCAAGGCAGTGTGAAATGCTGAAATGCCTTCAGCTCTGAGCAGCACACCTCAGCAATGACTAAACATCAGTGGGTTATCGACAGTATTCTCATCCTAAATCACACAGCACCATAACAGCTACTGGAAAGAAAATTAACTCAATCCCAGCCAAAACCAGAACGGCAGATGTGAGTCCAAGAGCATCACACAGTTCCCAACACATTGAGCTGTGGCAAAGTCTGGGGCTGCCCACAGCAGCACCTGCACACAGCACTGGGATGGCATCTGCTGCCCAGACAAAAGCAGAAACTCTGGGCACCAAACTGCAGTGCATCAGCCCAAAAGATCTTTCTGTAAAAATCAGGACTTGAAGTCACGTCTGTATCAACCTGACCACCGGGCCTGTGGTCAAGGAAAGAAAGATTTGAAAGTTACACGTTTAAAAAAAGCAAGACATTAGAAACCACAAGACTTTTGAGCTATTAGGCTGCCAGGCAAGTCAGAGAGATAGCCCTTAAGATTTATTAACATTATCTGCTACACAGCTCCCAGTTCAGCTTCAGAACTTGTGGGAAGTCTTATTTATCAACCAGAGAGAAAGGACAAATGTAAGAACGGGCCGTGACAGATAATAATTCAACGTGCTGGGTGAACCTACAGAGACTGGCATTTTTCACTTCACTTCTCTGTTTGCAAAGAACTTGGCACTGGCGTTGTTTTCATTTAATTTCTCTGTTTGCAAGAGATTTGGCCATTCATTTTGGCTGGAGATCCGATAAGCAAAGCTAAGGAAACACAGGGCACATGTTGTTCTTGAGCGGGGCAGAGTTAGGGAAGCTGAAAACAGCTTTTTATTAACAACTCAAATATTGGCTGGTTGTTGCAAGGAGGGAGGGAGGAAAAACTTGCTGGAGAGGTAAGCTCAGAAGAATCCCAGATTGTTGCTGGAAAGTCTTTATTTTCTGGTTTCTTGTCTTGATAAACACGGCGTCACACTGGAAATTCAAGTCTCACCTTGTGCAAATGTCAGTGGACTGGTTGGGTGCAGTCAGACTGGGACGCACTGGTACAGTACCAGGATGCTCGGATGGGTGCAAGAGCAAATATGGAGATGTGAGTGTGGTGGCAGGGTGTCAAAGGGGCTTGAGCTTGGGTAGAAGGGGACAGCCATGCCACTGCACCATAAAGCTGGGCTGATGTCTGTCCACTCACCAGATATACCAAGTTCTCAGCTCAGCCCTCCAGGTGCAGTGGCTGGTGGCTGGGCAATATGGACGGGATGTTCTGATGGACTGATGGGAAGTGAAGCTCCCTGCAGATGGGAGCTGGCAGGCTCTGAGGGACAGAAATGAGGAAAGCAAAAGAAAGGAGCAGCCACGCCAGGATAAAAAACAAGCCATCTGGGTTATCTCATCACCAGCAGTTCTGCTTGGGCCTCCTGCTGGAAATAGGGCCTACAAGTCAAAACACTTGAGCTCTGATCCATCAGAAGCATTTCTCTTCCTCACACTTCTACTGGTGTGGGTGGAACACCCCATCCAGTGCGCAACAGAGAGACGGCTCTGCTGTGAAGAGAATCATAGGATGTCATAGAATCACTGAATGGCCTGAGTTGAAAAGGACCACAGTGATCATCCGGTTCCAACCCCCTGCTATGTGCAGGTTGCCAACCAGCAGACCAGGCTGCCCAGAGCCACATCCAGCCTGGCCTTGAATGCCTCCAGGGATGGGGCATCCACAGCCTCCTTGGGCAACCTGTTCCAGTGCCTCACCTGAAACATGTCCAAATGACATACACTCTAGTCCAACTCCTCTGCAATGAACAGGGATACTGCAGCAGATCAAGTGTTTTCAGATGGGACATCTACCACCTTTCTGGTCAACCCAAGCCTTATCATAAAATATGTTTTTCTTATATCCAATCTCAGTCTCCCCTCCTTCAGTTTGAAACCAATTCTCCTTTCTCCCATTCCTGAGTAAACCACACAGTTTGAGATGGCTGTGCTTCACCCTTTCCTAACAACAATACCCTCCCACCCTCCAAAAAAGGGAGTGAGTTTAGAAAGGCAGATTTCATTTGAACAGAAACCGGAAGAGACGTCATAAAGCAGAGGCAAAATAAGGAAGAAGAAGAATAAAAAAGGGCTGCAAATTTGTCTCCTACCTCTGTGCCCTTTCTGCCTTGCCTCCAGCACCTTTGCCAAGCATTCATGCCAGCTCCAGGCAAGCTGGGAAGACCCTGGGAAGCACTGCTGCTTCTGCCATGTTGGTGGGCTGTCATTGCTTGCCACGCTGTGCCTTACAGCTCTGCTTCTCTTCCTGTCATCTGCTTTAGCCTCTCAGTATGATGCAGCACATGTAGCTCCATTTGATATTCACTGCTGAGCTCTACCACTGCTCCCCATGTCCCATTGTCTTCCAGATGGGTTTCGAGGTGGGGGCTCACACCAATGGCTCCGGAGAATTGCAGCCAGGTCTGGTGAGGGAAAAAGCAAATAGAAGAAAAGCCCAAAGGTGATTATAAGAACAGCCACAGCTTGCTCGTTTTGCTGGATTTAATTTGTTGATATGTTACATTTCATCAGAAATGTGTTTTCCGTATGTTTTATTTAAAATATTGGTTCAGCTGCTTGGAAAAATGAAGGCGTTTTAGTCTGCCCACCTCACCCTCCAGAGAAAATGAGATCTTAAAGGTAGAAAAAGGGAAAAGTGAAAAGCAAATGGAAGAAAATGAAGCATACTTCTGCTGTTCCTGTTGATTGCAAAGCCATTTCCTACTAGAAAAACATAAAAAGAATGTTCAGTAAAATAAGAAGTCAGTCTCGGCTGGGATTCTAGGGAGAGGTACAAGCTAAGGTGGTTAGCTTAACATATTTTTTTAATTCTTTGCAACTCACTCGTTTTGTCTTACATAAAAGCACTGTTCATCCTTTCCTCAGACTGAATTCTTCATCTTCCCTTGGCTAAAAAGAATAAATAAATAAAAGAATTGCAGCCTACCTTTCAGCATCTCTACAACCCTTCTGATTTTCAGCCCAAATCAGTGATTTGCAAAGGTGTTATTCCAGTATCTAGCAGGCACCCTGAAGAATCCATGGATAAATATGCTCCTTTTTTGTCAAGTTAAAGCCTGTTGATGGGATTAAAGCTCTCTTGAAAGAGTAGATGAGGAATGCTTCATGAAAAGCTTACTGCCCAGGAGCTGAACGATTTGGTGTAACAGAACGATGCCTGTGATTATTTGACACCAATACATCTGAAGGCATTAGGCTTTTGTTAAGTGTGTAGATAGACAGCCAAGCCCTGGAATGTGTTAATTTGCTGGACTGGATGCAATTAGACTCTGCAATGAGGCTATTTTGCTATGATATTTCTGCTATTGCTTAACCTGACATCACAGATTCTGCTGAAACAGAGTTTAGTGCTGTTTTCAGTGTGGTAGCAAAGCCAGTACACATTAATTCATGATGGACCACAGGAATATGGTACTCCAAGTGCACTGCATGATTTATAGCCACGTAGAGCTCAGAGTAAATGTAAGAGTAAAATGTGTTGGGCTGTGAAGGGACAAGTAAGGTAATGGGTCTTTGGAGACTCCTCCACAATGATAACTTCACTCTGTAAGCTGTATTCTGCTGGGCCAAGGCAGCTGTAGGCATGGAAGAGGCACAAACTATTAGCAAAGCTTTGCTTTACACACAGCCTTGTTCAGTTTATTAGTAACCAGCTCCAGTTCTCTTGGTTTCTGCTGGGTTAAATGCACCCAGGATAACCACAGCCTGTAAACCTTCAGTCCTGCAGGTGTGATGGAGGTGGTAATTCTGTTGCTTGAAGTCCCCTCAGGTTCCACCACAACAGACATGAGCAGCTCTTCCATGAGGCTGAGTGGATGCTGTCCATTGAGGAGCTCACCCAGGGCAGGTGGTCCCTCCATGGTGACAGCAGGGTGACCATCACCCCAGCACACAGAGGCACCTGCTCTCATCTCCCAGCAAGGATGAGGGGAAGAAAACTGGAAGGAATGCAGAAGTGGGAGCTGGGTCTGTCCAGGTGCATTGTTTGCAGCTCCTGTGTCCCCTTTTTCAGTGGAAGGATCCTCCTTTGGGGCTCTCTTTACTGACCACATCCCAGCACAAGCAATGAAGCAGATTCCTCCTCATATAGCTGAGATTCCTTCTTTTTTTTTTTCTTTTTTTTTTTTTTTCCCTTTCTCTTATCCATTTACCATCTGATCACCTCTTTTCCACCATCCTGGCAATGCTGGAAATGCAGACTGTTCCTGCCACCTGGTTAGTTTATACTCTGGACAACCACATGCACACCAGATCACAATGGCCCATTAGCATACAAGAGTACACAGCTCTGAAGCTGGCTTATCAATATGGATTATGCTGAATAAACAGACAAGGTAAAGCAATCAATAGCAACACTTCCAGAAGAGGAAACAGAGCTGCTTGGACAAGAACATGCACGTTTTCCAGGCTTTTTCATGCCTGTGTCACCAGCAATGCACAATGTCCTATGTGCACAGCACCCATGCTAAGTGCAAATGGAAAAACAGGCATTTTTCAAAGCTTGTGGAGCAACAGGTGGATGTTTGGTGTAGATGGATGCTTCCATTTTCAGAGTGTGAGCTTCTGCAGTGCAAACCTTCACAGCTTCACCACTGGAATAAAAGTGGCACATAGGATGGCTCATCCTTATTTGTCAGCAAAAGGTAAAGGCAAAGGCACTGTGGTGTGTCTGTCCAACTCCTGCTTTGGGAACAAACTTCCCAGCCATGATCCAAGCAGTGGAAGCTGGTCCTTCATTAATTAACCTCCCAATTTGCCTGGGGCTTGCTTTAATTGATTCAGCGCAGAGCTCCTGTTCTCTAGGAATCAAAAATAAAAGAAACTTACCAAATTGATGTTGATCCAATGTTCAGTGGTTCTCTGGCTCTTTATGGCTTAACAACTTGCAGGAGCACAGCAGTACACCCAAACCTTCTGATGCATGCAGGAAGGCAAGCAGTTCCCTGCTCCATACAGCCTGGCCTAAGAATTTGGGAGGAGACAGCTTTTTATAAGTTACATGTTTTGTGCTATGGTCTTATTCCTACATCAGCTCTTACACCATTACAAGTCTTTCTCAAGGATCTCAATGAAGCTGGCTGGCTTAGGTGCACTACAAGCTGATTTATGATTTAGTTTCTGTGGGCTGTAAGACTTCCAAAGTTACTGTCACATGTAACTCCCAAGCAAATACCTGACAAGATTATTCCTCCAAAACCACTTAAGGCAATGAAAAATCCTCACTCAGCTCTTTGCTCACACCCTCTTATGCAAGTATGGGCAAGGTGATGCTGGGGAGCTCTCAGTGAGTGGAGCTGGGACTCTCTCCCACCTGCACTGTTTGCAGGAATCTCTGCAGGCTCTGTTCGTGCCTTGCTCTCCTCGTTTTGGCTGCTGCAAGGCTTGCCAGGGACACTGGCACTTGCTGGTATGAACCTGAATGGGAAGTCATGGGGACAGGTGAATCATTGGGAGAGATGGAGCAAAAGCATCACCCGAATAGCCAACACTGTGCTTGCATAGCCCATCAGAGGTGAGGATGTTTGTGCAAGTTGCCCAGGCACTAGCAGGTAGCAGAAGGAAGTTACACGAGTGTTATTAAATAGGTTATGATTTAAAAGAAGCAGCAGTTCAGACTTATAGAGCATATCTGGGATCAGAGCTTTGAAACATCCATTCAGCTACTCTGAAATGTAACTTTTGATAATGTGACACATTAAGTTTCTCTTCAAGTTCACACCTCTCTTCTTTCTTACCTTCTGAACATAAAATTCAGCTGTTTGCTCCTGTGGTGCACATGATTTTTTGTAATAAATGTCATCCCATTCATGCAAGAAGGAGAATTTCTCTCTGTCCCTGATTCTGCAAGAAGAGCAGCAGTTCTCGTACTAAATCATGATCATGGGCTCATCTACACTGAGACATTCCTGATTTGCCTTCTATGCCTTGTAGCACTAGATAAAATTGAAAACACCAGGTAAAAATGAAGTGTTATCAAGCGAGGACTAAGACCATCTATAATAACCCTAATCCAAATTGGATTAATTATTTGCAGAAAGGGCTAGAACGGCTTGTATTAGATCAAGGGCTAAATGGGTTGAAGTGGGTTGTACAATTTCATGGAGGAATGGGTTAGGTGAAAAGGGGATTTGTCAATGAGCAAAACTTTATTAAACAACTGCAAATGAAAAACAAACTTGCTACGAGGGTGTCTCTGCACTTCTAAAATCTGTATAAATCACAATTTAACAGAGTCCCTTGGAACCTCTGGCTGATAGCACATAAAAAGTGACTTCATAGGCAATCTGTCCTCCTGCAGTATGGATGGGCAAGGAAGAATCTGCCAGCCAGCCAGCCAGATCACTGGGGATCCTGTTCTATGAGTGGGATGGATGCAGATGCTGAGATACTGGCATTAATGCAAGAAGCTGGAGAAGTCCATCTGGAAGGTATCCAGCCAGACAGCTTCACTCACTGAAGGTTTGTTATAAGGCAAACTTTGTGTGATTTATTAAGGAGACACGTGGGCAGTGCGGGACGTTCCTATGACACACTATCCTGCTTCAAAACCTCAGCCAAACTCAGTACTGCTCTTCACTTCCCCACTCTTAAATGTCTGCCTTCCCGTAGTGCACTTCTAGTAGAGCTCACAGAGCTTTTCCAGTTACTGGGTGCAGTGAAAGTCCTGCTAAGTCTTCTTACAGCATCTTCACCCCTTTTTCCATTCCTCAGCGTTACAAATTTCCCTGGATTCTCTCCTCATTCCAGTTCCCCACCATGCACTCTGGTTTTGACTTCTTCCTCTCATAGTTTCATTCCTATTTCGTCCAGCTGCAACTTAAATCTACCCTGCGTTTTTCTCCCTCCCAATGAGGCCAACCTTGCTCTGAATCTTCCAGGGCACTGCAGTTGCAGTCATCACAAGGATGTGCCAACCTGATCCACACGACTCCTCTGACCTCTTCAGTCCTTCAGGTACATTGCTCTTCTTTCCCTGTTGGCTGACCAGCGTCATCCTCCTCTTCTCATCTCCTTCCTCACCAGCAACCATTGGTATAAATATCAATAATGATGAATTATGAATTGGCTTAGTGCTACTTAATAATTTACTCATTGCTTTAAGTTCTTCCAACGGTCTGTTGGAACCCAGTGCTTAGCTAAAGAGTTTAGCTTCAGAATTTTTGAATATCCTCCACCGTATTCAAACAAATAAGTATGGAAGACTTAAAAAATATATATAAAATTGATCTGTGGAAGGAATAACTATGAAGTGTCTGCATTTAAGAAAGGTGAAGTTTGATCTGGGAGAAATAATAGAATGTAACGGAGTCCACAGACAATAATCAGGAACTTATCTCAAAGTGCCAGTCTTACCTCATTTGCTATTCTGGGAGGATGACTTTGTTATCAATAATGAAATGAATTGGTTCCTTCATTTAGAATCTTGCTAATAGCATGCAGGCTCTTCTGCGTCCGTCTATGCAGTAGACTTAAACAAAAGTTAATTCTATGCTTAAAACTGAAGCAAGTTCCTTCACACGTTGTCTTTGGGAGCAGCAAGCAGCAGTCTGTTCTTCCCTTGCTAACACTCAAAGGAAAAAAGATCTGGGCCGAAGTCCATCAGGTCCAGTGTCAAATGCAGGAGTCTTGGGGGAAAACTCTCCCTAAAGGAGAAAGTCCTCCATGGCCCCATTTCAGATAAAAAATGCAGATGCCTAAAGCAGAACGGTTTCCCTTTTGTATAATTTGACCATATCTCACATAATGATGGCAGAAAAACATTAACAAAAGCTTTGATCCTCCATCTGAAAACCACCCAGCACTTTGCCTAGGGGGCATCTTGGCTCCATTCTGATTCATTAAATTTGGGAACATAATTGCATTGTTCTATGTTCAACTGCCAGCTACTGCATTTTGTCACAGCAACAACCCATTCTCAACTTCCCTCCTCTAGGTGACCTGGCAAAGGTTGGCATTTGGCACTCAGGGATGTCCAGTGGGTATCTTAGCTCTTTTAGAGTCAGACCCCTATTCAGAAAGGCTAGGGAAAGTTTTCCATTCATCGTAATTATAGAGAGTTCTCTAATCAGCATTAAAACTGACACTACTGAGAATGGTTATCAAGGACTGAGGACAAGTAAGGCATTTTCATCAATGCACTGCACTGCTCCTTCCACAGGGAAGACCTCCATGGTCATTGGCTTGTGTCTTCCCCAGCAGGAAACCATACCACAAAACCTCTTCTATAAACAGGTCAAGATTCTCATGAAATAGCTGGATTCTAGCCACGGGCAGATAACTCCCTCCCATTACCCCTGGCCCCCAGTGCAGCCTGAAGGTAGGCATGAAGAAGTGAGCAGCGTGGGTGGGAAGCTATGAAAACCATCCATTTTCAGTGTGTTGGAATTGTCCACTTAGAAGAAGCTGATATAGCAACTCTCTACATCTTTCCAGTAAGAAGATGCTTATGTTCAACATAATTGCAAACCCAGGCTCAGCCTGCTCATTAATCACCACCTAAGAACATGGCACAAAGCAGATGCAGCACTGAAATAAGAGGCTGCAACCTGAAGCAGAAGAGCGGAAAGAAATGGTGCTGCAAGGAGAGAGGGGGCAGATCAGTGGATCAAAGGCTGGAGCATTCCAGAAATAAGGAGACGTCCGGTAGAGACTCAAAGAAGTTTGTTTTTTATCAGACAAGTGAGATACAAAAGTGAAGATGAGCTACTTTTCATTTCACAGGATCAAAAGCACAGGATTTGTTTAGAAGTGTACACTTAAATGAAAAAAAAAAGAGAAACCTTGTGATCAGATGGCAAGTAGCTGAAGAAAAATGAGTGTAGATATTCTGCACAGTAAGAAGAAAATATTTTTCTTGAAGGTACCAAAAAGCAGCTGCATTTAGTGACTCTTACTTCCCCTTCAGTGTATACAGACCCAGGTGGGTGCACATTAATGTGGTATCCAAGTTACAGCAGCAGATTCAAGATTCAAGTTGTATATTAAACACAGTCCTGTAACAGTGAGATCATACATCATTCCTACTACAGGTCTCCATTAGGTGTTAAAGAAAATATTTGTTTGGGTTTTTTTCTTTCTCTGTGATGCGTAACAACAGCAATAACAAGAAAAACAAAACCAAATTACTCAACAGCACCTTTGAAATATGAATGGTCTCCAAGCAAAATGGTATGGAGTAGAACAGGATCCCCATGGGTAGGATTCACCTGCTGTAACTGAGATAGGGCCAGTTGTCCAAGCTGCCACTGTAGGTTCCCTTTACGACCAATAAGGAAAAACAGATGGTGTTTGAACACCTCCGGATGCTTAAGGCTCTCTACTGCTTTTATAGGGCAAGACTAGCTATGACTCAAAGCTAACTCCTTGACATCTAAAGCCTAAGGTTAAATCCTTCATCAATTCAAGACTTCCGGAGGGAGCAAAGGCTGAAAGAGCTGAAGTACTGACAGTAATGTGTAATTTCTCCTTTTTAAGCTGCCTTAAGAGTACTGGAAAACAGTAACTATGATCCAGTTTTTTTTATAAAAGTGCTCCTGAAAGGACAGAGAAGCTGATGCCAGCAATAGGGTCTGCCTGAAACTATTCTAAAGAATGGGATAAATGGAGATAATTAGATAGATAGAGATAACGATGATATGTGGGAGAATAAAAAAACAAGTCTCTCTGGATTTCCATAGCTCTCCCAGAAAGAATCCTTCCCAGTGATAGTGGAAGAAATGCATCACTATGGGATAAGAGAGCTGGTCCTAACATCAACAGGTAGCTGCTTAAAAGATAAGAAAATAACATACCAGTGGCTGGAAGTCATCAGTGGCTCAGGATACTTGTAAATGACCTGAAAGGACCACGAATGTGAGATGACAACACTGATGTATTAACTGGTCCTGGACTGTAAAGAGGGCTGACTGCAAAACATCGGAGAAAAATCTGCAAACACTGACTAGATGAGAAAATGACAGTTGAAAATTTGGCTTAGATAAACATAGAATTATGCAACATGAGGAGAAAAGCCCTACATTTGCACCCGTAATTACAGCTTTTGAGTTAGCTATTGATTTTCAGGAACGAGTTCTTGGAGACGCAGGGGATGAAAAGAGATTTGGGGTTCTATAGCAGGCAGAAAACATCAACAGAGAGAGAAAGGAAATTGATGTTGGAATGTATTAAGAAAGAATAAAAGAGCAAAACTGAAAAGAGATTTATGTCACTGTGCACATCACTGGTTTGTCTGCATTCTCAACACCAAGTTGCCCCCTTAAAAGGATGGAGTAGTGCTGGGGAAGGATCAGCGATGGACAGTGTGTATGATTGGAAGTCTGGAATAAGAATCATGATAGATCTCTTCAGTTAGAAAACAAAATGTCCTGAGGGGGAAAAAAAAGAGATTTGGGAGTGGACTGGAGAGGGTACATGATTCATAGGGCACGAGCAGCAAGGAGCATAGGACTGGCATAGGTAGGAGCAAACTCAGAAACAACGGAAGATAAGCCATGGGCTCACCATTGCCCCATGATGCAATGACTAAAAGGAAATGTGAATCTCCAGTCAGGGCGTGGGATAGCTCTGAAAACCATTAAACATGGGGATACTATCTTCTCCCATATGGTCCCTGTGCTGCAAGTCACTGGAGGCATCCAAGAGGCATTGGGGAAGCATCGCTACATTTCCTCTCTTTTCATTTTTCTCCACATCTGCAGAAAATACTGTTCTGAACAGAACCATCTAGTGGCCATGCCTTGTCTCCAGGAAAGCCATTCAGACTTAGAGCAGAAGTCTGAGATTGCTGCAGGTAGTGAGTGAAAATAATTGTAAATCATATCATTTCGCAGAAGACGAATCCATCATCTACAAGAGATGCGTATTATTTATTTTTCCCTTTCATGAGAGCTTGTTACATTAAACTATTTTGTACATGTTTGATCTCTTCTACTACTTCAAGGGGCTACTAGACTCACTTAACAGTTATTTATTGTAGAGATAGAAATGGAAGGAAAGCTGATTTTTAACGCTGGAGTATCATTTACTGTCTGGATGTGCATAACCATGAGAAATTATTAGGTATGGGCATAAAGCTGTAGAGTTTGAGCCCAGGGGTTATTGAAAGATGCCTACACAAAAATAGCTCCAGTATGTGTGCCATGCAGGCAGCCTGCACAGGAGATAAAGTATACCTTTCAGCAACTATTTCTTCAATTACTCACTGAGATAGAAACGTATCTTCAGATCAAAATCCAGACCCCAGGTAGACACTGGTGTTGTATACCGTTGGACATTCACTCTCAGTGTGTTTCCATCAGACTCATTAGTTCTTCAGACATAATATTTTCCAAGCTCCCCCTTTTTCCTTCCCCTGCTCCTACCTGCCCAGCATGACAAACACTCAAGGTTTCAGGATGCTCAGTCCTGAACTGCCCGTTGACACGAACCATTAACTGTATACTAACTACTTTTGTGACCCATATTTATTAAGCACACACGCAGCACCTTCTGCTCCCACACCAACTCAAACAAAGCCAGCCTCACTTCCCATGCAACCACTCTTCCTTTACCCCACAAAGTCATATTAAATTTGGGGTTCGGTTTGCTTTTGATTTCTGTACAACCACACAAATGTCTAGGGATACCCACATCCCACGTATGATGAGTGCAGGCAGAGATCAAACCCACTTTATCACTGTGGCAAAGGAGTGATGCTATTTCGTACAGGAAGCTGCCTGGTTTTATTTTGGCAGATATCTTTTCAGGACTTTCCCTCCTTTTGTTTTGGACTGGTTTCTCTCCCCGGGGAGTACAGATCCCACTGAAGCATGTCACACTCAATCTCAGAGGCTTTCAGTGTGTTTTCTTGCTGATTTTATGCCAAAAATTTACCTCGACGAAAACAAGAGGAAGATTTGGTTTTCAAAATGTACCACTGAGGTAGTGCACACCGCTGAGAGTGATTGATAGGCTATCATCTGTACCTGCTTTGTACTGTCTTTTGATCCCCTTATTATTACCAAAGATTGGTCCAGGATCTGCAGCTGCTGCAAGGCAAGCAGAAGTACAAAGCTGCAGTGCATCGGAGCGCACAGCTCCGCACCAGAGGCTTGGGCATCAGTTGGGTGGGAGAGGTGGTGTGTTCAGTGCAATTTAATGGGAAAAGTGCACAAGAGGAAAAGGAATGCAGAACACCTAAAAACAACCCGAACTTGAAAAGCACAAAATGACAACATCCCAAATGCAGGAGGAAAACAAGAATTAATGGTAGTAGGAGAAAGCTGTGGCTGCATGGGGTAACTTACAGCAGCTTGGAAATGATAAAGGGAACATATCGAGATGGGAAGAAAATGTGGAAATATATGAGCAGAAGGTCAGTGTGCAAGAGAAGTGAATGAATTATAATTAGTAAGGGATAAAAAAGTTGCAAGAAGATAAATATTTAAGAGTGAGGAAAATGAAATAAATCCTTGGGTAGTTCCACGCAGTGTAAATAATAGATGATACGGAGAAAGCTGAAGTATTCAGCACACCCCTCTCTTAAAAATAAAATGCTTTTCTTTCTTTTTTTTTTTTTTTTTTAGTAATTATTAATGCAATTAATTTTAAGAGGGGAAGAAGGAAAACAGGAGTTTCCCCAGCAGTCCCCACCTCATTTCCCTTTGCCTTTGAGAGCATAGGGAAGAAGAGGAGCATCCCGGAGGACTGGAGAGGAACATTTGCCATTAGGAAAGGAGTAATTGGGGAATGAAGGGAAATACAGACAGGTCAGTCTAACCTCAGTACCTGGAAAAATACCGGAACAAGCTGTTAAGCAGCAGTTTGTAAGCATCTGGAGGGTAATAAGGTAATAAGAGCGAGCCCACATGGATTTGACAAAAACAGTTTGTGTCAAACCAATCTAATTTCCTCTTCTTGGCAGGATAAGTGGTCTAGAGGATAGGGAAAAGTGGCAGATGTGCTATTTCTTGGCACTACGAAGGATTATGACGTAGTCCCATAGGGCAGTCTTGTGCTAGGGAAATACCACCTGCCGAAAATGTCTGTGGTGGTGAAGCAACCCTGAAAACATTCCTTGGGCAGCAGCTGTAGGTGCTTCGCAGCCCCCATCAGAGGCTTTGTCAAAGTGCTGCACACTAGCCAATGTTTTCATGCATACCTTTCAGATTAGAACAGAATAAAATTAGCACAACATATTCTGGCAGCATGGGCAGTTTTCCTGGCAAGTGAAATAAACCTGATGCTTGCTCACTGGAAATTGAGTTGATTTGTGCTTGTGTCATCCCCAAAAGAGGCAATTATCAACCCAGACCTTGCACTGACTTTCTGCAGGTACCAGAATACCCCTCCTTGTCCTGCAGCATTCTGACTTCCTCCTTGCAGCCGTCACTTCAGGGTGCCTCTGCTTTTTGCCATGCCCTGGGCTTCCATTTCAGCAGCATCGCCATCAGGAGGCATCTCACATCTAACTGAGTATTCACCTATCTCAGAAACAGAAAAAAAAAAAAAAAAGTAATGAAATAAAACACAAAGCACAATCAGATTTGTATCGAGCTACAAGAGAAACATCTATTTTTTTTTTTCCTTCTGTTGTTGTTCACTCACAATGAATGGTGGAGTTTATCACCATAAGGGACAGCTGGGTGGCAATACTCTCCAGCTGGCCCATCCCTATGACAATACTGTTTTCACTCTTTGGATTCTCCTTCAGATTTCTTTCCTGCACTCTTAATGTGTTCCTTGGGTCTGGGAAAGAGGTCTGGGAAGGAGCTGGAGGAGCGGGCTGTGTGCCCTGCCCAACACAAGGCAAAGAGCCTCAACTGCTGCTCCTGACACTGTTTTCCCTGACCTCCAGTGATGGGGGTCCCTCAGCCTACATGTCCCACATCTCCTGGGAGCACCTCTGATTCTGAAGTACTCTGGAGGGTGGGTTTGGAACAGGACGTTATCTTGATGAACCAGAGACGCAATCCAAAATAAATGCAATCCAGTTCTGTAGAGGCAAACGCAACCAGCTTGGTTTGGGATTGAGGCAGGTGAGGTTACCCTTATCAGGAAAGCTGCTCTGAGAATTCCCATCCTTCTCCCCACCTCCTGTCTACTCGTTCTGCCTTAGCAGAAGCGTGCAGTGATTGTCTGTTTGTGGGGCTGCATTACCAAGCAGCTCCCTGAGCCAACACTCAGAATAAAAATACCTCTCCTTATTCTTTACAGCTAACCTGGCTCGCTTCTATGCTCAGCTCACTGCACAGCCCCACAGCCAGCTCTATCAGCATACGTGTGGGGGAAGCGCAGCAGGGAGGAACAAATGAGCTGCCTGAGCTGCAGAAACTTCATTGCTGAAGTCATGTCGCATGCACGTACATTTTGAGTAAGGAGAAATCAGATGTGTGAGTACCGTATGGAGAACAGCACGTTAGAAAAGCTAACTTGAAGCTTAGAGCCTATGAGAAACTTGGTTTGAGTCAGTGGTGTGATGCCGTTGCAAAAATACAGCTGAACAACAGCAGCAACCTAATTTGATTTTGGAATGCAGCAACAAGAGGCATACACCAATGGGAGGTAGGAGGTCACTGGTGGAGTGCTGGGGCTTTTCTTGGCAATGCATTTTAATAATCGTGCTAGTACAAAGAGAGGTCCTATACTTGAAATGGGAGAAATCGGTGCATTTTCCCTTCTAGAAAAGAGGGGAATTGAGGGAAGGCATAGTCCCCTGCAGAGGAAAAACAGCTATGAAGAGCAACAGCAACTTGCTCTCCGTCTTGCATAGGGTGAAAGAGAAAAAAATGAACAGCTGATTTTGCATCAAAAAGATTTCAGAAAGATAATCAGAAAAACACCAACACAAAACACTGCCCATCAAGAGAGGGAAGAACAGATCATGCTGGGGACAGCTATACTGGGACAGCGGCAGGAGAAAACCCTATTAAGGCATCTCTTAAGGGCTGATCCTTGGCTCTGCTTCAGTTCAAGTGGTGGATTAAATGATCTCCTGAGGCTCCTTTCAGTCTTGCATCCTATGAGCAACGCTTTTTTTTTTAGCATCACAAAAAGTTGTTGCCAAAAAAAAAAAAAAAAAAGGAAGAAAAAAATGCTTCAGCAATGACAATGCATCTACAAGCAAGGCGACCTGATCCTGAACTCTGCTTGAAAGTGAACTTACAAAAGATAGAGTGAGAATGGAGAAGGCTGAAGGAGCAGCTAACGTAATGATTAGGGACTTGGAAAATAGCAACAAGGTTTTCATGCTGTGGTTTAAAAGAAGATGAAATCTGGGGAAGATCACATTAAGCAAACTGGAGGACAATTGGGGGTACTCAAAAGCTTGACTCCTGCATGTCCAGAATTCTACTTTATTGACACACATCAGATTGAAGACTAATGAGGAAAGCTGGGCAGAAGCCAGGACCGGTTTTCCGTTTGTTTTATTGTAATTGGTTTCTGCAACAGATAATTAACTGTGGAACTCACTCCTGTAAGACACGTCAGAGACTGAGAGCTTGTCAAGGAGAGATAGAAAGGGAGAAGTGCTAATATGAACGTGAGCTGGGATGTGTGTTTCGGAGGAATAAATGGCTCCTGCTCACAGATGAACTCAGCTATTAAGCCCCATGGACAGGAAAGATAAGCAGCATGCTACTGAGCACTTGCTCAGGATGGACATCTATCCCACGTGGTGCTGCTCATTGCATCAGTGAGAAAACATCACCATGTCTGCTGAGCTGCCGTTGCATCCTCAGAGCAGGAAGAAACTCCTACAGTGTTTCTACAGGCTGCACATTGGCACTGGAATATCAGGGCACAGAAAAGACCTTCAGATGTTAGCTGTAGGGGAACGCATTGATTTGCAAAGTTGCACGGAAAAAAAGAAAAAAAGACATGATTGCTTAATATTTAAGCACGCTGCCTACAATAAACAGCTCTTCGTGCAAAAAAGGAGCCCCCACCTGCTTCCTAGCTTGGCTTTATTGCCGTGAAATGGAAGCAGAGTTCAGCTCCACCATGATGGGTCTTTTATGAACCGGCGGTTAGAGTTTGATGATAATAAGTCGCCGTGTGATGGCAAAGAAGCTTCTCAATTGAATAAATATGTATCTTAAAATTGCATCCAGCGAAACCAGTGGGCAGGAAAAACAGTCAGATCCAACACCTTTATTTCCAATACATTTATTTTATTTCTGTTTTAGGCCTTCTTGCCCCTCTAGCAAAGGTTGTAAATTATTTAACTGCTGCAGCTCAGACTTCTCTTTTTTTACTGTCTAATAAACTCTGAGAAACATAAATCTATTTTAGGTCCTTTTTAAAAATAATTGAGAGTGGTGACAACCAAAACAGGAATTGCAGCAACAATTCAAGGCAGGGCGTCAGTTTGTTGTGAACACACCAGGAGATTTCAGCAGAAAGCTTATAGAGGAGGCATTTTGCTTATTTCTGGCCATAGATGCTTCTCTCCCTTTTTAAAATTTAATAATTTATGGATTTGATGCTTGTTCTGTGTCTCTTGGTTGCATGCTTCCTATTAAACACATAATTCAGGTGGTTACATGATGATATGCTGGGCTGTTTGCACTTCAGCCAAATGATGTGGAAAGAGGCAGCAATAACTTTGTGGGAATGCGTTGGGACGTGGAATTCTAAAGGTGGGATCAGGTCACCACCTAATTTCATCAGTCCTCTTTCACCCCCTAGATTTTAAAGAAGCTGCATTTTCTCAGATGCGGGTCAGCAATCGTTTGTCACTTGGAATTGTTAGCATGTAAGTTCAGCTATTGCAGGAATAAAAGAAGAAATGAGGGCAAGGAAAGCATGGACAGAGGTGTTCCAGAACCATGTGGATGTGGCATTGAGGGACAGAGTCAGTATGCATGGGGGGGGATGGGCTGGGGTTGGACTTGGGGATCTCCATGCTCTTTCCAACATTAATGATTGTAAAATTCTATGATCATTTCTAGCTGAGCAATAACAATTCCCATACATAGCCCTACCAGGTCTCCTGCACTTCCATATCCCTTCTGCAGGGGAGGGCGGTGAATTCAGAGGGCCCTTATCCCACCTTTCCCACCATCTTGCACAAATTCAGCTGGAAGGAAGGCAAAAGGATTTAAAAAGAGCAGGTAAAAGGCTAAGCAGGTCACAGCTGACATGAAAACTGCCTTCCAGTGTCAGAAGAGAGACATGGGCAGAATAGATGTGCAGTTCTGCAAGGAGCGAGGGGAAAAAAGCAGACAGTCAAATGCAATGGTAGGGGCTCCAACACTGACAAAAGGTAGCTGAAGGTGGAAGGGAAATCTTGATGCCAAGATTATACTTTGCTGGGTTAATTGCTGGTTAGGTGGTAAAAGCTCATCTGCCCCCCCCAAAAAGGGGCACAACATACAAGGTGGGGGGAACCAAAGGTAATGCCTGCTCCAGCAGCTCCCAGCCCATCACAAGAGCCAATGGACCACGTAAGATCCATCTCCACTGGCCCAGAGCAGCCCAAAAGCAGATGGAATTACAAACTGCAGACTTGGAGGATGGAGTCTCACTCTGGGCTGTTCCATGTCTGCCTCAGCCCCGTGGTCCAGGTGTGAAAGTCAACACAGTGAGTCAACACCAGAGAACCTTTGGGATGGAGTGCACTGAGGCCTGAGGGTATGGGATATATCAATGGGTTGCCAGGAGAAAGCATTTTGGAATTGCACAAGACTTATATGGGATGTTTCAAGTGGGAACCTTCTGTGGAGGAGCTCATGAGCAGCCTGTGCTTTTTATTTTACATGACTTAGAGATTTTAGCAACCACAGAAATGCTGTAGGACTCAGGAAAGGCTGGTAAATGTAAAAGGGAGTGCACTCATTGTGAAGCAGGGTAAAAGCATCAGATCTTCAAAGGATCAGGAAGAGGATAACGCTCATTTTCTGTATTTGTGTTTTATAACTGAGCCCCATGAAATATGGAGAGAGGAGGACCTTCCTGGTCTGGAAGGCCCATTAAATGAAACCCCATTTCTCTCCATCTGTGAATCACCTTCATTGTATATTGTTGTAATTCCTGCATTAACTCTGAACTTCTTATCTAAGACTCTATGGTTCGCTTCCCAATCAGTGCTGTGTAAAACCAACGCAAGAATCTGGAGTCCCAGAAAGAGCATTATTACACAATTATTTGTTCTGACTGCTGTTTTGTCAGCCAGATGACAGCCAGTTATACCATGCAAGAAGTGCCTATTGATATGATGCAGAGCTCGCTGTTAAAGGTTTACCTAAGGGAATCTAAAATAACATCCACAACACTTCTCCCTAGCCTTGCAGCTCTACATATAGCTTCCCTTTTTTAAAAAGTCAACACAAAGTTCATCCATTGTCAGTTGCTCCTTAGAAGCAGGTATAACTATGAGGAAAATGAGCAGCAAGGAAAGGCAGCTTCGTTTCCTCTTCTGATAAGAGTCATTGCTCCATTCAGTCACTGCCAGTGGAGCTTTGGGCTAGGGAAGCAAGAGACAGGCTCTGTTAATGGCTGCCCCTTGAACACAAGTGCTAAGGCAAAGCCCACTTGTACCAAGAGAGTTCTTCATCAAGGACTTATAATGGATCCCATATTCACATTCTCGCTACAACAGCAACCCTTCAAAGTACAAAAATAGCTGACAGGGCTGCAGCCCATTCTCAGTGGACTCCCTTCTAACCTACTGCTCAGCCACGTACGCACCATAGAGATCACCTCCACTTTCATGGATTTCCTGCCCTCCACCCTTGAGCTCTTTGCCAAGAAACCCAAAATTCAGCATAAAAACCGGCATCATAAGGAAAGCAGAAGTACAGCCAGCTGCTGCCATAAGATGGTATCTTATCAACCTCCCTGAGGCTATCAGCACAGGCCTGATAAGCATGGCTGTCTCCTCCATACACAACAACGAAGGGTACTGTGGTTCATCCTGCACATCATCTCTTTCAGACAAGTCTACAGTCAGAGTGGGCAAGCGAAAGCAAGTGCTACAGCCTGGTTGTGGTGAGAAATTAGATATAGTCTGGCCTGCTCCTCACCTTTGTCCCAGGTCTCTGAGCATCTCCTACAACTGGTCCTTCATTCCACACTGATGCCTACCTTGGAAACACGCTCTCTCCTCTGCAGGCAACCAGCCCATGGCCACCAACACCCAGGGCCACTTTTCATCATGCTTACCTACACACGAGACCCCTCACAGCACTGATGGGCTCAGCCCTGCAGAAAGCTCCATGTGGATCCCACACCCCATCTCCCCAGCCCTCTCTGCCACACGCAGCTCTACCACAGCCCTGACCTCTCTGGACTAATGCACGCCCTGGCACTGCTGCCAGCATCTCTATTACATGTTTCCATATGCTGTGTTCTTGGCACTTGATCACAGCTTCCAAGCCAAGTGAAACCCATTTGTGTCATAGCTATCTTGCTTTCAAGTCCTAAATGCACGGAAGTAGGGTAAATATTTACAACTGAGAGCTTAATCAACCACCACAGAGATGGGCAGACTGCTTTCCTGGTAGAACAAGCTTGTTCACATACATCATCCCATACCATCACTCTAGAGCTCCCAGAGTCCCAGTCTGTATTATTCTCTTTGTCTTCCTGCATGTGTTCTGTGGAGATCAGGAACCTCAAAACCTGATATCACCACTTCATTTCATTTTTCTGGTAATAACACCATATAAAGACAGATTTTCTCAGCATTCCAGTGTCACATGGAGCTTACCCCAGACAGAATTACTTAACCATGTTGATCGCTGTAAGAACTCACCCAACCAAGGCAGGAGGATCAAAGCACCCTTTTTTTTTTTCCCCCTTCAGAGAATATATTGCATAAAAATGATCAGATTTCTCAGCAGAGAAACGATTAATTCATACAGGAGAAAAAGAACCTCCTGTGTCAGTTTGTGGGTCTCCAAGATGGATAAACTCTGCAAGTCTACATATAAGGAGTGTGGTTACGTTGGTGTGGATGTTTTTGCATAGCCTTGTGAGACAGATGTGGATTAATTTGATGGATCTTTTGTCCATCAGTGGAAGGCATTACACTTCCCTGAGGGCCTATGAATACCCTCATAAAGCTTTGTCATTCAGGAAGAGCTCTTTCCAGCTATCAGGCATCCAGCATAAGGCACCCAGTCTTCACCAGCTTCGCCTTGCCTGAAGCCATGGTGTTATTTCACTCCCAGTGCTGATTTTAGAAGCCAGTGGCTCTTCCCCTTGACTTTTTCTTCTCCAGCAACAGGAATCTCACCAGTGACACCAGGGCCAATGGAGCAGCAGGTTCCAGCTGCCACACAGGCTGCAATCAGGGCATACTTCTAATTTCTGGATATCCACTTGCAGAATACCACATTCCACTCTGCATGCTCCCACATTCTCTAAGGGATAACACCTTCTGCTTCACTGCCACCAGTGGCCCCATTGTACCCAGTGGCATTAGGATGGCTTGGCAGCCCTTGCAGAGGTCTGCCCTCCCCCAGTCTCACACTGCAGGTTGCCAATGTTACTGAGTTTATATTTCCATGTGTTCAGCAACTTAGAGAATTGGTGACAGATTTTCAGAGTTAGAAAGGGAATGTGTGGCCATGCCTTTGTACTGCCAGCATCCCAACAGCCTGGTTGACTGAGTTCACACCGGGAGTTCTTCACTGGCCATCACTGGACACCTCCTGCCCTGCCTGCACTGATGGGTTTCACTCTTTGCAAAGGCTGTGGGCAGCTGCACAACCAGAACATTTACAGCTCCACTATTCCCTTGCCCTACTTTCAAGACAGGGAATGTTGTTCTTTCTACCTTTTGTGCTTTTTTGCTTTCTACACAAAAGTAACTGAATCATAATGCTTGCATTTTCCCTGATCCATCAGTAACTTTGCTTCCTACATCCCTTTAATATGAGCCTTTATCATGGTTCTGCATAGAGGGAGGCAGGGTAGCCACGCTCTCCTTGCTGTTAAACCTGCACAAGGACACTTCATCTGTCCTTGCTATTTGGAAGATTTTCCTTAGGGAAACTACTTCTCTAAAAATCTCTCTGGTAATTAGGAGTCACATGGCCTCATTTATCCCATTCCTCTCTCATCTCCCACAGTGAAATGGTAAAAAAAAAAAAAAAAGGCTATATTGTTTGGAAATCCACCATTCTCAGCCACTTACATCTGCCTGTGGTCCTTGCTTCTTCTTTTTGTAGGTGATGCTTTGTTTTCTTCCCTGCTGTGGGTTTCATTAGGCTTAACAGCTGCCACCATGTGCATTTCACAATGCGCTGGTAAGAAAAAGCACCCCACATTCCTTAAATTAAACCAGTTCTTCAGCAAGGAAATGATCTATAGAGACTCCAAAACAATGATGAGGAGCTGTTAGGTAGAACCAGCCATATGCAGAGTGACTGCAGTCATCCCACTGCTGGGCATGAGGGCTGAATCCCACTGCCATAGGCACACACTGCCATAGGCAGTGCTGGAGCACACTGCTGGCTGGGGAATGATGGCTGCCCTCCACCAAACCGTGTATATTGAATAACATCTTGCTGGAATAAATTGTCCAATTTCTTACTCATTAATTTGACTGTCCCTTCAGCTCTACATTGGAGGCTGGTGACAACCACTGGAGGCTGGTGACAACCAAACTTGCATCTCAGCTAAGAGTGGGAAGTTGATCTTTGGTCACAGATATTGCCTTAGCTAGAAACACTGGCTTCTTTGCTCTTGATTCTCTCTTATCGTCACGACCACAGTACTTTACCTACTATTCCTGTTGTTACTACTAGACTGTGGTCACAACTAGTAGGTTGAGAGAGATTAAAGAGAGTTAAATGGCCTTCAAAAGTCTGTTGTTGCCTACCTGGGTGTAAGAAACACCAGACTTAATAACGTATTCTCAAAGTACTTGAAGTCTTTAAGTTTATTCTGTGTATTATCCATCTCAGCATTCAACCAGGAAAAAGTACTTCTCTTTCTATGAAGGAAAAAAGAGAAACGTCCCTTGATGTCAGCTATGTCTAGGCTGCCATCACTAGAGCCAGCTGAGGACTTCCAGCAGTAATCCATCCCTTGTGCTGCAGTTGGGGCACGTGGGGCTGTAAGCCAACCACCACTGCAGCACACTTTGTGCAAAGGGCAACAGCAGGTTTTCAGCTTTGCCACATGTTCACCGCTCATCCAGGCTGCCTTTGGAATAAACCTGAGAGCAAAAGACCAAACTCAGGCCTTCACTGCCTTTCTCAAGTGAGTAACCAAGGAAGCAAAGGGCTTAGGGTGTTCCAGTTCCTTCTCCGCTCCAGAGTGGTGCAAGACCTCTAACCAGAAGGGTGCCCTACTTTTTCTTTTCTGAATCTTCCCCCAGCAATGGTTTAAGACAATTTTTAGAGATTTCTCTGGTATGCCTTTGTCCTGTCAAAACGAGCTGCATCTGGAGAAGTACACTGCTTCCAGAGCCATGGAGCACTGCGGGAACCAAGCCTCCCAGCCACAATGAAATGGTCCAACAGAGGGGACCCTGGAAATGACTGGCAGCCCACAGCTTCCCCTCTATCCCTTCAGAAACGCACCCTGAGATCTCCATTCCCCCTCCATGCCCAGAGACAGCCTTGCTAGCACAAAACAAACCCAAAGTGTCAGAAGCCCTGAGCAGCCCTGAAAAGAGAGAAAGAACATTGACACGGAGCAGATCAAACAATATCCTTACCCTGCTAAAAAGAAGTCGGTCTTCAAACAGAAACGATGCAAGTAAAAATAACAATACAGGGCAGAGGCATGAACAAAAGGAACCACAAAGCAGAGGCTGGATCACTCACTGTCCTGCCTCCTCAGAAGTGCCATCCCACTAATCACAGCAGGGCATCGCTCAGCTCAGCGCACAGCTGGCCCTGCCTTTGTGCTCTGATGGATCTCCCCAAACCTTAGAAAAAGCAGCTGCACCACCACGGGCTTACAAACACAATTCAGGTCAACAGGCTCAACTCGAAATATTCCATTCTGCCCTAGGTTTGTTCGATTATGCAATGTTTTATCAGCACATTCTTCACGAGATAGAAAAAAAGCTTCATGTTTTCACCTCCTCACAGGCAGCAGAACACGGAATGTATGAAGTTCAAGACATCTTTCCATTGCTTTTCAGCTCCTCATTGAAGACCTCAGAGGACCTCTTTGAAAACAAAGAGAATAGTAAGCTGGAAAAACTTCTCTGCTCCATTGAATGTTGGTATTGCCCTACATTTTGGCCAGCTGATAGATCTTCTAGAAAGCAGTCCTGGATTTATTAATGGTTCTCTAAACCTGCCACCGAAAAACAATTTCCACGGTATGACCAGCATGGTAATAAGCCTGAAGGTAAATGCTGGTTTGGGGCCATATTGGTTTCTAATATTCAGCTTTAAGAATCAGATTACATGTTTGTTCAATAGCAATAAACTTCCAGAGTTTTATAGAGTCATAAAAACACTACAACTGCTTCCATTTATGGCCTGCATATAATTTACTTGGGTAAGTTTCCTCTCTAATGGTGCAGTGCAAGTGATTTGAGTTCTATTAGCTGGAAACAGTACATCTACATTTGCAGAACTCTCATAAATAATTCTCCCCTGATGGACAGCATCCCATCCAGACTGGTTGTGTAAGGAGGGCTGGGCAGAAGGTTCAGGGCTGGAGAGGAAGGAGGGATTAGAATAGGGATGTGAGGACACCACAGAAATTAGGAATTCAGGGATCCTCTTCTTGCTGGTAGCATCAAAATCCCATTTTCCTGTTTAATTTGTGTGATGCTTCGAGCTCGAAATGTATCCACAGTTCACGCCAGCCTGCGGGCTGAACTCATCCTGAGCCTTGCAAAGGCTCATTTGAAATGGGATCTCCCAGGACACAAAAAGCTCAGAGATGCACTCAGCTCCCTGGAAGCTTTAGAGCAATAAATGAAATGTTAGGCTGACTTACAGCTAAGTGAATTATTTGGTCTCAGGTACAAGAACAGGAGAGCAGTATCTCAGCTTTTAAGACCCTTCAGCCATAGCAGAAGGGTCAGCCTGCAGTAGCAAAGGGAGGATGTATCACTGTGCAAACACCCAAGGCAGAAGTAATGCCATCTGTTATGTCTGTAAGGCAGCTAACAGTTAAATTACTGTGTCAGGATACTGATTGCAGCGGGGCTGTCTGCCATCCATCATTGTAAATGACATTAAAGGTAATGACACTTGATTTCCATAGGAAAACAAATCAATTAAATAACATCAAGTCCTTTTTGATAGAATTATAAAGCAAAGGGTTAGCAAGCACGGGTCACATTTTCTTAATGCATAACTGGAGGATACTCAAGGATATCCACTATAGATTTGCTATAATTTATGCTATTAGTCACATGACTCTGATATGAAGTCCAGTGGTCTGGAAGGACCAGAAGGAAAAAAAAAAAACCCACTGGCTCTTAGATGTTGCTGCTCTGGCTCCAATGACTTCAGAAGGTCCCAGAACTATTTCACCTAGCAAAACAATGGCTCAGAGTCAACGTGATGATTCTTTGCAATACACTGGCTGAGTAAATAACAAGGACCAAAAGGAAGATGTAAGCTAGAAGATAACGCTTGAGTAGGATCAAAGTCATCATGAATACATTTAGACTGAAAGGCAGAGAAAATAACAAAACATTTAAGGATTTGCTTCATAGAATGACTTAACAGTGCACTAAGGGCAAGGAACCCAAGTTATTTTCATGTTAAAAAAAAAAGTTTAGGAAAATTTATAAAGCAGAAGATGGATCAGTTTAAGCTAATAAGCGAGATGGGCAAATTGAGTTCTCATACGACTCATTTACCACTCTACTAAAGGAAAGTGGAGGATGGAAGTTGTTTTGGTTGTTGTTCACAGACTGCATTTATTTGTTTCGTATTTATTCTGCACTGAGCTGTCCTGACAGATATTTCTGTGACCCCACATTCTCTTGGCGTAATAGTAAGGCTTGTGTAATGGAAAAAGGATTTATTTCAAAGGAATTTTATGTCAAAAAGGGAATCAGACAAGGAGTTGTGGACTTGCACCTACTTTGTTCAGCTTTCAGCCCTCAGGATTGCCAACCTTAGCTTTCTTGAATCATGAAACAGAAGTACCTGTTTACTAATGGCAATTGCTACATGCTGCAAGGTCTTAATTCTTTTACAGCCACAAGCATGTCTTACTATCAGAAGCCAGAAGTTATTTTCTTCCTATTCTAAGCTGGCCTCACAGTGAATGGCATTAGACTGCAAGAAACCAATAAGCTGATATTGGTAATGTTCTCCTTCAGCTTTATTCACTGAACTGTATTGGATAAATGTCACATTACAGCCTGATGCCACACCAAACAGAAAAATCACTCAGAGAACCTGCAAGAGTAAAATCAGTTCTTAACGTGGTTGCACCCAGCATGGCTAGTGCACAATATCTGACTGAAAAGTTATTGTAGAAAGCCACCCATAGTCCTCGTGATGTACTTATATTCAGTACATACACTGGACTGGGAAAAAAAATTACTGCAATATGTTAAGCTTCAAAAAAAGGGGCACTAACTGAAAATTATTCTTTATTGTCTCTCTCCTTTAGAAAGAGAATAAAAGAGTCTGAAAAGTAAAATCCTTGTGTGTGGTGTAGAAACCAAAGGTACCACATTGGGACTTTAAGCAAATGCGTATCAGTAGCCAACAGCACTTTAGAAAGACCAAGGGAAACCAGGTTGACAAAGGCAAAAAGGGGATTGAAATACAAAGGGACAGTCAAGGTTTAGAGAAATAAATGCACAGCAAAAAAAGAAAACCAATACAATTTTCACAGCTGTTTTGACTATGGAAGAGGTCAAAGAAGCTCCTGCGTAGCTCCTCTTTGTGAGGACACATCAGAGAAGTTTTCTTATATTGAAGGAGGTCATAAAGCATATCAAAAGATATTACAACAAATCATCAAGACCAAAGGATATTTGCCCAAGAGTAACCTGAGGAACTCCACTGTGAAATTGCTGAATTAATGACTGGCTTGCGAGCTGAAATGTAAAAATGTGTCAGTGTTGAGACAGGAGAAGGTAGATAATATGGTTTCAGTTTTGAAAAGGATCCTGCATTAGATTTAGAAACTAGACTGGTAGCACATCTGTAGGAATTGTAAGAGAAAGAGAGGATCCACAGGCAAATGAAGTATAACAGGAAAGAGTCCATGCACTTCTTCAAAGGGAAATGTTGCTTTACTGCCTGGTGTATTCAGGAGATGGGGATTAGGGAGATACAGATGACGATGTATTTGAATTTCTAAAGGCATTTTACAAAGCCACTAAAAAAATCTTGAAGACATTAAGCTACCACAGAACCAGGAGGAAGATCATCACACAAACAAATAATTGTTTAAAGCACACAAAACACGTCTTGGTAGTAATATGATCAGCTTTCATATGTGATGTTGAGCCCTTGTGAAATTAGCAGTGAAGACATGTTAGAAATTATGACAACAAAAGGCAGAGTGTCACAGTGCCAGCAGGCACATCCACAATACAAGCACCAGCCGACCCTCATGATCCCAACTCAAATACAGTATAACAGAGGGCAGAAGCTGTGAAGAAAGGATCAAAGTGACATCTAATCACAGACCAGCTGCATACACTATGGTTCTCCATCCTGAAAGACATTTGGATGGGGAGAGAGACAGGTGAGATAGGTATTACAAAACCATGAGAGCACAGGAATGGCCATCCAAGGACGGATTGTTTTGCTGTCTGTTGGCAAGTTCAAAACAAATGAAAGGGAGGAGGTTCTCCATGCAGCACAGATATACCCTATGCAATTTGCCAGAGGTAGTGCTCAAAATGAGGCTGGGCAGGCTCACACTCTACTGGGAGCTGTGAAACACTGGGGTTTGGTCGTTCTAGAGCTGCAGGTAAACATGGGCTCACTCCAATCTTTTATCAGTTCCCTAGCATCCACCATTCCCCATACTCACAAAGAGTGCATCTGCTGTGAAACCATTCTGAAACTGTCCTTGTCCTAGATGATTTTTGGCAGCTATCAATGCTTTTCAGAGCTGGTTTCTCTCTTACCACTGTCAAAATCAAGCCTGCAACAACCAAGTATTTGTATCACTGTTATCTATTTGTTGTCTTTCGTGTGTCAAGTCTTTGGGCATAACAACATCTTATCCAACAAGCTGAGGACTTCAAAGAGCTCTGGACACAGTGAGGAGGGAGGTGTCAGCTAGTGTGAACATGTGGGAAAATACTGAATGCTTTGCAGTAGCCCTACCAATCACCTTACTGCAACAGTCATGTAATCACAAAGATCTCCATCAAGTCCTTTACAGACTGCTTGGAGACAAATCCACCCAGTGGATGCCAGTTTAACAACATCCTGTAAGCCTTCCTTAACGTTATCCGTAAGAAGATGGAGAAAAAGCTTCTCTTTACACCTATTTATCATGCTCTCAACTCCTTCAAGGTAAATCTTCCTCTACCAGCTGGGAGTCCACAGAGAGTAAATTACTATGCCACACCACAGAAATGATCTGAATCAGCACTGATGAACCAACCTTTATCGCACGAATCCTCTGCTTCAGAGCTTCCTTTAGTTGCTTGTCAGCATTCAGTATGAAGTGATCTTGATTCATAACCTGTCTCCTGAGAGCACATCCTTTCCTTCTCCCTTCCTCTGAAGCACTGGAGGCTGGGAAGAGAGATGCATGTGCACAATTAAGGAATCACACTGAGATCAGCATTAACAGATTCTAGTGATTTCAGCGCTTCTTTCTCTTAGATTCAGGGTTAAAATCTTCTCCGGGTATGGAATTTAGAGAATTTTCCTTAGGATTTTAACTCTGAGTACTGGTAGGTGAGTTCTTCCCCCTTCTCCCAATCTGTAGATTATAGCCTGCTACAGTCAGAAAGATTAACGTGGTGGAAATGTGATACAGAAGTGTAAGAGCAAAGGGACTAGCATGGATAGGATGGTATTTTAAACGAAAAGTAAAGGTGCTCACCTGTCTCTAAAGACCTAAGCACGCATAAAAGACTCCACAAGGGAGGGATCTCCAACCAGAGATCCTTCCCTAGTGGCAGTCAGCCCTTCAATGAGGTCTAAGAGAGGTGCAGCCAGGCTCCATCCCTTCCTATCACACACCTGAATTGCCTTCACCTGTGCTCCCAGGGCTCCTTTCCCCAGGTGCTCCATCAGTGCTTCAGGCCATGACTCAGCAGTTCCCATACACAGCCCATGCTTAATGATCATACAAAAGAAATTCACAAGAGTTTCCAGGCCACAGCAAAGGATATGGGATGTTAACCAATTCTCTCACTTGCTCTGAGCAAATACGGGGATGCCTGAGTCAAGGAGCTGGCTGTTTGAACCTGGTTTCACCATCACCAAACAGAGCAGGTCAATGGAAGCTCTTGTTCTGAGTTATGTGATCATTAAAGATGTATTAATATCCACTGATCATTTTATCCCTTGAACTCCTACAAGAATTCCTAATGAGGAAGAATTTAGAAATCAAGAGATTAATACGCAATACAAATTGCATATTAAAACCCTGCAAGCAATACTGGTAATCTTGGTTGGGATTTCCCTGTTGAGAGTAGGATATTTCCAGCAACTGGTGCCTTCAAAGCAACCCTAGAGTGACCCAGAGGTAGATTTATGATTACGTACCTCTGCACATTGAAAAATGAAAAGGTATGAAAAGATACATCGTATTTTTGGCAAAAAAAAAAAAAAATTATTATCATTTAACAGACAGGGTTTCAATACAGTCTACCCAGTGCAATGATAAAATGACTTGTGTGTGATCTGCAGAAAGAAAAACAAGGTGTTTCTGAGTTATTTTAGACCTATACAAAGTGTTGGTGAGGCTAATAACGGAATAATACATTTAGTTGAATGAAAAATTGAAGACAGTGCCCTGAACAGAGATATATGAATATTTGAAGGCTAGAAAATGACATTTTATGAAAGAGCTCAATACTTTCTGATTATCAAAAAAAAAAAGAAAAAAGAGGAAAAAAAAAAAGGAAATAGTCAAGAATGGCTTGCTAGATGGTATGTAAACAGCTTCTGAAGGAGAGAACACAGGAAATTAAAATATGCTCTGAAAAGTGATCACCATCCAGCAGGTGAAGTGCACAAATACCAATCAGAAAGAAAAGCACAGCCACTGGGAGAGCTGCCCCATGGGGCAGAAGGGCAGACCCCATCGAAGAAGACCCAGACGCTGTGCTGGATGATGCTTTGTCAAACACAAGATATCAGGCTCACTGCACAGCCAACTGGACCAGAATCTCTCAGTATAATAAATCAGACTAACTACAATAAGGTTTTCCAGCCAGAAGCTATCAATTTTAGATCCAAGTGTTATCTTGATAGGACACTAATATAGCTACTTCAAGCACAGAGCATTCAGAAAATGCCAGAAATCGAATACCATTCTCTGCATCATCACCCCAGTCCTCTTGAGAACACCCACAGGCTCTGACAGTGTGATCTGTTGTTGGGACACAGCTGATTAAATCCAACTTCCCAGTGTTTCCTCTTGAAATCCTTACAGCCTGAACAGCAGGCCTCAAACCAACGCTGACCTCCAGATGGACCTCACAACCCAGCCTTACACCATCAGAATCTGATCGTTAGCAAAACATGTATGCTAGCAATACGTATCTTGGACAAAACATCTTGTTAGCTTAGATAAAGCGTTATGAAAATGCTTTAACCTTCCCTCATTTAGCAGCAGTGTCATGTCTACAAGTACACAAACTCCTTGGTTCCTCCTTGAGCCTTGGCCAGGCTTGATGTGGAATCCAAAGGGAGAACAAAACCAGATTTTTCCACCTTATTGTCACATAAATTTGTTTATTCAACAATATAAAAGCTGGAGCCTCTTGCAGCAAGCCCTCACCTACAAGTGGATGGACATCATAGAACCTCCCAATTGCTGGGAAAGGCTTCCCAAATCCTCACTGCAACCGGGGCGACTGCAGATCTGGGTGATAATAAAGCATGAGAGCAATTGGTGATGTATCTTTCTTAATCACTATTGCTATCCTCACGTAGCAATGGTTAGGTGCATGGCCTTCTTTTGTATTATTCTTGCTGCATCATTTCACTTACCACCTCACTGCTTTAAACTTAAGCAGACATACTGCTTTAACTTGATGCCTGCGACCTTTGTGCTGACCTCATCCAAAACATCACTGTAGAATATTTCTTTCCATTTGATTGAAAGATTTATTTAAAAAAAAAAAAAAAAAAAGTTTTTATAATTTCCTGCCTTGTTTTGTTGGTTGTTTTTTTTTTTTTTTTTTTTTTTTCTCCCCACCTCCTTGTGGAGGCTCTTTTTATGGGGTAGGATAAGGAACCACACACTATACCACCATAAGAAATTGTACTATAAAAAGGGAAATGTATGCTCATCTTGAGTCAAAAACAGAAATGCTTCTTTCAGTCCAAAACTATTTTCTCCTGCCAGATACTCAGACTTTGTGGAAATATCCCTCGATCATCTTAAACTAAAACAAAGCAAAGGCCTGTGCACTCATCACTGGCTGCAAAGGGACCCTGTGGTGACCAAAACTCAGCTGATCTGCAGATGTTTAAAGCATAGGATGCTTAAAGTTCCTCAAAGGTGGGCACTGGCAGAAGCATAATAAAAGGTTGAAGAATGTTCCCTGAGCACTGCCTGGGAACTTGGAAGATGCTCAGCCTGGTGACAGCCCCTCACTGGCACCCTGAATCTCAATCTCTCACCCAACTTCTGCTAAAATAAGACTGTAGAATTCCCCGGGTTTATTTGCTTGTTTATTTTACAGAAGCATGGGATTCACCTGTGAAAACTAGCTCTCTGCTGACTGTAAGCACCTCCAGTAAGACTAAGCCTGTGTAAGTACGTACCTCTGCTTGAGGACCACACAGAGCTATAAACAACACCACAGGGACCTGCTATGGAAGCGCAGGTAACCAACACACTTGAAGTGCTTAGGAAAGCCAGGGCAAAGAATTGAAATGGAAAACAAAAATTATGTGATGTTGTGGCTTATTGTGACTGTAATACTTATCACTGCCTCTCTTCTCTCGGGTAAAATGAAGGCATTAATCCAGGCTCACCCATCAGCTGCATTGTGAAGATATATTCATTAAGCTTCGTAAAGGAAGAAGATTCTTGGTGAAGCACCAGAGAAAAGCTCCATAAGAAATTAATAATTCTGTACTCAGTGGTGTATGCAGTAAATAATGCATTGAGCCACACGCTGAACGATGAGACTAAATGAAATATTGAAGAGTTGCTCTTTCAGCGAGCAAGTCTATTCTGTGCAGCAGGGATTCTGTCTAAAGATGGGAAGTGATCACATATTTAAGACCGTATTACAGTGCACACATGCATACACAGGGATGCTAAATGAAAATGTTGCAGGTAGCCTTAAAGCTGACGCTTCCTAATTTTTGAATGCTTGACTCTGTGAATGCTTGACCCTTGGAAATGGGTTATTAAAATGCTGTTGTTGTTGGGTTTTTTGGGTTGGTTTTTTTTGGTGTTTTGTGTGTGTGCTATTTCTCTATTTTGTTTCAAAATTTTTCAGTGGAAAAACAGCTGTTTTACAGATGGCAGCAGAGACAAGTAATCCCTAACTGGGACCTGAAGAACAGCTCAAAAGCTTGAGCTCACTGGGGAGTATATGAAACCAGACAAGAGAGTGACACGGGTCAGACAGGAGAGGTGATCTTATTCCATGTATTACATATGGATAGCTTACCTGCTCATCCTGGTCCAGCATCAGCAAAAACTAGAGGCTTGAAAGCCACCAGAATCACAGCACAGAACCACCCGAATTCTCAAGCACACCTAGATTAGCTTTTTGTCTTCAATATATATAAAATCCTGCCTTGGAGATTACACCCAGCCTGACATGCTGCAAGACTGGCTTTTTACTCTGTGGGCATCAGGATCTCAGGCTATGCTCATTTTTAAAACAAATGCAAGGCTAATGCTTGTTTGAGATTGCAGAACTGAGATGTGAGGTGGGCTCTGTACTAATCTGAATGCAATTTACATGAATAACCAGCCAGGGAACTACACATTCTCCTGCCTTCACCTTCCAAGCTGATAAATGCTCTTACATGGCTCTGGGATTGCTCTTAGGTTTTTAAGATAAATAAAGGTTTACGAAGAAACATCAGTTTTACATTAAAAACTCTATTTTTCCCGTGTTATTGTATTTGCATTTCAACTTTGCATTAAGCCCCCTGCGTTTCCACACCTCATTACTCATTACTTCCACATTACTCATCCTCCCACACACCTAACAGGCAGTCGGAAAAGCAGGAACCCTCTGTGCTTTCTGTGTTTCCCCTTCCCTCTCCCTTCTGCTTTTTCCCCTGTTCTCCACTCATCTCGCTCTTCTCCCAGATCTTGTCCCATCCTTCACTGCTTTCCTCCTTCCCCTTCTTCTGATGCTCTGCAGTTGTCATCCAAGCCCACGCTGCTGGATCTGGTGCTTCCTGGCTGCCACCTGATCCCACCTGGAAAGCTCTGTGATGGAGTGGTGATGAGATCCTGGTGTTAAGGGCATCTGAAGAGGAATGGAGAATCTTGCAGGTGGGTCCTGCACATGGCTTTGCTGTTGAAACCAAAGGGCACTTGCGGGGCGTTATGTCACTCTCACCATCCCAGCACCTTCACCTCTTCCTTATTTCAGCCATGAGACAGCATGTGCCACTGCTATTGTGCTCCTCAGCCCAGTTCCCTGAACAACCACATACTGGTTCATTTCAGCTTCATGCTGTCCTGTCCCCCTCAGCTTTGTTCCTCTGCACATCCCCACCACATTCACAGTGCCTGTAATAGACACACAGCTCATTTCCCTCCAGGCGATGCATAGAGGAAAATATTTTATCATAGAACTGCTTGGGTTAGAAGGGACCTTACAGCCCCCCAGCCTCCAACTCATGCCCTGGGCTGGTTGCCCCCACCAGACCAGGCTACCCAGGGCCCATCCATGGCTGGGGATGGGGCACACACAGCATTCTGGGCAGCCTGGGCCAGCACCTCACCCCCTTCCAAAATAAAGCCATTGATGAGTCATTAACAGAAGCATCCAGTTCAAGCACTCAGATCCCACTGGGCAACACCTAATAATACAGATGTATCTTTGAAATATGAATCTTTTATATGTTCACTTGTCTCAATCCAGTCTGGAATAAAAGTGACATCTGCCCACACAGCCACCTTCTGGGGGTCAGGGGTGGGCTGGGAAAGAGGAGGATGCTGTGAGCTTCTTCTTTGCAGTGCCCTGTCCTTCCATTCTGCTGGAACCACAACTAGCTTCAGCATGCAGTAATCCAAAGTGTGAATCACCCCTCCTGCACTGAAAGACTGTTAGGGCAGATGGAGCCCAAAGTCATGAACTCTATGGACAATTTACAGGGATAGCCCATGAACCATGAGAATGATGTATGTGTGTATATATTCAAAAGCAAGACGTGATGGTAATGAGTTAGGATGTACAGAAAGAGATCTGAGCATGATGTGAATTGTACGGAATAAGGGTGGATATTGTGTTAGTTTCAGCTTGGACAGAGTTGTTTTCCTTCCTAGTGTCTGCTGTGGTTCCACGTTTTGGTTTTAGAAGAAAAAACAATGCTGATAACACAGTGATGTTATACTTGTTGCCAAGCAGTGCTGCACAGAGCCAAAGCTGTTTCAGTTTTCTCAGGTTCTCCTACTGCCCTACCAGCTAAAAAAGTTGAGTGGGGGGTGGCACACAGAGCTGGGAGGGGGCAGAATCAGGACAGCTGACCCAAACTGGAGAAGAGGAGATTCATACCATATAACATCACGTGGGAAGAAGGTCTGAAAATGGGGGGAGTTCATCCAGTGGACTACTGCTGCTTGGGGCATCAGTTGGCAGGTGGCAGGCACTGCTTGTTTATCATTGTTCTATATATACAGACATATATTTTATCACAAGTATTACCCTCTTAGGGACCCCTGGGGGACAACTGTCATCACTGCCTCTGGACACAGAGCTGCTGACCACAACCCTCTGGCTATGACCATCCAACCAATTCCTCATCCACCAAACAGTCTGCCTTTAGTGGTTAGGAAATTATCATCGTATCCTGAAGCACGTTTCTTGTCCTCATCAAAAATATATCTTGTCACCCTGGACAGAGAGATTCGAGCAGGAGCTATTAAACAAACCTTATCATTCCAGAGACCATGAAGGGGTGTGAGCAAAGAGCTGCTGAGTTGCTAAAGGGCTATAATGAGGTAAAAGGGGTACAGCCCTACAGTTACTGAGTCAACAGAATAAAAAAGCTTCATGGCTCTGCCACAATGGAGCACTGGAAGTTTAACTGTGTGGTACACAGCCTTTGCACCCAGTAGGCCAGACCCAGATAGGCGATCGTTATCTGGTTCCACAATGAAATCCATAACTATTAATTAAAAAAACAGAAAAATATCACATATTCATTGTTTTTCCTATCATGTTTCTCTCCCGGTGCACATACATAAATAGAAAGAACAACCAGCATGCCTTTAGTTACTGTGCTTGTCTGTTTTCCAATCATAATTCACGATCTGCTTCAACAAACAGGAGAACAAACATATTTGGTTTTGATAAATTAAAACGGCTTGGTGCACTTCTTTATTACATTCCTTTTTTAGTGTCTTCTTTTGGGTGATTCTCTTTGCTTGCTCTCCTCCTATGACCACATACTCCCTCTAGTCCTGGGGTCTGCTGCACCAGCACTGTTGGAATAACTGCCCTGCATAGGACTCAGGCCAAGATTCAGGTGCTGGTGCTCAGCATCTGAAAATGAGCCAAAATTTCATAAAACTATGCATAACTGGCAAAGAAGAACAAGAGCTTGCACTGATCCAAGGGGAGAAGGGAAGGATGCTCTCCACCCCATTGGACAGAGCAATGCTCTTCCAGCTTCCTACCAGGAGCTGATGGACGTGACCCAGCCAGCAGATGCCTCTCAGACCTGAGACACATCCTGATTTAAGATGTCTACCACGAAGATTTTGACAGCTAAACTGGTCTATATTGAATTCCACAAGAGCCAAGGAAATAAATAGTTTGTAAGGCATCCATCCCTCCTTTGAGACAAGTTCCAGAACCCACATGCCCTGGCCAGATTGCCCTTGGGTTAATCACAGCTCAGGTGGTCTTGGCTCTTAGTGTTTTATCCTTCACATTAGTTGCTCCACCAATTCTAGAGCAGTGGAGTATAGAAAGACTGGATTCACAAGTACAAGAGAGAACACTGAACACTGCCAAAATTTTCAGTTAGACCCTTGTCATCCATAAGGGAGTGGTGTTGTTGTTTTTTAAATTAATCAGGCTCAATTCCACTACCATTTCTTCAAAAGACTAATCTTGCAGAGAAAGTTGCTAATCACCCCTCTCTTTTGCTCCAGGCAAAGAAATTTAGCTGGAGATACAGCTGGTCTCCAGTATAAGAAATAAAACAAGAGTAAGGAAGTACAGCATGAAGTGCTGAGAGCAGTCACCTCCTACCTGCTGATGCCGGAGTGCTGAGCCTGCAATGCACAGTGCTGAGTTGTACTGCAGGAACAGGAATGTGGTTGCTACCCAGGACTGAGTCCAAGGAGGAACAGAGCTGGGAATGGTGACAGGACCAACGCATCAGGGTCACACAGGTGGGCTGAAAGTGCATCGATACACCTGAGCTCCCTTAGAAATTAAAGGCTGTAGATAAATGCCTATAGAAAGGGTACACAGGCATCCTAACAAATATACAAGGTCCATTTGTAAGCTCTTAGTCAGCATCCAATACACTTCATCTGTGCGTGTATAGTAAGGAAAACCCTACTTGAGAACATCCCTAAAGTGATGCAGACCTGAGAAACAGTGGCAGCTGTCTGGTACATCTCATCAGAAACCCAAGGGCAGCACTGAGGGAGGAGGCAGCATTTGCTCCTCGAGTCCTGGCAAGCCTTCCTCACTCTGCTTGGCAAAGAAACCTCTGCCCCTCCTTGGAGCAGATCAATTTCCTGAGCTGCTTTTGGGAAAAGCAATGATTGTAGGAAGCACCACAGAGAGGAAATCGCTAAGTGCACCCAAGTGACTGCAGCACATTACTGAAACTGCAGCACTGTGCTGCCAGGCGAGACAGCCAGGGAAGGCACCACACAGAGGGGTTTCCCAGCAGAAGCAGTGGCTGGAAAGGTAATGAATGCTGCACTGTGAGCACACTTGAAAAGAGCTGATTAGCAGCAGGAGGGATTTTGTAGACCGTGAACCGTCAGCTGGGCCCATGGAAAGCAACTGAGCAAACTCATTCACACCTGGAAGTCAGGACTACTTGCACATGGCCCTGGATCTGGAAGATGGGCTCTGGAGACCATGCAGTGATGCAAGGGATCAGCTGCAGAAGGGCAGCAGAGGGTCTGATGTGTGGGGTGTGAGTGCTCTGCTCTAAGGTGCACCCATTTTTTCACTGGAACATTCCTCCAGTGGATAATGCTCATTAATTTTAATCAACAGGTTTTGGAGGTTTATTATTTTTAACTGAATTTGTCATTGTTTTCTGAGGCCTAGGATAGAAGTTTTGCACTGAGAGACATTTGTACCGTGGAATTCCTAAGGACACAGCATTGAGGACATCCATGCAGATTAGAAAGTCTACAAGGCATCCTTGCTTCAACTTCAACCACTGACACGGAACTCAAAAGAACTCATGAGTTTTTGGAGCAGAAACAAAACAACTCATCCCAAAATGGGAATCATCATATGATGCTGCTCCCCAACACCACACACCAACAGCAGCAAGTCAGCTGGGCAGAAGCAAAAAGCCCCTTAAGAAGGTAAAGCATCTGAAAGCAATGCCAGGTGTGGACTCACCGCTGCAGGGGCCAAATGGAAGATACAAACAGGGGCTGAGGGTTTGTGCAGGTGATGTGGGGCTCACTGTGCAGCCACCAGCATCACCCCCCCCAGTCAGGATGTGGCACTGAGCAGTGCAAGGCACAGCACAGATTAGCTTCGTTGTCCACAAACTACCATCATCACACCAAACACCAGTGATGCTCCCACTACCAGTCATCAACACAGGATGGAAAAGATGGAAAAAACTCCAGGTGTTTTGTTTTGTTTTATGAAAAGGGGAAAAAATAAAACATAACAGCGACAAACACACTCCCATCGAAAGTATGATTACATTTCAAATGCAATTACGAATGCTTTCAGAGCATGTGGATGTATTTAGCCTCACAAAGCAGAGCTAATTTATTCATAAGCAGATCTGCAAGGCTGCACAGGCAGAATCCACTCCATATTCAAGGGGATTATTAAACTGTTGGGTGTGAAGGATTTCTTCACAACAGTCTCCGGTGCACAGATACAGCGGGCAGCCAAATGAGACAGAGGGACAGGCAGGCAATGGGCCTATTTGCATGATGAAAAGATTGCCACAGTGACAGTCCCAAACTGGCAGCATTTCGTGGGGAGAACGGCTGTACAACAGTGTAAGGGAAGCACAAACTCCAGGCTGAGGGAGGCAGCATTGCAGGGGCAGATACCTTGGTAGGATGCACGTGTGTTCTCAGCCAGGCTGAGGTCCCTCACCTGTGGGATGCTGAGCAGGTCTTCCTGCATGGAGCCTCTCTGGAACACCACTGAAAGCCACCCAGGAACATAAAGCCAATCAAGCTGGCTCTGTCACCTCTATGCCACTTGGACAGCCGGTAGAAGAGCCAAGATGCAATGAGGAGCTTTTCAAACTACCTCTCTGCAGCTCCTGACCCCCTGCCAGTCATCAGTGATGTCAGGCAGCTTGGTTGCTTTTGCATTGGAACAGAACAATGGAGGTGTTTGAAAGCACAGGGGAAAGGAATGCAGAGCAGCCGACTGGACCCCGCTGACTGTTTGCACACCAGGTCAGGGCCGACTGCAAGGTGATGAGAAGCTGCTTCTGTCTGTCTGCCAGCTCTGAGCTCTGCTTCCCCACTGAGAGCTGGTGGCAGCCACAAGCTGCTCTGGGCACAGCGGCAGCAGGAGGTGAGGAAAGCAAAACATAACCTCAGCAGTCCCAGCTGGGATGTTCAGAGGGGCTTCTCTCCACCAGCCTCAAACACCCAGCTGTGCAGGGATGGGAGGATTTTCTTTTCTTGTCTTTGCAGAGATGCAAGAAAAATCAGTGTTTTCTTCTCCTTTCATTTTCCTCTTTTAAACCTGCAGCTCCTTGAAACTTTCACAACTTTGGGAAAGTGATGGAGCTGGGAAAGAGAAGAGAATTTGTCACAGTGTCACTTTAACAAATGGAAACATTTGTAAAGTTACACAGTAGAAAAGGGTGGGAGGAAGAGCAAAAATCACACTTAATATTCCTTGTGGAACAGGGAAGGAAAAAAAAAAAAAAGAAAAGCCCCAAACCAGTGCTGCATATGTCAAAAACGTGTCTTGTCAAAACAAGCGGCAGAGTGGAAAAATAAATAAATATATGGATCCAAATTTTTCAAGTGAGAAACCACTCCCAATTCCTGCTTTCTCACCCACCCGTTTCTCAATGCCCCAAAGCTCCCTGCTCAGCTGGCAGTGGGAGCTCCCCCACTCTTCCCATGCCTCAGCACAGAGAAGAAGGAAAACCAGGACCTGCACTGAACGCAGAGCTGTGCTGAAGCCAGGCATGCCTGCAGGTAAAAATCAGGACTCCGACTGCCCAGGTGGATGAAGGAAGGATTATTCCAGTACTTAATGGAGAGCAAATGGTGACGTTTCCATATGGCGTAAGAGAGACACACCTTTGGATGAACTACTGCTAGAAGACGACAACAAAACAGCCTTCCAACTTCATCTTGACAGATGGCAATCAAGTGGAGAGCTCTGTCCCTTCACTCTGCCTGAGCAGCTAACGAACCCAAACGAGCCCTGGCTGCTGGTTGTGGATTACATGGTGGGGAGAACTGCATTAATACTCCTGTCAGAGTGAAGGGAAGAGTCACGACTTCAGCTGTGTTTGAAATCCTTCTAAATACCAGACACGGGTGCTCAAATTCAAAGCGAGTTCATGAGTTGTAAATGCTTTTCCTTAAGTTTGGTATGATGTGTTCTAAGCAAACCAAGCTGCTGCTGAGTTGGAGTTTGAGCTGTCCCAAGGGAAGGGCAGAAAGAAACAATAATAAACTTCAGGTCTTCTTTTCTTTTAGCATTTGGGAAATGCTCAGAGGCCTGAATTTCAGGCTTCCCTCATTTTGTGTTTATCTATGCCATCCATATAAGAAATCAGAAAAAAACACACCCAAGATTGCCAGAGTTACAACTTCAGAGCATCATGGAGCAGATGTAGGCAGCATGCACTTCTCAACACTGCCATGGGAAAAACAGAACAGAAACCTAAAGAACACAAAGCTTTCCTTTCCACCGGGGAAAGAAAGAGAAGGTCAGAAGGTATTTCCAGCCATAATTTCACACTGCTTTTTACAGGGACCTCCAGTTGTTTCCATTGGCCTTGCACGTGGGTACCTGCAGTGGCCATGCTGCATGTACAGCAGTGTGTAGAAGTGCTCAGTGAACACATGAGCCACAAACTGCTTGGCTCCTCAGATGAGGAAATTCTCTTCCGCAGAGATCCCTGCTGTAAGCACTGTGCTGCATATCTGAAGGTATTTCTTGTTTAATTAAGGCTTTTAGCAATAAAGCTTGTAAAGATTTAGGAATACAAAGCAATTACATCCTTGAGAGATCTAGCTAGTAGTTCTCTTGACTTCCATGATATGTATATGTAGAAGAGTACTTAAGAAAGCAGGAAAAAAAAAAATCCTGCATCTTGGATGTAAGAGAGGAATGATTTATTGATAGGAAATAAAACGTCTTAACAGAGTAAGAAATATAACAGCCTCAAGCCCAGGCTGGATGGGACCCTAAGCAGCCTGATCTGACAGGGCACAACCAGCCCATGGCAAGTGACTGCAGGGCATGGATCCTTTTACACCTTAGAGGAAAGCTCTCAATTACCTTTCTCTGGAGTTGTCTTCATTGCTGTGCGGCCTTTTATATCCTTGCAGATGATTCCATAACATGCTGCACATGCCTGGCATGCATCCCTGGTGACTACTGTGTGTAGTAGATCTTTGTGGTGTACTCCACTCTCAACTGGATATGGAGATGCCTCTGAAAAGATCAAGGTACCACTCATAACTGCCCTGGGCAACCACTGGACCATTACCTTGTATGTAATTTACACCTCACCTTTTGCAAGCTGCATTGGGTTTGTAACGGGGAGATTCTCATCAGCTTTCCAGGAGAGGCATCTATTTTATGCATTCACAAATTGACTTTGATGTCCTTATTGCAGCAGAGGGAAGCAAAACAAGCTGTCCAGCAACCTTTGAGGCAGATACACAGAGGCAAACCAGGTGCTAACACCAGTAGAGGCACCCTGCAGCCACATGGTGAGAACTTTACATCTATGGGTACAAAACAACCTGAGGAAATACCTTGGAGGGGCTCCTGGTGTAGGGTTTTCCCTACCTGGCTGTCCCAGGGAAGCATAGAAGCCAACCATTACACGGCAGTTTTCTGCCAAGTCTCAATCTCTCCTGCCTGAGAAAAATGGATATACATTTTCCAGATGCTTTTGAAACGTGAAGGAAGTTACCATGCAGGAGCCTAAAAAAAGCTCTATAACATGAAGAAAATGTAAAAGAATGACCAGGAATGACCCACAGGCTAAATCAGCAGCAGCAAAACCAAGAACAAAAGTGAAAAGTAGGACATCTTGCTAAGGAGAGCATCATAGAACAACATAGATCGCCAGAGACAGAGGCAGAAAAATGAAGGCTCACAGAAAGCACTGCTTATAAGGGGGTGAGAAGTCAGAAGAAGACATACAGAAACATTTTAGATTGGATGTCAGGGGGAAGTTCTTTACAAGGAGAGCAGTGAGCTGCTGGAACAGCTGCCCAGAGAGGCTGTGGATGCTCCATCCTTGGAGGTATTCAGGACCAGGTTGGATGGGGCCCTGGGCAGCCTGGTCTAGTATTAGATAGGAAGGTTGGTGGCTCTGCCTGTGGGAGGGGGATTGGAGCTTGATGATCCTTGAGGTTCCGTCCAACCCAAGCCATTCTATCATTCTGGAATTAAGAGACAGACCCTGGACAGCACCGATTACAACTCAACAGGGAGGAAACAATTACATCAAATTAATGCAATTTCAATCTGTGAGCTTGTGGAAGCTGCTATTTTCTACAGCCACGCTCCAGATCTGGCTACAAAGACACTACCTTTCACTAAAACTGCTGATTTCTACCATGGCCCTGGTTTTCCTTCAGGAATAGTGGTGCTTCGTTGCCTTCAAGCTTCATTGGCTCCTTTATTAAAATGTTCCAGTTGCAGATTCACTGCCACTACTCGGTATCTCTTACTTTTCCAATTCCAAAGCAGCCAAACTCCTTTTCTGTAGATGGCCATGGGTGCCTGAAAACATGGCAGACCATCCTCCCCCAGGCTCATTCAGTGTGCTACAGGGGACAGGAGAACCAAGGGTATCTGGATCCACAGCAGAATGGCCCACCCCTTTCTCTCTTGGGGAAAATGACAATTTCTGTTGGGTTTTTATTTTAGTTCTGGCTTGGCCTTTTTGTGTTCTGAAGCACAGCAAAGCCAGCGTTTCAAACAACTCCTCAAAAAGGAACTTTTTCCACTTACAATTTCCTTAAAACAATAAAAATAAACCCTTCCAGGAGGTTTTTGCTGGACTGGCTGTATCCAAGCAGTGTTAATTGAAGGCTGCAGTTCTGCATGCTCTAGCCTGCACTGCTGTGCCACCATAGCCCCAAACACACAGCAGAGAGCAGCACAAACTGAAGCAGCACCACCTCTGCTTCTCTCTACGGGATTTGCCAAAGCAGCTTCTAGCAACCAAGGCCAGACATTTCCTCTTGCACCAAGGGTCCAGGAACCATACCCAAGGTTATTCAGAGCTGAAGCAGTTTGCTTCCTTCTGCGCTGGTCTTTTTTTCTCCCTTGGAGACTCTTCTAGATGGGACCAGTTCAAATAGCCCACGTGATGCCCACAGCGCTTCAGCAAATGTTCTTTTCCCCCTTTTCATCTTGAAAATACTTCCTCCAGGGTTGGTGAAGGGGCGAGTCATTTGTTTTAAGAGACCGTGAGCCAGAAATAGGAATAAAATTACCTTTCTTCGGGGTGTTTTGAAGTTCCTGACGAGGGAAAGGAGCCAGCCTCCTGCTGCTGCCTCTTGAAATTGCTCGGCTGCCCTCGTGGTGAGGAAAGGCTGGAGTGTGTGCTCCACTTTCTTCTTTGCGATCAGAGTATCTTTTAAAGACTTACAACAAACGATGCTGCCAGGAAATATTCTTCTGTTTGGCATCAGGACGCTGCTGTTCCATATGGGAGAACAGAGCTCTGTGTTATTGGTCTGGAGAACAGCTGATTTTTCAGTTTGACAGCAAAATTGAAAAATCAAGTGGAAAAAAGGTTTGGCTTGGATCGCTCCAGAATATTATTTATCTTGGTAAAACAACAAAAAGAATTGTTCCATTCAGCGTGAAATACTTCATACCATCCCAAATGAAATGTTTTGCACTTGTAAGAAAAGCAAGGAAAATAAAAATAAGAGAAAGTGAGATTCACAAGCACTGTTTCGACCTCCTGCTCAAGGACTACAGCCCTGACAATGAATGGAAGAGATCCCACCCTCCCAGCAGCACAAAGCCATCACCCCACGCTGCACCTGAAACCCAGCATCAAGAAAATGGCCCTCACTGGCTGCTATTTTTAAATGTCCTCAGGACAACATCCCAGCTCTTGGGGGAAGCTGGCACATCAGCAAAAAGACGTTTATGCTATCCAGATGCTTATTAGCAATTCAGATGTTTATTTATTTTAGCCTTTTAATTTCAGCTCGCGAACATGGATGAAGTGATAAGGAAAGAGTATCTATACTAAATGAATTTTTTTTTTTCCAATTTATCTAACCAGAGTACTCCATGACATGCAGAGAGCCATCACGTTGCTTAGTGAAAGAGGCAAGAGAAGTGTCCCTTCTTAATTCTAACTGGCAAAGCAATAAATCTGTATTTGAGCCAGTTGAACAAGCGCAAGGGCAACATTTTTGAAAGATCATCAGAAAGATGCAGTATGCTAATATTGCCCCAATCTGAAAATAATGTAATCAATAAGGGAGAATAACAGCTAGAAATGTAGGGCACAGGTACTGCAATACAATCAAAGGAGAGCTGAAAAACTTAAAAGTGCTAAGAAACATCAGTGTGCATCTCTGTTCCTCCAAGAGGGAAAATGCTGAACTGTTTCTCTCCACCAGAAGGTGTCATATGCTATTCTGTGCTCCATAGGGAACGAGTAACTATGAGTGTAACTACCATCATCTGTTCCTAATTCACAAGGTGAGAGTAGCAGAGGTGTCCTTAAAAAATAAAAAGCACAGCAATATCACAAAATAGCAGTGGCTGCAACTCAGTGGAACGAGGCAGCTCCATGTAAAGGAGCCATGGAATGCTAAACAAGGCAAACTTATCTTCCCACAGGCAACAGCATAGCATCAAATAGACGTCATTGCTGAGGATGCTGTGTGTTTACCCGGCCCAGCATCACAAGCTGAGAAGCAAACCCTGCTCTGTGTGCTCACAGAGAATGGTCACTGCCAGCCAGCAGTGCTGGGAATAGCAGTGAGTGTGTTCTGCACATCCTGGCCATAGATTTACTGAATGCTGTGGGCCGGATGGAACCTCTGGAGTTCTCTGGTCCAGCCTCCTCATAGTTGCTTAGTGAACCTCGACCAGAAAGAAGATTGTTCTTTCTCATCTATGGCTTCTGTCAGCTCCTGGTCTCTCTTAGGAGAGCTAACAAATTGGAGCAAACAGCAAACCTCAACTAGTGTCTGCAGTGGGGGGTAGCGGAGCACGTCTTGTGGCAGAGCGCAGGCTACCCTAGAGGCAGCCTGGAGAACTGCCTTTCCCACCTGCAGCCAGAGCATCATTTACTCAGCTCCAGTTGCTGCTGGAGACCATGCTCAGCATCTGCCATGGAAGCAGCCCATAAACACTGTCCCCATCAGCTCAGTCCTTTGCTCTAAGCCCAGGATAGAGGACAGGCAGAGGGAAGTCTGCGATATCTCACGCTGAAGTTATCAAGGAACCTTTCTACCTGCTGACAAAAATAATTCTCCACACTTTGGAGTGATATTTGGGCCCAGAAGAAGTGGGGAAAGCTTCTGCCTTCCTGGATCATTAAAAAAAAAATGGGCTGGTCACACAGAGATGCTTCTCTCCTTGGAAAACTGCCCTGTGAATGAGAGCACAGTGTAAGGAGGGGAAGTCCCTCTGTCAGGCAAAGAGCTTTCCCTCCCTCTGCTAACCCTGACAAAGCCTCAGAATCCAGTGCACAGCACAGGCTGCCTTGCAATTTCCAGCTAACACACAAACCATGAGGATAAGCCAACATGGACCTTACATTCTGCCATGGTTTAGCAGAGCTTAATTGGATCATCCATTTTTGCAATATTAACATATCAGGGCTGCAGCTAATCCCTCGGGAAGTCCTGTATGCTGCAGATTAAAGCACTTTTCACAATCTGCATGATATGGTCGGCTAAACAATATTAAGAAACTAAGTCTCCAAACACTTAACGGCTAATTTAATGCAATTTCACAAAGGCTGATGCTTTCTGTGGGTGCTATAGAGATGCATGAACCCACAAGTAGATTCATCAAGATAATCTACCCAAAAGAATCTAAGTGTTCCAGGGGATGCCTCACTTTAGTTTAAAATACTGTTTCCTTACTGCAACTGGAAGTGCATTATTAAGATTTATTCTAGCAGCAAGAAAAAATATCTTTGAAGTATTGGCCCCTTTTTCAGATGGTACATACACTATTCACAACAGGCTGCTTCTAGATTCTAAGCAACAACGACATTATTCAGCTCCTTGGATCTACATCCTCAGCACCAACAATTCCTCATTTAGAGACTGAGTTCTGGAGCAAGAAACCCCCCCAACATCATGTGGATGGTTCAAGACTTCAAATCTGTGCCTGGTTACTGTCTGACTACAGCAAAAGGTCAAAACAGACTCCATCGCATGACAAGAAGCTGGACAAGTCATCAGGCAGCATTAATAGACAAGGCTTGATGGAATTCAGCTTACGCCAAGTTCTTTACACAGTGCAGAAAGACAGCACTGACAACAGAAAGATAGAATGACAAAATCTGGTCATTCTCTTCAGATCATGCAGAGTGCTAATGATTACTGGCTGTTGAAGATAAGCCTTCGATAACCGTAAGAAGAGGAAAAGGCTTTGATGAAAAATGCAGATTTTAAACTGCTTGCCGCAGTGGTTGAGGCCTGTAAACATTTCTGCATAGGGGATGAAAATTCCTGTTGGAAATTTGAAAAGAAAAGCCTCACAAAAGTATGTTAATATAAAAAATAATGTAAAATGACACAGGGAGGAGATCAATGAGCAGGCCACTGAGGGGAATCCAATACTCTCTGAATCTAATTCTAATTACTATAGATTTGTAGCACTAACTAGTCATCTCTCCTCCTTCTCAAAGTGCATCTTTGCTACAGATAATTACACGATAATAACTGCAAAGATTCCTCATATTAAGTCACATGGGTCTCTGCAGGGAAAACAGTAGGACAGAAGACTGGTATCATGGCCATGCTGCTTTAAATGGGGAGGATAATAAGGCAGAAGGGAATGCAGTTTAATAGCACATATTCAACAGCCCGATGTTTGATAGCCCTTAGTATTATAGATATCTATCTTATAAATCATCACACGAATCTTTCTGCAGTCAACATGATGCTAATAAATATGTGGGTACAATACCCTTGACTAATCATTGCATTGCCCTGAGCAGAGCAGAACAGCTAAACTCCCAGGTCAGGGTTCCTTCCTCATGGCAGTCACTGAAAAATGCTTTGGGAGAGGAATCCAGTGAATGATAGATTAAAGACAGGGATTTTTCCCATCTGTAATCCAGGAAGCAAATCTTGCCAAGCAGTAGTCAGAAATGAATGGAGATAAAGAGAACAACCCTGTGCTGCTGTGTGAACCCACAGTGCATTCATTTCTTGAATGTTCCCTGCAATCCTGATCTCCCCATCTCAGAAAGGCTGTTGCAAAACTGGGAAGAAAACAGAACCAGGCAGGAGAGATGATGAAGGGTATGAAATGACATCTGTGTGAGAAACAGGTAAATAGACCACGGATCTCCCACCTGGAAGAGAAGTGAGAATTGTCTGTCATTTCTTCCAAGAAATATCCTGCAACTATCAGATGGCAAGCTCAAAACAAGCAGAAAATAAAGACCATCTCCACAGAGCGTGTAAATTGTCTGTGTGGAATTCACCACCAATTGTTTTCAGTGATGGAAAATAACACGTTGAAAAGGAGTTTGGGCAGATTCGTGGAGGAAGAAAGATGAGCTGATCTCCATCCAGGTGAAATGAGGCCTGAGAACAGACAGCAGACACACAGCCAACTCTCAGATGTGATGGAAGGGAAAAGGCCTTCCCTGACACCAGACAGCACTAGGTGGAATTGGTCTGCAACCCATGAAATGGAAAAGGTTGTTAGAGAGAAAGCCTTAAGTGAGAAAACAGAGCAGAGGAAGATGTGATTAAAGACCTTATATTCTGCTCTGCCTCACGCTGTTCCTCGATTGAATAAAATCTCATTGTTCCACTGGGTGGGTTGTTTGAGGGTTTTTTATTTGCTCTCAAGTCCAGACACCTTTTGGTGTTGTGGGCACGCTTTCTTGAAGGAGAAAGTTCAGACGAATCCACTTGAAAGCTCAGTTTGACTTGGGTTCCCGTCACACACATCCCCTGAATCTTTCAGCATCAAGCTTCTTAGCTCTTCCACTAGGCATCCCCAAAGGATGGCCCAGCCAACAAATCAATCACGTTCAAGAGCTGTATCTTTGGAACTTTTAAAATTACCCTCAAGAAAATCTGGCAGGCCTTCCACTATGGGTAGAGATGTGCTGCATAACCATTCCAAAGGCTCCAGCACAAAGTAACTGCTTTTGCACAACATATGGGTTGCACAAAGTATAAAACACATCTTTGCTTTTCATAGACATTGCCACCCTTGAGCTCCTTACCATCCATCCCATGCCATATGGACCCAACCTCCTCCCACTGCCAGGATGGCTCTGGGCTGCACTGAGCTCTGCTTCCCCCAGAAGGCCCCCATCCCTCAGGGGCACTGATCTCCTGATTTACTTGCTTAAACTAATCAAGGGCCTCAGTGAGAATCCTTGCATCATTTCCCCCTGACCTGTGGCTTCCCAGCACCTGGTGGGCTGACATCAGGCAGAGAGAAGCTGTGTTATCAATCTGACCTGCAAGGTAGGGAGACAAAGAGATTTCCAAGACAGTTGGAACCTCCTTGAAAATTCTCCGCAGCTTGCAGGGTTAAAGAATCCTGCTTATTAACCAAGCCCTTGCTTGTCAGTCTCCTATTTTGCTAGCAAGATACAGCAGAACTGGAAACCAGTAACAGAGGAGTTACTTACACACACCCCAGCACCGGGCTGTGGGTAAAGTCATGTCAATAATGAAGGAAATGAGCCCAGTGAGTACTGGAAAATCAGAGTGGAAGTGCACACAGCCCTTGTCGGACATGCTGGTGTATTATTCTGGGCTTCTATGTAATGACAGGTGAGATAAGGAAATGTCAGTCACCATAAAACAGACTGAATGGGCTAATGGATTCACTGGGAATTGCAGCTTCCTCACTGGGCAGGGTGCATTTCAGACAGAACTCACACCAGATCAATTCCTTCACGTACCCTGGAGAAATACTTTCTATTCCTCTGCCTCCTGACTTGACTCAGCTACTGAACAAGCAGAAAAAGAGCGAATTCCCCAATTCACCAGCCAGCAGGGATCTTTCACCTGCAGCTCGTAAAGAGGCAAACAAGATCATGCAGCCTGGGACAAGCACAATACGACACAGAAGGAAGCAACACAATCTTTTGGTTGAATCCTCTGTGGAAACAGGCTCCCACCACCATCCATGGAAACTGCAACTTTAAGTATTTTACAAAACCAGATTCTGCTCTGAAGCCTGGTATGGTGCTGCTGTGTTGTGGGGGTGCTCCGTCCATTTCCTAACCAGCCTATCTTAGGATGCAGAGTTCTGGATTTGCACTTATGTGCTCCTTCAGGCTGGATGCTGACCTGTGGTGCCCACAGTTCCTCATGCCCTGAGATGTTTGCTCTTTCTGAACACGTTACATCTTGGGAATCCTGAATTTGGGCCATCTCACACCAACGAACTGAAGCCCAGGATGATAGCTTGTATTTTTGGACCTTATCATTCCCATCCTGGGCTCCATAGGCTTTTTGAAGCCTGAAGTGTTCTGCTGTTCCTCATTGAGCACATTTACCTCTTTACACTCTGCAAAACAGCAAGCTGCTCCAGAATTGCATCACCCTGCCGTGCTGGAAGGAAGCATCACATAACCAAGCTGGAGCAGTTTGGGGTGATTAAAGTTATTACTGGGCTGCTCAAAAGAGCATGGGGACTTACCAGCTGGCAAATGTTGGATTAGAAGGTCTCAGAGTTACCCGCTCCATGCCAAGGATCTCTCAGGCCATATGCCTAAAGGACTTGGGCAGAGAAGGATTAATTGAAATCGGGCTTGGGCAGTAAATTCAAGTGAAAAATCACCCTATAAATGAGGGAAGATCCAAGGGACTACGCAGAGTGATTATAAAAGCTGGTGCTTAGGCTTTAATTCAACAGGCTCGGGATTTTCTCTTTATTTATAAGGCTAAAGCTCACCCTCCCTCACCCTGAACAAATTAAAGCTGGCAGAACCCGAGAGCCTGGGGCAGCCCAGCTCACCCTTTGGCATGTGAGTCAGAGCTTAGCTCCGGGGACACCGAGTCTGCAGGGAAATCACAGCCCTTTGTCAGCAGGTTGGAAGGGTTCTGAGCTGGGTGTGGGAAACGGGGCCAGAAATCACACAGGCACTGCCATTGGCAAGGGGTTGACTTTGCTTCTGGATTGACAGAACATTAAGGAAATGGGTAGAGCTGGGAGCTACAGAAATCAGTGGTCAGAGCGCCTGGGTCCTTGGGGACCAAGTCTGGTCCCTAGGAATGACTTTGCTTCAAGGTGCTAAGTCTAAGTAGGATCTAGCTATCCCCCCTACACTTTTCCTAGGGCATCCCTCACTTTCAGGGGCCTGCTTTTTTCAAAGGGATTCTGGCTGGAATCAGAGCATCCTTAGACCTAGGCTTTAAAATGACATCCACATTCTCCTTGTGGCTGGAATGCCAGTGTCATCTTGATACTTTAAGTGAAAGACCGGAAGGGAAACCCTGATCCCTCTGAAATCCCTGCAGGCTCTCTCAGTGAAGCAGGACTTCAGGAAAGGAAAATGAGAAGTCTGATAGATAAGCTCAGCCCTGCAGTCAGAGAGCTCCAGCAAAGCACTACAGGTGGAGAATGCTCAGGCTTCTGCAAACAGCACGTGTTCCTTATCGCTGTCAACCCACATCAGGGATGAGCAGATCCCAAAGATCCTAGAGCACAGAAATCTTCCCTGCTGCAAGGGCCTGCCTGAGAGGATTTGGATTAGCTCCCAGCAGTGAAGAGTCTCTTCATTTCCAGGGAAATGGCACCCTCTGCCTGAGGGTACACGGGTGAGCTCACTGTGCCAAAGAGGGAAGCACAGCACAGAACCCTGTTTGGGGACACATGGTGCTGGGAGCCTAAACACCACAAGCTTCTGGCAGGCTCTCCTTCCAGTACAGCTGCTAGCATGAAATCTGTGATGCCAGACATCCCCACCAGCTTTATCTCCATCACCCTCTCGTTACCTCAGCTGCAGTTCACAGCACTGCCTTGGTGGAGGAGTTACTTGTGCAGAGAGCAGCTAAGGACTGCTCATGGGTCTGTACTTCTTTGCTTCTGTGTGCACTCACAGGCACTCACATTTAGGCAACTGCATCAAGCTTTTTGCCTTGCTGTCACTTAGGGAACTGCAAGAAAGCACCTAAGAGAAAGGTGAGGCAGACTACAGGAAGGTATTGTGCTGCGTCTTGGCTTTAGCTAGGATAGCATCAGTTTTCTTCCTACCAGCTGTGTTTTGGATATAGGATGAAAACGATGTTGATAATGAACAGAAGCAAAGATTTTTTAGCTCCTCACACTGCTCTGCCAGTGACAAGTTGGGGGTACGCAAGGAGCTGGAAGGGTACAGCTGAGCCAAAGTGGCCAAAGGGATGCCCCATACCACATGGCATCATGTGCAGGTATAAAACTAAGGGAAGTTTGATGTGGGGGCTGCCAGTGTGAAGGTTGCAGCAATGGAAGGATGATTGCAGCACGCAGAGCAGTGCAGAATGGAGCGAGCAGGATGAGGCTGCGGGTCAGCCACCCCTCCTTCTGCTGAGCCCCAGGCAGGCTGCAAAAGCAAGGGCTTTAAAAAGCACCACGTGGGAAGATTTTGCTTTATTAAACTAGAGATTTAGGTCAAAAAGAGTCAAATAACTAATTCTCAGAGCTCTCTATCCTCTTACTGGATTCCTGCTTTTAATGCCATTTGTCTCTCCCTTTCTATTTCAGCTGGGCATCACGGTGTTTCTGATTACACGGGGATCTGTGCTAGGAGCCATCTTCTCAGACATCCCTGGGCAGAGTTTCTAGAATGCAAAATGGAATGAATCCGGCAATTTTTTCAGCGAATGGAAAAACCCAGGGGGATTCTGAGAACATTTTACAAGGTTCTGTCCCTTCTCTGATATATTAACAGCGAAACCTTTGGAGGAAGGCAGTGTTTCTGAGCTCTGACAGCCTCTCTGGGAGTACAGCTCCACCAGCAATGGGCTGCAGAGGGACTTTTAGAGGAGCTGCTGCCATAAGGACCTGCGGCCTGACTTCTTGAGGCATTCTGTTGCTCTGTCAGTACTCTCCTGAGATTCTGCTCTTTAAGTCCAGCAGCCTCCAGTGCTATGCCTGCCTATGGGTCTAGGCTGGAAGCCTTTGAGACACTTGCCATTACTGTGTTAAACTTAGACCTTGATGCAGATGGTAAAAAGGCACCTGGAGGCCTAGAAGAAGATAGAAATGTAGAATGCAGTTGTTCTGCATTCCAGCCACTGTCTAAACCCTCAAATTCCTATAGGTGCTGAGTGAGCTTAGCTGCAGTAAAGACTCCCCCTGCATCTAGCATCTAATTTCACAATTCTTACACTATTATAATCATAGTTTCGTATTACTCTTGGTGTCCTGTGCTGCTCAGATACCTCTCATAGCCAAGAATTTCAATACCACCAGTACAAGAACGTAGCAATTGGACAGACCAATATGATGAGAAAGTGTGTAATGACAGAAGGATCAGCACAACAGAAAGGTGCTATAAAGGAGGGGAAGAAGGTTGCTCACCCATATCAGAAGATTCCAGGTTCACAGGGAAAAGCTTCACCAAGGAAAGATCTCCAGAAAGAGATCCTTCCCCAGTGCCAGTCAGCCCTCAAATGAGGTCTAAGAGAGGTGCAGCCAGGCTCCATCCCTTCCCATCACACAGCTGAATTGCCTTCACCTGTGCTCCCAGGGCTGACCAGATCCTTTCCCCAGGTGCTCCATCAGTGCTTCAGGCCATGACTCAACATTTCCCATACAGTGATGAAGGAAAAAAAGAAAAAGAAAAAGCAGCAAAATACATCCTCTATTTCTCTGGCAATAGTTTGCAGTGCTAAGAGTGATGCTACATTAAGTGTCTTGCTCATCTGATCTTATTTTTCTCTTTATTATCTCACATTGTCTGCTCATCTGGTTAATGCCGTTTGAAATAAGCCCGATCCCAGGAGCTAATTGGCACAGTGACATGAAGTTTGTGGCTCGCGCAGCAAAATGTATGATTTCAGCATTTGCAAGAATAACATAAATCCCTGCACACATTTCATCCTAAAGGCTGCAAAATCTGCTTGCAGCGTTCTTATCTCCGTGGATTAGCGAGTTATCAGGGAGCTCCACTATCGTCTGAATGGAGATAAGGTGCGGCAAATCCTTCCCTTCTGCTCCCTGACACACAGTATCAGCACCAAATAGGGAGCCCAGGAGCACAGATAAATCAACGGCCCCCTGGGGACCCTAAGCTATGTATGAATGCATTAAAGCAATATTCAGCTCCCTGCACAAAGGCAGAACAGCGGTTCCTCTATTGCTCTGTGAGGCTGGCATTGTACTGGGTATTAAGCCCTTAGTTGTGAGGAAGGTGCATGTGCAATGCAGTGTATTAGCATCTCACAAGAGCTGTTCTCGAGAGGAGAAAGGCTGCAGCCTCAGCACTGCAGGCACTTTCCTCACCATGCACCAGCTTGCTTTGGAGACTGATGTTGGTCTTCCAAACAAAACACAATTGCACAGAAATGAGACAACCCAGATGGCTGCTAACAGCCAGGAGAAGCCCTACTGCTTGTCAGCCTTGTGATCAGAACCCTTAAGAGCACAAAAGTCTATCAACAATGAATGCAATAACTAATGGAAAAGCTGAGTGCTGGGAGGAGAGTTCCAGGAGTGAGGCCTTACTCTTCTATCTGTCAAACAAACAGAGCTTAGGGCCTGGATATGACTTCACATTTGGAAACTGTGGGCAACCCAAGGCAGAAACCCTACAGCTCACATCAAGGTGCCTGGCAACTCTGGGGCCAATGGAACTACCAGCAGCTTCTTATAAGGCTGAAGTTCACCCTCAGCTGGTGGGAGCTGCTCAGGCTAAGTGCACTATGCTGCATTTCAAGGCACACTTACAACATATTTTCCTACTTGTAACCAACTGTGTATTTCTTTTACTTCAAGCGTTGTATGATCTGCCGTTATCTTGATTGCAGCTGCAGGATAAAGTTTGTCACAGCCAATGGAAACACATGGCCCCAAACGTTCTACCATATCATATGTTCCTGTGCACTGTTAAACATCTCAGCCAGACCTCAGACTTGTGGGTCATTACTATCTTCTTTCTACCTGTATTCACTTATTTCTACCCCCCCAAGGACCAGGCTACGACTGGCTATGAATTTCTACTTCCACAAGAAGTTTATTTTTTGTGGCATTCAGGTTTTCTGCTGAGCAGTGCTGTCACTCCCCAAATGCCTCTCACTGTGTCCTGGCAGGAAACATGAAGGTTCATACCCTGAGCTCCATACTGAATGGCCACAAAGCAGTGCCTGCCATGGGCTCTTCCCCGTTCTTGTTTATATCTTGGGCACATGGGTCTTGAGTTTTCCTCATATCATGCTCCTTTGGTTGTGTGTGTCACTGCTGCAGTTTAGGTACAAGATTCTACACACCTGGTCTGGATTTTATAGCTGTTGTAACTCAGGCAAACAGCTTCACTTATGGGAAGACTTTACGACTCAAGAAGGAGATGTGCCAGTAGCAAACTGGTCGCATGGAGATGGAAGGTGCTGCCAATCTTCCACCTGTGCTCAAGCAACATTTGGGCAATGGGAAATGACAGCAGCCTGCTTTTTCCTATGTCCTATGGCCACCCCTTCCTTGAGATCTCTCTTGCTGTGCCATGGGCCAGGGCCAGTTGGGCTTGCTGGCTGGTTGTAGCCCCTCCTGCTTGGGCTGTAACCAGTCTCTCTGTCCCTTGCTCTCTTTGTTTTAATTCCATGCAGGAAGATAACAGTAGCAGAGAGCATATATAGAAGAGCTAGGAGGAGTGGATGAATGCTAGAAGATTTCTGTGCAATTTTTTTTGCAGGAGATGTTCTCAAATGAGCTTTCCCAGGTCAAACCAAAACCCTCTATCAGATGGGGAAGAATCAGAAGAAGTGGTCACAGGCAGGTGGTTCTAGAGGAATGGTTTTTTTCACAAGCCACTTCAGAAGCTGCAGTGCTGAGGCTCGCAGTGATGTGCTGTGCCCTTTATTTCATGCTGAGTCCACCAGGACTGCCCATAAATCTGCACACAGGTTGCTCTGGCTGGCTATCACTTGGTCCCACAGGTTTGCCAAAAACCACTGTGAGACCAAGAGAGGTAACACCCACCTGCCTCAGCATCTTCTGTGCCCTATGCTTAGGGGTGGTACGCAAACACACATTTCCAACGTGCTTTTTATTCTCTTTGCATGTGCATTTGTTGTCGTTTTCTGGTTCTGCTTTATCCTGCTCCACTGTATCTTCTGCTTTCCAGTCTGATCTCTACTACTCCACTAAACTTTGGATTGCACGCTGTTTAGAATTCAATACGAGCTGGAAGATTTTCAAGAAATCTTGGGGGACTGTGTGCAGGTAAAATATTGACAGTTTCAAGTAGATTCACCATCCATCCAAATTAGCAGCCAACCCCTGATCAGCCAGCAGGTAGATATGAAATAAAATACCCACATGAAGATCTTAATCCTAATCCTAAGAGTTTAAAATGGATTTAAGCCTCGAAGTGAAGCGTTTTCTATCTCTTCCAAAATGTTCTTACTACCATCTGCGATAACTGCAGCTATTCTGGTTTGTTGCATTTATTCCAGCCACTGTCTGAACGGAGTTTATCTTTTGCCTTCTGTAACCTCTTGCAGAAATGAGTTCTGCAGTTTCATATCGCAAGGCAAAGCTCACCTGAGCAGGCAGGTGCCAACCCAGGCTGCCCTCCTCGTCATCCTCATTAGCAGCAGAGATGGAGTCGATACAGCCAGCAGAGCATGAGGCGTGCAGTTACCTCTTCTGCAAATGGATATTTGTATTTGCTCAGATGAATTGCTGCTTGGAAGTGCCTCTCTCCCCTGGCTGTCTTAGAGGGAAGCCTCACATAGACAGCACAGGTGCAGGTGTCTGAATTTCAGACGTCTCTGGCTGGAGGAGCCTGAATCCCAACTCACAGTGCAGAAGAGAATGTCCTTTCATCAATTCTGGATTTGCCATCTCTCAGTTTAATTGAAAATATGCTCCTGCCTGTGTCAGGAGGCAGAGGACTTATCTGTACCTGGCTGTCTTACAGGCAGTTACAACACCCTTTGTCATTCAGCTGCTCACGGCAGGAATAGTCCTTAATCTTTTCCAGCCGCTCTCAGGCAGAGTTTCTGCAGCCCGTGATCACACTTTGTGCCCTCTGCAGCCCTGCGCTCTCAACCCAACAAAGCTCCTGTTACCGTGAGCCCAGAGCCATTGAGAGCACCCAGCCCTGCGCTTTAGGTCTCTATGAGCTGTGCTTCTAAAATTTGATTGTGCTGTGCCTGAGCCCCGTACCCTGATGGACCCAGTAATTTTGATGAATGAGCTCCTTTGAGTGGTGCAGCCTGCCTTTGCCTGCAGAGCTTTGCATTTCAGGTGACCTCTCCCCTTGGCTTTGCAGAACATCTCACGCTCTGTGCATGGGCTGTGCAGGCCACAGCTGAGGTGTGAGCAGGCACAGGACCCCCAGCACCGAGTCCCACGCTGTTCCAAACAAAGCAGGGTACAGGTTCCACATGCCTGCATGCTACCACTACCACCACCACTCTGCAGTGGCACTGAGCAGGCACAGTGCCAACAGGACAACAAGCAGAGAGCTTGGTTTTCATTAATATGCAAAAAGACAACTTTAATATGCAGCAGGTGAAACAGCAATGCCGCCTCACCCTCACAGCCAAGCCACTGAAGCTACACGAGAGCCTTGCTTTTCCTCCGGTTTCTCCTATGATTCCATTTGCCAAGCATTGATTTTCTTTTCCTTACTACCAGCGAAGCTTGAAATTAGTAATTTCTATTTTATTTTGTCACTTATGTATCATCGATACCAGCAGGGCCGGTTCAGAGCTGATTGATGCTGAGGGACGTGGGATGCCATGGCACAACATGGGATGTTCCTGCTGGCAGGTAACTGTCATCCCACCCCCTAGCAGCATGGTCTGTCCCAACACAGACTTCCCATATTATGGATCATCCTTCAGTCCCTGTGGCCACTGGAAATGGCCACTTGGTAGCCAGTGTCACATAGCTGGTAATGGGGACAGAAGGCACGTGGTAGGGTAGGCTCATGCAGGACATGCTCCAGGCACTTGTGCCCCATGGCACAGACCCCAAAGAGAGAGCTTTCTTTGGCAGTTTACCTGCAGATGACAAAATAACACCTGCTTTTTTCAACAGCATCCATATGCTGCAGTGGAGTGGTTTCACGTTCTCTCATTCCAGTTGTAGTGCCCAGGCAGTGTTTTGGTAACTGATTACTGCCTCTGGCTCTTCTTCCCTTAAGATGGCAGAGACAGACCAAAGTATTTTCCCAAGTATTCTTTTTGCAGATGGAGGTGCTCCAGGCACTTTTATCCCACAGGTGTGTGAGATGTGTGTGAGATGATGCTGGGCGTACCCTGAGAACCAGTGCCAGTGCAAGACTGGAAGCAATAGAGGACCAGATAAGCATATCTGAGCCAGAGGGGAGCACAGCTTTCCATCCTCCTGCATGGAGAGACCCGTGGACTGAGCCCTGCCTGAGATCTGCACTCTGCAACGCTGTCATCACTGACTTATTTCTTATCGACTTTTCCATGAGCTGAGGCAAGAGTGCCAAGAGTGCCCTTAATTTCACCGAGGCCAAGGTTTCATGATTGTTAATCACAGATCCGAGCACAGATGTGCACCTGGCATGGCAGGACTTGTGCTGGGATCACAATCTGAAGGGACAAAGCTGAATTAACTGGAGCAGATGGAAGTGACTTGCTGCTGAACCTCCTGATCCAGGACTAGGCACCCCAAAACTGGCTCCTAGAAACACTGACAGACCCAATCTCTTTCAGCAGAAGATGCAAACGACTTCCATAATGGTCTCGAAATGATTTTCTGTCCACATAAAGATCAGCATACTCAAATCAGTTGCATTCTGAATATGGAGCTGTTGCTGAGCCTGACTCACAGCAGTACCAGCACCATGTAACATCCCTTGCTGTTCTAGAAACTGTTGGTCATGGAGTGCAGGTAAAAGAAGCCAACATCTGGTTCGGGAAAAGCATTCCTATGGGACTCATCCATGTCAGGAATTAAAAAGCTGCTTAGGAGTGGGCAGGGAAGCAGAACAGAGCCAGAGCTCTTAGCACTGCACGCAGCACTTTCTGTCAGCTGGCTGCAAACCACTTCACTGCCTGTTTGAATTCAGGGGGCAGATGGAGCCTTGCATTGCAGCACCTGGCCACTGGGCTCTATGCATTTATATCCAACAGTTAGCAATACACAAGCAAAGAGGAACCTGAACCTCAGGATCCCCATTCAGAGGACTCGTAGAATTGTAGAGTATCCCAAGTTGGAAGGAACCTACAAGAATCATCGTGTCCAACTCCTTTCATCACAAGCATCCTTTGGGCTGTTCAGCTTCACACCCCATGAGATGCATTTTTGCTGCATGTTAACACCAGTGTAGCTGCACTGGTGCATCCTTGCCTTTGTTAAGTGCTGGCCTTGAAATCACAGCTAGCAAATCACACGCAGTGATTGTTGTGTGCTGAACAAAAGGCACAGCATGAGAGATTTCAGAACCCCGATGCATCAGAAAGAGTATTAGGAACTGCCCTAATCCACGATATATTGCTTCCAAACCATTATACAGACTGTGGATAAACAGAGCAAATCCAAAACCTCTAGGCTGACCATTTTGTTTCTGCACTCCAGCAAGTCTGAGGGTCCTCAGCTGGGCCCCACGTTACCCTGTGCTGCACCACCTGGAGCAGGACCTGGCAAGAAAAGCCCATAGTGTTCCAAGCCCACCTCATCCAAGCTGTTCTAACAGCAGAACACAGGAATGGCTCTTGCCTATTCTATGTATATCAATCCAGCAGTGCCACAACACAGGCATGCAGAGGCAGGGAGAAGCATGGAGGCTTCTCTTTCTCTCGAGCCAAAACAACACTGTTAATACTTAAAGTTTTAAGTGTTTGCCTTTAGCTTGAGTCATTCCTTATGTTAAAACTGAGACATCTGCAAAGAAAGAGGCATATTTCTAAGAGTACAGACACAATTATTGTTACATACGGGATTCCTTTGTCCCCCAGTGTTTTCCCTTGAAATAAAGATACCCAAGAAAATCTGTCAGAATTCCCCATGGTATTTCCTGCAGAAAGGCAATGCATTAGGGAGGGTGAGTGAAACAGGAGGAGCTGGAGGTCGAGCTCACAGACTGGAAAGGCACACACACAGCCAAAGCTGTGCAAGGCTCCCACAGGGCCAGTGTGGCATCCAGGTGTGAGATGAGGCAGAATGCTAAGTGTGAACTTCGACCACTTCACACCAGCGAGTTCAGTGTTAACCTTTAGGCTGCTCTTCCATCTGCTTCATCCTCCATCTCCAAGAGGAGTCAACCCTGCCTTCTCTTAAGTCTCTCTTCAGAGCAGGGGTGAAGGGTGGCTGAGGTGCTGGCTGGGTTTGCTGCTCCTCCTGCAAACCCTTCTGCAAGCACCTGGCATTTATTAGGTAGAAGCTTAAAGCAAACATTGCTGGGTAATAGAATTAGTCTTGACAAATCTCCGGCTGCAACACACTGTTACAGTATTTAGGGATTAATAGAAACGTGCAAGCTGAACATGGTGTCATTTAACAAAAGCAAACACGTCTGTTAAAGAGGCAGACAAAGACCTGTGTTTCCTAATAAGCCAGTGCAATCCAAGACAAGGTGAGCAGGGTTTCCAGCTGAGGGCAGATGTACCATTAAGAAAGCACACATTGAGCCACAGGACCTTCTCCCAGCACAGCCCAGCAATGGGATCTGATGGTTCAGAGCTCCAAATCCCCCTGCTCAGAGCCCAGCTGGTGTCACTGCTGGAGCCCCAGCTATGGAGGCTTGCAGGGTCAGGCTGTGGCTGATTGCCTGCTGCTGGATGGGAAGGCACAGAATTCCCCACTGCAGGACAGATAAGAAGGCTTAAGTCAAATGGGGGAACTGAAGACCAAGAAGTCAAAAAGAATGTGATCAAATGATGCTGGAAGAGACTTCAGAAGGTCTCTGGTTCAAACCCCTACAAAAAGCACAGCCAGGGCAGTTTCACCAAGCTTAGTCCAGCTGAGTTTCAGATATCTTCAGGAGAGTGAACAGCCTCTCTATGTGCCTGCTACAGCATTTGCCTACCCTCACTGTAAGAAATTTCCTTCATGTATTAGGCTGGAATTTCACAATGATTGTGCCCAACGTTTTTGCCCCATCCCTGTGCACTGCTGGGTCTCTACACCCTCCAATCAGAGGGGTGGAGGCAGCAACAAAACCTTCTTTCTCCTGGCTGAATGAAGTTTAGCATCTCCTCCTATGCCCCATCCTATAGCTCCTGTCCACCTCAGTACCTCCACAGGACTGAATCCAGTGTCTCTCCTGGAAGGACCTGGACATGGCTGGGAGCTGGGCAGGGTGATGGGAAATCAGGGGTGGAAAGCTGGCAGGTCTGGGAACTCATGCAGTAGAAAAGCTCACCTCCTAAAGCACGTTTTCTAGATCCAGAAGAAGACAAATACGATTTTTCTTGTGGCTACTGTATATATTTACAAGCACGCTGACACAGGGCAGAGCAAACAGCGGCGGTGTCAACCTGTAATAGAGACGGATGACAAACATATTTAATGAATTAAAAGATGATGAAGTATTAGTGACAAAGCAGACACCCACACGTTGTGCACGCTGTCACTGATCTATGTGCCACAACAGCCCTCTGACAGAGAGCACTGTAGATCAATCTCAGCACGAGAACAGGGCACCAGCAGCCACCAGCAGGAATGGTAGGTTTTCTTATCCCAAGCATCCTTGGGTTGGGGTGTTCATCTGGGAGTTGTGGTGTTGGTGAGACCCAGGAGTGCACAGCAAGAGCAATATCACTCCATGGTTTGGCTGTGCCTAGGGATTGTCCTGGACTTCACCATTACAGATAGGACGTGTTTGGTGCTCGCACTGCTTGCTGTACTTGACAGCTCCATAATAAGCTAAAACAGAGCTGAAAGCCCATTCCTGGCTTGTATGATGGCTTGGTGCAAGGACTGAGCTTCCCTGCAGCACTGGGGTTACAGCCTGATTATTTGAGCTTGGAGGGAGATTTGATGGCAGCATTGGGTCACCCTGATATTAAGGACTCAAGCTAGGCCATGGCAGAGCTACAGGGCAGTTGCACACACTGCTAGATGTCCCATCTTCTCAGTACATTTCTTTCATTCACAACCTGACCCACACACAATTACATCATAATTCAGCATCTGGGAGGTGGGAGTGGGGAGCAGTGCTGGGATGGGACATTTGGGATCAAAGAAACGTGGCTGGTCCTCATTGTCAATGGTTGCATGTGCAAAACTCCTCCTTGTGCAGGTTCCAGGGAGCCCTGGGGAGATCCACCCTGCACACGGCTCATTAACAGAAATCCCCTGCATCAGCAATCCCTCTGCCCTCGTGCCACCATAGGATTTCAAGCCTGGGTCAGTGAAAGTCAGCACAAAACTGGCATGCTCCCTGCAGGGAGCTGGAATATAAATGAAGGAAAGCCTCGCTGCCTCCTTCCCCTGCCAGCCCAGGGCAGTATATGCCTTCCCACTGGGGACTCACAGACCCCATCCAGTGTCCCCAGAGACAGCAGAGCTCTGCCCACAGGGAGGAGAAGACTGGCCCACCCTCAGCCCCCTCCTTCCTGCTGGAGCAAGGAAGCTGAGCCAAAACAGCAGAAAAGGCTGCAGTCACAGCTGCCTGGATGCCTGGGTTCAGCATGCAGGGCTTGTCCTACAGGCACTGTGCTGCTCTCTGCCATGTCATTCTGCTTTTACTGCCAAGAGTCTGACTTTTGACTGGAACCATCCAGGGCTCTATACCAAGCCCATTGCTGCTGGCTGTGGATAAGGGCAGCTTGTAGTGAGGCATGTCCCTCTACCTCTGCATTATTCAAACATAGCCTCCTTGCCCCTGTTAGCACGTCCTCGCTTAGTGACAGTGCCTGCAGAGCCTGCTGTTAGGATGCTAGCTAACACCAGACCCCAAGCAATGCTGAGGAGCTGCTGAAGTCAGAGAGCTTCAGGAGGCTGCAGAGTGACTGTGCAAGGGGACAGACCCTGAAGCCATCCTCAAACCGAAGGATGCTCCTGCATCCAACGGAAACGGTGCTCACACCTCTCCTATCCTTTTCTTCACATCAGCTCCCAGTGTTGTCAAGCTGACCAGAACAGAGCAGTTGCTACCGAGCAGAATGTGCTACAGGTGGCAGAACCCTGCTTGCTAATGGCACCTCTGGGCAGTACAGAACTCTTCAGAAAAGCTGGCTAGAAAAAGCAGAGACCTTGGTTGGAGTACAGTGTCTGTAGAACTGTCTTCATTTGCCCATGCCCCCATGAAGGTGACTCCAGTCCCTGTGCCACCAGACAGCCACCGTGGCACTGGCAAGATGTGAGACAGCTCAGCATATGCTCCTCATCCCATTGACGTGGCTGCGACTCCTCCCGCATCCAGCTCTTTGGAGACAGATTGTTTCACAGCACCTGTGATTTATTAAGCTGCCTATTGGAACGCTGCATTGCACAGATTTCCTGTGGCTGCCTGCACATCTGCTTGGGGAGAGCACTCAGTAAAAGCTGCCTATAAATACAAAGGCCAGAGGGGAACATGCCCTGACAATGAAACTAAACAGAAAGGGGAAGCTCTGGATGGAAGAAACAAACAGACAGGAGCAGTGCTGCAAAACAGCATTCAAAGAACAGTCACACAGGATGGTTGGGCACTGCAAGCAGAGCCCTGCAGGGGTCAGGTTCTGTTCAGCCTTTTTATTAATGGCAGGGATGATGGACGAGTGAATGCATGTAAAAATTTGTAGGTGATCCTTGGCTGGAAGGAGCAAACTGCCTTGGAGAGCAGGGCTGGAACTCAACGCTAACCACAAAAAATGATGCAAATTAAGTCAGAGAAAATTCAGTGAGGATAAATGCAAATAAAAGCTCAGGAAAGAGAAAATGGTTGTGGGGGAAAGGGAAGGGGAAAAACAAACAAATGGAGAATGACTGAAGAAACACTATCACAGACAAAGGGTGCAAGGGGCCACGGTAGGTAGGCAGCAGGATGTGATGTACGCTGCAGGCTTCCCATTAAAAACACCTTTTCTTCCTGCAAGAGCCAGAGGTCAGGCCCCTGCTGGTTCTCCTTAGATTCACAAAGCAGAAGTCAGTTCTGCTCTGCCAACCTCACCTGCAAAAGCAGCTTCCAGAGCTCACCAGGTGTGTATGTGCTGGTGCAGGCGTCCCACCTCTGGTCCCATCCATCCTTCCAGCAGACAGCAGCACCCCAAAGTCCAGGGTTACATTTTAGTAACTGCATTCCCTTGTGCTTGGGGAGGAGCTCAGGCCTCCTTATCCCATCAGGTCTCCTTTGTGCGTTCTCCTAACTGGATGGAGACAGCAGTTCAGGAGGGAAATCAAACATCCCTACACCTGCATCCTTCCATGTGCTGAGCTGCTAAGTGCACAGCAACAGGAAGGAGGAATGGGGGAGAAACAGCAAGGGGATGTGTGCTGGAGAAGCGTGATCTCCCTGTATTCTTGCAACCTGCTCTGAATGGGGAGAGGTTCAGTGATGCTGCGTGGCCTCAGTGCCATTCAGGACAGTGCAGGATGCCTTGCAGGGGATGCAAGAATCCCTGCACGCTGCTCTCCCTGCTGCTCATAAGCCAGAAGCAAGCAAGGAGAAGGATTTTGATACTCAGGATGATGACAGAAGGAAGGCGTCATGAACATGAACAACATTTAAATGCAATCCCAGCACGAATCAGAGGAGCCGCTCTCCCTCCATCTACTGCTCATTGTGCCCTCGTGTTCAAGAGGAAGGGCTCAGACTGAAGCAGGTATTCTTGGATGAAGAACAAACATGTTATATGGTGGGAAACACAAAGAGTTTGGGATGGGAGTGATTTTTTTTTTTTGGCTTTTTTTTTTAATCTAGCCAGGCTAGGAGGGATATTGCTCTCTAAATTCACTGGCAGCAACTCCATGGAAGAAGAGAGGCATTTAAACTAAAAGCAATATTATCACAAGAATATGTGTCTATAAACTGACCAGACATAAATTCAGGCTGGAAATTGGAAGAAGGCTCCTAACAGCTGGAGTAATGAGACTCTGGCACTGTTTCATAGATGGTAGTGAGCAGCAGGAAAAATAAAGAAAGCAAGAAAAAAAACCAAAAAACCACTAGCGAGTGTGAAGATGGAACTTGTTCATGACAGGGATATGTGGAGGGAGCAGATAATGCAGTGCCTGGAACAGAAGCACTGGAGGTGATGATGCTGAGGTCCTTCTTTTCAAACAGAAGGGGGTCCCTGGCTTAGAGTGAACATCATTATGTCCTCAGTACAATAAATATGTATTTTCTTTGTCTTAAAATTGCCTCCTATTAATTTAATTCAGTGTCCACAGCTGTTGTGCTAGGAGGAACAAAAGAGACTTGATCATTTTCTGCATCTCCCCTAGTTTATTTTCCAAGCTCCTTCCTGTCTTCTTGGTAAGCATATCCCCATTCAGGAGAACTCAGAGCACGATGGCAGCCCTGACACCAGCCTGAAGTTGTGGAACTGCTTTTCCATGACCCCAATCTCCCTGGAGCAGAGACAGGCAATACCACAGGAGCTGCAGGTATTCTCAGGCTCAGTTGGCTATCTAACCAGGAGCATCAGCACAGCTGATGCAGTATGACATTCATCTGCCTGAGGAGCAGGATCGCGCAGCCATTAAACCAGCTCCTGTCTCAAACGCCAACTCGAGTTTTCAACAGAGCACTGGAAGCAGGAGCAGATCCTCAACCCACCTGTGTCAGAGCCAGCAGCAAGCAGGTGTCATCGTCACCTGTCACAAAACAGGGCTGCTTTCTCCTCCCTCCATCTCTGCCTGTGTGCTGAACCACTGACTCCTGCAGCTCTCCTTCCATCCGCAGGCAAACGCAAAGAGCTGTGCTGATCCCCCTGGAGCTCCAGCACACAAACAAGCAGTGTATGTGTATCCTGTTAGATTCCACCTGCACGGAGCAGGGATAGGAAACAGTGTGAGAGCAGTGCTGCAGGGCACCTGTCCCAAAGGGAGCTCAAGCAGAAGCCATGGGTGCTGAATGAGGTGCTTCTGAGCACACAGCCAAAGTCCAAAAGTGCTGCAGAAACCACAAGGTGGGCTAAGGGCAATCACTCCTCTATAAAGAGCTCCTGGCATCGGGAAGAAGAGAGTTTAGATAGTTGTGCACCCTACAGACATCACTGCAGGGAAAAAAATCACTGCAAAACCCATGGGGATCCAGTGAGGAGAGCAGTTCTACTGACACAGAGGTGTTGCTTTGTACAGCATAGAGACACAGCCTCCAGTTGGCATCACCTTGCCTGCATGGGCCCATCTGTTGTAGGCACAGGAAGAGTCATAGAATGGCTTGAGTTGAAAAAAAGACCTCAAAGATCACTGAGTTCCAACGCCCTGCTGTGTGCAGGTCACCAACCAGCAGACCAGGCTGCCCAGAGCCACATCCAGCCTGGCCTTGAATGCCTCCAGGGATGGGGCATCCGCAGCCTCCTTGGGCAACCTGTTCTAGTGCAAGAAGCTTGCTGCTTAACACATACATACGAGCACTGCCAGATATTGCCCCTGGTTTTAGATGATGCAAAAGCATCACTCCCAGGAAGAACATCTCCATCAAGCTGGGCTTTATAACGCTCAACAGCTTCTTATTTTTCTATTTGCTGCTTCTGTGCCAGAGGAGCAGAGCTAACTGATGAAGCAAACTACGCTCGAGTGGTGTTACTAATGTTCAGGAGTGACTTTAGTAGACAATAGCAGTCCCTACAAAAATACATTCTGAAGCAGCAGGCTTAGTGTCACTTCAATGCATACTAGGTGTGTGCTCGTACGCTACTGCTTCTCATGCACAAAAAGCAAAATCAGTACTCTCCAATTGCTTTTTTTTTTGTGTGTTTTTTTTTTCCTCCCTTACTGTAAAATAAAAAACAATAAGAGCTGGGTAGCAAGCAGAGAGAACAGAGGAGAGTAGTGTTTTATGTCCTCTGCAAAAAGCAGGATCCGCTACAAGAAGAAAATGGCTGTAGGCTCAGCAGGCAAAGAAAGAGATGGAAATGTAGGCAGAGGAGAAAGGAAAGGCGGTGCCGCCTCAGATGATGTGATGACACAGAAAAGGCTGGTTAGAAATTCTGCCTCGAATGTGTTTTGAAAACTTGGGGGGTTTGTCTGAAGCAATTTGTGTGTGTGAAACGTGCACATGCTCCATGGAAACGTTATGCTCTGGCTGAGCTCCCCATGGCTGAAATATTGCTGTGATATTGCTTCCAGAGCTGCAGCAGCTCCTGCGTGCCCCCTTGCTGTGCTACGGTCACTGCTGCTCCTGCACCCGCACAACATGGGCTGCAGCCACCATAGGACCCAATACTACAATGATGGTATCTCAGAAGAGAGACACATTGACCAAAAAGCAGCGTTCAGAATTTCAGTAAACATTTCAGAGTTCGCTGCTGAGTTTTACTAAAGGCTTTTATCCTGATTTTCCTACTGGAAGAGGCTTGTTCTCTATCTGTTCAAATAACCATCTTTGTTTCTCTCCTATCACATCTTGTCAGTACTGTTTGGCCATACACAAATTATTGATTTGGAGCCTGGCAAAGCCTCATACATGCAAACCATTCCCAGATAGATCTTGGCAGCTCATGGAAATGCCAGACAACCAACATACACCCAGAGCAAGCTCTATTTCAGAGGTCAGCACTTCACTTCTCCGATACATGACAGGCGTGCTCAGCAAAAATGGTGAACTGATAACTCATATTTCAAGACACTTGAAGCAGCCATCACCAGCATACGTTCTCCTCCCCCAGTACCCTGCCTGAAAGATGGTTTCTTAATGTATTTTTCTATAATAAACTTCACATCTTCACATTTTATTCCCCACTTGAGATCTAAATCATCTTCGCCATAAATGTAAAACAACTAAACCAATTGTTTGGTGGTGTGGGTTTACAATATATCATTACAATAATAATTTAGAGAGCTGGAAAGTTTGCTTTGCTATAAATTTGCTCAGCTCATTACTGATACTAGTGTGCAAAATAAGTGGGTTCCCACTGGAAAACGGGAGCGGCTGAAATCCACCTGAGAGCCACGGGTTTATTTTTACTGCTCTACTGCACTCAGGAAAAAAAAAAAAGTTTGTTACAGGGGGAGGATGGATGAAGCATTCCAAATGACATAGGAAGGGTCTCAAGTGTGTCTGAATTGGCCAGGCTGTGTGATACAGCATCTTATCCAGCACAGAGAGAAGGCAGCCTGTGCTTCATAACCCTCCTCAGCATCCTCTTCCCAGACTTTGCCCAGCACCTGTTGTGTGAGCACCAGGGGTGAGAAAAGAAAACTAGAACTCACAAGGGGAAGGTGAGGAATGCAGAAGTGTGCACAGCTCAGTGTGGTGGTAGGGAAGACAGTGGGAGGTGCAGCACATGGTCAGCAAAGAGTAGGACCTACTTATGAGCAATGAAATCAGTGGTTCTGGAAACAGAGGAGGGTGTCATTGGGATCCTCTGGGCCAGAGGGGAACTTCAAGTCAACAGGTAAGCTTTAGAAAAACTGAAGCATTAATGGAGATGAATATTTTAGACATAAGGCTCTTCTGGGACTGTGCAAAACCAGGAGGCAGAAACCTCGCTCACTTCATCCATTTCACTCTTCATTATTACAACGAAAACGAAGGAGCTGCCATGCTTTTCCTGTGTTCCGGTATGTTAACTAAAACTAACAACATCTATTTGTTTGTTATTAGCCAAATCAATATTTGTACAAAGCATTTAGAGGCTCAAACGAGAGCTGCAAACAAGGTTTGAGCTAGAGAGGCACTTTATGAACTGAAGCTGTTGCTTTGGTTGCTGTTGGAGCCCGGAGGAGTGAGTGCACTGTCCTGGGCTCAGCCACCTCTGCTCCCCACATGCAGAACTGATCTCACATGGGAAGCCCTGCAAAAGCCTGGGGAAGAGCTGACAGAGCTGCTGACAACACTCTACGAAGTACAGATACTCTGTTGTACAGCCCTGGGTGCTGCTGTAACCTTTACAACCCAACATGGAATAACATCTGAGCTCACATAGCAGGAATAAGACACTGAAGCATACACTACTGACTTCTGCTCGGCCCTGGGCTCTGTATTTGCCCTGAACTCCAAGTGCCAGGCTGCCACACAGGGGATACAGCACAGCATGTTCATCTCTCCTTGTGCTTTGGTGTTTTGCTCTGGGGTTTGCACAGATCAAGACCCAGTGCTCTGTCTGGCTCAGCAGGGATGATTCTGCACAGCCCACCCATATAATCAATGAATATACAGATGTTATTATTAAGAAAGATACAGGAAAGTTAGGCTAAAGAAGAATGGATGGAAAGAAGAATGGATGGAAAGCTTACCCTTGTCCTGGGCTCACTGAGAAGACTCCAAGAGAAGCAATCTCCAGAAGAGATCCTTCCCTAATGGTAGTCAGCTCTTAAATGGGGTCTAAGAGAGGTGGAGCCAGGCTCCACCCCTTCTGGTAGCACAGGTGAATTGCCTTCACCTGTGCTCCCATGGCTGACTCATTGCTCGCCTCAGGTGTCAATCAGAGGTTCAGGCCATGATTCAGCAGTTCCCATACACCATCCTACACCTGTGCTCTCCTTAATCCTAGGATTGTGCTTTCCTTTTAGGAAAACGAGGAACAAGAGTGAACAAAATCCAAGCTTGGATTAGTTAAAATTGAAGAGATGTGCATGGAAGAACATCAGACAACATCCTGCTCTTAAAAGAACAAAGAGAATACACCAGTGCACTTACATCTCCTATAATTAAGGATGGAGAACTCAGAATGAATCCCAGCTCATACTGGGCCAGGGGCATGCATGACATTGCCACTTTGATCCTTTCCTACGAGTCAAAAACCTATTCTTGCCATCATCTGTCCACAGCTCAAAGGAAAGACAGCAGGACGTCCCTGCGGTCCCTTTGCCCTCCCACCACCAGCCCACAGAAGGAGCTCTGTCTCCCTGTCACTCACCTGCCACCCAGGACGTGGCTGTAAAATGCCATCATTGCTGACTGACAAGCAGTGAGCACTCCTTTGCTGAGACAGCAGGAGGAGGATGCTCCACTCACAGCTGCTTAAGGGCATCCTGCAGAAGGGATGCTCTACCCAAGAAGTCCACATTTGTGCTGGAGGAGAAGGGATAAGATATGAATATATGACCTTTGGTCATCCGCTCCTTAAGAGCAACTCAAAAGCACCATGTAATTATGTCATATTTGACAAGGGTATGAGATATAGAGGTACAGAAAACAGGCATTTCCACCTTTAGAAAGCCAACTCAGTTTCACATGAAAGCTTCAGGAGGGAGCCAAGGCCACCAGAAACTCAGAGAAAATGTACAAACTGTTCCCAGCAGAGAAGACGTGCTGCCTCAGCTCATTTAGGTCATTTTTCCTCCTTCCCTGATTCACCTCCCCTTTCCAGATTGCTCCTGAAATAAACAGGCCAGACTGCAAGAATGGAGGCAAATCCCAACACATAGGCTTTAGAAGATTAAAGAGATCCTCATGAGCCCTCACAGAAGGACTAGAAGGGCCTGAGAGTCAGTATGGACTGTATCGTGTAATAAAAACAAAAACCCTGACAATCTCATCTTTTACCAGCAGAACTCCTTCCTAATCCCAGAGATGAGATTGGGCTGAAGCTTGGTGATCCTTGAGGTTCCTTCCAACTCAAGCCATTCTATGATTGCTGCAATTCCCCCTCCCACCACCATCACCCACAGAAGCACCTTGCTCTGAGCCCAGCTTTGCACTTGCAGCGATGCAGAAGAAAGCTGCAACGGTGCCAGAAATCCAATGGTGACTTGAGAGGCTTCCTAAAGCATGGAATCCACCAGCAGAAGCTGGAAATCTGAGCTTAATGTCATACAAACTTTGCACAGACAGACAAATACATTTGGCGCACAGTGATCAAATCTCCATCTGCTGGAATGGCAATAAATCACATGCCCAAAGCCTCTACCTTCCAGCCCCAGAATTATTTCTACTCTATCGGTTTCTTTCATCAAGAGCTCCATCTTCATGTAATTTATGTTCCCTCCTTCCTGCCTTCCCCCTCCTCATCTCCATACAGACAAATGGATTTTGGAAAGCATTTGAGAATTTCGCTCTTTGGATAGTTAGAAATCTTCTAATTTCCAGTCTCACTATGCTTACGACTGGTTTATATCTATTTGATCTATTTCCATCTTATCCCTTAATAGCTTTTCCACGTTTGATATTATCCCCCAGATGTATTTATAAAGAATCATCACCCAACCTCCCAAAGTCATTTCGCTATATTGACAAAGCAAAGCTTTCAGAGTGTGTTTTTTGAGGACAGGTCCTCACTCCCCCAAACTGCCTGATTCAACAGCTCTCTTTCCTGATGCAATTTTAAAGTAATTTTTTTGACTAAGCCCATACACAACAGCTCAATCAAATTTTTACTAATGCTTTCTATATAGTGCTAATACTTCTTCAGCTGCTGAAAATACTTCTTCTGAAGCATCCTAGAATTACAGCCACTGTTTTCACACCCTCGTCACGTTATCAGTTGTGAGTTGCACTAGTGTGAACCAACACAAACTGATGCCGACCTCCCTCTTTCATTATATCTAATCGGTGAATCCTCAGCTTGCAGAAATAAAACCTTCTCCTTTTACTCCAAAGGGCAAGACTTTGACTTTTGAGCTATTAAATCTAATCTCTTTTCTATTTCTTCAGTTGTTGAGATCGTCTAGTTCTTTATGTGTGGTGATCTGATCCTTGTCTGGATAAGTAACACTTCTGCTCTCAAGCAGTCTACATGGTTGTGAACATCTCTATCCCTTGCTCTGCCATATACTTCCTGCTGCTGGGACTGGCTTGGCTTCTGAAGGTGCCACCTGCTGGGTTGCCTTCCCAACACTAATCACAGTGCACATCCTTTGTGCCAGAGTGCAGCATCCCCTTGCCTTTGGGTCCAGGCCAGCCACACACTGAAGGTGCCATCAGCTGCTCTGATATGCCATGGGCAAGTGAGGGACAATATGGGATCTAGAGAAATGCCAACTCTTCTTGTAGCCCACCTCAGTGTGCACCGGGTGCTCCTTGAAGCATGAGGACCCTCAAAGTGTTGCTGACTTCCGCACCATAACCTGTGGCATACGCACAGCTCACAGTGCCAAAAAGAATCTCTGCAGCCTCATAAGAGAGGACTGAGTCCAGCTGAGGCCTTGAGATAGACAGGAGAGAGAAAACAGACAGTGGAGAAGAAAGACAAGGTGGGCAGATCAAGAGTTCCAGCTCTTCAGCACTGCCTGCAGAGCAGCCTTGATGGCAGGACAAAGCCATCCCCATGCTCCTCTGAGATGTCACCACAGTGCTAAATGCTCACACTTCTGATTTGGGAAGGGTGAACAGCATGGGGCAGAAAGGGAAGGGAAGATACTCCAGTTGTCTGAAGCATGCAGAAGGAGGGAAAGGAAAGATATTAAGGAGAAATGCATATTGTGAGGTGAGGGACTGGTCATGGGGACGCTGACACCCCCCCCCCAACACACAGTGGCAGGTTGTAACTGTGAAGGGCAGAGGGTAAGTTGTGCACACCAAATACACCATACTGGTGCCACTGATGCATTGCAAAAGCATCATACTAATGCACAACAAAAACACTATACTGAAGCCACTGGTGCATACTAAAAACACGATACTGGTGCACACCAAATACACTGGTGCCAATGGTGCCACTGGTGCACTGCAAAAGCATCATATTGGTGCACGACAAACAAATCACACTGACATCACCTTCCAAGCCCTTAGATGTGCAAGGCTGCCACGTGAAGTGCAAGAGGCTGATGCATAATGGGTTGGGGAAGCCTTCCTGATGGCTCACCAGGCTGAGAATGGATCCCTTGCTTTCTGAGCTCATCAGAGAGGTGACCAGGCATAGCTAGCCCCCCACACTGTCTCAATGGTTTATGTCTAAAGCTGCCTGAGCACTGGTATCCCAAGCTAGCCAGTAATTAATTAACAATTCAGCTAGATATCATTCACAGAATAAAAGAGGGGGTGATGTCTGCCACCAGATGGACAAATATGATCTCTCCATGAGGTGGGACTGAGCCCGGAGCGCTGCTGAGCATCTTCCCAAGTTTGGTTATCTTGTTCATTAAGGGAGAGGCAGACACCAGCATTTGGTACAGAGGCAGAGCTGCTGTCCTGGCTTTGCTGATGCCACAGCATTGGTGCTGCTGTGGAGGGGGACCACCACCACAGCCCTGCAGGCTGAGAGATGCAGGTGTTTCCCAAGCAGAAGTTCTTATTTACAAAATCTTGACAGGTTTTTACAGCAAACTCCATCTCTGCCACAACATGACTCGATCACTCATGCTGAGTTTATATTACCTTGCAAGATTTTTACTCTGTTTCCCAGGAAATCATTACTCTTCCTCTCTAACAGCTCTCTGTGCACTGAAAGGGAGGCAGGTGGGGGCAGCGAGGCTCAGGTCCTCATGCTCCTGCCTTCATAGCCCTTTTAAGTCCTCCGTGCTCCATCCGGGGCATTTATTTTGCAGCTCTACCTACAGCTCTATAGGCACTGACCCCACAGCCAGGGTTGTCTCAATGCCAGGGTTGCCACCACAGCCCCACACATGGAGACCCTTATCCAGAAGAAAGCTTTGGCCACGGGGTCAGCACAGCCCTCCTGGTCCCCTCCCATGCAGGATGGGGACATCAGCTCTTGGAGGGGCACTGTACCCTGTCCTTGCTCAGTGCTGCCTGGGCACTGCTTCACCCTTGGGTGAACTGTCCTGGCAAGGACAAGGTGAGAACATTACCCTGGGAAACTTTTTCATCTTCCTTTTTCCATCTCAATAGAATTCCCAAGGTTTTGCACAAGTTTGATAATTCTCATTTAAGGGTAACCTCCAAACCACAGATGGAGAAGGCCTGATCTGCTCTCAGGGCAGAGACTGGGAGAAAGGGAGAGGGTCCTGTCTGGATTGTTGTTACTTCTCACAGCATGCAGGATGAAGCTGGATGGACGTTCAAGCACATCCTGGCTCACTTTGCAAGAACTTGAAGGACCTGCACCAGTTCTGGGCATTGCCGGAGTCGTGGGAAGTAGCAAAAAAGCATGGCCCTGCCACACAGAAGCAGGCCAAGGAGCAGCACAGGGAATGAGCCTTTAATTAAATCATTGTAGGATGATCATGGGGTAAACACGGTACAAATCTGCAGTGACAACATGAGAAGAACTATGAGGCTGCTACTAAAGGCAGCGTCCAAATAGTCCAACAGAGCAGTTCTGGTGGCTGTAACTCAACCAGAACAGTTCAGAAAGGCAGTGGTAAAGCCAAAATTTTCTCTCCTTCTTTCCAGTCTAGGTCTGTGGGCAAAGGACCTGTAAAACCATGAAGTCAGAAATTTCAGCTTTACCACACTGAACATACAATCCCACTCAATCACTCGGTTTGAGAGTAGCAAGACCAGTGCTAGGAGCTGGTTTTATTTCCTTGCTGCTCACCTGAGCTTGCTGCCCACCATCAGCCTGGGGCATCTTGTGGAAAAACCAGACACTTAACTTCTATCAGCTCATTTACAAATTGTTCTGTCGTATCAGTTGGCTAAAATCGCTGGATACCAGCAACACTCTTGCTGTTATCTAGGGGATGTCCCAGATGCTTTATTACCCGTCCCCAAGGAAATGCACACAGACAAAACATTAGATGTTTACGTATAAAATAAATTGCCAGCCCACACAGCTAGCTTGCTCACATGAATTACTTCATGTGAAACAGAAAATATACCGGAGGCATCTGCAAAGGAAAGCAGCAGCCACAGCCATGGTGTCATAGAGGGGAGGCTGAAAAGCTCCGTGAAGTGACCCAGTCTGCCTCTAAGGAGGCTGATCCCAATGATAGGTATGTTGGGGCTGCAGTGTTGCAGGTGATGGAATGACCTGCCCTTCTCTCCAAAATGAGCCCTACAGCCTGCGGCACTGTTCTGCTGGGGAGCTCAGCCTGCTGTTTGTTTTCTTCCTTCTTTTGAGAGGAATGGTGAACAAACAGACCTCTAGCCACAGCTATACATCACAGGAAAAAGGTTCTGTTCATTACTTGTTCTTGGCAAAAGAGTGTTTCTTTTTCTTGCCTATGTCCTGGAAGCATCTGTGTGTCAGCACAAAGAAATCCCTTTCTTCTGGGGATTGATTGCACAGATCCATCCCAGCTCTGCCTACTGCCATCTGGCACCACTGCCTTGCCACGCACTCTCACCTTTAGATTTAAAGATGGTCAAGCTATTTGCTTGCACTGCTTGCCCACTTATTCTGCAAACACACCCGTTTGCATTATGTAAGCTGAATGCCGTTGCATTTTCTCCCTTTGTTTCTGCACTTCCCTGTTCAAGCCTATTTCTTTTTTGCACCATTTTCACCACTTTCCAACCTGCACTTTAAAATGAATTCATGCACCAGTCAGCCCTTACAGCAGAGAGCTATGGAGACATGTTAACTGAGACCTGAGCTAGATGAAAGAGCCTTTTTTTGTATTGCTATAAAGCACAATCAAAGAGAAGACTCAATGGGAAGCTTTAATGCAAAGTCACCCAGGATGTCTTTTTTTTTTTTTTTTTCCCCATTATTCTAGTGGAGAAAAATCAGAGGTTCTGGGACATTAACTCATCAGATCAAATGTAGGCAATCATTTTAATTGAATTGAATTGCACCCAATCTCCACTGTCTATATTGACTTCACAGGGAGCCGCTATTGACGGGTTCAGAGGAAGGCATCAATGCTTAACCAGGATGAACTCAGTGTTGCCCAGGCCAGACATTTCTGAGCTGTGTGCAGCAGGCCAGGCCATGGAATATCACCCAGAACAGCAAAAAAAAAAAAGCAAATAAACCTGAAAAATGAAAGAGCAGGAAGTGGTATTAGGAAAGGGAGTTTTTCCATTTGTTCCATGCCAGGTGGTTCATGTCTACTTGAGGATCATTGATGGGCTGTTATCACCCCAACCTTTACCTCTGTTCCTACAAAGCTTAGTGGAAACACCTGGGGAGTTTCTCCCTGAAAGAGGGACTTTTTTCTCCATACTGCATTTAGATTTTGGGTCCCTTATCACAAAAAGAGCCAGGACATCCCTTACTCTGTGTTGGTTGGTGGGGGGAAACAAGACCAAGGCTCGTTGGTAGGCAGGCACAAGTTAGCTTTTGGCAACTGAGTGGGTTTCGTTATTTCTTGTCCTACTGCTCTGTACCCCACTGATGTCTGGTGGTCATCCAGAGTCACTACAGTTCCTTCTGTCCAGTTCTATACTTGGAGAGAAAACGTTTTCCCAAGTTACTATGGAGATGACAGCAACTCCGGCAGTGAGCACAAGGAAAGAAAAAGTATTTGGAGCAGATGGATGCATACGAAGTAAGCTTATGTCTCTACCTAAGAGAACAAAGGGAAGTATAAAGATAGACAAGATTGGAACAGGACAAGAGAAATTATTTGTACAAATGCTGTTGTCATCAGTGTGAGTGAGCAGGTGTCAGCGAGGCTAAGGAGCAAAGAGATGTGGCAGCTTCCAACAGACTGACAGTACAGATGGGGAAAAAACTGAGCCATTTGGGTCCCATGATGAACAAAGGGTTTTGTGCTTGAAAACGTCTCTGGGATTTTTTCCAGATATATTAGATGGTCTAATTAAAGTGATTGATTCACTCCAGAGATGTGTCAAAATTTCCCTGGCCTTTCTCTGGTAAAATTCTTCCTGATGTAAGAACAAATATCACTCATGTCCCAGCTGAGGCCAATTAGCGTGAAGAGTGATCCATGTGCCTGATGGTCCTCCTGCACTGAGCAGCTTCGCCCTCAGTTCTGCGATATTTGATCTCCTTTATTATGGCTGCATCAGGCTGTTGAAGCCTTTTTGTGTGTGTGTGTGTGGAAGCAGAGTTTGGCGTAAGGATATATGCCTCGTGGGCAGCAGTGAAGAAGGATGCGTCCTTTGACGTTATTCTTTTACCTATTATATAAATACAGGGCCAGAAGCGAAGCGTCTTGTTGCTGGTGGGGACCTCATAGCAGGATCCAAAGCACCCCACAAATGGTGGATGCATCCCAGCAGGCTGTGGGAAGCACGGAGCACATGAGAGCACTGCAATGCAGGTCAGCCAACATTTGGGAATGGCCCACCAGCATCTTCCATTGCAGATGTGTGAAACCGAGCCTATGTCTGACCATGCATGACAATGACCAGTGCAATGAGGCCATGATCATGGCTAAGCTTGGCAAAGAGAGAGCAATTAGTGTGGCAGCCAACCCTAAAATTTGGGGGTCTGCTCTGCATTATGCAGCTGTTCTGAAGCACCATCACAGGTCTGTCATTACACTATGCCTTGCTTTTCTCTCCAACTGAGTGTGATACGCTCTTTGGGGAGAATATTTTAAGGTCTAATGATGCACAGTGCTGCTTATTATTATCACCAGTGCAACACATATTAAATCAGTGTCATAATCTGGGAGCTTAACAATGAGAAAATCACTAATGTTAAAAGGCAGGAGAGCTGGAAATTACTTGTTACTGGAAAGGTATGTGTGAAGTACCGATGCCTTCCTCACATCTGTATTCATTACAGCAAATATTAACTGCCAAGGCATTCCCAGCACAACAGAGCAAAGCCCCAAAGGTTTTGGGACCCCATCTCTAAATGGAATACAAAGTTAGGAATCAAAGATCTCGTTATGATTTAATACCAAATGTGCCATTGCCATGGCGTATGGCTCTGATAGATATCATCAATTTTGCTGGGAGCTGCATGTTGCCACCGTGGTGCCAAACCCCTGTGGAAAGGAAGCTGACAAAGAGCCATCCCTGGGTACCTTCAGGATACATTTAGGGAAGTGTTTTCTGAGAGGTGCGAGTCAGTCTGAGTTTAGCAGACGTAAATCTTGTCAGACAAATATGATTACTTCCTAATGGAATAACTATCACTCTGGATCGAGGAGGACCAATACATTCCATAAATCTGTACTTTTTTCATGCGGCTTGTCTCAAAGTGGTTTCCCGTGATGGATTCCTGTATGGGCTTTTAATACTGCCTTATAACTGAGGTTTGCAGTGCTGCCTCACTGCTCATGCAAGGATGGGGGTTAGGGGACTCACACTCCAAGAGATGCCAGCCCTACATCAGCTCCTCCACATCCCATGCTTGCTTTCTCCATCCCCTGAGATCCTGCTGCCCACTTGCACCACGGGTGCCCTTACAGCAGACTGGGAGGTGTCCTGCTGAATGCTTTGGCACAGACTCCTAAATGAAGGGCAGAGAGATGTCGGTGTGATTCCAAGACAACTGTTAATCACACTGAGCACTATTGCATTCCTAAGGCACCGAGCGTCATTTCGAAGTCAGCCCTCATCAAGGCTCTTATGAACCTGATGATGTATACAGGTTTACTTTCCCAATATGAAGAAAGATCTCATTAAAATGAGAATGGGGCAGCCCGAAGCCGCTGAGTTAATGGCTGAAATAAAAGGGTTTGTAGGGAAGGATGATGGAGATGTTATTAGGCGCTGGAGGGAGAGGAGCTGAGCCTGAATGATGGCACCAAAGACCACTCTGACTTTCAGACTGCCTAATTCCAGTGACCAGGAGACATTTTCCTCTGGGAAAAAAGCACACAAGGTGCTTCAGAGAGTCCTCAGTGGATTTGAAAATAGAATAAAAAGCAGATAAAATCAGACAGAGCTTAACAGAGTTTATTTGGTTATTTAGAATGACACTGACAGCCATACATATTGTGCTGTTCTATTACTGCTCTATCAGGAAATCCTATAAACTAATCATATTAAAATGAAGACCCAATAAAGGGAAATAGAAGTGAAATGCAATTCACGTGGTTGAATGTGGGATCTCAAGACAGTTTTAGACTTCTGCAACTCAGATGTGTTTCCAAACATTATTTTCTTTGGGTGAGAAGGGAGGAGAGAAGCAAAAATCATTCCTTCACTGCCTCCCACAGAAAGCTAGCAGCTTTGTTTAGTGCAGGGCATTGACAAGCAGATCACGAGGTCTCCAGAAGATGGAAGAAATCCCAGATAACTTCCTCTGCTGTGATCTGTGCTCATCCCCTGCTTTGTATGCCCCTTGTGCTCCTCATACGGCTTCAGCTCCCTGCACAGTTTAGCAAGAAGGAACACATGGTTGGAAAAGGATCGAGAAAATCGAGACACGTGTGTTAATCTGAACTTTCTCCTCTTCCAAACAAATAGTAAGAGTAACAACCTTGTTAATTAATGCCTGCAGAAGTGCATCCCCAGGCATGCAGTGCCACTTTGAGCCATGGAGCCGGGCACAGCTTTGGATGAGCAGCATCGTCTCCCCATGGCTCTTCCTGCCTTCAGTGGGACGGATACTGACACACAGGGATGCACTGCAAGGAATCCAATTAACCCATGGGAGTAATGCATACACCCTGCAATTAGGGGATGTAAAATGCAGGCAGAGTAGTGTGGGGCTTGTGCCAAGAGCTTGCATTCTGCATTGCTGTCAGCCATTCAGTGTCTCCAAGCAGGGCACTTCACATTCCAGCATTTCCCTTCCAGGATGTGTGGGCTCTGCATTGTCCCATGGACATGACAGTGTCCTCCTGCCCTGCTCAAGGTGAGACAGCTCCTCTGGAAAGACAATTTACTTCCTTAATTTGCATCTCGCCATTGTAAAACCCAGTTCCCTTGCACTCATTTGGATGGGTGCAGGAAATGTGCGGTGCCAGAAGTGTCTTTTGTTGTCCCCTGGGACTGCTGAGCGTGGTTCGGGTTGGTCCTAAGCCAGTTTACATTCTCATCCTCAGGGTTGGGTTTTTTTTTTCATCTAAATATATATTTTTTTCCTAAATCTTCCAGCATTCTCATCTCATTTACACATTCCTCCCCGCTGAAGGCTTCAAGGTTAACATAAAGAGCAAAAGAGAAAATGGAAAATCAAGAGGAAGACATTTAAAGAGCTACCCAAAGGGGGGGGGGGGGGGGGGCTGGGGATATGCTCAGCTGAGCTGCAGCTGCCTTTGGGTTCAACCAGCAGCACCAGTGCCTGGGTTTGCTGGTCCTCATGCTCTGAACGGTTCCACCCTGCTCATTCCATGCTTCTCTACTGCACCCATTAATCTGTGTGCTGGGGTTCCAGCCAGCACTGCTGCATTGCACCGGGATGCTTTGTCCCATGGTGGGCTTTGAACTTATTGAAGGCATCCCTGACAGTGCTGGCAGTGCAGTGGATACTGAGCACTACTTTTCATTCCGGAGAGTTTCTACAAGCCTCGAGAATCCATGTGGCACTGGCCCAGAAATGTCACTTCAAACAATACTTTCCCAGTGACTCTATGGGCTGTAAGTCAAACGCAGATAGAAAACCCTACGAATTGATCTTTATGCATTCAAAAGTGAAGGTGCCCCGGTTCCTTTCAATGAGGCAGCCCTGGGGTGGTGATGTGCCAAGGCTGAAGCACGGACAGCCTGGAAGAACGGGCTGTCAGCAGTGCTGCTGACAAAGCACAGCTTGGATTGACATCTTGGTTGGAGTAAAAGATGAAAACGAGCATTTTGGCAACTGAAATTCAATTATGACAAAACCAATTTGCACTTTTTCCTAGGAAAAAAAAATAATATATGCCCATCCATTCCCAGTGCAGCTACCTCAGTTTCGTGAGGCTTTGCTCTGCTTTGTGCTTTCCCACCGACACTCCTTCAATCTCATCCTCCATTTTTCATGAAGTTTAGCACAGGGAGCTGAGAGGAGAACTTCTTCCTTGTGAGTTGGTAGGGGAGAAAAGCGGAGAAGAATGAAGATGTAAGTAAGGAAGAAGTTCTTCACAATAAGGGCAGAGAGGCGCTGGCACAGGTTGCCCAGAGAGGTGATGGTGCCCCATCCCTGCAGACACCCAAGGTCAGGGGATGGGGCTCTGAGCACTGTTGGAGCTGTGGGTGTCCCTGTGTATTGCAGAGGCACTGGATTATAGCTGTTAAAGGTCCCTTCCAAGTCAAACAATTGTATGATTCTATGATCTTCCATGAAGACTGGCAGTGGTTTCTCTGGGGAGGAGCAGAAGGGATGTAGCTGATGAGAAGAGGACAGGAGTGCAGTGCTTAAAGCTGTCTACAGGGCTCTCTGTTTTCATGCAGTGTTTGCCAACCCCTCTGGCTCAGCCTCTGATGTGCCATTTGCAAATATTTATGTCAGCAGGTTTCCTTTGCTGAGATATTTTGGGAGTGGCTGTTGGCTTTCATTCATTCATGAACTGCATTGCATGTGTTTGTGTGCCTGACCAAATATTTGCTTTTTGTTATTCATTATTTGCAGTTCTCACGTTGCTGTTGGTAATTTGCAGTCCTCTGTTCTCCTTAACACCTCTGTCCTCGGGAACTGAAGGCAATCCTGGATGCCAGGTGTTGCACTCCATATCAAACAGCTGCAAATAAAGGGAATTTGTTGGAGAGAGAGCAGAAATGGACACGAAATGGTAAACACTGCAAGGAAAAGGAGGAGGAGGGACCATGAGGTGAGACAGCAGCCTTAAAGTATACTTGATAAATGAGTTTTCATGGGAAAAAAATAACCTGCAAGGAAAAGCATTCAAGAGGCTTTGTAATACCATAAGTGAATCACATTCGGTTTGGCGGAACAAAACCTTCCCAAGCAGGGAAGCTGCTCAGTGACACAGAGAGAGAGAGTAGAAACTGGGTCAGCTTGGGGGGAAAAAGGTGAAGCAATAACAGGATCATGTGCAGATGTAAAAGGAAAGGGCAGGGCAGGAGAGGAGAAATAAGAAGCAATCAAGAGATGCCATTCTGAGAGCAAGAAAGCTGTGAGAGGACCAGAGAAAAACTGGGTGGGCAGGGAAGGCTCCCAAGAGAGGACACCAAGCAAAACCTTTAATGTCTTTCCTCTGTCTTTGCAGAAAGCCAAACTGCACAAGTGGGTAAGGATAAGCACTGCACTTTTATTTATGGAGGAGCACTAAGTGTGCAGCCTCCATCAGTGCAGGCAGTGCAGTCTGGATACATTTAAATGGGCACTGATCAGCAGCAAGTATGGACACTTCTTTAATATTAAACCCCCAGACAAGTGTTGCATCCACCAGATTACAGCAAGAAAACCTGCTGCTCTCTCTCAATCCAAAAGGTGTTTCTTTATTTTGCAAATTCTACAATCAGGCACAAGGTCCTTCTGCAGCATGTTATGGAGGAGGGAGACCTGCAGAAAGCCTTTCAGAGGTGCTGATTTCCTCACTTTCCTGTTAGCACAGTTTGTTGCATCACAGCAATAAGCAAACAGGGAAGGCCTTTGCCTGCATCCTGCTGGGACTGCCTCCAGATGCTCCTTCAGTGGCAGGAGCTGGCCACCATCCAGCCTGCAAGGGCTTCTTCTGAAGTCAGTGAGCTTGTGGAACTACAAGCATCTGCTGCAGATTATCCATTTTCTACCCCCTTTCATTTCGCAGCCAGGATCTCTGCCTTAGCAACTGTAGGAGCTCTGAACCTCTTTAATGACCCAATGGGTTGCAATCTGTACTCTCCTTCTCATCTTCTGCCCATCTCTGCTTTTTGATTTAGGCAAATGCTCCATAATACAAAAGCACTGCCTACAGCCTCTTAGCTGCCAGCATGGGGTCCCAGCGTGAACCTTTAAACTTGTGGGTATTCTCCAACCCCTTCCAGGGCTCTCCATCCTGGCCTGACACAAAGCCACCTGCCTGAGCAAGGACATGATTCATTGCTGGGCTGTCATGTAGCACAGAAATTAACCCACAGTGTGGCAATATAGAATCATAGAGTGGTTAAAGTTGGAAGAGACCTCTAAGATCATCCAGTCCATTGCCTGCCACCACCATTGCCCACCAAACCACATCCCTCAGTGCCACATCTCCATGGTTCTGGAACACCTCCAGGGATAGTAACCCCAAAGGCTCCCTGGGCAGCCTTTGTCAATGCATCACCACTCTTTTGGAGAAGAAGTCGTTCCTGATATCCAAACTGAACCTCTCCTGGCACAGCATGAGGCCATTCCCTCCAGGGGTGGACTCAGGGCTTTGGGATGATGTGCAGCTCAGCACAGGATGTTGAAGCTAAGCCAGTGACCCAAGAACATGCTCACAGATGTTCATAGGAGTATATATATATGTTCACAGGAGCCCCACATCCCCACACAGCCAATGCTATTTGTCACCCTGTCCCCTGCCACCCACCAGCCCTGCCTATCCCTCAGCACCTTGTCTACAGGCAGCATCGCTTTCACAGCCTCCTGCAGCCTTTTGGAGCTCCCTCTCCTCTCTTATGAGGCACAGAGCCACACATGCAGCTTTTTAAAGTTCATTTTCATGGCTTACCTATTTAAGCAACATTTCTGCAGAGCAGAGAAACAGAAGAGCTCCTGAACACAGGAGCTGTTAAGCCCCCATCCTCTGTGTTTTATGGCTTGATGCTGGCATGGGCCCATTCAAATATATTTTGACATACAACATGTTATTCTTTCCAAGGCAGTTGGTCTCTTTATTTATTTAGTTAGAGTGAAGGATTCATTCCCCTGCTGCCTAACGGGAGACCAAGGATCCCCACATGCAGCTGAGCCCCTGCACTTCATTCTCTGCTGGTGAAATTGTTTTCATCCATTCTGGAGCTATTGCACTTCATTCCTCACCAATATATTTTTATTTGTATATAAAATAAAAATGTGACAGCACGCGGAAAGTTAAGAAGTGGATAAATTCATAAATTACTTTTATGCAGCAGAAGTGATACGGCTGTATTCCTGCGGACTTAACCGGTGCACAACCAAACAGATGCAAAAGATTAGCTTCAGAAACGCAGTGCACCCTTCCAGAAGGGCCATACGAAGCATGCTGAGCTTTCTGCCCTTGGAAAATTATTTTCTGCCTGCAAAAGACTGCAGATCTATTAGGCACGGCTGCCTGCAGACTGCTTGTTATGCCCTTGGAGGGTTTGCGGAGCACATTGAGGGGAGAAGCATCAGCCCTGCTGAACATGGTGAACATGGGCAGCCCCATCCTGGGGGCTTCCAGCTGCTCCATGCCCTCAGCACTCAGGGAAATGGGAAGAAGGGAGGGCTGCAAGAACCTCACTGTTAAAAGTCATTCCTTTTTTCCATTAAGTTTTAAAATCATATACCTAGTTTTCATTAAATATATGTATTACATTCTAGGAATTCATTTTCTGCGCTCAGTGATTAATAATTCCGGAGATGTTCTTTTAAAACCACTTCTCTGATTTATTTGACTTCTGTGGAGCCACTGCCTTGAAGGGTCTTGGCCCCAAGCTGAGGCAGGCTGGGATACGAAGATTTATTTGTTTTAAGTTGCTCATGTACATCTACACCACATGGACACAGAGAAATGTGTTGGCCATAAATGAAGTGTTTTTACCAACAGAACAGCATGGGAGTAGGGCTAAGAGGACTTACAGTCACAGCCCACTTTGCTCATCCCCTGGTGTCCATTCTTATAGACCTCAAGGGAGGAGAGAAGCACATTGAGGCACCGTCCTGTCTGGAAACTGCTGGGTGTTGGGCAAGGTATTGAGTATCTTTGACTTTGGGACCACAAAATGGGGATGGGGACACAGCAGAGAGGATGTCAAAGGTGAGTGAGTGCAGACACCAGAATGTGCAGAGCCCATCACAGGCAAAGGCAGATGATCCATGCAAGTGGAGAGAAGAGGGCAGGATCTTCAATCCTACTAAAGGGAATGAGCTGGAGGGCCAAGCACAGTGGAACAAAGAGGAAACCCAAAGAAAGGCCGATAACTGAACAGGCTCAGAAGTGGGGTAGTTTGACCACAGGTGTGATCTCTGTGATGCCCAACACTGACCAAAGGCACAAGGTCCTCTTGAACTAAAATTCCCAGTTCAGTACTGAAGGGTTTGGAAATGATTTGCTCTGCGTGAGAGGTTGTGGAGCAATGCAGATGATCCCATTATTATTGGCACTATCCTGCTGGCCTGTAGCTGGTGTCTGCTGAGATGGGACCAGCAGAGCTGTGAGCATGAGAAACATCCTGTGTGATGGCACAGCCCAGCAGAACAGCCAGGGGAGGAGAGATGCATGAGCAAATTGGGAGCAGACAAAAGTTTTCTACTCACTCACTGTGCAAATCAGCAGCTCAGTGGACAAAACCTTCTTTTCAGCTTTACCTTTTCTCAGTAGTGAAGGCAAGGAGGGAGAGGAGCTTCACCTTACAGAACAACTGGGGACCCACCAGGCACGTAGAAGAGGTTTCTTTTTGCTTTTTGCTGTGGAGGAGGTGGAGGTCAGATGTGTGCTCAGAGGTGACCATCCCCATAATTCCCGGAGAATCCTTTGTAATTATTGGGTGAGGTTTCAACCAGCAGCATGGACAAAACTTGTGAAACCAAAGATAATGCTGCAATACAACGCTCACATTTGTCCCAGCAAGAAATATTCATCACTCAAGTTTTTGAGGGACCAAAATGTGTTGTGGACCATTTCTATGTTGTTGTGCAGCAGCACTGAAGCGGTGCTCCCATCTTGCTCCCTCTGCATGATACCAGCACAGAGCAGAGATGCTCCGCGTGCTCAGTGGTGGATCTGACATCCAGAGAGTCAGGTGAGACAAACAAGAGAGAAGCTGCCCTCTGTATGGCACAGGGTGACACTGTGCTCTCGACACCGAGCAAGGGAGTGAAGGGGACTGCAGAGAAATGGAGATTTAAAGCCCATCAAAGACACCAGGAATCCATCCCAGCAGGATGAGTCCTTAACCCTGGAGCAGAAGCAAGAGTCCATTAGATCTCTCTGAAACTGATGAGGCCACAACTGACCTGAGGGGATCCTGGAGAAATCAATAGCACTTTGGTAGACATCTGCAATGCCATACGCCCAGGAGGTCTCAGAATCTTTCACTGTTTTTTCCTCCATAGCTCATGCACACATGTCTGAGTGGCAAAGGTCAGACATAAATATTACAGACGAGGAAATACAAAGATCTATAGCCAAGCTTAGGAAACCCTGGGGGACGTGGGGTTTGTAAGAGATGTCTGCCCCTCCTTTCCTGCAGCAAGCAGAGCTGGGTGATGCTGTTCAGCATGGAGCAACCCCACTGCAGTCTTTCTGCCTTTGAGCCCCTCAGAAGCAGTGAGCTGATGGTTCCACGTTGTATTGGTGTGCATATCCCTCCAAAGCCACCACATAGGGGAGATATGGAGGGGGATATGGAGGGAGATATGGGGAGATCAGGCACCTGCATCCTGCCCTATGCAAATAAATTCAGGCTGATCCTGATGACCAGTGAGGCATTCCCAGTTTGGAGGTGCATCGCACTGCCAAAAAAAGGAGCTGTTTGGATTGCAAAGAGAGGAGTCCCCTGTGACCCAGAGGCCAGTGATCCAGAACAGAGGTTTCTCACTTGCAGTCACACAAAGGGACCTAATCACCAGGGTTTCAGGCAGGGGTGCTGCTCATTAAGCTGCACTGTAAGGCAGTGTGAGTTGATGCCCAGGGAGCATGGAGAGGATGGGATCCACACAGAATAGTTCTGGTGTTGCAGCAGCCCTACCCATAGCAGCTCTGAAAGCAGCAGCAGCCACGCTGCCCACAGTTAATCACACCCTGGATTAATTAGCAATCATGAAATGCTGATGGCTCTGCAAGGGCTCTGAACCTCTCCATTTAACGTTTTACTCTCGTAATTCATGTGGAGGAACCCTGAGCCAGTAACCATCTTTAATGACCACATCATCATCATCATCATCAAGTCGTTAAGAGGGGATGGGATGCAAGGGGATCTCGGCTCTGAATAACAGAGGGATGTACAATATGTGTTCCTTCATTATGTGATTAGCCTGTGCCAGGGCCATGCTGCCCACCCCTCCAGGAGCCTTCAGGCACCCAGCACTGCTGGGTCTCTGCATGACACCTCCCTCCCTTCCAGGCTGTGACATCCCTGGGGCACGTGTGTCTCACAGGGTGACAGATGAGAACCCAGAAATACAGGCTGAAATGGCAGCCCAACACATGGTCCTAAAACTGAATGATCGTTTTAGAATTAATTGATGTAATGGTCCTATCAAAGTGCCATTTTTAATAGCCTGGGATTGATTGCTTCTAGTTCCTATTATTCCATCTCCTGCCCTGCCGGGAGCAAAACGAGTCAATGACTTTTAAAACTGTAACAAGTGCCACTTCTGTCCTCTTTCCTGGGAGTGCTGCAGACAGCAAGAGCAGCTCTGCTGTGACAAGAACCCAACTCTGCCATCAGAGCCACAAGGGGACGAGCTCCAACGTCAGCCACCTCCGTGACAGCCAGCATCCAACAGCACAGCACAGAGGGACCGTGCCCCAGTTCTATCAGCCTGTCCTCACAGGGAGGTGTTCCATCCCTTGGAGCATTTCTGTGGCCCTTCTCTGGGCTCCAACAGCTCCATGTCTCTCCTGCACTGAGCACTCCCCATCTGGATGCAGCACTGCAGGTGAGGTCTCACAGCACACAGCAGAGGGGCAGATCCCCTCCTCACCCTGCTGGCTGCACTGCTTTGGATGCTGCCCAGGATATGGTTGGCATTTCAGGCTGTGAGAGCACAATGCTGGCTCATATCCTGCTGCCATCCACCAGTACCCCCAGGTCATTTCTGTGCTCAATCTTTCCATCCCCCAGCTTGTATTGGTAGAAGGGGTTGCAAAGCCCAGGTACAGACCTTGCACTTGGCTTTGCTGAACCTCACGAGGTTCACCTGGTCCCATTGCTCAGCCTCTCTTGCTCTCCCAATGGCATGCCATCCCTTGGGCTTGTCAATGGCACCCCACAGCTCAGTGTCATCCACAAACTGCTGAGGGTGCATTCAATCCCATAGTCAATGTCATTGATGAAGACATTAAAGAGCACCTGTCCCAGCACTGATCCCTGGGAGACACCACTCATCACCAATCTCCATCCAGACATGGATCCATTGACCACCACTCCCTGGATTTAACCTCACAACCATTTCCTCATCCATTGAATGGGTCAAATCCATACCTTCCCAATTTGGAGCGAAGGATGTTATGGGGGACCATGTCAAAGAGCAGATGTAAAAGAGAACAGGTTGGGTCAAGGAGGAATCAAAGCGACATCAGCACAGAGGGAAATACAACTAGTAGGAGGCACAAAGACTAAGGAGGGAGCTTTCTGTAATTAAACTAGTACTGGGAGAAAGACAAAGAGGATCTTCCCTGGCCCATTACCATTACAGGGAGCTGAGGATGGCTTGAGTGATGGTGCCTCAGACAAAGAGATTTGTCCCGCTGTTGTTTCAGCCTGCACTAAAAGCTGGTGACAATGATATGGTTAAGGCAAACAGCTTCAGTGACAAAGGGGCAAGAATTTACTCTGAAACACAGGAAGAATGGGTGAGAGAGCACTTAGGTACATTAGAGGGTTTCAAATTGCCTGGGCCTCCAGCATTTGCTCTGTGGTGCTTAAAGGATGCTGAATCAATGTTAGAGCAGTTGGCTTTTATCTTTGAGGGTGTGTGGAGAATGGATAAAATTTTGGAGGCCCGGAAAAATAAATGCAAAGCCCATCTTTAAAAAGGGAAGGATGAAATGGGGATCTATCGACCAGCAGCTGCCTGAAATCCTGGAAAAGAGAGAGAAGGTATTAACAATGAGCCCACTTGTGAGCACCTGGGAGATAACAAGGCAGGGAATTACAGCAGGCTTGATTTGCCAAGAACAAGTCACATAAAATCAATTTAATATCCTTCCATGGTAGCAAAGCAGGTCTTGGGCTCAGTTGAGCAGCGATGGATGAAGGAAGAGGAAAAATCAGCTGCCCAGAGATGGGCTGAGGAGCAGTCAGCATCACAGGGACCCAGCAGAGAGAGCCCTGAGCACCATGTTGTGGTGGGAAGAGGTGGGATTCCATCTAGGGGGTGACATGGGTGTGCTCTCCAGGACAAGGGGATGCTCTGTGCAGCACTGCTAGGCTTGGCCTAGAAACCTGAGCCTGAACGTGTCTGCATCCTCCAAGGAGATAGATGGGTTTGGAGGGCATCAGTCTCTGAAAACACCTGGAAGAACCTTGATCTTGAAAGTAAAGAGATGGCTGAGGGGAGACACAGTGCCAGCTGCAAACGTGCTAAATGGGGCTGCAGAGATGAAAAAATATGCTGCCATTTATGTTCAGAAACAGAAAGAAAAGTGTGAAATCATTAAGGTAAATATTAAGGAAAACTTCCCATGGTGGGTTAGGGTGGTGGATTTCCGTTTGGAAAGAGATGAGACCTCTTTCACAGGGTATTTCGATGCAAAGGCTTGAGCTTTGGGTATTTTTCCCTTCCTGTTCTAGTTCAGAAGTGCCCCTTTTTGGCACGTTGCATGCTGACAGATCAGGGGCTCCACCTGGGGTCCAACAGCAGCTTTGCACCTATCTTAGGTCTGTGCCCAGATCCCAGCACTTCAGCCAACATGCCCTTGATTCTTAGTGAACAATCCTACTATTTCTATTTGTAAATAATTCAGCTTTTTATTTTTTCGGCTGGATTGTTGGGTTTAATGCAAACTTCACTAGAGATGAAGGTCAGCCCTTGGCCTGTGAGCACAGCCCTGCACCTTGGCGTTGGGCACAGCATGTATCTGACTCACTGCTGTGCTATGAACTTGTCGCCTTGTTTCCCCTGCAAAGATGTCAGCTCTGGGTCAGAACGATGCAGAGCAGGGCTCAGAGGTGCTTACCCTTATGTGGAGGGGAAGAGGGAGTGAGTGTGATGTTTGCAACGGGCACCACACCGGTCCTGTAATTAGCAAAGCAGAGGCAAAGCACACAAATCCCTGTGCTCCTAAGAAGGTGCATTCAGACTGAGCATCAGCAAGAGGGTGGAACGCAGACCTCGCTTTTTGAGGCAAGCTTCTGATTCATTCTTAGCCCTGCGTTGTAATTTACTTCCGTGCCTGGAAGGTTAATTGCACGCTACAAGAAGCTGTGAGCGCTCAGATTGAAGGTGCTGTTGAGAGCTAAGTGTTGCTGTAGCTCTCATTCAGTCCTGCTTAGCGGAGTGATAAATTATGGGGAGAGAGCTGAGCAAAGGCTGTTGAAGTTCACAAGCTGCTGAACCGGGATCTGCACTCCAGGGAGGAAAATTGGGTGCATCCCTAATGCTGCACCTCCCACCTGCATTGTTCTCTCATTTGTCATCCTATGGGATTTGTGCTGAGACTGAACTCCTCCTTCCTTTAGATCCAGTCCCCAGATTTCACCAGTGACAAGTGCTCTGCAGTGTGCAGAAGGCTTCAGACATGAACAGGCAATAAAATGGTGGTGGGGAAGAGCTGAGCTCCTTGTGTCCATCATCCCGTGACACAGGAGAACATTCAGATGGGCTTGAGCCTGTTGATTGCCTACACCTTCATTTGTGGGCTGACATTGCTGAGGCTGCAGCAGGCTCCACCAGTCCCTCTGGCAGCTGGAAAATACCAGCATTGAGGGCAGCAGATCAATCAGGAGGATGATTTGTGCTACTGCACCATCAAAATCCCACGTGCCACAAACAATGCTGTGGGTCCACAATTGCAGCCACAGCCTCTTGGTGCAGACTGGGACCCTCAGACCCTTCCCTGTGCACAACCATACCAAGGTTCATGCTCTCCTGAAGCGCTGGCCTTGGTCATGGGGAGCAGGAATCCTTTCTCCAGTCCTGATCCCAAGGCAGATGAGCAGGAGGGGCAGGTGGCTGAGAGCCCCAAGGGCAGCAGTGCCCTCCCCAGGCATAACATAGATCTCATTTCCTCCTGAAATTTACCAGGATCAGTGTCTGAGAGCATCTGTGCTGCCCTCTCCCTTCCTTCATATCTGAAAAGACTCCAGCATCTTCTTAAACCCTGTTTAGTACCTGCAGAAACCATCTGGATACACAAAAAGGCACTTGATGAAAGCCTTCTTCTTTAGCACAGAGCAGAACTATGTAGGAAAAATGTGCTCTGAATTGGTTAGAGACATACAGAAAAGTCCTTTAACAGCCAGCACTTTCTGCAGAAAGCCCAAGAGAAAAATCACCACTGCATGCCTTCCTGAGAAAGGTATTTTTTATTTAAGATACAAAGCATTATTGTGTTTGTGTTCTCCCCTTCATCTGCATTACTCCACTTAAATTCCCATTTAAAAAATATGAAATAAGTCTGTTTTCTTTAAAGATATATAAGTCCTGTTCCCAGAGGGATAAAGGAGCAACATAAAAAAGGGGACAGCTTTAGTAAAACAGCACTGCCAGGGGGCATAATAAATACATAAATTACTCACAACCAGCAAGGCATACTCACAAACTGCAGAACGAGCTGCTGGAGCACAAAGCAATGCCCTAGCAGGCTGAAGAGAACCAGCACAGCCCTGCTGCATGGAGCCACAGCCCCTCTGATGGCAATGGGCTCCAGGAGGAGGAGGAGTAATGCCAGGCTGGGAATTACCTGTGGCTCTACCACCCTCAAATATTCAAACCTTGGCTTGAAAGGAGCTGCAGTGCACAGTACCTGGGTACCAGCAAGCTCCTGTCCACGGACAATCCCCATCCTGTGGGATGGGGCAGAAGGAGCAGCACTTCACCTTTATGCACGGGGGGATTTGTGAAGCAGTGGGAGCTCAGGAAGCCCAGCAGCCTCCTATGATCCATCCAGTTGAATGCCAATGGACTGCAGGATGACAGCATGTCAGCATTTCGCCTTGCTGTGCCTCCCTATGCTCCTGCTCTTCTCTTACACTTGTTGGTTCCTTTCCCCATCACCCCTCCTGAAAACAAAACTCTTGGTCCTTGTTTTCAAGCTGCTCACAGCCAAAGGAGATGCCTAATTATTATCTATTCTAACCTTCTAGCTTTTCAGGCTGTAATAAAAATTATCCTCTGCATGGAATAGAGGCTGATGAATGTCCACTAAGTACTGGAGCCATACAAATTCTTCTTGGAAAGGTCTCTGAGTATTGATATAGATAATCCATTCATCATGGTTGGACTAGGTGATCCTAATGGTCTTCAACCATAATGATTCTATGATTTGGACACCACACCCAAAGGACCAAGAAGCGAAGAGCATTCCCACTGTTCTGTCCGTGCTAAGGACTGCTGCCTCTTGCTGTATCTTCTCAGAGTTGAGTTTGGCTCTGTCATCCATGCAACTCCCCTTCCAGTAGATGTTTATTGCAATTAGCTCACTTCTGCACTCCTCCTTCCTTAGATGAAACCATCCAGCTCTTCAGTGTCCCCTTGTAGGATGAGCACTCTAATCCCTGGGCTGCCTCATTAGGTGCCTTCTACCTGGGTCCTTTCCGGTCTCCCAGCACCTCTCTGGAACTGGGGAGCTCTGCAGGTAGACTCTCACGGGTACCGAGTTATGAGATACTGAATCAGTCCTTCATATACTGAATTATGCAGTCATAATGGCAGTTATCATCCATCATGGTTTGTTATGCTCTTTTGAGTCGATTGATGATTTTATCCATACACTGAACACGCACTGATGTTGTAGTTATTGTCAGCACCATCCATCCCACGTACTTCCAAAAGCTGTGTTTAGGTATTTTGTGCCCTGCATATCTTTCACCATGCAATACCCCCGGTGTCTTTTGCATCTCTTCATTGTCCTTTGAAGGATTGCTGTCATCATTCCTGCTGATTACTACCTGTGTGCTTATCAGCTGAACTCCTCGTTTCCCCATTAATTCACTTGCTGTTAAAATAACCAGGCATTTTTCAGGCCCGTACAGCATTCTTTCAGCCATCTCTATTCATCACTGGGAGCACTGGTTTATTCACATGCGTCTCTTAATGGTACTTGTGCACTTGAAGGACTGGAGATCACCTATACCAGGGGATGATATAGGAGGGAGCCTGGGGAATGGGGCAGCTGGTGCATGCATGCAGCACAGAGCTGCTCCTCTCCTCTCTTCCCAGCTGCTTTCTGCACTGCGTTCCCCCCAGGGCAGCTCAGAAGAGCGTCGCAGCACATTTGTTGGAGCTCCTTCTGACATTTCCAAAGCAGCATTTTGATTGGATTATACTGCATTATACCCTTAATGCAAGAAAGCACAAACTGAAGAGTCAGCAACTCCAAATGCTAACTTTTCAGGGAGCGTGTGTTATTAGTATCAATTTCTAACCGTCTTTGTTCATTTTCTTTTGCTGCCATCGTAATTGTTCTCTTCTCTTTCCACTTTTCTGTGCAAGATGTTTTCTTCCTAGCAGATTCACCTTCCTGGGCCCTGTGTCTCACCTCACAGCTGGGCTGGGCTGCAGAGAACCAAGGCAGATGTGCTCCTGCAGACAGCAGAGAGCTGCACAGCAGCAAGGAAGATGAGTTTCGAAGGCCTTATGGACCAGTCTTGGGTTGTAGAATGATAGAATCATTCAAGTTGGAGGGGATGCTTAAGTGCCTTCTGGTCCCACTGCCTGCAGTGCACAGGGACACCCACAGCTCCATCAGTGCTCAGAGCCCCATCCCCTGACCTTGGGTGTCTGCAGGGATGGGGTATCCACCACCACCACTGTGGGCAACCTGAGCCACTGCTTCACTACCCTCATTGTAAAAAACATTTTCTTTATATCCACTTTAAAAGTCCACTCTTTTAGTCTGAAACCACTTCCCCTCATCCTATCACACAGGTCCTGCTAAAGAGTCTGTCCTCTTCTGGCCCTTCATTAGATACTGAAGGCCACTCTCAGCTCTCCCTGCAGCCTTCCCTTCTCCAGGCTGCACAGCCCCAGCTCTCAGCCTGCCCCCTCAGGGAGGTGTTCCCTCCTTGCACAGCCCTGAATAATCACAGCATGCACAAAGCCTTCCGGCTCTAACACCACCTCAGCCAACCCATTCCAGAAGCACTGCCATCCCAGAAATACCACCACAAACAGACCTCTCGAGTCCTCATGAGTTAAATGTGAAGGGTACCTTCTCTTCTTCAGTAGAAGCATCTCCTTGGTAGGAATATTTGGGTCATTTATGACAGCATGATGCCAACACAGACCCCAACACAGTGCCAGGTGGTTCTGCATGGAAAAGACACCCAGGTCACCTCATATTCTTATGAGATAAAGCGGAAATGGAATTCACAACAATCAAATGGGAGAAAAAGGAAAGGGATAAATCACTCAGAGCATCACTCAGGGCTGCTAAGGGCAGAACGACGTCTCCTTTAGCAAGGTGCTCCTCTGCTTGGCTCCAGTGTGGTGACAAAAGCCCACAGTGAGTGCTGCATGGGTTGAACCTAGGAGCTGTTGCAACTGAGCTTTTTCCATTGGGGAGACTTCTGTTCTGACCCATGGCTGTAGAAGGTTTTTGTTTAGTTTTGTTGTTTTTTTTTTTTAACATTTGTAAGCATATTCTAGAAAGCAAATGACACAGCCCAATTACTCGTGGCTTCTCCCAGGAGGTCTCTGAGTTAGTTGAGTTAATTAATTAAGGAAGGCAGCAAACAAGCTAACACAAGGGAAACATATTGCCATCCTTAGCTCTGACATTGCAGGTCCTTTGTTCAACCTGACTCTCCTGACATTGAGACCCTGCAGCAGAGGCTGCAGAAGGGACACCCAAGTACAAAGGGAGAGGAAAAACTGGGGTGGGGACTGAGGAAAGCACACAGCATGGGAGCTTACTGACCCAGAGAACTCCTATTACAGTCTATTTTATACCCTACATTTTGTTACAGAAGATATTACAAACCCCCCATACCCCAGCTCCAAAGCCACCTGTACTTCCCCAAACTTCCCAGTCACAGCCACCCTGCTGCCTGTTTCATTACTGCTCATTTGCATTCTCGAAGCATATCATTTGATGACAACTCTTTCGGAGCAGAAACTCTCCATTCATCAGAGATACGCACGGACTCCACCGAGGCAGTCAGGGCTTTATGAATCTCCACATAATATTAAATTAATACAACGGTAATTTGTCAACCTGGCATCTCTGTTTCTAGCAGGACTGAGACAAGGGCAAGAAATGGATGCTGAGTTTTCCTCAGCATAAAAGTCTTTGTGTCTGGTGCTAGAAAATCATGACACGTGGCAGCATAAAGGTTTCTTGTGCTCCTCCAACCTGGCTTTGCTGTGCCAACAGATTCCAGCCCTGAACCTGACTTGGAGAAATTTGCAGCCCCTGGCTCTGTTTTACAGCTCTGATGCTGCACAGAGCAGAAAGCCTTTCTGCTGGAGCCCTGTGGTGGATATCTGCAATAGGACGCGCTCTGCTCATCAGCTGCAAAGGGCAAGGAGGAGATCGGAGAATTGTGCAGTTCTGCTGGCTTCACAAATCTAAAAGAATCCTCAGACATTTGTAGGGAATGGCTAAAGGCAGTGTACTGGGAGAGAGTCAATGCAGCCAGTCTCAGGGGAAGCCAAATGCTACCAAAGGAGTCCACAGACCCCTTCCCAAGGAGACCACCTTTACAGAGAGCACACTGAGGGACAGCTGAGGGGACTGATACACCTCTACCCTAATACTGCATGCAATTCTGGTCTCTCCCATCTGAAAGAAGAGACACAGAAGAGCTGGAAAAGGTAGAGAGAAGCACAGTGGGATGAGCAATGTGATGGGAGGGCTTCTGTCTGTAAAGCAGCTGAAGAGTTCATCAGATCACAGAAAAATAGAGGTGACTGCAAGAGATACACGTTTTTATGAAATCCCAAATACCTTAGAGAAGGTGTTTAGAGAATAGTTGCTCACTCTCTAATGGTAATCCAACAGGCTTCTATGAAACTTGCAAGTACAAGGCGTGAGACAAGGAAAGGGTTGAACTCCTTCACGCTATGTGTAGTTCAGCAGTGGAATTCCTTGCTGTGGTAGACAGGAAAGTAGAGCACAAGCATCCAGCAAACACAAACCTGGCATCACTGATAGCACTTCATTACAGAAGTCAATTAGCAGCAGAGCTTTTGCTCGCTTTACTGATCCAAAGGAAGCTCTTCTGCATGCATTAGAAGGGCAGCGCTGCATGACGGAGAAATGAGAGTAGGAGAGTTGGGCAAAGAGACAGAGGATCAGTTTCTCCTTAGGATCTTGAGCCATGCAGCCATCCCGTAGCCCCCATGTTGTCATTAGGAGCTGTAACGTGGGCTTGATCAACACAGGGTGCCCTCCTTTCTGACACTGATGGCTTTCAGCAATGACAGATGCAACACAGAGCTGCCCCTCCTTCCCCAGCTGTGCACACTGGAGCATCCACCCTCCATGCTGCTCCCACCAGCCCCTGCACAGCTGGTGCTGTTGGGCTCTTGGCTTCCCAAGCAGTGATCACCACCAGATGCTCATGTCCATGGCCCTGCAGAACTGCCCCTTGGCTCCTGCAGGCTGGAGCAGTTTCATTGTTGGGAGATAAAACCTCTCCCTTTTCTCCCAGCAATAACAGAGATGTCACCTCAGCTATTTAATTTAGGGTGAAACACAGAGATAATGTCTTGCTTTCTGTACAAATTAGCTTTCTTGCCCTGAAGTTCTGGTCAAATTCCAGTGAAGGTAATTACACTGAGATCACCTAAATTCCCCTGGAGACCGAGCTAAAGACATTATTAAGGAATAATTATTTCTTAATTTGCTTTGTACGGTGTCAAATAGCTGTCATGTGGCTCTCCAAGGGTGGCTGCATTTCAGCCATGGTCACAATGCAACTGATGGCTCTGTAATATTTCCCAGCCATTGCCATGATGTAGCTCTCATCCAGCAGATTTGGAGGTAAAATTTAATCCATTATGTCTGTAAACAACACATTCCAATGTGAAGCAGGTGTAACCTGGGCTGTCTGCTGAAAATATGAAGTAATAACTCTGAGAAAATGGTGAAAGTCTAACAATGCATCTAGCTATCTGTCAGTGCATAATGCCCCTACATCCTGCTGTTACTGGGGTTTGGTCTGCCTCCCTATCTGTCCCTTGACAGTTGCTGGAACTTCTGTCAGCACAGGCAGCAGAGCCCACATCACCATTTATCTCATCCTAAAGTGCATGTTTCAAAATAGTTTGGACCAACAGCAACCAAGGGTGCCTCTTTCTATCTAGATAATAGAGAGGGAGCCCACAAAGAGGCATGTAAAATTAAGAAGAGAAAATCCCCTGGTGAATATCTTGCCATGTATCTGGGCATCCTCACTGATCGCTGAGTTAGTTTACACCAGAAACTGATGGAAGAAGACATGGATGCTAACCCTGTCCAGAGAGTGTTGACCATTTACTTTTTTTCCAGCCTGAACACTGACCCTTGAGCATAAGTCACCTGGTCTCTACTTCCATCTAATTGGGGATTTTCTTCAGTGGGCAGTAAGTGGGAAAATGTTGTCCAGGTAACACTTAGTGGTGGAAAACTGAAGGGAAATTTTCCATTGTCTGAACACAGAGGGTAGAAAGCCAGCCCTTTTCACCCAAGGTAAAGGTGAGGAGTAAATCATAGAATCATTAGGGTTAGAAAAGACCACAAAGATCAGCAAGTACAACACCCACAGTATGCCCACCGACCACATCCCTCAGTGCCACGTCTCCATGGTTCTGGAACACCTCCAGGGACAGCAACTCCACCGCTTTGCAGCTTGCGCCAGTGCATCACCACTCTTCCAGAGAAGAAGTTTTTATAGATACCCAACCTGAACCTTCCCTGTACATACCATCCCCATAAATAATCTGCCCCATTGATAGGTGCTCCAAACCCTGGGACAGTCCTTTGCAATCCTTTACCATGTATCTGAGCATCCTCACGGCCATTTGGGATCAACAGAGATATTTTTCTGTCCTTAACTCCTTCTGAGGTAATACATTCAGAGAAATATTCTCTTGCAGGAGAGTTTCAGTCCTATAATGTATTGCATTCAGCAAAAAGCAATTCTACCCAAGGAACAAGCTACAGGGTGTATTTCTTCTCTCAACCTAATCTCTCCGAGAACTGAAAAGGCCAGCAGCTCTGGTGGCTGTGGTGGACAAAGAAGAGTTCAATTTGCTGCCTGGAACATATCCCTGCATAAACCAGGCTGTGATGTATATGTGGAATTCATCCCAGTGAGACAGGGACAAAGGCTATTAGGAGAACGCGTTATATCTTTCTGAGAAGGTGCTGCTTTTATTACACTTAGAGCTTAAATCACAGGTCCTCTGCAAAGCCAAACACATCTGCTTTTCCTTCCATATCTGTGCCGTCCAGGGCTTCTGCGCTACTGCTACCATCCCTGAGTTTGCCAAAAATAACGGTTCTGTTGCCACGTAAAGTCATAGAGTGATAGAATCACTAAAGTTGGAAAAGACCTCTAAGATCATCAGGTCCCACCTACGTATAATCAATGAATACACAGATGTTATAATTAAGAAACATACTTAAGGAAAGTTAGGCTAAGTAAGATCATCGCAACAGGAAGATAATAAATGGAAAATGCTTACCAATGTTTTAGGCTCACAATATTTTCCATGAGGAGTTGTCTGCTGGAAGAGAATCTTCCCCCATGGCAGTCAGCTCTTAAATGGGTCTAGGAGAGATGGAGCCAGGCTCCACCCCTTCTGGTAGCACAGGTGAATTGCCTTCACCTGTGCTCCCAGGGCTCACCTCAGGTGGTCAATCAGAGGTTCAGGCCATGATTCAGCAGTTCCCATACACACCTATCACTAATATTGCCCAATGACCATGTCCTTCGATGCCACATCTCCACTGTTCTGGAACACCTCTGGGGTTGGTGACCCCACCATTCGCTGGGTAGCTGTGCCACTGCATCACCACTCTTTTGGAGAATAAATGTTTCCTAATAACCAATCTGAACCTCCTCTAGCACATCTTGAGGCCATCACTTCTCATCCTATTGCTACATGAAAGCAGACCAATCCCCATCTCATCACAATCTCCTTTCAGGAGCAGTAGGGAGCAATGAGGTCTCCATTGAGTCTTCTCCAGACTGAGCCATCCCAGCCCTCTCATCTACTCCCTATAAGACATGTGCTCCAGACGTGCTTTGTTCACAGCTTTGTTCCCCATCTCTATGCACTCTCCAAGAACTCAATGTCTTTCCAGCTTCACAGGCAAAACTACAGCAGAAAAGTCCAGCAAAAAATACCTGAGTATATTAGAAAATTGTCAAATTTCTAATATATTACTTCTAAAAAGTGGGAGACTGGCACAGTGCAGCTCAAAGAGGAGACTGCCATATGGACATGCACCAGGATTCAGAGCAGTGAATGATCAGGAGAAGACAAAATGGGGAATCAGAGTCACGTTTCACCTTTTGTCATGAGAGCAGAAAGCTTCTTCCCCCTCTCCCAGCTGGGTGTTTTCACACTGTGTGTGACCTAGAGTTGTGTTCATTGGGGTTAGGATCTGGATTCACATCCTAGTCTTTCTTGTGGAACCACCTGCATGGCAGCCAGAATCATGACGACCTCCTGTCCTCATTTTAAAGGCTAATTAATCCTTCCTATTTTTCATTTGTTTTGGGAGGTGATTGCTCGTTCTCTCTTGCGAGGGAAGATCCCTATTCCATTTGCCACACGAGACGTAGGGAGGCCATTCCAACAAGTCAGTGCTACTGCTGATTAAAACTTGCTCTCAGCAGGACTTCAGCTGGGGAGGCTTCATCTTTTAACAAAACTAGTCATAAAGTTAAGGAGAAAAGATCTTTTTGTGTCGCCAAGGGCCGCGTTCCCCGTAACTCACACTGCAAATCAGATACAGCATTATGTTCTGCCAGACGCGCTATTATCACCGGCCTTTGCTTCTGCACTTGTCAATCAGGCAGGGAAAAGGCATACAAAAAGGCTCCTGGACACATCCGCTGAGACAAAGCAGCAAATGTTCGGCCTATCTGGACACTTTGACATTTTATTGCAAAGGCTTAGTGAGTCTAATGAGCAGGACAGGGCACTGAAATGCTGAGTATGATCACCTCTTGGACAGGGCTCTTTGGGATGGAGTTCAGCATACTTCAGCCCAAATACTAAGAAATCACATCTACGTTGCACATTGAAAACCAAACGTTTGCTATGTTACTTATAGGGCACTCTCCAAAAATGATTCCATTTTCTGTTGAGATAAAATGACATTTGGGATGTGTGCTTACAGGATTTTAACCTACAGCTGTGATAACACTATATAGTCAATCTTTTCTCCATGTAGGTATTTTTTAATCCATAAACACTTCATAGTTAAACATCATCTGGAGGGCAAACGGAGTGACTAAGAGCTGCGCCCAATCATGGTAAGATTTCCACATCCCATGTGAATGGTGATTGCAGCAAGCCAAAGCACGACCCTATAAAGAGAGCAGATTTCTGTTTTCCCCATTGAGAAGGTCCTCCATGGATCACTAAACACAGCCACAATTTACATGAGTGTTACTGGAGTTTATATGGAAGTAGGTTCTCAATGGCTTGAGGTGGATAATTAGAGACAAGTCGCTATGCAAATGAAAGCACAAATGCTAAAATGACGGCATTAGGATTCTACAGAATAGAATTGTAAATAATTATATGTATAATTATTTTATCATGGAGCTTGCAACAGCAAACCTCCTGAAACTTTTGCCCAAGGAAGATGGAAATATTGGAAAAGGCCAAAGAACTGCTGCAGAAACAGGAGTGCATTGCAGCATTATCAGTGATCATAAACATGGACTTTGTGATTGTGATAAGAAATTCAGCACTGCTGTTTGTCTGGTTCCACCTCCTGATAAAATGGCAAACCCTGGCAGGGCAAAAAGTTGTGCATACCATCAACAGCACATGGCCTCTCCTTCACCTGAGGAAAACTATTAATATAGGCTAGGTGTGTTTTAATTTACTGTTGGTGCTTCAAGCTGTGCAAATGAAAAGCATATGTTGTTATGTATTACAACTTTGTTATCATCTACTTGATTATTATCAAGATAAGAAAGACCCTACAGTGTTTATTTCAGAATAGAAGGAAAAAATCAAGCATTCTGATATTTTGACTACTTATCTTCATTATTAGGTTCTATGCTGATATTAGTTTTGGTAGATACCATTCCCTACAAATTAATAGGAAATCAGATATGTGCCCTCTGCTAAATACCAGCATACACACAGCAAAAAAAAATAATAATAATATGCCATAGATATTTCATCATTTTATCTTGAAAATCATCGATAAACAATTTCAATCACTCTTAATTTATGAAAAGTCTTTCAGCACTGCATATATCCTTCATTTTTGGCTACCCTAAGCAGATAGAAATATTGAGGTTTATCCCCTCCAGACGCTTTTCTCTGCACTGTGCAACCAAAAGGATCTGTCTGCTTTCCAGTTATTAGAGGTTACTTCTGTGCACTGAGGAAAGGCTTCCCATATTGCATTTTTTAAAGTTATTAAACAGCAATAAAGCCAGTGATGCAGAGAACCTCTTTATAATAAAGCAATACATACATGTATATTTACTCATTTCCCGAGACACTACAAGCTCTCCTTTTTACGACACAGCTAATTAAAATAGTCTCATCCTGTGCTCTGTTTATGAAGTATTACAGGTACCGAACTGTGAGTTAAAGACAAAAAAATGGTGACAGATTGTTCGGCCACAAGTAGGGCTCCTATTAAAAACACTGGCACTGGCAAAGTGGAAGGGAAGCACAGGAGTTTCAGTACATTGCATATAGCCATCTTGGGGTGAAGAGGGGGGCTTCCCTTCCCTTCCCTTCCCTTCCCTTCCCTTCCCTTCCCTTCCCTTCCCTTCCCTTCCCTTCCCTTCCCTTCCCTTCCCTTCCCTTCCCTTCCCTTCCATTTTTCAGATGTTTTAAGTTCATTTACCTACTTATATGAAGGCTGTTATGGACAGAAAAACTCAGCACAGTGTGTATACACAAACGATCCAGGAGTCTGGTATGTGGGAAAGACTGAATTTCAAGCTTCAGGTTCTTCCAAATTCTTACCTCAGGGACATATGCTGTTCAAATATCAATGGAAAAGAATATTTTCCTTAAATAACTAAACACAAATAGACTGCAGAGATCTATGGAATACTGAATCTGTTAGGGCTAGCCTGCAAATTACAGTTAATCCTATTTGTACATGTAAAGAGTGTTTTACAATTCATTAAAAGTGGTACTGATGCCCTAGAATGCACTAAAGGTGATTAATATGTACCGCTTTAAATAATACAACAGACTTTACAAAGTTTGAATTATTTATGAGAGCAGCAGTAACATCTAGCAGAAATAAAAATAAATGAATGACTGAGGAAAAGAGTGTTTTTCTAAACGTTACTTAAAGATAGAGCATTATTTCCTCTTTCCCAGTCAGCAGTGCCTCATTTTTTAGAGAAAATAAGAATTGCAGAAATTGGAGGCATCCCTGGAAACCACCTCATTCAGCTCCTTGCTCTAGTTGGTCACCCTGCACCGTGGCCAGTCAGGCTTTGATCTCCTCTAAGGATGGAGGCTTCTCAACCTCTCTGGGTAACTGATGCCATTCCAAGTCATTGGCTGACCTTCAGCTCCCATTAGCAGATGTGCAGGAGGTCCTGCAGCCCCAGCGGATGCTGCGGAGCTGCAACTGAGCATCTCCTGAACCTGGGCATGTTTACTCCTCCTGGCAATGATTTCAAATCCAGTTTGGGGGTCTGGAGGCATCATTAATTAAAACCTCAATGAGACGCAATGAGCTGTGAGAACTTGCCTCTCCTGTCCCCAGCGCACCGCTGTCCCCACCCCAGTCAGCAGCGTTTGGCCACACTCAGCCCTATGGCATTTTGTTGCCCTGCCAGGCAGCAGCAGCTCAGTCAGGATTTATCACTGGTGCAGCCACCTCCGGCAGCTGTTAGATGAAAATGGAAAAAAGAGCCCTCCGTCACCCCCCAGGGACCCATCAAGACAGAAACTCCAAGCATCCATTGAGAAGATGGACAGTTTTAATCCCATACAAGAGCCCACAGACACTTACCCTGACTGTAGGGCATAAGGCAGTGCTTACTTTGCTGGCACATGCCTGCTCTCACCTTCTGATATTTTTATTATTTTGCTGACAGTTTTTCTTTCTGGCTGTCTTATGAGGCAGACTTTTCATTTTGGTTAAAGCCCAGCAAGTATCAAGCAGGGCCAGGGCTGGAGGAGGTCAAGGGAAGAGACAGGAGTTGTAGTAAGCTTGCTGTAAGCTTTCCCTAGACCCAGCTGCCAGCTCCTCCTGCTGTTACCACATGATGGATTTGTTCTCAGCTCCTTGCGTGATCCCTCGTACAGCAAAAGCATTGAGAGAGCAATGACACCCAAATCTGGGCTGGGTGTCCAGCATCCTCCAGTGATGCTGTAGCAAAACACACAATGAGAAACCTACAAAAAGCAGACACTGACCTACCAGACAGGAAAACATTCCGTATCTGACAGCTGTGATGGAACTGGGTGGATATTTCCACCACTGAGGGTACACAGGAGGTAGCATGGTTCAGAAAGCCTGAAAGGAACGATGCGTTGTCCGTGATGGAGAGGCAGGAGACAAAACATGCACACTCCGGATGCTCAGGGTTGGCTGACCTGATCGTTCTGTCCTGTCCACAAACCTGTCAGTTATCAGCTTCCCTCCCCTCTCCTTCAGCCACTGCACTGCTCAAACAGCTCATTTCTTTCCAGCGGAGCTGTTTGTTTGGAAACGTGCCACCGACAAAGTTGTTTTTCTCCTCTGTTTCTTATTATGACACAGCATCACAGTCATTAGCACTTCACATTTAGTGACAACATTTTTCCTTTGGAGACTGTTATTATACGAGATTATGAGGCAGGAACTAACAGAATGCTTCTCAAGGGGAACTGGTTATTGTGTCCAACAAAACTTATGTCGATGTTGAAGCATACTTTAGAAAACCACCACCAGCCATTAGGATCAAAACCAAGCTCTTATTGTGTATTGCCATCTAAATTGGCTCCATGCTCCACATGGTGCGCACAGCATGAAGGAAAAGGAAGCACTCTGGGGTCTCCCCTGCAGCACTGGGGGGTTGCAGGCAAGATGGGATGAGTTAGAAAAGGCAACGAGGTGACCTGTTCTCACCCTGGCATTCATTTGATCAAATTACTGAGCACCTGCTATCGAACAGAAACAACAGTTTCTACACCTGGACAGTGTAGGGAGCAATGCTGGGTGAGTAATCGATTTTTCAGTTCAACTACCAAGTTAAAAAGTGGGAAAAAGAAATCAATGTGATCCAAATTCAAGCAGATTTTTTTTTTTTTACGTTTTCTTGCTGGAAAAAAAAGAAAGAAAAATGGAACTATTCCACTTCAGTGATAAAAACCAAAAAATTTTAATTCCATTTTAAGCAAAAAATGGGAATGTCTGCAGCACCTGCAGCTTGGAGAGCAAAATTATAGCATCCCAACACACACTTAAATTCTGCATCAGTGTAGAACAGATCCACGTCTCAGCCCCATGTTTCATGGTGGGTCTGTGTCCAAATGGGGCGTGCTCAGTGCAGGAGAGACAGGAACTGCAGGAGCATGGCCAGAGGAGGGATGGAACATCTCTGTATGAGGACAGGTTGGGAGTTGGGGCTGTGCAGCCTGGAGAGGGAAGGGCTGCAGGGAGAGCTGAGAGCAGCCTTTGGTATCTAATGAGGGGCCATACAAAAGAAAGGGACAGACTCTTCAGTACGGTCTGTGTGATAGGATGAGGGGAGATGGTTTCAGACTAAAAGAGTGGATTTTTTGACTGGGTATAAAGAAAATGTTTTTTACAATGAGGGTAGCGAGGCAGTGGCTCAGGTTGCCCAGAGAGGTGGTGGATACCCCATCCCTGCTGACACCCAAGGTCAGGGGATGGGACTGTCAGCACTGATGGAGCTCTGGGTGTCCCCATTCATCACAGATGGGCCAGATGGCCTTTAAGGGTTCCTTCCAACCCAAACAATTCTATATCTATGGTTCTATACCCATCTTGTGTTTTACTCACTGGAATGAAGAAGGCAGGCAGCTGTCCTTCCACTGCCATGACAGGGTCATCCTCAGCCTCCAATTAAGTGGTAATTGATGGGGACCTTCAATTACCTTCTTGAGACTGGTGTTGTTAATTTGCAACAGAATGGACATTTTGCAACACGGTTACTTTGAAATGCAGATTAGAGCCAAACATTTCAGGTTGGTTCCTCTCTGAGCAGTCACTGAGCCTCCTGGAGGCACCTACCAGATCTCATTGCCATTTCAATTTACAGACTCGCCCAGTGACCAAAGTTGTTTTATTATTAAATTTTAATTCTACTTCACCCAGATGGGATTGCTGGATGAAATAGGTGTCTCCCAGGAAACGCAGCTGCACAGCAGCCCCAGCATGGCAGAACCCCACAGCCTGGCAGCCTGCAGATCTTTAGGGATGGGTAAATCAATCCCCATCATGGCACAGGAAACAAAAACTGCTGTGGCAGAACAAAGGATGGATAACACGGCAGGGCCACGAAAAAAAAAAGAAATGCATGAAATAGTGGGCTCCCTTCATTCTGCACAGTGTAAGGCAGAGGAAAGCAGGTAGACCTGATCTTAGGATGAACTGAGATGCATCAGAACTCCCCTCACCACGATTCTGTGTCCCTGAATGCTGCAGCAATCGCACAGCTGCTGCCATGTGTGAGGGGCTGCTCTCTGCCTTTGCAGCTGCTGTTGGGAGAGCAGACGTGGCTTCCCGAGCTGCCAGTCTATCACCTCTCATCAGCACAAAGTATGTTTTGATAAAGAAATGAAACACGCAAGCTGAGGATAATTGCAGGTTGTAGATAGCGATAATAGCTGCAATTTGGATTGTGGAGGCAATAAACCCAGGCTCAGTCGCTGGCTGCTTTGTTTGGGAAAGAGCCCACGCTGCAAACGCTGAAAATGAAATTTATGAAAAATATATCTTTCAGGAAAAGAAATTAGCGTGGATCTGTTGCTGTGGTTGCAGGAGACTGGGAGCGTTAACTTTCTGCAGGCTAAGCCAAAAAGTTTGCACTGGAAGGCAGCCAGCACAGGTGGGACAAACCACTGCCAGAGGTGTGGGTCTGCCATTGCCAGTCATTGGCCATATTGGACTAACCATGAGGTTTTTTAAACAGTGGGCTGGGATAAATTCGACTCCCATTTGATTGACATCAGGTCATCAAAAAATAAATGGCTCCCACCGAGGTCTCCCTGTTCCTGCCATCGGGCTGTAAAACATCCCCAATTGAACCTGCTGCTGACAGCCGACTCGCGTCGTGCTGCTCCAGCTTACAGCATGTGCTCAGCAGTTCCCACAGCGAGCAGGAGATAAGGAAAATCCCATCTCATTTTCTTTCTTCTTGCCTTCCTTTCTTCTTCTGTAGCAGTCTGGAGCTTTCTGTTGGCATCTGAATTCTGTCTGGCTTTAAGCACCTCAGGTACAGCAAGACAAAAAAAAAAAAAAAGATGAAAAAGAGAAGATGCAATTAATAAACTGAGATTCAGAGTGAATGAGACTACGTTTCGTTTTCAACTGAATTCAACTAGTGTTCTGTGCATGCAGTAATAGAGGAAATTGGAAATATACCACTGTTCCATTTAGACACCTTCCAAATGAAAATGCTGTGCGACGGAAATGCAGGAGCACTTTTGTGTTGGTTTTTCTTTTCCTTTTAAATTAAATTGCGTCTTTGCTATGTAAAAGTGGCCAGCATCAAGCATGAAAGACGCACATAAACCAGGCAAATAGCTCAAAAATAAAGCACAGTGTTTATCTGCCTAATGAAAACATTCCAAGCTGACCCAAAATGATGTATTTTCTCCATACGATGTGCAAGAACAACAACAACAAAAAAATCCTTCCCCAGCAAACTCAGGAGGATATTTAGGCTGGGTCACTGACACGATAACTCCATTATTTTTCCAGATCATCTCTGAACACGCGAAGTTTCAATCATCTCCATCCCAGAACTTCTTCCCCTGTAAAATTGATCTCTAGGGAAAGCTTCTCTGGCAGTCAGCTGAACTATCCCTTCCTCTCATTTTCATCCCATTACTCCTAGCCAATTATTTGTTAGACTTATTGTGATGAGCAATGGGTATTTGTGACCTTTTTTCACTCTGAGCTGCATATTATGGGATGGGAACGTGGTGAGGAAACCTCTTACTGCTGATGGGTTCGGTAATTGTTTTACCTTTAAATATATCTTCAACAAAATATCCCGGCCATTGAGGGGATGAGACTACAACCTTGGTGAAATGGAAGCTGCACAGTGAATGTCCCTGTGGCTCTCTCTAGAGGTGGAAGGGCTTACAAGGAACAAAAAAAAACTGCCCAGAGAGGTGTTGGAATCACCATCCCTGGATGTGTTTCAGAACAGTGGAGACGTGGCACTGAGGGACGTGGTCAGTGGGGTCAGATGGGGGTGGGCTGGGGTTGGACTCAGTCATCTTAGGGATCTTTTCCAATTTTGATGATACTGTGAGTCATATAAAAAGAGAAGTAAAACCTTAAACACCCATGAGTTGCTATAGAATCCTAGTAATAATAATAATAAATGAGTTTTTAACAGCAGGAACTGACTCCATTTCATGCTTCCAGAGCAGTAACACTCATTGGATTTCTGGTCCAGACATGATTTATTTGAACATTAACCAGTTCTAATTCAAATATGCTGTTTTCTAAATGCATATTAGGTAGCTTACACCCTGATCCTCCTCACAAACCACCACGGAAGAGAATTATAGAATCACTAAGATTGGAGAAGACCTCCAAGATCATCCAATCCAACCATCCACCCACCACCAATGTAACCCTACTAAAACAGATCCCTTAGTACTAGATCTAAATGTTTCTTGAACGCCTCCAGGAACAGTGAACCAACTACCCCCCTGGGCAGCCCATTCCACTGCCTGACCACTCTTTCAGATAAAGTTTTCATAATATCCAACCTGAAGTTCTTCTTGGTGCCTACCAACCTCACCCCATCCACACAAAACACCACTGTGAACAGCAGGGCGGCCTCACCTACCCCATCAGGCAGAGGTGCAGTTTCTCTCCCTGGATATAACCAAACTTGAAAGCTAACTGCCATCATACCTGGGCTCTGATGTCAACGAATGGTCCACTTCTCTTATATTCTCTCAGCACTGATTCTCTTCCCGCTGATGCAGCCATAGGTAGGTCATCACCTTCTCCACCACCCATCTTTCCCATCACCTCGAGCTTTGGCTATCAAACATCGAACACTGGCACTAACTCTACTCAAGATAAAAGCTGAAAATTATCTTTTTCAGTCCTTAGATAAGTAAATAAATAATCCCTTTCGGCAGCCACTTAAGGGATCCCTTCAACAGATTCTCTTCTGTGCTGGGACCACTGCTTTCATCAGGTCACTTTTCCTCGCTCTCTAAAAGGTGGAGAATGGGAGACCCAAGGGCCCTGGCTGACAGTCTGGCCCTGACTCTGCAGGTATGCTGTCTGCCACACGGTCTAATGATCAAAAAGCCTGCCAATGGCCCAGTGAAGGCCCTTAGCACAAAAAGAGACATTTGATTCAAGGAAGGTGAAGTGAGGCAAAGCAAGCACTGTAGTGCTGAGTGCCCAGGTGGATGTCTGCACAAAGGTTCTGAAATCACAGGGTCCCAAGTTCTCTTTCAGAGGGTGGTATCCTGAGACAGAAGCCATAAGCAACAGCAAAAACAGAGCGAAGAAAAGGCTGAGGTCTTTAGGATCATCGTGGTGCACCTCATAAAGCCCAGTGGGGTATGAAGCCTTTTCTTAAAGTCAAACCTGCCTACAAATCTTTAGCACTGGGGAAGTGATACAGTGAGCTAGTAAATGCTTGCCTTTGTATGTCACTTGATGTAGCTGTTGGACAGATTAATACAATGACAAAGGCATTACGACAAAGATGTGATAACAAAAGGACCAGCGCAATAGGGAGGTGCTATAAAGGAAGGGAAGAAGATTGCTCACCCATATCAGAAGATTCCAGGTTCACAGGGGAAAGCTTCACCAAGGAGGGATCTCCAACCAGAGATCCTTCCCCAGTAGCAGTCAGCCCTTCAATGAGGTCTAAGAGAGGTGCAGCCAGGCTCCATCCCTTCCTATCACACAGCTGAATTGCCTCCACCTGTGCTCCCAGGGCTGAGCGGGTCCTTTCCCCAGGTGCTCCATCAGTGCTCCAGGCCAGGACTCAACAGTTCCCACACACATCGACACAACAGCCTTGGCTTCACCAGACCAGCCGAGTATTGGGCACTCCAATTCACACACCTCTAAGTTCTGGAATGTGCTGCTCTCTGCTTAAACACTCTCACCATTTCTCAGCATCTTGGTCAAAAGATTTCTGACACTGTTGGATACTGACAAGCCCGTGCCATCCATAGGCATTTTCCAGCTGAGATTGTTCCTTTCCAGAGGAGACAGAAAGACGTTTGGGCTGATGGGTCTGGCTGATATGTGCTCCGCTCAGTGGCCACTGAGCACTTCCCCAAGTTTTATTGCAGATTTAGACAGCGAGCACTGCAGGGAGCAACATAAATGCAATTTGTGACTGACTCAACAGTAGAGATGAGAGGTTTGGCAGCTCTCGGAAAGTTTTCGATGTCAAAATATTGCAGGCTATTTTTGTCATTCTCACCTTACTAATTCCACCAAGCCATCCAAGCTTGGCACACATCACAGTGTCTCATTTGGCTCAAAGCCGTTCCATTTTCAAATCAAACCATGTACCCTTCCTCCTGCAGAATGAATGTTCAATAGCAGAAGGGCAGAGCTGTCACGCAAATGTAGTTGCTCAGCTCTAAATCGTGATCCCCTGAAACAGAGTATACAGATGAGTTATCCGGTTTGCAGGTGAAACACCGCAATATTTGTATTCACATCCACACTCTCACCACAAACTCACTATATGAATAACTTTCATCAGTAAATCTGACAGAGACACTTAAATTAGGAGCTAGTTAGATCTAGAAGCTCATGTTTGAAATTGTGCTGTTCTTTGAGACCCTCTTTTTCAATTGTTGTGCAGCCCTGGAAGTGTTGCTCCAGCATTCAACATGCAGCCCCACTGATGTGGCTTCCAGGTTGGGTTTGGACCCATGTTCACAGGGGCACCTCAAAGATGCTGATGACATCCAATGCAGTCCTCTGCATCTTCCCTTGACCATGGCAGCTACATAGGACTGGAAGGTGCACTGGGGTTTCTTGCTTTGTTTTTGTGTTCTGGATTCAGGATTCAGATGAATGATTCCCAAGGAAGGATCCCACCTTTGGCCATGAGAGTGGACTGCTCATCCCTACCTTCAGAGAGCTGTCCCATGATCCTGGCATACCTACCAGCACTGCTATGCCAGCTGTGACCACTCCTCTCCAATGCAAATAGAACATGCAACTGCATGCATGATTTTTCCAGCTCAGTCCTTGTGTAGAGCTTTATACAGGGCTGTCCTCCACTATCTGCGCTGCAGAACTTAACTGTGTATATTCATGGCTTAAGAGGAGATTGATCCCTGGCAAAACTCGAGAAAGCTCCGTTGGTAGCTCCAAAGGCAAACTTGTGCTGATGCTTGTCTGCAGCCTGGAATTTAAATTCCTACATCCCTGTGAGAAATCAGAACCCGTTGCAGTAGTAAACTGATGTTTTCCCTGCCTGCTCTCGAGTTCAAGCTCTCAGACAAGGGATACTTTTCACGGTTGTTGACAAAGCACTGCTCACCTGCAGAAGAAATTGCATGGGATGCGGTGCCATCACTTGGTCACCCATCACCTCTTATCTGTGGATTCTGTGGACATCCGTGACAGGGAGCAACTGCTTCCCTCCATACTACAAAGCCCAACAAGAAATAAATATCTTCCCTCTGAAGCTTGGACTTTATCTGGCCTAAGGTATTTGCAAGGTCTTCTGTAACGAAGTACAGCAGGAGGGAGGACAAGTGTATGAATTTCATGCAGATGCTATCATTTATTGTTAATGCCATGACCCATTGCTAACACAGAGGGTTGTTATCATTCGTGCACTGTGCCAGATAGCTACAGATGTGTCCAGAATACCAAAAAAAAAAAAAAAAAAAAAACCAACAAGACAAAGCCAGCTTGAGAAGACAGCAAACAGGCAAACACAAAAGGGAGCAAAGTAAGTATTCATCTTCTTTATAAACTGCATTTATTGTTTGTCTTCCCCTGAAGAACACTGAAGAAGCAGGATGATGAAAGAGAGAACAGGAGTTTATCAACAAAGAAGTTCTGGCAAGAAACCAAGTCACCTCTGGAGCTTCTTGCTCTGAACGAGAAACCATCAATGCTAAGGTACAGCCATAAATGATTTTCACAATGGACTGGCCCAAACACTGAAATTATTCTGCAGGGAGCAGCTCTTCACAGGCTGATTGGATTCATTCAGTCTCGAGCACCGAGGATACACCAGGGGCTAGTTTCATTTATTGGGTTTAGAAGAAGTATTTACAAATCTAAAACCATAAATCTGAGGTTTTGCTGCCTTAGCTAAAGAGCAGAAATGTAGCTAAGACTGATGCCAGCCAGGACTTTGCCTTCATCCTTGAGCTCTGTTGATTGATGGAGTTACATCCAGATCATTAAAAAACATACATTAAAAGAAAGCTCCTGACCTCCGAGGAGAACAGCCCTGAATGATTAAATGCTAAAAAAAGCCAACACTGACAAACAGAACAGACAAAACACAACAAAAACCAACTACCAGAATTCAGCAACAAAAATAGGAAAGAAATGTACAGCAGCATAATATTGTGTAAACTGAAGGTCACTACATCTGTCCAACTGGTAATGAAGATGGTGACAGGTTCCATCATGAGCAATGAAGATGCTGAAGAAGGCTGATCACCTTATCACTATTTCTTATGGGTTACAGCAAAGACCCCAGGGCATCCAGCAGCCAGTGGTGAGGCTGGAGGGAAGTTGCTCAGTTGAGATGCTCTTTTTTGCACCAGGGCTGTGTTTGGAGGGCACAGCCACTGGGGAAGTCACCGGATACTGAAGGGCTTCCTCTAAACCAAAGGCTAGCTAGACCAGGACAGGGCATTCATTAGTTAGCAAATTCTCTCAAATGTCAGTGAAATTTGAGCTATGGCTTCAGCCTTTGGGTCATCAAAGGGACCTCAGGAGGCTTCTAGTCCAAGCTCTTGCTCAAAGGCTATGAGATGAGATGAGGTTTCTAAGGGTTTTGTCCAATCTTGTCCTAAAAACTCCGAGGGTGAAGACTGTATAACCTCCTAGGCCAATCACTTCCAATACTCTGCTGTCCCAGTAGTGAAAAAAATGTCATCCCAGTTCCCTCATTTCCACCTGAGAACTGACTTCTCTAGAGGTTTTCAAGGAAAGGGTAGATGTGGCACTGAGGGCCTGGTTAGTGGGCGTGGTGGGCATGGATTGATGGCTTCATTTGACGATCTCAGTAGTCTTCTCCAACCTTCATGATGCTATTATTCTAGGTTTAGGACATTAATCAATCCACCCCAAAGGGAACTTATAGTATGGCTTATATCAATGGCCCTCTTGACCTCTCTCTCTCTAGCGACTATAGGAAGATCCTGGGCTACTCATGCAGAAGAAGATACCTCCAGCAAGATGTATAAACCTAGGGATGGTGCTTCCTGTCCTGTCTTCCTCTTTCTCACCATCCTCCAAACACACTTCTGTTAATTTTGTCCCCTCATGTCAAAAGTTGTCTGAGAAAAAGCTGGTCCTGAAATGCCATCTCAACCTCCAACTTAGCAACTTTCTTAGTGATGCAAAATTCAGTGCATTAAGCCATAGGTCTCCAAGGATTCCTGTGAGCTGCAGGTGAGTTTGGGAAGACAATTCATTTTCTTGCATATGCAAGACACTGTTGGCATCTAAATTAAACAGCATGGATCGGGCCAGCTTGCTCAGGGTGCAACATCCAGTGTCTTCTCATAGCACTCCAAGCACACATGTGAAGCTAAAGCAGGGTGACATCACTATAGGCAGTAAAATACAATTTGCTGTGTAATTACCACAAAGCATAGTGGCTTGTATACTTTAAAGGGCTCATTAATTTGAACTAGTCTCTTGTTTAGCTGTTACTTTTATGCAGCCTCACTCATCACGGAGTCAGACCCCAGCGCACCCCATTAACGCCGCGCCGGCTGCCAAGCATTGCTCTTCCCAGCTCATGGGGACCAGCTGGCAAGGCAGCAACTGGAGATTAGGGCAGAACAAGAGGTGTGAGCCAGTTGCTAATGTCACTTCACTGTTTTGGCTCCTGCAAGGACAGATCAATCCAGGTAGCTTTGGGAGCAGTAAACTCGGTTTGTAAATGCAACTGCTCTGCTGACACCCTTCCTGCATTGTGCACTGAAGCTATCAAACAGGTGAGAAGCACAAATATAAAACCCGTTTGATGTGATCCTCTTTCTTTTCCAGCTCATCTGTAGGAGGGGCTGTCTGGGCACAGAGAAATTAGCATTGTTAGTTTGATGCATGCCAGGGTATCTATATGTGTTCGAGAAATGCAACACAATTAATTAGCCTTGAAAAAAAAAAGCATTTGAAGTGTTTATTGCAGGATCAAGCTCCTGGTTTTATAAGCAGATGGGGAAATAAAGTGCTAGGAATGACATGGAGAAAACAGCTGCACTGGGACCAGAAGCCTAATTCATAATTCAGCAGACTAATCAGCGAACATCTTCTGCAGTTCCTCAGCTGTAATGGAAGAACGTGAGGAGGCAAACGATTAGGCTGCTTTAGTTCTTAAAGAGCTTGCTACCAATTAGCTTCCCTTCTCTGCTGCCTGCGTGCAGAACTAACGATGTGGCCCCTGTTATTGAAGAGACAGAGAAAAGTAGGTCAGCCTAAAATAATTGTCTTAACGATAAACACACTGAGGCACAATTTCAATACGGCTCGCTGAGAATTAATTAGAAGAATAAAGACCTGTTCACACCCGCTTTTCTGATCGCTGGCATTCTCCCGCAAGAAGAGAAGGGCCGGTGTTTGTTGCTGATGCTGTTGGGGCTGGGATTGCCTTTTTTCTAATGACTGCAGAGCCAGCCGTGGTGGGGGATCATCTCTGCACAGATCTGTGTTCAGGCCGTGGCTTTGCAGCCTGACTGCTCCGTGCCCATCGCAGGCACCTGGAAAAGGCACCTCTTCATTATAGGGGACAGTGCTGTGGCATCTGCCCGCCCGTGCTGATAGAGGAGAAGGCAGCCAGCCATTAGATGCCTATGGTGGGGTGAATAGTAGGGAGCTGAGTGCTCGAGGTGGAAGTGAGCCCTAGAATGGAATCATAGAATCATTAAGGTTGAAAATGACCTCGAGGATCATCAAATCCCATCATCAGCCCATCCCCAGCATGCCCACTAACCATGTCCCAAGCACGGATTTCTCCCTTGATCCCCCCCACCCTGTGCAGGCTTGCATACAACCCACACACCATGTTCTCCTATGGAGAGGAAGCCAGACTTTCTCAAGGAATCACTTTCTAAAAGCCTTCTCAGAGCACAAACCTCTGATTAAAAGGAAGGAAAGTCATTTTCCATGTCTCCTTTCAAGAACTGTATTACTGAGTCTTTCAATAATTACTGAGCTAATCTGAGCTAATCTGACATTCACGATCCTCTGTAACTGATGGGCTTGACTTCAGTCATTCATTCAGTGCCACATAGAATCTGATTAATAAGATGTTACTTAGTGGAACAGAGTTCCTCTTCTTCCCCAGGGACATTATAATTTTAGGAATAATTTAAATAATACAAAGGATAGCAGGTAATTGGCAGGAGATCTTGTGCTGCTTTGAATTCACAGGAATTCTAGCCACCAGGAGAGGTCTTTCCCAAAAGAGCATTTGATGTCCTTGAATGGAGGCAGCCAGGAAGGAGCAGGTGGGAATGCAGCAGGCAGAAGTCAGCGCTGAACACAGACCCAGGTCTGTACAGTCAGAAATATATGAAAGGTCCATAGAATGACAGAATCATTAAAGTTGGAAAAGAGCACTGAGATCGTCCAGTCCAACCATCAGCCCATCACCACCACCCCCACTAACCACGTCACTCAGTGCCACAGAGCTTCTCTCTGCTCCTTCCAGTGATCACCACCAAGCCAAACCCCAGAGAGGGATGGAAGCGCTCCATGTGTGTTGATGAGGCTATTTCCATGTCACACTGAAGTGCCCAGCATCCTCTGTGGATTTCCACCCTTGAGAGCAGGACCTGGCCCTTCTAACAGCCTTTTCCATTGGGATCCACAGAACCCATGGCTGCTGTTTTGGGGCAGGGAATCTCCACTTTCTTCTGTCCACTCCAGTCCAAACCTACGTATTTTCCAAGATGTTATGTACAATTTGAAGTGCCAAGAAGGTATGGCAAAGAAAATAAAAACAACATTAATATACAAATATATATATAGATGTATTTTTTAATTGCACCCAAGCCTAGAGAAGAGCAGACAACAGAAGAGGAATGAAAATGTTGAAACACTGACAGTACTATCTTACCTCTTCGTTACAGCTGTGCTGGGGGCTGCCTGTCGTGGTGAAGTTGAGCTCAATGTCTCCATGCTGACAGCCTGCACAGTGTATTCCTTCTGAGCCTCCAGCTCCTGCTGTCTTTTACAAAGAGAATATTAATGTTCCTTCTGCCACGCCAGATACAGGGCTGTAGACCACATGCAGCTCATTAGAATTATCCCGATAGATCTGAAATTAATTTGATGTCTGCAAGTGTGATTTGTCTCATGGACATTTGTGGGTTAATTAATATCCGGTTGACTTTCACCGAGCCCTGTGCACTATACATTTGAATTTAAACATTAAAGGAAAAATATTACCACATAAGAAATGCATGTTAGGAGTGCCACGTACATTACCCTACTTCTTACAGTGGTTTCAGCTCCCACAGCCAGTGCTGTGTGCCACAGCTCTTTGTGTCATAGAACCATTAAGGTTGGAAAAGACATCTAAGATCACCAGGTCCAACCATCAACCCATCCTCACCATGCCCACTGGTCACTCAGAGCCATGAGTGTCCACACAAAGCCCCAACCCTGCATCTCATGTCCAACCCTTGCAGAGTGGCCATCTCAGAGCCCCCAACACCCAGAGGTGTTGATGTCCACAGCCTTCCTCCCTCAGCAATCTCCTCCTGTCTCCCCAAACTCATCCCAGCCTTCTGAGACCTTGGGTGGTTGAAAGAACACCTTGCCCTATCAAAATGTTTTTTGGGAGGAGGATGAGGGGGTTAATTAAAGAAACTAAATCAGAACTTCGGAGACCTTGGGGTTTTAGAACTTGAGAACTTTATCAAATTAAACGCTTTTATTACTCAGAAGAACATAAAAATGAAGAAAAAGCAAAAGAAATGCAGCTAATGAAAAGCTGAATAACTTAATTGAGAAAATATTTCTCAGTAAACACTGGTGTGATGTTATCTGCCAAACCTTTTTTCTCCAAAGCTCTCACCCACTGCTTTTGCATTCCCTTTGCCTCCTGCTCCCCAAGGCGTTCTGCAGCCTTGCTGTGCTGCCTAGACCCATCTCCACCACTGCAATTCACAATTCCTGCTGGACTGTTTTCAGCTAGCTCTTACTATATTAATTATCAAGGAGGATTAGGAAACGTGGCCTCTAACGCCTTCAAAGCCATAAAACAAACAAAAGGAGCTCAAGGTTAAATTCCTGTCCCATTGTCTAGGAGGACTTACCAGGTGGCTGATGCAGGACTGGCAACAAGTGTGGAGGATCCACCGTTGCTATTGAGGAAATCTTTGTACCAAACAAGGACGAATCAGAACATGTACTGGTAGTTTTCCACCCCGCAGAATAACCATCCTTCACCATCATTAGCAGGGCCAGTCCTCCATCGCTGGATTAACCAGTTCTTTGTTGACAATGGTCTGTTTAGAAATTGAGCCATGTCATGTGTGTGCTACCACCATATGCCTTTCAGATGTTGGACAAGAGACTTAATGTGTAAGTCCTTCTGCAGCTGAGGAGTGCTTCCTAGAGAGCAAGCACAGCTCCGAGAACCACAGCTCTGACTCCCTGCTGCTCCATCCCTCACATGGCAGCACCAGGAGTTCCAACTTTCCTAGTCTGACCTTTGGAAACAAAAAGAGTAACCAAAGGATGTTGATTTCAGCGGGACATCTGCTTTGATCTGCATAGCAAGTGCCATCTGCAACATTTGTGGGGCACTGCCCACAGCAGCCTTATGCCCAGACCTGGTTGCACTGCTCTTCCCCCACAGCTGCTATGGGCAGAATCAGGGAGAGCTGGACCATGGCTGATCTCAGATTGTGGTTTGTCTGATTGTGCCCTAAACAGCTTCTGCTAATATTATTTTTGTGATAGCCCAGCTGATGTTATGGCATTGGGACTTGCCAGCTTATGTTTGGTGGCTAAGACCAAGCATCTAGCATTTGCAGATATATTTGTCTGCCCACTGGGGAGCCTTTTCCATGGTCCCAGTGACCAGTCCAACTCAATGGTTGATTTTATTCCCTTTTGCAGAATTTGCAGATGCTGATTTTGGCGGGGGCTGTTAGAGGAATGCTCCTACTCTGGCTTAACTGCATATAAATATGCAAAGACCTGAACCAGAGAGGAAAGAAAGAGGTGAAAATACTGATAAGCCACCTTGTATATAACGATACGTTATAATGAGAAGTAGGGAAAGCTATTGCTATTGTGTGACATAGGCAACAAGTTGATTAATGCAACAGATACCGACAGTTGTGGCATACTGGAGGAGGAAACTATTTCCCTGCTCGCTAAGAAGCAACCAACACGGCATACTGTTGCCTTAATAATTAATTAATATCATCAACGTGCCGGGATAAGGAAGAAAACTCATCTCCTGTCAGGTTGTTAGCTCTCCATATCTTTCAGCACCAAGTAAAGGAACATTTTCAAGAAAATAAAAAGAGGGAGGCTCACTGCACAACATTACAGCATATGTCAGGCTGGAAGGAACATGTATAGAGTATTTCCTTAGTGATTCCATGATTCTCCTTAACGATTTTATGATTCTATTCAGGTTGGGAAACGCAGGCTGCCCAGTGGGTGGTGGGGTCACTGTCACTGGGGAGATGTTCCAAGATCATGGAGATGTGGCACTGAGGGACGTGGTCAGTTGGGCATGGTGGGGATGGATTGGGGATGGTTGGTCTTGGTTGATCTTAGAGGCTTTTTCCAACCATAACGTTTATATGATTCTACCATTTGATCCAACCTCCTTGCTCAAGCAGGTTGGTCAGGAGCCTAGGGCTGTGCCCTGTTGGATTTTGTTTGCCACCAGTATTTCCCATCAGTCGTCTCGTCCTGCTTTCCAAGGTGCTTCCCACCAGCTCGTTGTGCTGGAAGCAGGAGAGCAGATCCAAAATGATCAAAAGCAAATTAGGGATTCTTGGCAATGATCTCACAGGAAGGTGTAACAAACTTTAAGTAATTATGTTGTTACAGTTTATTGGGTATGTATTAGTTTAAAACTGATTATTAAACCCCATAGAAGGTACTTAAAATAATTATTCTCATTTGGAGAGACAAGCTTGAAATAACAATTCAGACTTGCAGAATGGCATTAGCTATAATGCAAATGCTCGCTGACCCTGGGACTAAAGAAGCACGTATTGCTGCTGTCCCAGCAGAATGGTGACATAAGGTCTGGACCCCAAAATCCCAATACGCTGAGCTCAGTGGACCTCAAAATCCCAACACGTTGAGCCCAAAGGCAGCAGGTGGGATGCTCTCCACGCAGAGCCGTGGCACTGCTGCTGGGCACTGCGACCAAGGTTGGATATTCACGTTGTCCCCACCTCCGTGGGATGGTAAGGCACAACCTGAGCCCTATCCTCAGAGCTCTTCTGTCCCGGAGTCCCGCAGAGCAGGCTGATGAGTGCCCCAGGGGTCTCTTTTCTGCTCACCCACCAATCCCCCCTCCTGGTGTTTTCTGCGGAACAATTATTCAACAGAAACATGGGAAAAGCAAACACACTTCTGGCTTGAATTTCAATAGACAGAGGAATCTCTATTACCAGAAACAATGCAGCATTGAGAATAGGGACCCAGTGAAACCATTCTCTCTGCTGCTGATTTATCTTCTTTGCACACATGCAAATGGAACGCCCATGCTCAGCCTGCTTTGCAGCACAGGGTGCAGGCAGGATGGGAAGGAGGTCACACTCACTATTCCAAATTGGTTTATGTATCTTGCTAAATCAGATTACAGGCGCCAGACAAGAGATTTAAAATAAATTGAATATCAAAAATTTAAATACATCTCATGAAACTTCCAGCTCCTACATGAGCACAGCTTTCAAAATAATGAAGGGATGTTAAATATGCATCTTGGGATATTTCTGCCAGCTATAACCTTTAACAGCCCTCCGCACCGTGCTGAGAAACTGAACTCATGCATATTCTCTGTGCACGTCCCTGCTATCCTAAGTGCCACGAGTGTCGCTGATTCATGTTCAGCCAAGTGCCCCTTTCTCCATGCCTGGGAAGCTGCCCAGTGAGACCCATCAAACGCTGTGTTCTTCCAAGCTTTCTGAAAGAGGAAACCCCCAAAACAATGATTACGTCCAAGAGAATCCCAAGGGCTGCCCGCCAGCCTTTGAGCTTGCAGCATAAAAGCTCTGGGACTATTTCTGGGGTTTTACAGCTCATCTTTTTTATGCTTAATAAAACTGGGGGAGGTATTTTGAAAAATATGTTAAAAAAATACACCTGGGAGCGAGCTTAGGGGAAGGCTTTGCTATGTTTATTGTGATTAAATAGTAAAAAGGCAGATGATACACAAAAAGAATATTCGCTATCACTTCAAGAAGTCTCTCAGCACCTTCACGGCAAGATGTCAACAACTCTCGTGCTGAAGAAGAAATGGGGAAAATCATTCAAGGAAAGGCCTTTCTTGAGACACAGCAGCTCTCACTGAGACCCCACAGAGCCCACTGCAGGGGCAGAAGACCAGCACAACATCATTCTAAATAGTGGAAGAAAATCAAAGCTGGGCTGACTGTCACATCAAAAAGTCAAAAGACGACAAAAATGAGGTTTTGCTTGTAACCAATGGAAGAAACAGGGACATCCAGAGGACCACACATCCTGCCCACTGACTGCCCCTACAAAGCGTTTATTCCTCTCTTCTGGCCATAGGAAAAGCCAGTTAGAGTATTTCATCTGAAGATATCTGCATTGAGGAAAGAAAAACACGGTGAGCTGACTCACACTCCTATGCTTCAGCTGTGCTGCGGTATTTGACAGCACTGCCCAACATTTTCATCTGAAGACTATCACCAAGCAGAATTAATGATGTCCCTACAGCTCTGGGGAGTTCTTTTATCAATAATTCACATGGAGCTGTGCCATTTAATGGAGGTGTTTCTAATATGTTCCACCACGATTATTCTCAGCATGAAATAACACGGGACAGAGTTTAGAATTAAGTATTGTTGGTAGCCAGCACCAGGGCATCTATTGAGATAGTGAATGAGGACTGATGAGTAAATTCATTATAAGACCTGACTGCTTGGTTACAGGACTTAACCAACATTTTAAATGTGCTAAAAGTAAAGCTGGGAATGATGCAGCCAGAACCAAGATGGCACAGTGTCGAAGTCTGTGTTGGAGGAGAGCGACCCGAGGGCATCAGAGGGATGGTGGAAACCAAAGCACTGTGAGCTGCCAGCACACAGTTCAGCAAAGAGTAAGATGGAGATCAAAGGGAAAGAACATTAAGTATTTTCTCTGGCATTAGAACAATTACACTGTCACTGGCTCATAAATCTACTCCTAAGTCCTGGGCTTGCAAAGGCTGTTGACCCATTGGAAGGAGACCAGAAAACCGCAGCAAAAAATAACTAAAAGTCAGAAAATCTTTACATAAGAAGTTCAGAATGGTCAGTGTTTCTCTGGTTGATGCAACCTTCGAAGGATCACATTGGTTTGAGACAGTGGGAACCCCCTGGAGGAGGAAGAACAGGTCAGGTTGGTTCTCTCTGTAGGCAGACTTCAAACTCGCTGGGGCATCATGCTGAAAGCACATGGTGCAATCACTTTGCTTCCATCTCAGCATAATCCCCAAAGGTGTTCTGAACAAGAGAAAGACAGTCTTGCAATCAGAGAAGAAAGAAAAATAGCTGGACTAAAACCTAAACCTTCTCAAGCGTGAGTGAACCGTACAACAGATGTACCTGTGACATACTCCTAAGCTCTAGATCACCATTTGAAAAGGAACAATTTCAAGGAAAGAAAACCACAATTATTTCATTTTTCTTCCTTGAAAAATCTTCATTTTTACTCTAATGCTTTGATCTGGACATCTACCTGTGCAGCCTGCTGCAGGGAGCCTGCTTTGCAGGATGGTTGGACTTGGTCTCTAGAGCTCCCTTCCAACCCCTACAATTCTGTGATTCTGTGATCTTCCCGGTAAAGAGAATCTACCTGCAGGAAGATTCGGGTCTCTGCCTTCAAATTCCTGAAAATTCTAACAGCAAATACACAGTCTGAGTCAAATCTCTGGGATGTTAACAGGGACACTTAGATGTGGCAACCTAATGTCCAGCCCATAGCTGGGTAAAAGATGCCATAGCAGTCCAAGAAAAGAGTCTCTGTAATTAGCCATTAAGCCCAACGACTGCTGTTCACTAAAGCCCATGAAAGACTATTTCTAATGATATTGACATTATTCTGCCCGCATTTCAGCCTGCATGTTTTCTATTAAGATTATTTATGCGTTCCTTAAAGAAAGGCCTCACAGCCCCTATTTGCCATTCCATGACGGCTGCATTAACTTTATCTAATGGGACGTTTTAGCTATTAAACATGGAACAATTCCAGTTTAAGCATACTTCAGAAAGTTAGACATTAATTACAGCAACAATCTTAGGAGAATTAGAGACAACTAATTAATGGGCTGCCTCATTGTTTGTCAGAAGTGATTTCTTCTGATAGGAAATGGAGCTTAAGACCAACTTTACAAATGCAAAATAATCATGCATCAGAAAACACATCCTTCCAGAAAATTTGGCAATAATTTCCGCTGGGAATAAAAGCTACTCAGAAAGGCACCTCCAAGCTGTGCTGTGTTCTGATCCCTGTATCTAATTCCACTTCTCACTTCTCATTAAACTTTCCCACAGCAGGGCTTTTTGTTGGTTGGTTGTTATTGTTGTATGGTAGGTTGTTGTGATGTTATATTTTGGACCCCAGACTATGCTATTTTGAAATTCTGTTAAGTTTGGAATTCGGAGGGTTTTGATGGGAAATATATACACATCTATTGGGGAGAAAGAAAGAAAAAAGAAGAAAGACAATGAAAGAAATGCATCTTTAAAACAATGGTGGTTTGGAAGATCAAAGATGGCCTGAGCAATGCTCCTATAGTTCCTACAGTTCTGACCTCAGACCATAAGGGAGGTGTAAGGCTCAAGAAGAAACAGCCACAGCGAGCAGATTCTTCCCTTCTGCTCAGATCCAACAGAGCATTATCCCTACATTGCCATAAATATCCCTTCCACCCTTCCCTCATCCTTCGATTTATCAACTCCCAGTCCTATGTGACAGTGAGTATGACACATAGCTCAGATCCAGAGCCCATATATCAGTAAGCATCAAGCCAAAGAATTCAGGAAGGGCTTTCTGGAGTAATTTGAAGGTTAGAAAACAAGGCTTTTAGCACAAGATGAAAAGGCTCTGTTTGTGGTTTTCATCTGGTGGCTCCTGAAGACAGAGGAGAACTACTGGGCTGCCATTGCAATTCTCTTCTGTCCAGCCAGGAGATTGCTGCCTGGCACAGGCAGACAGACAGACAGCTGTTTTACAGATCTGAGCAGCCATAGAGCACTGGGTTGCACAGAGATTATTCTAATCCTTTCATTAGCTTAAATCCTGCTTTTCTCCAGCATAGCTGATACTGTTATCAGGAGAAAGGAGTCAGTGGTGCAGGAGCACTCTCATCCCTTTGTGCCAAGGAGATGGAGCTGGGAATAATCCCCTTTGTCGAATGTGGATGAATGGTGCACGATTGGCACCGTTGGCCTTTCTGTTAATCACACCAGAGCGGATGGAGATGCTCCGTGCACACACAGCAGCTTTGGAAAGGAGGAGCAAAAGTCTCGGAAGACATTTCTTAATTAGGAAGGCTTCATTTCTACAGATTAACATTTTTATTATACTCATTAATCATCCCTTCCCATGTCCTACCAGCACATAGCTATGCGGGAGCATGGAGCATCGCCCTCCATTGCAGGGTGCAGGCAGCTCCCACTCATCCCTTGGAGTCCTCCAGGAGATGCCAGCTCCCACCTGAGCTGAGAGCTCTTCCTGTCACCTCAGTGCTGCTGTCTGGCAGCCTGAGATCACCCATTGGCCCAGTGGAATGATAGGCACTGAAGCCCAGGGAATCTGTCCCATGTCTTAGGAGGGGCGGCTGAGGGAACTTGGATGGTTCAGGCTGGAGAAGAGCAGGCTCAAAGGAAATCTTTTTGCTCTCTCCATCTCCCTGAAGGGAGGCTGTAGTGAGGTGGGGGGTCTGCCTCTGCTCCCATGTAACAGCGATAGGAGAAGAGGTAATGGTTTTTAGTTGCACCAGGGGAGGTTCAGGTTGGATACTAGGAAAAATTTCTTCTCCAAAAGAACAGTGATGCATTGGAATAGGTTGTCCTGGGAGTGGTGTGGTCACCATTCCTGGGGGTGTTTCAGAACCATGGAGATGTGGCACTGAGGGACATGGGCAGTGGGCATGCTGAGGGGTGGACTGGGGTTGGACTTGGTTGATCTTAAATATATTTCCCAGTCTTAATGATCCTATTCTATGATTCCATGCTGAGGATCAACCCCACAGATTCCTGTCCTACCTACTCCACAGGGTAGGTCTCTATGGGGGTGAGGAACTTGAGCACAGAGTGGGCTCAGCGAAAACAAAGATAACTGGCTGGCAATCAGCCATAGGTCGTATGGAATGGGGATTACTCCATATGTTGACAGTCCTGACAACATAAACAAGGGTTGAAATGCCCTCTTGTTGGCTCAGACAGATTCTGAGGTATAAGAATATGCTAAAAAATTACTCCTGGCCCAATGTCTCCAACCCCTGTACCCAATCCCAATGGTTAAGCTCTGTCACAGTGAGTCAGGGTTACTGCATGCCCCTGTGCTTCTCCTGACCCAAATGGCTGCTCCTTGGCAGTGACCCTATATCCAGAACCCAGCGTGAGCACGAAGCATTCAAATACAAGCAAATTATTGCCCTATTGTATTTTTCCTGCTAAATCAGAACTGTCCTATCAGAAAGGCAGAATAGTGGCTTTTGCACAGCCACCAACATGAAAGACAACACATCAGCTTCTCACATCCTTACACAGTGACCTGATGCAGAGAAGGGAGGGGATCCACAGTGCACTGCAGCTCACCATCCCCAAAAGCCACACATGGCCAAAGGAAGGGAGCACCTGGGCATGCAATAGAGATTGCATTCTGAGAGGCTGAAGCAGAGTAGGGGGACCTGGAAGCACGGAGCTAAAGACAGCCAGGAGTCAGGATTTGTTAGAGTGATGCTTCCTCTGGGCACGGAAGGAGAAGATTATGGCAGGATTTACAGTCATGTGCAGTACGGAATCTGCCATCCATCACACTGATGTCTCTAAGAGGGTTCCCATAATTAGAGATCTCATTTTGGAGCTTCATGCCCATCCAGTTTCTGACAGAGCATTTATACGGCCCTCCCTCTCCTCAATTCCAACTGAACACATGATTTTTCTTCATCTATGACTACCAGCAGGACGTGCTTGCTGGAAGCTGTTGGCCAGCAGCCAGAAGTCACACCAGAAGAGGCTGCTTTTCAGTGCTCCACGAGATAAGAGGTTTGTGAATACCTAAGGCCCGTTCAGGAGGATGCATGACACTCCCTTCCCCCAGTGTCTCCCCAGTTCTGCAGAACTGAACTGGATTCAGCCTAGAGACTTCCCAGCAGCAGTCCAGCTTATGGCCCTGGCACTAATCAATAAATGTCTGTTGCACATCCATCATCCCACTGCCATGGACGTCCATCAAAGCCAGCAATGCTGCCAGCAGCTTTTCTCCCATCCCATCCATGGGGCAGTGAGCAGCTGCACCCCTCTAAGCAAGTGTTCTTGGTTGCATTTCTTTCGCCCCAGAGCTATTTGATATCAATCTGCATTGCAGAAGGTTTCTGTCTAATAAGGCATTTAATCATATGATTGAATCGCTTTGTGTCTTTCAGGAATATTACATCATGACCGAGGTGGAGTTCAGAAAGTAGTCAAAGATCCTGAACAAGCCAGGTGGAAAGGCAAACGCTCACTGAAAAATCATTCTGACCACATGCTGTGGTCACATAGGGGTGCTCAGCTGTCACAGTGACTTCCTTGCTCTGTGCCACAAAGCGAGATGCGAAAGTCACCACAGCTGAACTGACTGCATCAGAGTGGCATAACTTCAAAGCAAATGCATTTCTGATCCATCTCACTGTGGATGGCCATCTGCGGCTTAGAAAGAAGCCTACAATTTTCTCTGAGACCCAGCTGCCTCATTACTAGTATTTTTCCCCCCAGAAAAGCCAAGTTCCTGCTCCCAATTGCTCTGTCTTTCATGAATGGGCATGAAGGAAGAGCAGCATGGAGGAAATGAACTCTACCTGGCCTTGGGCATCCCCACTGCAGAGAGATCCCTCCAAGAGCTCATCGGTTTGCTGGAGGTCACTGACAGAGATATCAAGCTCCGCAAAGCACAGGGAGCTATTCTGCTAGATGCACGGAGCTGTGGAATGAGATGCCTGGTTACCTTTTAGGCTTCCAAAAACAAACATTAACCCCATTTCCCCACTAAGTAGACAAGTGAGAACAGCAGATCTTCTCTTCAGATCCGTATTGTAACTCAGGCAATGATGACTTTGGGAGACCAACTGTTCTGCAGAATGAAGTCCCACCACAGAGCTCAGGGCTGGCATAAGTGCTGGCAGGAGATAATCAAATTGTACTCAAGCAGATGCAGTAACGGAGAAGATAAATGGGTGGGAGCTAGGAGGGAAGCAGCAAAAATGAATAGGGACTGCAAGACCCAATAGATTAAACAAGATAAAAAGCAATAAATATGTACATTTCGAGCAAACCATGATTAATGGGAAACAGAGGATGTTGCAAGGAGTAGTTTATCAGAGCTAGAGGGAGGAGCTGAGAGTAACAGAGCTAGTGAGAAGGTACAATGGCCCTGTGTTGTCTGGATGAGTGATCAGAAGATGGATTTTATAAAGGTTCCATCCAGGGGAGTGTAGGAGACTGCTGAGGTGTTCACAGTGTGACCCCCTGGGCTCTAAGCTCATTTTCCTTGGGGAAATGTAGAGATGGGGGGACAAAACGCATGTGCACCAGGAAGAAGTCCTGATGGCCAGGAGAGCTCTAGCTCTGAGACTGCAGGGATCCAAGCTGTTAGCCTGGGCTTATGGCAGGGGGGAGGATGAGGAAGGTCCCACGTGAAGGCTTTGTTTCTACAGTGCTGGCTTCACTAAGATGCTGTGGCCAAGTTGCAGTGCTTGGGTTTCCTCCACCAGTGCTGCTGCACTCTGTTCATGCCCTGTGATGGTACCAACAGCTCGTGGCACGAGCCCTACCTCCTATTCCTGGGTGCACAGCAAGCCTTCTCTGTGTCACTGTAATCTATTTGCAACACTCTACGGCCTTGCAATAATCCCATCTAGGCTGTGCTCTTAATTAAATCAATTTGGCTAAGTAATTAAATTAAAAGAGCCATTTATAGTGAGGCTGGATGTTTCAGGTCTTTGTGCATCCTTTGAGAGCACAAAGCTTCAGTGCCTTCAGGCAGGACCCGACTGTGACAGGGATATCCCTGCAGCTCCTCGGGGCAGGAGGGCTCTTGTTGTGCTCTCTGTACCATGCTCCAGCACAGCAGCCTGCTGGGCACAGCTGGGCACCCTGATCTGGAGCAAGAGAGCCCATCTCTGTTGTGATGACCACCACAAGGACGATGTTTTGGGAAGCAGTTAGTGGAGGAGCTGTCATTTCCCCACCGTACCTTGCCAGATAAAGACGAAAGGAAAGCCTCAGCTTTGTCTCAGTGTGGATTTCAGCTCCTTAATTACAGGCTCTGTGACACCAGGGAAACGTTTCATTTCGGAATGAATAAAAGATTTGATTATTTTCTTTTTTTTTTTACCTGAAGCACTTCAGGGATTTGCTTGTTTTTTAAATAAACACACCAGCACTGGCTATGAACAATAACATTTGCTGTCATTAGTGCAATAAAGATAAGACTAGCATTCAGAGGGGCAATTTTCAATTTCCCTACAGGTAGCATTTAAAACCTCTCCATTGGGTCTTCCTCATTCTCCAGGCTGCTCTCCTACCTAGCTCAGGCAATAAAGTGCAGGAATAACATAAAAAAAATAGAAATAACCATGGTTAGATTACTTTATTTTTACAAGAAGCAATCAAAAGGGCTGAGTTCTGACAGAGGGTGGCAAAGCCCATCCCTCAGCCTTCAAGCATCAATTGAAAAAGAGAAGTCCTTGCATTTATGGACTTCTCACACCAGAGACACCAATGCACACCACAGCCAAGGGAGAAATCAGACCTCACCTTGTGGTTCCTAGGGCTGAGTTTTACTACAGACTGATTTGGCTTTGATGGGGAGGGCTTAGCAGGAGTACAGAACGTTTTTTCCACACAAAATGGGGACCGAAGTGAGCCAGCATACTTGAGAATTGAAAAATCTTTGTGACAGCTCATCTCCAGCAAGAACGGAGAGATTAGTGCTGGCTTCATCCTTTGGGATTATCCCTGCTTGTGTTTTTTTAAATTTACTCACTGTTACAGATAGGTGCTTTGAACATCTACATAAATAAGTGATTCAATTGCATAAATTCTCCATCAGATTTAATTCTCACATATTAAAGAATTACCTTGTAATGCCATTTGTGCCTGCATCTCATTAAATCTGCAGATTTCTTTTCTCTCAGTTTTACGTTTAAGATGCACATTAGCAACACAAAGCAATGAATTAAGCACTAATGAGAAGGAAAACCTAGTGGAAACCAAGTTCCCAACTCACTGTTTGGTACACACACGTGGGGTGGACCTTTGGCTGTGCTCTCCTCCATGGCAAAGGCACAACTCAGCAATCTCCCTCTGTTCTTTGCCTGCACTGACCACTGACATGTCCATCCCCTCCTTCCTGCTCTGCATCACCTGATGGTTTCTCACTGTCTCACAGATTAGACAAAACACACTTTTCTCAATGTTGTATCAAAAACAGAATTGCCTTGATCTTAGGATTCATTAAGTAATTTAATTCATTAAGTTTACAAAGCTGGTCCATGTGGCAGAGGCTCGTGGCAGCACAAATACAGCTGGAAGACATATGTTTTTTTTTTAAGGTTGGTTGGCAATTGTTCACATTTGAATAAAGTCGTGTTCCTGTGGGAATCCCAAGTTGAAAGGGACTCATGATGACCCATGAGCCTAACTGCTGGCCCCACACAACACCAGCCAAGTCCCACGTCCTGCCCACTGTGCTGGGGAGCTGTGCCAGTGCTTGACCACCCTCTGGTGCAGAACCTTTTTCTAATATCCAAGCTAAATGATAGAATTTGGCGTGATTCACAGATGTAATCACATTCAGATAATGGATATTCGGTCTCCTTTTGTTTGCCAATTTGGTTTCACAGCCCCATGCATTGCTTGCCTCCACCAGCAGGAAGAAAGGACATCTCCTGTTTCCTTTCCTTCAAAGCAAACGTCTCCCATTTCTGCAAATCCCCACCTTCTGGGAAACTTGAGAGAACTGTAAGGACAGGCCACACCATCCAGTCCTGCTGTAAGTTAATCCACAGAAGCAAAAGCAAGAGAGCATTGGAGCAGCTCTAGGGCAGGGAGAGAATACCTGGGTCATCTCCAAAAAAAGAAAAAGTGATTTGTCCCTGGGTAGTGGGACACAGTACAATTTCATAGAATCGTTTGAGTTGGAAGGGACCCTTAAAGGCCATCTGGTTCTACTGCCTTGCAATGATCAGGGACATCCACAGCTCCATCAGTGCTCACAGCCCCATCCCCTGACCTTGAGCGTTTTTGAGGACAGGGCATCCTCACCTCTCAGGGCAAAGTATGCCAGGGCCTCACCACCCTCACTGTAAAAAAAGCTTTTTCCTTATATCCAGTCTAAATCTCCCCTCTTTCAGTTTGAGGTCATTTCCCCTTGTCCTGTCAGTGGGTCCTATGAAGATCATGCTCCCTCTTTCCAGAGGAAAGCCCCCAAACTTGCCTTCTCACTCACTGCCCTCCCATTAAGCATGCTGATTTGTTGGCTTCTCTCCTTTTTGACAGCAGCCAAAGGTCCCATGCTTTAGACAGAGCACTGCAGTGTTTGCTAAGTATAGGTTGTGCTTCCCTGCAAACCATCTGGGATCTTCCCCACAGTTGTTCTTGCTAATCGTTTAGGTTTCCTATTGCAGGCCTAGGTCACTGATAAATCCCTGGGTAAAGCAAGAATTCATGCCTTCAGCAGCACGATTAGCTGGCTTGACACCCAGAGAGACCTCCAGGCACTCATTAAATCTATATTTGCTTTTTACTGAAGGTATTTTACAAGTCTCCAAGTTTCTGAGTTCGCTGCCATGGCTTAAAGAGTTTTCCTTAACCATATTCAGAAATCTGTCTGTGCCTCAGATTTGCTTCTGACTTTGTTTTGCGCTGAGACCAGGAATAGAGTCACTGCTATGCCAGGTATGTCATAAAGCTACAGATACATAATTTTTATGCCCTTATTGAAAAAAATGGATTTGTGTTTTTTTTTTTTTTTTTTTTTGCATTTTGAATTTACCAGTGGAACAATAGCATTCCATTTGGGTCAGAATTAGAGCCCCTGTACTGTCATAAAAATCGAGCTTAATAAGAATAATTTTGTTTGTTATTTGAGCCCTAGAAGATTTATGATGCCCTTAACTATTCACATGGCTGCTTTTAAGTGGTCAGGTGTTTTGGATGCTGTGATAAGTAAGTGCATTGTTGTCAGACAGCCACCATAATTGGGTTTAGAAACAAAGACTTCTGGCTCTTGGAATATTTACCAGCAAGTAGTGACATTTCCAACAGATCAGGCAAAGCTGCTGACTCGAAAAAGCTTATTTTTGTGACTATCAGCAACATGACCTCCCTGGTTTGAAAAGAAAAATAAGTGATTGTTCTGCTTAGAGCTGACAAGAAGGTTTCACATTCTTTCTCATACTCACAGCATAGCTCTAATTCAACTTGGTAACAGAAACTGCACTTAGAGGGTTGTATTTCTGCGCTCCCCATGCATTCAAACTCAGGTCAGGAGAGTTTGGGTTTAGAGAATGTATTGTTATGATTAGCTGCTGAATGCAGAATTACAGTGGCCCAGGCAGCACCAGAATTCCCACTTCTCCTTATTATGAGAAAGGATATATCTGATCCATTATCACATTTTCAAGTGGCATACTTCTTGTGTACGAACACATGCAGTTCTTAGGTATGAATAATCAGTCTTACCTACTTTGTTGAATGCCATTAATGCCTTCAGTGCTGAAAAAGTTGAATTTGTGCTCACCTTCCTGACACTGAGTCCAGAGATTTCCAGAGCCTGAAACAGGAGAGAAGCTAATGAAATGATCACGAGTCTGTATAGCAATTGGATGGATCAATAGAATGGAAAAGGCATTACAGCAAAGGTGTGATAACAAAAGGAATGGCACAATAGGGAGGTGCTATTAAGGAAGGGAAGAAGATTGCTCACCCGTATCAGAAGATTCTAGGCTTGCAGGGGAAAGCTCCACCAAGGAGGGATCTCCAACCAGAGATCCTTCCCCAGTGGCAGTCAGCCCTTCAATGAGGTCTAAGAGAGGTGCAGCCAGGCTCCATCCCTTCCCATCACACAGCTGAATTGCCTCCACCTGTGCTCCCAGGGCTGAGCGGGTCCTTTCCCCAGGTGCTCCATCAGTGCTCCAGGCCATTCAACAGTTACCATACATGTTTTGTTGTCACCATTTCAAGAGTGTATTTCTGAGCTGCCACGTGCCTTCATAATTTCTGGACATGAAATCCTTGGTATTTTGCCTTTCCCTTGCTGACCCTCCATCCTGTACTGCTATCAAAGTTGTGGCAAGCACTGCAGAAATGGTGGTGAAGCCGCATCTGACTTTACACCTCCAGCTCTTTGGGAGTCTAAAATCAGTACTAAAGTTCAGCACAGCTAAAAGACCAGTCTTAGTCGCAGCTCTGTGATGGAAATGACCTGATGTTGGCAAACTGATATTCTAGGAGGTAACCATAGAAACATTCCAAGTGGCTTACATGGGAGATTAAAAGTTGCAAGAAGAAGGAAACATACTCTGGATTGAGTTTTTTCATGCAAGGATATCACCCTGGCAAGGGATTGTTGATTACACATTTTAATTCTTTATGTTTAAGGAATTGCCTCCATGCAACAGCAGCTATTTCCTTGCCAAATGGTGAGCCCTGAGGCAGAAGAAAACCACGTATACACCCACATGCAAATTTTTCAGTTCTAGCAGCTGCACCATTAAGTGTGCACATAGGCAGTGTCCACTGCACGCTGCACCATGATGCATGGTGCTGGACTTCAAGCGTTGGTGTTGGGCTGCTTTTAAATACAGGAATGGCCCACCATTGGCGTAGGTTGTTAGGAATATTTTTATTTAAAGCTGTTAGCAAGAGGAGGAGAGGAGAGGAAAGGGAGCGTGGGGGAAATGGAGCCAAGATGGAGACACAGTTTGGATACCCAAGGGCTGGAGAGGGTTGCCCAACCCTTTGTAACTCTGAAGACAATCTGTTGCAAAAAGGTAGATGTGCTTGAGGACAGCAGTCTTTCACCACGCTGGTGAGTTGCAGTGTCAGTGTCATGCAGAAGCTACCAGAGCAAGAAATGGACCAACAAAAGGAACAAAGCAGTTCTGGACGCAGCCCCAGTCTGGAGGCACGCAGATGCCATCACCCACATCCTTATGAGCACACAGCAAACCCATCATCTCTGTGAATCCAGGCCTGGTGAAAAGCTCATGTGTCCAGTATACACATTAATGCCAGTCCCTCTGAGTCTGAATAATTCATCCATCATCTTCTTTTTAAGATCCACGGAATCAAACCTATGTTTTCCCACAAAATCTGTGCTGTTTTCCTATGAAAAACCCAAAACCTACCCAAGAATGTTGTCACTTTTCAACCACTTTGCACAGGTACAAAGTCTGGGGCTCCCATGGGCACATCACCATGACACCTACCTGCAGTTCTCTCTGTTGAACAGCACTCAAAAAAAAAACAACAAAGCCATCAGAATCCATATTCTTTAGGAGTGTAGCCCAGCGCTCACTGCATTTGTTCCAATAATAACTAATGAATCGTTAGGTGTGAATTGGAGGAGAAATCAACATTTAATTTGTTTCACAATACTCCTGTAAGATTCCGCGTGTAGATTAATTATATAGAAGACCAAGAGTGATTTGTGTAAACTTAGTGTTATCTTGCTACCCTAACCTGCTTGTGCCATCCAGTGGTGCCAACATGAGGAGACCAGGAGCGCAGGTGGAGCCCACGCGGAACAGCACAGCACTGGAGCACAAAGTGCTGTGCACATAGATCTCGTTACAAAGCAGTTTTTCAAGGCCTGACCACTGCTGTGTGTGATTTTCCCAATTGGAAAATCTTCCACCAAACGTTACATCTTGAACATAAAGAAAATTGTAGAGTGTCCCCAGTTGGACGGGGCCCATGAGGATCATCTAGTCCAACTCCTAGAACACCTCCACGTGCCCTTAGATGCTGCCAAACCTCTCCAGGAATAAATCTCCTCAAGGAATACAAAGGAAGAATGCTTTCCCAGCAAGGTCCCCACAAGCATTTTCCTTGCTTGCTTTTAATTGAGGACGTCTATTTCTTATATGCATCCTTTTGAACCCCAGGAGTGAGGGACCCCCACAGGAACACATTCACAGTGCAGGCTACAAACCTGACTGTCACCAGGGAACAAAATTATCCTAGAAAAAAGAAAAATCATTCTTTTAACACCGCGATAACATCTTGCTAATGGCACAGCACACAGCAAGGCATGGGTGATCGGCATCGCCGTTATTTGTCTTTTCTTTCCCTTGTGTCAAAGAATGAAAGAAATACCAGGTGGAATCAAGCGCCAGACAAATCAGACCCACTTCCCCCTTTGCAACACATGTTATTGCTAATACATTTCTGCTGATGATCTAATTGAGGAGTTCACACTCCTGCCCTTTCTTTGTAGTATCCGGATGGCTTCTGTATAAAATTAATAACTAGAATTAAATCCCTGGTGAGCTTCAGGCAATATCTGATCCTTTTCCCTCCCAAGGACAAAGCTCTGCTCTGTGTGGGTTTAACACAGCTCTGCTAAGCAGAATGGTGTGGAAGAGAGGAATTGTTTTCTACCGCAAAGATTTTCAGAGATTTTGAAATATGGTCCCAATAGAAATGAGAAACCAAACATTTATATATTCTTCATGGATAATTCTAGAGGGGGAAATTACAGCCAGCCAATGAGAGCATTTAATTCTGGCACAATGCGGTGCGATTTTGATTCTTAAATTGTATAATCAATTACAATATATTATATTGTAAACGGTGTTATATTCTCTGCAGCCTAAAAGACAGCAGTTGCAAAATGAGAAGTGAAAACTTTCCATTGCAATGCTTCACAGGAACCAACATCAACGCTGCCCTGGAGGATGGGCGGCCCATGAGAGCAGGAGCACAGCGGTACCTCAGCATCTTCCACAGATGGCTCAGGAGGTGCGTGGGCTGAGGACGAGGCACGGCAGGGTGTGAGAAGCTCTGGCAGCTGGAATGTGGTGGGCCTCATCCAGAAATGGAAGATCCCACCATTGGTTGGTGAACAATTGCATCGCGCATCGCTGGTTTTGTATATAGTTTTATTATTAATGATTATCATTATTATCCCTTCGTTTTCTGTCCTATTAAATCGTCTTGATCTCTGCCCACGAGTTTTGCCTTTTTCCAGTTCTCACCCCGATCACAGTGGGGAGCATCGAGCTCTGTGGTGCCCAGCAGTCCCCAGCCAGCAGCTCCCCAACCAACTTCCCCATCGTTCCTATTGAGCACAGTGCCACACGATGTGCAACATCCACTTGGCCAGTCTGGGTCAGCTGTTCGTTCACTGCAAATTTTCAAACTGGGAAAGAGAAAGTGAACAGTCATTGCAGCTTTTCTTCCCATCCCATTCAATGCATCTATAAATCCTTAATAGGTGCTCATGTATCTCTTTCCCAGTCTGAATGGGTACAGTCTGCTTTATCTAACGTGGAGGCCAATCCAGATCCTTTCTTTTTGCCTTTCTCTGGATCATTTCAGACCCATGCCCACCTGTCTGGCACAGAGTCACACGTGGAGACAAGCAGTGCTGCACAAGCATGGTCGATGTCCTCATCATCACTTCGTCTTAATGACACCCAAGGCTCCTGAGATGTCACTGAACACTGAGCTGGCATTTGCAGAGGGCTCCTCAGAGCTGCTCCAAGATCTCTTTCCTGAGTGATAATAGCCAGCTCAGCACACGCCTTTGTGAATTATTGTATTTCACTTTGCAATTATTGACATTGCATTTCACCTGCCATCCTCTGCCTCAGTCACTAAGGATCCCTCCAAAGCTCCTTGCAGCCAGCTGTCATTTCTCCCTGATGAGGGGGAGATGTCAGAGGCTGACAAACAGAATGACATCCGTTTTTGCTGAGCAGGTTGTCCTGTACCTCACAGCAGAACCAAGGGCCAAAGATGGGGATGGAAGAGATTACTCATCCTAGGCAAAAGAAACCATAAAATGGATAGCTCTAAAGAAATTTCCTAATTAACTTCAAGCAACAAAAGTGTGTATTTATCAATCTTCTGGCTCAGATATTTATTTTTCTCTATGTGGGTCATCTGTCATGTTCTTTAATTGCCTTGTCTCTTGGTTTGTTGTATGCCTTTAAGAATGCTGGCTGGAAAATATTAGATATAAAGAAGAATGCATGTATGAGATCTGCACTATTTAGAGGAACTACAGGCTTTTACTGCTTCCTCTAAATTTTTGTAACATCTAGGAACAAAATGAGTTTCTTAGCATAAAGAGGAAAAGAACACTGAGCATAACTAAACATTCTGTATAATAACCTGGAATATTAAAATGAATCGCTTAATTGAAATGAATAGGATAAGAAAATATAGCAATACAACCCCTGGTATGGAGAAAAATATAAAAAGGCCTGGAAAAGAAAAGAGTCAAAGAAAGTTGTTATGTGCTGATGCCATCTCCTGGGTGCTGACAGAAGGGTGCTATGGAACAGGAGAGGAGAAATGTGTGAATGCAGGAGTGGGGAGGGAGCTCCCCTCCAGCCCAGGGCACAGGGAAACCTTTGGTTGGGAAGAGTCCCAAAAATATATCATTAACCTGCATAATTCTAACTTACACCACCAAATCATGTGATGCTCCCTGTATTAGAATACATACTGATTGTTTAGGAGTCATCAGATGTACCTGATCTGAAAGATGCTTTTAAGGGAAAAGTGAAAGCGTAAGGTCCTAGAGATAAATCTGTTGACATAAAAGTCCATACAAGTAAAAATATTCCTGCTTATTCTATTCTATTCTATTCTATTCTATTCTATTCTATTCTATTCTATTCTATTCTATTCTATTCTATTCTATTCTATTCTATCCCATCCCATCCCATCCCATCCCATCCCATCCCAGTGCTGGCTGTAAGCCAAGCGAACTGACTCATCCATCTCGTTAAGACTTTATCTTTGCCATCTGCCTGGCACCTAAGCAGTCTCAGAGCACTCAGCCTCTTTCCCACTCACACAAATGACTCAGCCCATTTCTCAGCTGCCTTTTAAAGGGCTCCTTGTCAGTCTCCTTTATACGCTCCATTGATGAAGGGACTTCATTAATGAGAAGTGAGCCAAAGTTTCAAAGCTCGCAGTCGCATAACCCCTTTGATCAGGGTTTGGGGTACATACACACAGCCCCTGAGATACCAAGGGGGGGTTTTCTTTCATCTCAAGAACAAGAGATGATTCCACTGCAAGTAACTGCCAGAGCAGTTTTCAGCAGCAATATTTCAAAGCTTTCCCTGCGATACAGAAGAAATCTGTAGATTGCTGATGGGACCATGTGGGCAAACCTGTACGTTTGCTGCAGCATGGCATCATGGAGCAGGGCACAGCTGGTTTCCTCTCTCAGCAAAGCTGTATTCCTGTGGGCACAGATGCTGCAGAGGGCTCTTTTCACCCCAGCTCTCACCTACCAGCTAAGCTCTGTCTGTGTACCACCTGTGAGAGCCCATTTCAAATTGGAATACATTCACTATTCAGTGTTTTTCTTACTCGATCCCATTGTCACTAAATACCCTGCAGTTATTTGACGGTGAGAAATGTGCAGGCAAGAAAACTGTGAAGAATCTTAATGTCTAATTTTCTGTCTGAAGCGTTCCTATGCTTGGACTTTTGGCTTTCATTTCATATTTCCATGCTGAAAGAGCACTGTTTTCATCTTTGAATTCTCCCCCTCCTTGTCCTGTTTGTCTGTAGTGGACTTTGGTTGTAGAGATGGAATCTTTGGTTTGAGAGGTTTGCTTTGATATGCTGGAACAGTGCACTCCTGTGGTCTCCCAGGTAGCATTACCACATAATTCAGTCCACTTTCTGGGCACTTTCTTCATTTTAGCTAGCAAAAGGGGAAGGTTAAATCATCCTTATTGAAGGCCTGAGCTGAGCAAGGTGGGCAAAAATCAGCTTTCACAAATGAAAAGGAAAAAAAAAAAAAAAAGAAGAGAGAAAACAAAATGCCTGCACAAATACGTGGCAGTCTTACAGGGAAGGATCCATGTAGGAAGTGGTAAAGAAGAAAGTCAGGGGCAACAACACAAACCCATCCTGGCTGTAGGTGGGGAACTGCCAATATGCATAATGTGTGGTTCAGGCCTGGAGTTATTTGTTTTACTGTTGTGAATTGGATGTACCAGATACTGGTTCCCCCAGTTCAGAAGTAAGGGAGTGGGTATTCATCTATTATTTCACTGTATTGCTGGGTTGGGAGGGGCTTTGTTTGAGGGTTTGGGGATTTTACAGCCTGCAGTTTATTTTGGTCCACGTGCTCACCCTGAGAATTAGGAATTCTGCTTTCAGTCTCCTCTTTCTCTGCTCTGGGGAAAGGGTTGATAGCAGTTCGCCTCCTTGCTTTAAAGGTATTTCTGCCTGCATTCAAAACAGCCAATTCAAGGAATTTTTCTGCCGTTCCTGGGAGGTTTCCTTGTCCAATTGGAAGCTAGGAAAGCATTTTTCTCTCGCTGGGAGGGGACGATGAGAGCAGACAGCATGGCCCCAAATGCATGTATCCAGATGACTGCAGCTTTTGGCTACTCTGTGCAGATGAATATACATGAGATGAGGAGAATTACCCAAAGCCCATCTGTGGTTAAGTGAATACAGTAATTCTGGGGGACCTTTCATGATAATAAGTAGTGTGCACACAGACATCTTCATTTACAGAGAGCAGAGATGGAGCTCAGTACGAGACCAAGGGTCTGGACCAGAACAACACAACAGACTGGAGTGGAAATGCCCAAATCCTTGAGCTTCTGTTTGCCAACTCAGGTGAGCTGCAGGGACATAAGATAACCCAGAGAACACGAGTTAACACACAAAAAAAAAGCACCAGAAAGACCCAGGCCTGCAAAATGTCCCCATTCAAATGCATTGTGGTCCTCTACACCTGAAAATCCCTTGGCTCTGTGCAGCAGTGCTCAACAGCAACTCAAACATCGCTGTGTTATCAACATCATTCTCATCTTAAGTCCAAAACACTGCCTTTTGAAACAAAGTTTTGGGCTATTATATATATATATATTTAGCCCACTGGGAATACACAGCACAAAGTCCAGAGTTTCACAACAAACACGCAAGGAAATGTGTAATTATTGTCTAGAGAATTACATGATTATATTACAAAATGGAGATTTCCTTGTCATTAGCAAATCTCTCCATAGGCACTTTTTTTACTGGGAAGCTTTGAAACTATTAGCATAATAAGCTGTTTCTCAAACCCTGATTGCTAATTAAAGCCATATATTATTGTCAGCTCCCCTATTGGTATGTGAGTTAGTTTTACCTCATTATAGTGTAATAAATGCTTCTTTTCTCCTCGTCTTTTCTCTTTGTTTCCCTTTTTCTTCCCTTTTCTCACAAAAAAACAAAGTTGCAGAAAACTTGCCACTACATAAAATTGGACTGTTGCTTTCCCTCCCTTACGGAGAGCTGTACAGTTTACTCTGCATATTTTTCATGTCTTTTCCACAAATGAAGGAAGCCCAATAGCTGTATTGGCTGTTCCCAAAGATATCACACAGCTTTGAAGCTAATTAAAAGTTAGTCTCTGTGCAATTGCCGTGGAACAGGGTAAGCACAACTGGAGTGAATAGCAAAATATGCAAAGATCTTTTCTTTGAAACTCAGCCCCAGAAACCACTCCGTGCAAACAGTAAATGAGGAAGTTAGTTCAAAAAACAAGGAAATAATGGTTGCTCTCCTCAGCACAGAGGCTATTTAAATATCTTGAGAGCCCCAGAAGGGTTACATGACCCAAAATTACAAAGACAAAAGAAGATCTAAGATGTCAGACTGCAGCTCAAGTGGGACAGGCTGAGAGAGCTGAGCAGAGCAGCAGCTTCCTGCATAGGCGTTGCAGCAGAAAAGATGTCATAGAACCACAGAATGGCCTGGGTTGAAAAGGACCACAATGCTCATCCAGTTCCAACCCCCTGCTATGTGCAGGTCACCAACCAGCAGACCAGGCTGCCCAGAGCCACATCCAGCCTGGCCTTGAATGCCTGCAGGGATGGGGCATCCACAGCCTCCTTGGGCAACCTGTTCCACCCCCTGTGTGAAAAACTTCCTCCTAATATCCAACCTAAACCTCCCCTGTCACTGGAAGCAATCATGAGATACTAAGAGGAAAGACGCCAGCAGACCATGAAGTGATGGACAGCAAAGTAAATGCACACTGGGCAGACTGGAAGTACTGTCCCTGCCATACAATGAAAGGTGTGTGCTTTTCACACACATCTATGCCAGAAGATGCCTGATACACACAGGACAACAACAACCTTGAGATTCCTGGAAGGAGAATCTATAGATAAGCACATTATATTGGGGTACAAATTTAACACGAAGGTAAATCCTTGCATGGGTCTTTGCCTCATCCTCTGCTCACCTGTCCTGTGAGTTACAACAGGGTGATAAACATATTTAAGAGTAGAGAATTGGCCTCTCTGTTCCTAATAGCAACATAAGAGTCATGTATTGGATGCTCTGGGGCTCACTTAGTGGTGTTTGTGGTGTTCCCCTACATCTGCTCACTAAGCAAAGGGAGTTTCTTCAGGCTGTCTTAGGAGTGCCGAGAGAAATTGCCTCTGCACTGCTGTTAGCACAGTGGTATGGCCCAACTGGCTCCATTCTTGAGAAGTCCCATTGTCTTTGTTGTAGACTTGATCCTCAGAGGTCATTGCTACTTGGGACTTATTAGGATTATTTTCTGAAACACAGTGAGAATCACAGAATCACAGAATTGCCAGGGTTGGAAGGGACCTCAAGGATCATGAATCTCCAACCCCCCTGCCACATGCAGGGCCACCAACCTCCCCATTTAATACCAGAACAGGCTGCCCAGGGCCCCATCCAACCTGGCCTTGAACACCTCCAGGGATGGACGGGGCATCCACAGCCTCTCTGGGCAGCTGTTCCAGCACCTCACCACTCTCTCTGTAAAGAATTTCCCCCTGACGTCCAACCTAAATCTCCCTTCCCTCAACTTGAATTCCATAGGGACATCCCTGAACCTTATTTGTATGAGTTCTTCCAGTGGTGGCTTTAAGTGGAGAGAGGTGAAGGTCAGAAGAACCTTTAGGGCCATGCAAGAAAAAGAAAGTCCTTCTCTTGTACCACACCTGTTATCATCAGGTCCCCAAAGATGAGCAGATGGAAAAATGGTACCACTTTGAGAAAATGACACAATTTACCTCCAGAACGTCCCCCACTCATTGAAATTCATAATCTCAGAAATGCAGATTTTGGTGCGGTTTGAATGCAGACCTTTTATGTTCCTGTGGTATTCCATTAAATAAATTTAGCCTGTACAGCAAAATGAAAACCTTGTTAGGATCCCTTCTCAAAATAGCAAACTGGAAGCCCCCTCCCAGGTGGTGGTGCTTTTTGCAGGGAGGAGAGGCACTTCTTATGAATTATAAATCCAGTACAAAATACACCCCTGACAAAATGAAACTTGCATCAGATTTTAACTCATTTTGAAATCCCAGGTAAATGTCAGTTTGAAAATAAAACACTGCCACGCATTACATTACATGTAAGTGGGAACAGCAATGCTTCCTGAGGGGACGAGGAGGTTTATGCATAGAGGAGAGAATGGAAATTAATTGAAATGGTTCCCAACCTGGGGGCCTTCTCAGAAAGACTCCATCAGCAAAGCAAAAGAGAAGAGACTCTTTGAAGTAATCCCTAAAGATTAAGTGCTCAGGAGAAAGAGTATAGATGCTGTATGAAAAATAATTTGGCCTGAGCAAGGGAAATTCCACAGGACAGGGTTGGACAGCAATGGAAACTTAGCTGCTGGCCAGAGCCAACCCATCAGACCAGTGCCAACCCTTTGACCAGTGTCTGGTAACACACCTGGTGTGCTGAGCCTCAGGTCCTGTCCAAACATTTAAAAACCTGAATACTGTGAGTGACTTTTGTCCTGACGAGAGGCTACCAGCCACCTGCTGCTTACACCCAGCTGCTGCCACTGAGTGGCCAGACCTCCCAACCAAGTGTGTTTTTCCTATTCCTGGAACTCATTTTCCTTCATGGAAAGCAGCACAGTTTACACAGAAAGGAACATCCCAACCCAAATAATTTGATAACCTCCCCTTGGTCACTGGGCATGAATTCCCCATGGCAGAGCCAGCATCAGAGCAGAGATCTTTCCCATTCTGAGCTTAAATACTCATCCCATTCACAGCAGTGTTTCTTAGGCATTAGCACAACTTTATATGAAAAATTCGCTGCTTGATTGAAACTCCAGTGCTCAAATGGACTTCAGGCCATGAATCCCATTCCTCTTTCTGCTCAGAACATGAGGTGGTTCAGGACAAACCTCCATCCAGGGTCCAACCATGGCCTTTCCCACCAAGGACACTCTCTCCCATCCCCAGCTAGAGATACCAGTTTCCCTTGCAGGGGAGAAATGCCAGCAGTGCTGTGTGTTTTTATTTAAATTCCTCACCTCACCAAATTAAATTAATTAGAAAGCATTAAATGTAGTTATAAATCTTTAAGTAATTTTTACCTCAATAATAATGAATTGATTAATGGCTGTGCTCAGAATTATAATAATAATTACTAAAATTTATACCGTCCAGTTATTACTAATACTTATTAAATGCCTGCTAATAGGTGGAACAGTACCACTGAGCCTTCCCTCTGGGCAGTCAGGAAAGTGTTATGAAAGCTGTTGGGAATCATGGGACTGACTGTGGAGGTGTTCATCACTCCACACCTCTCCTGACCTTGATGCTGGAGGGAAATGCACTTAGAGGGCCAATATATCTCTGGCATATGGGATCAAATATCCTGTTACTTAGTCATTAGAAAGATACTTTTCCAGAGCATTACACTTGTGGTCAGTGAGTCTATGTTGTGGTCAATGGCTCTACATCCAGGTAGAGTCCAGTCGTGTGTAGGGGGCTGTACTGGGACCAGTGTTCAATATCTTTATCAATGACAGACAATGGGATTGAGTGCACCCGCAGCAAGGGTAGATCTAGATGACACCGAGTGGTGCAGTTGACACAGTAGAAGGAAGGGATAGAATGACATGGACAGGCTTGAAAAGTGAGGACCTAATGAGGCTTAGCAAGGCCGAGTGAACGAGGTGTTGCATTTGGGTCAGGGCGCACACACAGTTCCTCAAGGCTGATCTGCTCTGGGACAGACCATAGGGTGACTTTGTCCTCATGTACACTGCAGTTGGTGCACCTTTTTGGGATGCTTGTTAAACAGAGGAGCCTTAAAGCTGACAGGTTTTTGAAGGGAAGTGTTCCCAGGCTGCCTTCTAAAGCCATCCTTCTGCAGAACCTCAATGAGGAGAGGAGAGGAGAGGAGAGGAGAGGAGAGGAGAGGAGAGGAGAGGAGAGGAGAGGAGAGGAGAGGAGAGGAGAGGAGAGGAGAGGAGAGGAGAGGAGAGGAGAGGAGAGGAGAGGAGAGGAGAGGAGAGGAGAGGAGAGGAGAGGAGAGGAGAGGAGAGGAGAGGAGAGGAGAGGAGAGGAGAGGAGAGGAGAGGAGAGGAGAGGAGAGGAGAGGAGAGGAGAGGAGAGGAGAGGAGAGGAGAGAGAGAGAAGAGAAGAGAAGAGAAGAGAAGAGAAGAGAAGAGAAGAGAAGAGAAGAGAAGAGAAGAGAAGAGAAGAGAAGAGAAGAGAAGAGAAGAGAAGAGAAGAGAAGAGAAGAGAAGAGAAGAGAAGAGAAGAGAAGAGAAGAGAAGAGAAGAGAAGAGCTCATCTGAGGTCATGTTGCCAAGACTTGCACAGGTTTTGTGAGCAGACAATGATTGTGAGCATTCATATTGATCTCCCAAGGCAACCCCATTCATTTTGGGCTCCAAAAGACAGTTAATCTTAGTTAAGAATAAATACACTCAATTATTGGAAAGGAAAAAACAGCAGTGTATTTATTGTGAGGAAATCGAAAGTAATTACTCTGGAGAAAGTTATGTTGGAGTCTGAAAGTGCAATACATTAACTGTCATAATTTTTAAAGCAGTTGGCAAAGACCATTCCAGCACATCCCTCCCCATGGCCCAGGAAAGACTGAAGGAGCAGGCTCATGTTCTAGCATTCACTGAAGGTGAGGCTTTCAGGACCTTCTGCAACCAACACAAGCAATGCTTCCCCAAAATACATCATGGCTTACAGCTATTTTGTTGCCTCATGGTGGAGTCCAGATTTGTTTGTAATAGAGACTGTGAAAAGGCTGTACAGGGAGCTGAGAACTTCCCAATGACAGCCCCAAATGCACAGCATTTCATTGCAGGCTGCTACCAACCTCAAGGCATCAGAGTCCTGGAAGGTCCCACTCTGCTCCAGGACAGATTCCCTGGCTAATTCCCACTTCTATCTTGAGACCACGTAGCTATCATAAAATCTCTTGATCCAACCCCCCTGCAATGAACAGTGAACACCCACAGCTCCATCAGGTGCTCAGAAACCCTCCAGCCTAACCTTGGTTGTCTGCAGGGATGATCCATCTACCATCTCTCTGGGCAAATCCTCTGCACAGATTCATAAAAATTTCAGCATAATTTCTCTTATCAGCTGTTTCATGCAAGTCACTCATAAATGAATGTATTCTCCTTTCTCTTCAGGCCACACAATAACACTCGTAAGCTGAAGCTTTTCAGTGCATCCATCAATCACTCCATTTAACATTTACAAACCAGGATTTCACATTTTGATCTCCTCTAGATTTTCTCCATTTTCTTTTTCAAAATTGAGCTTACAAATAATTGCCTTCAGTCCTCACCCCCTGTGTCACACTCAGCACATAGCATCTGTAGCAAAAGAAATCCCACAGACAAAAAGACCATGAGGACCACATTCCACTCTTATTGTTCCTCGAGTCCCAGCTCACCTGCAGGTGGATCCCTCCAGGGATCTCTGCAGTCCTTTGGGGTCTCCCAACCAACGTCACCCCTCCATGAACCTACTGGGTTCATGGGAGCAGGGAAAATGCTTCACCACCACTCTTCAACACTGTGGAGATGCTCATGCTCTTGGAGAGCTCTACAGCCCACCAAGCCTATGGATTTAGCACCATCTGCAGCAGTTTGCTATACTGAAGGATAGAAATCCCTCTCTATCTGTGATTCCAGCTAGTAATCTTGGTTGGCCTCACTGGTGTTCCTCCTGCAGGACAGTATCATGCAGTATCAAGTGAGTATTGAATATATCAATATCTTCTGTCACCATGGTGTTATTTGTCCCATCAAAAAGAAAAAACGTTAATCACGACCAAATTCTGTAAACCAGAGCCAACTATCAATTATTGCCAGTCCTCCTGTAACTCTGCATTGCTCAGCTCCACTGCTGCTTGTGGTTTTTCTTACAGCTGGAGATGCCTGCATCATTCATTTAGGCTTTCTCACAGCTCTCTGGAGCTTCCCCCTTTCTTTGTGTTTACTGGAAATCTCCATTAGCATTTCAGAGAATGCCTTGGCCCAACCTTCTTAAAGCCTTTGATGCAATTACCTGGATGCACTGGTTTTAAAATAACTGCATTTGGCTATCGCTGTTAAACAACACCTTGAATCACTGCTGGGATAGAAAACAATCCCTACAGCTGTGACTGATGGACAGCAGGAGATGCACAGCAGGAAGAGCAATAGAGGCAGTTGGTGGCCCTGCATGTGGCAGGGGGGTTGGAGATTCATGATCCTTGAGATCCCTTCCAACCCTGGCAATTCTGTGATTCTGTGATTCTGTATCACACTCGAGCAAGAGAAACAGAAAACTATGAACAAGGTGGGATGGGAGGTCTCTCAACCTGATGCTTGCAGCAGGGCGAACACTGAAATCAGATTAGGATAGCCTGAGTTTTGTCATTCCTGCACCTAACAATACAGCTTTGATGGCTCCAGTGTGCTGAAATGTTAGTTCTGCACGCAGTAATCACTTAATGAGGTGGAAGTCCCTGTCGTGAAGGTAGGAATGGTCTTTCCATGGAGCAGGAATAACTGGAACAGCAGCTATGATCAGGCGTTTAGGAGCAGTACAAATGCAGGGTGAAATGATGAATGAGCGAGCTGCCATGCTTCCATTGCAGAGACACATCCATAGAGCATGACAGATAGCATCTCTGTGCGACTCTGTGTCACTGGTGAGAGTTAGTTACAGAAACACGTGCCTGGGAAATGCAACACCTGCATAAGGCTTCAGAGAATAAAAGTGCATATGAAGGCTGTAATAGCAATTTTCTTCAGATTAGAATTTAAAGCTGTATTCTCCCCCTGGTTAGGCAACACGATTGTCTCAGTTGTCACGCATAGATAAACACATCTGGCTGTGGCTGGTGTGAGCTGTGCACTTACATCACATTGCTGCAGGAGTTGGCCACGTCCTTGGAAGCAACAAAGTGCTGCTATGAAAACACACGGTGCCAGTGTTCTCCTTTGTCATGAGAACTGAATTAAAACCCAGTGCCAGCTCAGCATTTCTCTGCTACCTGAATGATGCCTTTGGAAAAGCTCAGGCTCTGAGCAAGATTGGCTGGCAGAGGTGATAGAGGCAGAACTTCTCCTTGGATGGACATCATGGAGCTCAACGCATCCACCTCAATTGACTCCAATGCATTTCCTCATACTGAAGCAGCATTTTTGCACGGGTAGCAGAGGCCTGACAGCATTTATTGCATGCTTCCATATAGAATATAGACCATATAGACCGCTAAGATCATCAAATCCAATCATCAGCCCATTGCCACCATGCCCACTAACCCACGTCACTCAGTGCTGTGCATCAGCACTCCATTTTGGAACCCAGGGTATTCTGGAGAAAGCTGTTGTGTTGAAAACACCCCCAGAGCCCCCAGAAAATAACTGGCAGGCTGTACTACAGTGTGTTCTAACAGCGGATTTGGGGTTCAGCATGACCAGATTGTCTTTTAAGAGGTCCACTCTCTTTTCCTTGAGGTAAACACCTGCAGCAGAACAAAGAATTTTTGGAGCATACAATATTCTTCTTATATTTCAGCATACAACAATTAATTACCTCATAAGATGTGATGAAAAATTAACCTTATAAATTAGACATAGCACGGGAAAATATGAACCACGTGGATTGGATTAACTCATTACTGATCTCTACATTTACACATTTTTTTCCTCAACTCTTCTTCCAATCCTGTCCTCTTAAACACATTCTGCTCCGTTTGAGCCCCTGCTTTCAGACCAGCAAGCTGTGTATCACAGAACAGTTTTGACTTCAGTTCTCAGCAGCTGAAGAAGCAAAACTGCTATAGAAACAGCAGCAAAATATGACAGTACCTGGGTGGGTTTTTCTTAAATAGACATGGATGCTGAGAAAGAAAGGTATTGGAGTGTGGCCCTGAAGCCTGGCTGAGAAGCTGTGGTGGGTCAGGAGGAGAACAAAGAGCCCTTTGAACCTTTGTCAGCGTTTCCTCTCTCTGTTGCCCACCATCTAAAATAGCTCTGCAGGTATCAAGCTGATCATACCACTGTGCTGGAGGGAAAAAGAGGGTCAGAAATCCACAGTGCTATATAGGGAGCTGCCCAGAACCATCCAGCAAGCCCTGACCCAGGCCCATCTGGACTTGCCCACTAAATTGTGGCTGCTGATGATCAGCTTTCAGACCCCAGAACCAAAACCCTTCCTTGGGCTGAGAAGCTGGGCAGACCACAGGGTGATGCTTTTGGTCCTTGAGATGTGTCAGTGCTGCCGTCTGCTCCTTGCCCCATCTCATGGATGTGAAACTGAGGGCAGCTGTTCAACTCCTGAATGGATTCGTAAGTGATGAAGTGAAATCCTGTCTGTTTGTCCAAGCACACGACTCCTCCACGTTTTCAGCAAGACAAAATTACTCTTCAGTCTGCCAGCCGAGACTTGATAAATCAGATTAACCTGTCCCAGCAATGATGGATCAGTCTTCCCATTGACGCACAATGCTGCCAAGCAGGACTGAAATGCAGATATCCCAGTAAGGAGCCACTGCTGTGCTCCGGATAAGGAAAGATGTGGTTCTGCTTTGCTCAGAGGCTGAAATGAGCTCGAGGGCATCCCCACCTGGTCTGCTCTGCCTGTCCCCAGTGATGTGATTTCATGCAGTGCTCAAGTCAAGTACCAAAGGACTCTGGGTGTACAGGGATGTTTGTCTGTGAGGTAAGTGCAGAGCTGGGGGTTGGAACCAGGTGATCTTTCAGCTCCCTTCCAACTCATTCCCAGTTCTGACTTTTCATGGTCACAAGCTGAGTTGTGCCAAGGAGAAGAGTTGTGTTACCAAAATGGGGCAAGTTACCAATCTCGTGTTACTCATCATGCAGCTGTGAAGCTGAAGCACACAGCAAGGCAGTGAGCTGCAACTGCTGGGAGATCTGGGGGCTTTATCTCTTCCAAATTGCCTCTATGGGCTTTCAACAAATAAAGCTGGCTCGCTGTGTGTCATTAGGACATGAAAATCAAATGCTCACATTTTGGAAGGGTAAAGGGTAAGTAAGTTATGCTGTGTCCCAAATGTCACCCTGCTCCTTCCCCTGGGCCTGCCCTGTTCTGCAGCTCAGGAACTCTGGTACCAGTGAAAGAAGAGATTAACTTGTTTTCAGATTCCCAATAATAGCTCTCCCGCTAATTAAAGCAAATCAGCAGATTTAATGTACACATCTCAGCAGCAGGTTACCCTTCTAATATTACCAGGCATTAATCAACAGAGAATGAGTTTTAAATAAGTTAGCAGTGAGCAACTGGCGAACCGAAACGGTGTGAGCATCTCCATTAGTAAAGCTGAACCATTTATTCTAAAGAAAAATATGTCTCACACCCATCCTTGTGCTCCTTTCAATACAAAGTGTGCGTGTTGAAGAGCCAGGAAAGCCAGGAGAGTGGATCCATGCCTGCACTTTGGTTCAGATGCAATATCAGCTCCAGCAAAGTCACAACACGTGATGAAGATACAGGCAGCTGTAATTATTCAGCACAAAGTTTCCTCTGGTCCCAAATTTCAGACTCACGGAGTTTTCTATCACAAAACAAGCCAGGGTCCCTGATGAGAACTACCCCGGCACATTCTTTGTTGTAGCTTTTGAAATGACCTCTGGATATTTGGTTCTGGGGAATTTCAAGAAATATTGAAAAGTGATGAATTGAAAAGCACCTGAAACTCCATCAGACTTCTTTTGGATTTTGCATTTAATTGAATTTTATCCTGCATTGTCCCAGAGTGTCACTGAGAGATGATGTGTCTTTTATAGCTTCTGTGAAGTGCTATCTTCCTGGAATAACAGTGAGTGTAAAGAGATGGGCTGGATGTGGACACGTTATTAAGAGCCCTCTGTGCTTTCTGATCTATGTGCATTGCTGTGAGAGGATGGGAGCACTGCTCCCACAGCCCATCCAGCACTGAGCCTACTGCCAGTCACCGAGGTTTAAAATGAGACAGAAATTCCATTCAACACGAAGGCAATACTCTCAGAAACGTGGGATTTTTTGCAACTGCTGTGTGATGGGAATGAATCCACGGTGACATTCTGCTGGGGGACTGTGGCTGGTAGACAGGGGTTAGGGTGAGAGGTGGCAGGAGGCTGCTTTGGCATCACACGTCCTTCTCCCTTTCTTAGGTGAGCAGCAGTGCATCAGGAGCAGAGCAAGTGGTAATGGTTTTCTGCTGTGAGGTTTTGGGGATGGTTTCTGGGGATCCCAGGGAACTACAGGGCAGTGAGCATCACTTCTGTGCATGGGAAGATCGTAGAGCAGATCCTCCTAGAAGCTATGTTAACCCACATGCGAGACAAGAAATGATCCAAGACAGCCAGCACAGCTTCCCTAAGGGCAGATTGTGCCTGATCAGCCTGGTAGCCTTCTATGATGGGGTGATGGCATCGGTGGACAAAGGAAGGACAACTGATGCCATCTACCTGGCCTTGTGCAAGGCCTTTGATGTGGTCCTGCACACCATCCTTATCTCCAAGTTGGAGAGACATGGGTTCAAAGGTTGAACTATCCAGTAGATAAAGAATTGGCTGGAAGGTTGCAGCCAGAGGGTTGTGGTCAGTGTCTCTAAGTCCAGGTGAAGGCCAGCCTTGAGTGGCGCCCACCAGGAGTCCATCTTGAGACCAATACTCTTTAACATCTTTATCAATGACATAGTGGGATCGAGTGCACCCTCAGCAGGTTTGCAGATGACACCAGGCTGAGTGGTGCAGTTGACATGACTGGGGCCTGACTTTGTAGATGGCAACCCCACCCTTGGCAGGGATTTGGAAATAGTTCCAAATCTAGGTGATCCTTGAGATCCCTTCCAACCCAACCCATTCAGTGTTTCTCTGATTCCATAAAAGCTGCGTATTGGCACTGCCTGGCTTTTAGTCCTCCTTACAGTGTAATAGGCAGCAAGCAGGAAAAGAGTTTTCTTCTCCTTACCAATGACCCACCGTGATTTATCAGCCATTCCTGCCACCCTACAGGGTGTGCACACCCCACTTACCCCACATCTGGAGCATCAGGCTGGTGCAGCACAGCAAGGGGTGGCAAAGAGAGTGGGACTGGGATCCCCAGAGCCTGACACTGCTTCCATGCAAAGAGACATCCAGCAGACCCACACTTTGCAGTGATGCAGAGAACAGCCCAGGGCAGGCAGTGTTCATCCTACAGCTCAGCTCATCTCATGTCATCTCAGATGAACCATGTCCTAAACTCCCCTGGTTGCAGTGAGCCCAGCTTGGGACTGTCAGCTCAGACATCTCCAAAGCAACATCTGATTTTGAATCCCACACTGATGGGCATGCAGCTCAATGCCATCCCAGCACAGGGTTGTCCACACTGCCAGGTCAACCACGTCCATCCCTCTGCTGCCAGACATTGCTGCTTTGCGTAGGAACAGATCACAAAACACAGCTTTGGTACCCAACTCCATTCCTCTAAAATTAAAAAGGGTAAATACACAAGTTTGAAACAGATAAATAATAACAATAAATAGAGTGTGGCAGCTTCCAGAATATTCTCTTTGTTCTCAGAGACTGACAGATTTTTTTCCTCTGTTTGAAGCTGCATCACAAAAGATTATCCTTCTGCTGTTGCACCCTATAAACAAACTGTTTTCCTCATTTGTCACATGCTGTTCCTGCACTTCTCTCTGCATTATTCTCTTCTTAGATGATGCCCCATCAGACGATGGGAAGGATGTTCTCACTCACTAATTGATGTCTGTTCCTCCCCCAGAAAGCAGTGGCTGGGGATTTTCCTGGCTGTCTGAACAAGGGAAAGAGTTTCTGCCATCACCACAGGGTCCATTCAGCCCAGACCCGAGCACACAAGAGCTCTTCTGGTCTTAGAATACTTTTAATTGGTTCCTTTTTTTTCTTTTTTCTTTTTTGCAATGGGCTGCACAGCTTCTGAAAGGGTCTTAATTCTTATTAATTTTCCCGATAGCAGACGTGGCCTTTTTTTGATGTGCAAATGTGAAGCAATTTTTTTTTCCCCCCACTCAGCGTAGATAAGGATCTCTGGGAAATGAATCTCATACCAGCATTGGGAAGGAGCTGGGGAGGGAGGAGCAGACAGGGATGGATGGGCTGAGACAGCACCAGGAGAAGTGCCAAGCAGCCAGCAGCCAGGCAGGAGACACTGATGGCTGTTTCAAAATTGAAGAGAGAATATGCCATTCTGCTCGTGATTTTAATTTATTGCAGTTCGTACACCAGCACAGTGGAAAAACTCAGGAGGCTGATGTGCCCAGTGCCCTCCCTGCCCTCCCCCCCTGACCCTTACCACCATACACACACAGCTCCAAAGCAGCCTTTGGAAGGGGCATGTGCTCCCAGCAGCACGTCCTGGAAGCTGGCAGAGTTGGGATGCTCAAGGAAAACTGTCCCATGTATACTAGGGCATAGGCATGGGGAATTACAGAATCATCATGGTTGGGAAAGACCACCAAGATCACCAACCCACTCCCACAATGCCAATGGCCACGTCGCTCAGTGTCACATCTCCAGTGACCCCACCACCCCCAGGGCAGCCTGGGTGCCAATGCCCAACCACTCTGAGAAGAAATTGTTCCATCCAACCTGACCCTCCTGTGGCACAGAGGTGAAGCAGGTCCAAAACTTGAGGCTGATGGCAGATCCCAACTTTGGTCACTTCTCCTAGGAAAGGACTTCCCCTGGGAAGAAAGAAAATGAAGAAAATTCATTTAGAGGCAATGCATCATCATTCCCAGATGCGGATGGAGCGAGTGTTAGTAAAGGAAAGGATGAACATATCAGAGATGTCTGAACACTCACCAGCAATTTATTTCTCTTTATTTTATTGGCTGAACGGATTAATGTGTTGTTGCCAATACATTAAATTAACTGTGAAACATTCTGTATGAAACCATCGTTATTTTTGCCCACATCTTACTGTAACTGCTCATTACCAGCCAGTCTTTATGGGCCACATCAGCTCATTCATTCAGTTCTCACCAGCACCCTCACATCCGTCTCCACTTTTGTTCACTGCAGTGTTCAGCCCTTTGCTTCACAGGTAAAAGCAGTTTCCTTTCCAGAAATATCACCTTGCATTTAGCAAGATTAAAGCACATGCTGCCTGCAGGCCTCATTGCTGAGGAGCTCAGCTCATTCTGCAAACACTGACTTGTCCCCGTGCGCCCATCTGCATCACCTGCAGAATCCATGTGATGATTTAACACATGCTTGGCTCTGGGTCGTTGACAAGGATGAAGGCTGTCACAATACCCTCCAAAGAGCTCGTACCAACTCTGCAGAAGTTTATGAGCTTCTGGGGACATTATATCCCCAGAAAACTACTCCAGTGAGTGAACTTAAAAGTTATCAAAGGGTCGTATGTCAACCCAACCAGAAAGACAAAAAACGCCATGTGGGCAGAGCACACCCAACTTGACTATGAGGGTTATTTCTGTCCAATATGAATGAGATACTCAAAACAGTAGAGAAGCCAGCCCCAGTGAAACTGAGCCCTCGCAGACACGTGTGATCAGAATGTCGCTTCCCATTCATCCTGCACAGCAAAATGATGAATGGAGGGCAATGCAATGGAGCTAACACGGAGAACTCGAGCTTGACCACAATATAGAACCTATGCAGAATATAAAGGAGATGATAAAGAAATGCGAAATGGAGAGAAGTCACGGTTTTGGTTCAGCAGGCTTGCTATAAAATATAGTGCCAATGCCCAGCATCTCCCAAAAGAAATTTCGCCTGATCCCACTGTGGATTCTGCCTCCTCCACCGTGCTGACTGTGGCAAATCCATGGCCATGCAAGCATGGCAGCAGCTTAAAGCAGAAGAAAGCAGAACTCGGGAGGAATTTGCTCTTCCCAGGCCGTGTTGAAGGACTTTTCCTATCCTCCCTCTGGGCCACGGCCAGGATGAAAATGCTGGAAAGGTCCTCCTGGCCAGGCAAATGTGCTTTTGTTCCTTTGGCTGAAGGAGGAGGAAGGAAAGTGCAGCCCAAGGGCAGGCAGAGCTCTTGCTGAACCTGACACTTATTCCTTTACCATGCTGACATGGCAACGTTATCAGTGGGGTTACCATGACAGCTGGCAGGGCAGAAAGCCCATCAGAGCACCTATCAAGTCTGCCTTCCCTCTTAGATGGGCCTGGGGAGGGGATCCTAACATTCTGCATTTTAATGTTATAACCCAGATGCTATGCAGTGCAAATCACCTGCATTTACTTGCTGTGAATGACGAAACACGGGGGCTTGGTTTGCATTTTGGCATCTCCCAGCAGCGGGTTTCCTTCACAACTTTGATGTGATGTGTGTGTGAGTTACTGGGGGTGGATTTCAGCACACAGAGAGGAGGCACAGCCAGCTTTGACCAAATGTCTCTAATCAGGGCTGCTGAGAAAGACAACAGAATCAGCTCAGTTTCTCCTGGTGGCAACTCAGCCTGGGCTATTGCAAGTACAGGGAGCAGAGTGGAAATTTATTTTAAAAGTTATACCCTAGGATAGGGTGGTGACAGCAGCAATTGTTTAGCTATTATCTCCCACCAAAATATGTGGGAGTAGACTCAGACCCAAACTAGCTAAAATGAATCTACATTACTACTGGGCAGATGTTCAGCTCTGCCCACCACGTGCCCAAATTCCACCCCCAGAGTGCCTCATCCCCATTTGGGGCACCAAACAGGGCCATTTCGTGGGCTGACCACCATTTCAAAGCATCCTCAAACAGACTTTGACCTGGTTCAGTAGAGAAAGCACAGCTGATTTGTCCGTTTAAGTATCAAAAACATGAAAACCAACCGTAGAGCTTTGCCAGTTGTTGGCAGTAGGAAGACGACGAGAAGGAAGGGGGTGATCACTCATTTTAAACCTTCCTATACTGTAACTAAAGACACAGCGTTGAAAAATTGAACAGGAAAGCCCTGTTGCTGATTGCTTAATTAGGTGCTGGCATATAATATGCATTAAAGGCTTGTATATTCTAACCAGCGCACAGAAAACTCAATACACCTGAAATATAACCTACCTCTGGGAACAGCATGCCCATGGCACATCTTCTACCACTCCTCATATGTCAGCAGTGGGAACAACCAGGACTAGAGAAGGGAACCAGCAACTGAGAACGTGTGATTACATGGGTTTGACCTGTTGTCTTGGACCTATGTCAGAACAGCAGGAAAATGGGAGGAATGGGTCTACAATGGGTTGGTGTTATGAAATTTTAGCCTTGCAAGCATGATTTGTTGGTATGGGTTAAAAAAAAAAAAAGCATCCAAAATTTTAAAGCTAAGAGGCAAAAGGGCAGAATAACTTTCTAACCCTTATTTCACTCTCTCACCAGTGGAAGGGCTCTACCCGGGGGTTTGGGTTGATTCTTTTTAATTTCACATTCCCCTGCTTTTTGGGTGGCCAAGTCAAGAGGGAATTGATTTTCCAAAAGCGCCGAACCCTTGCCCTTGAACTTTAATCCTCTCTGAGTTATTAAAGCAACCAGAGCACCCAGCGACTTCCAACAACCTTGGCACGAGGCCACAACGAAGGGCTCGATGAATTTTTAAAAGACAAATCTTCTGGCAAAGGAGAGGGTAGAAAAGAAAAATGAGACATATTGCTGGAGCCAGGCCATATTAGAAGACTTTCAGGGCAAAGAAATATGGGGTTGTTTTTTTTTCCTTTTGGTTTTGTTTTGTTTTGTTTCCCCCCACACCCTCCTATTCTGGAAATGTGCTTGCAGAAACTCTGTCCATAGGGGGAATATTTTTTGAGAAATATTTTTTTTTCCTCCACCCCAAAGCAGAGAGACCAAAATGCCACAAGAGAAAATATTTATGCTTCAAAAAACACTGCCACAGTTTCAGAGGTATTTTCAACACAGCTCGATATCAGGGAGCCTTCATTCAGGTCATGCATTTCATACAAATGACTCCAGTCAGGGCAAAAAGAGACCATGTGGGCATGCCAAGAGCCGAGTGGGGAAATCACCATGAGAAATCACCGTGACCTGGAGGTTGTGATGCACACCTCCATCTTCCCCATGTAGGCACCATGCATTCCATTTTCCCTTCTGCTGCTGAAACCCCATCACCCTGCACAGTTTGATGGGCATCTCTCTTCCATCACCATGGGGAGCAATAGATGGTGTGGGCTGGCACCCGAAGGACGGATTGCAAAGAGAGTTCAGAAGACCCAGAAGTTGCCTGCTGGGAAAAAGGAACCCATGGTGGAAAAACCCACACTGCTTCCAACATAGCTCTGGGTTGACTGCAGGGTGAAATGCTGAATCCACCACTCAGGAACCCAAAGGGAGCAACCCGAGTTGAGCTTCTCATGGGAAGGGGTTTCATTCATCAAGAACAGCCATAAAAAACCCTGTGTGATCAATAGCCGTGGTGAGCTGGGGTTTATTCTCATTCACAACACTTAGCCCTTACGTTCCGATGACATGCGTTTGAGTAAGTATGCATCGGAATCCCTCGATTTCTCAAGAGGCAGCCTTGTAAATAGTTCTTCAGGCTAATGGAGCGTTAAAATCCCTGGAAAGACAGCTCTCAGCAGCCATCCTCTGACCCAGAGCAGCTCTTGGGGTGCCACGTGTGTGCCCATGTGCCAGGATGGGGTGGGAAGGAGGAGAGCGGCGTTGTGCCAGCCAAACCCTCCTGTCGTGCAGCAGTAGAGATTGACATGGTTAGTGGGAATGGTGGGGATGGGTCAACTGTTGGACTTGATGAATTTAGTGGTCTTTTCCAACCTTAATGACACTACGATTCTGTGAGCTGCTTGACTCATGGCACCCTTGGGTGAACGTGGCATCAGGGTGCCACCGCTCACGTGCCTCACCCATCCCAGCAGCCAGGTTTCACAAAGGTATTTTTGGTAACACAGATGCAGATCCCATCTCTTAAATCTTTAAAGCTTATCAAAGTTGTGTTTTTTTCCTTTCCCATTTTCAGCCGTGTATATTCTTAACCACCGAGATCTTCTTATGTATAATAAATACAAAAAAGCTTCTCTTCCAAGCTTTGCTGCTAAAGCCAAGATGATTATAAAGCTAAATCCTCAACATATGGCATGGGTACTCTACTTGCAAACTTCTCCCTTGCACCAAAAGGCAAATTAACCCTTGATGGGTGCTCAGGAGCATTGGCTTGCAAGGAAAGGAAGGCAGACATATGAGCAGGGCACACTGGCTGATCCCCTGAGCAAAGCAGTTTCCCAGGTTTAGATTTCTTGCACTCACTGAGGAAGCACCACAGTGGGTAGCATGAATCATAGAACAGCCTGAGTTGGAAGGGACAGACAAAGACCACCAAGTCCAGCTCAAATATTAGGAAAAATATCTCTGGAAGAGTGGTAGAGCATTGGCACAGGCTGCACAGGGAGGCGGTGGGGTGACCAACTCTGCATGTGTTCAAGAAACACGCAGAAGTGGCACTGAGGGATACAACCAGTGGGCACGGTGGGATGGGTTGGACTTGAGGATCTTAGGGGACTTTTCCAACCTTAATGATTCTATCATGTCTTTCAAAGGCTGGAAAGAAATGAGAAGCATGGATGGGCTACCAAGGTTCGTTGATGAATTGCACAGCAGGACGGTGCACCAGCATCATCCCATGGAACAGGATGCAGGCATGAGGAGCTGGGCTCCTCCAAGCCCAGATCAGAGCACCAGGTGCTATCCTAAAGCAGATTGAAGATGCTCTTCATTGGAGCCAGACCTTAAAACCAGTCATCATCAACCACCACATCACGCACAGCTCCGCCACAGATGGGGACACTGAGCAGAAGAACCTCCATCAATGACTTCAATGGAAAGGGGTGAGCAGGGACACAACCAGGCTCCACAGTCACTTAAAGAGGGTCAAAAAGCTGCAAGTGTGAGAGATGTGCTTGCCACAAACAGCAGCTGCAGGAGGAGCCCGGCCAGCCTCAGCCATCCCTGCATCAGGTGGGATAACAGCCCCACTGTGTGGCTCAAAGAGATGGAGCACATCTCACAGAGCACAGGGAGCTGATGGCGAAGAGCTGGGGACCAACACAGAGCCACCTTCAGAGGCAATCCTAAGGGGCAGAGGACTGGGGGATGGCTTTAGTGTAAAAGCTGAGAAATATTTTAGTTCGTTGGGTACGTTTTTGTCTGAATACACAGAGTTTGTTGGGGTTTTACCCATCATTTTTTCCATTTTTTTCTGAAAATTTTCCTATTTCTAATAACAATAAATAAACGGAAGGGGAAATTGCATTCGGTTTTCCTTTCAAACATCTTTCTCATCTGCTGTTTGAACACGAGATACACACAATAGTACTACCCTTGCTCACCTGGTGGGTGAATGGTGTCCAGCTTTGCAATCAGCGATGAGACCACAGCAAAAAGGGCAGAGCAGCATTTTTTTCTTTGAGGCAGAGGAGAAGAGCTCTTCCACAATCTTGTAAATCTTAACTCAGGTCTCTGCTTAAGCAGAGACAAGGGAAAGGCAAAGGAATCCAGGGCAGGCTTCCAGATGCCTTGAGGCAGGAGGTTTCTCTGGATACCTCCTACAAGTTAACAACACAGTGAATCGAGGAGACCAGACGTTGAGGTTGAATGCGCACCATTGCAAATACATCATGGTCCAAAACCCAGAACCTGGTGTAGGAGCAAACTTACAGCACCGAGCAGAATCAGCACCAGGCAGTTTGCATGCTTGATTTGCAAGGAGAAAAACTTCAGCCCAAAGTCAGCCTTCAGGCTTCGCCTATTGCAGTCATTAGCACTGAAACGGATGGTTGCACAGGTTCAAATGTGAATTTTTGATCACATCTCAAAGAGAGGGCACACGTGGCCAGCTGAAGCTCTATCTGTCAGAAGCTCACACAAGGCACCATAAATCAAGCAGTCCTGAAGGCAGTTCAGAGCCAGAGGGCTTCATCTGAATGTATTCCTGGGTCATACAAGGAGGAGGCTCCATACATACACATATTAAATAAATAAATTTTTTAAAAAAAAAGCTTTTGCTTCTATTTCACTAGGCTCCTTTAGCACGCTGTTCACTGTGCACGCTATCAATAATCATCTAGATGAGAGCTACAGACATCACTTTGAACAGCTTTTGTTTCAGGGTCAGTTTTGTCACTTCAGATACATTTCAAATACGGACAAGGAGCTGGATGCATGGATGACCTGAAAGATGCTCTGTCTCTCTATCTCCCTTACTGGCATGGATGAATTCTCGATGCATGGACCACTGTGGTGTGATGGACCACAGCAGAAAGGATGCCAGCTGTGAGCAGTCCTGGTGCTGAACACGTGAGGTGAATAAAATGATGACAGTCAGGATGCAAGCTCCCCTTACGCTGCTGCCTGCATGCATGTGATGTACTCCCTTGTTATTGGTATTCTTGAGTGTCCCAGAGAACAAGGAGCCCTGGAGAAGTGCTGTCTTTGAGAAGATGGAAGAAGTGCTGAGATCTCTGGAAATCAATTCTTTGACTCCAGAAGAAGCTTTCACTGAGATCTTTTACAGGTAATTTGTCACTTGGTATAGAACAGTTCAGTTCGATGACTTCTAAGGAGCTGTTAATATCCCACTGGAAAAATCAGTATGAAACACATTGTGGATGGAAACAGAGGTCAGGCATCCACTTTCTTTAGAAAGAGAGCGTTCCGTCCCAGCAGAGCTACTTCCATGTCTCAGAATAATACCTATTTGAGCTTTATTTCTAATTGCACCACCAGTGTCTGCATCACCTGCTTCTGCTCAGAGCAACGAAATCTCCTCTGACCTCCATTGAGAACCCATGTCCTATAGCAAATGGCCACCAAAATGTTATAGGGGAGCTAACCCACCAGGCATCAAATAAAGCAGCTCCACCTGCAGCACAATCGTGTCCAGTGGAAGACAGCCTGAGTCAGAACACGTGGGCAACAGTCTTTTCTAGTGCAACCATGAGCACGATTTAGCACCTTGTGGTTGCTCTGCAGAAGTTGGCCATATTACTCACGAAATCAGCCTGCTTCCCAAGCAGGAGCGAAGTAACAGAGCAGACAACCTTGCAAAATGGTTTTGGAAGAGGAATGGAAACCTAAACACTATGAAATTACAAGTGCGAGGAGAGGGAGATGGCGCATATCTCTTTGGGTGTCAGGTAGGAACAGCTGAGGCTGAGCTGTAAATCACGGGCAGGCAATCACCAAGCAGGGCTGGGAGAGGAGCACTCCAGTGAGTCATTATGACAAGAGGAGTCCAGAACTAAGCAAAGGTGGAGGAAGGCCATTTGTAAGACAGTATCTAAACTGTCAGCTGGGCCATCTGTGTCGGTAACGCATGGTGTGCAGCCTCAGTGAAGAGCTCCTAGAGGATGGTAGATTAGCTGATCAATGGAAAACGCAGTTCTGCTGCTGTATAAATCATCGGTTCAGCCATACCGTGGTTTCAAACCCCTCATCTCAGACATGTGCTTGGCTACAAGGGGAGGACAAGAGGGTGATGGAGAGCCTGGAATGTATGAGGAAAACTGGAGGACAGGACCCCTCAGCATATAGAAGGGATTGTCTTAGTGGACATGTGAAAGTCAAACTCATCATGAGAACCCTGAGAGGATGAGTAGGGAAAGTGCTTCATTTCTCTCCCTGCAGAGGAGAGAAGGAGCAACAAATTAAACAAGAGAAATACATAATACTGATAGAGAGGGTGACAGAATGGAAGATAGAATTCAGTACAGATAAACGTGAAGTAACACACATGGGAAAAACAAATCCTGATTTTAGATGCACTGCGATGGGCCCTGAAAAAATATCACTCAAGAATAAGAGCTGGAGTCAGTTCAGTTCTCTGCTGTGGTCAGAAAGTAAGAAAACTGGATATCAGGAACAAACAGAACCGAACCCCAACTTTTAAAACATCCCGTTTCACCTGCAAGCGAATCTCAAACCAACTGGAATCACCATGTGGGACTGTGGGGCTCTGTTTTCATCTTGATTCATGTTTCAGTTGTGGGTCCAGCTGGAGCCTGAGTTTACAATCATTGCCAAGGTGAAGCCTTGGGGGGCTCTTCACCACGAGGGCTGACCTGTGTCTCCTTCCCTTCGACTCCTAGCCTTGGCCCAGGCTTATCTATGGGAGCACCTTCCTTCTCATTGCAACTCGGAGCTCCTGTAAGGTTTCTCTGAGATCCTTGGAACAAAGAATCTGATAAACTCTTTTGGAAACACGAGCAGAACCACACCATGCATTTCTCAGCATTTTGATAGATGATCCCTTGCTGACCCTTCAGGTAGTCCTTCCATTCACAAAAGCCTCGTTGACTCTTCCCATAAATCACATCTCACTAACACACACCCTAATTCCCTTCCATACTACGGTTTTACCTCACTTAGGCATCAGTATTAATAAATCTACTCTTCCTGGATCTGCTCAAAAGCATTTTTTTAAGAAATCAAGGTCTCACTGCTTTCTTGCTCCCTACAGTGAGAATATTTTAAGTAGGAGGTTTCACAGTAGACTTAATGCAGTTAATAGTTCAGCTATTTCATCCCTGAATTCCTTAAGAGCTCAGCTGAAAACCACTCGGTGCTGCTGAACTGGCACCGTTTGTTTTGTTGAAGTACTTTATAACCTCACCTACCGAAACATCACTTTGAGACACATTTTCTGACTCATCCCCTATTAAGAAATGTTCCAGGCTGGGGACTCCAGTAAGCTCCTCCACAGAAGGAGAACATTTGCTCAGCTTCTCTGCTACACTCTTATCCTCTTTGCTATGTGCTTTTGCACCTAGGTTATTAGCTGCTCCTTGAGTGCATTTGAGAAAGAAAATACCATTAGCATGCAGTGCCTGAGCTAGCAGTGGGCACTGGTGGATGAGCAACCCTTGAGGCAGCATAGGTGATGCTTTGGAAAGCTGCCTCTCATCCCAGAGACAGCAAACATCAGATTTTCAAGGACAAAATAGGTAGTGCATGGCCAATAGTGACTGTCCATCGACTGCCTTGTGGTGGAGTGGTGAGGGCTGCTCACAGTACTACCCTGGTTCTGGTATCCAGAGCCTCAAGTCGTGTTGCTCCAGCCATTCTTTTCTGCTGCTGGCTTCTACTGCAGCCTGCCTTCCCCACCTTGACACCAACTGTCACCTGTAGGTCAGCATGGATCCTACAGGGGAAGATTGCCAACCCCTTAGATAGGTACAACACATAGAAGAGACCAAGGTGATCAGACAAGTGCTAAAGAGCCTTGAGTGATAAGCAACAGGCAGAGTGGATATGGTGGGCAGATGACAGCTTTGGATGCCTCAGTCAAGTGCTTTTGAGCCAGAGCAAAGCTTTGTGGTCCCTGTGTGTGCTGGAAACAAGAACATGACTGATTCCTTGTACTGGGGAGTCAACCCACACATACAAAGCCTCACAACTCTTCCTTACCTTTTCACATATCTTGTCCCAGTTCCCCAAAATGCAGTGCTCCCATCACCAGCCTGAAAAAACCATCTTGCACAAAGGGGCTGACATTAGAAAGATCTCAGCAAATGCCATGCTACCAAATCAGCTGCATTACTGCTTTCTCCCTCACCTCTATACCCAAACCTACCAGATCGGTGGCACAGAACAGAGACAAGGCAAGAAGTCCTCATCAAGAGCATCAGGGACACCGTCAGGGTCACAGGGACAGGATACATCCCCTTCCTTAGCATTGGGTTGGCAGTTGCTGTAACAATTGGCTGCTGCCTGTTGCATTCCCATTTGGTCAGACCCACACCACTGGTCATACCAAAACTGCAGTTTCCTGCCCTCTGATCCTGTAGCCACACATCACTCTGCCAAGCAGCTCCATATTCTCCTTCTCTCCTCCTTTAAGAGCCTCAGCTGTGCTCCACAAATCCCCTCCACCTGGTCCAAAGCTGCAGATCCCTCCAGTTCCACAGAGCTCAGAACCACAGCCTTTCTCCATCAGCTCTAATTCAATTACAGCCTCTACAAACATTTCATTTAGGCTTTGAACTGTTCAGTGGAATTTAGATCTAGCAAAAAGTAGATTTGCTTCTCTATTACAGGCAGTTCTTACATATGAGAACAATTTCCCACTGCATTAGCATTCTGGTCATCCTATCACCACGTACAAAAGGTGCTGCTGCCTTTTTAATGCTTTCCTCCCCATGCTCCAGAGGACCAAAAAGCCTCTGGTTTCTCCTTCATGCAGAAACAGTGGTCTTGCAAGCAATCTATGAGTGTCAGTGATGATTATGATTCTTAACCAGCAGAGCAAATGGAAATAACAGTGAAGAAGGGCAGCTGTGTCTTGTACCCTTTTTGTGGGGCTACACACAAGCCCAAGCCCCTGGGTTGGCTTTTGGGCGATGGATCCAAGGTTCAGATCCTACAGATGGCACATGGGAAATGTTTCAAACCTCAGCTGTTCCTATTTCTCCACGTCAGGTCTTCATTCCTTCAGCAGAGGTCAGCACGCTCCCCTCTATTGGCTGATAGTGAAAAATCGAAAGGTAGTAGTTTGGAACAGCAGACTTCCAGAGGAAAAAAGCACTGCCACATTCGAGATACTCTCAGCTGTGGTTTCATATGGATTGCTACAATTGGTTGTGTCCCAGAGGGAAGCAGTCCATCCCTTTCTGCTAACCTGCCACCAATGCACTCCTCTAACGCAAAGCCCAGCTGCTCCTGCGTTTGCCCATTTGGCTTATAGTCTTGATGCTGCTCTATATCCCGTTGGTTATGCAGGTGAAAAGTCGCTAAGTCTCTCAGTAAATCGGACCTGCTGCCTTCTTTTCTAACACATCTGCAGTTCCCTGTGCTCTCTGCAGATGAGCAGCGCTCAGCATGGCTTTGTGTGGAGCAAACTTGCCATCTAGTGGGTGACTGCCTGTCTGCAGAAGATGCTCGGGTTTATCTGCCTCTAACAGTCACTGGAGAGTGGGATTTGTCTCTAATGGGGACTGTGTAAAAGGGAGGGCTTGCAAATAAGCTGATTTGGGGGGTAAGGAAAGGATCTACTCAAAATGGCCATCGCAACTGATCTGTATCCACTAACAGCAAAAAGACCTGATGCCCAGGTTGGATTCCAAGCTCGCTTGTAGCCCACTGATGTCAAGCAAGAAGGATGCTGTGTGCACGGCCATGGGCAGCAAAAGGCCCCAGGATGCTGTTCTGAAGAACTGCCACCTCTCTTGGTTCTTTTCCTGTGCCTGGAGCAGCCTCACTCATCTTCTTCCCACACTCTGAAGCCATCAGGAGCAGCCTGGGTTGAAGAAATGCCAGTGGGCTGAACAAGAGCAGGGTTTTACTATGCAAGACCTTCTTAGCAGTAGCAGCTGCATAAATCCTGAGTTACTGGGCTGAGAGAGGCTCTTATCTGCAGGTTCAGGGGCTCTTTGTACTCTGTAAAATGCAAAGCAAAGAAAGAAGTGCAATGCTGAGCAGGATGAAGCAGCGAGCATGAAATCCATCAGGTGTCAGGTTATTACTTGCTTTCACCTATCGTAGAAACAACTCTTGAAAATCATTTCAGATTTATTAAAGAATGGGAAAAATGGTTAATGCGTTGGAATACTAAGAGATAAGGCTCTTCATGTGATGGCAACCATTATTCTCATTCTCTTGAGCCCTAAAGAGAGCTTTCATGGCCAGCAGCCCTATGTTTGACTGCGAAACTGGTGAACACAAAACACTTCCAAGGGAATTAATCAGGAAATGACAAATCCCCTCCTCTTCAACCACCACGATGGGGAAAGGCACAAACACCTCCGAGGAGCAAATATCTTCTACAGGGCACAGGAATGGAGCAACTTGAGACATATAAAGCACTGACTGATAGTCAGCACCCCAGCCATAAATAATGGCAGGAACCACTGGGTAGAAATGTAACTAATAAATCTAATTACCTAGAAATTAAGAGAATTAATCAGCATAAGACAAGCCTAATCGTGCTTAACAGCCATATCCCCCATTTCATGCAAATGTCTGAATTATGCGCTGTAAACAACACTTGTAGCTGATTAACAGCAAGGAAGGGGAAATGGATGGACGTATGGCAGCTGTAGGGATGGAGGAAGGAGGAACAGAGACCACACAGCTGCCCAGGGGCTGTCCTGAGGCTGGTGGGTGTTCTGCCCTGAGACAAATGGGTCCCCCAACCACAAAACCTGAGTGTCCCTCTGGGAGCAAAATATTATTTGCTACCTGTTGGTTTAGGGGAGTTAGCTCACCCCGATCATCCCCAGCGCCCACGAAATGGCAAGAGGTGTCACTGGGAAAAATGATTCTGATTCAGTGGCATCCTGCAGGAATGACTGGAATTAGATCATAGGCAGCAAATATGCCATTAGTTCAGCACCACTGCACATTGCATTACTGTGTGACACTAATAACTAACCAGGAGAAAAACGTCTCAAGCGAGCCAGTGGCATCACGGAATCATGGAAATTAATCAGCAAATGTGAAGTGAGCTTCCCTAAAACATCCATGCTCCACACTCTGTTGGTTGGCTGGATTGAGTCATGACATTCACTGAAATGCTTCTGATGAACTGCCCAGGAATAGTGGGAATTAGTTAATTAACACAAGGCGAGTGCATTTCCACTTAGTCAACACTGACAAGGGGCTACAGGTATTTCTCATCAGCAGCAGGAGTGATCTGCTTGCCTGGCATTTCTGCCATCAGATGGGACTGAAATTAACTGCCACCCTGGAAAGCAGTGTGAGCACCAGCCTGTGTCAGCACAAAGTAAATACGCCTTCAATTAGCCCATACCTGTAATTCATACAAATGATGGGAGCCTTTACAACGGCCCCAAGTGGCTCTGGTGAACCAGCATGGCTTAAAAAGCAGGAGGGCTACGGTGAAGGAGGGCAATAGATGTAATACACTAAATAAAGCAGCCCTATGCCCGTTCCCTGTTCAGCAGATGTTTGGGACAAGCTCTGGCCAGCAGCATGCAGGAGACGTCGGCGATAACTGTGAACAATTCCCAACATCTATGCGATAATTCTTGCTAATTACCCTCACCAGCCATTCCTGCAGAAGGAAGGAGATGACACCTCCCTTGTGACAAATGCCACCAATTATCCAGACGTCTCTCGCCTTGCTGGGACATCATTAATCTGACATAAGTGTTCCTCCCTCCTCTGCCCGCGTCAGGGAAGACAAAAATGGTTCTCATGAGATGAGATGAGGAGGCCACCGATTACCCTGCGTTCCTTAGAGGGGGAATTTAATCAGCACAAAGCAAATACATCAGCCAGGAAGCACAAGTGTCTGCAATCCCCAGGCATTAGGAGACAATTTCCATAAGTAAATATCTCTAATGGGTGAGTGCTCTCCGTAAAAACATACACAATCACTCGAGCAGAAGGCAAGTAATCTTCCAGCTAAGCAGTGCTGTCATGAGTAGGCAGCTCTTTTTGAGGGTCAGTCTGGCTTCAGTTCATTTTACCCACTTTGCGTACTGGATTATTTTTCCCTCCCCTCCCCTCCCCTCCCCTCCCCTCCCCTCCCCTCCCCTCCCCTCCCCTCCCCTCCCCTCCCCTCCCCTCCCCTCCCCTCCCCTCCCCTTCCCTTCCCTTCCCTTCCCTTCCCTTCCCTTCCCTTCCCTTCCCTTCCCTTCCCTTCCCTTCCCTTCCCTTCCCTTCCCTTCCCTTCCCTTCCCTTCCCTTCCCTTCCCTTCCCTTCCCTTCCCTTCCCTTCCCTTCCCTTCCCTTCCCTTCCCTTCCCTTCTTCCCTTCCCTTCCCTTCCCTTCCCTTCCCTTCCCTTCCCTTCCCTTCCCTTCCCTTCCCTTCCCTTCCCTTCCCTTCCCTTCCCTTCCCTTCCCTTCCCTTCCATCTTTCTATTCCATTCCATTCCATTCTGTCCAGCTTCATTCCACTCTATTCCATTTTATTATTTTTCTAGTTATAACTATACCACATGAGATAACTATTTCCCTGTTTTCTTGATATAAAAGTCCTCCCAAAACACCCTCAGTCCTTAATTGTTACCAGTTCAGTCCCAGGCACCTTTGCCATATAATCACAATCACCATTATCACAAATAGCTTCGCCTTCCTAGACTGAAATTCTCATTTTCCTTGGGGAGATGAGCAGCTCTCATCCATCAATGTTTGAGCAGTGGCTCGTACCAGAGGGCTGTTTCAATAATTACGTGTTGCTCCAACAGAACTTCCCACAATAATTACAAAAATCTCTCCTTTTTTTTTCCCTTTAAATCTATATCCTACTTCATAATTCCTGGCACAGAGCAATGGTATTTCATCCAGTTTTAGGTATGTTAAACATCTGTTTCAAGGTCTTGCATTGCCTTCCATAGGGACTTGTATTGCATTGGGTGATTTCAACGTTGCATCAGCATCCCAAATCTTCCAAGCTTGAGCTAAAGCAGAAATATCACATTTTTGGGTATCCTGGTGAAGAGGAGGCAATGGGAAGACCTCACTGTAGCCTTGCAGTACCTAAAGGGAGCTTATAAACAGAGCTGTGCATCACAAGTAAATTCAGAAATCTCCCCAGTCCAGAAAAACATGGTGAGGAACGTTTTTATTTTGATTGGGAAGCAAGCAGACAAAGATTTCCATTTGCACTCCCTCTCTCCTCCTGCACAAAAGTGCAGCAATCAGCACTGCACGAAATTCTCATTTCCCCCCTCGCACGCAGAGAAACTCTCCTTGGGCATTCTCCTGCAAATTAAAAACAGTATTTTCTCCATTGAGAAGTGTGAAGACTGAGAAATACGTTTCCCTTCTTTAAAATTATTTGAAAGCTCCTAAATAGAACAATTCCTCATTTTTAAACTCGTTTTCTTTTTTTTTTTCCTCAAGTGTTCCTGCCTGCAGCCATCCCAAAGCACTCCTGATGCGCATGGCCCAGCCAACAACAAGACCTGGGAAGGCACAAGGCTTCCCCCAGCCCTCACTCCCCATATCTCATCCCCTCCCCACTGAGCAACCACTCCTACAACATGGACCTCTTCCATTCCAAGCTCCTAAATGAGTGTGAGGAGTAAAGATGCTGCTTGGGAATCCAGGTTCTCCCAGCAGGGTCTTGGACAGCAGCCTGGTGGAGGCACACAACCTCACCCATCACACCCAAAGTGCTGTCCCATGGTCCCCAGCTCTGGGAAAGAGCCCAGCCAGGACCTAAGGGAAGTTTTTACATAGGAAATTCCATGGGACCCGTTCAGCAGCTTCACAACTGATCATTCTGGGTATGCATGGGGAAGTAGAGGGATGCATCACCACCTCCATGCTTCATCTCGAGTCCTGGTCGTAGCAGGGAGCTTGTTCCCATTGGGGCTTGGAGGAACAGCAAGAGGTGGCATCAGGAACCTCTAGGAAAAAGCCACAACCCATGAAAACGTGGTGGAACAGAAAGGGAAGCACCACATCCAATTTGCCTTTAAGGTTTGTCCCATGGTTGTATCCCAGGGTGGGAGATGGGAGGCTGAGGGTATGCTGCAGAGTGGGAGAGGTGCAGAAGAATCCCGTTCTTCATCTGAGAAAACACAGATGAGGACTCCTGAGGAACCCTATGGCCTCCCCATAGCAGGTCCCTTCCCACCAGCAGGTCCCCTCCCACCTTCAACAAATGAGCCCAGTGTCCCCAACCCCATATGGTGATGATAGGATCTACCCAAGGTTCCTAGGTTAGAAACCAAACCGCAGTGCCCTGAGCCCTGCTGTGGGGCTGCTCCCAGCAGGCTGAGCATCCCTTGGAGCACTCAATGGCAGAGCACCTCACACTGGATTTGTCCATTGGGTGAGGTAAGTGGGCGAGTCCTTTGTCCTGGGCTGTCCCCATACCTCCTCACTTGCTGTCGTGCCCAGCTCTGCTCCCAGCACACTGAAGTCATTCACCTGCAGCTCCCGCAGGCAGCACTGGATGAGGTGCAGGACCCCTGGGACCCCACGTTGGTGCTGCTGGAGGCCAGGCACAGTGCTTGGGGACAGGGAAGAGACAGAATTTCTGTGCACCTGTGTCATGGCTCAACCCTGGTTTGGAAGGATCAGGAGGGGGTGGTCAGGCTGGGTCCCACACACACATCTCTGCATCCCGCAGGGCTCTGGCTGGGGTCGGTGGCTCCTTCAGGACTCCTGGGGCTGCCAGCTCTTCCAGCTGATAGTTCTGACAAACGGCCCCATTCACCTGCAGTCCACATACAGGATCACCCATAGGGTCTCAGGCACCGAGCCACCAACACCCCATGCCCCAACTCCACCCCTGACCTTCTCCAGGATCTCCTGCAGCTGCTGGACTGTGGCCATCCTCTCCTTCTGCAGCACTGCCCTCAGCTGCCCCAGGGCCTCCTGCCTCTGCCGCAGCATGGAGCACATCTGGAGCTCCAGCCCACAGAGCTTCTGCAGGAAGGATGTCACATCCCAGGTCAGTGCCAGCAAGGCTCATCCCTCGAGTGCAGGCTGTGTCACTACCTGGCACCCCACTGCACCGGGGGCACTGGCCTCCCTCCTGAGGCTCTGTAGAGAACCAAGGACCCCCAGCCATGCCCACGCACAGCCAGAGCAGAGCACTCCCTTTCCCCACAAATACCACGTATTTCAGCTCGCTGATGATGCTCACTGCTCTGAGAGCTGTGAGTGCCCCATTTCTGCAGGTGCCCAAAGTCAGGCTGCATGGGGCCCTGGGCAGCCTGATCTGGTGGTGGGCAACCAGCCAAGGGCAGGGAATGGGGCTGGGGGGGCTGTAAGAGCCCTTCTAACCCAACCGTGCTGTGATTGTGATTCTACAATTAAAGCCTTCCCACAGGCTTTAGGAGTTCACACATACCACAAAATGGGACACTCAGTGGCTGGGTGAGAGCCTCGCACTGCCAAGGGACGCATCCCTCCCATACAGCCCCCACCCACAGCACCCCACTGGGCACCAACCTCCTGCAGCTCCCGCTTCTCTTCTCTGAGATCCAGCATTTTCCTCCTCACGTTCCCTGGGCATCCAGCACAGCCCTTCTGCTCCTGTTGAGACAAGGACCCCCCTTCCGCCTCCCTCCTGTTCCTCCCTGCTTTCTTATGGCACGGCCAGCCCAGTCCCTGCCCTGCTGCCCCCCAACCTGTCTCTCTGCCCACCCCCTCCCTTCGCCCATCTCAGAGTGCTCACCACTTTCTCCACACGATCCCACGCACGTGCCCTGCAGAAAGGAGAGCATCACCCAGTGGGACACCCCAGAACTCCCTCGTTGCCCATAGGACCCCAGAGCAGGGTCACAGCACACACCTGACCCCATCCCCATCGCTCTGCATGCCCCAATCTCCAGCTCCTGGCTCCTGCATCCCCTCCTGGCTGCTCCTCAGGGCCCGGCGCAGCACTGCCAGCTGGAGGGAGCAGGATGGACAAGGGTGGATGGCACCAATCCATCAAGCCTTGGGCATTGTTGCCGTGTTCAGCCGGCACTTATGCAGCTAATTAACTTGATGAAGGCAATGACTTTTACAAACTGGTTTTGAACAGTCGCCCCTATGCTGGAGGGTTTTTCTTCAGGATTTCATTTGTAATTGATTTCTTTGATAAATGTCCCCATGCTGACAGCCTTTCCATGGCCATTGTAGGGTCTGGAAGAGGTCCCGTGTGGGACCAAGGGACCCTCCGTATGGGGACAGCCACCCCACCATGCCCATCCACACGCACCCTGTGGGACAGGACGGCCTTCTGCTTCCAGTACTGCCACCGGGGCTCTGCTGCAAGCCCTGGGCAGGACACCCCATGCTGCCTCTCTGCCCGGGGGCTGCATCTCCCAGCAGGTTCCACTGCTGCTTTGGTGCCTGTAAGAGAGGGCTGGGGACACCACAAACCCACCAACAAGTGGGACTGGCCCTGGGCTGCCCACCCTCGCTGCCACATGGCCCCACCATCACCCAGCCCCAGGAGGGTCCCCGGCCCCACCAAGCCCCCTGTGACCCCTCCTGGTCGCCTGCTTCAGCTCCAGCACCCCGAGGCCAGCAGCACACTCACAGAGAGCTCTCCTCCGCCCATCACCATTTCCTTCCTTCTCCACAGTGAGGATGACATCCCCTCCATGCCTCCCCCGTTGTGCTGGTAGCTCCTGCCATCTGCGATGTCCCATGGCCCTGGCCCTGCTCCTGCTGGTCGAGTTGCTTGAGGGTCTCCGGAGATGTCCAGTGTCCCCATCCCCACCATGCAGAGAGGTGACTGAGGGCTTTGCCTTGGAGCGTGGTCCCCAGTGGGATGCATCCCCCCTCCCCTGTGCTGGGTGCTTGGAGGTGGCTGGGCAGGGGGTCTCAGCCCCACTCTGGCTCAGCCTAGATATCCTGGCTCCCAGAGACTCCAGGCTCCCCCTCCTCATCAGCTCTGGGGACACATCCTGCCAGGGGCACTGCCACGGGAGCAGGGCCCCATCCTGCCCACTGCCATCATCCTCCTCCTCCTCATAGATCCCCACTGTGCCCTCCCAACACCTGGCAGCCACATCCTCGGTGCAGACAGAGCTGGAGCTGCTCCTGCTGCCCCACCGTGACCCCCAGCAGCTTCGCACTCCACGTTCCACCAGCCCTGTGTGGGGAGCAACAGGTCTGGAGCCTCCCAAGCTGGGATCTGCAGCCAGATCTCTGCCCTCAGCTGGAGCCCCTGCCAAAATGCAAACAGAGCAGGAGTCACTGTGTGGGCTTTGGGTAGAGCAATTTATCCCATAGCACAACAGCACAGCATGGCAGTAAAGCACAGGGGCAGGATGCTGCATGCTCCACTGCTGCAGCAAGGAACGTTCACCTGATGCGAGCCCTACATGAGCTCTGCTCTCCACCGCTCACCATTTTGCCCTCTGTGTTGCACTGTCCCTTTATTTAAATGGGGACAGCTGGAGGATGCTGTGTGCACAGACCAAGTGAAGCTCCCCATCCCCACTCACCAGCCATCCCACGGACCCTGACAGTGTCAGGAGAGGCACTGCAGGCTCTGCCACGTGTCCCAGCACTGCGCTGCTGCAGGGAGGATACAGATGGAGCACCCCAGATCGCAGGGTTCTGCTCCAGAAGGCTCAAGGTCCTCATTACGCTTCAGAGTGAACGTCCCAAGCAGGATGCAGCAGGGCTCAGCTGTGTGATGGCTGGGGGGCACAGAGTGGCACCTCCCTGGTAAAAGACAAGAGGTCAGCAAGCTCAGTGCAGCTCAGAGCTGCTCGGCACGCTGTTGTCTGTCACCTGGCAACTTTGTGGTGTCCGCCTCCCCTGGGCCTCCTCCCAGGAACTGCCCCTGAGGCTCTGTGTCTCCTCCACCACAACACCTCTCTGGTCCCTCCCAGCTTTGACTTCCTCCCCCTGGGGACCATCTTCTCCCTGGGACACCCTGCAGTACCATCTCTCCAAATCACTGAGGCTGGAGCTCGATGATCTTTAATGTCCCTCCCAATTTAAGCCATTCTATGATTCTACGACCTCCTCTCACATCCTCTCCTGCCCTGGCCCTCCTAGAACTGCCCTTCCTTGGTCCTCTGTCCCCTCTGGGCCACCTCCCCTAGAGAACCTCTTCCATGGAGAGCATCTTCCCCATTGCCACCTCTCCTATCCCTGCTTACCTGGCCCTTTTCCCCCAGGCCACCTCCTGGACAACTTCCCCATGGCCATCATCCCTCAATCTCCTCCCCTGGGCCATCCTCCTTTGGACCACCTCCACATGAACCTTCCCCGGACAACCCTTCCCTGGGCCTCCATGGCCTCCCAATGGACAACCAACACTCCTTGGATAGCAGGGCCACTTCATGCCCAGAGCTCAGCCACCCCAGGGCTCCCTCCAAGACCCCCAACCTGAAGACCTGGGGAGCAAAAGAGAACCTCAGCACTGCACCTTTTAAAACTCCCGAATCCAAGTTTTATTACCGTGTAGGAGAAGAGGGGGTCACTCACAATATATTGCTCGAAAAGAAATACATTCAACAGCATTTACAGTAGAATGACATTAAAATCCTTTGGTGGGGAGTACGGGGGAAATAGAAAGACCAGGAGATGGTGCTCAGATGAAGTGTTGCCGCTCGGTGATCTCTGGAAGATACCACAAGTTTTAAAATTAGCCTAAAAAAGGGGAGGGGATTTGTGTTGTTGGGGTGCTCCTCACACTCCCCAGGCTCTGCTAAGCTGTGCAGTGTCTGTAACAGTGATCCTGGGAGAGACACGGCAAGGGGGGGGGGAACAGAGGACAGGAGCTTGCAGTGTCCCACCTGTAGGACATGGTGCCAACAGTCCCTGAGCAATGTCACCCTGCATCCTGGGGACACGGGGCTCCAGCTCTGGGACATTCTGGGGTGCAGAGGCTGCTCACCTTTCCCAGCTCTCTTGCATTGACCAAAAAAAAATTAAAAAAAAAAAGAAGAAAATAAGGCATTATTCAGGTGGGAGCATCTCCAATGCAGATCTGTGTGCCCTGGGGCTGGATGTGGCACAGCTGGAGTCAGCTGCATTCAACCAGCTAACACACAGCAGCTTTCAGAGCTTTGGAGCAAAACGTCGCTTCTCCACTTTGGGAATGAATCACCATCACCCCTACACACCCTGCCTGGGGATGGGCCCAGGGAAGCACTTATCCTCGTGCTACAAAAACTCAGACAGATGCATCTGTCTTCATCATTTTTCATCTATTGTGTACCATAGAAATTTAAGCAAAATAATTTTTTTATATATTTATATATATATATATATAAATTAGAAGCAAATAAATAAGATTTAGGGACACGTTGAGATCAGTGGGTGTTGCCACTCCAATAGCCACACACTACTGTTATGCCATACAAGGTCTATGTATACTGTACACACAGGTTTGCTGCAGGCAGCAGGTGCTGGAAGAGAAGCCAACCAGGAGGAGACTGATGGTGGAGGAACCTGATTGCATAAGTGTTCCGTGGGTTTCACAGTTCCCATTGCCTCAAAGTTCATTATTGCTAATTATCTTCTGATGGGGATGTGGCAGTCCAGCTACAGGTGGCCCATGGGAGGGAGCACTCAGTATGGTGTGATAAAGACCCAGAGAAAAATGAAATGCAGGTGTGCAGGTTTCTGGTTCCCTCTGTTGTGGTGGGATGTCACCTCTTGGGTCCTCCCTCTCTGTACCAGCAGCACCACAGTCATGGAAACAAAGCAGGTCATCAGTTGAAACACCCTGATGGGTGTGATGGGGACAGCTGTAGGAACCACCCGCAGCCTCCAGCAACAGCCACAGCCCCTGCTATTTTCTGGGCAGAGATTCACAGCTGGTTTTGTTTGTTTTTGAAAGAATCTGAACCAAGAACAGAACTTCTTTTCAACAAATGGGGGAAAAGATGCCAAAAGAAAGAGCTCACACAAATGCACGGCATCCCACGGCGCGAGCATCTTTGGAAGTTGTTGTCTCAGCCGATACAGCCGAGGTGCTGAAAGAGATAGGCAGCAGCTCCTGACAGCAATAAATACCTTAGGCTAAAAACAAACCAGAGCCACGTGTCCTCTTTCCTAATTAGTAGCTGAAAAAGCCACCATTTAAAAAAAAAAAAAAAAAAAAAAAAGATGCTATTTATTAGTGCATAAAAAAATAGGTTTGGAATCCCTGTTTAGATTCTCTTTGTCAAATTTCTCCCTGTGTGTGTGTTTATTTGCACTGTCAAGCACTGGCAGGATGCTGCCGTATGTCCTCGCTGTCCCTCCATCTGTCTGTCCTGCTGCAGGCTGGCCACACCAGAGCAAACACGGCAGCTCAGAAGATATCAGGACACAAGCTCCAGTCCTGCTTGTCCTTGGCCTCCCAGTAGCCGCCTTTGTAGGTGCAGATCAGCTCCCCTGTGATGGGATCCACCTTCCGCTCAAACCACAGTGGGATGTAGCCCTCGTAGTCCTTGCCTGCATGGGGAGAAGCAGGGGATGAAGATGAGGTTGGGTATGGGGAAAAAGTGGTCAGCTGTTGGAATGGGCTGCTCAGGGAGGTGGTGGAGTCACAGTCCCTGGAGGTGTTTGAGAAATGTGGAGATGGAATCACAGAATCATTAAGGTTGGAAAAGACCGCTGAGGTCATCCAGGCCAACCATCAGCCCATCTCCACCTCAACGCTCAAAATGATGTGGCACTTAGGGACATTGCTTAGTGGGCATGGTAATGATGGGCTGGCAGTTGGACTTGGTGATCTTAGAGGTCCTTTCCAACATGAATGGCTCTATGATTCTACGAATGGGCACAGTGGGGATGGGTTGGTGGTTGGACATCATCTTGGAGGTCTATTCCTTAACGATTCTATGATTCTAGGACTCAACAATTCCATGATGAGCAGTCTGTCCTTCCTCCCCAACCCTACAGGGTTTCCCTGCCAATGATTCCATGATGAGCAATCTGTCCTTCCTCCCCAACCCTACAAGGTTTCCCTGCAGCCCTTCATTCCCCACCCCACAACATCCCACCTTCCTCCAGGGCCTCCACAGCCTCAGCCTCCCTCCTGCGGCGCACAGCTCTCTGCTTCTCCTCCAGCCTCTGCTTCTCCACATTGGCCTCATCCCAGCGGCCGCTCTCCATCAGCCTCTGGTCGGGACGCAGCCGGCTGTCCGTGGGAGCCACGCGTTCCTCGGGCTCATTCAGGGTGAGGGCCAGGCTGGAGAAGAAGTACATGTTCTCGGCGTTCTCCCTGCAGATACACAGATCCGCTGAGGACCACAAACAGGGCTCCCATCCCTTCAGGTGCTTGTGTCTCACGCCAGCCCTCCAAAAACACTATACCTGTTATTCTGATCCCCAAAACCACCCATAAGGATGCACTGTCTTAAGGAGCTCTGCACCCCACCCTATAAGTGGAAATGGTGCCTTCAGGAGGCTAGGAGGAGACGCCAGTGATGCCTGCAGGGGCTCAGGGGAAGCACAGATTCATTGGTTTGGTATGGAGAAACTAAAAGCAAAGCCAGCATGGGGACAACATCACTCCCTGCCACAGCCAGCAAAGCAGAACTCCAACCTAAGGAGCATGCCAGACACACAGCAAGCAACACCACAGGATGGGACTCACGGGAGGGGGTACTTCTTCCACAAGACCTTTGGGGACAGTGTCTGGTAGACAGTTTTCTGTTTGCCCTCGGAGCCAGCGCTGCCATGGCTGCTCTGCACGATCTTGGAGCACTCCATCTTTTCATCCCATGTGCCCGACATGACATAATGGGCTTTGCCATCAGCATCACTCACCACCCCTGTCACCTGGCAGGAGAGACAGCAGTGTAAGAGATGGCTTTGGTGGCTTCTGAAAGCATCCAGAGCCCTCAAGGAGTGAAATGCAGTGACTCAAGTGGTGCTCTGTATCCTCAGACATAAGGACAGAACCCAGCAAGGTCCATCCCGACACAGCCCCTCCGCTCTTCACCCTCATCCTCCCCAGTGCCAGCTGTCAGCTCTGTCCCCAGCCCCCACCTGCAAGGACCTGTGGCACACTGAGTTGCTGGTGCAGCTCCGCAGCCCCATGCTGGCTGCATCCCACCCAAGTGCCAGGACCCCATGAGCCCAGCTGGGAGGGCAAAGCCAGGCCAGAAGAAAAAGCAGGGAGATTTTTGGCTACGTACCTTTCGGGGGACATCCCTGGAGAAGTAGCTGTAGGGGGTAAATTTCAGCTGGCATTTATCTTTTGACTTATGGTTAACAATCTCTATTTCACCAGACTAGATAAAAGACACAGAATCACAGCAAGTGAGAGACTTTGCAAGGAGACAAATGAGCCATTAGTCGTCATTTGTGCAGCTGCACATCAACCTCAGTGCAGAACTACATCTGCTTCCCACTCCATCCCCTTCAGCCCCATGGCACGATGGGCCCAAGTAAAACACCCCACGCCAGACCTGGCCCCACACTGCCCAGTTTCCCAAAGAGCCCATAAGCACTGACCTGGTCAATCCAAAGCTTGCCCACGATGATATTGTGAACAGTGGAAGTGACTTTCCTCCAGACGTAGTGATTCCCACTGGAGTGAAACTCGAGGTGGATGGCACCTGTGGAGAGCCTGGGCTCAGGGTGGGGACTGGACGGGTGCCCAAGCACAAAGCACCTCCAATGCCTGCCTTCTGTCCTCTAAAAGCTTTCATTTTGAAAGCCCATGGGGAACACGCTGCTTGGCTCTCAGTGTCATAGGATATGGCACAAGCGAGCCCTCATCCCCTTGGCCAGGTCACCTACCCAGAGGCATGATGGAGAGGTATTTGCCCCTGAACTTGCTGGCGATGGTGATCTCCTGCCACAGCGTCCAGCCTCGCTTGGAGAAGACGTGATGGGCAGCTGCTGGGGGGTGGTGGCTCACCTGGGAGGGAGAAAGGACAGCCCATCAAGTGCTGGCTCCATCCAGTGCTCAGTCATCGCTGCAGAACCCAAAAAGAGGTGATAGCTTTGGTCCCAAGGATGCTCAGAGGCTGAGCCTGCAGCTTGTCCAGCACTGCAGTGCCTTCCCATGGATGCAGACAGAAGAAGCAGACGTAGCTGCAGCACAGCCCACCTGGTGGCTCCAGGGACACCACTCGAGCACTGTCCCTTGGAAGGAGTATGTAAGCCACTGTGTTCAGAGGTACTTTGCACCAGGGTAATTACAGCCTGAGTGCCCCGAGCACTGGATTACAACCGTGAGCAGAGCCAAAACCTCTCCATTAAATCCCACTGTCACTGGCAGGAAAAAATCCTATTTGGATAAATGGATTTCAGGCACTGGATTACCAACGCCTCACTCAGCATGTCAGTGGGCCAAGGGATGTTCAGAGCCATGGGAACAAAATCCGTCTGTCTGTCCATCTATCCATCCCACAGTGCCAGCACAACCCAGGGCAGCACACACTGACTGCACCACCAACACTGGGCTGCTTCAAGCCTGCCCCCAACCTGCCCTTTGACATGGGGCCAGGATTTAGGCAGATTTAGAGGCTCTGCTCACGGATCAAATGCTCCAGAGTGCTGCAACAGCATTGTTTTGCTCTGAGTTGCGACAAACTGAATTTTGGATGAACCTCTCCAGTCCCCACTATGCATCAGCACCCAAAACTCATGTACTCATACACCCAAGGCAGCTGGAACAGGCACATAGAAGAGTCAGGAATACCTACAAGTAGAGTCAGCAGGGATACAAATCCTGGAGGTCACCTACCAAAGCACCTTTACTCACCTGATAGCTCTCACTAACACAGAGGGGCACAATGTGACCTAGAGCCTACTCCACATCTGGACTAGCAGCAAAACCCTTTCCACACATTGTACCCTTCTGAGGAGCTATCTAAGCTGCCTCCCCCGGTCAAAAAAGGTTCCTGCCTCCCTCTGAACAAGGTGCAGCATTTCCAGAGCGCTGCCAGAGGGGACTGGGCGCCTGGAGGACACAGTTTGCAAGCACAGCCCCACAGAACAGCTAACACACAGCCCTCAACCCATGGGTCTCAGTGCCAATTGGCACTGCAGGTCTTGAGTCTACATTGGTTTCTGCAGTGTCAGAGGCCTATGGGTTTGTTCCTGAGTGCTGGGAAACATGATGCTCACTCTGTCTCTGGGACAGCACAGCCACCTCCTGGGGAGCCCGGAGCCCTCCCCCCAAAATGATGTCCTGCCTACAGTGGTGATAAACAGCCCTGTCCATCCCCAGGAGAATGGGAAGCACCAGCTGAGCATGCTATGCTTTAAAGAGCCAATTTCCTTCCAAGGTCTCAACCCATTAAGCTCCCCAGGTTTTTAATTAAGACCTGCTGGTTGATAGATGAGCATCAGATGTACTCTGTGATTAGCACACAGGGATGCTGGAGGTTCTCAGGTTGCCACCAAGCTTGGAAATTAAAACTTTGCAATATAACAAGAAAGAAAACAAGATCTTGAGGCTCCATCCAGCCATGAAGTGAACTGAAACAAGGCGATGCTGCATCTCCTACACAAAAGGGCTGCTTTGGCCAGCCACAAAGAGCAGGACAGGCACACGGAGCCCTTCTGCACAGCTCACCTGCTCACACAGGGAACGGAAGCCCAGCTCCTCCAGCCTGTCGAGCTCATAGGTTTCCCCCAGCAGTGGATTGAACGGCTTCGCTGTGCGGTGCACCGTCGTCGAGTAGGAAGACACCGAAAAGGCTGCCACGAAACACATCTGCTCTGTGGAGCTCTCACACTTGACTGCTTTGTCCAGCAGCTCGTGGTACTCCAGGTCCTCTGTCAGCCGCTGCAGCATGGAGAGTGGCTCATTGAAGTTCACCTGCAGAGAGAAGAGTGGTGGTCAGTAAAGCAGGATGGATGCCAGCTGGGCGCTCCAGCACCACATCCCGATGTGCTGTGACACAGGGCTGGATGTGGCAGGGAGCTCTGCACAAGCACTGCCTCTGCAGCATCAAGTAAATGTTAAATAAAACAAGAAACTCACACTATAACGTGCTCCTTGAACCATAGCACAAGTGCCTGAGGGCTCTGGAGTGCCCAGCTGGGCTGAGCTGGGAACAGCCGGGCTGGGAGCTGGCAGCCCATGAGCTAACCCAACACTGTGGCAGGTCATACATGCCCCAAACCCCTGAATGAGCCTGAGTAGTGAGCCCAGCTCCCTGCTGGGAACATCCCACATCAACGAGCATCCCTGAGCACCTCCATCCCTGAGCCCAGTGACTGACACAACCTTAAACTCCCGTTTAGGGGCACTGACAAAAGCCACACAACACAGAGCAATGGGCAGAGGGACAGCCCTGTCCCAGGGAAGCCTCAGCTCACCTTATTTCCAGCCCTAAATCGTAGCTTTGTTAATTAGAGATGTTTGCATTACACTGCCCAAACCATTGCTGCAAATGTCTTTGGGAAAAAAATAAGTGCTTGATTTCAGCAATTCTTTGTATCAGAAACAAGTGAAATCATAAAAAAAAAAGGATAAGTGAGATATTTTCTGTTGCATGAGTGGAAAGTCTTTTGCCTCCAAACCATCTGAAATTCCCTTTTTGCTTCCAGTTCACAACAAAAATTCTATTTTGGAATGAGCAGATGGCTGAAGGATGGGAGAACCACTTCCATAAGCCAAGTTACATATTTTATATTAAAGAAAACAAACTCCAGGCTGTTCCACTCTGGGATTTAGTCTGTAAGCAGGAGGGATCTTACAGCATCCAAGAAAGGCAGTTATGTAGCAAGGGCAGCAAAGCATCCACCAAGAAGCACAGCAGTGCCAGCTCAGCAGAACCTCGGGAGAGATGTAGGCAGCTCAACAACAAAGCAGCAGCTGCATCCCACTCCAGCACTGTCACACAGCAAAACCTTCCAGCAGAGGGATGAAGATGATCTCCCAAATAATGCAATGTTCACTCATTCAAATGAAGGAAGGCAGTGTGTGCACGGGGAGGTTTTCCATGCATCACATCCCCTGAAACATGCAGCCATGCATTGCTGCCAGGCTGTGACTGCTCTGGTGGGTTTGAATGTGAGGAAAGGTAGAGCTTTCCTCTCTCAGCACCACAGCTGTCAGTATTTCACATCCTGAACTGTTTTCTGTACCCATCATGTCCTTATCTAATCTCAGTGCTGTTGCAGCAATGCTAACTGACAGTGCTGGGCTGCAGCTCTCAGCTGGCAACAGCACAAGGAGGGGACAGACTCACCCTTTACTTCAAGTGTGTCAGGTACCATTTTAAAACATAAAACCTATTCTCCTGTGCTTGCCAAGACGTGGCAGGTTCTGGGGAAATGAATTACTTGCAGGGGCACCCATGCCATTTATTGGGCCGGTCAAGACCTGCAAATGATCCATGAGCCTGGACAGGGCTGGTGTGCTCTGGAAACTGCTTTCTGTTACAGTTTTGAGGGAGGTTTGCTACAGGCAGTGTTAGGTCTGGGTGAGTAGCAACCAGCACAGCCCACTCCAGGTACAAACCAGCAGTAGGATACCCCTGCACTCACAGAGGATGAGAAGTTACACATTTCTAGACTAATAACAGCAGGGATTTCTCCTCTTTTCCAAATAGCAAGGTCCTCTTGTCCTGAGTGAAACACTTGCATCTGCAGAGATTCCAGGTGCCCTGGTTCCCTCTTCCTCCCTGGGTTTGCAGATGCTCAAGCAATGCCCCCCAGCTCCAGGGTGCACCTCACAAGCACTCTGTGGCCCTCTACAGCCAGCACAGGAGCAGAAATCAGCCCCAAAGAAAGAGCCAGCCTGATGCAGACAGTCCCTAATGCAACAGCCACAACATCAGAGCCATTTACCACAAAGCAATTAGCAGCACAACTCCATGCTGAGCATCTTCTTGCCTGGCTGCTTGAGCTTTCTGCCTGTGCTGGCTCTTCAGAGCACTGGACAACTCAAATTAATGGCAGCCAGACCCCAGCCTGGGTTTGCCACACGGTGACACATTCTCTGTCCTTCTCAGAGGCTGCTGCAGCACCTGCAGGACTACCTGGAGCAGTAACCCAAATGCTCTGCACTGAACCAAACCCTGAGGTCAGCACCTTCAGCATGGCAGCAACACCCCTGGAGCTCACTTACAGGCATGGGGATCTTGGAGAGCTCTTTGCCAATGCAGTTCTTCATGATGCTCCAGAGGTTAAGGCTGTAGTTGGGTTTGTCAGGGATGCGGCTCCGTCTCCTTTTCCTCGGCAGGAGATCTTTGCAGGACTCATTGTAGCTGCTTTGATTTGAGCTTTCAAATACCTGCAAAAGCAAGAGGAGGAGCATGGATCTCACCCAGCACGGCCAGGGACCCAGGTGGAATCCTAGAGCCATTTCATCTCACTGGACATCCCACCCACTCTGCCCAACTCACGCTGTCCTCCAGGTTCCAGTCCTCAGGGTGGCCCTCGCTGGCCCCACTCAGGTTACTGCCCGAACGCCTGCAGGAACAAAGAGCCACCTGGTGAAGGTGGGAACAGCAGTGCAGTACAGCCACTACCACTCAGGTGCTGTCCCAAAGCCAAGCACAACACCCAACAGGCAGTCTTTCCCATGCTTTTCCCATGAGTTTCACCAAACCCTAAGGCTGCAGCTCGTACCTGTGGTGCTTGGGGTCTGCGGTTACAGTGATAAAAGCTGGTGCATCCTCCATGGCATCAAAATACTCCGTCTCTTCATCTTCATCACTGGCTTCTCCTTTGGCAGACTGCACGCTCCCTGGTGGCACAAAGGGGTTGAGATGCTCAGCTGCTGCCAGTCCCCTTCCAAACCCACTGAGTCTCATTGCCACCAATGCCTCCTGCTCTGTCCTTTCCCATTGCCAGGAAGCCAAAAGCCTGAGCCATGTGCACACCACAGACATCAAACACAAGGGGAGATGTGGCACTGCCCCCTGGGCACAGCCTCATCGCAGGTACCAGCTTCAGTGCTCTGCCACACAGTCTCTATTCCAGCAGCTAGGATGGCACAGAGCTGACCACCTCTGAAATATCCATTCCCACACCTCCTGCAGCTATTTCATATTAAACCACAACCTTACGAGGTGGGCAACTTCCCACATCGCAGAGCTGTGGGTGGTGGTACTGCTCCAGCAATGGGAACGGTGCGAGCATCTGTGTGTCCTGCAGGGCTGTGTGCAGCACCAGGAGGGAACCTCCAGCTCCATCCCCATCCCTGCTGCACCCCATGCTGCTGAGCAACCTGCAGGCAGGACACAGCCACCTCCTTGTCCTTATGTCCATCTGAAGGAGCAAGGATGCCCGGGCTGCTGCTGTGCCTGCCGCTATACCAGGCACTACTCTCCAGCAGCTCACTGCTCCCTTAAGCCCATACATTCTTTTAAAATAAGACACAGCTCTACATGCAGCTTTTGGCCACCAGGCTGTAACAAATGCCTCCTGCAGGGATGAAGATTTGGCACTGCTATCCAAAGCCATTTGATTTTACTGTCCGATAAATAACTTTTGCAAGCAGCAAATGAGTCCCAGTTGGGAACATGAGCCACACTGCAGCTGTGAACTCAGCAGCATTTGGGGATTCCTGGGTTTCCTCCAAACACCACGGCCTGAGATGTGCCCTGTTAGCAGGGATAGGATTTGAAACAGCACAAGCAAGCCATGGTCCGGGGGTGCAGCACTCTCACAGAGAGCACTGCCCATGCCTCCTCCCCATCCCCACCCATTGGGCTCACCCTTGGCGGTGCCGGTGCTGCCTGCGCTGCCCGGTGCCCCACGGCAGGCTCTCTCCAAGCTGTTGTGCTGCTTGGCTAGCTGCTCGATGGTCTCCTCCAGCCGGATCCTCTGCTCCCGCTCATACTGCAGTGCCCGATGCCATTTTCGGCTGTGAGTTTCTGCTAAGTCCAGGAAATCACGGCAAGCCTGCAGGGGAGGAAAAGAGAAATCAGCTGAGAGAACTGTGAGCCCAAAGCTTTGCAGGATATCCCTGGGGCTAAGAAAAACATCCCCAAAGTTGGGGAGCCCCGAATGAGCTCATACAGCTCATTCACTCCCATCCTGGAGAAGTCAGGCAGGACAGCAGGTCACAGCCCCAGAGCCCTCCTGTCCCCACCATGTCCCCTCTTCCAGGGAATGGGACCCACCAGATCCAGGGATAAGGACAGATACACCGAGCACGAGAGCCCATGGGATGCTGTGTGCATCCCAGTACTGTGTCTCCCCCGTGCACAGGGCGTGCAATGGGACATCTCCATGTGCAGGATGTGCAATGGGACATTTCCATGCACAGGATGTCCGCTCAGCACAGGGACACTGCCAGGAGCTGCATGTCCTGTGTCTGAGCCTTCCAAGCTCTATTTGTAGGTTATTTTTATATCAGGTTGGGGCAGTGAGCCTCATCAGCACAGCTGCTTCCCGTGTGATCAGCCCCAGGTTAAGCACAGGGGCAGGGCTGGTCCTTCTCTTCCCTCCCCTAAATCTCTGCGACTCAGTACCCATTAAACTTCTTGCACTGAGAAGCAGGGAGATGGCACTCACTGAATGCTGAGTTATTTCCCAGCCATACAACATCAGGGTTTTGGCTTTTGTAATGTGAATGGATTCTAAAAGGGTTTATCCAAGAAAAGCTCTGACTCATCAGGTTCTTTCAAACCTTTGGCCAGGAGCTAGATTTGAGTCTCAGCCAGGGAAAGTTTTTTGCTTAACACCACCAGAAACGATGCAGCAAAATGCTGCAGGCAAGCAGCACAGAGCAGCAGCTTTCAGGTTTTCCATTCCCATTTCTGACTTTAGGAAGCACTGCTGTGACTACAGAGATCTGCACCAACCTGAGCTCCAACCACGCAGGTCCCCATTCCCTTGTTACACCACACCAGGCACCCCGTGCCCTAATGCCCCGAGTGCCTCCACACCAAGCTGCAGGCTGGAACCTTCCCAAGAAAATCTCTTGTTCCTCCATGAGCTTTCCTCCCAGCACCCATTCAAACTAAGCCATGTCGAGCTGGCAGGCTCGCCTCTCCTATTACGCTGATGCATTGCAATAAGAGGATGAAAGCAGAAGGGTAAGTAATCAGATAGCAGCGTGACCTTCCACACCCAGCAAAGCTTATTACCTGCTCTGAAGGTCTCCGTCCCGACCCCAAACACCCATTTAGTGCTGCTGGCTGGCACCAGCATGGGCAGTGCCAGCTGTCCCAGCTCCAGGGGCTTTGAAACGATGCTCTGGCAGCAGCCTGCAGTGGCTGAGCACTGATTTTAAGGTGGCGACGGGAAATGGAATGTTTGGGGAGTGACAGGAAATGACAGGAACAGGAGATGGGCTCTCCTGAGCTGAAGTGGCTGAAGGAGAAATCCCAGGACCTATGCATGGTGTTGGTGTCCCAAAGAAAAGCACCTCAGCTCCTCCTGGCCCTTTATCAGTGGTTGGGCTTTCCTCACCTTCACTGATGATAAGGGGACGTGCCGGTGCCATTCCAGGGCAGCTCCCTGTGAAGCACCAACCAGCAGCACACCCATGCTGATCTCTCCCCAGGACAAAGAAGCACACACAAAGCGCTGTGTTCTGATGGTCTCTGGGGCTGCAGCCCTCCTCAGCTGTCAGATGTAATTATTAAAGCCCTGCTCGCTGCTGCCTTCCATCAAAGGATGTGGCACGGCTTCTTTCATGCAGTTAAAGCTGCAAAAACCCAAAGAGCTGCACCTTCCCCTTCCACATCTTCCTCTTCCAGTCTGCAGGGTGCTGTCTCCAAGCCCTTGGGCACACTGCGATGGCACGCTGCTGCTCAGCATAGGGACATGAAGGTCCTTGCTGCTCTGGGACAGCATCATCCCTTGATGGCATCCATCCTGGTGCTTTCTGCAGGGCCGGTGCTGCTGCAGAGCCGCAGCTGCTGTGTGCTTTGCAAATGACTCCAGGAAAGAGCACGTCTACGAGCACAAAAATTCTCTGAAGCGCAGCCAACGGGAAGCAGCACCAGAGCCAGGAGGAGCTGTCCTCACCCTGCAGACAGCACTGAGCAACCACAGTGACACAGACAGGCCCCAGCCCCAAGGGTTCATCTCCCAGAGCTGGGAGAAGAGCTGGGGCTGCAGGTCAGCCTGTCCTTCCTCGCAGGCAAGGCACCATCACAGCAGTGCCATATTGCCTCACGGACCTGCCCCATTCACACCAGCAGTGCCCAAGACTCCATCTATGCTCCAGCCACCCTAAAACAACACCCAGAGCAATGCTGTACAGCCCCAATATGGGATGTGTCCCGTTCCCAGCCTACCTCAAAGTGGCAGTGGCAATGCTGGCAGGCAGCCTGCAGCATCCATGTCACTATCCATGCATTGCTGCTTCCCGTGCTGGTTGGTGGCTGTCACCTCATCCCCAGCAGTGACAAAGCTCCGTGGAGCTGTCACTTGCAAGGATGTGGCCGAGGACAAAGTGGTGGCCCTGTCACTGATGCCCCCTCAGGCCAATCCTGGTGTGGGTCACCACCCCTTCATTTCACTCCAAAGGTGCAGACAACCACAGCCGTAGCGCCTTTGTAGGAGCAACGCAGAGAAATCCAGCTTATAAAACCCTTATGGGGTGGCAGCTAAATTTAACCTGAGCTGGATTGCAAGCAAGACAGAGCTGTAAATCCACACAGAGCAGGGAGAACAGCCGTCCTCAGGGCCATCCTTGGGGACGTCAGCGAGTGAGAGGACCCCCAGCAGGGCGGATGCACACAGCAAAGCTGTCCTATAGATAACAGAGCCATGCACATCATGCCCCATACAGTGGGAGATTGCTTTGGGTCCTTCAGATTAGAGGGGACATGGGATAGGGCACAGCATCCAGCCTGGGTTTGGGTGAGGCAGCTGGAAAATAGGGAAGAAGGAAACGGGAGGAGGAGGGGGGCAGGCAAGGAGTCACCTCCGAGCAGCCCAGAGGTTCACTATCCATTGCCCAGCCCTTCTGGCACGTCATCAATGAGTACAGATGGCAGCGAGCCCTGCAGTGCAGGCACAAGGTCCTGGGGAGCCCACCAACACCTGTAGGCAGGTGGCAGAGGGCTGCAGAGCTCTTCTCTCCAAGATTATGCATCAGGTTCCAACTGAGCGCTGGGCAACAGGGCTGCAAATGCCACCAGAATACAGTGGCACAAGGTGGCTTCGTGGCCCAGCAACCCCAAGGCTCCTGCAGATCCCAGTACAGGGAGACACAGGGTGTACAGAGACCCCCCTGGGACAGACAGACCTAGCAGCATTCACACTCTCATTGCAACATCAGACTGCACAGCTTGCTGCAGACTAATGAGAGCATTATTAACATCCCACAGGTTACTGATGTGGCTGACAGCGATGACCCGGTGTCTGCTTAAAGACTGATGAGGTGACAGTGTCACACACCTTGAGGGCAGCGATGAGCCACGCAGAACACACAGATGAAGTGAATCAGCATGGATGCACCCAGGTGAACCATCACATCAGGCTCTGCACCTCTCGGGAAGCCCCATCAAGCAGAGCTGCCCCCAGCATCAACCATACAGTCTGATGATGGATGCCAAGGGACTGAGCTTAAAGCTGCACAGGGTCCTGTAGGAACAGCCCCATGGGACTGCTCCATCACCCAGCGTGGGAGAAGGGAACAGCCAGATGCACCCCATCATCTCCTTTTCAAAGGTGCATTATGCAGCAAGGGCTGTTTCTTCATTCATCACAGGAAAGAACATCCTGCTGCTCTGCACGCTCCTGGTGCTGCGTAGATAAGTGCTCCCTTCCTTCCTGGACTCGTCAAAAGGCAGGGACACAGCTGTGCTGCTGCTTAGCAGAAAATATCCCAAGGGAAGGGCCATTTCTGATCCTCTTTTTAGCTCAGAACACATTAACACCACGTCAGTGCTCCGGTCACACAGTACAACACAAAATGTAGCAGTTTGCACTGAGAACAGCGAGATGTACGTGGAATTTGAACCAGGAGAGGGTTTATTTTTCTCTTCATCCCCAGTGGATGGAAGAAAGCAAAAGGGGAAATGCAAGGAACGCAGGATGGAGCTGGTCTCAGCCCCACATCAGCTCACACACAGCTGGATGACAAGGATGGTGAGCACAGCACCCACAGCCAGGGCACACGAAGCAGCAATGTAGGGGAACATCCAGAGCTGCGCAGATGGCTGAAACGCCAGCAAATCCCTGCAGAGCCCTCGGGGTGACCCCAGCTGCTCAGCAGCATCCTGAAAGGAGGACACGGGTACGCCAAGAGCCGCTGCTGCCCAGCACAGGGCTGCGAGAAGGGAGCTGTGAAGTGCAGGGCTCAGCTCAGAGCACCGCCAAAAATAACAGTGCACAGGCATGGGGAAGCTCATTAATGCCTCAATGTGGAGACGTGGATCAGAGCTGCTCCAGCCCACACCTCAGTACACAGCATGGAGAACCCAACGCTCTTCCCAGATGCTCCCTACATGGTGGCACACAGCAGGGCCCTGCCAGCACCCAGCCCTATTGCTGCACCCAAACCTTGCTGTGGGGACTTGTTAAAGCACCCCCATGAGGGCTGGCTGCAGGGAGCCTGTCCCACAGTCACAGAAGCTTTAGCCAAGTGCCAGGGTGAAGCCCCCACAGCAACCCCTGCCCCTCTCCCAGCAGCTGGGGCCATGTAATCCAGCCCTTACAGGGGATTAGAGTGGGGACAGCAGCAAATCCCCCGGTGTGGCTGTGTTAACGAGGCTCCTATAATCCCTCCAGCCCAACAGCCACACGCAGTAGGATGAGGAGCCAGCCCACCAGTGATGCTGGGACGTGTGGCAACTCCTGCTCCTTTGGAGCCCCAGAGCAGCACGCTGCTCCCTAGCACTGTCCCAGCTCTGCCAAAGGACCTGGGTGCAGATCTCCAGTTCCAGGTTTGCACTGCCATCCTAGCAGCATGAATGCCTTTACAGGTAACTGGAGAGCCAGGCTGCAGGGCCAGCATGCTGCTACTCCAGCCCTTGCCTTTGGTGGAATGTTGTAGGGGAAGGAATGGGATTTGTGTGCAGGCTTTTAGCAGTGCAGAACACCCCAGACCCTTGGCCACAGCCTCCTTGCCTGCCGGGGATTAGGGCTGGGTTGGAGATTTAATCCCAAAGCTGTGGGTTTTCTGGGTCGGTGACATGGTTTCCTATGCGCTGATCGGAGCACGTGAGGTGCAGCACATAACTAACACAGGCCATGCAAGGATGAGCTCCGAGAGCAAAATCAGCTCGTGTGATGGGCTGCGGGGCTCCTCCAGCCCTATGGATGTACTGGGAGTGCTGTGCATACTGGGAGGGAACAGAAGGGAGGTGAGATCCATGCTCCTGCTGTGTTTAGGAGCCCGCTCCTGCAGGAGGTTTAGGGGACCCCTGTCAGCTTTAAGCAGTCCTGCAATCCAACATAGACACAGGCAAGGGTTAAGCTGTCCCTGCAGCCATTCACAACAGCGAGTGTGGTGCCACTGGGAGCACGTGCTGCACATCAGTCTGTTTTTAACAGTGAGGCCATTTTAGGAGCACAGATTAATCACAGCACCGTCCCGCAGGGACAGAGGATGCTCAGCACTGCATTAAAACACAGCAAATTTGGGCAGGACTGGAGCAGCCCATTCCCAGCCCTAAGGAACCACATCCTTCAGCATGTCACAGAGATATCAAGGCTGAACCCACCGTCCTCCCAGCGGGTTGTGGGATGCGCTCAATGTCTCCAGGCTCCAGGAGGGCTGACAGTGCTCAAGGCAACACTGCTGCTGTGATTAAGAGAAATCCCCATGGGGAAAGCAGTCTGGCCTCTTGTAGGGACAGTCCTTTGGGTCTTGGTGACCATGCAAACCTCATCCCCAAACACACTCCCCCGTGAAATCTCAGCATCTTCAGCCCCACAGCAAACCCTCACCTTTCTTGCAGAGCCTTCCTCTGCCTTTTCTCCTCCTGAGGCCAAGCTGCTCCCAGAGCTCAGGGCAGAACCCACCCCACAGTCACATGCAGCCAACTCTGCTGCTCCCTACACTCACACCACAATCAAATACAGAAACTACAAAAAAAAAAAAGAGGAAAAATGAAGACAGCGACACTCAGCACATGGCTCAGCCGCCTCTGCTTCGTTGTAGCAAAATCCATTCCCATTAAAACCCTATTTCCAGCAACACCCACAGCACGCCGAGCTCTTCCTGCCGCCCCAGCTAGCTCCCTTGCCACGTCCATGGGGCTGCTGCCTGCTGCCCAGCTCCAAGACGGAGCTTTTTGCACTCAGCCCACGCCGCTCTTCGTCTCCGCTCCTCTTATTAAGAGGATAATAATCCCCTTAATTAGTTTCTCCTTATTTTTACGCACCTCCCACTCCTCCCCCGTGGCAGATCGCTTGGCTGCGGCTCCTCTCGGATGCTCCTCAAGTCCCAGCGCCGTCGGGCTCGGCTCTGCCACGTGGCTCACCCGGTGCGTTATTACGCAAGGTTGCAAAATCAGGACAGGAGCAGAGCAAACGGGTGGCTGGCAGAGGGCTGGGAGCACATTTTGGGGGCTGCCCTGCTGTTATCCAATCCTTTTGTGTCTGTACCTCACCCCTCGTGCGAGGACAGCAGGGTGAGGAAGGGGAGGACGAAGATCCCACCAGCAGAAGGGGGGCTGCAGGGAGCCCCCAGTGGCACGCACAGCACGTTTGCAGCACAGAGGTCACCTTAACAGGCAGCTGCTGGATTTCCATATGTATTTCCTTATTTCTACTTGCCTGCTGCTGCTCCCGGAGCATGGGGACATTTACATAATCCCATCGTACTGGATGGAAACAGGATGGGGATGCAGCACCACTTGTCACATGGGTCCCAAACTGAGGAGGGACCCCACAGAGTTCTGGCCCATCAGAAGCATACTGAGTGATGGCAGGATATCCGTGAGACAGAGTGCTCCCCTCTGCTGCCAGGAGATGGCTGGGTGCCATGGACTTGTCTGTAGGGATGTCCAACATTTCCTTACAGGTTTTGGTAGCTCTGTACTCATGCAGCCACCCTAAGAGAGGCTGCTAGCAGGGCTTCAGCAGGTCACAGAGGGCAAAGCTCTGTGCTAACATGGCAAACCCAGGTGCAGAAATGCTCCTGGGGTTGCTATAAAACCCTCTAAACCCTCCATGGGGAGCCCCAGAGCACCCCCAGGCAGCTCAGCCACAAGCTGATGTACACTGCTCAAAAACCTCTAGTATCCAGAGCCTCTCATGCTCTGCTGTGGGCTCACCACGCTGAGTTCCTCCCATGTTTTCTTCACTGTTTCAGTGCGGTATCACACTGTCCAGATTGTCAAGCCCTGACTCAAGCCTTTATCATGCCACAACCACCACCACCTCCTCCTCCTCAGCACAGTCACAGCAGGTATTGCCCTGCTCACCCTTTCCAAAACTCCTCTCCTGGCTGCTGCTGACACATCCCAATGGCAAACCCAGGCACACTGTGCCAACCCTGCTCCCAAAACTTTACCCAACTCCACACAGCTGCACAGGCACCCCCAAACACTGGCACAGGAAAGCCTCTCCCCAGCAAACACCCTCCAGCACCAGCACACAGCTGTTCGGAGGGGCATTCCTCCATGTACACGTAAGGTGGCACACGACCTCTGTTTTGCTCAGGGCTGGGACAGCTAAGCTCCCTTTACAATTCCCTGAGCTTTACCTTCATGCATTATTCTATGACTGTCAGGCTTCAATTAATTTTTTTTTCCACCGTTAAATATTTTATTTCATTTTGTTCTCTCCCCTTCCCTGTTTCACTGGGAAAGGCAGCTCCACACCCCAGAAAGATGTACAAAAGCCCATTGTAAAGCACAGCAAAGAGGGGCTCCAGCAAAGCAGGGTTAAACCCCCATGGTGCAAAATGAGGGTGGCTTCATCAACATCAGTGAAGGTGCAAGCAACAAGGGGATGGGGGTCAGAACCCGCAGCATGCTCTGAATTGCTGGGCTGGCATGAAAGCCACCCCCAGGAATGGTTCAAAAAGCCCTCTGCACCCCAACCTCTGGATGTACCATGCTTCCCAACCAGATTTGGAGCAGCAAGAACGCTGTAAGGACTCAGCAGAGCCCCATCCCAGTCACCCCAAGGGTTGTGACCATGCTCACCACAGCCCTGAGCTGGGGCACGGGGAGGAGATGGGGCTGTGTGAGAGGGAAAGGCAATAGAAGAAAAGGAGAAGATGCCTCTCCCTCTGCCTCCATGCAAACGCGGCGACACTTACGTTGATCATAGCATTGGAGGTGATGCGGAAGAGCGTGGCTCGCTCATTCACAGCCTTGATCTTCTCGCCACTTTCAGCTGGCAGTTTCAGGTTCTCCAGCTCGCTGAGCGAGCGCTGCAGGGCTGCCCCGTGCTTGGCAATCAGGTCATTGCAAGTGCTCAGGTCCTCCAGCTTACTCGAGAGGGTTTTCAGCGTGCCGTGCAGCTCACTCTTGTCTGACTGTGAGGCGGGCTCCTCATCACCCGAGTCATCTGCAAAGGGAGGGATGGAGAAAAAAAAAAACAGTTTCCATGGTTACCCCTGGACTGTACCAGCGGGCAGGGGGACCTCCTGCCTCCTCCGGCACAGGCTGGGATGTGCCAGGGCAGAGGGAAGGGGCACCGAGCCCAGCCCTGACTTTCTGTTCACCCAGCTCATCCTCTGCACGAGGATGCAGAGCATGGCATGAAGAACGATTTGGGATGGCATCCAGGGGTGTCCAGAGGGCTCCTTCCGCTGCCACTGGGATGCAGCAAAGGGCTGCTCAGCCTGAGTGACAGAGTGACACAGGGTGAGCATTAGGGAAAGGTGCTGTACCAGAAGGCAGCGGATATGGAACAGGCTCCCCAGGCAGTGGGCACAGCCCAGAGCTGCCAGAGCTCAGGAAGCACTGGGATACCATTCCCAGCCATAGGGGTTGGGTTTGGGGCACCCAGCCCCACAACTGAGCTTTGCTCTGCCAGATCCACTCTGTGCCAAGGAAAGGATAGTCTGAGAAACAGCATCTACTCCAAACCCTTCCCCTGGTTTGAGAGGGCAGAAAACCACAGTCAGAATCTCAGATACAACAGGAATGGTTACAGCTGCAACTCCAGAACACTTGTGTGATGAAAAACAGAAATCCAACCCAAAACAGAGCTGTGCATTCCTACAGACCACCTGGGCAGGGGGAGGTGAGGTTCCCAGGCTCAGTGTTGGTATTGTACATAGCAGTGCCCCATCTCCTGTGCAGCCAGGCATGTGCTGGGTTTTCCTCCAAGGCCATTCAAGAAGAGTGGATTGAGACAAGGAGGCAGAGCCCACAGAAGGGCTTGTCCTACACAGCTCAAGGATGAGAAAGCAGAACAAAACTCGCAGAAGCTGGCAGCAATGAACCACAGAACCCTCAAATGACTTGGATCAGAAGAAACCCTGCTGGTTTCTGGTTCCAACCCTGAGAGACAACAGTCTTCCCAACCATGAACAACAGTCCTGCTGCTCCAAGCACACAAGGATGGGGTCGGGGTAGGATTGAGGTGATGGGCAGAGGGAGAGGAGAGAGAAGATGAGGCTTGCAGGATGCATCCCAGAGGGTGCACCAGGCTTGTGCTGTTGGTATCTTGAACATGCCAGCTTTAACAGATCTAGAAGGAAAACTTCAGCCATCAGAAAGGAAAAGTAACCAGAACCTCCCAAAGATTAGCATTCTGTTTCAAGTGTTTCCAGCACTTCTGCAGTATCTGTCGCCCTGGGGCACACAAGGCACCCTGGTAACCTCTCTCTCTCCATTTGGTGACTGAGGGTGATTGCAGCCACCCTTCAGCAGCCAAACAGTGCCCTATATTCCCACCACAAGCACAATCCAATGGCCCCAGCCCGGTTTCCATCACAGACACCGTGCAGGCAGCTACCACTGTGACACCAAAGCCACCACTCCCTCTGTGTGACTGCAGGGGAAGAATCAAATTTGGCATTTTTCTGTGCATAGACATGAGTGATGCTTCTCAAAGACAATCTTCCTTTATTTGCAGCTGCAAAAAAAATAGTGCTTTAGGAGCAGCGAGCAGCAGGAAGGATCTCTCTGCCTGCCCCAGGCAGTGTTTAACCCCAAATCCCCCTCTCCCATTTCATGCTGCCATGCAGAATTATATAAACACCCAGAAGGTGTTTCACTTTACTCGCAGAACAGCAAAAATTGGCTGTAATGAACTGAAATCAAAGCACAGAAGGAAGGAAACCCAAAGCTGTGGTTACAATCAAATCAGAGCGAGTTGAAGGAGAAATATTCGTGCAAAGCACCCGAAGCATCTCCCACCCCTCCCAACACCCACAGCTCCCAGGATGGGCTCCCAGCCCTTCACCATGACCACTGGGACATCCCCATGTTACAGTGGGCAAAAAGGGATTGATGGAGCACCCAGGATCTCCTCAACCATCACTGCTCTCCCTTCTGATGGTAAGGGGAGCTATCTGTGCCTCCCTAGCTCTGGGTAGCTTTAAGGACATAAAACCATCAGAAGGTGTCCAAAGGAGGGCTGTGGGATGGGGAGGGGTCAGAGCACAAGGTGTGTGAGGTGAGGCTGAGGGCTCTCAGTTTGTTCAGCCCAGAGTCTTTCATTCTCTGTTTCCCACTTTGTTTTGACTTGCAAACAAACTTAAAGGAAATCTGTTTTGATTTTTATTTGTAGGGCACTGGTATGAACCAGTTGCTATAGGAACAGTGGGCCTCGCCGCAAGCCTGGAGGATTATTTTTGGAGCTGTGATGCTATTTAATCTATGTAAAATGGATCAGCAGCCAGTGGCCATAAGCCTCCTCAGGCTGCTTCCCAAACCCACAGCACACACCAGCCTTCAGAGCCCGGGGCAGCAGCTCACGAGGAGCTCAGCAAGGCAGATGCTCCCATTACAGCCTCATTTTCTGCCTCTTGAACTTCCCTCAGCTAAACTCTGCTTGCAGCTTTTTCCCCCATGCTGGTGGAGAGCTGTGGGCTGGAGGAGGTGGCACTTCCCTGCACGCAGCCCATAAGGACACCAGTGACACCAGAGGTGGCAGGTGAGCAGCTGGGGGCTGTGCCACTACAGCAACCCCATGTGCTGCTGCTCAGGTGCATTTTGATGCTTCCGTGGATGCATGGAGCTGGGAGAGCTGTTTAAGATGGACTATAAGAGGAAGACATGGGATTGATAAGCTTTTATCCTAAAATTCCCAAAGTGCATTCCCAACCCAGCAGTGATGTCCCTAACACAAGGGCACAAGGTTAATGCCCTGTGCCGCCTCCTACCTTCCTCTTGGGGTCCAGCACAAAGACTCTGCTCTAAATCCCTGACGCCCCTTTGCCCCACAAGCAGAAACCATTCCCATCCCTGCATCCTCACTTCCAGAAAGACCCTTCCTTCCTACACCCCCTCTAACTTCTCTCCTTCCCACATCACCTTAAACTTCTCTCCATCCTGCATCCCCTCTAACTTGCCACCCAGCCTCTCCTGCAGCCCTGACCTGCTTGCCTCTCAAGGTTCCATTTAATAAATTCAATCTGGCTTCAATGTGGGACGCAGACATGGGGCTGAGCAGGAGAGGTTCCTGAGACAAGCAGCCTGCACTGATCCCAGAAAGACACTGCTAAAGCACAGCAAAAGCTGCCACATGCAGACAGGCATCGCCCAGAGCATCACCAGGACTGGAAGCTCTGTGCCACAACTGCTTCCCCATGGGAAGTCAGTTTGTTCCTCAGACTGAGCTTGCTCTTCTCTCTCCACAGCTGGGAAGCTCCCAGATCCCTGAAGTGCACCTGGAAAACTACCTGCTCCACAGTCAGAGGGTTGCAGAAGCAGCCAACTCACAGATTAGCTTCCACCCTTGCTTTCTTTATGAATTGCATCCAACCAACCCGTGCCTGATGCTCCCAGGACACCACCATCATCACGGATAATAAGGCTGCCTATAGAGAAAGCAGAGCTCCATCTCAGTGGGGCCTGGATCTAACAAAGGTCATTGTATGCCTTCCCACATACCTGCCCTAGGGGCTTTGTATGGAAATGCAAGAAAAACCCCACATTGATTTGGTCTGGAGCCTCTTCCAGGCAACATAGGGAAGTCTATGGGACAAATAAGCACCAAACCCAACCTCTGCCAGGGATACCATGGGCAAAACCTATAGGAACACCAACAGCACCTCCAGCAAACACTCACTGGTCCCTCTGGTGTTCTGCAGCCACCACCACGGACCTGGTTTGGGAACAAGAGCCTTTCCTAGCAGGACCAGCTGCAGCACATGGACACTGATCACCAACCATTCCTCAACTGGAGCAATTTCCACAATGGCTCCAAAACCTTCATCCGCTTGCGTTGCTTTTAATAGCTATGAATATTAAATGGAAATGGGTATCTATATTTAATAGCTTCACCCAGCTGCCAAGAGGGATGAATTCCTACAGCATCTGCACAAGCAGGCCCAGGCGGTGCTTTCTGCTTGTAAAGAATTACACTGGCAATTAATCATCAAAATAACAGAGCAAGTAGTCAGTCATAAATCGTTCCAAATTTGGGTGATCACTTTGCAATTATCACCAACCTGGCAAGGATATTTCTTCTACTGCTAATGCAAATGGAAAGCTGTTCAGGCCTAAAAATAGCAGATATTCACCAGCTGTGATGAGCTGTGACATCTCGATCTCATTCAGTGGGGATGACCCAAGGATGCAGCCTTGGGAGAAGGACCAGCACTCAGCTTGGGACAGAACAGACTCAGAGCTTTCAGCCCGTCCCAGCAGATCCACCTGAAATCCATTGGGATCGTGGTGTAAAGCCAAATGCTCAGGTTATGCAGAAACTCAAACCTAAGGATTTCACAGATGTGACCTAACCTGGCCCAGGGTTGGAGCAGAGACTCCCAACTTAACCAATATTGCATCCTTACACCTCACCACGCTGAAATAAAGCAGGGAAGTGTATTCTTTGCTTCTGATTCCATCTCTTGGTTTCTGTAATTGTGGTTTCATTATAGCTCCAGTGCAACTGGCTGGAGCCAAACCTAAGTGAAGTGAGACTGTGACATGTTACACTGCTTGCTTGGTTCTTCAGGTCAGCGAGCACCACGGGGACACAACTGAAAAATCTAAGAACAAGAAACTGAAGGGATAAGGAGCAGTTAAGTTGATGGCTTCACCTCTTACCCAGGACAAATTCCAGCTTGTGAGGCAAATGCACCCTGGTGCAGGAATCTGAGGGAGCTGCAAAGCCATAATGAAGGCAGCAGGGTTGATCCCACCAGGTCAGCTCTTTGGAAGGAAGGATGCTGCAGTGGTGATTTCTTGCAAGCCATCAGAAGCTGATGCAATCAAGAAGGCCAACAGTCTCCAAATGAGGTTTGCTGTAGTGCCAGCAGAACTATTTACACAGCACAGAACCAAATTTCCAATAACCCAAAACAGATTTCATTTTTGGACTTCAATCTCCTTACTGCACAAGGCCACAGAGGTTCTGGCAGTAGACATGCAAAGAATTGTAATCCATTTGTTGTTATCTGCATTCTTTCCTCCCATGAAGCACTAAAGCACCACCCTGAATGGGAGTGGGCATCCCATTAATGGATTAAAGGAATTCTGCTTTTCTGGAAGAAAAGCACTGAGAAAGCATAAAGTGTTTTTATTATGATGACTGCAATCCAGCCATCTCATTGCTGCAGTCACAAGACATTACCAGTCAATAACCCTCAGCACTACGTTTGGATTGCAGTCACTCTCTCTTTCCAGCATATATGGGATTTTTTGATGACCCCATCACTTAAACTCCAACCCACTGCTAAGGCAGGCAACAAAGACAGGCTGAAAGCACATTGCAAGGCAGGGTTTAACCTCAGAGCATGGTGAAAGGGAGCCTGAAGGATGTGGTTAGTGCAGAATAGCACCCTACCCTATGTGGAGATACCAACTCTGGTAGAGAATCCAAACAAGCAGAGAGTGGACAACTGTGCCTGTTTGGCAAAGAAGGAGCTACCAGCCCAACATGAGTTACAATGGAACTTTGAAAAGGGAGCTGAAAAAAGCAAAGAAATTTGGGGTTATATGAGCAGTGCTCTCTGAGACACGACGTGCCTTCTGATCAGAGCCCAGGAGCCTGCGCCCAGTTTGGGACACTGCAATCCTAAGGCAAATGCCTCCATAGACTGGAGATGAGGTCTACAAATTATCTGTATGAAGTAGAATGATCTGTTCTCCATATCCACAATGGGCAGGAGAAGAAGCCAAGAACCAGCTCTGAATCAAAATGAAAAAACTTCCAGTTGTGAAGGTGTGATTATAGGGAAATAACCATTCATTACCAGACAGTTGGCTGCTCACACTGCACATCACACCGCCAGAAAAGAAAAAAACAAATGTTCTGATAAAAATAGGAACTTTATCATCCTACAACTCCGAACAGGAACACACTGCAGACTGACCTGAGCAGCAGGGCCAGCTCCAGGCTGTGCTGACACCTGCTTGTCCTTGGCAAGCACTGCTAATTGTGGGTGCCAGGGGCAGCGTGCTTCTATCCACACCTGCAAAGCTGCCCAGGCTGCTCCTGAGCTGATATCTTTAGCCATCTCCCCCAGTGAAATCCCCTTTTAGAATCACAGAAGGCTTGGAAGGGACCCTAAAGCCAACCCAGTGGTACCAATCACTTACTGCCCAGAGTCTCATCCAGCCTGGAAGCTCCATGCCTGCCATCCAGTGAGGATCAGGGTCCAACCAAGGGTTTCCTTTCTGCAGAGTCACCAAAGAAGACACAATGGCAATGACACAAAATGACTCCCCAACCCACTGCTGGCATGCAACGCAACCTCCACCATGGAATTCGAACTGATAACACTGAGATCATTCCTTCGGGGTATTCTTGAATCAGCGAGTGGAAGGGAGATCAACAAATCCATAGTTGAGGAAGCACTTAAAAGAAAAAACCTAAATCCAAAGCTCAAGCTGTGGGTATCAGCCAGAGTCACAGATTCCTTAGATGGTGTAGAACCCCGACGCACCCAGACTCCACATCATTCCAATTCCCACCTTTCCATTGGGCCCACTGAGAAGAAGGCAGCAGGATAAGGAAGCTCGTGTGCTTCACTGAACCATGCTTTCTCTATTTTATGGCTGAGCTCAGAATCCACAGCCGACACATAGGCTGATACAGCACTGCAGGGAGGACGTGCACAGCCCAAGGCTTCAGAGCTACCTCTGATCTGCTGATGAATATTTAGACACATAAACGTGAGTGTCATAAATAATTAAACATCATTTGCTCCTGTTCAGCAGATGAACAAAGCATATAAGAAAAAAAAACCTACGAAGTTCATTATCTGTGTTTGGGCATTCACAACCAGACGGCACCGTGAGGAGGCAGCAAACGGCACTGGACTGTGTATGAGCAGCATCCTTAGGCTGCAACAAGCCATGACAGATGCAGAAGTGGCATAAATGGCAATGTCAGGCTATGCTGGAGGAAGAGCCCTGACAGCCACAGAAGAGCAAAACCACCAGTGAATTGAGCACACAAGGCTCACCTGCAACCAGCTCCCATCTCACCACCTCCTTCCCTTGGCACAAAGGGACTTCCTTTAGGGACAGTGTTCAGTAGGCACGGTGGGGATGAGTTGACAGTCAAACTAGATGATCTAAGAGCCAACCTTAATGACTCCATGATTCCTTCAGAGCAAGAGCTGAGGCAGGGAGCAGCATGGGGACAGTGAGGCTGCACATCCCTGCTCTGCAGTGCCCAGCCCCTGGCCTTGGTGTCAGCCACCACACAGCCAAAAACCACTTCAGCTGTTGGATATCTCCTAAGTGCATCACCAAGCATCCATTTTTAACAATGCTTAACCATCTCCCAGCCTCAGGCTGCACTCTGGTTTCAGCAGCATGGGGCATAGAGCTGACAGCATGCTGGGCTCTACTCCCTGCCCCAGCAGCAAAGCTGGGGACACACTGATGGCACAGCCAGGCTTGGAGCAGCCATCCTCTGCAGAGCAATGCCACACTTGGTGCGACCAAGGATGAACTTGGCATGGGATTTCTTATTTTCTTCCTTTAAAAGAATAAAGCCTTTCTCTGGAAACCTCCTGTCAGCAGGGAAAACACAGCCTGCTGCAGGCTCGTGGGAAGCAGCTGGGGAAGCACAGAGGATGCACTGACACTCTGTCAGCTCCCTCCCTCCCTGCAAAGCCTCTGTAATGAGAACAAAGTGACACGGGACTGAGCTACGGGGCAGGAGCTGCAGTGGCAGGGGAGGCAGGAGATGATGGGGCTGTGACAGCAGTGTCCCTGCTATACCACAGCAGGACGGTGTGCAGGGCAGCTAGACACAGCTATGCTGGGGGCTGAGGGCTGCTTGTGGCACTGCAAAGGCCCAGCTTGTAATCTGTGCTTCTGTCCAGTGGGTAATGCATGTCCTGCACTGCCTTGCACACTTGTAAGTTCAGCTCAGCCAGCTGTATGAGCAAAGATATTGGAGAAAGCACTCTTGAGAATGCAAGGCTAATGTGTGCCCTTATGCACATGTAAATCTGCCTGGGCTCAGCTTACCCCTGTGTAAGAGGATCAGGGTGGGTGCAAGTTACCCAGCTCCTTATAATTCCACGCAGGTCACAGAGTGCCAGTGGAGACAGAGGGATGCAAACAGCCTTTCCAACACCCTACAGGCAGACAAGGTGAAGTCCTGGAGCACACCCCCACACACTGACCTCAGCAGCCAGAATGGGTGCCAGGACAGACTGCTTAAGGGTTTGAACTGGAAGAAAAAGCTTTATTAGTCCCTTGGTAGAGAACAAGCAACAGAAAGCAAGGACGAATCCCAGAAACAGACAGAATTTCACCCAAAAGGGAGAGCGCACAGCAAACCCACATGGGATGAGGATGCACAGCACGGGTGCTGCATGGGGAGCCGACTGCTGGATGCTGGTGTTTACAAACAGAGCTAACCACTGCTCCCAGGGCTTCCCTAATTACTGCTAATTTCCCCCACATGAGGTCAGATGAATGCCTGCACAACAAAGTGTGCATTTTTACGTGACTACATTTTCATTAATTAAAAGCTGTGCTTTATCAGCACCACTCAACATCTCTTAATTCACAAAGAGCAGCAAGGCTGCAGGCACTGATCCCCACTTTGTGGGCACATTTTCCCCACTTTGTGTTTCTGCTAAATACCATCAAGAGGCTGAAATGCTGTATGTTGAAGGATGCTGTGACACTGCTCCACTGCCCTCCTTCCCTTTCCCCTCCGATTTCTGGGCTGAAAGCTTCCCCCAACACTGGAGCAGGCAATTAGCAGGGCACTGAATTCCTCAGGGGGCCAAAGAGAAGTCATTAATGGGCAAACAACCCCAACAACTTAATCATTAATGGACACACAACTCTACCAACTCATTTTCTACAAATGGAATGATAATCTAATCAGTCCACTCATGACAAAGTAGCCTATCAGAGCCAGGGCTTGGTGAGACATTCAAACAAAGTTAAAACACTGCTGGGTAGGAGCATTTCTGCCACACATGGGCTCCCTGCCACCTCCACATCCCTTCTTGCAGCAGTGAGGTCACGCTCCAAAAGCTTGCAAAGGGGTAAAGCTGTTTTTGCAAGGCATGCAGAGTCTGGAGTAACTGCAAGCTGACCCCAAAAGAGGAAAACGCTGCTCTTTAGGACTGTTTCTACCACCTCATAACACAGCTCCAATCATGGAACTGGTGGTGGCAAAGCTGCAGCATCCCTGGGGTCACCAGGAGCCCCAGAGCTGCCAAGTAGGAGCAGGAGTGCTCTGCACAGAGGAATTTCACACCCTGAGGTTTCACAAAGCTCCTGGGAATTCCAAACCCGTCCAGGAGAATTTCAGTGCTTAAGGAGTGAGAAATATGGAGGCAGCAAGATGTGAGTGGTGAGAGCCAGGAGTCCACGCAGTGATGCGAGGAGGTCCGCAGAGAAATGCAGCTTTGCTCCCTCCCTTCAAAAAGGGAAAAACATCCAAAACAGAATAAAACCACCCAACCCACTCTCCATGTATCCCACAGATTGGACAGATAAAATATTTCCCAGAGCTTTCCCAAATCCCTGCTCCTGTCAGAATGCAGTAACTCAGAAGACAGCATGGTCCCACAGGTGATGCACTGCAAAGCCAGTGCAAGGGGACCATGAACCCCACTTCCCACCCTCCTGTCTCCTAACACCTCCCTTCTTTATGCAACAGCCCCAGGACCTGTTTCTTGAAGGTTTGCAGTCCCAAAGTCAGGGACAGCACTGGGGCTGCTCTGCCCATTGCTGCCTTTGGTGACTGTGTCCCACCATCACTTCCTTCCCGGGGTGAGGAGAAATGCAGCATGTTCCAAGCCCAGACCTGATCCAGGGCAGTCAGGGATCCTCATTCAGCACTTGGGCACTCCTCAGGGTTTGACCACCCCTGCAGGGAGCCCACACAGCTCACCAAACCAACATGCATCCCTCCCTCTGATGGCTGGATTGGTACTCTGCTGGATGAGACAAACTCAGCGTTAATCCCCCCTAGGCTACGAGCACAGCAGTGATGAAGAACTCCACAGGAGCACAAGCAGGATGGGTAGCAGCTTCTTGATTTCTGCCCACATACTGCACTCTGCACAGCAGCCACCACCACTGACTTACAGGAAAGGCATTCCCTAGGATTGCTCCTCCACCACATGTCCTGCCCAAGTGACCCCAATGCAGCATCTCCTCCTCCAGAAGTGCTGTGCTGGCCATGGGCGCAGCCTTGTCAGTAAAAAAAAAAAGCAAAAAATAAATCAATTTGAGGGCACACAGAGCTTCTATTTGCAGATCTGCGTGGCTGGAGCTCAGAGTTCATCTCCATTCCTTCCAATTCTATAACTGCACTTTTGCTCTCTAATTACGCCATCAGCCTGTCAAGATGGTCACTTTCTCCCTAACTACCCTCCTTTGCATTAAGCATTAGCTAACAAGCACACACTGCCAGCAGTGCTTCTGAGCAGCTCTGAGGTGCACAGCTCCTCCTCCCTGGCACTTATGAGCCCTTGGTTATCCACTCTGGTTAAAACAAGAGAGGATTTCCACGTTGCTCACATGCAGAGGGCTGGAAGGGGTTAATGTCATGGCTATTCTGTCTGATCCAGCTGGAGGAAATGCTCCATGGATGTGCAAATCCAAATAGCTCCTTCTGCAGTTGCTAAGATTGGCATCAACAGGCAGAGGAAGCAACACCATTAAGGGGCAGCACGAAACCCCCACAGAACGAATAAGAACTGCTGTGCAGCTATGGCAGTACCCCTCCTCATGCATTTGCTGCATGTCCCAGCCAACCTGTGCCGTGAGCCCCACCAGCAGCATGCAGGCAGCTCCCAGGATCTACTTCCATCAGGAGATAACTATCCACGTTCTCATCCATTACTAACAACAGGTGTCCTCTGCTGCTATCACAGAGCAGGGTCACCCACTGCTCCAACATGACCTGGCAGGGACGTTCCTGCTGCAACTGGAAGCGGGATCCTGCCATAAAGAGCACTGGGATCCCAAACTGAACTAAGTGCCAGCCAGAAGGCTGGGCTCGTCTCTTGTTACAGCCATCAGCACATTAAATGTACCTCAGATGGTGCCTTTCTTGGTGAGATAAACAGATTTAATGCCTTTATTTTGGTCGAAAACAGCTATTGTGACATAACTAAGTGAAAAGTAGGGCATCCTCGGGAAATACTTTCACTTGGGGAACAAGCACTGTGTTCCCCAAGCAAATTGTGCTTACCAGGAACTCCCTTGCTGCACAGTGAATGGATTTTAAAGCCATTGTTTTCCCAGCTTGGGAGTTCAGCTCACATCTCACACTCTTTGCTGAAGCCAACCTGCATAAACCACACTGTGACCTCATGGCATCCAGCTGCAAAAACCAAAGCGTAGGGGACAATCTGGATTTGATTACAAAGCTATTTTTCATCATTTGCCCAAAGCATGCTGTAAATCCGCAACGGCTGGAATTTTGATTTGACCTATTTGCATCACTTTTTTTTCTTTGGGGAAGGAAATTACACCTAGATAAAATAACTTCTGGTGAGACGCTGCGTGGGAGCAGGGTGGCCACCTCTGTGCCACAGGGAGCAGCCCAAGTGGAGGCTGATTCCTATGCAGTGATGATTTCCCATCATATGTTCATAAAAATAAAGTGGTCCTGGTGTTTGCCATGGGGGAGCAGCAAGTTTAACCATCCGTGGGTGGAAGAACACGTCCGACTTACAGCAGCAGGAATGGAAAGTCCCCGTGACTCCCTGCAGTCCAATCCGTGATCCCAGCTCCTATTTCAGGAGGAAGCAGAGGTTCTCCAGGGTGCCCAGTTGTCTCCTGGCCCTAAAGGAAGCCCTGGGTCACCACAACAGGTTTAAACCCCTACATCTGCCACAGCACCACCTCACCAAGAGTTAGGCAATGAATCCCACACTGAAGACAGCAGCGACACGGGTCCTAATGATTTCTGTAGGAGTGGTGCCTCTCCCATCCTTGAACCTATTGCAGCATCCCAGGAAAGCACTGAGTGGACGTGAGCCTTTCCAGCACACGGCTGGCAGTGGGATGCATCCCAGCACCGACCCCAGCAGGGCTCTGGGGAACCCACTGCCCTCACAGCACTCCTGGTGGGAAATGCCTGGAATAACCCCAGCAGCAATGCTTCCCAGAGGACAGCTGGGTATCTTGTGCTTCCCTAGGCACTGCCACACACACACACACACACTCATAATGTCTTAATGAGAACGTACTTTTTCCTAAAACAAAAACCTACCTGATTTGCTGAGATCAAACACCAGATTTGAACAGAGGATCTAGTGCAGGAATTAATTCACCATGATGAACAAATCAATTCTTTGATGCTAGAAATGCACAGCGTACCCCTCCTAGCAGTAGATCAGCACAGCACTGGGTGCAGTACTCTGCTGTTCCAACACCTGATAAAGCCAGAAGGCAGAACACAGCCAGGGCAAGGCACACGATCCCAGCATCCACTTCCAGGCATGATGCCAACCCCAACCCAGCACTCGTGCAGCCCCTATCCCCATGCACATCCCTCCCCACCAAGCACTGACCCTTAGGGAACTTATTGAGGCAGGCAGAGTTGCAGAAGGAGCGGACGGATCCTGCCTCCCAGCAGCCCCTGCCCTTCATGCCCACCGCGGGGCCGCGCTGGCGGAGGCTGAGAGCTGCATGGCCGTTGGCTTTAGGATGGAGGAAAAAAAAAAAAATACGAAGGAAAAGAGAACGTCCTTATTCAGCAGATGTCCTTATGGAGCAGGCAGCCCTGTGTCTCGCTCCATGCTGATAGCAGGGCACTACGGCACCGGGCTCGGCAGCCCCACAGCCCGGCATGCACCACTGCTTGCTCCAGCATGCAGCAGCCCTTAATTAACTCCATCTGTGCCGGGAAGAGATGTGCTCCCCCCCCCCCCTAAAGGGCGAAACATGCAGCCCCAGGCAACTAAAGGGCAGGATTTGGCACAGTCGTCTCAAAAACGGTGAGCAATGGGCTAGAAGGGATGCAGCCTGAGCCCCAAAGGGATGCTAAAGCCAAAGGGATGCAGTTTGGTGAAGCTGATGCTGTTTGGTAGCCGGTCCCTTTAAATGCTGCTAAAGGTTATTTTTAGGACTCTCGCTTAAAATATACATCAGAATTCATTTTTGGTAAGAAACTTCATTACACATCTCACTCACGCAGCTCCGTTTCGCCGCAGCCAACAGTTCCCAAGCAGAACCTCTGCCATGTGCACACACACACACACACTGATGGCTGCTGCCTCACCCCTCCAGCACTGGAGGATGGGGTTTCCCAGCCCTTCAGATTTTATCAGTCCCAGGGAACAAGGCAAAATGAAGACACATCAATGTGAGCATTCACATTGGCACAGGGACCAGCACTGTGCCCTGCGTGCTCTCCTCCAGCTCCTGTTAATGCCAGCGTCTGGATAGCAACAGAGCACAGGTTGTATTCCATCTTCTGTATATACATATCAAAAGAGATGGCCAGATTATCAAGGCAATCTGGGTGTAAATAGGGCAAATTCTGGAAAAATGCTCGTGCAATGCAGGCATACCTCTGCACTGTAAGAACCAACCTTTTTCAAGAGGAAAAACACAAGTGATGCGTGAAGAATGGGAAGCCCAGGTGGGATTTAGCACATGAACCCCTGGCTCCTGCAGTGACCCCAGCACAGTTCAGTCACACTGCTGTTGCAGAAATCTGCAAGGGAGGATCACAGACACGTAAAGAAGATGCTCTCCATAAGCCTGGCATCACAGAAGCTTTACAACCAGCTCAGATCCCTTCTGCCAGCTGCCAAAGGCCTCCTGCATGCATAGAAGTCAAAGCTGCAGAGCAGCTCAGCTCAGTGCATGAAGAATCACTCTGAAGTTCCCTGATAAAATATTGATGTATCCCTAAATTCAATTCATTTTGTTCATAAGCAAGTAACCGAGCAGAAGTCACAGCCTGTGGTTCAGCAAGATGGACGTGGGAAATGCTCCATGTCACAGAATCATAGAATGAATCAGAGAATGGTTTGGGTTGGGAGGGTCCTTAAGGATCATAGAACCATAGAATGGTTGGGTTAGAAGGGTCCTTACAGCCCCCCAAGCCCAGCAATGGGCTGGCTGCCCAAGACATGCACTCTGCCCAAGGACTTTGTGCTGCACACCACCAGGGCTGCCTCTGCCCTCTGCAGACTCCACAGAGAACTGGTTGCCTTCCTCCTACGTAAAAAACCTCGGGTGTGTTTGAATCACACCTTTGTGATTCCTTCCCTTTTCATTCCAAAATAACCCAAAATAACTATTTTCTCTTTTCAGATCCTTTGCACTCATCTTTCAGAAATGTCACCTTACTGCTTCTATCCCTATTGTTCCTTCCAGGATGAGTCACTCACGCTGTGTCTGTGCAACAAGAAAACTCTCCAAGCTTTCCAAATGTTGCTTATTCTTAAAAGCAGCTGAAAGCAACGAGGCCCTCACCTCTGCACCTCATGCTGGGGTGACCTGACCCCCCACAGCCACACCAACAGAACACAGCTGCAAGGATGGAGCCACGGAACCTCCTCAGCCCCCACACAGGAGGCAGCAGGACTGCAGCAAGGGGCTGCTGTGGGCATTCAGGTTGGACATTAGGAACAATTTCTTCTCCAAAAGAGCAGTGATGCATTGGTAAAGGTTACCCAGAGAGTGGGGCACCATCCCTGGAGGTGTTCCAGAACTGGAGATCCCACGCTGAGGGATGTGGGCAGTGGGCACGGTGGGGTGGGTGGGCTGAGAGAGGAATTAAACTATCAGCAGTGCCCCCAAAATGTGGAATTTTCGTGCAAATAATTGTTCTGCTTTTCACTTGGCCCACGCATGGCAGTGCAAACAAGAAAACACAGGTGTGACACAGCTCTGAATGGAAGAGCAAACTGCTAGTGCTCTCAGCTCTAGAATCTCAGCATCAGGAAACAAAAGTGCATTTTTGCATTTCTAGTATTTGTTTTCACACAGATGCCTCCTTAAAATGGTGCAAGCTTTACCAAAGGAGCTCTAGTCCCTCTGCTCATGGCAGTTCCCTCTGTTCAACTAATTCAGGAAACTTCTTATCTTCAAAGCTGCTAACACACTCCTACAACTTCCTTTCCTAAGACAAAGAACCACAGATCAGGTGCCCCAACACAGAAAAACACACCAACTTTGAGCTGTAAGTCCAGATTTGATACCCATTCAAATGCAAACCCAGCAGTGCTGCTTTTCCTCTGCTCCAGGGATGTGTGTTGTGCCCAGCTGCCCCTGCTGTCCCATGGCACTGCTCACATCCCTCGTGACCACCACCAACACCCAGACCAGACTGGGCTCCTGCAGGCACAGCTCTGCACTGGCTCAAAATGCTCTTGTATGCCAGTGCAGCCCCATCCAAAAGCCAGGGCAAGAAGCAATGGCAAAACCAGTAACAGAGAACTCTACCTGGAACCCCAAAACTCCATCTGGCATTTCTATCTGGTCTGGAAGGCAATGCAGCAAGGAATGCACAGCTTATTTGCTTCATTTGGGAATTTCAAGTCCATGGAAGGGTTTGCAAGCAGAGCCCTGCCAAGCAGGATGCTGGAGTCACCGAAAATGAAAACAAAGGAAACTGAAGAAGCTGAAATGTAAGCAGTTGCTGCCTGCAGCCTGCCCAAACAGAGCTGCCTCTGCATGCTTTGCCCCTCAGCCCCATGGCAATGGGCTCCTGGCCCTCCCAGGGCACTCAGCCCCACTGCAGACACCAAAGCCATGGAGCTCACAGAGCAGAACAGGAGCCAACACCACCACTAACACTGACTGCTCTCAGTTACTGACAGCATCACTCAACATGACTCTGGTTGGCAGCAGTCAGAAGTTCTTCAGCTCTAACAGCACTCAGAGCTTTCTGTTTTCCCCATTCTTAAGCCTCCAGTGCCAACACAACGTACCCATTTATCTGGGCAATTCAGGATCCAAAAGACCTGAAAAGTAACCAAGGACCAGAGCTACAGTTCAATTCCACAGGTACCTTTTTCCCCCCAGTATTATTCACAATAGGAAACACATTAAATTGGGATGCTAAAAACAGAGCTGGACCACTTGCTAGGATGCCATTAGGAAATAGGGGGGAAAAAAATCATTAAATGAGATTGTTTAAACATCCCCTGCATGTCCTCTGAGAGTGCAGTGCTGCATCGTCAGCCTTAAGGGACACACACAGCAGCAGGGTGGGCAGCTCCAGATCCTGCCAGCAGCACAGCCTCAAGTAGCAGGCTCTGCAGGGCCTGGAGACCTAATGCTAAGACCCAGCAGTGAGGTGGTGGGGGAGGCAGGCTCATTTCCTATGAGCAGCTTCACCACCAGAGGGAGATCCTCTCCCTGCAGAGAACAGCGCAGAGCTGCCACTACTCAAACACATACTTATAGGCTGAAGCTACCAACTCCTGCAGCAGCAGGCTGGTTTTGGTGCTGGAAGGAAGAGATGAGGACGTGGGTTTGCAGAGGGAATGTGCCAGGAGAGGGCAACCTACCACCGTCGCATGGTTCCAGCACAGCATCTGCATCCTCAGCCTCAAGCTGTGAGCTAATTCTCTGTTTTGCAGATGGGGAACGGAAGCTGATGTGCTCGGGTGCACCAAAAGCAAGGCAGGAGGCCCCCATGCAGCCATTCACTCTTTACTGACTCATTTCTAATTAGCAAGAATTACTATTATTTTCAGATCTAAAAATTGATTTTCCTCCAACAGCATTTTTCTGTGCCAGGAAGAAAAAAAACACTTGATAATAACCCTGAAATACACTGAGCTGGAAATGCTTCCCTTTGGCACATGCCAGGTATCCCCACCACATCATTCAGGTCACTTCCAGGTGACACTTGCTCAGTTTGAGCCTTGCCCAGCTGCTACTTGCTGGGATATGTCAGCATGGGGCCTTACCAGGTGGCAGCAAGGACACAAATGAGGACATGAGCAGATGTCCTCACTGCTCCTGATCAGACAGACAGCCACCAGCCACAGCATCCCCTTTAGAAAATAAGGGAAGGATGCAAGTTCTGACAAGGATGCGATGCTCCTCGCTGTAAGCACACAATTACCATGTGTTTGCTTTGCTTCCTGTCAGACACAGCCTCTGCCAGCTGTAAGCAGGCACACAGCCTGTGCTCAGCACATGCCAAGTGCAAGCATACGTGGCTATGGGTGTGTGAATGAGCTGCTGTGGGGCAGGGACACCAACCAGCAGGTCTGGAAGTACAGAGCAGAGCAGAGCTGAGCACTACACAGCAGTCCAGCACTTTGGCGATCAGTACAGCATCACCTTCTTCCCAGTTCTGCTGTAAGTGAGCAAAGTGACAGATCAAGCTAATATTAGCAGGTACAGCAAAGCAATGAAACAGCTCATCCTTCCCACTGCTGCCACCCACACCGCACAAAGCTTTGCAGCCTGTGGGGAGACACTGCAGCCTGCAGCAGCCGCAGTGACAGCCCAGCCTGTGTCCAGGAGATGAGGCACAGCACAGAGGAGTGCAAGGATAGCTATGCAAGGCCAATTCATCTTGGCTACAACCTGCACTGGGCTCAGAGCTGCTCTCAGACTCCAGCTAGCAGGGCTCTGATTGCCAACAGAAACTCATATGCTTTACTCTTGGCTCCCCAGAGTTTCTGAGCTTGAGAGTGGGAGAACATCAGCCAAGTCAGAGCATCCAAACCTGCAGGGATGAAGGACACAGATAAGGCAAGAAGCTATCTGGAGGTCATGCCAAGATCAGACAAAGATGGGAGGAATCAGAAATGCACAAAGGCACATCTGTCCCTGCTCTGTCTGCAGCAGCTCCAGCTCCAAGCCTGTTTGGGGGCTGTGCTGAGCTGCTCTGACCTCAGTGCACCAAACCACCATTGGGAAGTCCCCACTCAATAGACAAAGCCCAGCACTAATGCACAGATGTTACTGCTTCAACTCTTTACAGAGGCAAAGAACAAGCAGGAGCCATTTCTCAGCCAGGGAAGTGACCCCTCCTTTAATGACAAAATTACCAAGTCACAGTGGTTGCAACTTGCAGCATTTTGCCCATCTTTCCTTTGCCATCGGCTGCTGCAGTTGCACAGGAAACTCCTCCAGCTCCAGCACAGAGCCACAGGGATGAGGATGCAGCAGCAGAGGTGCCCTACATAGAGCTGCTGAGCTCCTGCAGCAGGGCCAAGCTCCAGTCCCACCTACAAACCGATTTCTGGGCTGCTTTGGTACAGGGGATTCTCACAGATTATATATACACAGAATAATACATTATGACATAATAGATGCATGGGCAAAACAAGGGGAAGGATCAACACCAAATCAAGGAGGTAAGCGTATTGCTCGGGTAATTCTCCTGACACGCAAACAGAGCATAAGAAAACAAGTTCAACACAAGTTACCCCAAAAGGGGGATTTCCTGGGTTGTGAAATACACAAAAATCCTAAACGATTCCTCCAGCTTCCTGATGTTGCAGACTGCTGCTCTCTGTTGCTTAGAACTCTGCATCAGGCAGCTCCAGTGTGAGCAGAAACCGCTGCCCAAGCAGGGAAGCACTGCAGGCTGAGCAGTTCTGGCTGCACAGCCACCTTAACAGCTGATTCCATAGAGGGCTTTTCCCACTCTCTCCCCAAAGGTCATGTTTGAGTAGTGAAGGCAAACAGTCAGGGAGCAAAGAGGGCACAAACCCAAAGAGCACAGAGGACAGGAGAAGCACACAAAGCTGCTGCAGACAGCCCCAGCAGCAACCTGGCACCACTACGAGCCACGGCCAGCAGGAAGCTTTGTGCTGCAATGCCAGCATCCTTCGAGTGCAACTCATACCCAACCCTGACATCAGGCACTGATAACAAGAGTTATTATTTCAGGCTTAATATTAGGAAACATCTCTTTCTCAGAAAGAGAAGTAACACATTGGCAAAGCTGCCAAGGGAGTGGTGGGGTCAGCGTCCCTGGAAGCGTTCAAACATGGAGATGTGGCACTGAGGGTCATGGTCAGTGGGAGTACTGGTGGTATGACCTTAGTGGTCTCTGCCAACCTTAATGGTTCCATGGTTATAACAAGCCTAACAGAGCCTTATCTCACAGGGGATAAATGTGCAGAAGGAAGCTCAAAACTGAGTCCCACGGCTCAGATAGTGACACTGCAACTCACACACGATGACTTCCAGCAGCAGACCAGCACCACCAGCGGGATCAGTCCTTTATGGGCACTGCCAGGGAGACACAGAGACTGCAGGGCCATCTCACAGCCTGAAGAACACACATGGGAAACCCTTGGGGGTCAAGCATCACTGTGAGGTCCTTACAGAAATCCTGCTTGCCCACTTGGAAAAAGAAATACTCCCAAGCTCAAACCAATGAGGGATGATAAAGAGTAGGAAAGCTGAGAGCAGAGCTCCCCAAAAAGAGGGACAGCAAACCCAAAGCAGCACCATGCAGAGGAACAGGATAGAGAAACCCCGCAAGGAGGGTGGGAAAAGGGAGAGGTTTGGTGCAGAGAGCCGACGGGAGCCAGCAGTCAAACAGTGAGCTGGGAGCACGAGGCCAACAAGGAGTGTGATTGTCCCAATGGCTGCAGTCAGAGCAGCAGTGCGGGTGTTGGCTGCTGGGGGGCGAGGGAGGGCCCCCACAAAAGGGCAATTCACAACCAGCCAGGGAGGCTGCAGATGTGTTGCAGCTTCACATTCTCAAGACAAAACGTTTGCTGCAAACAAACTCCTCAGTTAGAAAAGGGGGAACGGGCAGAAAAACAACAAAACAGCTAAAACACATCCAATAACAAAACTGAAGTTATCAATTCTGCAATTAGAGGAACCCCAAAGGCACTGCAGATGAGCAGGCTGCAGCACATCGAGGCAGCAGAACTGCCCACTGGAAGCCCAGGGGTGGGACAGCAGTTCTGCACTGCTCTGAGCCCCCAAGCCTCCCCCCACCTGCAGATGAGCCTCTGCAAGGCTGCTTCCATCATGCCCTGTTTGCTAAGAAAACAGCTGGTTAAGCCAGCAGAACCACAGAACTGCTTAGCTTGGAAGGGAACTTAAAGGAGTATGGGCAGCAGAGTGTCTCCAAAAGCTTCAGGCTGCTGAGAGCCTGGGTGCAAGCGGGCAGAAATCCAAAGGGTGATGCAATATGGGAAACAGAGAGTTGGAATTATCCAGGGGCTTACATTAATGCAGACAGAGGGTGATTACAGAAAGCTGTGATTTTCAGGGCCGATGAGCAGGCTTTCATGCAGCACTGTGTTGGCTGTTCCCATGGGGAGGATGAGCCAGGTGCCCCTTAGGTGTCAGGTTTACACATAGAATGGTGGGGCCTCTCGAGGGCAGAGCAGAGGGGACATTACCCCCCTGGTCCTGCTGCCACTTCTCAGTTGATGCTGCCCAGGATGCAGTCGTGTGTGAGTTACAAGCACGCCCTGCTGGCTCATCCTCACCAACACGTTCTACAGATACCACTAGAAATACATATTTCAAGTTGGATGAACAGAGGGGCTCACCCAAGCCAGCCCCTTCTGCCCTAACATTACATTATGCATTCATGTTAATGGCATTAAGTGGGACGCTGCCATGGAGAAGAAATGCATGGCAGCAGCTCAGCTCTGTGCTGGCTTCCTGCCCCCCAGCACCCAGCACTACCTGCAGCAGAGAGACAAGGGCAGCAAGCTCCTGTGTCACATCTGTGAGCGCTGCTCATGTCCCAGCTCGTGCCTCGTTACCAAAATAGTCTCAGCCCTGCACTGGATACAGAGGAAATCAAATCCCCCTCAATTATGCAGCAGAGGAAGCAGCAACGTCTCCTATCCAACGCTCACTTTGGATATAGGGTTCTCTATTCCTTAAAAATAGAAACAACAAACGGTTCTGTGGAAACGGCATCTCTTCTCAACGCACAGCTCCAGCTAGCTACAGTCCCATTAAAATTGCTTTTGCATGTGTTTAGTTCAAGAAAACCACTGGGGGAACAGACAGCTTTCATCTGCCCCAGAGCCATCCCAGCAGCTGGTGTCTGCCCAGCCCCCTGCGCCCACAGCAGTCCCACCGAGCAGCTCAAACTGCAGCCCTGCCCCAGCAGCAGCATGCAGCCATGAGCCCCGGAGCTCCCCAGGCATGGCACAAAACCCACAGCTCCCATTCCTTCAGGAAAGAGGGAGTGCAGGATCCCTGCTCACGCTCAGGTTTTATTTCCAGAAGCAACTCAAGTGTGGCTCATCTTTAAAGCATTTCATAAAAAGAGGTCAAGTTCCTTTTTTTTTCTTTTTAATTAATTAACATCACACTACTACATTGCTCCTTTTTGAATGCAAGGAAAGGACTTGGAAGGATCTCAGCAGTGAGCCCACCAGCCCTGCTCTGACCCTTTGAGGAGAAGTTCTCAGGAACCACTATAAATGCCCACGCTGAGCATTTGCCTTCCAGGGCCAGGCTGATGGGGACCTGGGCTGGCAAGATGATGAAGTCCATCCCCAACCCACCCCCATCACACCCACTGTCCACATACCTCAGTGACACATCTTCATGTTCCTTGAACACCTTCAGGGACAGCCTTCCACGGGCAGCCTGTGCCAACACCATGTGCCACCCTTTTGGAGATTTTCCCTAATCTCTAACCTAAACCTCCTCAGCACAACTTGAGGCTGCTATCTCTCATCTAGACAAGCCAGACGGAGCAGATCTTTGTCCCTTACAGCAGTTCTGCTGCTGGCTGGGCTGCTGAAGAGCCCAGCATGAGCTGGGTCAGCACCACCTCTGTGCTGCTCTTCCCTTGAGACCATGGCCTGAGTCAGCTGAAGTCAGAAAGTCAGTACATCCAGAGCCTCAAGACAGCAGGGCTCTGCGTTTATTACTTTTGTGGAAAGCCAAACCAAAATAACTGCATGCAACTCCATGGGCAACAGCACTGACATCCTCCAAAAGCCTCAGACTGTAGCTCTGTATTGCACAACCAGCACCCAACAGCCAGAGATGAGATGAACACCAAAGCACGTGCCAACCTCCCCCAGGTGCAAGATCCTGACTCAGACCCATCTCAGCCCCACAAGCAACCTGCACACCCAGTGAGCTCAATGCAGCCATAGCCAGACCCCAGAGATGCCCACATCTCCTCCACCAGCCATACTCCCACCAATGTTTACATACAGTCCAGAGCTGCAAAACCACAGGACAGAGGGTTCAAAATACTCTATGTAATTAAGTCTTAGATACTGGTGCCGCAGAACACGGAGTACTTAAATAATTATGGGAAACGAGGAAACGGCTCACGCACTAATCAACTTCTATATGACCTTGTGGGAGCTAATTATGCAAAAGTCAGGCCTCACGAGCCCAGGGCTGGGGGCATTCTCCTGCAAGCTGAGTTGTTTATGCTCTTCATTCTGCTGTTCTCTATAAAACACACTGCCTGCACTGTGCTCTGCAGCCAGCATCCAAAACAGCCATCCCATCAATCCAGGGATGGAAACAGGAATGTGCTGCCTTCCAGAAATGCAGGCAAACCAATTTTCTCTTGACTGTGTGTTTTCATAAGCCAGCAGCATTAGGAAGCGCCTACCCTGTGCTGTGGTTTTGGTGCAGTGCTTCCACCAGGTAGCAGAGGTTTTTCTTGGTGCACTGACCCTTCCTTGGCAGCCATTCTGAAAGCCTCATGGCCACCTTACCAACACACAGAGCAGCATTTACAGATGTCTCAAAACAGACCTTACCACACTAGCTCACTGTCTCACCTTCACACTCCTCCTTCCTCAGAAGTTTGACGAAGCTATGTTTCATTTCCATTATAAGCACAATGGAACAACAGCAGGTACTTACTACATCTCTCCTGCGTTCAAGATGAGAGCAGAGAGGTTTTATTTTAGGGCAGCAGGGATGGCTGATTGCCTTTTTAATACACTCATAGCTTTTGCCTTCTGTGATTTGAAGGCACGTTTGTTTGTGGAAGAAAACCAGAAGTGAATCCCAGAAGAGCTATGAACGTTCAAATATTCCTGAAATATTGTTTGTTAAGTGCTTATCAGATCCATTACACAACAGAGCAGTAAAAACGACACTACGAGGGGGAGCATGCATGGTGGTTTGACAGCTTTACATAACACAGTTGTCCCAAATACACACTAATAAATACCAAAGCACAGCTTAGTCCGTGCAGAGGGGAGAAAGACAGTGTGCACAGACAATTACATCTGCATATCATTCATCTACAGCAATACCCTAAACTAGGGGTGAACAGGAGAGGCACTGCTCTAGGATTTCACTATGAACCAGTGCCCCCAGGGCTGCTGCTTGCTGCAGGGCTTGGTGCCTCCTGCAATGTCCCCCATTCACACTGACCAGCTAGGGCCCCAGGAGTGAGGCACATGCATCCTTCCTTCCAGAAGAAGCATCATAAATTCATTTTTACTGGCTCTCTACAATGTACAGCCACTACCAGGGCTTTAAAGATTGGTGTAAGGCTGCACAACCAGATCGAAAGATGTGTGCTGCATGCAACACTGCTTAAAACCCTTTGTGCCTCAATGGGTATAGTCAACAACTTTTCATTACAGAAGAAATAGTATCTGCTAGGGTTTCTGCACGATACGGCGAGCACAGAAGAGCTGCTTTACAGGGAGGTTTTCTAAAGGATCCAGCTGCATGCCTGCACGTTGAGCTATGCCCTACCTGACTGGTTGTTCCTCATGCGGATGGCTTTTGCCTTGGCCAGCTCCAGTGCCGTGACCCAGCGCTGCCTCTCCACTTCTGAGCTGGCCTTCAGGTGGTAAGTCCTGCCCCCGTTGGACAGCACAATGTTGCACGAGTCCTCGGTGTCAATGTGAGCTGTCGACAGGTTGATGGTCCCACGGCACGTGTGGGCCATCTCCGCCTGCGTCCTGCAAGGGAACAGAGCACAGGGAAGGGTAAGGGATGAAAGGTAACGGCCTCAAGTTGTGTCAGGGAGGATCAGGTTAGATATTAGGAAAAATTTCTTTTCCAGAAGTGGTGATGTGTTGGCACAGGACGCCCAGAGAGGTGGTGGGGTCACTGGCCCTGGAGGTGTTCAAGGAACATGGAGATGTGGCACTATGTGGTCAGTGGGTACCGTGGGGGTGAGCTGGGGCTGTGCTTGATCTAAAGACCAGGGTCTTTTCCAACCTTAATGATTTTATGATTCAATGATACTAAACCCGTCTGCATCCACCTGGCGTGGCCAACATGCTCCTGTGTGCCCCCAGCCACGTACCACTGGTATTTCTCACTGGCATTGCAGCTCTTCTCCCTCCCCATACCACTCCACCTGTAACAGTTCTGCCTCTCTCCATCTTATCCGTTCAGTCATTTTCCTATGTGCAAGTTAGATAAGATCTTGCATGCAAAGATATTCATTTGTAAAGCAAATGAGCACAGCACAATTCTTCCACAGCTTTTAAAACACCTTTACAGCTGGGAGGACTGCTGCATACTTCAGTGGGCTCACTCAGCTGAGCACAAACAGCAGGAGGCTTTCCTGGGGCTGAACTCACCAACAATCAACGCTCATTTACCTCAGCCCAGCAAAGCAAGGAGAAACAGGTATGCTGCTACCATCGCACACAAGTGGCAGAACTCATGGGTAGGACAAACCTTTCTCCAGATCCTTACTCAGGGATCAGGCTTCTCATTCACCCCCCCACAGCAGGCACAGCCCATGCCTGCCTGCAGCAGCACCTCCAGGCTGGATGGGATGGGGCTGAGATGTGGGCCCACAAGAACCTGAATGAGGTTCAACAAGGCCAAGTGTAAGGTGGGTCAGGGCAATCCCAGGTATGCATACAGACTGGAAGAACTCCTTGACAGCATCCCTGCTGACTGGACGTGCAAAGACTGGATGTGTCAAAGGCTCTTGGGCACGAAGATAAATGCTTAAGTAGACCCAAAACCACCTCCACACCCACTGCAGCATTTACAGCTGCCTAAAATAGCCTTGCAAGCACTCAGCCCAGGAGTCCCATCATCTCTGCACCAGCCTGCAGTGCCAGCAATGCCAATCCCAGCACAGGGCAGGGAGAGCTGCTGCCAGCTCCTGCCCAGGGCTGCCTGCTCTCAGCTGGGGCTGCAGACCCCACAACCCCATCCCTCAGCCCATAGGGCTGAGCCAGGCCCCGTCCACAGGAGCAAATCAGAGTGTTTTCTGATTGAAAGATGGGTACAGAACAGCAGGACAAAAGGCTCGTGTAGTTCCAGATGGCTCTCATCTGAATCATTCCCAGAGTCCTCTTCCCCAGACAGACACCTGTTGGAACTGAGATGTCTCACAATAATTAGATGGATTCCTCTAACATTTCAGCAGAACACATTACTAGGTGGTTTCTCACTGAATTGCAGGGGGAATAACAGGAATTGATAGGAATTTCTTTCGACAGGAATGGCTCCTTTATTTCCCCCCAAGCCAGTAGCACCATCCTTCCTCAGGAAAACCCCGGTTCTGGCAGCTTCAACTCCTGAGGACAGTGGCATGGCAGAAATACTCAGGGGTTTCACTTACCAGGAGGTACTAAAGAGCATCACACATCTGCTGATGAAGGAAAACCATTGTGAGAGATGGCAAAACACAATGCAAGGCAGTGCTCCTCAAGCACTCAAATGCTTGAAAAGAAGCCAGGCACAACCTTCCCAGAAGGGATGGATCATCCTCACCTGATTTCAGGCACCCAGCTGTGCAGATGGCTTTGCTGCTCCCTACAGGGCAATGCCACATCTCTTCCATCACTGACCCTCCATGTGCAGAATGCTGTCTCCATCCAGCTCCACGCTCTGTCAAAATTTCCATTTATTCCTCTCTCCCACACTCACAAGTTCCCTCCACCCACATCAGCAGCCATCGTTCTCCTGCCCAGCCCCTCTCATCCCCGGGTCACCACTGGCTCTCCCATAGAAGAGGTGAAGTGACTGTTGGCCACAACTTCTCAACCAGTTCAGTCACATCTCTGAAGCTGGGAGCAGAATCAACCATCAACTGCTGTGCAGCAGAAATGCTCCTAGAGGCACACAACCCTGCTCGTACCAACAGCAGGATGGGCACAAGGCATCCCTACCAGGGCCAGGAACATCTCACCTGTTCCCAGATGCTTCAAAGTAGTTTTCCAACTGCTTCCTTCTCTGCAAACTTCAGCATGGCTGTAATAACAACACATCACCAAGGCAGGGGTGCGCGGAGCTGCATCCCAACCTGGTACACAGACAGTATCAGTAAGAGCCACCCTGCATCACAAGCAACAGCATCCCCAGGGCTTTCCTCACCTACTCAGCCCTGGCACTGCTTTGCAGGCTCCACGTGCAGACAGAAGCCTTGCAGGAAGGAAAGCCCCCTGGCACCTCCTCAGTGTGAAGTTCAAACCCAGTGTGGCAATGTTTGTTTGCAGGAGGGGTGCTCTGGCTCAAAACAAAGCCAAGCACTGAAATTCATTGCTGGAGTCATCCACCTCGTGATGCAGCATGTACTGGCATTCTCCCAGGAGGGATTACTTTTCACTTCAAAAAAACAGCTAAAACGATTTTCTCTTACACAGAAAACAAAGGTCTCCAAGGTGACTTCACTAAATTAAGTCCCATAACTCAGCCCTGCTCTCCCACCCAAGAAAAGCAATAGGGTACAGGATTCTGTTCTTCAAGCTATCTCACCTCTCAGCACCAGTCTGCACGGGAAATCAATTGCCATCACTCAGCACCCACACACGAGGCAGGCACCTGACCCAGCTCCCAGCCAACAAGCCATTTCCTCTGTCCGCATGCAGAAAATACGAGGTGCCCTTCAGAAGCACTCGTGTTCAGCTGGATCTGCTTATTCACCGCCAGCAGCTCAACTATTGCATAACGTGATCCGGGGCAGATTTTGTGATTCTTCACTTTCTGCAATAATCCGAGAGCTGCACATATGGGAAAACACGTGGGCAGGCTGCAAGGGGCCAAACTGGGGTTCAGTACAAGCAGAGGTGGATGCTGCTGGGATCTTCTGCTGCTCAGAACAAAGCTCTTATTGAATTCAGGGATGTAAAATCATAGCTGTGCACGGTGTGCAAGGCATATGGCAGGCAACCAGAGAAGCTGTTAAGGTTACTTTAATACCACAGATCTAAATAGACAAAGCTTAACGAGACAACTCTGCACTTTTGGCTACGCAGAGAGATCTCCCATGTAAAACACCTGCAGTCTTATTCTTAGCATCTCTTATCTCACAACCTGGCAGATGAGGTATAACAGAAAAGAGCAAATCGTGATGTAAAGGCCTGGAGGAACACCTGAGCCACATCCAGTGCTCCAGAGTTACGCAAGAGAAAGATGCTCCCACTTTGCAATGACTGAATTTCACTGCTGTATAATAAGAGCTCAGATTTAGCAACAGAGTAAAGGCCAAAGGAAAAAAAAAAAAAGGATTAAGTTTCTCCACCTAGTAGCTCTGCAGCTTCGGTTTGGTGACATCACAGCTTTATACGTGACAGCCAAAGGTTTTGCTTTAATGCTGGCAAGATGCTGCTGTGCTCTGTGACTCCAACTGTGCAGCTCTGCAGGGTGTTAATAGGAGGCAGCAAGCAGTGCAAGCACCGGGTCACGCTCTGCCCCCAGGTACTCCTTGCTTACAGCAAGCAAGGATGATGGATGCTTGGGGCTAAGCTGCTCTGTGCTGGGGCCATCACTGCTGCCCTCTGAAAATTCAGCCTCTTGAAACCATGCAAGCTACCGTAGTTTAGGAAAGAGCAAGGGCCCACACTGCATGTGCATCCAAGAAGCTACAGACAGAGAGAATATCAGGGAACATCCCAACTGGAAGGGGCTCCTGCAGCAGCATGTATGAGACACTGCTCTGCTGGTTCCCTCCCCTGAGCAGAGCTGAGCACCACCTCACCCCTTGCAGCTCGGCTTCTCCTTCCCCCCAGCAGCACACACACCATCCCAGTGACCACAGGCTCAGGGTGAGCTTCTGAACTGCTGTGGCTGCAAATGTATTTTGGTGCAGCTGAGCTCAGTGGGTACAGCACACGTAGGGACCTCATTATGTTACATTCAGCTTCACACTGGCGAGTTAGTCCTTTAAACTGGGTTATCCACAGCAAGGCACTACACAAACACTGAGCTGAGACTTTTTCCCTATGCTGACAGGGTCACTACTGCCTGCTCCTGTGTTCCTGGCACCACTCTAAGCATCTAAGCATCACCACAGACAGACCAAACACAAGTTAAGGTACACCTACAGCAATGAACTCTGCAATATGCTCACTCTGTCCTCCGAGAGATATCTCCTCTATGAGATCAAAACCATTTACCTGCTCTAAGCCTGGACAACCAACAGCCCCACATCCCAAACGCTGCATCCCCTTCCCATCACTCTCACAGCATTCAGGTGATTCCGAGGCAGAGAACAGACTGTCACAGATCAGCATCACCCATCTATGAACTGGAGCCTACCTCTTGGTTCCTCAGTATTTAACCCACACAGCCTCTGCTTTTTTCAGCATGCAGATGTGCTGGGGCTCAACTATTTCTCCCATCGGGACAGAATGCTGCAGAAGAAATGCAGTTAGCACAGCATGGCTGTTGCAGGACTCCTTCCCTCAGCCTGCAGGGGAGCTTTTGGCAGATGGCTGAGGTCACACTGAGATTAGCAGCTCCAGGATATTGCCCACACCCATCAGCTTTTGAAAGCAGAAAATGAAAGCAATGCAACTCTTCCATAGGGAGCCATGAGACTTGGCACATACTTGGAAAGAACTTCCCAAGCAGAAGGAATTGAAGAGCACGTCACAGAGCATGGTTCTGTTAGCAGCCACGGATCGGATCAGGGCTTACCAAGCTGAGCCTCGGCCAAGCTTTCTGCTGGCACTTTTGGTGCATTTCCCCTGAGAGAAGGAAGTAAATCCGGGTGTGAAAGTCCCAAAGGAGAAGTGTGCACCTCTGTATCTGGGAGAAGCAGTGGCCAAGTCATTGCTGGAGCCAGGGGTGCACAGCCAAGCAGGGTGCAGGACTGCTGCTGGTGGCTCCTTGCGACTCGAGAGCAGGAAAAGAATCAAACCAAAGCGCTTTCAAAAAGCGTTCAGGCATTCATTCATGAATCTGAGCACAGATAACTGTCACCCCTTCTCAAAGTCCTGCCTGGGGATGGAGGGAGGGTAACAAACCCATGGGGAGAGCAAAGGTTCAGACTGAAACTTGCTTCAGAAGATGCCTCGGCGTTTAATTGCCTGACTAAAAAGCCACATGCAGAAGATACTGCTTCCATTATTAACCTGGAGAATATTTTTAGCCCAAGGATTTATTTTTTTGAAGCAAAAGAAAGAACAGCAGAAATCCCACACCTATGTCCCAGGGATGCTGCACGGCAGCAGGAAGCCCAGAACACACCAGCATGACCTCCCATTCACATGGCTGATGTTAGAGATGCCAGCACAGACACCAAACCCCTCGGCATTCTCAGCCTCCCTCAGCTCAAGGAAGAAGGATTTTTTTACATCAACTTAATTCCAGAGCAAAGGGCCCAAGAGAAAGCCTGTGAGCTCCCCCAGCTCACAGGGCAGGCAATACACACACCCAGCACAGCACAAGCTTGCTCAGCACATCTCACACGAACCACGAGCTCCACGTGACAAACAGCTGAGATTTTTTTTTTTCTTCCTCTTTTTCTTTTCACCAAACCTACCACATTTGCAAACAAAACCCAAACAAGCATATGGCAAGGGTTGGACTGAGATTCCTGCAAAAAGACTCCGTTTGCTTTGATTTACGGGCTGATTAATCCGCAAGTGGCCACAGTGGGGATGGGGACAGATTAGTGACAATCAGGTTGCAGGGAAAAACAACCAACAAAACCAGGCTGTTGTCCCAGAGCACTGTTGTGTCACAGCAGCAGGCTGCAGCCACCAGCGTTGGGGTTGGATCTGCACAGCCTGAAAGCTCTCCTCCAAACAGAGAGGTGCAGGGACAGCTCCAGGATTTGGATGCTCGAGTTTATTTGCAGCACCCACCGCTGTGCAGAGAAATGCTTTGCAAGGAAACAACACCTGTCTGCTCCGTGTCATTTACAAACAGGAGTTGTCTCTCCTCACAGCTCCTTCTTCCCAAGAGGAGAAAAGACACATGGGGAACGTGGGGAGGTGATTTGTCACAGTGACATCCTCAGCCACAGCCTCAGCACAGAGGACGAGGCACCGCATCCATCACAGAGGCTGCAGGCAGAACCTCAGCAGTGCATTCTGCCTATGTCAGCACTGCCCAGCCCACGGCCTCTCCAACACCAGCCACAAACCTTGGAATGGATGCAGATCTAATGGATGGGGAGGGCAAGGGAACTTGAGAGCTGCCAAGCTGACACGTCTCTGAAGACCCAGACTGCCCCATTCCCTGCAGCACTCAGGGCCAGGCTGGAAGGGGGGGGCAACCAGCCTCACAGCACAGGCTGAGGGGCTGTACAGTCCCTTCCAACCCAAGCATACAATGATTCCATGATAAATAAATGCAAACAACTCCCAGCTCTTTCCAGCACAAAGCTCCTTCCCCCCCTCCCCCATGAGAGGGATGTTCTGCTTCCCCAGGGCTCCCACCCCACACAGAAAGACACTGTGGAAGCAATCTATTCCCATGTGTACACTTCAGGGTTGCCATCTGTAACACACATCACTCTCTGGTAGGCACAGTGCAGACGTTCTGCCAAGGAAGCCTCAGCAGTGGCCAACGGGGAAAAAAAAAACCTCAGTTTTCTTTGCTCAGAAAACAAAAGGAGCAGCCAAGTGGCATTTGGGTTACCACGAGCTCCAGCTCCTCCCTCCAAGCCATTCTATCTCTATTTAACCACTGGTGACACCAGCAGTGGCCACAAGTGATAAGTGATAAGGGTATCACTGTCACCGTGGGCTCACAGGGTGCCATCCACTTGTTCTGCATGGGGAAGGTGCTCTGTGCTGCTATGACTGAATCTGAGAAGCTCACAGGGCCCTTAAACGTTCTGGGTCTGAGGCAGTGTGCATAGCAAGGATTTAATTCATAGTGTTTTAGATCCTTCTCCATCCAAGTAAGGGCTCCAACAACACTCTGGCCACAAATAGGTGCACAGTATGGCTGCTCTCCTTCCCACCAGGTTCTTCACAGTTAGCAGGATCTTACCTGTACTGTCTTACCTGTGTGTCCCAAACTGTGTTAGAAATGAGTTCCAGTAACTGCAATGCTTAAACAGAAGTGGCAAACCACACTGTGCAGCCCTGCAGGGCAGGTGATGCAGCCCACAAGGGCTCAGCTTTCAGAGGGCTCTGATACAAACCCCATCATCATTTTTCAAAGTGCCAAATCACCTCAGTTGACCATTTTTTCCTAACCAAAAAGGCTGAAGATCCCCTCCACACACAAAGAAAACACAGCAAATCAAGATTTGTGGGTAGCACTGCCACTAAGTACACTGTCTCAGTTAAACACTGATGGAAGGTCTGGTCCAGCCCCCATCACGTGAGGAGGAGTTGGCTTACAAACGGCGAGACGCGTGAATTACATGTCTGGTGGCTCTGTTTGAAGCAAGAATGAACAAATTACCATACACAAGGTTAATTTGACAAATGCTCTTATTGCACAAGAACGCTGACATAAATGCAACCCAGCAGACGTGAGCCTCAGGCAGTAATTGTGCTTGTTACTGCCGCAGCCTTTAAGTTTGCACTGGCCTTTTGGCCCTTGGAAATGGTGTTAAATGATCAGGATAAAGCCACAGTCATCTCCTGTTTGCATTTTCTCACCACCACGTCTGAGAGCATAGGAGTGCACAGGGCACAGCACAGCCAATAGAAGACAGACACTGTGTTCTTATCCCACTGATGTGCATTCATAATGATATCCAGACTGCTAAGGATGCCCCTGGCTTTTCAGATTACAAAAGTTTGGGGGCATGTTTGAGCACAAGTCTCATCCATTCTTGCTCAGACATAACGTGGACAGAAGAGCTTCGTCCCAAGAATGTTTCTCCTGCTGCAAGCTGCTGTCCTTATGCAAGATGCAGTTGATGTTAATGCTTTCAGTACCAATTTCCCTTTGGAGATGCTGTGAATGAATTACAGCCCGCAACTTCCAACACTGAAGATCACTTTAAAGTCAGCACTTTTCTTTTTGCCAGCTTTGAAACAGCACTAAAACCACAGCAAGGAATTCCTGTCTGGATGAGCTACTTCTTCTAGATATGTACCTGATTAGGAGAGGTGAACTGGATGCAGAACCCACATCGTTTGGGTAAAAGGCAAAGCTAGATCACTGCATTTAGAACCACACCACACAGCTGCTGGGCTCAGCTCACATCCAGCTCTCTGGGCAGCTGGTACAAAGCTGTTGCCTGAGCAGAAGAAGAGTGCACGAGCTCAAGAACCAAGATACATACATAAGTTATTTCCATGATCTCCACTATAATCCCTGCAGGATGGTCAGATTTACAGGCTCACCCCTGCATCCTCTGGGATAGGTTCCTGGGAAGCACAGAGGTTAGCAATTCAGTGAACAGCATTTCTCTCCCCATAGAACTGATGAAACAGAAAGAAAATGCAAGAACTTAACCCATGGCTGCAATGTGAGTGCCTGGGGCAGTATAACGCAATGTGAGATCTTTCCCATTCCTTATGACACTGCCCAAAAAATAAAAAAAAATTGGCAGCTGGCTTTTCAGCCACTGGAGATGCCAAGAGCTTTTTTAAAATAGAAATCAGGAGTTAACTGCTTACTGGCCCATGATTCAGCCTAGCAGATCCAAGAGATCTGGCAGATCTTGCAGATGCCCAGGTGACCTTGCCCAGCTGATCTCAAGGGTTTTCCCTGCAGTACCAAACACCCCAAACATGTCTTTCATTATCGATGTCTTGAGATTTCTTCCTCAAGTCCCACCTGCCATCAGCTTCCATCAGCAGCCTCTGCTCAGGGTCAGGCAAGGATGAAACACGGGGGGGAAAAGGCCCAATGGTTAGAGCAAGGCATTAACTGATCAGTGACAGAGCACCAAAATAAGGAGCACTGAGTGAGACCCACACTCCCCCCCTGTCTCCATGCAGGAATACACAGCCACACAGAGCACACACAGGTCACACACGCCTGCAGAAATTCATCTTGGGAATCTGAGTCATGCCATACTCTGCATTGGGATCAGTGCTGATGGGCAGTGTATTTACTGCAGAAATCCTGTGAATATTGATCGTGGTTAGCAGGAACAGAAAAGCTCCCAAGGGGAAAAAGCAAAGCCAAACGCCTTCACAAGGAGCTGCTCTCACCTAGAACAGGGTGAGTTAGAGTGAATTTCCCAATTGCTCAAACCAGACATTCAGTGTTACCCCAGCATAGCGTTTTGCAAGAAACCCCTTGGAGCAATAAGATGCTTCGGGGGCTTTACGTGCAATTCTTACAGCTGCTTCAGCACAGCCTGAGATCTACTGCCTGCTCCCAGCTGGGCACTCACCTGGAGGACAGCACCACTGTCCTAGGAGGTGCTCAAGAACAGTGAGGATGTGGCACTGAGGGACGTGGTCAGTGGGCACGGGGTTGGACTTGAGCATCTTAAAGGTTTCTTCCAATCTTAACAATTCCATGATTTTAAGTTTGACCCACTCCTAGGGGATGAGCTCTGTGAGTGGATAGTTGTTCTTCCTAATTAGGACAGTTCAGCTGGCCAAAGCAAGCAATGCACTACCATACAGGTAGTGCATTGGCAATGACCTGCTCACTTTGTCAGTGCAGAAAAAAAGCAAGTGAAAACAGGAAAAAGTAGAAAGCTATTTGCTATGTGCACTGTCTGACACCAGCACATCAATGGAAGCTTCTCCAACATGTTATGAGATTACAGTCACACCTCTGAAAACAAATGTTGGCAAGCAGAGCTCAGCACTGGAAGGAAATCACACACTCCAATTCCAGCAAGAAAAAGCCTACCTAGCACCATGGGTCTTTTGTGCTTGGAAAAGCATCCCACAAAACCTCCGGTTCCTGCAGGAGGTTGGAGTATTCCCCCGTTGCATGTGTTGGTGTGGAGGAGTTGTTCCTCCAGGCCCTGGAGGACAGCAGGTGGAAGAACAGCTGGAGTCACGGTGACAAGGAGGAGGTTTCGTACTGCTGGGAGAGATGGATCTCAAGGGCAAAAGGAAGGCTGTCATGTGCAGCAGAAGGAGGGCTGCTGTAGGAAACCTTCCCACAGCCCCAAAACTACACACTGAGAAGTGCACGTCAGTGAAAAAGCAGCAAAATGCTTTTTTTTTTCCCCTCCCCAAGAAAGGAAGTTAGATTACCTGAAGATCAAGAGGAGAAAACCAAGCTGTCAGGACCGCAACGCTTGCACGCAGGAGCAGATTCTTTTTATAGAGATCTGGCACAGCAGAAACATTCCTCTTGAGGTTTTACTGAAGATACAAAAGGTGCACTTAGCACTGAGCAGCACGACGTGCCCTCGCTCATTTCAATCACACGAGCACACTGAAACCAGACGGCGATTTTAAGCATCTCTCCCAGGCTTTCACTCCTCTGGCTATAAACTCTCCCTTAATACATCACACATTACCACAGCCCTGTTCTCTTTGCTCTCTTACAAAGCCAAACCCCCACCATGTTTTCTCCCATTAGAAACTAAAGCAAAAACCATTTGAGGCAAAAGACAGCTTTGGAAGACAGGGTGGCTCTCAGCACCGGGGTGCTGTGCTTCCCATCCTTCTCCTTCCATTAAAGCCTTGCTGAGCAGCTGCCATCCACCACATCCAGCTGCAGCAGCATAAAGCCTGACCAATAAACCCCCTCTCAGTGTTTTTCACGGGCATGAAGTGCACTTGAAGGCTGTTCCTGCTGGCAGGGTGTAGGCTCACCGTAACACCTACACGGGGTGTGACAGCACCCGGTGAGGTGCACATGAAATCAGTGCAAATTAACCAGCAGCTCCATAAATAAACCCCAACCGTAAACTAGAAACACACCTGATAACAACAGAATTTACTTGCACAACACAGGGGACATTGCAGCTGACAGCAGCTCCTGTGGCAGCAGCAAGGAGAGCCCAGCTTTGCACTCCCAGCTTCGCTGCAGATGTGCCACCACCATCCTGCAGTGTTCGGAGGATTGCGGAGCTGAACTCATACAACCAGATCATCCAGAGACTTTCCTCCTGTTCCCATCAGCAGACACAGCCCGCACGTTGATATGCCTGCTTACAGCTGTTGTGCATTGGGAAATGAAAAGCAAAAGCCTTGCTCCCACATCACATTTTGAGCGAGTGACATCACAGCAGTGCTTCACAAGGGATGGCAGGTCACGCATTAACCTGTGATGCTCCCAAACTGGAGAAGCCCAAGTTATTCAACACTGCACTCTAAAGGCATCTTAGGGCTGCAGATGCTCTCACCTGTGTGCTCGTGTCTATGTAGCTGCTGGGACATGGCAGAGTTCCTATCCTTCAGCTCCTGAAGTAAACCCTGCTCCTAAGGGATGTGGGCTCAGTCAGGTCTATGATCCCCATCCATTCCAGCAGAATTTAACTAAACTCTCAGCACTATTAGAAGACCCACTTCAGAGCAGGCACAGAGCACACAGTGCAGTTACATTGCTTGAACCACACTTTAAGCACCAGTGTCCTCACTGACCCTCCCACCCCCCCCCCCCACCAAAGCAGCTTTTCAGACTTACAGTGGACCCTGCTTATTTCCCAACTCAATGCACAGCAGCAAGGCCCAGCCATTACAAGGTACACCTCTATGGGCACTCATATCCCACATCCCTGTGTCACGATTTGAGCCTCACCCACAGAGAGAGCAGAGCAGGAACAACACAAGGATAGAACCGTATGTTAACAGAGATTAGGTGGCACCTTGGGATGCCCTCAAGTGCAACCTGCTCTGTGCAGGAGCAACCAGACCGGGCTGCTCAGCACCCTATGGAGCCAGAGTTTGAGCAGCACCAGGAATGCACTGCAGGGCCCCAGTGCTTGGCCCCTATCTCCAATGAAAACCCATCTCCTGGGTTTCCCACCTGATGGTGCACTTTCTAGCACAGCAGCCCCTCTGCTCCATTTGTACCAGCCACAGACTTGCTGTGATTGCACCACTGATAAAGACACTCCAAAGCAAATACTGGGACTAGTATTGTGTAACCTGGTACCTATAAAAAAAAATCACATTACATGACCAAGCACTTAACACACATCCAGCCACACAGCACTCCCAATCGATCCTTAGTAAGATACAGCTGCTGTGAACACCAAACAGCTTCAACAGGAGGCCCACGCATTGTCTCAAGACAAAGAAAGGAAAGATACAAACCAACAATAGGAGCTGAGAGCGTGCAGTGCACATTCAATTTAAATTACACAAGACTAAGACGATTCTGTCACCTTCTGTACCATTTCCATGAAAGATGTAGCAACCTACCAGCAGCATAAAAATGAAAGACGACTTCAGGCAAAATGGCTTTTGGTTTGAGAACTGCCTTACCTCCTGCTGCTTTCAGAAATTACATCCCAGGAGAGGCTGAGATGGGAGCCTGCAGCAGTCTCGCAGCAACGCAGATACATAAGCAGCAGGGAAAGGAAAAACTGCTTGGATGAAGCAGTGTATTAGTTTCACCTGACCACACATAATAAACCTGTAGCACTTTCTGCTCCACAAGATCTGCTGAGTAACACCTAAGTGGTAACACGGGAACAATAAATGGCAAATGCAGAGCTCACAGCATCAGTCAGAGTAAGGATGTGTGCACACACCTACACACTTGGAAACAGCAGTGCTTGAAGGTATCCATCCTAATAACAAAGGATGGGGCTTCTGAGGCATGCAGGCCCTACACCTGACCACAATCAGATCAGGAGGGCCTCCAAAAAGGATTCAGTGAAGGAGTTCACCTTTGGTTTAACTCGTAACGAGCTGCAGGCTCAGGTGGCACTGCTCACCTGCTGCACACTGCAAGGCAGAAAGATGCTCATTGAAGCGCATGCTCCACTCTTGTCCATGATTCACCCAGAGACAAGAGGCACTCTGTCCTGCCCAGCAGGAGCCCTGCGAGCTGCTCTGAGCCATGGCCTGCGTGCTTTCCATGCCTCCAACAGGGGCCATCACCCTCCACAATCACAGGAGACCTGAAAAAAGAGAGGTTGTGAACACACGCAGGGCAGGCATTGGCTACGAGCAGCCCTGCTGTGTCCTGGCACCTGGCTGCCCACTGCCAGCACACAGCACCGTGTGGCTGTGCTGAGGAAAAGGGCCCTTCTCCCTTCATTAACAACGCAGCCACGCTGCTGAGGCATCCACACCAACCCCCAACCCAAAGGAAGGAGGTCTTCTGCATACACAAGCAGTAGGTGTAAAGAACATCATTTTCTGCTCTGCTCCTCATAAAGTGCTGAGCAGAAACCTTTAGCTGCTAATAACAGATTTTAGGCATCGCTGCTTCACGTTAAAGAAGGAAAAGCAAGGCACCAACTCCTACAGCACCATATTTATCTTCCCATGCAGTGCAGAAACTACTCCAACCCGCTGTGCATGCCTGCACAGTGCTCTTTATCTAGAAAGACATGGAGAATTAAGACTATTTTTAGGAAATGAAGGCCCTCCTCCACAGTCACAGTGGGGACACACATCTATTCAGTCGTGATTTCAGAGCAGGAATATCCTATCTTGAAGAGCAAGATTTAAAAGGAAAGGCAAAAAAAAGAAAAAGCTCAGGAAGGTTGACAGAAACACAGCGTGGCCCAAAGGAACGTGAAGGGCTGCTGGATGCTCACAGCTGCTGCACCGAGCGTGACAGCTCACTCCTGACATGCACACGTAAGCCAGACTGCACACTTACACTGCAGAATTTCCTCCCAGCACATGTAAATGCTGAGCAGCACGACGCAACGCTGCGTGACCAGGAGCGAGGAGCCAAGGGGACGTGCTCTGCTTCCTGCTGCCAGCCGAGCTGTGCCAACAGCCCCACCGTACCATGCCTTCAAATTGGCATTTTTTAATTCTGAAGTTGATGTTTGCAGGGCCCGGAGGCTCAGCACACGCAGCTGTGTGAGTCAGCAGTGGCTGACCCAGGAGCAGCACAGCCAGCCCCGGCTGCAGTCGTCAGACAAAGAGAAATGAAGCCATTAATTATTAAACAAGCTCCTCCATCAAAACCAAACAAAGGTTGGTATAATGTGTATCAAGGGCCCTGCCAAGCTGACGGAGGAACGATTAAAATAATTGAGCGGCATAATGAAGACTTGATGGGGAATCTAACACCTCCACCAGCCCCATCTTCGAGGCACACTCCAATGCAGGGACTTCCAAGACACCAGGGCACAACAACTCATGTTTCAGAGCGACTCCAGCTCTGCCATCAGCTGTGGGTCTGAGGGCCCTGCAAGGAGCAGAGGGCTCCGATGTCACCGTGCACTCAAGTCACCTACAATTACCAAAGTTACCTAGCTACAGCGTAATGAATATGCAAGCAGGATACGATATGGAAAGGTTCAGCAGTCTGACCTGCTGCAACGTGGAAATAGCCCACAGAGAAGGGCAGAGTGGTCCTGTGGTGAGTTACAGTGCACTAGATGGAAAGCAATTCAAACTAGGGAGCCCTGAGCAAGCTGCCACTGCCTCCATGGAGGACAGCTGAGGACAAACACCACGATAAAAGCTGGAGCATTTGACACCAGAAGTGATCAGACAGTAACTATTCTCCCATAGGTACCCATGCAGGTGAGCCCATAAGTATTACCCATACTCACAATCATCTCCAGGAACTAAAACTGCAGCATGAGTGATGCTGTCTGAAGTCTACCTCGAGACAGCAATGCAGGTTGCACCTACACCCCTCAAAAACAGAGTGCACTGCTCCTCTGCCCACCTCAAAGTGCAGAGCTTACTGCAGTAAAGCACTTACTTTTGCTGCAACTTCATCCAATAAAGCACATGGGCCATTTCGCCAGATTTAAGAGCTGAGGGACTCCCTGCACGCAGCAATGATCTGGGAACAGAGGAACCTGGTCTGCAAACTGACAGCTTGAGCACTGCTTTGACTTGCAACGTGTCTCTGGTTACAAAGCACCCAAGATGGGATTCCTCAAAAACAGGAAAATGAACAGTGATTAACAGCAGAGCACCATATGGATAAAGTAAGCATCCTGTGAAAACAAGATGACTGGGAACAAGCATCACAAAAATGCTGGTTAAATACAAGTAGCTCAGTTACCACACAGCCACAGGGCTGTCTTGAAAACCTGCACGTTTCCATCACCTGGAGGATGAAAAATGGTCAAGGACATTCAGCTACTTCTGTGCTTGCAGAGATGAGGTGTTATAAAACCACTGTAGGGAAGTGAAGATTAAGTATAAGGAAGACATAAGGAAGACATTTCAACACAGAGGCTGGTCCTACACTGGCAGAGGGGCCTGCAGAGGCTGTGCAGTCTCATACCTTGGGAACAACTCAAAGCTCAGCAGCAAGAGGTCCTGGCTGTCCTCACAGGGTGGGCCCTGCATCGTGCAGGGGGTTGGGATCAGAGGCATCTTCTGGAAACCCCCAGTTCTGTGATCATCAGTGAGCTCACCGCCCCAGCTCTCAGCTGGGGCCAGAAAAGAACCTTCTGTGTTGTACTTAAGATCTTAAAATGCTAAGCAAGAGTTAACTGCTGGATAAACAGAGCTATGCGAAGAAGCCTGTTCTGGGAAGCAGCTTTTCCAGGGAAGCAAGCTGCCACGGCAGGGCAGGGCAGGCAGGACAGCTAATCTGCTCCAGGCAGCAGCTCGTTCCTGCAGGAGCACTGCCCAGCACTGAAAGGGGAGCTGAGGCCACGAGCTGGCCAGGAGCCTTTCACATCATAACTATGAGCAAATTAGACACAGCACGAAATATTTTTTCCCCCCCCCCTCTCCATTTGGCACTGCTTTAAGGCACCAAACCTGTAGAGGAGACGGCACGAAACTCGAGCTAGCTGAAATAAGAGCAAGCTTATGGAGAAGACAGCCCACACCCAGAACCTCGGTCACAAGAGCTAGTGCTAACCTTTGATGAATTAATACTTACCTAAAGATACTCTCCTTGAAAACCTGTACAAGGTGATTAAGTTCTCATATATACACACTAATTAGAGATAACGATAAATCTGCAAGTGGCAACCTGCCAGTACTGTTTGGAAAGAGAGTTTTGCTCATTAATGAGACAAGTAGCTGTGCCATGCTTGAACACTGCTTCCCAATGCCAACATCACCTCTGGGCTGTGGACTTCCACGTTAGCCAGAACACCCCACAACCTAAAAGAGACAGTCAATGGCAATTAAAATGTAGAAGCAGTCAAGGAGCTACTCAACCTTCCAAATGCCAGTCATTCAGAAGCAATGAGAAAGTCGTGGTTTTCCTGCAGATGAGTCTCCTGGCTGAATAGGATCAGCGATGTTCCAGGTGCTGTCCTGTAATTAAGTCCCAGGAAGAAGGCTGATGTGCATGAAGTTCATGCAGCGTGTCCCCTGCTGTGCCCAGAGGACTAGTCCCACCCTTTCTCAGCTGTATTTTAACTATTCAAGCACAGCCCTGTGAAACACAGCTGCCTTTATCAGAGTCCAACCTCAGCCACCCCATAGAGAGAGCAGAGCCCAAACAGGAGCAGCCTGAGCCTTGTACCCTGCACACAGCATCTGGAAGGGAGGAGGTCATTCCAAAGACCAAGGACCCCTTCCAGGTCAACAGTTTTGCTGTGCAGCTCCCCATCTCCTCACCCCTTGCTAAGCTAAGCAGAGAAAAGCAGGAAATTGAAATAAGAAAAGCTTCGGTCTGCAGCTAAATCAATACACTCAAGGAAGCCACTTAGGCAACAGGGAACAGTGTTTTGATGGAGCTGACAAGCAAAATGAAGTTTTACCACCTTCCTCGAGCCAGTCCTGAAAACCCAACACCTAAATCATCACGGCAGTGCATCAGGAGAACAGTCTTTCAAAATTCAAATGGCACAGATGCCAAAAGCCACAGAGAGGACAGCACAGCGTGGTACCTGCAAGGACACGATTTAACCCGTGCAGCCTTTGGTGGCACAAGCAGAAAATTCTAGCATGCACCCACAGAGCAGGGATGAGCACAAAGACCCCGCAGACAGCAGGAGACGTGGCTCACAGCAGCACAGGGCTTCCCCAGAACTCAGATCAAAACTCAGACTCTTTGTCAGTCAAGCAAACAACCAAGCAATTTCCTGACATAAATGAGGGATGAAACACGCTGCTGATACCTGGCGCTTCCTTGCTGCTATCAGGCAGCTAAAAACAGTTCTTAAAGAAAAAGAAATGCCCATTTGCCCAGCATTCTGTCACAGCAGCTCTCTGCCACAAGCAAGCCTAGCTGCCACCAGCAGATCGGCATGGCTGCCCTCTAACAGAGCCGGTTTCGAAAAGCATCACAGACCTCTCTTCCACTTGTTTAAAGAGAAACTTCCCCCTGTGCTTTGCTCTCACACTCCTGACCCACAGCCGTGTTAACTCAGCTCTCCCTGGGCTCAATGGGGGGGGAAGGTCGAGAAGCTCCCGGCGGCAGAGGCAGCCCTCCCAGCACCGCACCACAAAGCATCGGTGTCTGCAGGGCTGCGAGCCCCTCTGCATTGCACTGCCAACTCACTTCCCTGAGAGCTTCCTGCCGTTTCAGCCTAAAACATGTAAAACTGCCTTAAAATAACCCTCACTGTACAGATCAAGCAATCGCTGGAGAAAGCCACTTGTTTGCTCGTGACGGACCTGGCAGCGATACAAAGACAATATTCTGACGTGGTTACAAGAGGAGCGCTGAGCTTCGGCAACTGACCTAAAGGCTCAGCTCTGCCCGGCCGCGTCTGAACGCCGAGCGTGCAAACACAGCGCAGGCTGCAGGGTCATTGCGGGGCTGCGTATAGGGAGCAGCTCCGAGTTTGGGGTTAAGCCTCAGGCGGGCAGACACACCGCGTTACGCTCATGGCCCAGGGCTGACCTCAGGGCTCGTGTCGAGTTTCTGCCAGCAGCCGGGCTGCTTCCATCCGAGCTGTGACCCGCATGCAGAGCGGGGTGAGCAAGGAGGGCAGAGCGGGGCTGAATTCGGGATGGGAAAAGAAACAGCTCCATTCAGCTCAATGGACCTCCAGACAACACCTGGAGCAACTCAGAGCCATAAACCTCCACGGAACACCGACACCAGCAGAGCCCGAGCCCAGCGCATCGCACCGCGAGGAGACGGGCACCGTACCTGTAGTAGCTGAGCAGCCCGTTGCTGAGCACGAACCAGCGGCGCTGGTAGCCCTTCAGGTAGTTGGTCCACTTGAAGAGCCAGCCCTTGTAGGTGTCGGAGCCCGGCGCCGCAGCCGCTCCCCCCGCCGCCGCCCCGCCGCCGCCGCCCCGGCTCCCCGCACCCGCCGTCTCGGCGCTCATGGCGCGGCGACCGGAGCCCGGCAGCTCGTGGCAAGCCAAGCAAGGGACGGCGCTGAGCAGTGAGACCAGCCCGCGGGTGCTGCCGCTGCACAGCGCGGCCGCTTTCCCCATAGAACCCGCGGCGCGGCCCCGCCGCCCCGAGACGCTGCGCTGCGCTCTGCCGGCACCGGCGCGGGGCGGCGCCGCGGTGCGTCATGCGGTCACCGGGGGGGGGGGAGGGGGGGCACGGAGAGGAGGCGGGCACGTGAGGCGGCGCGCGGCGAGAGCGCCCCCTGGCGGCGGGGCGGGAAGGGCGCGCAGCCCCTCGGCCTCTCGGGGCGCGGCGTCCCGCAGCCCCCCGCCATTTTGCTCCCGCCGCCATTTTGCGGCCCCGCGCGCCCCCCCCCCCCCCAGCACTTCTTAGAGTCACAGAAGCGCAGAATCGCAGCGCAGTTTGCGTTGGAAGGGCCCTACAGCCCCCCGGGTGCCGCACCAGATCAGGCTGCCCAGCATCTCGTTCCCCACGGTGCTGGAGCAGGCAGCCCCTTGTCTCCAGGTGCCCAATGAAGCACCACGAGGACCTTCGTCGCCCCAACAGCCCCCTCCTCTGTGCCTGCTCCCTCCCAGAGGCAGGGATCTCCTTTCCCTGATCTGGCTAATCTGCTCTTATCCCACTAATCACATCACAGCTTGCTGATCACCTGCACCTCTGGCAGTTCGCAGGAACGAAGGTCCTGTGAGCGAGGGTTGTTAGGAGCTGGGCTCAGCCTCGTGGAGCAGCAATGGAAGAAGTGCCTCACCAGGCCCCTGACACCGGCCTTGGGCATCTCCAGTGAGAACATTTGGCTTGAAGCCTGAGGATCTGGACCAGGCAGCTCCTAGGGTGAAAAAAGGATGCAGCCAGACTCCGCACACAGCTTCACTGCTCTCCCGAATCTGGCTGAACGCTTCCTCCCATCAGATCCCTGACAGACAGCCTCAACGGCACTAGCAGAAACTGAGACAGTTCATAAGGGCATGCCCACTGTCTGAAAGCAGTCAGAGAGAAATATGGACTATAAAGGCATTGCAACAAAGGTGCGATAACAAAAGGACTGGCACAATAGAGAGGTGCTATAAAGGAGGGGAAGAAGATTGCTCACCCACATCAGAAGAATCCAGGTTCACAGGGAAAAGCTTCACCAAGGAGGGATCTCCAACCAGAGATCCTTCCCTAGTGGCAGTCAGCCCTTCAATGAGGTCTAAGAGAGGTGCAGCCAGGCTCCATCCCTTCCTATCACACACCTGAATTGCCTTCACCTGTGCTCCCAGGGCTCCTTTCCCCAGGTGCTCCATCAGTGCTCCAGGCCACTCAACAGTTCCCGTAAACTGGAATTAACCTCTGGAAGCTTTAGACAAACTCAGACTGGAAGGCATCAAAATCAGCCCGTACAACACAGTGTCCTCTGCTGAAAGTTTTTAAAAAGCATGTCCAATTTTTTTTTTTTTTTTTTTTTTTTTTTGGCCAGGATCTCAAGGGCTGTAGCTGTTTGTAAAATCAAACCCTCTCCAGAGATGAAACATCCCTCTTGATGTAAGCATAACCATACTACTCACATGGGTACAAACTTCTGAAAGTCTCTACAGAGCTTAGAATCTCTTGTGGCTGCAAAGAAGTGAAGAAACATCCTTAGATCATGCCTGAGCAGAGAGGAGTCTCACCTGATCCTGCCTGTCACATCTTTGAGTCCAGGCCTGAGTGATTTCAGGATGTGCTTGGCAACTTGCAGAGGACTGCACACAAGATGGCAGAAATCCTGTGATTTGTACTGAGCACGTTGAGGATGTGTCACAGTGAGCCTGTACTTTTAAGCAAATAAACAATCCAGGAAAATCTGGCAGGGCTTCTTGTCAGCTCAAGCCTTGAACATCTCCAGGGACTCTTGTCCTTAGCAAAATGGTCCCTCTCTGCCTCAGTTTGCATAGCATCATGATCCATTTGCTATAGATTTATGAACAGAGGTAGAGAGGGAGCAAAGGACTGGTGGCTGCTGGGGATTTGCACCCAGCATCACTGCACTGTCCTGGGAAAAGAATCTGCAGTGAAGAAACTCCAAAGTCAGGGAATGCAAAAATGCCAATTGGAACCTGGATCCACGTGCTGTTAGTTCCTGGCCTTGTTAGATGCAAAGAAAATGTGAGTGGAAGTGCCATACTGGTAACATTAACAGCCTGGTTCCACCAAGAAAATGAAACACGTAAGATAAAGCGCTCTGTGTAATTGTATCCATGACCGGTTTCAGCTCTAAGGGGCAGAGAAGGGAAGAACCCTGGTATGAAGTTGCTACATGGCTACTGAAAATGAGAGGCAGGGAAGAATTAAATACATTTGACGCATGCCTCTATGAAAGGAAAAGGCTACAGTGTGCTCACAGGGCATTGAACACAGAGAATCCAAGGAGAAGCATGTTGTTGAAACTGGCACTGCTGTGTCAGCTCTCTTGTGGATCAGTGGTGATCCTGCAGCTTCCTCCTGTGGAAAGGGAAACATTCTCTCAAATGCACACAAGGAGAAACCAAGCCAGGTGAAAAACTTCATCCTACCTTTAGGAATGATTTTATTCCTACCTTCAGGAATGATTTTATTCCCACCTTCAGTAACAACAGAATTGGAGAGAAGCCAGTGTTTGGTACACCTAGCCCAGTCCCTTCACCAGAAGACCTCCTCCATCTTTTAGAGCTAGCAAAGCTAAACCTAAAACAGTGAAACGTGTCTTCACGCTAATACTTTGTTATACTATGTGAGGCAGCTCCAGCCCTGGACTGTTTGGGCCTTACTGCAAATGCTGTTTCAACCCTAATGCTTTTATCTGGAAGTGCTCTGTCTCAAAGAAGTCAGCTACTTTGACAGGAGAGAAAATAGATGTTGTGATTATTTCTTTTCCTTCTTGTCTTTGCCCTTGCCTTTGCCCTTGCCCTTCTTCTTCTTCTTTTTAGGCTTGAAGATAGACCGGATCAAGTAGCCTCTCCAGAAGGCCTGGATGCGGGTGGCAGCGAGGGTCATGACAGCCAATTTCTCCAAAGCCTGCTTCTTCCTCTCCTCATTTATCCTGCGCTCCTCCTCAATCTGGGAATACTCCTGGAGAAGCACAGCATGTTTCTCCATCAGCAGGGACAGCTCGGCCTTCTCCTTGGTGTAGGCAGCATGAACCTCCTCAAACTCAGCCTGCCAAGACAATAGATAAATACCAGCTACAGCAATAATTGAGGGCAATCAGCAGTTTCTCCCTATACATCCCCAGGTAAGGATTCTTTTACCCCTTCCAAATCCAGGCAGACCTGGAACGGGAGCTGAGCTGAACCTTTCCAAAGGGACTGAAAAGGAGGCACGTTCCCAGTACCCACAGAATTTCAAGAGAAGCCAGGTCCAAATGTCTTCATGCTCCTCTGAAAAAATACTCTCCTAATTCTCCCTGCATTGTAGACAGCATCCATCCTTAGCTGGGAGCCTGACAGAGCCACAGGTCAGAGCCCCTCCTGCATATGCTCTGGGCAAAAAATGTTCCACTGAAAAGCCAGATCGTGTCACCTTGCAAAATATCAAGGACAGTTGGTTTTAATGGTTTAACTGTACTGCAGAACTCAGCAGCAGTTTATTCCTTTTCTTTAGCAAGCCATGCCAAGCAGAAGGTTACAGATACCAGCAATGTGGATGTGTGTCTTAGCAATTTCTGCCCCAGATCTGCTGGGACATCGTGCTCCAGCCAGTCAGCAGGCAGAAAACCAAAACACTTGGACATTACTAAACACTTGACGAGGGAAGAATCATAGGATCATTTGTAAGAATGAGCATACAGATCCTAGACCCCTCTCTACATTTTACTTTGCAATAATCCAGTAGCTTTCGTTCATCTCTGTGAAAAGGCCAGGTACATGAAAGTAATTCAGGCCATCTCAGAGGTGAGGTTAGGGAGTGCTGACACACTTTTCAGCGTGCTGTGTTTAATATGGATGCCAAGACAGTGGCATGCAGGCTGTAAAGTTTTTTAGCACTTGACTGACATCTCTTGAGGGGGACAGAGGATATAGAAGCATGATTATAGAAACAGAACTGAGGGCCAACGGAACTGAGAATTGAAGCAAAAGTGAAAGCCCTGTTCCCTAACAGCAGGAGGACTTATCTGACAGAATGTGGCACTTCATCTTCACCCAGATTCTGCAGGATTCAGTATCGGATGCAACCTTTTCTAAAATAAAAGCAGCAGAGAACTTTGCCACACAAAGTTAGGACAATGATATTTTCTAATGCCCATACACCGACTGGATGGAGAACTGCCCCTCACATCCACAGCTCCTCTGTGAGAGCCAAATGTCCATTTAATAGGGATCTATCTGAATGTGTCAGAACAAAATGCTTTCGAGAGGATACCTGTTTTTCTGCCATGTCTGTGTCATATGCCTGGACCCAGTTCAGAATTTCTGTCTCCACTCTGCATTTTCTCTGAAACAAAACAAGATAGGTTACTTGCAGGCACTTGAAGCTTGGTGATACAAAGCTGGGAGGAGTGGCTGACACACCATAAGGCTGTGTTGCCTTCAGCCAGACTTGGACAGGCTGAGAGTTGGGCAGAGAGGAACCCAATGAGGTTCAACAAGGGAAAGTGCAGAATTCTATACCCAGGGAGGAATAACTGGGCACATCAGCACAGGTTAGGGCTGAGCTGCTGGAAAGGAGCTCTGTAGAGAAGGATCTGAGTGTCCTAGTGGACAGCAAGGTGACTATGAGCCAGCAGTGTGCCCTGGGAGCCAAGAAGGACAATGGTATCTCAGAGTACATTACAAAGAATGTGGCCAGCAGGTCAAGGGAGGTTCTGCTCCCCTCTGCTCTGCCCTGGGGAGGCCACATCCAGAGCACTGTGTCCAGTTCTGGGCTCACCACTTCGAGGCAGACATGGAACTGCTGGAGAGAGTCCAGCAGAGGGCCACAAAAATGATGAGAAGCACAGAGTATCTCCCTTATGTGGTAAGGCTGAGAACCCTGGAGAAGAGAAGGTTGAGAGGGGTCTTACCAATGCCTATAAATATCTAAGGGGTGGTGTCAAGAGAATGGAGCCAGGGCTCTTTTTGGTGGTGCCCAGTGACAGGATAAGGGGCAGTGAGCACAAACTGGAACATGAGAAAGGGCTTCTGGACTTTGAGGGTGACCCAGCCCTGAAACAAGCTTCCCAGAGGTGGCAGAATCTCCTTCTCTGGAGATACTCAAAACCCACCTGGATGTTTTCCTGTTCCTGCTGTAGGGAACCTGCTTTAGCAGTGGGGTTGGACTAGATGACCCCTAGAGGTCCCTTCCAATCCCTGTGATTTCATGATTCTGTGTAAAATCCTGAGTTAGAAAACAGCGTCATAGCTTTGAGCTCTAGCATCATTGTATTTGAGTAGAATATCTCCTCTTTGTGGCAAGCTTGTTTCAGCTGACCTATATTTTGTTCTTGATTTGGAGATTCTTATGGAACAGACCTCCATTGCCTGAGTACAAAAACACCCTGTTTGCTCCATAGTACAGAGCTGGATGAGGGCTGAGGATTGAAACCCATCAGAAAGGTGTGTTCTGTGGTAGGAAATGAAAACCTCTCATGGAATGAGGCAAGTCATCAACAAACTAGGGCAACCACCCTAGAACTGAAGTAATAGAGAAATGGTAAACATGAAAGCCCTACAAATATGGAGCCTCTTAAATCTAAGAGGTATTTCTAGATGTAAGACAGTTTTACAGCAGCCTAACCTTGTACTATAACCAAGTATGCTGTATTTGTACTCTGTGAGAGAAAGATCAACCAGAGCCCACCACAACCACATGATTTCCTGTATGACACTGGCCCACGGGGTTCCAAGCCATCATAGGTCAGATGAGGCACTTCTCAGCTATTGGCACGACAAAGTTAATTTCAGGCCACTCAGGGGTACAGCACATGTTAAGGAAAGGGAAAGGAGAATCTCTGTGGTCAGTAAATCTCTCTGTGTGAGCTGAGCAACTCCTCGCAACAATCACTGCAACAGCCTGGCTGCCTCAAAAAAAAACAACCAAAAAAAAACCCAAAGGCTGATAAAGCCACTGCATTAAAAGAGCTGCAGTTGGATAGCTTGGATTTTGAACTGTGGCTCTAACCTGCATTTGATGCTTTGTCAACTGCCCAGCCTCTGAACTCTGCCTAGAGCACAACCTCTCCATCGTGCAGTGTCACAGCACCATTCAGGGGAGTTTCCAGAGGTAGGTCAGGGAACAAGAGGAGGAACTGTGAGCAGGCTACTTCCCAGCAGCACTGCAGGCTTGCTTTCTGCTGAAATCAGCAGAGCATGAGGACAGCACAGGTACACTCTGACAAACAGCATGTGCATCCAGGAAATGGCAGGAACAAACACTTGCAGCCAGACCTAGCAGCTCTACAACAGGTTTTACCATTTACCTTTCTGAGAGCCAACTCTGATGCTCGATGCTCCAGCACCTGCTTATTGAGCTGTGCTTCTAGCTGCTGAATGTCCTGCTGTAGCCTGGCACACCTGGCCTGGGAAGCTCGCAGCTCTTCTTTTTGCTGTTTTTCACCTTCCCGCTTGACCTGCAGGATGTTGTTCTTGCAGCATTCATCTAGAACTTCCATGCTGTTTTGGAGATCTTTGATCATATTGTCTTTGTTCTGAATCTAGACCCAGAAAACCAGAAGGAAATGTCATCAGGGTGTGCAGGGGAAACATAAAGTGGTCAGGAGAAGAAAGACAGTTGCAAAGGTGGAGGTAAGTGTCAGACTCACTGACACTGCAGGCTGAAGAAGCCTGCCTTGTCTCTAGAGCAGCCAAGATCATCCCTTTGGTTTCAGGTAAGACTTGGAGTGCCTGGTGGACACAGCTCAGAGGGCTGCCTCTAAGAGAGATCCTCAGCTGGGAGCAGTGAAACACACTTGCTTGTTATGCACTGACAAGCTGCCAAACTGCACATAAAAATCTCATGTGTCTCAATTCACGGATCTCCAAGGAGTGCTAGGGTATGAGAAAAGCAGGCCCTCGTCTCCATCAGAACCATTCAGTGCAGTGAGCCTGAGACAAAACCTTCCCTTCTGACCCCTCCTGCAGAAAGAAGACAAGCACACACATAAAACAAGGGATCGCTTGTCAGGAGTCCAGGGCTTGAATTCTGGCTCAGCCCACGGACTCACGAAAAGAGCCTGGGAAATGCCCATTAGCTAATCCATACCTCAGCTGCCTTCACTGGGAAAAAAAAGAAAAGAAAAAAAAAGAAATTATATCATCACACATTAATTATAAATGCTCCAAGGTAGCTAGTATTAGAGTTGGAAGTCTCAGAAATATTAGTTTTAAGAGTGAAGGCTGTGCTGGCATGAAAAAATAGATTTTAATCTGAATAATCTCTCCCTGGAATGACTTTCCAACATTTCACCAGCAGTGAATGGAGCCTCTCCCTGGCAGCTGACACTGTAACCCTGCTGAAATACTACTGCAGTAATTTGTGCCTGTCCTGCAGCTCCTTTTTAAGCTCAGTAACTTGTGCCATTGAAGTTGGCTTGTGAGTTTCAAAACATGCCAAGTTTAAACATGAAGCATTCAATAAACATTTTCAAATTATATTTAGAATCCAATTTAGAAATCATTTCTGGAACCTCCTCTTTAGGACCTGCAAGAAAGGGATCATTTTTCAGCTTACTGAAGTTTTGCTTCAGTGACCCTTTGTCAGAAAACATATTCTCACACTGTCATACCTCCTCATCTCGGGTCCTGATTGCTGCTGCCAGTTCTGCCTGCAAAGCTGTGATTGTTTCAGTGTTTTTGTTGATCCGGAGGGAGATGTTTTCCATGAGCCGAACCATTTCTTCCTCTTCTGTAGGTCTAGTCAGGAGTCGCTCAAGCATGAAATTCCTGAACTCCCCAAAGGCTTTGATAAACGCCTCAGTTGCTGGCTCTCTTGCTGGCTCTCTTGCCCAAACTTCATATTTCAGAGCCTTGCAAAGTGAAGGGGTGGCCAACAGGAGTCTCAAGATATTTCTAACAGAACATTTCAGATGTTGTCCCAGCAAGTGGAGGGAGACCCTTTGATTTGTGACATCTTCTTCTTCAGCAGCAACAAGCAGCTGCTCCATTTGCTTTGAAAGCTTGTGGTACTCCATCAGGTTGGTTGTGATCTCAGGTCCCAGCAGATCAGCAAACCTGTCCAGAGAGCCGATAATACGTGGGATCAGGGAGCTCAGCTCCAGCTTGGCAATCGTCTCATCCAAGACGGATAGGATTCTTTCTGTCTCAATGCTATTAGGTTTCAACCAGCGCAGATCTGACACCTTCACGGCGTCTGCTGCCATCGTTGCCTTCTCTGCAGCCCCTGTGCCCATTGCCAGGAATTTGTTTCTTTCCTTTGCGTCCTGCACTGATACTCGGAGCACTGAAACACAGCTCCCATTAAACACGTGGGGACTTCATTGATTTCAGGTCTAGAAGAGACACAGCATCTCCTACACAGCCCCTCGGTGTACGACCACGAAGGCACGGTGCTGCCAGCAGGGCTGACCGCTGCCCCAGGAGGCTGTAAGCAGCCACGGCCGTGAGCACAGCCGCGGGACGGCAGCAAGGGGCTCCTGGCTTTCAAGCCGGTGCGGTGAGAGCTCCCAGCTCCTAAGCAGCAGCTGAGGCGGAGATCAGACTGCAGCTCTGCAACGCTCGGAAGGCTGTGAGAGGAGGCTCGCAGTCCGTGCGGCCGACAGAAGGGCGGTACGGAGCCGCGCTCCCGCACGCTTCGCTCGCTGCCGACCGGACCGCGCTGCCGCCGGCGTCCCCCGGTCGCTAGGCAACCCGTGGGCGGGGCGGGGCGGGCTCTTTCCCGACACCTTGAAACCACTCAGCGTCTTCGCTCGCTTGACGGACAGTGCTGTTGTCCAATGAAAAGCGAGGAGAGGCCGCGACGTAACCGGGCGGCCATTTTGGGGGCGGTGGCAGCGGGTGGTTTCAGGCGCAATGGCTGAAGTCGCTGTTCGTGGCGGGTTTCCAGAAGCACGGAGATGTGGCACTGAGGGACGTGGCGGGGCTCGGTCAGCAGTCGGACTACGTGATCTTAGCGGTCTTTTCCGGCCTACGATTCCACGAACCAAGTGGCTCCCAGCTGTCAGCCTGCCCACACCCGCTGCTGCCCACGTGGCGCTTTGGGCAGGAGCTGCTGGTCTGAGTAGTGCTGCACCTGCTGGCCCTGCAGCCTCTTGGGCGAGGGAAGGCATCGTGCACATCTCTGCCTGCCTGCTGCTACAGATGGGAGCCGGGTCCTGGGCTGGATGGCAGCGCTGGCTGCTGTTGGGATTTATCCTGCCCTCGGCTCCAGCCTCAGCCACCAGCACCCTCTGCAGGCAGCAGAACTCCACGGAGGTGTCGGGGCGCTGAGATCAGAGCACGAAGCCTTGCCAGCAGTCCCTGCACGACCAGGTCTGGGAATCAGCCAGCACCCAGACCCAGCGTGCAAAGGGTGCAGCGCCGGCACGATTTGATCGCGCAGGTGTCTGGACCAATCTCAGAAGCCCACACACACTAAACTTGCCCATTTCTCCCAGTGGTTTCCAACAAGGAGGACCCAGGGGCAGCCAGCAGAGGCCACCCCAGTCTAACAGCCTCCAGGCTCCTCCAAAACTGTGCTGCATTATTGGCATTTCCGTATTTTTCACCACGCTTCTTTCTTTATAGAGCCTCTCCAGCCAATCGATGTAGGCAGACACCAGCCTGTCCCCAGTGCCAGCATGGAAGAAGAAATTTATTACGTCCAGGTGCGCTGTCCTGATGCTGAGCATTTTAAAAACAAGTGTATGAATCTCTTTTAGGGAAAAGCAGAATACACTCTATGCTGCAGCACTGCAGCAACCAGGGTGGGGAATCAGGGTAAATACCTTCAGTGCTGTGGTTTGCCCACAAGCTGACCTCCATCCTGCTTTGGGGATTCTACCTTTCCTCTGAATATCCCTGGTTTGGGATAAGGACAGAGGAAAGTCGATAACTTCTACTTGATCTTCTGCACCTGCTTCTGCACCTTGAGGTGCAGAATACCTCATTCCTTGTTTTTTTCCTATCTAGTGCCTTAAGTTACCAACCTTTCTTCTTTTTCCAGTGAGGGGTTTGTCTGCACCCTCTGACTCTCTGATCCAAGCAGCCATGACACGTGTTTTGGATCCTCCCTAAAGGCACAGGAAGGAGAGACCAAGACAAGCCCAAAAAATCTTCTAGTGGCTTTACGTTACTGTTCTATTGCCTCAGAGGAAAGTAATCCTTTGGAATGTTTTTTTTTCCTCTTACAGCTGTGCATCTGTCTAGCCCATGCCCCAAAAAGCAGCCTCATCTGTATCAAAGGGGTAGCATCCCACAACGAGTGATGGTGCAGTTTATTGCTGTAGCAGGCTGAGCACTGGCTTCCAGGAAGAACGAGCTGAAAATCCAAGCAAGTAGCTGAGAAACACAGCATTCAGTTCTGCACAGCCTGCGGGAGGAGCTCTCTAGATGTTTTTCCCAACCCCTTCTGGCTCAGCAGCGTTGTGCCCGCGTCCCTTTGCTTGCAGCCTGGCCACAGCAGCAGGGGCAGACAACTTTCTACCTCTGCGACTGAACACCTCCAGAGATTTTTCAAACCTTTCTGATGCCTTCTTCCACCGTGCTGTTTTTCTCTCCTGTTCTTTCACAAATTGCTGCTGCAGCTGTTGGTGGTAATGTTCAATCTTCTTTTTGGCCTCTTCCAAGTTCTTCACCTTTAAGAAAGCAAATGTAAGACCTTATACCTGCTATCCTAACTTCTACATAAAGATCTCCAAAGTGATACTTGTCTCTGTGAAGACATCGTGCCAGATCCCTCCCTGCCACAAAGGTGACCTCAAAGCTCCAAAGAAGCTCCAAAATCCGTAAATATCACTTTAAACATTGATCTGATTAAAAAAATAAAAATAAAAAATGGAATCATAGGATTATTAAGGTTGGAAAAGACCTCCGAGATCACCAAGTCCACCCCCAACCCATCCCCACCATGCCAGCTAACCATGTCCTTCAGTGCCACACTGCAGGAGCTGCCCATCTACCAAAGCAGCACTGGTTTTGCTGATACACTCGTGCTAATTCACTCACAGCAGCTGTGCTGCCCCAGCTCCTTGAAACCCATAACACTGCGTGTTCTGCTGGGCACAGAGCACACAGGTGACCATCAGCCCTGCTTCAGGAATGAGGGAATGGTGAACGGAGGAAAAGACATCTCAGCTCCGTCCTGTGAGGCTGCTGATGAGGATCCTCAACATGTCAGTGTCCAGCTCTGCCTGACGACACCCTAAATCGTAATTCCAGACTTCACTTGGCATCCCCACTTCCTGCAGGAGAGGGCGTCTCACCTGCCATGGCTCTCAAACTCATCACCGCTCAAAGCACGAGGCCCTAAAGGGCCAATCAGGCAGCTGAGATGTTGTAAAACCTTTGACTCATTCCCATTCCTGGGAGGACAGGTGTCAACATGTTGCCTATGTCTCATCGCAGGGCTATTTTAAGAATGACATCTAAGGGCAGATTTGGTCTGACCACTCCAGTATTTGTTTCCCTCTCTGCTGTGTAGAGCCCCAAAGCAGATAAAGCCCTGGCATCTGCATTTGGACCTGGCAGGCTGAAGATTTAAGGGCTGACGTGATGATTTCAGGGTTCTGAGGAACTGGGAGCAAAGCGTTTGCACAAGACATTCTTCAGCCATTCGTCATCTGTGGCTCTTGCTGCCAGGGGATGAGGAACTCCCTCCCTTTTTTTCCAAAACACAGCAGAGAGCAGAGCAAGCCCTCCCCTATGCTGGCAGGATGGCAGCCCAGGGGAGGGAGGTTGTCACCTTCTTCTCCAGGAGCAGCAGGGTATGGTGGTTGGAGCGGCCAGATGATCGGGACAGGGAGCTGCGGAGCTCATGGTCACCCAGCCTGATGTCAAAGTCCACACAGCTGCTTCGAGCAAAGGGAGATCAGGTCACACAGAGTGGGGTACAAGCAATGCCTTTTTTGGGGTGCATGGGGACCTGGTGTGGTTGTGTAAGGGGTTCCATCATCTCTAATCTGGTGTGAGGGGTCCCATGGATCCCAACCAGTGGGAGGGGTCCCACAATCCACATGATGATGTGAGGGGTCCCACTATCCCCATACTAGTGTGAGGGGTTCCACAGCCTCAGATCGGTGTGTTCTAAGCCCCCAAACTATCTGAGGAGATCCCACCACCTCTAGAACAGTATGAGGCAGTCCTCCCATCCCCATATTGGTGTGAAGGGTCCCACCAATCCCAACCAGTGTGAAGGGGTCCCATCAATTCCACAATGGCATGAAGGAGCCTCACAGTCCCCAGCAGTTTTGAGAGCCATGCTAGTGTGAGGAGTCCTACCACCCCCAGAGCAGTATGAGGGGTCCCTCAGCCCCTCACCAGGCCCTGGTGGGCTCCCTGCTCTCGGGCGGTGGGAAGAAGGTGACACGGGGCCGCACATCATCCAGCTCCTCCATGGCCCCACGCCCCCCATTGTGCATGCAGCGCTACCATGGAATCAGTGGAGTGGGGAATACGGCCCAGCCACTGCAGTGTGGGGCTGGCAGGTGACAGAGAACAGGGAACACGACACAGGACACTGGAGACAGGGCTGGCCATGCCCCAGCTCAGGCTAGTCCTGCTCCATGTACTCATGGTAGTGTTCCCACTGTGAGCCATATTGGGGGCTGGGCTCAAAAATGAGGCAAAGCCTCATTAATGATGGCAGTGAGAAGCATCCGTGTGGGTTGGTCATGGCCAAGGATGAGGGGAGGAACTGTCCATGGTGGAACAGGCTGCCCAGAGAAGCTGAGGATGCCCCATTCCTGGAGGCATTCAAGGCCGGGTTGGATGGAGCTCTAGGCAGCGTAATCTAATGGCTGGCAACCAGCTCATTGCAGGGAGGTTGCAACTAGATGATCTTTAAGGTCCCCTTCAGCCTACGCTCTGTATGTGGCCATCTTTGCACTTACACTCGACACTGTTTGTTTCCCAGGGAAGAAGGAGGAGCAGCAGTGGCCACTGCTGCTGGACGAAGGCGCGGGCTATGACAGCTGCGCTGCACCTCCATAGGCACAGGCTGTCCCGCATCACCCCCTGCCTCTACCTCAGCGACGGCGTGGCTGCGGGCAACGCACAGCTCCTGGCTGCCAACCGCATCACCACCGTCATCAACGTCTCCCTTGAGTTGGCCAACATGTTCCACCCTGGCATTGATTACCTACGCATCCCGGTGGCCGACACCCCCACAGCCCGCATCTCTGCCTGCTTCAACTCCGTTGCCGACTTGATCCGCAGTGTGGGTGAGCGCGGGGGCCGCACGCTGGTGCACTGCGCAGCCGGGGTGAGCCGCTCAGCCACCGTCTGCATAGCCTACCTGATGAAGCACCACGCCATGTCACTGGCCAGTGCTCACGCTTGGGTCCGCTCGTGCCGGCCCATCATCCGGCCCAACAACGGCTTCTGGCGACAGCTCATCCACTACGAGTATTTGCTGTTCGGCATCAACACCGTCCACATGGTCCACTCACCCTTTGGGATGATACCTGACATTTATGAAAGGGAAGCGAGGATGATGATGTTCTGAGTGTGGCCCAGCTGGGAACCAGGGGAAGCAGAAGGCGGAGTTGCAGAGAGCTCTGAAATAAACTCTCGTTGTCTGCCAGTGGTTGGGTCTCTGCAGCTACAGGAGGAGGGACTGGGATGTGAGCAGTGGCTGGGGGCATGCTGTAAGTAAGGCCATACAGCATCATTCATGCCATGGTCCTGCTGGCAATACTGAAGCCACTCGTCACGTGCTGGTGTTGTTTTATTTCAGCACAAGCTGTGCTTATAAAACAGGGCAGAATCTAGCTGCAACTCAGGCAGTTCAGAACAGTACCAATGTTTGTTTTTCCTAATTGGGATATGACACAGCAGACCAAAATCTGTTCTTCTGCTGTGGTTGGGAGAGGCCAGGAGTGCTGGGAGTGCAGCGCAGTGCAGTGCTGGGAGTGACCTATGACATCCTGCTCCTCGCTGCTGACCCCTCTTCCTCCCCTACCGGATTCCCCAGGCCTGGATGCAGCAGTGCAGATGTGGTCTCACCCCCCGCTTCAGGAGCATCACCCAGCATGTGACAGAAGGACAGCATTTACTCAGCCAGACTTTGTCCTTGCTGCCTCCAATCTGCAGATCCCTCCCTGCTAGCACAGCCTTACCCTGAGGCAGCAGCTAATCCCTGTACAGAACATTTCAATGGTGCACTCTTAGAAGGGGCTGGAAGAGATGGTAAAGTCCCCACACTGGGGACACAAGAGCCATGGGGGTGTCAGAGGGCATGGAGGCATGGCAGCTCACTGCCTTCTGCAGGGTTGGAGTCAGGAGCTGCCCCATGCCTGTGCCCCTTTGGGACACCCCAACATCAGGAATGCCACCAGGCTGAGGTCACGGCCTGAAATACTCAGAGTGGGGACAGCCACCAGCACTACAAAGTGTTAAAAAGAGGGCAAACCAGGCAAAGACATGGTGCAGTAGGATCCTGGCCCAGTCCTGCTCTTCCAGCCCCTGAGATCAGTGTGTGTGTGCCAGGCTGTGCTGGGGGCTTTTCCTGATGTCCACAGTGTGGTTTGCCCTTCAGAAGGAAACCCAAAACGCCATCGTCCTTCCTGCTATGGAAAAGCCTCTGAAATCTGAGCCCTAAAAGCAAACAGGCAGAGGGACGGACACAGCTTGTCCTGCCAAGCCCTTGGTAAGGGCACAGGCTGGTTCTGATAGCTCAGTGCCCCTTGGGCACTTTGTGGGATGGGCACCACTCCAGCCCTTGGGAAGCCGGCACAGTGGCTGTGGCCCTGTGGCACTATGGTGGCCCTGCTGGGAAGGAGCTGTTCCCAGGGTATTTCTGCAAGCAGCCTCAAGACTCACCATCCCAACAGGTGGAAGAAAGACAGCATTTGAGTCCGGAGCCCCAGCACATGCGAGGTGGCTCAGGCTGAAGTCTCTTGTCACAGCCCCCACTGGGAGCGGGGGCTCAGACGGTCTGGGTGCGAGGTCATGGCAGCCAAGAATGGAGTATGACAAAAATAGAGCTTTATTTCAGAGCTGTCCCAGTGCCACTGCACCTCCCAGGGAATACATGTGGGTGTGCATCAGTGTCCAACGTGTCCACCGTGCCATCACCGACAGCAGGAGGGTGACATCACTGGGGACACCAGCATTTAGGTGGCACAGAGCACCCCAAGGGTCCAACACCCTCTGTCCCATGGGGTCACGAGCTGTGTGCACACGTGCACCAGGCTCACACCAGGCTCACTCCACCCAGCAGAGCTCAGTAGTGATGTGCACATGTGCACATACACAGAAATGTGCTGGCACACGCAGAATCTGTGCACACACTGAGCCTGTGTGCAGCAGTGTGTGCATGCACCCCCCCCCGTAAGGATCTGCACACACACCTGTGCACAGACACTTGTGCACGCACTGACAGGTTCATGCTCTCATGCACAAAACTGTGCACGGAGCACCACTTGCACACACAGTCTGTGCACACCAGCACACATCTGCACAACACTCCACACGCATAGACTGCCCAGCAGCATACATGCCCACATGTATGAGACCTGCTTGCACACGTGGAACCTTCACGCACCAACACTCCTTGCACACACTGCCACGTGCAGAGACACACTCACACCTGCAGAGCAGTGTGCCCCATGCACAGAGCTGTGCACACAAATGCTTGTGTGTCCAGAACACGCACGCACTGAGCTTGCACGTGGCCACATGGACCAACATATGTGCTTGCACAGAGTGCACACCAAACAGGCACGTGCATACACTGCTATGCACACCAGCACCTGCATGAGGACACAGATCTGTGCACACCAGCATACTTGTGGGCATATCGTGCCATGCACACCAGCACAGATGTGCACAGAGGGGCTGTGCACACCAGCACACACATGTGCATGTTGCCACACACACCAGCACACGCATGCGAGCACAGTGCCGTGCACACCAGCATAAATGTGTGCAAACAGTGCCACACACACTAGCACTCACACATGGACACACTGCCTTGCACACCTGCACATGCACACAGCACACACACAGTGCTGTGCACCCCAGCACGTATGCATGCATACAGTGCCATGCACACCAGTGCACGCAGAGCTGTGCAAATCAGCACAGTTTTGTGCACGCAGTGCCAAACACACAGATGCACTGCAGCATAGGTGTGCACACAGTGCCACGCACACACCAGTGCACGCAGAGCTGTGCAAATCAGCACAGTCCTGTGCTCTCGGTGCCAAGCACACCAGCACGCGTACGTGCAAACAGAGCCTTGCACACCAGCTCACGCAGAGCTGCGCCACACTCAAATCCCACCACCTCCATCCCTACTGGTGCCGGGGGGGTCGGTGCTGCAGCCACACGGCCCAGCGCCGTGCAATGAGCTGTGGCTGCTGGTACATGAACATCCCAGCCAGCGTCAGCGCGATGCCCAGGTAGCTGAGCGCGCTCAGGCGGCTGCCGAAGAGCAGGCGGGAGAGCAGCAGGTTGCCCACCACCGTGATGTTGCCCAGGAGGTGGATGGTGAGGGCGGAGGTGAGGGACAGGACGCAGAAGCTGGCCAGGTTGTAGAGAACGGAGCCCAGGCAGCTGAGCAGCACGCAGCCCCAAAGCGAGCCATCGTAGCGCAGTACACCCTGCCACGCCGGGGCCACCTCCAGTGCCACGGCTGCCCCAAAGAGCAGGCAGAAGCTGGGCAGGGCGGTGAGGCACAGCAGGGACACGGCGTCCAGGCGGCCCTCCTGCAGCAGCAGGCCTGGGGGGGACAGGGCAGAGTTAGATAGAGCTCCTGCTGGGGTAAAACATCCCAAAAATGTCTAGGAGAGGAGGTGCCCTCAGCCCACCCCGGCATCCCATGGCATTGGGGGTGAGTGAGTTCAGGGGTGGCACATGCTCAGCTCTCATCTCACCACAGTGCCTATGATGGGGCCAGAGGTGACACATAAGTTCCCAGGCTATTCCACCCTGTCCCCACCCACATCCTAATCCCAAACTCATCCCACCTCCATCCTCATCCCTATTTCCCTCCCAAACCCCATTTCATCCCCATCCCTGTCCCATAACCCTGTGAGTCATGGGCTGTGGCCACAGCAGTGATGCCCATGTGAGTCATGGGTGGAGGAAATGCTCCCAGCCCTCCAAAAAAACAGTGTGGTCAGGGTGCTTCTCCCGACCGCCTGCCAAGGACATCATGGCCTGGGTGGCTCCACTGCTCCATCCACGGCCAGGGGCCCTGAGTGGGGACAGTGCAGCTCCACATGGGGACATGCAGAGGATGGGGATAAAGGGATGGGGGTGGGGTGGTGGTTGGGATTGGGATGGGACAGGGATAGGATGGGGATGGGACCAGGAGCAGGCACAGACCGGAGGGCAGGGGAACAAGGTGGTCACACCAAGGTGACAGTGGGCACCGGGTGATGCTGGGATTGGGGTGACACTGGGGAAGGGGTGGAACAGGACATGGGGCAGGCAGGGGGTGGCACTGGGACCAAGGGGTGACAGCAGGGCCACCAGCTGATGCTGGGACAGGGTTAGAGGGAGCAGCAGTGACACCAAGAGCATCCCTGAGGCCCAGAGCACCACGACTGTGGTGCCACAAGTGCTGGCACATCCCTGGTGCGGCATCACCGGGACATCCCGAGGGCAGACAGGCGGCACTTACTCTGCTGCAGCGACTTGAGGGCACGCAGGACGGTGGCAGCCAGGAGGACGCAGCCCCCGGGCTGGTGGAAGCGGACACCTCCGGCGATGCTGCACACAGCCCCGGCGCAAACCGGTCCCATGGCCGCGTATTGCAGCGGATGGTGCCGGCGGCCCCGCAGCAGCGCCGACAGCAGCAGGGTGGCCAGCGGGGCGGTGGCATGCACGGCCTGAGCTGCGTCCAGCGGCACGAGGCTCAGCCCCAGGTTGCCCAAAGCCACGCTGCCGCAGAAGGTGAGGCTCAGCAGGTAGATCCGTGCGCGGGGCCGGACGGGCGGCGGCGGTCCTCGTACCCAGCCCAGCGGGTAGCCCAGAGCCACGGCCGCCAGCATGTGCAGGGAGGAGAGCAGCAGCGGGTAGCGGAAACCGTGGGCGGCGAAAATCCATTTGTTGAGGCCGGCCAGAGCGGTGCCGGTGCCCAGCCACGCCGCGACGGTGAGCACCAGCCGTAGCGGCGGTCGTTCCCCCGGCTGCCCCTGGTTCGGTCTGCGGGGACGGAGGGTCCCACCGGCTGCCATCATCGCTGCTTCATCTCCACCGGGGCACCGAGGACACATGGCCGGGATGGACGAGCGGTGGGTTCAGCCGTGGGGTGCCATGTGAGAGTAGCGCCGGTGCGGGGGAGCAAAGTTTGATGGCGGGGAGCGAAGGCGGGCAGGGTCCTCCCCGGCAACCAGCGCACGTCACCGCGGTGCGGGCGGGCGAGCGGTGATGCGGGAGAGCGGAGCGGCGGGGATGATAATCGCGCGGGGAGCTGGGAGGCGGCGGCCGCGCATCCCCAACAGAGCCGGGGGAGCGGCGACGGCGGAGCAGGGACGGCCTTCCCGGTGACGGAGCGGCTGCGTCAGTGTCCCCGGGTGACTCATGGGCGGGCGCCGTGGCTCGCAGGCCTGGCACCGGCATCAGTCCCCGCCCCGTGCGACGCTCGCTGCCAGCTACACCCCCAGCACAGGCTTTGTTTGGGTCGAGTCCAGGCAAATTTGGGACTGAAGCATCCCAGTGCTGGGCCCCATCGATCCCAGAATGGTCCCCACCGATACCATCACCCTCAACCCATGGGGTGGGGGCACACAGTTGCACCTCAGCTGCTGAAATCCCCGTGATCCCCACTATGGTGGTGGCCCTGCCTGGGGCACGAGCAGCTCCAGGGGGTTGTGCACTCTCGGGGGCATTGAGCACACCACAACCCAGAGGCTTTCAGCCACCCGAGCAGCAATGAGACCACGGAATCCCAAGCACGGAGCCCAGCTGTGCCCACCCTCCACCCCCATCCTCCTGCCCAGTGCACAGAGAAAGCACGGCACAGCCGGGAGGTTCTGCAGTATTTCATTGCCATCATCCCCACAACCAGCCCCACTACCACTTGCTCAGGCGCAGGATGACAGTGTTTCCATCCTTTGGTCTGTAGTCAGCAACACCTGCAGAGAGACACAGTGGCCAGGGTGGCAGTGAGGCCGCAGGGACAGGGACACATCCCTTTGCCCCCATATCTCTGTGTCCCCCATCACTCACCCATCTGCAGGCTGGTTCCGAGCCCGCTGAGCAGCTGCCAGTAGTGTCGCTCCTTTGGCCTCGCAGCCATGCCCTGCACCGAGGTCAGGAAGGGGCCATATGCAGTGTCCTGGGTCTCAAACCTGGGGGCAGAGCAAGATGAGAGACTTCGGAGTCCCAGGGACACAGCGGAGTGGACGAGGACAAGAGGACAAGCTTAGAGCCCCCTGACCATAGGACCACTCACGTGAAGTTTTTAGATCCCTGTGGTGGGGCTGCCCTGAGCAGGTCCAGAAGCGAGGCCCCCGTGGGCGCAGACACCTTGCTGTCATACAGCAGCTGCTGGGGACACCCCAGCACCGGGCACTCCACCACCAGCCGCACCGTCATATTGCGTGGCCCCAGGGGCATTGGCTCCAAGAAAATGGGTGTCAATGTATCTGTGACAAAGAGCCACGGTGGCATCGCTGCCAGCCCCGCGCTGGCCACCCAGTGCCCCATGGCCCCTGCTCCTACCCAGCTCCTCCTGGCACTGCATGGAGGCGATGCTCAAGTAGCTGCGGCCGTTCAGAGCGAGCAGTGCTTGGGCCATGGTGGCAGCACTGGTGAAACTGTCCAGGTGATGCAGCAGTGCAGCCATGGCACGGCCGTATGCTGGCTGCGTCCTGCACATGTTGGTGGCAATGAAGACCTGGGAGGGGAGGAAGGAAGGAAGTGCTCAGCGCAGGGCTCAGGCTCAGACCTGCACCAACAGCCGCCCATGCTCCTGCACTTGCTCCATGCCAATGCCCATGCTCACCTGCATGGCCAATGGAGTGCTGAAGGCGTTCCCAATGAGGCCGTCTGCACTCTGTGCCTCCACCAGCCTCGCCCTGGTCCTGCGCACAGCCGCCCGCAGCTCTGCTGCCAGCCCAGCCCTGATGTGTTGCTCCTTCTCCAGGCAGGCGAAGGCCAATGCTGCCACTGCCTCTGTGTCTGCAGGGATGGCTGTGTCACCCCAGATGCTGCACACCCACCCCGTGGTGGATTCACTTTTTGGATGCCTGCTGTCCCTTACCCACAGCATTGCCATCCATGTGCCCGAAGCGCCGGTGCTGCTCGGCCACCAGCAGCCGCTGGATCACCTCCTCACGCACCCGCTTGTGGTGGACACAGAGAGCCAGCACACCCAGGCTGTACTGGTAGTAACTGGTGAGAGGATGGCCGTGATGCCGGGAGCCTGAGGACAGAGCACTGCTGTCGCCAGAGCCAGCTGCTGGCAGCAGAGCTGCAGTGCCAGCACCCATAGGGTGCCCGCTGTGGGTGGGGTACCTCACCTGCCCAGTCCTTCTCCAGGTAGTACTTGAGCCACGTCACTGGGAAGCGCTGGGTAGTGGGGTCTGGAGGGGGGCAGGTGGCACGCAGCCCCAGCAAGTAGAGAGCCAGACGCCCCGTCTCCGGCATGGAATCCCTGCGGGCAGTGGGGTCAGCACGTGGAGGAGCACGGGAACCACCCCACCCCCATCCCACCACCTACGTGTCGCGGTGCCGATGGCCATGGGACGGGCGGCTGGCTGCGTGCAGACTCCTGCAGGGATTGGCATCAGTGGGACCACAAAAGGGACAGGGGCCGTCCCGCTGTGACAGCTGGGGACCTACCGGCCGTAGCGTCCCTGGAAGGCGTCCTGCAGGCGCTGCAGGTAGCGCTGCTCCATGCTCAGGTCGTGCTCGCTGCCGAGGCGCAGCCCCACATAGACCTCGGGGTCGGCATCCTGCCCCGGCTCCATCGCCAGCCCCAGCAGCCGTGCAGCCAACGCCCGCACCGCCACCGCTGCCTCTGCTGGAGCTTCTGTTGCCGGGGATCCCCGTGAGGATGGGGGCAAGGAGTGAGCGCAGCCCAGCGCCGGGGGACGCGGGGAGGACAAAGAGCGGCGGTGGCGGTGGGGAGCGGAGCGTCCTCACCCCGATGTGCGCCCTCTACCCCGTCAAGCTGAACCCCCAAATTTTGCACAACGCTGAGGGAGAAGCCGAGCACAGAGGGGACACGAGGCAGGAAAAGGGAAAAAGGAAACAGGGGAAACTCAACGCCCGGCACCACTGCGCTCCCACCCACAGCCTGGCCCCGGGAACCCCGAGTTGGAGCATGGATATGAAGCATTGGGGCGGCTCAAACTCACCGCAGGGCCGGGCGGGCAGCACCGCAGCCTGCAGCAGGGCCAGGAGCAGCCACATCGCGGCGAGGGGACGGCGGGTGGGTGACAGCGAGTGACAGCAGGCTGAGCGGCGCCGAGCAGGAAGGCGAAGAGTGAGACAGTTCCGCACTCCGGGGCCGAGTCAGCAGAAAGGGGCGAGGACTTTGGCTGGAAGCGAGAGCGGAGCGCAGATAAGGAGGAGCAGATGGGGTGGTCACGACCCCGTGCACCGGGTCAGCCACAGAGCGGGGCAGGTCAGGGGCACCGAGCAGGAGACGGGCCGGTGGCACAGCAGCGTGACGGGACGCCGGCGGCCCCGGCGAGGGGTTACGGGGACAGCGGGGCTCAACGCAGAGCCGCGGGGTTGGCACGTGGTGGGCAACGTGCCCATCCTTCGGCCCAGCGCCCACCAACCGCCCACCGCACCGAGCCAAAGCCACGCCCCCTGCCGTAGCCACGCCCACAAATCATGATCTCGCACAGAAAATGAAGCCACGCCCCCTGTCGTAACCACGCCCACAAATCATGATCTCGCACAGAAAATGAAGCCACGCCCCCTGTCGTAACCACGCCCACAAATAATGACCGCGCCCCTCCTGTGGCCACGCCCACAAACCCTGACCACGCCCCACTGCGCGACGCCCGCTCCCCTGCGGTGGCCCCGCCTCTCTCCTCTCTCCGTCCCAGCGTTCCCCGCGCTGAAGGACCCCGCCGGCCGTCTTGGAGCTGCCGGCGGCGCGCCTCAACGACAGCCTCCCTTCACCGCTCTCCGTCCCCGCGTCCCACCCGCACCCCTCAGCCTCCCTGCAGCTCGGGGCTGCGCGGACCCGGCGGGGTTTCGGCGCAGGCGCGGACCGGCGCGGTGCAGGCAGCGCGAGGGCAGCCCGGGTCCTTCGGTGCGGCGGAGCACGAGGCGGTGGCGGCGGGGCCATGGGCGGGCTGGAGAAGAAGAAGGTAGCGGGGGGTACGGCTGTGTGCCGGCCTCACGGCTCTCCCTGTTTCCCCCAACGTGTTCCCCCCAGTTTCTCCTCTCCTTTTCCTTATCCCCACCCCCACCCCTCGCGGTTTCCCTTCAGGTTCCCCCATTTCTCCCCGTTCCCGTCCTCCAGCCCTCCCCACATCTCCCGGTACCCCCACGTGCATCCCGTGCACTCGGTTCTCCCCCCCGTGACCCCTCTGTGTTCCCCCCCAGTACCAGCGGGGCTCTGCCACCAACTACATCACCCGCAACAAGGCACGCAAGAAGCTGCAGCTCAGCCTGCCCGATTTCAGGTGGGTCACGGGGCTGCCTGCAGCACAGCCCCATCCATTGCCTCCCATGCGGTGGCCGTGGTGATGGCAGCAGGCTGACACCCCACCCCTCCTCAACAGGCGCCTCTGCATCCTGAAGGGGATTTACCCCCATGAGCCCAAGCACAAGAAGAAGGTGAACAAAGGCTCCACCGCGGCACGGACCTTCTATCTCCTCAAAGACATCAAATTCCTCCTCCATGAGCCCATCGTCAACAAGTTCCGAGAATACAAGGTAATCAGTGCACTGAGCTGGGGGCTGTGCTGGCCCTGCAGTGCCCTGAGCCCTGCTCTGCCTGCAGATCTTTGTCCGTAAGCTGAGGAAGGCGTATGGGAAGAGTGAGTGGGGCACGGCGGAGCGGCTGAAGGACAACAAACCCACCTACAAGCTCGACCACATCGTGAAGGAGAGGTGAGCCCACGGAGCCCTCGCTGAGGCCGCCCCTCTTCAGCAGCACCCATCCATGTCTGGGCATTGCTGGGCATCGTGTAGAGTTTCTGGGTTTGTAGAGAAGCTCGTGAGGTGTGAGCAATCGGGGAGTTCTTGGTTATTGTGAATGGCTCCAGGATCTCCATGATGACATTGAGAACTTTCCCATCCTCCCCTGAGAGTTTTCCATTGACACTCTGGGAGAAAGACCCAGCGTGCCAATGCAGGTGGTTAATTTAGTGGCAGAGGAAAAGGAGATGACCCACAAGAGAGAGGAGCTGCTCTGGCAAATCTCTGTGTTGTCCCGGTGATGTATGGGAACTGACTGTGCCAGCAGGGAGAGAGGAACAACCCTGGGAGCCAAGAGCTGCCCTGATGTGATTTATGCCATGGTGAAGGTGTTCTATTGGAGCTGTGGGGTCTCACAACTTCCTCCTGCCCCAACACATGCTCGGGGCTGTCACCTCAGGGCAGGAGATGACAAGCTGAGTTTGTTGTCCCCCAGCTAGGGAAGTTCCTGACTCCCAGGGTAGAACTGAGCCCTGCAGTGCTGTCAGAAGGACTCTGTGAGACTCTGGATGCGCAGCAGGGATGCCCTGTGCCCACAGATTGCCTGGCATTCCACAGTGACTGCACTTGCCCATCCCTTTGTTGCATGAAGTCCCCACCAGCTGCTGCAGCTCTGTAGCTTTGGGGTTTTGGAGCCAAGTGTGATGGCGCCATTTCCTCTTGCCTGGCTGCAGGTACCCAACCTTTGTGGACGCACTGCGGGACCTGGATGATGCCCTCTCCATGTGCTTCCTCTTCTCTACCTTCCCACGGACGGGCAAGTGCCATGTGCAGACCATCCAGCTGTGCCGACGCTTGGCTGTTGAGTTCCTCAACTACGTCATCGCCTCCCGCTCACTGCGCAAGGTGGGGACTCCAAGGAGGGATGGGTCCTGCTGCCTGTCCCCAGTGCTCCTTTACATCCTTGCTGTCCAGGGAAGGTTGGTAAGAACCAGGAGCACGTGTAGCATTCATCACGCTCATTTCCCACCAGGTGTTCCTCTCCATCAAGGGTATCTACTATCAGGCAGAGGTGCTGGGGCAGCCCATCACCTGGATCACCCCTTATACCTTCGCCCACGATGTGAGTATACGAGACCTGTGCTGTTATTGCTGTTCCCTTCCCTAAGGCTGGGGTGGGGTTTTGGGGACATCTGCTCGCTCTTCTGCCAGAGACAAAACAGGTGAAGGCCAGGAGGCCTTTGGCAGCCGTGTATGGCACAGCCCCTCCTATCTGACCCTGGTGCCGGGCTATACCAGTCTACCCAGCTCTTTCTTTTCTCTTTTTGTCAATTATTAAATGTGCTCTGCCCACGAATTGAAGATTAACTGGCAGTTAGCTCACCTGGAGGTGTTAGAGTGAGTTGATTCCTGTATCATCTTTGCAGGGTGGTAGGGCAGCACACTCCTTCTGCAGCCATCCCAACAAGTAGAGCTGTTGGTGCTGCTGGGCCAGAACTGCTGGCACACAGGAGCTCATAGTTGCTGCAGTGCTCTCCTTTTGTCCCATGGTTTTTGGGATTTGGTTAGGTCAGAACATTCCCAGTTTGGTATAGCCCATGGCAGTGTCACCTCCGCAGCATCCCCTCACTGAGCCCATAACCTTCCTTGTTTCCTTGCATCCTGGCTGTCATGGGGCTGGCTGCATTCCTGCTGTGTTTCAGCTCCCTGGCCCTGCTATTTCTTATCATGACCTACACGTATCACCTGGAGGAGCAGCTTAATTCCCTGAGCTGGCACTGGGTGGACAGCACCCTATCCCTTATTAGGGAATCTGCTCCTTCATCTTTGTGTCCTTCCCCTCCCCGTGTGCCCACAGCACCCAACAGACGTGGATTATCGTGTGATGGCTACCTTCACTGAGTTCTACACCACCCTGCTGGGCTTTGTCAACTTTCGTCTCTACCACTCACTCAACCTGCACTACCCACCCAAGGTAAGGCCACCACCTACCCTGGGGACACGCCAGGTTGGTGGGAGCCCCTGCTGCAGGGAGCATTGCTCCTGGGGACTTGTATGGATGATGGAAGGGCTGAGGAGGAGGATGTTTGGGCAGACCACGTTTGGGAGCTGTCTCCCCACCTTTCTGTTTGTCTGCAGATCGATGGCCAAGCTGAGGTTGAGCTAAAGCCTGCGGAAGGCAAGGAGTATGCCATGGATTCAGAGAGCTACCTGGAGGTGAGGGGCACTGCTACCACCATGGTCAATGAGGAGTTTGTGTGCAAGGACACTGTGTGTCCTCAGTGCCCTGGCTGGGGACCCCTCCTGGTGTGGGGCAGTGATGCAGGGGCTGAGGAGCAGAGCCTGACCTATGCATGGTGGAGATCCCAACTTCTCATCCCTTTGCTGTGGCCAGAGGAGGAGCTGTGCTTGGTCTTGGGACTTCCTCTGTGATGAGCCCTTTTCCCATTCCAAAGCCCTGACTGAACCTTACATCTTGGTCTCCTCTGGTTGCAGAAACTGTCAGCTCTGAGCGCCAGCCTGGCACGTGTGGTGGCCCCAACCCAAGAGGATGATGTGGAGATGGATGAGTTCCCTGTGGAGGGGGTAAGAGCCTGGTGGCCAGGACTGACCCGCACTGTGTGCTATCTTGTCCTCAGCACATCTTATGGCTGAGAGAAGGCTGTCAGTGCCCGGTATGGGACAAGGGGGGCTGGCAGGAGAATGGGAGACAGCATCTGAGAGCAGAGAGGGGCTTGGCTGTGCTGCATGTGGGGAAGAGATTTGACTGCTTTGCCCCCGAGCAGGAGACTGCTGAGCAGATGGATGCGAGGAAAAAGGAGCAGGAGGCCCTGGAGAAGCACAAAAAGCTGTTTGAAGGGCTGCGCTTCTTCCTCAACAGGGAGGTGCCTCGAGAGCCCCTGGCCTTCATCATCCGGTATGTAATGGGAGGTGTTCTTGCAGCTCTACCACCTCGTGCTGTCCTTCCCTATCCTCTCCAGTAGCATTGCTGAGGCCACTGTGACTCAAGAGTGTCTGCTGTGTGACCAACTGCTTGGTGTGTTTGACTGGCAGGTGCTTTGGTGGCCAAGTGTCCTGGGACAAGTCCCTGTGTATCGGTGCCACTTATGATGTGAGAGACCCATCCATCACCCACCAGATTGTTGACCGGCCCCAGGTGGAGCAGCAGGTTGTGGGCAGGTGAGCCAGGTGTCCTGTCCCCAGCCATCTGGGCTGGTGGATGTTTCTGAACTCTCCCTTGCTCTGTCTGCTCCCAACCTGTTTCACTGCAGTCTTGCAGCCCCTTGGACACCAGAGCATGGGGCAGGAAGACAGTCTGACCCCCAGCCTTATAACCCTCTGCCCCCAGGTATTACCTGCAGCCTCAATGGGTTTTTGACTCAGTCAATGCCAAGCTGTGCCTCCCTGTAGCTGATTATTTCCCTGGTGTGCTGCTGCCCCCACACCTCTCACCCTTCGTGACAGAGCAGGAAGGAGACTACATCCCTCCAGAGAAGCTGAAGTTGCTGGCCATGCAGCGGGGCGAGGACCCAGGTGATGTGAGGCTCCCAGAGCTGGAGAGGATCTGGGCAGTGCTGCTGCTTCAGCAGAGCTCTGCCTGCTGCAGGGCCACCGTGCTCCATGGTCAGTAACAGTGATCTCTCCATAGGGGAAGAGAGTGAGGAGGAGGAGGAGGAAGAGGAAGAGGAGGATGACAATGATAAAGAGGAGGAAGAGGAGGAGGAAGATGAGTCCGAAAAGGAAGAGGAGATGAAATTGAAGAAGATGGAAGAGCAGAAGACTCAGAGCAACAAGGTGCAGTACATGGCAGTGGGATCACAGAATGACCAGGGTGGGAAGGGATCTCAAGGATCATTAATCTCCAAGCCACCTGGTCTGGGGGTGACCAGAGAGGATGCTGTGTCTCTTGTATTACCACTGACCAGTGTGGATGTGCCCCTGGGGAAGGGCTGGCTCCTGGCATACACGCAGTCCTGAGCTCTCTGCTCTCTGCAGGCACTTCCCGTAAAGGTGACTGCTGGCAAAGTGCGGCTGGAGGACAAGCAGCGCCTGGAGCAGGAGCAGCAGAGCGAGGAGAAGCGCCTGGCCATCATGATGATGAAGAAAAGGGAGAAATACCTCTACAAGAAGATCATGTTTGGAAAGAAACGCAAAATCCGAGAGGTATGAATGTAGGGATGCCCCAAACCATGGATCCCTATGCTAGGTCATCCCAAAATCAGTTTGCAGCTGAAGATACATCCTGGTCTGTCCTCATCTTGTAAGGAAGGAGTGACCTCTGAGGCCTGTGCCTCCCCAGCTTTGTTTGCAGGAGGGAGCTTTGCCCATAGCCGTGCAGCCCTGGTCTCCCTGCCCTGCTGTGAGGCTGGGCAGAGCTGAATCCCTTCCTCCATGGTGACTACACCATCACAAACTGGCCCCACACTGCGTGCTTTGGGTTTTCATTTCCTCTCTGTACACAGTGAGGCAGTAAGGATCTTGATCTGTGGTGCACAAAACTGAGACTGTACAGGCCTCTTCCCTAGCATTACCAGGCTGCAGGCATTCAGACTCCCTGAGCAGAACTCCCTGTGCCTGCCTGGGGCCTTAGCACGTGGCCAGCAAGTGAAGCTCGGGGCAGCACTGCTTGTCTCCATCCCCTGGTGTCAAACAACTCAGTGGTTCTGAGGCTGGAGCAGCTCTTGGTGCGTGGGGACAGACCTGACTGTGGGTCTCGGGTTTTGTTTCTGTGCAGGCAAACAAACTGGCTGCAAAGAGGAAAGCCCACGACACTGCTATGAAAGAGGAGAAGAAGAAAACCAAGAAGGCGCGACGAGCGTGATGAGACTTTGGGACCCCAAGGAGGGACTAACTCTTCCTGGCTGGAATGGCTGCAGTGCCCATCATTTATGGGTGAAAAACCCTCAGCTTTCCTCTTGGGACAGAAATACTAAATTAAAATATTGCCCATCAGTAAATACACCTTCTGCTGTGCCTTATCCAGGACTCTCTCCACGCAGGAAGCGGAGGAGTGATCGTCAGTGCCATTGCCTGTCCTGAGGGTCAGTGATGTGGGCACGTCCTCTTCCTGCTCTTTCAGCATCCTTAGGGCAGCAAGTGGTGTCTGAAGAACTGGAGATCAAGGGAAGCTCTGGGCTCTTGCAGCTCCCTCCCTCTGGCATTGCTCACTTTGCACACCCGCAGCCCTGGGATGTGCAGACTGCCCCTGTCCCAGCTGCTCTGGGGCTGGTGGCCTTGCTGGGACCTGATGGTGATGTGTTCAGAGGGGTGAGGGGTCCAGCATGAGAAGCAGGCGTTGTGCTCAACATTGGAGAGGAGCCCACCTGCCACCCAGAACTAAGCTGCTCTCCACCACCCACTTTGTGGGCTGCATTTGGCCTCTACTATTGTATTGCAATCTTTTTTTTTTTTTAATTAAAATGTGATGCTTCCCCTGTGCCATGTGTTGTCTGTACCCTTGTGGCAGGGCCATGGTGCAGTGTTGTGTACCCAAACCCTGCGCTCAGCCAGGAGCTGGGGATCAGTCCATGAATGTCACTCAGGGCTGGAGGTGACTCAGCCCACAAGCTCAGTGGCAGTGTCCTCACCTTGCACTTTCTCACTGTGCACCATGCCCTGTTCCAGCTCTGTGCAGGTCTGCTCTGTCCCTGCTGGCTGCTGTCACCTCCCAGAACTGAGCTCCCAGGGCTCACTGTGTGTTCCTGCACTGGGGAGACACAGCCTGGGGGCACCCAGAGAGCATGGGGCTGCTTCCACCATCCCTTGGGAGCAGCATGGAGGTCACAGAGTGTTGTGACAGTGTGGAATGTGGGGAGAGCCCACAGGATGTGGTCCTGAGCCTCGCAGAGCAGTGTGAGATCAGGTTAGACCTGGGCACCACCATTATGGTGTACATTCTTTTTTATGCTCCTTTGCTGCCTTCTTTCCATTCCTCTTTCTCTTCCCTTTTCTCCTGTTTTTCCTCCTCCTTTCCTTTTTTTTTCTCCTTTTTTTTTTTCCTCCATTCCCATTTTTCCTTCCTCCTTTCCTTCCCCTTTTTCCTCCCTTCTTTCCTTCCTTTTTTGCTGCAGAGACTACCTTCAGAGCAGGTAAGACTGCACTGGGCAAGGGATCTGGAGTGAAAAAGGCCACTAAAAAAGCTCTTTTTAAGGCTTTTTTGAAGCCAGCAGCAGTGCTGCACTTGTGCTGGGGGACTGGCAGCTTGTGGGCAGGCTGCTGGGTGAGCAAAGGTGGAGCTGACACATTCCAAAGCTGGTTAGGTCCATTGATTATTTCCCATTACTCATAGTTCAGGTGGGCAGTGATGAAATTGCCCACAGAAACCTACAGACTACGAGAAGAGATTTCAGGGGTTTAGGGGCGTTTAGTTCAAGGAGCGGGAGCTCAAGTGATTTTTTGTTCTGTACCTTCAGGAGCAGTGAGGGACACGGAACAGGCTTGGAAAGCACAAGCAATGAATAATTGGCTCAGAGGCTGGTGTTGAGCCAGAAACTTTGGGTTCTTTGATCACGGGGCAGTTTACTTGGCCCTTGGCTTGTTGTCTGTTAATGGAACCCATGTATCTCATAGGGGGGCAACAAATCCTAGTGCAGGAGCTAGCAGGGCTTATTGAAAGAGCTTGAAACTAGCTATGATGGGGGAAGGGGACAAAACAGGGCTCACCAGAGATGAGCCTAGGGGAACGATGCTTGAGCTGGGGGTGAGACAGATGGCTCAGCTAAAGTGCATCTATACCAACGTACGCAGCAGGAGCTGGAAGCCACTGTGCATCAAGCTAACTATGACCTAGTTGCTATTACCAAAACGTGGTGGGACCACTGCCATGGCTGGAGTGCTGTGATGGATGGCTACAAGCTCTTCAGAAGAGACGGACGAAGAGGAAGGGTGGTGGTGTGGCCCTTTATATTAAAGACTGTTTTGATGTTGACAAGCTTGGGGTTGGGAATGATAAGGTTGAGTGTGTGTGGATAAGGATCAGGGGAAGGTCTGTAGGGTGACATCTTGGGGGTCTGTTACAGACCTCTAATCACGATGAAGGGATGGATGAGGCATTCTATGAGCAGCTCGCTGAAGTCGTGCGATCGCCAGCACTTGTTCTCATGGGAGACTTGAAATTCCCTGATACATGTTGGAAATACAGTACAGCACAAAGGAAGCAGTCCAAGAGGTTTCTAGAGTGCATGGAAGATAGCTTCCTTACGCAGCTGGTAGGAGAGCCTACCTGGGGTGGTGCCCTGCTAGACCTGCTCTTCGCTAACAGCAAAGGACAGGTGAGATGTGTGGGGACTGTCTTGGGCAGAGCGACCGTGGAATTGTAGAATTCTCTATTCTTGGCAATGCTATCTTGAATTTCCAGAGGGCAGATTTTGATCTGTTCAGGACGCTTGTAGCACGGGTCCCTTGGGAGTCGCTCCTTAAGGGTAAAGGGGTCCAGGAAGCCTGGATGCTCCTCAAGATGGAAATCTTAAGGCACAAGAAGAGGCTGTTCCTGAATGCTGTAAGGCGAGCTGTGGGGGAAGAAGACCAGAGTGGATGAATCTGAAACTACTGTTGAGACTCCAGAAGAAAAAGAGACTTATGTCCTCTGGAAGAAGGGACAGGCTACTTGGGGAGATTACAAGGAGGTTGCTAAGGTATGCAGGGAGGAAGTTAGAAGGCCAAAAGCCCAACTTGAACTCAGATTGAACTCAGACGCAGTAAAAGAGAATAAGAAACCCTTTTACAAAGGTAAGAGAAGAACCAAGGAGAATTTCCATCCTTTACTTGATGCAACGGGGAATGTGAGCACTGAGGACAAGGAGAAGCTGAGGTCCTCAACGCTTTCTTTACATCTGCCTTTAATAGGCAGATCAGGGCACTTTACACCCTGATCTGGAAGTCTGGAGATGCTATGCAGAATACACCCCCAGTGATTCAGGTGATGGCTAGAGAGCTCCTCCTCCATCTGGACTGTCACAGGTCCATGGGACTGGATGGGCTCCACCCCAGTATGCTGAGGGAGCTGGAGAAGGTGATTCCCCACCTCTCCACCATCTATCAGTTCCCCTGGTTATCTGGAGGGATCCCAGAGGACTGGAGGCTCGCTGGTGTGACTCCCATCTACAAGAAGGGCCGTAAGGAGGATCCGGGGAACTGCACGCTGTCAGCCTGACCTCAGTACCAGGGAAAGTTACGGAGCAAATCATCTTGGGTGAGATCACACGGCTTGTGCGTGGTGTCCAGGGGGTCAGACCCAGCCGACATGAAAGGTTCATGAAAGGCAGGTTCATGAAAGGCAGGTCGTGCTTGACCAACCTCATCTCCTTCTACCACTGGGTGACCAGACCGGTAGATGAGGGAAAGGCTGTTGATGTAGTCTACCTGGACTTCAGCAAAACCTTTGACATGGTTTCTCACAGGCTTCTTCTGGGGAAACTGGCTGCCCGTGGCTGGACAGGTACACACTGCTTTGGGTAAGGAACTGGCTGGAGGGCTGTGCTCAACGGGTGGTGGTTAATGGAGTGAAGTCAGCTGGTGACCCATTACGAGTGGTGTCCCCCAGGGGTCGGTCCTGGGCCCATCTTGTTTAATATCTTTACTGATGACCTGGACGAGGGCACTGAGTGTACCCTCAGTAAGTTTGCAGATGACACCAGGCTGGGAGGTGGTGTGGATCTGCCTGAGGGTAGGGAGGCCCTGCAGAGGGTTGTAGATAAGCTGGGCTGAGGTGAGTGGGATGAGGTTCAACAAGGCCAAGTGCCGGGTCCTGCACTCTGGCCACAACAACCCCACGCAGCGCTATGGGTTGGAACGAGAGGCTGGATGACTGGAAGAGGAAAGGGAGCTGGGGGTTTGTACCAGAGGAGGTTTAGGTTGGACATGAGGAAGGACTTTGTGTCTCAGAGAGCGGGCAGGCACTGGAATGGCTGCACAGGGAGGCGGTGGATCTTGAACACTGTGTTCAAGAGGCATCTGGATGAGGAGCCACGGGATGTGGGTTGGTGCTTGTGGTAGCAGTGGTAACGGGAGAGCAGTTGGACTGGATGATCTGGTAGGTCCTTTCCGACCTCGTGATTCTATGAGTCCTTTTACCCCTCTCCTTTCCTTCCTGTTTTTCCTCTCTCCTTTCTTTCTCTCTCCTTCCCCAGCCCCCCCCACCCATGCTCACTCAGTCCCCTCTGCAGCTCCTCCCTGGCCCAGGCTGCCCTGTGACCCCACACCCAGCACAGCCGCCATCCTGAGGCCTCACGGGTGCCCCTGTTGTGCCGCCAGGCCGAGGGGACAGCCCTGTGTGTCGGTACCGGGGCCTGGGGAGGGAGGGAGAAGGAGAGGGCACGTCTGCCCCTATGACGTCTGTGTTCTGTGCCTTCTGCCCCATTATGGAGATCAGAGCGGGCGCCTGTGAGGGCTCTGGGGGGTTTGGGAGTGGAGGCTGCGTTCTCTCAGGGGTTGGTGTTTGGCTGTGCTGCCTCCTGGGGCTTTTGCAGCACGCCTTGTTACAGAACGTGGTGATACGGGGCTGCTGTGGGGACAGCAGTGACCACGGCCTGGTTGCGTGCCCACAAGCTGCCACTTCCTCCTTCTGCACCATCGCTGCCAGCATTCCCCAATCACAGACGGGTCGTAAAACTGTGTTTCCCCATATTTGTCCATCCATGTTCAAGTCGAGCCCTCTCCTGTTCCCTGTTCCAGCAGGTGCTTCCCCAGCAGCTGGTGGTGGATGGGGAGCAGTGATGAGAGCACCCTGAGGCTGTGGCAGTGCCATCCTGGAGCTGCAATGCATGGCAAGGTGAGTGTGCACACACACGGCCTCTTCCCACCCCACTGCTGGGGTTTGGGGTGGATTCGGTGTCATTCCTAAAAGAGAATTCCTAAAAGAGGGCTGTGAGAGCTGATATCACACACACGGTTTGCTTTGGTTGTGTCCCATGGCTGTGAGCATCACTATGCAGATGGGAGTGAGCAGCAGTGCCACGTCCCATCCACAGCTATGGGTGCTGTGGTGAAAATCCTCCAGAAAGGAAAACCCAGCAGGAAGAAAGGAGAGCAGAGAGCTTCAGAGAAGGAGTGGGACATGGGAAATGCCAGGGCTCCTTCTCCTGGCTGAAATCTGGCTAAGTCAGATGGCACTGGGACCTATCCATGATGGGAAGCACCAGGTACAGGGATGGAAAGGCAGCTCAGCTGGAAACAGGTGCGTGATTTAATCCAGTGCCATGTGTGCTTCACGTAGAGTATCTGCTGTGACAGACGTGCCGCAGGTGGAGAGACGGGTGATAAATCACTGGCACGAATCCAGTCAGGGCTGGGTGCAGTGGGGAATGCATCAGACTGGAGCTGGGTGCTGCCACCTGCTTTCCCCAGGGGAAGTTTTGCTGTGTGGGGCAGCCAGGTGGAAGTCAAAGGAACCTCTCTGGGCTGCTCAGTGCCCTGAACCAACTCATCAAGGGAGAAACCTGGTCCTGTCCCCACCCAGGCTGGAGGGAAGCACCCCCTGCCTTCCCAAGACATGCTCTTCTCCTGTGCCCCAAAGAAGGCTGTGCCATCTCATGGGATTTTTAGGGGACACCTTGTCCCCAGCTATAGCGAAGGCTGTGCCATCTTAATCCATCTCTGGACGCACTCATTTCTCTCCTCTTGCTATGGAGAGCCCAGGATGGCCGGCACAGGTTCAGGCTTTTATTTTGAAGATCCTGAGGTTGCATACACAGATTCTCTCATCCTGTGACATTGCAGCTGGGGATGCCATGAGCTGTGTCCCTGGAGAGCAGAGACCTGCACTCCCCACAGCCAGTGCCTCCATCACACCCAGGAGCAGGGGACAGCTCTCTACTCCTCTTCTTGCTGCAATGGAGAACATTCTTGCTTTTCTTGTTTCTGGGCTCAATGCAATGGCTGTGATGGGGCAGCAGCTTTGCATTGTCTGCCTTCCGTTGGTGTGAGGGATGCAGAGCCCTGGCTGGTGGGAAGCATCCGGCACACAATGATCCCTTCTGTGGCTGCTGGTGGGGTGATGTGGGACGGAAACGCTGCTCACCAGCTTCCTCACTGCTCTGCTGACATTGCCATGGAACACAGGAGCCATGGAGCGCATGGCCTCTGACCCGCCATGCACAAAGGGAGGCTGGTTCCCACCAGACAAAACTCTTGCACCCCAGAAAGCAGCAGAGATCCTCACTCCCCTTGGGTGCCCTTCTGGGTGCCCACGTGAGTACCTGCCTTCCCTGTCCCGTGACAAGTGATGGACTGGAGAGCAGAGAACATGGGCATTGCTGTTGTGGGGCCATAAAAGCCAGGGAGAGATGCCAGGCAACAAGGGAAAGCAGAGGTCAGGCAGCTCCAGTGGAGAGAACACCCAGCCTGGAGCCACTCCCCATACGGAAGAACTCTTCCCATGGAGCTGCATGAAGAGGAGATGCCTCTGAGAAGAAACAGCCACCACCCCTATATGCTGGGGGCCAAAAAGCAGCAAGAGTCACCAAGCGAGCACCGCCAGCACTCACTGGCTGTGTTCGACCTCTCCTTGGTGCTCACAGGACCCAGCAGCCCCACCAAGCTCAGGAACCCCCCCATCCCAACCCCATAACCGGGGGTGCCGGGTTGGCAGCACCAGGCCGGGCCTGGGCAGGCTCAGCTCTGGCTGCAGCGAGCCGGGGCACTCGGCCACAATGTCCCCGTTGATGGCGGTGGCGCAGATGGAGACAAACGGCCCCGTTGTTGTGCGCGCGGGGTGGCAGCGGGGTGAATGAGCCCTCTGTGCTCCGGCGGTGGGTGGAGAGACGGAGGAGAGACGGCGCTCGGGGTGGCAGCGGGAGCCTCGCTCCACGCCTCGAACCGGCAGCTCTGGGGAAGGAGATCCTTCTTATTTGGCTTCCCCATCCCCACCGGGTCGGGTGAGCTGGAGCTGCCGTTTAGGGGATGGCGTAGGATCGGGGCAGCTGCCGCAGGCTGCTTGGGGAGAGCCTGTTCCATGTCGGAGCAGCATTGCTCCCCCCGCTCCGCGCCCCGGCCATCCCAGGAGAGGAGAAGGACGGACTGCAGGGAGCAGCTGGAGCAAAGGAGGAGGTGATGGGGGCTGAGGACGCGGGGCCTGGCACAGGGGGTCGCGGGAGGCGAGGGGCGGGCGGGTGCCGGCACCCGTGGCATGAGATGCCAAGGCATGGGGGATGGGAGGAGCGTGCCCGTAATGGGCATAGGGTGAGGAGAGCCTGAGTCAGAGCTGCCGGGGGCTGGAGGCGGCGGTGCCTTGTATGCGGTTTCCTAAAATTCAGCTTGCGAAGAGGTCGGTGCCCGTAAGGAAAAATCTAGGGGATGGCTGCTGCGGGGAGCATCGGACCCGCGGGGATGCGGGGCTGGGGCTGGGACGTGGATGTGCTGGGGGCCATGGCTGGCACGGCCACGTCCCTGCCGGCTGCAGTCGGGCTTTCCACCCAACGGATGAGAGCCGGTGCCAGCAGCCGCTCCGCTGCGACGGGAGCCCCAGGACAAAGCCTCCACTTCGGAATTTCTCCTGCCGAGCTATTAATAATTAAGCCACTCATTTAAGGCAAAGTCAATAGAGTAACTGGGCTGGGAACTGTTTGCAAGGAACACCCCGCCGGAGGCGGCCCGGGTGGAGCTCAGCATCCCCTTGGCATCCCTGCCAGCGGGGCCGGGTGCCGGCAGCCATGGGGATGCTGCGGGCGGCTCGGCCGTGCTCTCGCCATCATTCCTGCCGCTCGGAAAGCCCGGGGAGCAGCACTCGGCTCGGAAGAGGTCGGTGAGGGCGAGCCGTGCCCGGCGTCTGGTTACGCTTCCCATCCATTATTCATCGAGATGGAAATCTCAGCTGCGGCGTGGCTCGCTGCCCTCCGCCGGGACAGGGCAGGAGAGATGCAGGCGGAGGACGGAGCCAAGCGCTGCGGGGAGGCTTCGTGCACAGCGGGGCGAGACGACGCCGGGGGCCCGGTAGCGTTTCCGCGTGGTTTTTCTCTGTAAAAACCCCCTGGAGGTCTTTGCTGCTCGCTGTACGTGCCAGGCTGCAGGAACCGCAGCGGGTGTTTGCGTCGCGTTATCCGGAGGGCGGCCCAAGGGTGCGAAGGACGGATGGAGGCCATCTGGGTGTCGGATGGAAGGCGGGTAGGGCGGCTCGGCCGCTGTCCCTATGGGACGCCTCTGTGCGTCCTGCTGGGAGCGCAGCCCTGCTGCAATGCGGCACCTGGGCAGCCCCGCTGCGGTGTGCGGTGCTGGGGAGGAGGGAAGGGGGATATGCATGCAAATGTGTCCTTGTCTGCAGTGCTGCGGGTGTCTGTGCCCTTGCCTGGAGGTGTGCGTGCACCTATAGCCGTGTCCTTGTGTGTGTGTGAGCCCTGTGTCTGCCTGCACCTGCACAGCTGTGCGTGTGGCCGGCTGTGCAGGCAGGAATGCGTGAGAGGTGTGCGATGTCTGCATGTGTCACACGCAGAGATGTGCACCCTGTGTGTGCATTGTGTCCGTGAGCATGCACAGATGTGTGTGTGTGCCCTATGCGTGCACACGTGTGTGTATGTGTGTGCTGCAGGCGGTGCTGCCCGCAGGCTCACGCCAGCCCCAAGTCTGGTGCAGCCCAGAAGCAGGGATCAGGACCTCCACTGCTCAGTGCCAAGTTGTCTCCATCCCAAATGTTTGCTGGCATCGGAGCAGAGCAGTCACCTGTTCCTCCCACCTCAGCTCTTCAAGTTTTGCTTTTGCAAAGGGAATTGCTTTTGTTTTTGCAGCACAGGAAAGAGTGCTATAGCATGGGCAGAGCTGCAGCAACTTGGCTGCAAATCCCTCTTGGCCAAGGATGAGCCTGGCACTGGTTCTTGTCTTCCTAGCCCCTAAAAGCCTCCTGTGATGCTCCTCATGCTTTATTTCTCATTATTTGTCTTCCATAAGCTTTGCTCCCCACGCTTCCCATCCCTTATCACCCACGTTGCTGACAGCTGTGTCCCCTCTGCCCCTTGCAGGTGACCACGATGCTGCATCAACATGGGAAGCCCTGGAGGTCCATGTGCAAGGGGCTCGTCCTGGGGACCCTCCTGACCAGCTTCATGCTGCTGCTCTACTCCTACGCCGTGCCCCCGCTGCAAGTCAGCATGACAGAGTGAGTGCGGGGACCCTGTGTCAGCGCCCTGTGACCCTGGTGGCTTTGCACTGGGATGTCATTGACCTCACATGACACACCTGGTGCTGTCTGTGTGATGGGAAGGCTCCTGGGGAGGCTGGGGGTGCTCGCCTTGGGGTGAAGGGGCTGCCAACACAATGGGTAATCTGTACCCAAGAGTGTCATGCTTTTTGCTACCCATCCCCTCCAAACCCAGCACTCAGCAGGGCTCAAGTGACGGCTGTTTCCCCAGGAATGGGAGCAGCCTGTCTATGGAGAACATTAACTTTATCCCATTTATAAAACAGCTCTGTGTGGGGGCACTCTGTAAGTTTCTTGCTCCTGTTCTCCTATACTGCAATATAGCAGCATTAGCAAGGATCAGCTCTGCAGCTTCATGGAGCTGCCTGAAGTCACTCAATCCTGGAGCATCTGTTACCAGCTCTGTGCATCTCGGATAGCACAGGGCTTGTTTGTTCTGCTGGCTCCTCTGACAGCCATCACCCGTACAGCCATACCATGCCGTTATGACTCTGCTAACCACTGTCCTCTCTTTCCTCCCCACCAGGATCCCCGTCCCCTCCTGCTCCTCCTCCCAGCTGCAAGCCAAGGGGCCAGTGATAACCAATGGCACGCTCAGCGCTTCAGGAGCCAACTGCCGGCCCAAGCTGGACATCATGTTCATGAAAACCCACAAGACAGCCAGCAGCACCATCCTCAACATCCTCTTCCGCTTCGGGGAGAAGCACCGCCTCAAATTTGCCTTCCCCAATGGCCGCAATGACTTCTACTATCCATCCTTCTTCGAGCGGAGCCAGGTGCAGCACTACCGCCCCGGAATGTGCTTCAACATCATCTGCAACCACATGCGCTTCCATTACGAGGAGGTGCGCAAGCTCCTGCCAGCAGACACCACCTTTGTGACGGTGCTGAGGGACCCTGCCTACCTCTTCGAGTCCTCCTTCCACTACTTCGGGCGCGTCATCCCCCTCACCTGGAAGCTGCCGGGGGAGGACAAGCTGGCTGAGTTCTTGCGGGACCCCTGGCATTACTACGACCCGAACGGGTTCAACGCTCACTACCTCCAAAACCTTCTCTTCTTCGATTTGGGCTACGACAACAACATGAATGCCGACAGCCCGCTGGTGGAGCAGCGCATCCGGGAGATAGAGCAGCGCTTCCACCTGGTCATGCTGCTGGAGTACTTCGACGAGTCCCTGGTGCTGCTGAAGGAGCTGCTGTGCTGGCAGCTGGAGGATATCCTCTACTTCAAGCTCAATGCTCGCAAGGGTTCCACCGTCTCCCGGCTGACGCCTGAGCTCTACGACAAGGCGACTGCTTGGAACCTCATTGATGCCAAGCTCTACCGATATTTCAATGCCACCTTCTGGCGGAAAGTGGAGGCCTACGGGAGGGAGCGGATGGCCAAGGACGTGGCTGAGCTGCAGCGGGAGAATGAGAAGATGAAGAGCATCTGCATTGACGGGGGGCACGCCGTGGACGCCAGCGCCATCCAGGAGTCCTCCATGCAGCCCTGGCAGCCGCTGGGGGAGAAATCCATCCTGGGCTACAACTTGAAGAAGAAGATCAACAAGAAGCACCAGAAGCTGTGCCGCAAGATGCTGACGCCTGAGATCCAGTACCTGACGGACCTCGGGGTCAACCTGTGGATCACCAAGCTATGGAGCCACGTGCGGGACTTTCTCAAGTGGTAGGGGCAGCAGGTGCCCTGCAGGAGAGCTGGTGGCTCACGTCCTCCTTCCTTCATGTGTCTTTGGTTTAGACACGAGCAGAACACCATGGTGGGTCCCCAGCCAACCCCGGGCACCCAAGAGTGGCGGAGGGGACGTGGGGACCCAGTTTGGAGGAAGCAGGCTGTATGGGTTGCTTGGGGGTTTGAGGTTTTTCCCAACAGGATCCACTTCTTCCTTCCATGTGGAAATGGCAGAGGTGGTATGTGAAGGGCAGGGCCCCATCATGTCCCTGTCGCAGCGATGGACATCCACCACCACCTCCCTGGAGGTGTACAGCGGGTCAAACAGCAGTGGGACCCATGGAGCGTGGGGCCAGGGACCTGCGGAGGTTTTGGAGCTCACACTGACTCACACCCAAAGGACTGCTTTCATCACTCCCTATCCTTCCATCCCAGATTTTGGGCTCCCTGTCTGAGCCCATCACTCCAACCATGCTGCTTGGGCTTCCTCAGTCCATAGGTCCTCAGTGAACCTGTGGCTGTTGGTCCCCCAGCAAACCCTGGCAGGTTTCTAAGCATTATCCATGCTTGAGTTTGGAGAGCACCAAAACCACCCCAAAGCCTGTGCCAGCAGTGGTCCCCAGCGTGCCCCCGCAGCACCCCATGGCAGCAGGTCCCCCCAGCATGCTGTTTTCCCAGTTAGAGGACCCCGTGGTGCTGATCCCTCCTAGGGACACTCTGCTAGGACCACGAGGTCTGGTGAGAACTGGGGTGGGGAGCAGGCATGGAGCCCACAGTGCCAGCACCTGGGGTGAGTGACACACAGGGACAAGGCAGGAGCAGACTGGGTGCAGCGTGGGGACAGGCTGGGCAGAGCTGGTGGTGGGGACAGCCCCAATGGGGATCACCACATCACAGGGAGCCCTCGGGTGTTCAGGCTGGGCTGGATGACAATGGCATGGGGCAAAGCCAAGAGTGGCCCAGGCCATGGCACCATGTGGCTGCAGGGGTGACAGCAGGTTGTCACCTGCCTGGGGCAGCAGCAGGGAGCCCAGCTCTGTCATCCTCTGTGCGTTCATGTTCTGCTCTGTTTGTGAAGGCAAGCAATAAAACGACGACAAAAAAAAAAAAAAAAAAAAAAAAAAGCAATTCTACTTTTGTAAGATAATTGTATTGTATATTTGGCAGTTTTTAATACACCAATGGTCCAGCTGGTCTCCGTTGGTCTTTGTTCTTCTCTATGGGGACTGGATGCAGCTGTGGGGTGTCACTGAATTGGGAAGACCCAAAGATGCTCTCAGGGAGCAGACACTTGGGGGCTGCAAGGAGGCTTCCATGGACCTTCATGGCCTTCTCCAGGTCCCCAGGCCTGACTTAGAACCCACTCGCCCCTAGGAGAACCTCTTGTTCCAACAGCTGCACTTCTCCAGAGCTGGAGCTGGGTGGGTGCCACAGGGGGGAAGGTTGGTGCGGTGGGGAGTGGGACTTGTGAGGTGGGACAAGGGTGGGATGGTAGGGCCAAGATCATATATGGGACTGAGACCATATGGTGGGACCTGTATTGTCCAGTGGGACAAAGAGCATCCATGGGACCACCAGGACAGACTGTGGGACCAAACCATGCAGCACCACTAACGCCATGACAAGGTGATGACACCAAACAGAGTGCAGGATCAGAAGCACATGGTGGGAACAAAACTAAATGGAGAGGTTGGGACTGCATGAAATTTTACTGCAGAGAACATCAAGCAAATCCCTTTCCCTTTTCCTCCTCCACCCCCTCCAAAAAACAAAACAAAACAAAACAAAAACCAAGCAGCTCCAGGTGAGGGCAGTTTGCAGCCACCTGCTACTTAAAGGCCTGCAGGGCTGGGGCTGTGCTGCTGCTCTCTGAGGATGAGGCTGTTTTGGGTGCTGCTGAGTGGGGCTGTGCTGGGAGTGGCAGGTGAGTAGGGCTGGTTGTATGGGGGAGGTGGGGAGTGGGTGACCTGCTGCTGGTTCCCAATGTCCTGCAGGTGGAGAGGAGCTCCGTGAGCTCCATGTGTCCCCAGGCTACCTCCTCTCCGTGAGCTCCAGAGATACCTGAGGAGCTGCATGTACCTAGAGTAGCTTTGGCACAGCTGCCCCATCCCCAGCCCTGTCAGCCAATCTCTCACCTTGTTGCAGAGACCACCATGGCTCCAGCTGCTCCAGCATCTTCTGGTCACACAGCAGTTGCTCTGAGGGTCTCCCTGGGTGTGGGGACACAAACTGTTGCCACCCCACCTGCTGGGCTGTATGTTCAGCCCTGCTCAGAGGAGCCCCCTGTGAACTTTACCTTAAGGCTGCTGGACGGTGAGTGCTCTGTGTTGTGTGTTAAGTGCTAATCTGGGGGGGTGAGACCAGAAGATGGAGGCCAGCAGCCATCCAGCAGGGGATGAGAGCTCTCTCATGTGGAGGCTCCAGAACCTGGGGAGCACTAGAGGCAAAGACCCCTATGGTTGGTGCTCTGAGCCAAATTCTATGTCCCATCTGCAGCAGGATGCTGTCCTGAGCCTTCCTTCCCTTCTCCTTTAGGGGACCCCGGTGCCACGAAGAGGCCATTGGTGCTCAGCCGCAGTGCTGTGCTGCACCTGGAGGCCAGGGTGGATGCCAGCCCCGATGTGTCCCCCAGGATCTTTGTGGAGCAGTGCTATGGGATGGGATCAGGGCAGCGGGCTCACCCCAGGAAGAGCTACATGGTGGTGAACAGCCATGGGTCAGTGGTGGGGAGAGAGGTGCTGGGGTCAGCCTGGGAATGTCCCCAACTTGTCCTTGGGTCTCCTCAGGTGTCTGCATGGCTCAGGGCTGCTCAGTGTGTCCGTCCAGCAGCAGAGAGGGATGTCTGTCCTCCAGCTCTCCATCTTGGCCCCTGTGCTGGAGGCTGAGCCTGAGGAGGAGGTGAGGTTGTGGTGGAGGCCTGAGTCTTCCCAACAAGCTGTCCCCCTGTGGGCGTTGTGCCACTCTCCCCAGCAGCTCCTGCTTCCCAGTGGGGTGGTCAGTGCCCCAGGGGAGGCCACAGAGGTGGCAGTGAGGATGGCTGCTGTCTTGACAGGTCTACGTGCACTGCCTGCTGTCAGCATGGGGTGCCAGGAGGCACAGCCTGATGTCCTGCTTCTACAACGACACCACGGCCAGGTGAGTTCAACCAACCCCACTGGGAGGAATTGAGACCCAAAGGGATCTCCATCCGTGGGCACGGTGCCATGTGTATCTTGGGGTGAAAGCTGGGGACCCACAGACCCCCAGATGTGTCCTTCCCTCCCAGGTGGCAAAATGCAGAGGATCCCTCCCGGAACACCATATGTGACTGCTGTGACACTCAGTGTCCCCCTGGTGACACCGGGCTTGGAGAGCAGCCAGGTACACCCCTGGGGGCTGTGCTGGGTGGGGAGGGCTGCAGCCACACAGGAGCTGTAGGGTGCACATTCCTCACAGAGTTCCCAGGAGAAGGGATGCTCCACTGGGAGACAGCGGGTCCACTGCTGGTGCGGGAGCTGGAGCCGTGGTTTGAAGGTGAGCAAACAACCCTGAGCTTCTCCCCATGACCCCAAATCGACCGACTGCAATGGGAGCAGGGCTCCCCATGCCCCAACCCCACTAACTGCCTTGTCCCGCAGCGCCGTGCCGCACGGTGAAGAAGCTGCTGCTGGCTGGGCTGGCCCTGGTGGGCAGTGTTGTGGTGGTGGCCATCACTGTGGGCAGTTTGCTGGGCTTGGGTCTGGCTGCGTGGCGGCTGCGGGGGGCACGGCCTGTCCGGCGACCCCCGAAGAGGCAGTGTCCCTTCCAGGCTGAGCTGCAGGCTGTGGTGGGAGCTCTGGTCCCCCGGGAGGAGGAGAAATGTGGAGAGAGCGGGATGGAGTACCGCAGCCTGGAGCTGGGAGTGCTGTGAGATGTTCTCTGCAATAAAAAGTCACTTTTCTTTAAATATGCGAGTTGTTTCCCACTCCATCTCCTCTTGAGGGTGGTATGGGGCATGTAGCCTCCAGGACACAGGACAATGTGACAGCTGGTGCTGCACCTACCAGGCTGGGGAGGCCTGGGATGCAGGGGTAAGGCTGCATCCTGTAGGACATGAGTACTTTTGAGGTGGGGCTGCCTGTCCCAATGGGGGGCACTGCAAGGAGCCCTACCCTGCATGGGGATGGTGGGCTGGGGGTGCAGGAACCCTGCAGCACTCACAAGGATGAGACTCCCTGGAGGGTGCTGAGCACTGGGGCAGGGCACACTGCCCAGCCTGGTGCCCTCATTAGGGAGCTGTGTCCCCTCCTGACACCCAAACACCACCTGCAGCAGGTAATATTTGAAATAGTTTATTAGGACCAAGTGCAGGGTGCATGCAGCCACTCCGTGGCCAAAACCTGAGTGTGGGTTCACAGTGCAGGGGATGCAGTACCCCAACGCCAGCAGTGTGCCTCGGTTTCCCCTCCCAGCTCTGCGTGGTGCTGTAGCTCAGGGTGCAGATGGGGGCTCCTCGGTGCCATACAGCTTGCGGATACTGGAGTCCATCAGGAAATCCACAGACCTGCAGCAGGGTGAAAAGCCCCTCACTGTCACCTTAGAGTCCCCTTGCAATGTGCCCTATCCACCCTCCTGCTGTCACCCCACTAATCCCCATCGGCTCCTCCATCTCCACTGCAGGGACGTACCCCAAGCTCACCCCACGCCATCCTTCCTGGACTGCAGTGGGGACCACAGTGGCTATCCCCACTCGTCCCTGTGACTCTCACCTGTCGATGGGGGTGATGATGACAGGGATGGCAGCCAGCCCCAGTGCGGTGGTGGCCCACTTTCGGACAGGCAGAGGCCAGCGGGTGAGGGAGGCCAGCAGGGCCAGCGAGGCGGCACACAGGCGGTTGATGGTGAAGCCTGGGATGGCCACCGAGGCCAGGCTCTGCCACACGAAGGTATCTGCCACCGCCACCCCCACCCGCCGTGTCCTGCCGGGATCCTGAGCGTGGGTCTGTTGGGAGAGCAGAGCGGGTGTGGGATGGGGGCGCGTGGGGATGTGGGGGCTGCAGGAGGAGCCACTCACCGCCGCAGCTTTCCTGCCCTTGTCGATGGCATCGGCTGTCACGTAGGCTGTGGCCACCCCATAGCTGGCCCACACGGCTGCTACCGGGACGATGGGACGGAAGGACTCGCCCACCTCGTTGGCGTAGCCTGGGGGGGCAGCAGGCGACAGGGAGGCGGTGTCACCCCAACCTCGGGGGTCACCTTGGTCCCAGCGTTGGGACAGCGGGGGGGAAGGTGGTGGCAGCGAGCAGGGTCCGGCCCAGGGGGTTTAGCGGGACAGGAACGCGGGGACGGAGCGTCCCGGCAGAGCCGGCACCCGGAGCCAGTGCTGGTACAGAGTGCTGGCGGTGTCGGTACTCAGTGCCCGCTGTCACCCGGTCGGTACCGGGCTCCCCGTGCCAGCCCCGGTGCACGGTTCCCGACGCCAGCCCCGGTGCCGCAGCTCACCCAGGTAGCGGACCCACGTGTCCCGGTAGAGGTCGGGCTCCTCCGCCCCCATGGCGCGCTCCCGCCAGCGACCGCTCGAAGCCCCGCCCCCATTTTACGTCACCACATAAGGCCCCGCCCCCTTCCCCGCACTCATCCTTGGCCACGCCTCCTTGCCCGGCTCTAAGATGGCGGCGGGGAAGCCAAGGCCGGGCAGCACGTGACCAGACCGCAGCCGCCACGTGGGTGGGATGCGCAGCCGGGATGTAGAGCTGGGAGGAAACGGGATGGCTGTGGGCGCACGGCAGGGGAGGTCACGGGGGCCTGATGCGGGGCTGAGGGAGGCAGCTGAGCCTGGGTTATCGGGCTGAGAGGGACAACGGGGTCTGGGTATGGGGCTGAGGGGAGGAATAGGGTCTGGTGATGAGGGGAAGCAGGGCCTGGGGATGGAGTGGAAGGACAACAAACAGCCAAGCCATGACCCTGTCCCTCTCTTTACTGCCACCACCGCACCCAGCCCCACCGCTGGGGGCCACATAAGGCACAGAGGGGCCGACAGCCCCGGGCACAGCCCCCCGGGTCCCTGAGCCACGGGGCAACGGCCCCCCCTTCTTCCATCCTCCATGCTGCCATCACGGGCTGTGGTCCAGGGCCATTTCACCCAGCTTGTCCCCGAGCTGCTGGATCTGCTGGGCTGAGGCGGCGTCAGGCAGCAGCACCTCCACGCTGTAGTTCACCTTCTTAGCATGGATGTAGCTGTAGGTGTTGTCGAAGCGCAGGACGTCTGCAGGACCACGGATGGAGGGGAGGGGGGGTCAGGGTGCTGGGATGCACCAGGGTGCACCCCCCCCCCAGACCATGGGGGTGGGGATGAGGGGGGACTCACAGATGCCAGGTGTGGAGCAGGTGAGGGAGCCATCCTCGGGCACCATGTGTGCGTTGTAGCGCTGGGTGGGGAGCACCTCGGTCATGTCGCCTGCCCGCTGCCTCTCCCCAACCTTCGTCTTCAGGTACACCCCAAAGCCCACGTCGGCCCCTTCTGACTTAAATTGCCACCTGCCAGAGAGATCCACGGTCACCGCCACCTGCCTCGATATCCTCATCCCCGTAGCACGGACCCCCCTCACCTGAGCACGCAGCCGGGGGCGAGGATCTCGTATTCCACCTGGTGGGATGAGCCCCTGTTGACCACCGCCGTGTGCTCGTAGGGCTGTGCCAGCTGATCCCTCACGTAGTACTGCTTCGGCACTTCCCCTCCGTAGTTGATCTGTAAAGGGATGGGTTTGGGCACACGGCCATCCCCTAGCCCTCACACTGCAGGGACCGCTCCTCACCTTGCTGGGACACTTGGGGTTCCCATCAGGGTCTGTCAGTGTGCCCCCGTACTCCACTGGGATCTGCGAGGGGTCGATGTACTTCTGCAGGACCTCCTTCCAGTTGGCTGCGGGATAGCGGGACGTTCAGAGGGGCTGAGACCCACACGGGGACCTCAGCCTGAGGTGGAGACCCCCAGGGCTACGTGGGCAGGGTGAGGGTTACCGCAGCCCCACTCACATCCCAGCACCATGACCTTCTTGCGAGTGTCCTCGCTCAGGAAGTGCTTGACCAGGTTGTAAGCCACCGGGAAGATCTTGGGAGCTGGTGAGCAGAGCTGGGTGTCAGGACAGCCATCCCAGCACGATGCCCAGCTGCATGCCCACACCTTGCTCACCCTTCACGATGAACAGGCGCTTCAGGGACTCGGGGTAATTCTCCTCAAACATCGCCAGGAGCTGCGGGATGGGGAGAGGTTTAACATCCGCATCCTCCTGCCCCAAGCACCCCCTGGGGCAGCCCCATCTGCACAGGCTTTGCACAGGTGAGGACCCTAAAAGAGACCCCATGCACCTGCCCAAACTGCAGTGAGGTCTGGGACCTGAGTCACAGCCAGTCCCTGGGTCACCCTACAGCCCAAGGACACAAGGGATGAAATTCTGACCTCAGTGGCCATTGTGGTCCCTCCAAGCCTCACCTCACCATACGCCTCCACCGCTGGCTTCCAGAGGTGCTTTAAGCCCAGGCCCTCGCAGTCGTAGACCATCAGCACCATCTCAACCTTCTTGCCCAGCTGGGACAGGGACAGAGCCGTCAGGTGGGTTGATGAGTTCATAGACCAAGAAGCATCAGCCACTACCAAGTCCCTGCTGCCACCCATCCCTGGTCACTGCCACCCCTGGGGCACAGGGCAGCCCAGTGCCAGTCCCTTTTCCCCCAACAGGCCCAGTGCTTCCTCTAGAGCATCAGTGCAGGAGAAAGGTGCGGTGCTGGGACAGGGACACGGGTGGCAGGGTGTTTGGTGGGATGGGCAGGAACTTTTGGAGCTGGCAGAAACAAGGGCTTGTGACAGTGGGGATAGGGAAGGGGTGGTCTTGTGGGTTTGATGGGGATATGGATGTGTGGGGACAGCCAGGCAGGCGCCCACCTTCTGGCTCTGCTTCTCGCATTCCTGCCGCAGCAGCTCGCAGTCACGGAACTTGTTCTTGAGCAGGTCCTGCTTGGAGGCAGAGAAGAGCAGCCCCTTGGGGTCCAGCGGCCCGATGATATCGTACCAGACAGGGCTGCCCTCCCGGTCGTATCCACACATGCCTCCAGCCATGTACTTCCTGATCACCTGCGGGAGCACCGTAAGTTGGGGACGCCCATCTCAAGCTGGGGACACCCACCACGGGCCAAGGACCCCCACCTCAGGTGCCTCCCATGCAACGATGTTGTCGGCATCCATGCGTTTGCGGACCTCCACGTGCTGTGAAGGCGAGGCAGAGCGAATCGGGGTGAGGGCACACGGGGTCTCAAGGACACCCCAGTCCCTCAGCCGGGCTCCCCCAGCACGGGGACCCCCCTCACCTTGCGGAGCATGGCCTCTGACTTGGGCAGGTCGAAGCTGCGTGCTGCGAGAGAGCAGAGAGTGGAGCTCAGCCCCGTGCGGGGCGCAGCCGGGACATCACCGCTGAACCTGCCGCCCTCTGCCCCGCTGCCAGCTTGATAAAGTCCAGGTGCAGGCAGCACCTCGGCACAGAGCCCACAGCCCCCATGGGATATCCCAGCCCCACCGTGCCCCCCGGGCTTACCTCGGAGCCATTTCAAGAGAAAATGATCGTCCTGGGAGGGCAGCGAGGGGAGCACGTCTTTGATGTTCTCTCGAAACTGCAGGGAGAAGGGGCAACACCGTCAGCGGGGATGTGGCCTTGTGCCCAAAACCTGAAGTTTGTCCCCGGGGCAGCTGGCAATACAGAGCAGTGTCTGCTCCCCTCACTGCCACGGGAGGGTCCCCAGACCAGTCTCCTTGTGTAAGGCAGCCAGCCGTGCCCTCCAAAGTGAGGTGTCAGCCCTCTGCCCCCTGCACGGCGCTCTGAGCTCCAGGCTGCACACCAGGCAGTCACCGCACATTCCTCGGGCACCGCCGAGGTCGGCAGTGAGCAGGGATGCTGCCCTGGGGCAGGCGGTGTAAATCCCCCCATGCACCGTACCAGCCCGTAACGAGGCTGACCGGATTATCCCCGCCTGAATTTAGGTGTAATTAAACCTGGGATTAACTCCCTCACCCAGAGGAAAACAACACGGTCGCGGGCGGGTGGGAGGGGACAGGTTTCACAGCTCTTTGCATCAGGGTTGCAACCACGCAGTGTTTCGTCCCCAAATCCCAACTGAGCACCGGCACAGCCGTAGCTGTACCCGCCCGGGTCATCGCCCGCGGGCCGGAGTTCGGCTCGGTTCTCCCCGCGATAAGATAACGCAGCCACTCTTGTCCCCTCAGTGATCGATGCCCACAGAGGCCAATAAACCCCAGCAAGGCTGCTGCAGATGGGACGAGGCAAAGCCACCGGGTGTCCCCCAGCAGGTGACAGCCACCATTTCGGGTGGGCACCCTTCACCCGGCAGCAATGCCTTCCCAGGCAGAAAGACGTTCCCCCATGCCACGCTTTTGCAGGATGAAAGCGTCGTGGGGCGGAGGGAGGCACGGCGCACATCCAGCGGCATCACCGTCCCGCGGGAGCTCCGGGTGCCGAGCTCCGTGCTGGGAACGGGGTGCAAGCAGAGCCCTTGGGATGCTCGCCGCGCCGGGAGAAGCAAAGCTGTGTCATCGGGCCTCCCCGTGTCCCGCGGATCTGCGTCCCGCATCCCTCTGCTGCCGGGTCCCGGAGGTGATGAGACCCCGGTCCCGGAGCCGTGCAGCTCGGGGACCCCCGCGGGCCCCACGGCCGAGGTGGGCGCAGCGGAGCGCCCCGTGCCGCCGTCCCCCCGCTGCCGGTCTCACCTGCGCCAGCGCCTCCGCCTGCCGCGGGCTCAGCTCCCCGACGCGGCCGCTCATGGTGCCGGCCCCGCGCCCCCGGCGCCGCCTCTTAAGGGCGGCCGGGATGGAGCTGGGCGAGGCGGCTCCGCCCTGTGCCGCCTCCAGCGCCCGGTGCCGGCCTTGGACTGTGCCCGGCAGAGGTGGCCGCGCGGGCACGGCCCGGTGTGCGGCTGGGACGGGGTGGGAGATGGGGATGGGGGCTTGTGGGGACGGGGATGGGGACGGGGATGGGGATGGGGATGGGGATGGGGATGGGGACAGGCGGAGATGGGACGGCGATGGGGGTAGGGGATAGGAGATGGGGTAGGGAGTGGTGGGGACAAGGTGGGAGATGCAGACAGGAGATGGAGACAAGGATGGGCATTGGGACATTGGGACAGGTGGAGATGGGACAGAGGTGATGACATGGTGGGAGATGGGGACAGGAGATGGGGGTGGGGATGGGCTCTGGAGCAAGGGATAGGTGGAGATGGGACAGCAGTAGGGGCAGGGGATAGAAGATGGGGTAGGGACTGGTGGGGACAGGGTGGGAAATGGAGACAGGAGATAGGGATGGAGATGGGCACTGGGGCAGGGGACAGGTGGAGGTGGGACAGAGATGGGGAAGGAAAGGAGATGGGGGCAGAGGTGGGAGATGTAGCAGGGGAGAGGTGGAGATGGGACAGATGCAGACAGGGTAGGAGATGGGGCAGGGACAGAGATAGAGACATGGATGGGCATTGGGGCAGGGGACAGGTGGAGATCAGACAAAGATAGGGGCAGGGGACAGGAGATGGGGATGTGGATGGGCACTGGGGCAAGGAACAGATGGGAAGACAGGGCAGAGATGGGGACAGGGAAGAAGATGGAGCAGGTACAGGTGGGGTCAGGGTGGGAGGTGGGGAAAGAGACAGATGAGATGGAGGACAGAGGTTGGACATGGAGAGGCATCGGGGCAAGGGACAGATGGGAACAGGGGACAAAGATGGGGACTGGAAATGGGACAGGGTACAAAGGTGGGGTTATAAAAAGAAGCAGGAATACAGACAAGTCTCAGGCACAGGGGAGGACTGAGATGAGGGACTGGGGTCAGAGCACCAGGGAGAGAAGATAGGAACAAGAGACAAGGTAGGGAGATGGGAGAGGCAGGTGACAGAAATGGGGGCAGAGACAAGAGGTGGAGAAGGGGACAGAGGTGGGGACAAGGCTGCGAGATGGGGCAGGGGAGAGGGTACATAAAGCAGGGGTGGGAGATGTGGAAGGCAATGGATAGGAACAGGAGCTGGGGACAGGGAATGGAAAACAGGGATAAGAGATTGGAGCCAGGGACAGGATGGAGGCACAAGGGGAATGGGGTACAGGGATTGTGCAGGTATCTGTGGGCAGGAGTGATGCTTGTGTTCCCAGGAGGGCTGTGTGTGTCCCAAGGAATCAGGGATGTCCCACAGGCTCGAGGACCCTTGTCCGTTGGGCTGGGAGCTGCTGTGATCCCCACAGATGTGCTCAATGTGCACCCACTGCCTCTGGCACAGCCCCACAGACTGGTCCCTAGCTTGGGTCCCAAGGGGTTGTGGAGTGCTGTGCCAACATTGCACACGTGTGTGCCTGGACATGTGTATGTGGTGACAGGTTGAGGGCACATGGATGGGGGCCCATTGTCCCTTCAGCCTTGTCCCCATGTTTGGTGCTCTACCAGTGCCAGTGGCTTAATCCCTGTCACTGTGATGGTTCCCAATCACATCCCAGTCTCAAAACCTGTCCCTGCACCCAGATTAATCTCCATCCCACGGCTGGTACCAATGCCTCTCCCTTATCTCCATCCAATTCCATGCACACTTTTTCAATACCCATCAGCAACTTCATCCCCATCCCTTCCACTTTCTACTTTTATCCTTCCCATCCCAAATCCTTTCCATTTCCTGTCATATTCTCTTTCCCTTCTCCATCCCAATCCCCATCCCATTCCCATTACTCCATCCCAGCCTGTCGTTCAGTAACGAGCAGAGCACGCAATGTCAGCACTGAGCCCGGTCGTGTTTAACAGCTGAATTAAAAGCCCGGAAGAAGAGCAGAGTTCCCTCCACCTCCATTTTCCCTCTTCGTCCTCATCCCATCCTCTTCCCTCCCCTCCCACCCCCCCCAAAAAAGCGCCCATCCTCCATCCCTCCCTTCGGACCTCCCCGCCGCGTGGGGGCGCTGTGCGGCGCTTCGGTGCAGCCATGGCGGCGCTGCGTGCCGCTCTGCTGGCGCCGCTGCTGGCGCTGAGCCGGGCCGGGCCGGGACCGGCGGCGTCCGCCCACGTGGAAGTGGCCGTGTCGGGGCCGGGGGACGCGGCAGGGGACGGCGGCGGGACGGCGGCGGGTCCCGGCGGGTCCTACACGCTGCACGGGGCTCTGCTGGGAGGCGGGAGCGGGCCGGGCCGCGGGGAGCCGCGGGAAGAGGAAATCGGGGGGAGGCTGGTGCTGGTGAGCTGGGGGAGGGGGGGTGGGAAGGTGTTTGGGGTCGGTACGGGGAACTGGGAGTGCTGGGGGTGAGTTGGAAACGGGGGGAGGTGGGACCTGTGTGAGCTCTGGGATTGGGGTTAGTGGGGTGAGATGGAGCTGGGGTATAAAGGGGAGCGCTGGGAGCGTTTGGAGCAGTGGGGAGGGGGCGTGGATGGGGGCAGCTGGGGATGTGATGTCAGCACGTCCCCTCTGTGTGCCCCCCTCACAACTCCCCCGCTGCTGGCCCTGTCCCTTCACCCTGCCTGCTGCCCAGCTGCCTTGGAACGCCGTGTGTCCCTGACCTGTCCGTGTGTCCCTGACCTATCCGTGTGTCCAGGTGGGGGATGCGGAGCCGGAGCTGGGTGCTGCTGACAGCTGGATCGGGGTGGTGCCCGTGGGTGAGGAGCCTGCAGACAGCCCCCGCAGTGCCAAGGAGGAGTCTTTCACTGCTGCTGTGGTCAGCAAGGTGAGAGGCTCCATCAGCAACAGCCCACAGACACCTTCTGGGGCGCTCAGCAGGGATGTGGGCAGTGCCAACCCGTTGTGCTGAGCCTTCTGTCCCTGCAGATGAAGCGAGCCCTGGTGCTGGGGGCCTCGGCCCTGCTCATCCTGGCACTGAACCAGAATGCGATCCGAGAGGTAGGAGAGCCCTGCAGTCCTACTAGCACTCTAAGCGCCCTCCTGCCCCACTCACAGCTGTTGCTTTTCTGTCTGGTGCAGCTGGATGTCTCCCAGCTCCTTGCCAAGCCCGTCATCGTGATCCAGTCCTCGGACAACGTCACCAGGCTGCTGGGAGCACTGCTGCGGTGAGCGTTCCCTTGCAGCAGTCTGATTTGTGCAGTGGGCAGCAGAGCACAGCCAGCACTCGTGCAATGTGGGGAGGTAGAAGGGGCTCGGAAGGTGCCTGGCACGCTCAGCTTGGCATGGGAGCAGGGGCATCTGTGGTGGCTTCACTGATTGGGAAACAGGCACAGAGCAGTGATCTCTGTGTAGTTGCTGAGAGGACTGGGTGGAAGATGTCACTGCCATTTCCTCCGCGTGTCCCTCTGTCCTTGTACACATCTCAGAAGTGGCCTCCCTCAGTGTGCCCCCGTGCCCGGCAGGAATAGGGCTGCTGGGTGCTGGGGATGCTGCATGGCTGATGCTCTTTGTGCCTCTTGCTCATAGAGGACTACGGGCTACAGCGAAGATCACATACCGGGCGGTGCTGCTGGAGAACCTGGTATGTAAGTCCTCCATCTCCTCTGTTTGGGTATGAGGACAGGGGCATGGCCATGCCCAGCAGTGGGGAAACCTGCAAGGAGCAGGAACCAGGTCTACAAGGGCTGTTGGTGTCTCTCAGTCCTGCCCCTTGTGCTGCAACATGCTGTCGTGGTGACGTGCTGTCCTGCCTTGCAGGGGGTGACACTCACCCTGTGGTCCACCTGCGGCCTGTCCCGAGGGGGCCTCTATGGCGAGTGGCAGGGTGTCATCTGCACCGGGGAGAACAGCTCGCAGGTCCAGGTGTGTCACAGATGTCCCCGTGGCCGCTCCTCAGTGTCACCACAGCTGGGGATGAGGCTGAGGGTGAAGCGAGGGTCTCCCTCTCGCCCCCTGAGCGCCTGGCGGTGCTGTCCCTGCAGAAGTACCTGCAGCAGCTGTGGAACACCATCCTGCTCGTCGCTCTGCTCCTCTGCACGGGGGTGATCGTGCAGGCACAGCGGCAGTCACGGCAAGGCCTGTCGGAGCGGGACGCTGAGGTGGGACGTGGGGGAGTGGGGGCTGTTTTGTTTGGAGGAGAGGAGGATGAGGGGAGACCTCGTTGTTCTCTGCAACTTCCTGAAAGGAGGTTGCGGCAAGGAGGGCGTTGGTTTCTTTTTCTCACGTGAAGCGTAGATGGGATGTGAGGCAATGGGCTCGGATTGCACCTGGGGAGGTTTAGGTTGGATGCGAGGATAAATTTATTCACAAAAAGGGTGGTGAGGTGTGGGAAGGGCTGCCCAGGGAGGCGGCGGTCACGATCTCTTGGAGATACTGAAAGTATTTGGTAGGTATTTAAGAGATGTGTGAACATAGCACTTAAGGATATAGCTGAGTGTTGGAACTGTAGTGTTAGTTGATGGACTTGATGTTCTAATGGATCTTTTCCAACTAACGTGGTTCTGTGCTCCGCTCATTTCGCCTCACCTCCCGCTCTGCGTCTCCAGCTGGACCTGAAGCAGCACATTCGGCGGCGGCTGTTGGCCCTGAAGACCCGGCGGTACAATCCTGGCAAGGCGCTGCGGAGCCGGGCCTGTGAGATAGACAGCTGTGCCGTGTGCCTGGACCAGTTCAGCAAGAGCCAGGTCAGACTGGTGGGGTTGGTCCCAGTGACGATTTGGGGCCACGCATGCTAATGCCACCCCTTTGCTCTGTTCCGTGGGGCTGAACTTTCTCGTGCTTTATCAGGGCAGGGGTGTCCTCGTGAGAGGGACGTGTGGTTGGGGACTGCCCCCCTCTGCGGGCAGGGGACAGATTGCTGTGCTCCTCACGGCTCACGTGTCCCACCTGCTTCTCTCCCTGCAGTGGCTGCGCGTGCTGCCATGTTCCCACGAGTTTCACCGGGACTGTGTGGACCCCTGGCTCCTCCTGCAGCACACCTGCCCACTCTGCAAGCATAACATCCTAGGTGAGAGCAGCTCTGGGACTGGGGGATCCTGAGGGGCCCCCACGCATCCTGCACCCCAGCTCACCCTCTGGGGAGCATGTTCATGTCAGGGTGAGGGCTGGGGAGGAAGTGGTGCCAGCCACAGGCTGCTCTGCTCTTGTGATCCCTGTGTGACACCTCTCCATCCTTCTCCCTCGCAGGGAACTGCTGTGGAGAGAGCTAGCCGGCCCAACGGACATGCTCCAGGGACAGACGGACCCATGGCTGCTCTGGGAAGAGCTGGGGAAGAACAGGGCAGGTGTGGGGTGAGCTGTGCTCGGAACTGGAGCAAGGCTCAGCGCAGCTGTGCCCTTTGTAGCACCAGGCAGTGCCTGGCCCTTAGGAGAGTGAAGACTTTTGGGGGTTCTCCCTGGTTGGTGTGAGTAGAGGGGCCAGGGGCATGGCTGGGCATTAGCCAAATGGCTGGGGGATGGGTGCCATGGAAAGCACTCATGGGTATAACTGGGGAGGGGCCACTGAGGCTGTCGGCAGAGTCTGCAGGCACTGAAGGGAAGAGCGCAGGTCTGGCTGTTTCCTCTTCCTGCTCATCATTTTTTCTAAGTCTTTTCTATTTGCCTGTGGCTGCAACAGGTGGGCAGCCTACACCTGGGGCTCTGCCACAGCTGAGGGACGGGTGGGAGCGGGGGGGGGGAGGATGGACTACCTTATTTATACTAACTTATTAGAAAGGACAGTACGAGTTAGCTGAACACAGAGTGCTCAGGGACTCGCTGTGAGCCTGCAAGGGCTCTTGTTCCATGTGGCAGCTGGAGCTGCAGCACTACTCGTGGCCGTTGCTATTAAATACAGAGCTCAGAGAGGCTGCTGTGTCTTGTGTTGTGTGGTTCTTGGCCCTGCTGAGCACTTTTCCCTGCCACGAGAGTGCTTTCCAGGCTGCAGCCCATGCTGGCAAGTTAAGCCTGTGAGTTCTTTTCAAAGCAGCATAGCCGCCTCCTGGGAACAGCTCCCTGGGCTGAGCCTGGCCTCGCTGTGCTTAGGCATGCTTAGGCATTGTGTGGGTGCTTCTGAGTTGGTCAGGATCAGAGCCATGCCAAGGATTGCAGCAGCAGCTGAGCTACAGGCAGCTGAACTCCAGTACCCAGGAATGCCACCAGCCCTGCTCTGCCCGTTGTACTGAGCCATCTCTGCATACTGAAAATTTCTCCCCAAGCCTCCTTGCCTGAATGCTGGTCCTCTTGCTGCCAGCAGTGCTTGTACCTGGCCCACTCCAGTCACCACTCTACAGTGGTGCTGGGGCTGCTGTGCTATGGGGACAGGAGGAGGAACACAGCAGCCCAACCCATGCACCCCACTGCCCAGTACTTCACATTGCTCAACAGAGGGCCAGTAGGGGAAGCTGCGCAGACAGGTTTATTGCAGCCACCATCCTGCAGCAAACAAGGTGAAGCAACAGCTGGTGGCTGGCTGTTAGCCGAGCCTTCTTTCAGCCTCCCAGCTGCTGTGGAACCACTGCCCATGAGTGTTACACCCACTCATGTGGGTGTTCTTTGGGCACAGAGCAACAGGCAGGCGGACCGAATTTCCCAAGGGAATGTACCTTCATGTTTGCAACAGGTAACGAGGTCCTGCAGGGATAAAGGGAGTAGCTGTGTGCTGCTCATTAATGCTTCACCTCTTCCTCAGTCACCCAAGCAGCTATTTGCGGTGCAAGAAGTGGTGTGCTCTGGTTGTACTGCTGCTCCCTCTGGGCTTGTGGGGAGCCAGCGCCAGGCCCTTCGCTGGCAGCGTGATGCAGGCTCTGGCTTCACGTGCAGGTTCTGCTGGGAGCAGCTTATGTTGCTGGCTGCCCACAGGTCGCTGCCGGGCCTTGCTGGTGGCTCTTTGTGATCCTGTGCCATCTCCACTGCCTTGGCTGCTCGGAGGTCTGTGGAGGGGAGAAGTGGAAGAGGTTGAAGGGGAGTAAGAAGTGGAAGCCCCCCCAGCGCTGTCCTCTGTGCTCCCACTCACCCTGCAGCCTCCCCTCTGTGCTGACTGCTGAGCTGAGTCCACAGCTGGGTCTGTGGGATGTGCTGGGGAAGAGAGAGGAGGTGAAACTCCTGTGTTTGGCTCTGTGATTGCTTATCTTGGCTTCTGCTGTGGGTGGATTTCACTGCTGAGCAGGTAGTGGCGAAACGGAGGCACAGCAGCCATGGGGGCTGATGTAAGGAATCTGGGAACCAGCCCCAGGCACCTCAGCAAAGCAGCTTAGTGCTGCTGGTTCAACCAGACCAATCTCTGGAGAGACACCACAGAACCAGAGAGCTGGGCTTTGTCCACGAGAAGCAGATCCAGAGCCACAGGCAATGCTGCACAAGGAGCACTACAGCCTTCCTCTCCTGGAAGTCTTTTTTTTTTACCTCCTGTATGGGTACGGCCAAGGAACCGATCCCCAGGGCTTGTGGGACAGGGTTTGCAGGGTGGCCCTGGGGCACACAGTGTACCCCATCCTGCCAGCCCCCCCAGCTCACCTGCAGCACACCCTGCTGAGCAGCTGCCTTCACCTTGGCCAGCGCAGCCCTGAGCCTCGTGTTCTCCTGCTCTAGCACACCAATCCTGATGTGGTTGGCCTGCAGCTGCTTCTCCATGTCTTCGGTGATGTTCCCAGTGCCTGCAAATGAAACATGGCACTTCATGTCAATCCCGAGCTCAACACACTACCAGCACAGAGGTGCTGGGAGCAGAGCCTGTCCCTGCTCCCTGGGACCACTTGTTCTTCTCTCGTCCCTTTTGAGCAAGGCGGTAGCTGCTGGAAATGAACCTTCCTGATCTGGAGAACAACAGCACAACCCTTGAAGTGGCAGCTGGGACCCCAGTCTGTCATTTGAAACAGCAAGGACAAATGCAGCCATGTCCAAGTCCTTGCCCTGCTTTTGTGCCAGATGTGGGACACAGCACCCACATAAAGAATCAGGTTAAGATGGTAGCGGCTTAGTGCCTCACAGGGACTGAGCCCTTCCTGGCTGCAACTGACTCATGTCAGGAGGACAGACTGTTACACAAGTGACACCAATGTGCCCAGGGCTGACAGGATCCCGCGTGAGCTCCAGGAGACTCCAGAGGTACAAGCCTGCTGCTGCAAAAGCAGGCACTGCTGCCTGCTGCCCTGTGCCTTACTCTCAAACTGTGTCTCAACGGGGATGTGGAGCTCAGGGAAGAACACCAGGAGTTTCTCCCGCTCCTTCAGCTCCTTTGTCTGCTCCTCCAGCCCAGAGACATTCTCCCGTAGCTTGGAGATGGACTGCTCCAGGCTCAGCTTCTCCTGCTGCAACGTGTTCAGCAACTCCTGTGGGGCCACAGCAGACGGGTGAGTTTTGGGGGCACCTTCCCGAACCTCATTATGGTACAGTCTGGGGAAGCCTGTCCTTAATGGGATAAGGATATCCCCAAACAGAGGGACAACGTAGTCTTGGATGTAATGATCTCTGTGTGTCTGAAGCACAGGCTGCTTCAAGCAACCATGAAATGAATCTGAGAAAGAAGGGTCACTACGTGGAAGTGGCCCTGTGGCAATGTCAAATTAGCTGTCAGAGCCACTGTCCTGGGAGAATTGCCCATAAGTGTGAGATGGGGCAGGGTGGCTCCTGGGAGCCCTGTGGCACAGCTGTGTCCTGTCCTGGCTGCTCCCCCTGACAAATGCTGGGTACCTGTTGCACCCGTAGCTGGTGCATGCTCTGCTCCTTCTGCTTCTGGCTCTCCTGCAGCTGCTCTGCCATCCGGGCTCTGTCCTCCTCAGCCTCCCCCAGGCTAGCTTGCAGCTCCTCACGCTCCCGGTCCAGGCTATCCAGCTGCTGCAGCAGGGTGTTCTGCTTGGCCTGCAGAGACTGTGCAGGGAGGTGAGCCTGCCAGAGGCTGCTGCTGCCCTGATGCCAGTGCCAGGGCCATGGAGAAGCAGCACTCATGGCACTGAGAGGTTGTGGTCACAATTGGACAGCTTCAGAGAGCTCTGTTCATACCTTCTCATGTCTCAGTGTGCTCTCCACTTTGGCCTTCTCCTTCTCCAGCTGGGTGGTGACTGCACTCAGCTCCTGGCCCAGGCTGTCCCGCTGGCTGGTGAGCAGCTGCACCTCCTCCTCCAGCTCTAGCACCCGGCTCCTGGCCACCATCGCAGTCTTCAAGTCCTCCAGCAAAGTTTGCTTGGTTGCCTCTGGGGAGGCACAGCAACTGTGGCACAGGCTGGGAGGATAGCGAGATGCTCCCAAGCCAGGAGGTGTTATTAGGGGCCCTACAGCCTCTGCAAATGCTGGTGAGGGCTGACAGCAGGGCTCTTGGTGTCCCAGGAAACCCCAGATCTCAGCCAGCACCAGTACCAACCCACCCTGGTGCTGGATGATGTCTGGGCACTGCAATGAGAAGGTCATGTCATCCTTCCATTCCCACTAGGTCTAACCCCAACAGATTCTGGGAGAGCCAGGAGTTACATGGGTGAAAAACACGTGTGCGATCAGAGCCAGACTCAGGGAGAGATGTGCCAACTGGATGAGCACCCCAGGTCCTTACCCAGCTCCTGCACAGCAGTCTGCTTCGTGGCCAGTGCTTCCTTTAGGGCAGAGATTTGCTCTTCCAGCAGAGCAGCTCCTAAATCAGCACAAAAGACTACTAAGCATTAAACATTTCCTCAAAGAAATTAAGATAAAGAGGCAGCAAACGACTGTGCCAAAGCATTTTTTCACCCAGTAATTGTATCATGCCATGCTTCAGCAGAGAGGAGGCAGTGAGATGATGAGGGCAAGCAGCTCCCACTGCTGGAGGTTAGCCTCACAGCAGGGAACAGCTGCCAATATGTGAGATGCTGCAGAGATGGGACACAAAGAACATGTGGAGCTTGCAGTAGTGGAAAATGAGATGATGGGAATAGAGAAGCAGCAGAAGAAGCTGGGAGATGATGAGGGCATCAGGAAAGGCAGTGATGCCAGTGGAGCAGCCGTCATCTACTCCAGGAGCTGCTGTCAATGCATGGATAAAAGGCAGGTATGGCCAGGTAAACCCACAGCATGGCTCATCCCCTTGTCTCAGCCATGTAAGACATCTGAAAACTATGTAGTGACCCTACAGGGAGCGTTTTCTCACCACTGATGCAGGACCTAGCAACACTAGAGGCCAAAGCCCTGCTCGTGGTGGTGGAACCAAGATTTGACTGCAGGCTGCCTCCTTCTGCAAATACCCCCAGGCCTGGGAGGGGATGCAGGGGACAGCAGACAGCACTGTACCTCTCCGTAGATCATCCTTGTCCTGCTCCAGCCTCGCTACAGCCTCCAAATGCTCTTTTTTCTTTACTTCTAGGCTCTGTTCAGCCTCCTTCCTCTGCCGTGCTTGGGTCTCCTTCTCCACCTGAAGCAGCCGAGCAAAGTCCTCCACCTGCTTCTGCAGCTCATCCTTCTCCTTCTTTGACTCTGCCAGCTCAGACTTCAGAGGGTTGAGCTGCTCCAGCAGAGTGTGGAGGTGTTTGCTGATGCATGAGAGGTCTTTGCTTTGCTCCGAGACCCAGTAGCTCACATCAGTTGCAGAGAGGGTCCTTCTCTCCTCAGTGCCTTCCACCACCTCCTGGAACCTGCTCAGAGCCGAGGGGATGTTCTGGCTCTGGCAGACGCTGATGATGGCTTTGCTGACCTCTTGAAAGCCAGCCTGGAAGCTGTCACAGGTGTCACACGGTGCTGGAGGCTCTGCTGCCTGCGTGTGGATGCTGCAGGCAGACCTGGGCTGGGAGCTGCCTGAGGTGTTGCTGACAGCCTGCCACAGGGAGCTGGGCTGGGCAGCACCTGGGGGTGTGCTTGGCTCTGAAGTAGATGGCAAGCAGTCCTTCAAGCATTCCTTTGCAGTTCTCTCAGCCTCAGAGGTGGATTGCAGTGCAGCGATATCCTTCCTGCAAGTCTTCTTCTGATGAAAAGAACACAGGACACAAACATAGAGCCCAGACTGAACCTCATCATCAGCAAACAATTCAAGAGAGCTGAATGCAGGGCTATGAAGGATGGGGACAGGACATGAGTGTAGCCAAGAAGCTACAAGGTCAGAGCATGCGCTCTCAAGAGCTTGTGGAGTACAGATCTACCACGCGCTCAGGGTTCCCTATTTATTATGTTACCATGAAAGCAGGTGGCCTGTAAGCAAAATGATGTTTACACACAGCAAGGGTTACCACTGGTTCTGCCTGACACGAGGGAACTGAATTTCTCAAGTTCCCAGGTAGCTTTTTGGTCACAGCCTGCTAGATAGCAGAGCTGTGGTTTCACAAAACTTCTGCAGCAGAACTTCCTCACTGGCTCTTGTTTTTGTTATTTTCCCTTCTGTCACACCTCACTGTACTGTCTCCTGGCTATGTGAGATGAATTATTCTGACACTATGCCACAAGAGGCATCATTTTGAAAATAAAATATAGGGGAGAGGCATGGTGTTTTTACCACAAATCATTTCACTGATTTAGGCCAGCTCAGCCCCACACAGTGTGGGTCAGCAGAGCCACAGAGGTAGCACATTGGTAAGACGAGAATATTTTTTCCAAGCAATAAGAGCAGCCAGGATCCCCAGTCCCAAAATCCTGATGGAAGCCTAGAGGTCACAGTCAGGGAGTGCATCTGGAGCAGCCACCACATGTACCATGGCATCTCGGAGAAAGACTGCAACATCAGCCCTATGCCATGGGCATGCCTGGCATATCTTCCAAATTGTGTGGCTGTTGAGCCATTGCTGTGAGCCCTGAGTTTGGCTCCAAGTGCCCACGCACCCCTGTATGTCCCACCTCAGTCTGAAGCTGCTGGTAGCAGGCCCCCAGTCGCAGCATGCTGTGCCAGTACCTCCTCACCGTCAGCCCCGCCGACATGCATGGTCCCACTGCCTCCGCTGGGGGCACAGCTCGCTCGCTGAGCAGGTTTTCTGCATAGCCCGTGAAGCTCTGAAGCAGCAGCAGCAGCCTTTGTGGAAATGAAACACAGCTTAGAGGAATAAAATATTTGTAACAGGAAGAGGGCCCTTGGCATTTAACAGAGGAGTGAGCCTGAAAAACCAGCACGGCAGCAAAGGAGGCTGGATTTCAGTGTATGTGTAACCCTCGGGCCTAGAACAAAACTGGGAAGGATTAAATCCCCCTGCAGCACCAGGATGTAGCTCCAAGGGGCTGCAGTTAGACTCTCCGTAAAGATGTGGGTCACTCACTGCTGTTATTGAACGCGTATTGTTAGGACCAGGCATCCAGAGATAGCTCTGAGGGCATGGCTCATCTTTAAAATTGAGTTGTTTTCATAGAATCATAGAATAGTTTGAGGTGGAAGGGACTCCCACAATCAATACAAGCAGGGGACAAAAGAATTGAGCACAGCCCTGCCAGAGATGACCTGGGGGTACTGGTGGATGGCAGCTGGACACGAGCCAGCACTGTGCTCTCACAGCCTGAAATGCCAACCATATCCTGGGCAGCATCCAAAGCAGTGCAGCCAGCAGGGTGAGGGAGGGAATCTGCCCCTCTGCTGTGTGCTGTGAGACCTCACCTGCAGTGCTGCATCCAGATGGGGAGTGCTCAGTGCAGGAGAGACATGGAGCTGTTGGAGCATGGCCAGAAGAGACTCCAAGGGATCGAGATATTCAAGGCCAGGCTGCACAGGGCTCTGAGCACCCTGATCTAGCTGTGGGTGTCCCTGTTCACTGCGGGGAGTTGGACCAGCTGACCTTCCAATGATTTTATGATTCTTTGACCCCAAAGATCACCCAGTTCCAGCCCGCTGCCCAAGGCACTTGTCTGCATCACACAGGCCAGACATCTTCCCTCCATGGGGAAGGAGCCGCTGTGCCCCAGCTGCTTTTTGCAGGGTGCTCTGCCCGCTCACCTGTCTATCACCAGCTCCAGCAGCACCACGTGTGCGTGCTGGCTGAACTCAGGGTCACCCTCGGCATGGCTGTACCTCTCCAGCAACACCACCAGATCCAGCTCGCAGGACACTTTGTTGGGGAACTTCCAGGAGGGGAAGCGTGCAGGGCCGGTGCGGGAGGAGACATCGGCGATGGCTCCCTGCAGGTCTCTCAGGTCGGCCTGCAGGCTCGCCATGCAGCCGGGGTGACCCAGGAGGTGTGCCATGCTGCAGGATGAGGCTGGGTGGACGGACAGATGGACAGATGGATGGACAGTCTCTGTGGGGCAAAGGCGGGCAGTGCTAGGAACGGATCGTGGGTGACACCAAAGGGCTGCCAGGGGAATGGAGGGGACGGGTGCTGCGTCCCCAAGGCTGGAAGATTTGGGGTGAGGGGCGCCTGCGGAGGGCAAGCAGCAGCGGCGGGGGCACTGAGGGAGCTGGGACGCCGGAAGGGGCCAACCGGGGACAGGTGAGGCTGCAGGGCCGGCGGCTGGGCCTAGGCCGCGGCGCCGCACCCGCTGCCATGGCAACGCTCCGCCCCGCGATGCGCAGCTCCGCCCGCTGCCCTGCGCGCCATGTGCACGAGCGGAACAACCTTCTGCGCATGCGCGCAGCTCATCTGCCCGCCCCCTTCCTGTCACGGCGTAGTGCGTCACTTCCGGCGCGCGTGCGCAGTTCGAAGCGCCCGGCCGCCATTTTGTCAGCGGCGCTGCCCCTTTCGTTGCGGCCTTTACTGAGCGATCCCGAGTAGCGCCATGCCGGCCGGGCCCGTGCAGGCCGGGCCTCCGGCGCAGCCAGCGCCTCCCGCGGAGAGCAAACCGGTAAGAGCCGCGCTGAGGGGAGGCTGGGAGGCTTCGTGCCTGCGCATGGCGCGGCGGCGTTGGCAAGGCCTGCAGCGGCGGCCTTGTCCCCGAGCACGGCGCTGCCCCTCGGCCTCCCGGCTGCCCGCAGCTCTGCGGCATCGCAGCGAGGCGACGCGGCGCTGGGTGACCAGACATCCCTGCGTCTTTTGCTGTTTGGAGGGAGTGGGAACGGATGCTGAAAGGGGTCGTCGTGTCTTTCTCTTAGTTTGCTTCGTAGATCATTGAGATTGGAAAAAATCCCTTGGATCCCCAGGTCCAACCCCAGCCCACCCCCACCTGCCCACATCCCTCAGTGCTGCATCTCCACAGTTCTGGAACACCTCCAGGGATGGTGACCCCAGCACTCTGCAGGCAGCTGTGCCACTGTAGCACCACTCCTTTGAAGAAGAAATATTTGCTAATATCAGCCTGATTAAAAGTTTCTCTCTTGAAGCTTTCACAGTATTAACAAGTGGTAACAATCTACCAGGCTTTTAGTGATTATAAAGATGTCCCGAGTGTCTGTTCTGTGAAAGCTGTGCTGTGAGGGAAGGGAGACACCGTCAGAATCCTGCAGAACTGCAGCTGGCCGCACTGAAAAGCAAAGCTGCCCCCAGGAGAGGGCATTGAGGCTGTGGTTCAGGTCCTCCCACAACTGCAGAGAGGAAAACACCCTGCTGAGCTCTTCTCAGCTATGAAAAAGTCTTTAAAGCAGCCTTAGTAGGATGGGAAGCTGTGTGTTATTTAATGTTGGCTTGACTGCTTAGATTCCCATTTCTGGTAACCCTGCAGACCATTAGGAATCGTAGAATCATTAAGGTTGGAAAAGGCCACCACAAGATGACCAAAGATCATCTAGTCCAACTGTCACCCCGCCCCGCTGTGCCCACTGACCACGTCCCTCTGCGCCACATCCACACGTTTCTTGAAAGCTTCCAGAGGCAGTGACTCCACCATTCCCTGGGCAGCTGTACCAGTGCAGCACTGCTCTTTCTGAAAACAAATTTCTCCAGATATCCAACGTGCAATGCTCCTAACTTCCAGAGCTGTCCAGCAGTGCTGAATTATTCCTAGGTGTGGTGTTATAGGCATGCTTTGCTACATCTTGGCTCAGCATCTATAAACTTGCACTGGATTGAAGCTGAAAAAGCAGAAACACTGGGAAGAGTTGTTTGGTTCCCATGGGACAGCCTTCCTGCTTGCCTCACTGCAGCAGCCCCCGCAGCAGGTGCCCTTGACAGGCTGACAAACACCATCTCCCTGCCTGGGAAGCTGGGGAGTGCTGCTGCCTTGCAGGACTGCAGGTTCAGATTGTTAAACCATATCTTGATGCCAGGAAAATTCAGTGGTTTGGGGACTGAGGAGAACAGGCAGTTCTGTCCACTGCAGGAGTTGGTATTTGAAGTACTTAATTCTTACAGAGCACTCCTTCAGCGTGGTATTTCAGAACAACTTACTGAGGTACCTTAGGACTGTTATTCCAGGTGCAGATGAGGAAACTGATAGAGGAAAGTGAATTTTACAACTCAAGTCACTGAAAATAAACCCATTCTAAGTTTGAAGACTACCAGGCTGTGCTTTCACAATCTGATGCTGATGTATAATGTGAAATTTGAGATCATTTGTAGTTTCTTTTTTTGTTATCAGGTTAGATTTAGACTGTTTGAATTTACTGTCCTGACTAGTTGCAAACACTGCAGAGTGAAAGGTATCTTCCAGAGATGATGAGGTGGTGGTACAGGAATATTCTTGCTACTTAGGAGGTAACAGTACAGAAGACTGTAAGAAAAATGTTTTTATTGCAGCCAGAAGAGGAGCCAAAAGAGGAAGCAGCACCAGCCAAGCCTGTGGTGGGAATTATTTATCCTCCTCCTGAGGTCAGGAATATTGTTGACAAGACTGCCAGCTTCGTAGCCAGGTAAACAGCATGAGTGTTGTCTTGTCTTCTGTGGGATTTTTCTACTTCTCACCTCCCAGTCCTAGTGTCTGTTTGTCTCCAGAGGCTGAAACTGGTCACAGTCCCACAGCGTTCCATAGAGGTTTCTAAGGATTGAATTTTTACCAGGCAACAATTGTCGTCTTAGAGATATGACATGTGCTTTGCTAGAAAAGCTGTGGTAGTAAATAAATTCTTTTTAAAATGACCTGAAGGGCAAACAGAGTTCCAAGCAGAAAGGAAGCCCTTTTACTAGCACTTCACTGAATGACTGAGCCAACAGAAGTCATTAATTTATTTTCACTCTGTTTTACAATATGTAGGCAATTTCCTCTCTTTTAAGGTATGCTGGATTCCTTGTTGAACCCCAAGGCTCACTCCCATCCCTGTTTGCCTACAACTCCATAAAGCGTGCCAGCCTTTGGGGCACACTGATTCAGCTGTTTCTCCCCCTCTGTAGCCAAGGGGATAGAAGTGCATGTTCCCAGGGAGAGGTCTAGGGTAGGCAAACTGCCTGTGATGTGCGTGGCATATTTTCCCTTATTGAGTGCAGCAGCAGGTTGATTATCACAAGCATAGATGTCACAGGTGGGGGAGAAGCCTGAAAATTTGATACATTTTACTCATTCGGGCTTTTTCCTCCTGTTATCAACATGCAAACACAAGCTGCTGGTGTTAGCCTGGCCATCTTCTTCTATGTTCTTAAAATACTGAAGTATTTCTGTCTGTCTTAATGCTATGTCAAGGGACTGGATCTTGGTCTTTCTGGCAGAGTACAAATAGCACAGGAAATAAATTCCTCAGCTGGCTATGTGAATTCTGCTTGGCATCCAAGCAGGCTGGACACTGTGTGCTTCCACATTGTTAGAATGGATCTGCTGGTTTAAGGCAATTACTAAATGATGGTCTGGTCAAAGACACTTGCTGTGTAACTGATCTCTAAAATGCTGCTGAGGAGCCTGAGCTTGCTTTGAAGATAAGGGAGGAACTTTGTTTATCCTCTGCTGTTGCAGAGACATCCTCTTTTGGGAGAGACTTAGTGCCTAAACAAGGCCTGAGGGTATGAAGGGAAGCATGCTGCAGCAGGCTTTTAACTTTCTTAATCTCCCCTTAGAAAAAAGTAGCTGTTAACTTCAGGTGGGAGTAGAGGAGCTAGAACTGGCTCTCCTAAATGCAGCAATGGAGCTCTCCAGTGTGGTTTGCATCTCTGAGCAGGCTGATGATCACCTCCCTTTTCCTTAGATGAACTTTCTTGAAATGAAACTAGTCTTAAAAACTTGGTAGTCTAGTAAGGAACTCATAAATATCTTCTATTAAATCATGTCATCCATCCAGTGATGTTTGATTTGAATATAGCCAGTGGAATGGGAAGTTTTTAACTGTCCTAAGAACTATTTGCTGTGAAATGCTGAAGACTAAATTAGGTCATGTACACATAACTGGCATGTGTGTGACTGGCTGCTGTGTTGGGTATGAGTTACTTAGAGGTAGGGAGAGGTAAACTTTTTCTATACAGGAGAGAAACTTGTCTGCAGAGAGGCAGATGCATGAACACAGCTGGGCTTGAGTTGATACCCATTATCTAAACTTATTTTTCCACCCTGCAGAAATGGTCCAGAATTTGAAGCTCGAATTCGTCAGAATGAAATAAATAACCCTAAGTTCAATTTCTTGAATCCCAACGATCCTTACCATGCATACTACCGGCACAAAGTCAGCGAGTTCAAGGAGGGCAAAGCACAGGAGCCCTCAGCTGCTATTCCCAAGGTTATGCAACAGCAGCAAACTGCTCAGCAGCAGCTTCCACAGAAGGTAAGTGTTTCTTTTCACTTTGGTTGCTTCTCACTAATTGTTTCTCATATTGTGATGCCAGGCAGAATGATGAAAACAGAAAGACAGTGTGAAGGAAGGACTTAATTTATCAATAGAGGACAACTCACAGGCATGAAATTTAGCATCTGGGACTTTCATTTGATGCAGATGTGCATCCCCTGGTTGCTGGTAGCTAAAAAGTTGTGTGAAAGATCAATAAATTGTATTATTTGGTGCATTTTGATTATATTTAGTTATGCATTGACTTGTATGGTACTTAAGACTTAGTGTTCACGTGGAGTGTATGAATTTAGGACTACCATGCACAATCCTTAAATATCCTTTGGAGTTCAATTTGGGCACGTTGCATACACTGTCTTAGAGATACACTTCTGTTTTGTTTTCTTGTTCTTTCCTGCCAGAAGAATCATCTTCTTGTGAAAATGTGTACAAAATGTTGCTAATCTTGCTTAGTTGTCTTCGTAGATACTGAGTGGAAAAAGGGTGCTGACTGAGCCTTTTACATGCTTTGCATGACCTTATGCTGTGTGGTATTGACTGAAGGACTGGTAATCGCTGGAGGATTGTAGTGAAGTCCTGATAGCTTGCAGTGTCATTAGCTGTGGGAACAGTGTTTGTTTTAAAGCATACCCAATCACAGAGATAAACCCAGCATTACTGCTTTTCTTCCAGTCCTTGCAGTTGCCAGGATATATGACTAACGTTGTTTTCCTTCAGTGGCTGAAGGGAAAATGAGCCCTCTTGAGTGCTCAGTACCAACTTCTTGATGGCGGTCACTGAGCAGTCTCCATTCTGCTCTGTAGGTGCAGGCCCAGGTGATCCAGGAGACGGTTGTTCCAAAAGAGCCACCTCCAGAGTTTGAGTTCATCGCAGATCCACCCTCGATTTCTGCCTTTGATTTGGATGTGGTGAAGCTGACAGCGCAGTTTGTGGCTCGGAACGGGAGGCAGTTCCTGACTCAGCTGATGCAGAAGGAACAGAGGAACTACCAGTTTGACTTCCTTCGCCCGCAGCACAGCCTCTTTAACTACTTCACAAAGCTGGTTGAACAGTACACAAAGGTACTCGTGGCAGTGCACCTGATTTCTTCAGCAGCACTCTTGATTTTGAAGACTACTGATGCCCTAAAAAACAGCTGGGCTAGAAATACATACAGGTCTAGGAGTCTGTCCCTTAAAATTGCCCTTTAAAAAGGGTGGATCTCTTGGAACTTGTTGGCAACATGCAGCACTGAACACTCTGGGTTGTTACTTGAGAATATCAAACACTAAAGCAATATAAATAAATTCAAAAAGTGGCATTTTTTAAAATACTGAGTGTAGATAGAGCAAGAGTGAGTAGTTTAACTGCAAGTACGATGATTGACTAGACTGGAGAGACAGGATATAGCCACAGAATTCTCTACTATTATTAACAATATGGAAAGAGAATAATTACTTTTAAGATTTTGGCAAAAAGTAGTCATGAACTGTCCTGCAAAATGTGTTTCAGATCTTGATCCCACCGAAAGGCTTACTCATCAAGCTCAAGAAGGAGGCTGAAAATCCCAAAGAAGTCCTAGATCAGGTATTACATGACTAACTCTCAAAATTCTGAAGCATATCAGTTACGTGTTGAATTCTGTCTCTGCATACATCTAATTTGTTGTCTATGAATTCCTTGCTGTGAATCTTCAGCAGGACCTAATGTGTCATATCTGGCTTGGTCTTGACTCAAGAGGTCCACAGTTCCAGCTTTAGAAAGCCACTTTATGAGGCTGGTGCAGTACTCTTTCAGTAGGCAAACCTATAGTTTCAACAGTTATTTCTTTGCCCCACCTGATCTCCAAAGCAGTCCTTGTATAAATACCTTGAAGGAGCTTTTAGGATAAATTTTAGACACTATAGAGATTATTATTATGTATTTTTGGTGTGACATTTGGTGCTAACTCTGAGTCTGCTTGTACAGGTGTATTACAGAGTGGAGTGGGCAAAGTTCCAGGAGCGAGAGAGAAAGAAAGAAGAGGAAGAGAAAGAGAAGGAACGTGTTGCTTATGCTCAGATTGATTGGCATGACTTTGTGGTTGTGGAAACAGTGGACTTTCAGCCCAACGAGCAAGGTACTGAAAAGAGGCATTGTAACCTCGTGAAACTGTACTTCCTCTGAGTACAGTGTTGGTTTTAGGAAGATATGAGGTTTTACAGCTGTATAGCCTTCAAAATGAAAAGGAAAGCTTCCTAATGATGGGGTAGGGCTGGATTTTTTTTTTTTTTTTTTTTTTGAATCAAGTAGTGTTCTGTGGCAGTGTCTGCTTTTCTGTCTCAAAACAGGACAGCAATACTTGTCCCACTTTCTGGTGGTGCTTTCACCTTTAAGTAACATCATCTCCAGGTGCTGTTATAATGTTGGTCATGATGGAGTTTAAAACAGAATGAGCATATACCTTAGCTTGCAGGAGCTTTTGTTACCCCTGTTTTGTAGAAAAACTATTTCTCAAAAAACTGGTGTTTCTGTCTTCCCATTGTGCAATCAAATGGGATCAAGAAACAGGAGCTGTGTTTTTTTGCACTGTAGGAAATTTCCCACCTCCCACCACTCCAGAAGAGCTGGGAGCTCGAATCCTCATCCAGGAGCGCTATGAGAAGTTTGGGGAAAGTGAGGAGGTAGAGATGGAGGTGGAGTCAGATGAAGAAGATGAGAAACAAGAGAAAACAGATGAGCCTTCGACTCAACTGGATCAAGACACGCAGGTGCAGGATATGGATGAGGTAGGTAGCCAACAGAATTGGCATTATTCTTGCCCTGTGAGATTTGCTTGGGGTTTATTATGGTCTTCATAGTAGTACGTTTCTCAGTATATTGAGGGAATGAGATTTCCTTTCTTCTGATTGAATTTCAAAACGACCTGTTTCTGCTGAAATATTGGATTATGGTATATTTAATATTTTCTGTGGTGATACAATTTACAAGAGAAATCTGGGAATTCAGTCACCCAGTGAATTGATATGAATTTATTTCTGTCATCCAGCCTTCTGAACTTTTCTCACACACTAGGGTCTGGAATGTTGAAAAGATGACTCATTTTAGACTCTTCCTTTTAACCACTGCATATAAGCAGTTTTTCTGTTAGCAAGAAACAAGATCATCAAGGCTAACCGTAAGCCCTGGCTTGCCATGCTGCGGTAATGTGGAAGCTGAGGCTTACTTGCTTCCTTTTTTGGGTCTGCTTAGTTTTTGAATTCGTGATTACCCAAAGGAACCACTGTAGTAGAGGTGTCGAGAGGCAAAATAGCTCTTTTAGTTACTTTGAAGGTGCATAATCAGTCCTTGTAGTTTTGCATAGGATTTTTTATGCCTCTCTAAAGTCATTTGTGGGAGTATTTGACTACTGGAGCACGGTTCTGATTTTCTTTCTTTAAATCAGGGCTCAGATGATGAAGATGAAAGTCAGAAAGTTCCTCCTCCTCCAGAAACTCCGATGCCACCACCTCTTCCTCCCACACCAGATCAGGTCATTGTGCGGAAAGACTACGATCCCAAAGGTAAATCAAGCTGGCAAAGATCAGCTGTATTTCTTAATGAATAATCACAAAGCTGTTTGTTTCTAGGCTGCATCCTCTGGTGGTGTGCTTTTAACAGTGTGGTTTTGTTCTTCCAGCTTCAAAACCGTTACCGCCTGCCCCAGCTCCAGATGAGTATCTTGTTTCCCCCATCACTGGAGAGAAAATTCCTGCCAGTAAAATGCAAGAGCACATGAGGATTGGTCTGCTGGATCCTCGATGGCTGGAGCAGCGCGATCGCTCTATCCGTGAAAAACAGAGCGATGATGAGGTCTATGCCCCAGGTCAGCTTGTGCATCTGACAAGGCTTGCAAGTTCCTCTTCCTGAATTCCTTCTGTGAACATTTTGGCATGTCTCTGCTTCCCCAAGTTCCCACTGATAGAAACTGTCTTAAATGTAGCTTTCTGTCTTATGTCCTTAGTGTTCTGATTATACTGATACTTTTGTTGCTAGTACATTGAAGCCCTTCTGCAAAGATAAAGGCAGAGAGCATTAGCTGCTGCTGGCCAGTCGTCAGTTGCAGTCCCTTTCTGAAAAGAGCAGCTCTAGGCCATTAGGTAGCCAGTAGTTTTGAAGATCATTTAATCAAGGATCAAGTTTCTTTTTATCACTTAATGGAAGAACTTTTTTTTGCTTGCAGGTTTGGATATCGAAAGCAGCTTGAAGCAGCTGGCAGAGCGCCGTACCGATATCTTTGGTGTGGAAGAAACTGCCATTGGTAAGAAGATTGGTGAAGAGGAAATTCAGAAACCAGAGGAAAAGGTAGAGTGGAAACTGCTTTAATAGGTTCTTGTAGTACTGCGAAGGCTCAGGATTCTTTTTGACCTTGTTACTGGTGTAAAAGTGCTGTTCTGATCCGTCTGTAGTTCTTATCATAGACTGCCCAGGCTGGGGTTGCTCTGATGTCTTTTTATCCTGACAGGTGACCTGGGATGGCCACTCAGGCAGCATGGCCCGTACACAACAGGCTGCTCAGGCCAATATTACTCTTCAAGAGCAAATTGAAGCTATCCATAAGGCCAAGGGACTGGTGCCAGAAGATGACAGCAAGGAGAAGATTGGTCCCAGCAAACCCAATGAAATGCCCCAGCCACCCCCTCCTTCGTCAGCATCGAATCCCCCTCCGAGTGCTCAGCCTATCACTTCTGTGCCTCGTCCTCCCACAGTAAGTGCTGGGGCTTCCATAAGTAAAGCAGCTGTGACCATGGATAATTGGAAGGGAGTCCTGACAAAGCTCCAGGGTTATAGCAGGGCACTGGCTAGAAACAGATTTTGAGAGAAGTTAGCATTCCAAACTGCACTTAAGCCTTCAGAACATCCCTATTGAACTTGCAGTTAAAAACTGAAAATAAGATATAGATGGAGTTTTTAATCCTTAGCTGTATCAAGAAGACTCGATGGGTTGCACAGGGGAAGAGCCTGGATGGTGACAGGTTGGGGGAGGAAAGTATGGCTAACAAATGAATGGGTTGGGACCTCTTTTTTTATTTTTTAAACATTTAAAAAAAATTAAGACATGATGTGGAAAAACTAAGAAGTGGCAAGTAAGAAATGTTCACAGATGACTCTCTGCCCGTGTTCTCCTGGAGTAAGGGGTTTGCTTACTGCTTCTCTAAGGTCGCCACCTGTCTCACAGACCCTGAGTGGTGAGGGAAGGAAGAACTGCTTGATGTGTTAATGAGGTTCTGTGCCTGTTTGCAGGAAGCTCGGTCTGCCATACGGTGGGCTTGTTAAGGCTCCCAGCAGGTCTTTGCCTAGCAGAAATCCTCACTGTGTTGCCCTGGTGATTTTAATTTAATCAGAACTGTGGGCAGCACTGGGATGCTCATTCCTGCATGCACCTGCTAAGAAAAAATGACCTTCTCTCTGCAGATGCCTCCTCCTGTTCGTGCTGCTGTTGTTTCTGCAGTTCCTGTCATGCCTCGTCCCCCGATGACCTCCGTGGTCCGTTTACCTCCAGGGTCTGTCATAGCCACCCCCATGCCACCAATAATCCACACCCCACGAATCAATGTTGTCCCCATGCCACCATCTGCTCCTCCCATCATGAGCCCTCGCCCACCTCCCATGATAGTACCAACAGGTCAGTGACTTCAGCTTTTTCCAGTTAATTGTCAGTTGATTCCTGTGGGTTTGAGGCTTGATTCCTTTTTCCCTCTTTGTAATAATGGTGTATGGCACTGAAAAAGTATAAATCTCTTTTTTAAGGATATATATATATTTTTTTAATGTTTAGTGTGACTTAAATGGTAGTCTGGCTTCTGGGATCAAGTCATCTGCTCCAGCATGGGAGTTCTGTCTCGGTGGGACGCTTTATCTTAGTATCCCTGAGAGCCTGACTGGGTGAACACTACAAATTCATGCAACTTTCCAAGTTGAACCAGAGTAAAGTGGATCTGCCAGCACCTTGCTGAGTGTTACAGTTTGTTAGGGAAGTTGCAGCTGCCAGAGGAAAAGCTGTTATCTGGCTCTGGCTCTGTTCCTTGTAGTGGCTTCGTAGCATTGTGGTGGTTTTAAATTAAGAAGCACAACATAAAAACACTTCTGTCTTGGTTTTTTTTTTCCTTTTCCTTTTTATTTAAATTGAGGTGCTGGCACAGCTCTACGCTAAATTCAGAGCATTTTCTTTTTTGCAAGATCTGCAGGAAACTCCCATTCTGTTTGTTGTTTTTTCCTGGACTCTTTCCCATTGTGGAAGATATGATGTTTGAAGTTTGCATGGTACTGTTGGCTGTATTAACTTCTTGCATGAATGGTGGCATTAATTTTCAGTCTTTATTAGTCTGCTAAAATAGCTCGTGTAAAGGAGTATCTGCTGTATTCTCAGTGGATGACTGTGTGTTGTGCTTTCCCTCATCCCATTCCAGCATTTGTTCCAGCACCTCCTGTGGCTCCAGTTCCTTCCCCAGCACCAATGCCTCCCGTTCACCCACCACCACCTATGGAGGATGAGCCAGTTTCAAAGAAACTGAAGAGTGAGGACAGCTTGATTCCAGAGGAGGAGTTTCTGCGCAGGAACAAGGTTTGTGTGTGAACTCTCTGCTTGTTGAGAACTGGAGTCCTGGCCCTGCTGGGCTGTTCAGCCTCCTGTGCTCAGAAGTGTTGTAAAGTCCATTGAGAACACAGAGGGGAGCTGATGTGCAAGTATTTCAAAAGAAAGTAACTTGCTGAGATGGCTCCTTCCTACTGTCATACCTGAGTAAACTGAGCCTCCCTGTATTTTACTAGAAGGAGCAATGTAATGCTGCACACAGATGGTGCTCTTCTGTAATTAAGGACAGTGAGATGTAGGGTTATAGTAATGTAAAGAAGAGATAATGCTGATAAGCTTTTAAGTAGAGGACTGCTAAGCTGGAGGTGCAAGGAGATTTAATATATCAGTGTCAACATGGTAGTATGGCAATGTCAGATCTTCCATAACATGATTGAAATGTTAGACTGAATTCCTTTCTGAGTAACAGCATCGTGTTGGGTTGGGTCTTAAGCCCTTTAGGAAGGGAGTGCTGTTCTCCTGGACATTTGTTTGCATCATGAAGCCATTTCTTTAATACTGTGTACGTTCACTCCAAAATACTCTATCTGGATGCATGGTGAGTGGCCCACAAAAAGAGAGACTAATGGGAGAAATCCAAGTTAAGGTTTTGTTATGGTAACAGTGAAGTGACTTTCTCAGAATTGAGACAAATAACATTTCTGTATTCACTGGGAATTTAAGGTATGTGATTAGTATTGGGAAGGTCTATAAATACTTTGTCTGTTGCTCTTATCACAGTCCTGAGACTCCTTGCCTGTGAGAGACCTTATCATTATTTCCCTTAGGGCCCAGTCACAGTCAAAGTCCAGGTCCCCAACATGCAGGACAAGACTGAATGGAAGCTGAATGGCCAAGTGCTGGTGTTCACTCTGCCACTTTCAGACCAGGTATGTAGCTTATTAACCCAGCCTTTGCCCCTTCCTTTGTTCTTGTGGAGTGTTTTCATGCTGAGAGTAGTAGTGGTTGACCTGCATGACAGGAGCTGTAAAACTCTGGATGTTTCCCACACTGTAGCTTCTTGCCAGGCAGGGTTGTGTGGTGGAGGTCTTGATGTTGGCCATCTGTATAGAAGGAAAAGGTCTGAACAAGGTTTTTGTTTTTTCCTAGGTGTCTGTTATAAAGGTTAAGATCCATGAGGCCACAGGGATGCCAGCTGGGAAACAGAAGCTGCAGTATGAGGTGGGTATAAGCCCTGCAACGTTGTTTGTATTACAGTGCTTTCTCACACTAAAATGGACTTTGTTTAAAGAGCAGGTTGTACCACTAAAATACAGGAAAGAGCAGAGGGAATGGATTTTTTTGCCTGTGCAGCACACTGTTATGTTACTGTGCACTGTTGGTGCAGGACAGGCTTCTAATAGTGGCATCAGTACAACTTCACTTTGTCACTGTTAAAGATGAGGCCTCAAGGCTTGATGGCATTCTCTGAAATTCAGCCTATTTTGTGGAAGGACTTCTCGGTTGGAGTTTGTTTGTTTACTTTTAAATGCAGCAGCTTACCCTTGTTTTGTAATGAGCTTGAGAGGTGAGCAACAGTACATTGAAACCCTGGAAGCTCTGAAACAGCGAAGGGAGGCAATTTCTTGAGTCTGGTGCTTTTATATAGTCAATGCTCCTTTTTAGTAACTTGTTTTCAGTCATGCACGTGCACAGCTCAACCTGCTGCCTAAGCAGTGAACTTTGAGCTCTTACCTCCTTTGGAATTAGTCTATGGGCAGATAGTGTTAACCCTTAGCAAGAAGTAAAGCTTAACTAATTTTGTAAAGAACAAAAAAGGGGATCTAAATAGCTTCATTTGTGACTGATTTTATCTGTCTGTAGAGAGCAATTGTGTATCATCTGGCTATGCTCTTCTGTAATCCCCAGCATACCTACCTCTTCCAGTGCTAGTTTTGAGACACTGGGATCTCTCCAGGTTTTTTCGAAGCCTGCAGCACTCTTGTCATCACCCTGTTTTGAGAGTAGTGTTAGGAAGGCTTTGTCTACCTGTGGCTTTGTGGGAATGGATTGTTAACGTTTCTACTGAGACTGTGTCTTTTTTTTTTTGTCTTCCCCACAGGGCATCTTCATCAAGGATTCAAATTCCCTGGCTTATTACAACATGACAAGTGGCTCTCTGATTCACCTGGCACTCAAAGAAAGAGGAGGCAGAAAGAAATAGGAGCTCTGGAGTCCAGAGTTGTAACAGGGCTGCTTTGCCACTTGTGTAACCCCAGCCATTCAAATCCTCCAGCCTCTTAGGGGCTGCTGTGACAAGCTGTAGACTGCCTACCAACTCTAGATTAGAAGGGGAGACAATGAACCCATACCTGGGTGGCTGATAAGAGGGGGAAGCTGAAAGAGCCCTGAAAGCTGTGTACGTGTAGTGAGCTAGTATGTAGTTGCAGCAGTCTGTTAGTGATCAGTGCTTAGCTAGAATGATGTCCAGATTTGCTGTCTCTACAGTGAATTTCCTAGTGAAGCAACATTGAGGTCATGCCCAGCTTAGTCTAGATCCATCTTTATTTGAGGGATTTTCTGACCAAGAACATCATCTGTCTGACTACAGTATTTGCTGCTTCACTTAACCTTTTTTTTTCCCTAATTGAAAATTTATTTCTTTATATACTTAGTAAGCTCTTTGTTCTTTCTGTCTCATATCTATCTGCAAGAGCCTCTTGCACTGACCCTGACTTGGAGTTTTATCCTCTCAGTATGAGTGTGCATGGCTCTCCATTGTGATAAAGGAGATCTGGGGCTGCATGCTAAGCAGCTTCATGCTTGTCCTGTACAGCCTGTGATTTGTTTTAATAAACATGCATCTCAGTGCAGGATCCTGTTTGTGGTGGCTCTCATTCTTTGGGATTTAGGCTTTTTGGATGGACTTCATTCACCCTGGTCTTAAATATGTTATGGGGAAATGCTGGCTTTCATAATCAAAGAGTTTATTCTAGGAAATGCTTGCATTTCATACAATAGGCTGCAAGAAAAGGATTTTGTTAATTTCCTTAGTGCTGCAGTTATTCCTGAGCATAACACAGCTGTGTGTACCAATGTCTGTGTCCATGTATGGGTGCAGAGAGAAGATTTTGAGCCTAAGCCTAATCAGTGAGAACTCTCTTGGAAATCGTGTCTTATCCTTTCTGTCCTGCAGTTAGCATCTCTTGGTCCTGGGGAGCTATAGGTCCAGAAAATAGATCAGAGCTGTACTGCAGTTTGATACACACAGCACAAACACAGTGAGGCTGAGTTAAGCTACACGTAGACGACCAAAGAAGGTTGGTTGTCTGTTGCTGCCCCAGCAGCCCTGTGATTTGGGCACCTCTGCTCTTTTGGGACAATCCGAAACCGTGGGTTGTTTTTTTTTTTTTGGGGGGGAGGGGTGTGGAGAGGGGTGTTCTTTTTATTGGAGGTGCTCAGGCATTACAGGAATATCCTGTTTACCTTACTTTGTGCTCAGGGGAGAGAGTGATGAAGCAGGAGGGAAGAGACAACATCCCACACCCCGCTCAGTGCTCCCTGCTTCCAGTCAGCTGAGGAAGCACGGTGCTGTCAGAGGTGCCTGGCAGGAGCCCAACACAGGTGGCTGTGGTTCTGCTCCCAGCTGACAGCTGCCCACGTGTCCACCAACACAGCCTGCTCCTCTCGGTGCTGCAGGATGCTGAATTGCCACCGGCACAAGTCAGGAGGCTGTTGGGGTGGGAGGTGGATGTGCTGCTGCCCTGCAGGAAGGCGTGCTGTAAGTATTTTCCTTTGGCACTTCAAAGCTAGACAATGGTTGGGTAGGGTCCTTAAGAGAAAACTAAGAGAAAACTAACTGGAGCGATGCAACTTGGAGTCATTGCAGCACAGAGAGAGGTTTGCTGAAAGCAGCGTGCACACAGCTAACTAGTGAGTTTCCCACAGCTGCTAGAAACTGCAAAGAAAGCTTCAAAATGGAGAAGTCTCATTTCTGCATCCTGCACAGGACCCGAGCATCATGGGACTGCATTTAAGGTCACCCAGCTCTTCTCTCTCTGGCAATTGGTGCCAACGGCGTTGTGCAAGAACCTGCTCCTCCCGTGCTGTGCTTTCCTCGACGGCTGGGCTGCATGCTGCTGCTCGGATGACATTCCCAGCCTCCAGCAGCACCAAGCCCCGTTTACGAGCCTGGCAGGGCTGTGCTCCGGCAGGAAAACCCGCCGCAGGCTCTGTGCTGAAGCACTGGAAATAGCTCACGTGGAGCCCTGCCAGCAGCGAGCCAATCTAAATAGTACAGATAAACGTTGTAGCAGACTGTCCGTGTGTATCTTGCCTACAAAACAACTGCTATCAGAGCCTGCCACTTCGGGGGGAAGGACCTGCGGTGCAGCGTGCCAGAAAAATCTGGAAAGGGGTTGATGTGCTGAGCTCTGTGCTGGGTTCTTTGGTGATTTGTCCCCTCTGTGAAGGGTCCTTGTGAACAAATCTCGACTTTTTCTTTTTTTTTTTTTGCTGGTAGGAGGAAATCAAGCCCTGGGTGGAGGCAGCGCTGCTCCGGCTCACGGTGAGAGAAGGGTTGGGTTGCAGGGCTGGGGGCTGCAGGTGTGGCCCAGCGTGAGCTGGGGCAGCTCCCCAGTGTCACCCAGTGCTGGGCTGGGCCCTGCTGCACCCATTGGGCTTTATTTTTAGCACGGCCCGGCCAGTTCTACCTGCACAAGGTGCTGGCAGCTACTCTGGTGTGGGACAGTGGTTGTGCTGGGCAGCTGTGAGCACAGCCCTCCCCTCCTGGCCAGGGGCTGGTGGGGTCCTGGAGCTCCTGGAGCGGACCCAGGGGAGGCCCAGTGCCCCAGCATGGGGTAATGCTGCAGTGCCTGTGGGCTCAGCATTGGCTCAGCCAGGGTCCAGTCCTGTCCCAGTGCTTTCAATTCCCTTCCAGCCCCCTCCCCATGCCGTCAGCCCTCCTCTCCCTCGTGCACTCCCCGTGGCCCACACTCAATCTTAGCACCCTCAGCTTTGTTCCAGTGCCCCCACTTCAGCCCTAATGGCCCCCTGCTCTCCCAGTACCATCCAATTCCCCCCCCCAGTCCTGTCCCAGTTCCTCCAGTCTCATCCTAATGTCTCCCAGTTCCACTCCAGTCGACTCTCACTGCCCCATCCCAGTACCCCCAGCCCTCCCCCAACGCCCCCATCCCATCCTTCTGCCCCCGGCCCCCCCATGCCCCTCCTCCCTCTCTGCCACTACCGGGCCCGGAGGAGGCGGGCGGCGCTCTGACTGACGGCTCGCCCGCACTTCTCACCCAATCCCTTCTCCGTGTGGGCGGGCCCTCGCGTTCACACTTCCCTTCGATTGGCCGAGCCGCTTCTCCCGCCTCCTCCTCCTCGTGTCACCCAATAGCGGGGCGGTGTCGGGGCGTGGCGGGCGGCGAGGGGCGTGGCCGCCGCCGTGGCCGCGGCATGGAGGAGCGGCCGCGCCGCCGCTGAGCCGCCGCCATGGCCAAGAGCCGCGGGGGCGGCGGGCCCGGCTCGCCCGGCAGCGCCCGGGGTTTGGCGGGCACCCGCGAAAGCCTGGCGGAGGCGGGCGGCGACGAGCTCAGCTCGCTGGGCTCCGACTCGGAGGTGAACGGCGGCCCCGAGGAGCGCCGCGTCGATAAGTTCGGCTTCATCGTGGGCAGCCGCAGCGCCGAGGGAGCGTGAGTGGGGCCGGGCGGGGGGACGGGGCTGCGCGGAGGGAGAGCGCGGGGGGAACCCGCTGGGTCCCGGAGATCCGCCCGGCCGCTCCCCGCTGCTCCCGGCCCTCCTCCCGCCGCCGCCGCCCGGCCCGGGCCTCCCTTCGCCTTCCGCCCTCCGAGGCCTGCGGCTCTGCCCGCCGTCCGCCGCCGGGGATGACCCGACTTCTGCGGGAGCCCCGCGGCTCCCGGCCCCTCCGTCGCGGCGGGGCGGCGCGGCACGGCGGGCCCGGCCCGGGGCGCGGCGCTGCGGGTGGCGGCCCGTGGTGCGACGGACCGCGCTGCGCCGGGACGGGACGGCGATTCCCGGTGCGGGCGTTGGGCCGGCGGTCAGCGCTACGGCTGCGTGCCCGGGGCGGGTGTCAGCTGCGGGACACCGGCTGTGTCCGTCCGTCCGTCCTCCGGTACGCCGGCTGCTCCCGTCGGGCGGCATCCATCCAGGACGGGCCGCAGAGCTGCTCCGCTGCACCCACCCGGAGCGTTCGGGCAATAGCGACGCCGGGAAGGACCGAGCTGTCATCCCGCGGCTGTCCCCGTGGCACCCGTCCCTGCGTGTTGCCCGCTGCCGGCTTGCTGTCGGCTGCTAACGGCTCCCAGCCGTGCTGGCACGGCACCAGCAGGCAATGGGCCAGCCCAGCATCCAGCATCCAGCATCCCTCCCGCTTCCCACGCCTCTCCGAGCCCCACGCTCCCCACATCGGGGCTGCCTGTCCCCGTGCCGATGGTCCCTGTGCTGGGAGAGCCCTTCGGAGCTGATTGAAGGCTGCACGGAAACGATCGCGCTTGGCCCCGTCTGACCCTGGGTGGGACCTCATGAGGCACCATTGGGATGGGGCTGCCCAGAGATGTGGCACCAGACAGACCCTACAGGGACAAACTGACCCCACAGAGGGGCTGTGCTAGCACAGAAACACTGGCAGGCAGCCCCTTTGGGTTATCCATCAAAGCTAAGCGCTGCAGGAAAACGTTCTGCTCCTCCGTGGGAGCCTGGGGACGGGTGGCCTCTGGGATGTTGGGTATGGGGCTTGCAGTCATTCCGATGTCCCTTTGTCCTGCAGGCTGGAGGAGGTTCCCCTGGAGGTGCTGCGGCAGCGTGAGTCCAAGTGGTTGGACATGCTCAACAACTGGGACAAGTGGATGGCCAAAAAACACAAGAAGGTGAGTGCCCACCTGCTGTTTCCATGCAGCAGGGAGGGACAGCTGCGTGCAGCAGCATCCCAGTGAGACTTGAGTGCATCCCACACGTCAGCAGGTCCCCACAGTTGTGTTGCCCTTGGGTGATGCTGTTGGCTCAGGTGGGCTGTTCCCCTTCCAGCCCTGCTGCTGCTGCTCACGGCTGCTCCCTGCCGGGCTGCGGCTTCCCAGAGCTGGCTTGGCTGCCTCTGTGCAGCCATGGGAATTGTTAGGTCATGGAAACTTCTGCTCTGAGCATCTTGCAGGCTGAAAACAAAACAAAAAAAAAAGGCAAAAAAGACCGTGGGTAGGAAATGGTGGAGGCTGATGTGCGGGATGCAGCCTGTGAACTGGGGCTGGGCAGGAGGCTCAGCCCGTGCAGGGCTGCTTTGGTGCTCCCCGACCTCCTGAGGGTGTGAATGGAGCAGGGATGGAACGCAGCGAGCTCCGGGGTGCTGCTGTGCCTCTGGCAGAGGTGGGGAGGGCTGGGGGGTGGCATAACCCTGACATGCTATGCCCCTACTTGGAGCTCTCTGGGGCCTCCCTGGGCACCGCTCGGTGCCTGGTGACCCACAGAGGAATCCCTCATGCTTCTTGGCTGCTTGCAAAGGGTTGCTGAGAGCTTTTGGGGACGCAGCAGGCGGGTGCTTTGTTTCTGCCCATGCTGTGCGCTGCTCTCTGCATGCTTTCCAGGCTCTGGTGAGTGCCCAGCAGCTGTGCTGCTGGCAAACAGCTCCCTCGTGCTCAGGCTGAGCTCCAGGAGGTCCCCACGGAGCTCCATGCGCACTGTCCTTCAGCACAATCGGAGCCTGGAGCCTCAGAGGGCTGCTCCAGAGAGCTGCTCTGTGCTCAGGCCCTGCAGCCGGATGGCTCGTTCGCACCTGCACTTCTCCACTATGCTGAAATGGAGCTGTCCTGGCTCAGATCCCACCAAGCTGAGCGGTGCCAGTGCTGCGTGCTGCTCCCTGCCCTTTCCAGCCAGCCCGTGGGAGTGCAGACGCATGGGCAGCTCTGGCGACACTTTGCTTGCGGCCTCCCCCAGCCTGTATGCATTCCTGGTCTCCCAAAGGGCACGCGGGGGGCGATGGCAGGACAAAATTTGGAGCTGGAGGGGCCCAGAAGGCTCAGCCTGTCCCAGCTGCACGGCTCAACCGAGCCTGAGCTCCCAGCAAGGCGGCTTCCTTCCTGGCTGCTTAGCAAGCAGGAAGGAGAGTGAAGAGGGAGCTGTCAGTAGCTGAGCTGCCCATGGCTGCCGTGGGCATTGCCCACGGTGTTTCCTGCAAGCACAAAGCCCTCACAGGGCCCTAGTGGGTAAACAAGCAGTGCTGTGGTGAGGGTGCAGCAGGGAGCGTGGCGTCAGCGCCGTGCTGGGAACACAAGTGCTTGCTCCTGAGTTACGCTGGCAAACAGGGAGAGCGAGCTCTGGGCAGGCAGGCGGTGCCCAGGGCTGCGGTGCCTCAGGGAGCTGTTGGCTGCAGCATGCAGAGCCCTGGCACTGCTTGGGCACAGGGTGTGTGCCACCCAAGCGAGGAAGTGAGGCAAGGGGATTGTGTTGGAACTGTGCAGGGCTTTGTGCTCCAAGTGTCCATCTCATGGGACCGCAGGGAGATCATGGCACTGCTTCACCAAGGCTGGAGCAGGACGGGAGCAGGAAAGGACGCAGCCTGGCTTCAGGTGGCAGCTGCAGGGTTAAGTGTGTCTGTGCTGTGCTGCAGAGCTGGCACCCACGCTGCCAAGCCTGGACTTTGTTCTGGATGGTGCCAAGGAAACCTGGGGCTGGCTGTGCACAAGGCACGGGGGCTCAGATCCTGCCCCTTCTGCCCCAAGGCCGTGGTAGGGCTGTGGAGTCCTCTCTTCTGCCTGGGCCATGGTGGTGTGGGGAAGGAGCCAGCCGCTCCCTGCTTGGCTATGACGTTTGCTTTTCCAGTTGCTCTGAGGCAGAGCTAGGCTTGTTGGGAGCTGTTTGCAGGCTGCATGGCCTCAGCCAGCTCCAGGCACCTCCCTGCAGCTCTGTCTTACTGGCATGTTGAGAGCAGGGCTGGGGAGAAGGGGCTGAGGAGACCCCGGGCTGCCCAGGTGTGTCAGCACAGCACGTGGCTGGGCACTCTGTCCCCAGTGGTACAAGGACACATCCCCTGGTATGGGAATTGCAATGCTGGCCTGACCCATGTCTTCCCTGGGATTCTTGGTGCTCCTTGCTGCTCTGCAGTTCCCCTGACAGCTTTGTTCCCTGCACAGATCCGGCTGCGGTGCCAAAAGGGGATCCCACCCTCGTTGCGGGGCCGAGCGTGGCAGTACCTCTCCGGCAGCAAGGTCAAGCTGGAGCAGAATGTTGGCAAGTTTGATGTGAGTGTGACTGGGGACCTTCCTGTGCCTGCAGCTCTGATGAGCACCACGAGCAGCATGAGCTGATGAAGCAGATGTTTGGGGTAGCTCCAGCTCCATACACACCCCGCTGGTGCTGGAATGGGGCTGCTACTTGGTTGGTGCTCTCACCTCAACTTTCTTCTCCCAGGAGCTGGATCTCCTCCCGGGGGAGCCCAAGTGGTTGGATGTGATCGAGCGGGATCTCCATCGGCAGTTCCCCTTCCATGAGATGTTTGTCTCACGTGGAGGCCACGGGTAAGTGGAGCAGCTGCACCTGGAATGGAACTGTGGCTTTGGTTTTGTGGAGGATGAATCCCAGCCCATGGGCTGATTGCTGGGGGGTGATGGGCTGACCGTGGTGTCAGTTTGGGTCTGTGGGGAGGTGGCTGGGCTGTATCGATGCCCCTCTTCACATCTCCTCCCTCCTGCAGGCAGCAGGACCTGTTTCGAGTGCTGAAGGCCTACACACTGTACCGCCCAGAGGAGGGCTACTGCCAGGCCCAGGCCCCGATTGCTGCTGTCCTGCTCATGCACATGCCAGCTGAGGTATGGGGGGACCTGCTGCTGGCAGCAGTGGGGCGGTGCCGCTGGGCACAGTGCTCAGTGCATGACACTGCATTACCCCAAGCACAGCCCTCAGCCCCGGCGTGCTCCGTGCAGAGCCTTGGAGCAAAACAGGGCTGCAGGGCTGTCCCCTGGTGGTGCCTGCAGCTTACCTGCTGTCCCTTGGCTTGCAGCAAGCATTCTGGTGCCTGGTGCAGATCTGTGAGAAGTACCTCCCCGGCTACTACAGTGAGAAGCTGGTGAGTGAGGGGCCCACAGCTCCGTCCACAGAGCAGGAAGGGGTGCGTGGGCATTCCCACACTCGAAGCTCAGCGTAGCTTTGCTGCCATTGTCCATGGGGCACAGATTTAACAGTGGTCATCCTGGTGGACAGTGGCATAGGGAAGCTGATCCCAGGGCTGAGCCAGAGGGTCTGGGGTCATTCAGTTCTGTCCCTGCAGGAGGCCATCCAGCTGGACGGGCAGATCCTCTTCTCGCTGCTGCACAAGGTCTCACCCGTGGCCTACAAGCATCTGAGCAAGCAGAAGATTGACCCCATCCTGTACATGACGGAGTGGTTCATGTGCGCCTTCTCTCGCACGCTGCCCTGGAGCTCCGTGCTGCGTGTCTGGGACATGTTCTTCTGTGAAGGTAAGGGCTGCGTCCTCCTGGGGGGATGGGACATGGCACAGGACAGCCTCTGCTGGGGGGTGATTCAGCCTGGAGAAGGAAAGGTGCCAGGGAGACCTTGCTGAGGCCTTCCAGTACCTTAAGGGCTGTAGGGAGTGAAGTGATAGGACAGGTTATAATGGCTTTGAACTAAAAGGGGAGAGATTGAATGAGATATTTGGAAGAAGCTTTTTGCTTAGAGAGTAGTAAGGCCCTGGCTCGGATTGCCCATCTGTGAAACTGTGGGTTCCCCATCCCTAGTGGTGAGGCCAGGCTGGGTGGGGCTGAGCAGCCTGAGCTGATGGGAGGTGTCCTTCCAGTTAGCTTGCATCAGTGCTTATACAAATAAACTCGCAATGGGCTGTATTGTCCCAAATACCAGTGTTTATCCTCGTGTGCCTGGCTGCTAGCAGCACCTGCTGGCCGTGTGCTGTGTCCCAGCTCAGCAGGTGTCCTCCTGTCCCACACGCCGTATCCTCCTGTCCCATTTGCCACTCGCTGCCTCACTTCTCCGCTTCCAGGGGTGAAGATCATTTTTCGTGTGGGCCTGGTGCTGCTCAAACACACTCTGGGCTCCTCAGACAAGCTCAAGTCATGCCAGGGCCAGTACGAGACCATGGAGCGGCTGAGGGCCCTCAGCCCCAAGATCATGCAGGAGACCTTCCTGGTGCAGGAGGTGAGGTGCCGTGGGGCCCGGTGCCGTGCTGGGGCTGGGTGTCCGTGGGTGGGCAGAGCTCATGTCCCCCACATTACCCAGGTTTAGGGGTTCCTCTGCTCCTGGGGGGTGGCACTATCACCGAGGGAAAGACGTTGGCAGCACAGCTCTCTCTCTGCAGGTGATCGAGCTGCCGGTGACAGAGCGGCAGATTGAGAGGGAGCACCTGATCCAGCTGAAGAAGTGGCGTGAGACACATGGGGAGCTGCAGTGCAAGTCCCCCCCGCGCCTGCACGGTGCCAAGGCCATCAGCGAGGCCGAGCCCCCCACCCGCAAGGCACTGGAGCCCGTGCCCTCCATCATCGTCCCCCCCGGGCCCGCCCCGGTGCCCAAGGCCCGTAAGAGCAAGGAGAAAAACCGTGAGAAGGCCTCCAGCAGTCCCACCAACAGCCCCGGGGCTGAGGGCAATGGGGCTCCCGGCTCTGCCCGTGAGCTGCTGCACCCCCAGAGCTCCCCCCACCACCAGTCCAAGGAGAGCTTGTGCTCACGGGAGAGCGAGGACACGTACTTGTAGGGCCGGCACAGCCCCACGGCCGGGCTCAGCTGGGCTGTGTTCGGACCCGGGCTCCAGGACGCTGTTCCCTCTGTGGCCGAGGGCAGGAGGGGACCCCAGGGTGGGAGGGGACCCTCGTGGCGCCTGGCGACGGGGGCTTGGGGCTGGAGGGAGCAGAACGTGGCCGATGCGGGCTCGTGTGGCACCGTGGGGGCACCGTCTGGGTGCCCATTTAGGGTCCCGTGGGGTGACCGGTGGGAGCTCAACCCAGCGCGGTGACATGGGGACGCATCCAGCCATGCTGTCCCCAGCCCTGCAGGGTGCTGGCACCACGGTGGTGGGAGCCCTGGCACGGGGTGGCTGAGCCACCCGAGCTCCCCTGCCGCCCCTCAGGGGCCAGGCACGAGCCCCCCTCCTCATCCCCTCACCCCACGTCCCCTGCATCCCTCCCCCCATCCCCTGCCCGCCCCACGCTGTCGGGGCAAACCCAGACCCAGTTCCCCATTTCTTGGGGCTGGGGGTACGTGAGGAGTCGGGAGCAGCCGCTGCCCCCCCTTCCCCTCCTCTTTATCTAGTGAGGATGTATCAAGCTGTAGCCCAATATGTAGTATGAATTTACCTATTCACTGAGCCTATTTATTATTCCTCCGTGGCAGTAACTCTTGCAGGCTGGGGGCCGAGGTTGGGAACTGCAGGCGGGACGCACCGGAGGCAGCAGGATTCGATGGCAGACCCCGTGCCCTGCAGGGCCGAGGTGAGCCGGGGCTGGGGGTGCTGCCTGCTGCGGGGTCCCCTCTTATCCCCCCTACCCCTCGCCGTGGGCAGGGGGAGGCTTTGTAAAATACAGCGGGGCAACGTGGTTTTGTACAAAGGGGAAATAAAGCAGGATTGTGTAAAGGCGCAGCGTGTGCGGCTCCCTGGGTTCAACGTCTCTCCTGAGTGCCATGGGGGGAGGACAGGGCTGCTCCATCCCCTCCCAGCTCTTGCTCACGCTCCGTGTCCACGCAGAGTGTGGTTTGGAGCCTCATTTCCCTGCTTGTTGGTGGCTGCGGGGACCGAGGTGGCATCGCTTAGTGGCAGATCCCTATAAATAGGGGAAAACTCTTGTGCATCTCATGCGATGATCAGCGTGGCTGTCCCTTGTCCCACCCCAGTGTCCCGGAAAGGGGCACGGTGGGGACATAGCAGGGAGGTGACCCACCTTGCTACCCCTCCCCGCCCCAGGGGCCAACGCCGTTTGAAGCGCAGATGAGAGACGCCGAGCCCTGCTGACGCACCTGGAGGTCACCTCCAGCCCCGGGGCTTCTCGGCCGGCCACCCATCTCCCAGCAGAGCCGGGAACAGCTCGGCTCCCCCCGCCTTCCCTCCCCAGCCTCAGTTCTCTGCTTTCCACGTACAAAATGGTGCTCCCTGCAGGCAGGAATGATGCAAAAACTTCCACTCCCCTTTTCCAAAATCCATCTTCCCACGAAGGAGCGGCAGCGGGGAAGATCCCGTGTTCCTGCATCCCACCCCTCCCTTGAAATCCGCGGATCCCGAACCCTCCCGGCTTGGGCGAATACGGGGCTAAAGCTCCCCAAAGCGTTGCGGGACGGGGCGGGGCGGGCGGGTGCCCCTCCCGCATCCCGGGGCGGTGCCGGGGCGGTGCCGGGACGGGGCGGTCCGGTCCCGTTCGGCCCTTATAGCCCCGCGGAGCCCCGTCCCGTCGCGGCGCGGCCGCCATGGACCTTCACATCTTGGAGCACCGCGTTCGGGTGCTGTCCCTGGCGCGCCGCGGGCTGTGGCTCTACACCCACCCGCTGCTCAAACTGCTCTTCTTGCCGCAGCGCTGCAGGTACCGCTCCCCTTCCTCACCCCTTCCTCCTTCTCCTCCTCCTCTCGCTCCTACCGCACCGCGTTGTGTCCCGGCAGGTGTAAGTTCTTCAGCCTGACCGAGACCCCCGAGGATTACACCATCATGCTGGACGAAGAGGGCTTCAAAGGTACTGCCGCTGTGGCCATGAGTTGTGGCCGGCCTCAGCTGGGTGATGCTCGGAGCTCTGCGGTCAGCAGGGAGCTGCCCTGCTCAGGTTCTCCCAGTTTGGCTGCTCCGGTGCTGCCCACAGTCACGGGGACGCAGCTGTGCCTCTGCAGTGGGATGGGGAGGGGAGTGGGAATGCTGCCCGTCCCCAAATCCTCATATCCCCATATCCCTACATCCCCATAGCCCTATATCCCACCATGGGGGCGTGCTGGGGGTCTTTGAGCCCTTCCAAGTCAGTCCCTCTCCCTGGAAGGTGGCACCGGGCGATACCCCGTGCAGTGACCTATGTGTACAGCCCTGCTGTGGGGTCTGACCCCACACATCCTGACCCCATCCTGTGCTCCAACCCCCCCCCCCGCCGGGCTGTATCTTGTGCTCACGCCCCGAGGAACAAAGGTCAGCAGCTCGGCCACAGTGCGACGCTCCCACCAGGCTGCAGCCCAGCTCCCCACTGCCGTCCGGAGGAACCGGGGCCGATCCCCACACATTGTTTTATTCGGGGCCTTATGGACAAATGCTCCTCGATCCCGAGGGGCGGGCGGGAAGCGGCAAACAATGGCTGCGAGGCGCTGCACGGCGCCGGGCTGGGGGGCTGCCAGCACCCCCGGGGCACCCCATGGGGCCCTGCTGCACCCCCGTGTTATAATTCACGGCTTTGGGGCTGGGTGAGGATCTGGGGCTGGCTGCTCCCCAAAGTGTGGGGACATCTGGGGGCACCCATGTGGTCCCAGCCCCCCCTGCGGCCCCCGGTTCCTATGGGTGTTGAAAAGCCATTAAGTGGGGATGTGGCCCCACGGTCCCCGTCCTCGGGAGTGCTTCCTGTGCAGGAACAGGCGGCTGCCAGCACCCTGGGCTTGGGAACTCCGGATCCAGCCTCACTCCTCCCTCATCGCTGCAATGAGCTGGGTGTTCTCAGCCCAGTGCTGCCTGGCTGCTGCTGAGCACTGGGCAGTGAGGTCTGGGGGTGCCCACTCGGGAACATGGGGTGCCGAAGGAACAGCGTGGCCCTGATCCGTTCCTTCCTGGGGAGCGGGTGTGGGGCAGGAAGGAACCGGCCGGCACACTCATTCCCTGCCAACAACAGCAGCTTTTTGGGAGGCAGCCCTGGCCTCCCGCCAGCATGGGCTCAACCTCATGGATTGTAGCTTGTCAGAGCTGGGCACGGTGTGAGGCCGTCCCACGTCCCCTCCAGTGTGACATAGGGACAGAGGATGGGGTGGGAGATGTGTACAGCCTCAGGGTCTTAGCGTGCTGCACTCACTTGCAGCCAGCTCTGCAAGTGCAGGACGAGAGGCACATCCCAGGTTTGGAAGGTTTGTCTCTAGTATCAGCATTCCCAGCCCCATGTGTGGAGCTGACACTGCCCCTTGCTGCATGGGGACAGCACTGAATCATTTCCCCATACGCTGGCACTCGGCGCCCTGCACTGCCATCAGAGCAGAGATGTACGTAGTGTTACCTGTGGTGCCTTGGGCACAATCTCCTTGCTGTCCCCAAGCAGCCACGCTCAGCACCCCGTCCTTTATCCCTTACCCTGTCCCCAGCAGGCCATTGCTCCCTCCAGCACCAGCCTTGCACGATCGGTACCGGCTGTCCCCTCTTGCTGGTGTCCTGGCAGGTTTGGGGACACAGCCCCGTGTCATACCTCAGTTTCCCCTCTCCCACACAGAGCTGCCGCCCTCCGAGTTCATGCAGGTGGCAGACTCAACATGGTTGGTGCTCAGCGTCGTCTCCAACGGCTGTGCGCCCTCCGGCTGCCAGGCCACCGGCGTCACCAAGATCGCCCGCTCCGTCATCGCGCCGCTGGCCGAGCACCACGTCTCAGTGCTGATGCTCTCCACCTACCAGACAGACTTCATCCTGGTGAGCTCAGTGGGGACGGTGCCACGTGGCCCTGGGGCTGTGTGGGAGATGGTGGGGACCCCGCTGATCTTTGGGGGCAGCCACGGTGACGCCGCGCCGCTGCCAGGTGCGGGAGCGGGACCTGCCTGTGGTCATTCACACCTTGGCCGGGGAGTTTGACATCTACAAGGAGGAGAATGGTGAATCCATCCCAGTCCCATGTGATGATGCCAGCAATGGGTTCCTCAAGCCCAAGTCGGGTGAGTGGCTCCAGGATGTCCCCGAGGCCACCTCGTCCCCAGGTGGCACAGTGCCCAAGGGGCGCTCCGTTGCAGACACCCCCGTGCTTTGGGAACCCCTGCGTTTTTGGCATCCTGCGGTGCCCCGGGGGACGCTGCTGGCCCCGGCGGCCACGTGGTGGCACTGCGGTGCTGTCCCCAAGGGCACCGGTGACAGCTGGTGGCTCTGCCCCGCAGCCCCCAGCCCCACGCTGCACCCCGTGCAGAGCCCTCAGAACCGCTTCTGCATCCTGACGGTGGCACCCGACACGCTGCCTGCCATCGCCACCATGCTCATCGATGTCCTCTTCTACTCCCACAGGTGAGTGACAGCGCTGGGGACACCAGTGTCACCCCTCGTGCCTCACTCACTCATTCACTTTTTGACCTCCCCGTGCATTTTGCTAATTTTTTGCCACTGTTGGGTGCTGCCAGCCCTGCTGCCACCTCTGTGGACAGGAGCCCTGGGGAGACAAGCCATGTGGTGCTGTGGTGCAGCCACACAAAGCGAAAGAGAGAAGGGTTTCTTTGTAAACAGGGTGGGCACCCACCCCCTGCAAACTCAGCTGCCCAAGTTTGCCAACCCCGTTCCCATCTTGAGGCACCCCTGGGTGACACTGAGGTGCCCCAAAGGCACCCTTGGAGCTGTCCCAATGGCACACTTTTCCTGATTCGAGGTCCTTGTGCCATTGTCTCCCCGCAGCCCCCCCAAGGAACCCGGTGCCGGTGACCTCGACTCCATCACCTTCTTCTCCTTCTCGCTCATAGAGGGCTACATCTCCATCGTGATGGATGCAGAGACCCAGAAGCAGTAGGTGCTGTCCCCGGGTGCCCCTGCCCAGCACTGGGGGTCTGCCATGCTCAGTTCCCCCCTTTTTAGGTTCCCCAGCGACCTGCTGCTCACCAGCTCCAGCGGGGAGCTCTGGCGGATGGTGAGGATCGGTGGGCAGCCCCTGGGCTTTGGTGAGTGCCACCGCGGGTCTGCATGGGGTACGGGGATTTGGGGACCCCTCCTCTGCCACCGCTGTGTGTCACCGTGTTGGTGACACCACGGTCTCGTTGCCTCCCCAGATGAGTGTGGCATCGTGGCACAGATCGCCGAGCCTCTGGCTGCTGTTGACATCTCAGCCTATTATATCAGCACCTTCAACTTCGACCACGCGTTGGTGAGTCCAGCACCCAGCACCACAGCTTCCCCGTGTCCCCCAGTGGGGCTGACAGATCTCTGTCCCCACAGGTCCCTGAGGAAGGCATCACAGAGGTCATCGAGCTGCTGCAGAAGCGCCAGGAGAGCAGCAGATAGTGGCCAGGTGTGCGGTGACACCGTGCCAGTCCCCTCCTGCACAGGGCTGTCCCCAGCACGGTGTTTGTTGGTCCTCATTCTTAAGCCTTTCCCTGGTGCTGGGCAGAGCCCGGTGGCTCAGCATCACTCTGCCCATGGAGGGGACACACAGGGGGACACTACTGTGACAGTGTTAGTTGCAGAGGGCAGCATCGTGCCTTCCTCTGCCTTGGGCTCCTGCCCGGTGTTCTCAGGGTGCAGAGGGTCCCATTGAGGGGATTGGGGTGGTGGGGAGCAGGGGCCTGCATGCCCCAGAGCAATGATGTGCCACGGCCCCAGCAGAGGTGACAGCATGTGCTGCCTGTCCCCATATGGGTGTCTGTGTGGGGTGGTGGCTGTGATGCTCCTCGGGGCTGCAGGGGGGTCAGGGCAGCACTACAGCCCTGGGGTGGCTCGGTGTCCCAGCCTTTTTGTATTGTGGGGGGGGGCAACGGTGGCTCCCCAACTCCTTTCAAGCTGTTACACACTTTTTAATGTCAATAAAAGTCCTATTTTTTGTGGGTTTTTTTCTGAGTACACCTTGGCTGCAGCTGGGGCCACCCTACAACCTGTCCCCAAGCGGCAGCGTGGTGACACGTCTGTCCCCATTGCAGCCACCCAGGATGCAGCACAGCAGGTGATGGCTTTGCTGCACTGATGTCACCCAGGGGATGGGGACACGCTCGGGGCAGTCCTGTGACACATTTGGGGCAGGAAGTCGGGCCAGACGGCTGCCACCATCCTGACACCACCACTATGAATAGCAGCAGGGTCCCTCGCCCAGCAGGGACCAGCACTCATCCTACATCCCTGCATGTCTCCACTGTGTACAGCTGTGAGCCCTCGGCTTCCTGCGACGTCTCCGGGCTCTTTCCTGTCCCACTCTCTGTTTTCCAGGAGTCATGAGACAGCAGTGACGTGAGCCCCAGAGATGAAGAAATTGCAGTCAGCCAATGTGGTCACACGCTCTATTTTCAGCCCCGTTGGATATTGCACATCCCTGCACATTGTCCCCAAAGGCCGCCAGCTGTTGGTGGCAGTGATTGCTGAGTCCTCATCATGGCCTGTGGGGATCCTGTGAAGTCCTGGAGTGTGGTGGTGCAGAGTGGTGGTGCCGGGGTGTCCTCTGCCTGCATGGTCTCAGTGACTTGGTCAGGGTCCTGCACTGGTACGGTGAGCCCTGCAGGGCTGTGGGCCTGAGGGTGGATGGATGGATGGGTGATGGATGGATGTGAGAGAGGAGAGATGAGCAGAGGGACTGAGATTATTAGATGGATGGATGGATGGATGGATGGATGGATGGATGGATGGATGGATGGATGGATGGATGGACGGACAGACGAGTTGGGGGATGTGTCAGTGAGAGGATGGATGGATGGATGGGTGGGTGGGTGGATGGACAGGTAAAAGAATGGAGAACTGGGTGGATGAACGTCCAGAGGGGTGATGGTACGGACAGATGGACAGATAGCTGGATGGACTAACGGACAGATGGAGAGACAAGGCAGGCCCTTTGACTTCATGGACAGACAGGCAAGCTGCCTCCATTCTGGAGGAGTTTCTCCTGGAAAGAAGGGCGTTCTTCCTCCTCCATCCCTTCAGAGCTGCCCTCCAGCCCCTGGCCCCACAAGGCAGAGCCCGGGCTGGCCAACACCCATGGGTGTCCTCGGGCAGGGGACACCTCAATGAGGATGGGAACAAGGCCGAGGAGGCAGTGCCACCCTGTGTCCTGCAGCAGGGAGTTCTGCGGGCTGGGGGCAATGGGAGGGGAGGGAGAAATTTGGGGAAAAGAATACTTCATTTTCTGGAAGTGAGTCAGTGTTGCGCTCTTCCGCTCGCAAGGAGATGTTATTTCAGGAGTGTCCTCCTCTTGCCTGAGCCACCCCATGCGAAACCAACTTCTGCTGCGGGCAGCTTCCTGTACTCAGAAGCAGGGCACTGCTGGCCCTTTTTCAGTGCTGAAACCCAGGGAAGGGAAGCGATTTGTTCCCAGCTGGCACGGATTGGCTATGATCCAGGGTTGTGACATGCAAATTCTGCACATTTTGGAGCCATGTGGCAAAGGGTGGGACTGCAGTGGTGTCATGTCTATGGTCCTCCCTAAATCGAGAGCTGAAGAAGAGTTTCAGGCTTGGGAACCACATGGTGGCATCACCCCACTTTGGATGGGTTTGCTGTCACTTCACAAAAATCTGATGGATTATACCAATAATAAATCTCATAAACGGCATTAAGTTCAACAGGATGTGTCAGCCTCTTATGCTCCGCTGCAAAGCAAAAGCAGCTTGGGCTGTGGCTGTGATGCAGTGCCCACTCCATAACCATGACCCTGCAGGACTCTGTCAGACAGAAAACAGACTTTGTACAGCAACTGGTACTGCTGATGACCCCCAGCTGATTGCACTTCCTTCCCTGCACGTGTTGCGTGCGGTGTAGCAATGGGAACGGCTGCATTCCTTCCTTTTAGCACCCTACCACAGGTCCTGGCTGATCAAACCAGAGCTGAGCCAGCCCGGTGCGGTGCACAGTACTCATGTCCCCACCACCAGCATCATGCACCCTTCTGCCCTGAGTGGTATCCTCGGATTTGGGGTGTCCCCATCGACCGTGGAGAGACTGCAGACAGGCAGACAGGCTGAGCATCCCGTGGCATTGCTGAGTGCTGAGGTCTGAAGCAGTCTCTGAATCATCCCTCTGCGCTCTGCATCGCCCCAATCTGCCGTCCCCATCCAACCTGGCACCCACGTCTTGTCTGCAGCCCTGCAGTACTGCACCGTTTGGTGAAACCCCGGCACCAGGCTGCGGTCAGAGCTGTTCACACTTCCACCAGAGGTGTGAGATGGGGTGGCAAGGTGCCAGCCCCATAGGTGCAGCCCGGGGACAGGGGCAGACTGCAGGTACCACCTCGACCCCAGGCTCCAGAGCTGGCACCGATGCCGCCAACAGCCTCTATTGGCTGAATATTGATTTCAGAGGCTGATTGCAGTTTAATGAACACGGAGCAAGAGAGATGCAGACCCGGGTGACTTAACGATGTGCTTCCATAAGAAGCTCTGCATGATGCCCCAGGCACCCAGCTCACTCCGTGCTCGGGATGGACCTATGAGGACTCCCTCGAGGAACTGAATCGAAGAACAAAACCATCGTCCAGCTGGCATCATTTCCTCCTGCAGCCTGGCACGCCCCGCTCATTGGTCCCCCAGTCATCTCTTTCTTTCCGTTGGGTCTGGGTGCCTCCTTCGGAGGTGGTGGCTAATCAGTGCACTTAAAAAGGCACTGCTTCCCCATTGCTGGCCAGTAAGGAAGTCGCTCGCGCACCCTGCAGCACCGCTCGGCGGCACCCGGACATGCGGCACAACGCGCGGCCCCTGGGTGTGCTGGCAGGTAGGTGCTCACCAGCGTCCCACAACTGCCCTCTTGCTCGCACCTCCATCCATGGGGCAGCACTGCTCCTGGCCGTGATGCTCCCCAAGGCCCTGGGTGTGCAGATGGGGTCGGTTCTTCCTGGGGAACCCTCGCGGGGCTTCCCTTGAAGATGGGGTGCTGGGAGGGTGTGGGTGAGGGGATGTGGTTTGAGGTTGGTTTGGAAGCAGGGTGGCTGCAGGTGGTGGAGGGATGGGGTCTCTGTGCTTTGCAGACGTGTTTCCCAACCACAAACCCAGCTCGGTAGGGCCGGGTGCTGCTCTGTCACTGACCCCACGTGGATGTGGGTGACAGCAGGGCTGAGCCAACCTGGAGCCAAAGAGACAGATGTAGGGTTGTCACTGCCTGGTGGCCCCACGTTGGCCTGTGCTGGCAGGGAACTGCATGGACAGCATCCAACCTGAGCAATCCTACGATTCTATGAGCTGTGTTCCTCTGTGTGTGTGTGTTCCTCTGTGCCTTGAGTGTACCTTTCTTCTCCTCTCCCTCTCCCCCTGATATTCCTCCTCTCTGTGCCAAGGGCTCTGCCAGGTCCCAGCAGCTGGCCTTAGGGACAGGGATGGCTTTGTCCCCACAGCAGGGTCAGGACCTCACCACTGTGCCTGGCACTCACGGTTCTCCCCTCTGGGCCCAGCACCAGTGTATGGGCTGATGGGATGGCTGTTCCCATTGTGGATGCTCCCAGCTCTCCCTGCAACATCCCCATGCTATCACTGCCACCCATCCCCATATCCCCTCATCCCACGTTGCTTTATCCCCATATCCTCACCGTCTCCTTCCTCTTCCTCCCCAGCCGTTGCCAAGGGACTCCTCCTGCTCTGGGCCGTGCCTGCACACAGCACTCAGCCCCCATCCCCGCAGCAGACCCAGGCCTTGCTGCGGCACATGGCCGAGGATGCACAGGAGCTCTTCAAACTCTACGTGAGTGCCACCTCCTGGGGCTGGGGGCAGTGGGGGAGGGCGGCCAATCCCCCTAGTAACCTCATTCCCACAGTAACCCCATCCCCCCCAGTAACCCCATTGCCTTTCCCGCAAGCAGGAACAGGAGCAGCACCTGGCCCACAACTTGTGCCGGGCCAACACCTCTCTGGAGTGGCTGCGGGGGACTTTGGGGACACGAGAGAAGGATCTGCGGGCACTGCACGGCACCATGACCCGCATGGAGCGGGAGCTGCAGGACATTTTCCAGCACCAGAGCAATCTCCATCCACCCGATGCCGCCATCCTGCACCGCCTCCGCAGCGCCCGCATGAAGGTGCGTGGGCTGCTGGCCCACCTGCAGGACACCATGGAGGCCCGCGGCATCGTCCCCTCCACCATCCCTCCATCCCGGGGGCCGGCGGCCAGCAAGGTTTTCCAGCAGAAGCTGCAGGGTTGCCGCGTGCTGTGGAATTACGCCCACTTCGTGGCCAAGCTCAGCGCCCGCATGGAGCGCATGGAGAGCACGCGGGCACGGCGCGAGGAGAGGGGCCGGCGGCGAGGACGGCGGCGGGGATGGAGGACAAGCAGACCCTAAAGGAGATCTCCATGCCAACACCAAGCCTGCAGGGATGTAGAGCTGTGCCCGGTGCTGGCACCGGGGTCACTATGGGTTGGTGACAGCCCGCCCTGCCGGATTTTCCAGTGATTCAATGGGTCCGGTGACACAGCCTGACTAAGGGGCCCAACGCCCGCACACGGCACAGCACCGGCTGTGAGTGCCGCCCGTCTGTCCCCCTGCAACCCCCACTGCCATCTCAGGGGGTTTGGTGACCATGGAGATCAGAGCCCCTGAGAGCTTGGTGCCCTTCCTATCACCTTGGTGTCCTTCCCATTTTGGTACCCTTTCCATCATCTTGGTGCCCTTCCCATCTTGGCGCCCTTCCCATCATCTTGGTGCCCTTCCCATCTTGGTGCCCTTCCCATCTTGGTGTCCTTCCCATCTTGGTGTCCTTCCCATCTTGGTGTCCCCACTCGTGTGGTGTCTCTGTGAGCTTGGGGTCCCTTATTAGTTTTGGGTCCCTTCAAGCTTGGTGTCCTTCTGAGCTTTGTGTCCCCGCTCCCTTGGTGTTCCTATTAGCTTTGTGTTCTTTAAAGTCTTGGTGTCCCTTCAAACTTGATTTCCCCATTCAGTTGGTGACCCCACACTCACTTGACATCCCTACAAGCTTGGGGTCCCTATTAATTTTGTGTCCCTCCTACCTTTATGTCTCCACTCACTTGACATCCCCACTCGATGTCCCCACACGCACGGTGTCCGCTCTCAGCATCCTCATGAGCACACTGAGCTCACCTCTGCGCTTTCCACCTCACCCCTCCTCACTCTCTGTCCCCATCATTCCCATTCCCACCCCATCCCGTCATCACCCCACACCCTTGGGGTGCCCCCAGGTGTTGGGCACAGCCCCGTGCTCTGGCAGTGGGCACCGACCCCCCCATAACTTATGCATGACAGTGGTTCCTGTATTTATTGAAGCCATCAAATTAATTTAACGCATCCCCGCCCTGGGGATGAATATTTAAGTTTACACTTTTAATATATAAATGGATATCTATTTTTGTTAATTTTTTTTATTGTATTGTGTTAAAGTATAAATGTGATGATATTTTATTTATGAATGCAAATATTATTTTGTACTGGAAGAAGGGACCAACCCTTTATTTTTCTATGGCAGCAGATGGAAATAAAGTCTTGACCTCGGCCTGTGGGCCGATGCCTCTGTCCACGTGTGTCCGAGTGTCCATGGGGCTCAGGCAAACCCCCAACTCGTTCTGTGATTCCCTGGGGGCTTTTTGGGACCTGGTGCTACCAGGAATCTGCCCACGCTTGGAGGTGGGACAGAGGACGCAGTGAAAACTAAACGAATTTGGGAACTGATTAGCAATAACCTGAAAGGAAAGTGAGGTCAGGAGGAGAAGGATGACACAGAGTGGGCACAGCAGGGGACAGCGTGGGGGGGACAAAGGACACCGTGTGGGACATGGCACAGCGCAGCATGGCAGGTGTTAAGGAGTGGGATGGGGCGTGCAATGTGCAGCTCGGGATGTGGCGCAGCAGCGTGGCCCTTGGGATGGCATGGGATGGCATCAGGTGGCACATGGCACAGCGTGGGGTGTGGTGTTGCACAGAGTGGCATAGGCTGGGAGGAGGACACGGTGGGGCATGGTAACACACTGTGAGATGTGGCACATGGCACAGTGCGGGATGCGGCAGACGGCGTGGGGTGACATGTGGCATTGGCACAGAGTGGGAAGGGGCACACCATGGTGTGGCATGAGGCACCCGGTGGGCCGTGACAAGGCATGAGATGTGACATGGCAGCAGGAACGTGGTGGGATGTGACATCAGGCACATGATGAATATGGCACATGGGATGTGGCACATGGCACACAGCGGACGTGGCACATGGCACATGGGAAGGGACGTACGGCACATGATGGGATGTGGCACATGGCACATGGCACACGGTGGACGTGGCACATGGCACATGGGAAGGGACATACGGCACATTTCACGTGGCACATGGCACACGATGGATGTGACACACAGCACAGATCTGTGTGTGGCAACACTGCCTGGCCCTGCCACTGCACCCAGCCCTTCACTGAGCACCACTTGTCACACAGCACCACGCCAAGCGTCACCGTGCCACACAGCCCCATAGGAGCCTGGGGACACGCTGGGGGCTCGCTGCCACCAAGCACTGTCCCTGCTGAGTCAAATATCCTAAGACCTGGTCATGTGGCACCACGGAGTCACTCGTTCCTCGCCGTGTGCTCGGCTGTGCCGGCGGCACTGACTCAGTTGCAGGCAGCATCGCCACTGGGACGGCCACTGCCACCATTTGGGGACCCTTCAGGAACGATGTCACCATGAAGCAGCCTGAGCTGGCCCAACGTGTCACCTCCTGCCAGCTGCCATACCCTGCCGAGCCGCCCCAGGAGGAGGCAGCTTGGAGGGGCTCTGAGGGCACAGGTGGGTGACAGCCCCTCCCTGAAACCAGGGACACCTGGGGGTGCCGAGTAGGGAAGGGGAAGAGGGAGCCCTTCTGTGCTCAGGAGAGCAGGATCTGACCCCAGGATTCTGGAAATTAGGGACAAAACTTGGGAATGAGCTTCAAGCAGAAATTAAGGATCTGCAAACGCTCGTATCCCTGGGGCTGAAAATGGGGCAATGCATGGGATGGTGGCCACCAGCCCCAGTGTCCCCAGCATCCACACCCCTCCAGTGCCATGCCATGCAGGTCCAGGCTCTCCCTGCGTGGGGCTTGGGGAGGACGCCCTGCAATGGAGACGTGCTTTGCTTCCTGCCCCCTGAGGTGTCCCCAAGGCCAAGGGAGCCATCAGCCTGCTGGGTGCCTGGCTTTGGGGTGATGCCAACGGGATGGCACTTGTGAGATGCCACCCACAGGGTGACACTGGTGGGATGCAGGGGTTTGGACATGCAAAAATCACCCCATGAGTCAAGGGGGAATTTGTCCCCTGCCGTTATTCAGTCCGGGCTTCCCCAGCACGGAGCAGCCACCTTACTCACAGCAGCACCCTGCACCAGCTGGACATGGGGGGCTGCTGGTGGCTGTGCATCTCCTGCTGGGGACAGTGTGGGAGGGGGTTAAGGACCCCATGGCTTGGGTGGGATGGGGACGGGATGGGATGGGGTGGAGGGCTGTTACAGATAAGGACTGGGTAGAAATGGGTGAGAAGGGGCTGCTCATGTCCCCATGTCCCCCCATGTCCCCATGTCCCCGTGGCGGTGACAGCCGCGGACGGCAGAGAGCAGTGTTCAGCAGGGCAGAGCAGCCCGCGGCTCTCCTGCCAAACCCAACCCCAAACAGCCCCATTTGGGGCCGCGGCCCTACACGTGGGTTCCCCCAGCCCCGCTCCGCATCCCGCAGCCCCGCAGCATCCAGACTCATTTAGGGGCCAAACCGCCCCAAAAAACCCATCCGGAGCGTGGGAGCGGGGCCGGCCGGCCGCTGCCGGGATGCCGATAGCGTTGTGTCACCGCCTGCACCGAGCCCGTTCCTATTCCCTCTTTTGGGCTTTTTCCGAGTGCATCATCCCCGGGGCAGGTGGGCGTCTGCCGAGACCCCCGATCCCATCATCCCCTCCATACAGGGGACGTCGGGGCCACCGCTGCTAAATAAACTCCTGGGGAAGTGACATCCCCTGGACGTCATTGGCAATTTGTCCCGTGTAGGGTTGATTTCCTACGGGATAACCTACGGGGTAAGCTGTATAACATATCGTACGTGAGCAAAGATTTCAGCCCGGCTCCCCGCTCCCAGACACGTCCCAATTTTGCACGCGAGTCATTTCCCCGATTTCCTTATTTTTTGGCCGTGGAACACAGGGCTGATTCAGGAGTGGGGGCTGTGGGGGCTCGCAGGCAGCGGGGCTGGACCTGGCTGCAGGTGAATCAGCTCCAGTGCCGCATCCTGCAGAGAAACGCAGGGAATTGGCAGGAAGTGGCCGCAGTGGGGCTTGCGACACCCCCACCCCCGGGCTGCCCCTGAGCTGGTGATGGAGAAACACTCGTTTCCCAGGTAATTAAGTGACCCCGACAATTAGGTATGAATTTATACGTGAGGTTGTGCACAGGAGCCTCCCTCCCCACCCCGCACAGCTCCCGTTATCCCCATCCCACTGGCATCTCTTCATCCTCTCCAAGTAACCCCAAACTGGGCTCAGTTGGGATTCCACCAGTGTGGCACTTGTCCCCATTCCCCACTTTACCCCTGGGGAAAATGTCACCAAATGGCAGTGACAGCAGCCCCAGTCCCACAGCGTGCCAGGTGTCACCACACACAGCAACACCCTGGGGACAGCTCAGCTAGGGGACAGATGGACACAATGGGTGGCACTGCAGAGTGTCCCACCCAACTGCACTGTCCCCACGTCCCCCCTCTTGGCGTCACCGTTCCTCAACTGTCCCCTGGTGGGATGCAAGCAGGGCACAAACTCACTAAACCTGATCAAATGTTTCAGGAGGAACAATATAGAGAGCAGAGAGGGAGAAAAATGGCAGTGCCTTCAACCTGATGCCAGCCCAGAACGGGGAGAGGGATGGGGATGGGGTGTCCCTGCTGGTGTCACACCAACACGGATGGACATATGACACATGGACATGGGTGGCACTCAGATATGTGGCACAGGGGCTTGGATGGCACATGGGCATGAGTGGCACAGGGACACATGAGCTGCTGTGCTGGTGGCTGCTCCCCCAAAAGAGAGTGGCAGGGATGCTGGGAGGCACAACCACCCCCTGACACAGCCACATGCAGGGGTCCCCTGCCCACCTCCCCCCAGTGAAAAATAGGGGGGGAAGAAAAAAAATATATATATATATTAAATTTCTTTACAGTTTCTTTCTGTTTTAATTTCCCCTGGATGCCTCACGGGGAAACACCGTCTGGGGAGGGGGGGTTGGTGGGGGGTGAAAGTGCTGCCGGAGCTGTGAGTCACCTCATCGGGGCGAGCACGGCCGTGCCCCCATGTATCCCACACGTGGTACCCCCCCCATCTCCCCCCCAAACCCCATAGCCCCCCACCCCCCCCACAGCCACGTGAGTGAAAAAAAAAATATACTAAAAAGAAAACCTCACGATCCTGGTGACATCAACTTTATCAGAAGTTTATTTCTAAGAATCATTCACCATTTCCAAGTCTTTTACTTCCTGATTTACAGCTTCAATAGAAGTAATGATAGTGTTTCTCCCTCTCCCCCCCCCCCTCCCCACTCGCCCCCCCTCTCCTTCCCTTTCTTACAACACAAGCTCACTGCAGGACCGGTATATAAACCCAGAGAAGTCCCCCAGTATGAACATGAATTTCTGAAAACCCTCACACGCTGCCCGTCTGCGCTCGGCTCTCCGGGACGGCGCTCACCATGAGGCTCATCCCTGCAGGTAACAAATCACAGCCCCCCATTCCCTCCCCCCTCATTCACCCCCCCCTTCCCCCCCCACCGACCCAGCTGAGCATCGCTGGGAGCTGGCAGCCCCGCTGCCGTCCTGGCGCTCCTCCTCGCCCAACATCTGGCCGCTTATATAACTGACTCCCCAAACACTTCCCAAAGCGCCGGGGTGGGGTTGGGTTGGGTTGGGTTGGGGGGGTGAGGGGGGGGAGAAAGGGGGGGGGGATGTTGGGTTTTTTTTTTGGCTTTTTTTTTTTTTTTTTTTTGGCTTTTCTTTCTTACTTAACTTGGGAGAGCTGGGGAGGGCTGGGGGAGTGCTGCCAAAGTGGCTGTCCCTGCACACGTGCGCCCGGCCTCGCTCTGCTCGGCTGCGGATCGGGTGCACGGAGGGGACTGGGAGAACAGGGGGATCACGGAGCGGCCAGGTGAGTGCTGTCCTAGGGCTTCAGCTGAGAGAGGGCAAATAAAAGCGTCACTGCTTTACCTGGGACCTGCGGCAGCATGGAGGTTCCTACAAGTGTGGGCAGCTCAGTGCGTGCCGCAGCCCTGGGGACTTTGCTCCAGGGCTCCACGTGCTCTCCGATCTTCGGGGCGAGGGTTGGCGAGAGGGGACCCCCAATTCCCACCCCTGGGAGCCACATGTTGGTGACATCGAGCTTGGAAAGGGGGATGGCGATGAGGACACCCATGCAGGGCGGCCTCCCAGCTGACACCGAAACGGGGGTCGCAGCACCCCGTTGTCACCCCCATTGGGACGCGGTGACCCAGCGCTCACCCGTGCCACGCTCTCCCATCCGGTGCCTCCAGCAGCAGCTGCGCCCACTCTGCAGATGGAGAAACTGAGGCAGAGCTGCAGCCGCGGGGCAGGTTTCCTTGTGGGCGCCCCTGCTGAGTCAGTAGGGCCGGGGTGGGGCCTGGCTCCCGCTGCGCCCGGCCGGGATAACGGGGAGGAAATCACTTTTGCATATTTGATTACAACGCACAGGTCACCAGCGGGGCCGCCGCTTGTGAAATGTGGCAATGCCACCGGGCGCCCCGGGGGGACGGGAGGAGGGGGAGCCCCAGCCGGGGGGCAGGTGAGGGGCATGGGACCGGGGGGACGCGTGGGGCTGCGTGGGGAACGTATGGGCTCACCGACATCGGTTTGTCCCCACTAGGTGTCGTGCCCTTCGTGGCCCTGCTATTGCTGCAGAGGAGGCCGGTGGCCGGGCGGGCGCTGCTGGGGACGGGCGCTGCGTGTCCCACCAACGGGCTGTGCCGGGCCAACGTCCAGGAGCAGACCCGCAGGCAGGTTGCACTGCTCAACGCCACTGCGCAGGACCTCTTCAGCCTCTATGTGAGTGACACCAGGATGGTGGCCACCGTGGGGATGCAGAGTGGCCATGGCGGGGATGTGGGGCGGTGCGGTGGGGACGGGGACGGCCACAGTGGGGACAGAGGGACAGGGGGTGACACTCGCTGTCCCCACAGCTGAAGTGCCAGGGAGAGCCGTTCAGCAGCGAGAGCGACCGCCTCTGCACCCCCAGCGGCATCTTCTTCCCCCCCTTCCACGTCAACCGGACCACCGAGAGGAAGGAAGTGATGGTGGCCATGTACAAGCTCTTCGCCTTCCTCAATGCCTCACTGGGGAACATCACCCGCGACCAGGAGGAGCTCAACCCCACGGCCAAGGAGCTCCTCGACCGCCTCCACAACACCACCAAGACCACTCGGGGCCTCATCTCCAACCTCACCTGCCTGCTCTGCAAGCACTACAACATCTTCCAGGTGGACGTGAGCTACGGGGAGAGCAGCAAGGGCAAGAGCGCCTTCAAGAAGAAGCAGCAGGGCTGCCAGGTGCTCAGGAAGTACGTGCAGGTCATCGCCCAAGCTGCTCGTGTCCTCCTACCTCACCTCAGCCCCGCATGAGCCCTGGCCCCCGCGCCACGCCGCGACCGGGACAGCGGACATCTCCTTACACCCATCTCACAGATGGGCACAGCGAGGCCCCACCACCTCCTCACCTCTCGCCTTCCTATTTATTACCTCCTGCTGATGCTGCACCGGATCCGGGCCATCCCATGCTTTAATTTATTTCCCCGTTCAGGGGAGGACGCAGGCATGGGGCTCTGTCCCCCGCACCCTGGAACCCCACGAGGATGCTCAGCACCATAGCTTGGGGCTCATCACAGTCATAGTGAAAAATCAGGAGGAGGTGACCAGCTCCCAACGGATGCCCTCCAGCATCCAGCAAAAGAGACTTTCCCCTCCTGGACATGTTCACACCCACCGCAGCCAGCAGGGACGCTGGGCATGCGCTCCCACCATACGCTATGGGGCCGGCACCCCTACAATGGGGCTGAACTGAGGGTGTGCGGTGGCCTGGGTGTGGGCTGGGTCCCGCCACCTAATGGGGACAGGGATATGGTGCTGGGGAGCACCCGTGGATGTTGGCATGGCCCGCTGGCACAGACAGGGTCTCAGCCACATGGGGACTCAGGGGCCGAGCCTGGGGTGGTGGCAGGAGGCGCTGGCTCGTCCCTGGCGCCGGGGCGGGGGCCGGGGGTATTTATAGGCTCGGACCTGGTGTTTAATAATATTAATAATAATAATAATTAATAAGATTTTTGGTAATATATATATATATATAGAATTCTATTTAAATATTTATTTTTTTATACTTTCCTCCAGTTGTTGTTGTTTGTTTGTTTTTTTAAATAAACCAAGAGAAAGTGACCCTCTCTGGCTCCTCTTTGCTCCGATGCTCCCCCCAGACGCCCTCAGGGCTGCCCCAAATAGCCCTCGAGCATCACCAAGGGTTGGGGTTCACCACTCCCTGCCCCTGCTCCCGTTTCTCTCCCCACTTCCTATGAGATGGCTGCTGCTTGGCCATCCCACGGCAAAGAGATCATCCCCAAGGGATGCTGAAATTGCCTCCCAGACTCTGGGCTGCCCTGGGAGAGGCTCTGAAAAGCTCCGGTCCAGCCAAGACCACCTAAGGATGCAGCCGCGCGCCGGCCCTCGGTGTCTCGCATGGGGCTGCACCGGTTAACAAGGGGCTGATTATACGGGAGACGTTGGAGCGGGATGATGAAATTTTCCTCCTCCTCCGGAGCCCTCGGGCCACCCGCCAAACCTCCCAGGCATGAGACAGGGAGCGGATGAGCTAAGATCCTGTGTGCTCATCTCGTGTCTCGGAGGAGCCCCGACAAAAAATAATCAGCGAAATCGGAAAGATTCGCCCCCTATAAAAAAGGAGCCCTCTTTGCTTTGCCCCCGTGGGTCGTTCTGCCCTGGTGAGGGGTTGAGCCCCACAGCTGTGCCAACATCCCCGCGTGTGCAGCAGATTTTTCTTTGGGTATGGTGTGGTGATATCCATCACCCCATTCTGCCATTGGGGAAGGGACCCCACCTGGGTGTCCCTTGGGCACCCCAATGTCATCACCCAGAGACCACCAAAGCTTTCCCATGGGATGGCCCATCCTCAAACAGCTGCTGAACCCCAAAGATGAGAAAGGGACATGGGGGGAGAAGCTGAGGCTGAAGCCATCCCGATGACAGTGGGTCAGCACATCCCCATGGCTGCTGCCCCCAGCTCAGGGCACGGCCACCCCATCCACACAACGGACATCTGGGCTGAGTGCTGCCACCTGGGCTGCCCCATAGCCACATTCACTGCTCACCCCCTTTGGGGACCAACAGGTGCCAGAGTGTCACCACGTCCCTGCCTGTCCCCGTGTGCCCCATGCCTGGGGCTTGGGACTGGGATGCTCTGCGCACCGGGGCTGAGTGGGGAGCGGTGCACATCTGGATTTCTCACGCTTGCGTTCGACGTCCCTCCTCAACCAGATGGCAAAAATAAATAAATAGAATAAATCAGAGCCTCCTGACACAAATTGGGAACTCACGCCCGGGCTCTGTGTTTCATGAGTCTCCCTGGAAGGCAGTCAAACACAGGGAGGACAATGGGTTCACTTCTCCCTGGTGTCGGGTCATTCCCAGTTAAGGCTCATTAGCGGCAGGCGGGGATTAACTCTTCCTTCCCTGGAAAAGTGGATAACTCTGCAGTGCAGGGCAGATCCAGAACTGCCAAAACCCAGATCCCTCACCTCCCTATGGGGCTGTGAGGTCCCCAGCCAGTGCCATCTTCCCACCAACCTGTACCACTGCCCTGCAGCCATCCCCAGCCACAGGCAGTTGGATGGGGCTGACATCAGCCCGCACTGATGCCACCCTGCAGCCAGAACCCACACGCACCGGGGCAAACCATCACAGAGAGCCCCTATTAGCAGTTCCCCTTTGGACACAGGAGCAGAGGAAATATGTTGGCTGGGGGGAATGCCAAGGGAAGGAGAGCTTTGGGAGCATGGTGCCTTCGCCCCAGTACCAGAGTGCTCTGACCGGCCGCACTCTGTCCCCGAGCCGCTGCCTTGGGGAGCGCGGTACGTGAGGATCCACTGCTGCCTGCGGTGAAGTCAGAGCCGCTGCCTGGGTGTGCCGAGCTGACCTCAGCCCTTGGCCCTGCAGCACATCATGTGCTTGCTCACGCCCTGCGTAACCCGGCCGGACGGGTCCGCACGCTGCCCTGGGGCCACCAGCCAGACCAGACCTGCAGGTGCAGCCCCGGGATCTGCGAGCAGCATAAGTGCCTGAGCTGCATCCGTGGGCTGGGAGCATCCCGAGGTGTGCAAGCACAAGGATGCACGTTGGGTACCACTCCTGCATCCCAACTGGGCACCACCTGTGCATCCGTCACCCCATTGCCTGCTGGAGCCCGTTGACCTCCATGGCCAAGGTGCCCACAAGGGCTGATCTTTGGGAAACAGGCTCTGTTTGGAGTCTCACATGGCCTGCAGCATGCTCAGCCTCTATATGGGATGCCAGCCCGGTCCCCATGCAGGAGAACATTGTGTCCGTGGGGCCGACCAGCGGCGCTTTCTCAGCATCCCCAGCTGGCCGCCGGCCCGAGCACAGCAAGCGGAGCCGAGCCCATCTGAAATGCATTCATCCCCGGGCACTGTGTCTGCAAGAGCAGATGCTCCTTTGGGCCCCCGACCACATCAGAGCACAGCAGCGCGGGAACCACACGCTCGCATGGGAAGAAATGGCCCCATGCCCCCAACAGCCCAACTCCTAATTGAAGACCAACCATAACCAATCAACGAGACAATGGGCTGGAGGCGAGACGAGTGCCATGTCCTTCACAGGGATTGGCTCCTCCGTGCCCTGCAGGGATTTGGCACAGAGGGAAGGGTGGGGGCCAGATCCGGACCCCCCCAGATGACATAGTCTCATGGTTTCCCATTGGCAGCTTAGCTGGGCAAGTGCTCAGCAGTATCATTCTGCAGGGGTGCTCGGTGTTCTTGGTATCCTGACCCTTCTCCTTTCATCCTATTGGCAGTGAACCCAATGTGCCGCTGCCTCACCTTGCTGTAGGGCTGAAGCTCTTTGGGATGCACCAGTTTTGTGTTTTCAACAAACACAATGCCAGCCTGGCCCCATGGGAAGGCTCCGCGGGAAGGTCTCACCAAGAGAAGGGTTTGGTGCACAGGACACCTCTCTAAGACCAAATGGAGGCATGGATGGCATGGAAGGACCACAGGTGGGCACACATGCCCACAACCCCAGGCCCATCCCACCACAGGGTGCGATGCTGGGAGCCAGCACTGGGAGCTGTGCTTTGGCACTGCTCAGCGGGATGATCCGTGGCTGCTTTTTCCCACTGAGACAAAGAGGAGAAGTCAGAAAATTAGTGAAGGAGGCGGAGATGCCCGAAGACATAGAGATAATGGAAAGCAGAGATTGCTCTCTGCGTCCAAGGGGATGGCAGAACAGCTCTGATTAAGAGCAAATGCTGCAGCACTTCCACCTGCTCCTCATGCTGCCTGAGCAGTGGGGAAAGAGAGGATGTTCCAAGCCCAAAAGAGGGGTGCTTGGCACTACAGCACCTATAGCAGCACTTATAGCACCTGCAGCACTCATAGCAGTACCTGTAGCACCTATGTAGTACCTATAGCAGCACCTACAGCACCACAGACTCTGGCTGCCTCTGGGCCACTTTTCAGGGCTCAGTTAATATGTTGATTTATTGCAGCTAAGCAAAAAACATGCCCAGTGCTCCCAGATGTGGTCATGGTCCCTTCTCCCCTGTGGCTGCTGCTTTCAGCCTCATTTCCCAAGAAAACAAAGTGGCTGTGCAGTGGTGTGGCTGCCAGCTGACCCCAGCACCAGGGTTGTGCTTTCTCCTGTCCAGTACTGCCAAGCCCTGGGCTCTGCTCCTTATGTCCATGGGATTCTCCTGGTGCACATCTTCCCCTGGGGTTCAAAGTGATCGGGGGGCTGGAGCAGGAGGGTGCCTTGAGAACTGGCCCTGGGGACAAAGTGATGTTCCCCATCCTGGTCAAACTCTGACAGAGGGTTAAAGCTTCCACACCTCAGGTAGAGGGAAACAGCCTGGATCCTAGTGCTGGTCAGTGGGGAGAGCAGTGTGGGCCCAAAAGTGATGAGGAGCTGTGATCCTGGGAGCATCTTCAACCATACTCCCAATGATACATGTAATCACTTCCCTGCTCCCATCCCTCCCATGCCCATTCCCATACCTGCTCCAATGTCCACTCCCATCTCACTTCCCATACCAGTTTCTATTCCTGCTCTCATCCCAGTTCCCATAGCCTCTCCCATTCCAGTTTCCATCCCCACTACCATTCCAGTTTCCATCCCCACTCCCATCCCAGTTCCCATCCCACTTCCTACAGCCTCTCCCATACCAATTTCCATCCCAGTTCTCACCTACACTCCCACCTCAGTTCCCATCCCAGCTCACATACCAGTTCCCATCTCAGCTCCCACCCCAGTCCCAGCTGCCTTCCCTACTCCCATCCCCATTCCCAAACCAGTTCCCATCCCAGATCACATCCCGGTTCCCACCCCCATTCCCATTCCAGTTCCCATCCCAATTCCCATCCCTGCTCCCATCCCCATTCCCAACGCATTTCCCATCCCCATTCTCACCCCAGTTCCCATTCCAGTTCCCATCCCAGTTTCCATCCCAGTTCCCATCCCCATTCCCATCCCAGTTCCCATCCCTGCTCCCACACCCATACCCAACGCATTTCCCACCCCCATTCCCACCCTTCTCCCATCCCTCTGCCCATGCAGCCCTATGGGGCCAGGCTCACAGCCATGCCCCACGCCCCGTTCTGTGCTTCTGTCTCCATGTGTGGATGGAGGTGTGTGTGTGCTGTGCATCCTGCCGGGTGTGCAGGGGTGTCTGCTCTTGGCAGAGGAGATCCGGGCTGGGAGCCCGGCAGCTGTTCCGAGCCCGGCTGCAGCCAGACAGCCACCGCAGCGCTGGTGACCGCATGCGCCCGCTCCCCTCCGGCCCTTCCGAATCGCTCCGTCACATGCACTGAAACAAAGGGAATGAAGGGCTGCACCGACAGCAACATCAACATGCCATAATAAATAAGTGGGCACCCCCCGGATGCTGGGATCGGCCCTGCTGGAGATGGGGCTCGGTGCCGATGTGGGTGCGCTGCGCCGGGGGGGTGTGGGTGGGTTCCAACGCGGGGATGGCCGTGCTGCATTTCTCATGGAAACTTGAGCGGAACGTTGCCAGCTCCCAGGATTTTTCCCTTGTCTTTGCCCAGATTGTCTCCAGCATCCCTGATTCCCTCCAGCTGCCGGCACGTGGGGAGCAGAGCTGCTGGCGCGTCACTGGGGAGCCGGCGCCAAAGCTGGGCTGGTGGCACTGTGGACAGCATGGTGCGTGGGGCTGAGCTGGGTGGGAGCAAGCAGGATGGTGCTGGGGGGCTTGGAGTACATGGGGCCATGTCACTGAGGCCCTGACCCAGACAGAGCAGCACAGTGCCTCGAGCAGACACAGAAAAGATGGATAAGGCTGGGGAGTGTCAGACAGCAGAGTGGCTTCACGGGGCTGAATCTCTTCCGGAGACAGATTTTTTTGGCTTTCATACAGCAGTGTCCGAGCTACTGTGGGAAAGCACCGAGCACCACTCAGTGCTGCCTGTGCTGTGGAGTCACAGGGCTCGTGGAGAGCTGAAAAACATTGTTTCATCAGCACAGGGGAGGAAGGAGCCAGCTGGGCAGCATGCACAGGCAGGGCAGTTCCCTAGAAATACCAAAATTTCTCCAAAAAATAACCAGAGGTAGTAATGCTCCCCGCCCTGCCCTCCCTGCACACCCAACAGGGCAGCTGCTTTCATCTGAACTGAGGCTCCAAAATCCCCTTGCTCTCCAAGTGCAACGTTTGCATTCACTCATTTGGGGATGATGGATGGGGTGCCCCGAAGCTCCCTATGGGGACCACTGATGGGATGTCCCCATGGCACCACCACTGACAGGGGTGTCCCAAAGCACTCATTCATTTTGGGGATGATTGATGGGGGTGTCCCAAAGCACCCCATGAGGACGATGGATGGGGGTGTCCCCAAGCACTCCATGGGGACCACTGATGGGGTTGCCCTGCAGCATTCATCCATTCTGGAGACCATTGAAAGAGGTGTCCCAAAGCACTGGGGCCATTAACAGGGCTGTCCCCAAGCACCCCATGGGGACGATTGATGGGGATTCCCATCGGCACCCAATCGGGACAATTGACAGAGCTGTCCCAAAGCACCACAAGGCGCACTGCTGACAGACACATCGCCATGGGACAAATGTGCTGCAGCTTCCCTTCCTGGGAGCTGGAGGGGAAGGATACACCATCAGCTGCAGCTCAACACCACTTCTGCTGCTCTGAAGTCATCTCCAAAGCCTGGGGGCAGTGGGCAGGCAGCGGTGCAGCTTCTCAGCCCTAGGAGCCAGTGCCCGCAGTGGATACAGCCCAGGTGACACGTGGATGCCCCATCATGGGACATCCAGGGCCACCTGGAGCCCAACATTTGAGACTAAGCACAAAGCTTGACCCCAAACCCTGTTTCCTTCTCCCCGCTGGGTGAGCCAGGCCAAGACGCTCCTTGGTGCTGCCTAAACCAAGCGGATGGAAAGGGCAAAGCAGCTTCTTCCCTCCAACTGCGGATGGGAGAGCACTGGGAAACTGAGCTCCTTGGGCACGTGGTGAGGGGAAATCCTGTGTCCTCCTCCTCTGTGCCAAGCTCCGGGTGCGTCTGTGGGTAACTCGTCTGGTCGGAAAGCCTGAGGGCGCACGTCCTGGGGAAAGCACCGTCTGTGAGCGTGCCCCCACAGCCAACCATTGCCACATCCCGTTCCTCTTCCCCAGGTGAGTCCCAGAGCTCCCACCGGGCGCCCTCACTTTTCTCAGGAATTGTTCTTACTCAGAAGCACCCAGGCTCCTTCCAGCCCCATGCCAAGCAGAGGGGCAGCTGCTGAGTCTTGCTCCCTTCCTCCCAGCCCACGCAGATGGGATGGTGGTGCCCAGTCACGCATTTTCATGTCAGAAAACAAGGCAATAAGCACCAAAAAGTTCTGCAGAGAGCCCAGACTGGGCTGGGTGGGACCCGCTAGGCTCTGAAGTCTCTCCAACCTGTGGGCTTCCTTATGGCTCCATCCCAAGGATGAAGCCCATGCGCTATCACTGCTGTTCCCAGTTTTTGCCCATGGGGAACACCACGAGGCCTGCAGGAATCAGCTCTAATCCCGCGATCACCCGACACAAAGGAAGTGGTTCTGTTCTTCCTGAGGCTGCAGAAGCACTGAGGACAGCACATTTCTCATCCTTGCTGCACCAGCACGCGGTGGCTGAATCTTTTTTTAAGATCAAAGGAGTGCAGGAAGTGCCAGATCAGACCTAAAGCCCGCTGGGCACTAACCAGTACCAGATGCTCCAAAGGAGGTGCAAAGCCACCGTGCTGCACAGACAGAAAATGATCTGCCTGTGCAGAGCTCTCAGCATCTCATACAGGGCACAGCAGTGAGTCCCTGGGTTTCTGCTATGAATCGCCCTGGCAAAGGGGCTGAGCTCTCTTCAGTGACCAAATGGGGAGCTGAGGGGTGCTGCCCTTCAGCTGGAGACCTCCAACATCTCAAACTGGGGCACAATTTCCATCAGGAAGGGTTCCAGCACTTGGGTGAAACGTTCTCCTCCAGGGACACTGATAGCAATAGGACAAGGGAGAATGACAGAATCATGGAATCATCAAGGTTGGAAGAGACACCTAAGATCATCAAGTCTAACTGCCAACCCATCCCCAAGAGCAGGACATGGTCCTGGGTCTTGTTGGACTTCATCCCGTTGACCTCAGCCCATTGGTCAGCCTGTCCTCATCCCTCTGTAGGGCCTTCCTGCCCTCAGGCAGATCGGCACTTCCCCCAGCTCGGTCTCATCTGTTGACCTACTGAGGGTGCACTCGATTCCCTCATCCAGATCATCAATAAAGATATTAAGCAAGGCCGGCCCCAACAGCAAGCCATGTGGAATGGCTTTAAATGAATAAGGGAGATGTAGGTGAGACGTGGAGAGGAACGCTGCTTTGCCAGGCTCCAGCAGGATCCTGGATTAAGAGAGGAAATTCCTAACAGAGAGAAGTGTGTGCAATAGTAGAAACTCCAGATAAGCGCCTGATGACTGCACCTCGAGGGGCCACCTCACAGTGGTGTGACCTCAGGAGAGTCACTTCCAGATGCGATTAAGATTTCACCCTCCTGGCAATGGGGAATCATGATGCTCAGCCTCCTTCGCAAAGGCCTTCAGATGACACATGTCCCGAGGGGTTAATGAAATTGAGGGCGGAAAGCGGGGGAAAGGCTGATTTGCACGACAGCAAAAACCCAACAGCCGCCCACTGCACTGTCCTTGGGATTCAGGACCTCCAAACCCCGAAAAACCGAGCGAGCCCATGGGCACCCAATGGGTACCCAAAGGGCACCCAAAGGGCACGCCGTGGGCACGCTGGCATCGAGCCACGGGTTTTCACCCCTCAGCAGCGATCGCAGCCCTTGAGTCATGAGCGGTGCTGAGTGCTTCCTTTGTGCAGCATGGAAGGATGCCCGGGCTGAGCTATCTGAGCCGCGCATCGGGCTCTTTCTTCACACAGCTTCTTACACAGCACGCTCTGTTGCTGGGCTATAGGGAATTTTTGTGCCGGGCCTTTTGACGTGAACCCTTTTAGAAAGAAAATCCTGACTCATGGAGCCGTGACGTTAAATATAGTGCTGTGTAAGGCCTGACACAACTGGACACTTGACAGCGGGCTGCCCCAAGTCCAGCCAGAAGAATATAGGCATTTTGAGACCTGAATATATCTTCTTTTGTACCTTTAAGCGAAGGGAAGCCTTAGCAAATGCCTTAGTAACGAGGGTCACCCAAGTACAGTGTCTCCCACTGGAGAGTTAAATAAGAGAAATGAAAAAATAATGGTTTTCCCTCTTCCTCTGCAGTGGCCAAATATGCTGATTCCCTTCTGGAATGAGCAGCTGCCAATTTCAGAGCAGAAAATCTCTTGTAGCCAAGTAACTCGGATCTTGCGCTCTGTAAAACAGCCTGGGAAAAGGAAAGCAGGCCAGCCAATCCACTGCAACCAGTAGGTAATGGTGCTCCCCAGCACGGCGATTTGCACGCAAGCTGGCATCTCTCTGAAAGCAGAAAATGGGCACATCTGTGTCAGATCCGTGCCCATGCCTGGCCCTGCTCTGCACGGAGTTCTGCAAAGCCCCACAGGCTGCCTGCGTGTCAGCTCCAGCTCCCGAGCTTCTCTGAAGTTTGTGTGCCTTTGGGTGCTCCCATCTGGGCCTACCCAATGGGTGCAGAGATGCTGAGTGTGTCTGCTTTTTAGTTTGCTTGCTTCTTTGCCTTTTTTTTTTTTTTTTTTTGGCTCTTTCTGCCCCTCCAAAGCCCAGGTTAAGCTCTCTGTGCAATACATTGAAAATAAAATAAAAAGGAAATGTCATCAGGCAGCCGACCCAATTCTTTCCCTTTTTACCTCAGCATAATTCCACTGCATCGGCAGGGAAGCCAGGTAACAGCCAGATGACCGCAAGCCAAAGGAAATGCTTGGCTGCTGGAGGCAGCAAGGCTTTGTCCAGCCGCCTTGCTTACCCATACCTTCCTCATGTCTGGAGCCTGTGCTGATTCACCGCCATGGAAGGACCCCAAGGTAGTTTGGGGTTTCCCTTGTGTGGCCTCCTGCCTGCTGCAGGCTGCTCTGCAGGCAGTTCAGTGCCCAGATGAGGTCCTTGTCAGAACCCAGACGAGGTCCACTCCCTGTCCCACGGCCTCGAGATGCTATTCATCATTCCCCTGGCTCCACTGTCTCATTGACTCCATAGGAAGCAGACAGAGTGGGCTGGAAGCAAACCCAGCTAGCCAGTGATAGACTGAAGTCATCTTGAGCCGCCTGTGTTGCTCCTGCCAGAGGGGACCACCAAAGCCCCTCTGATTCCTGGTTTTGTGGCCCTAAAGCAATGGTGAGTGCCTCCACTGTGTGACATCCAGTCTGGTACAACGTGGGGGAAGACCCAAGAGCTGCAGCAGACACCAGCTGGAGATCCCAGGTTGGATATTAAAGAAGCATGTATTCTCAGAAAGAATGGTTGGGCAGTGGCACAGCTGCTCAGGGAGTGGTGGGGTCACCATCCCTGGAGGTGTTTCACAGCTGTGGAGATGTGGCACTGAGGGATGTGGGCAGTGGGCATGGTGGGGATGGGTTGGGCTTGGGCTTGGGGATCTTAGTGTCTTCTCCAACCTTAATGATCCCATGATTCTAGGTGTGAGCAGAGCTCAGCAATGTCTCAGATGCCAGGCTGGTTTGACCAGAGCAGCAGGGAGAAACACCCCTTCTTTTTATGGGTGCAAGCAGAGCTCCTTGACTTTGGAAAGACTGAATCTTATTGAAACTGCACCCCATTACGCTGCTTATGAACACTGTGGAAGCCTCTATAGACATCCAACAGTATCAAAGCTCTGTGACGGCAGCTTCTGCAAGGGCTCACAGGTTGGTGTTCCTTCTCCCACTCTTTAAAGAGAGGAAGAGATTTGTGTACCGAGACCCAGAATCACCAAATAACAGTATCACTTCAGTTGGAAGGGATCTTTAAAGGTCATCTAGCCCAACTCTCCTGCAATGAAGTGAGACACTTACAGTTCAGAAATGCCCCCTCTGGGGCATGCAGGAAGCTCTCCTGAGTCTCAGTGCTGTGCTCTACCCATGGGGACAAGCAGCTTCAGCTTCCTGATTCAACTGAACTGGTAAGAAGATGTCTTTACAGACAAAACGCAACTGTCCCCTGATGGCTTCCCAGCCTGTGTGCCACCTGCTTGGGTTGACATTCAATTCACGGTTCTGAGGCTGGCAAAGGTTTGGATAGAGCTCAGCCAACTCCAAATGCCACGCTGTTTTCAGGACACATCACGTTCCTGTGTTTCAGACAGTCTTACCCTCTGTTGATGAAAAAAAAAAAAAAAAAAAAAAAGATCGGTTTGTGATTCAAGGCCAATTTGCTGTACAAAGAACTTGGTTTCCTGTTATCAGTCCTAGACTTTCATCAGAATAAACATCCCCTCACTGCATGTCCTGTGAAGAAACACAAGTACTATGAACAGAATATATCACGGCATGCCCATAAAAGCAACCAGCATTCTGTACATGCCCGCACTGCTCCCACAGCTAAGCAATTCCCTAAAGCCAGGGAAGGACCTGGGGCTTTCCTGTAAACAGCAGCAACCCAAAACTTCCTGAAGGATGCTTGGGGTTAGGTCTTCATGACAGATCCCCTCCTTAATATGTGTTGAACACAGAGTTAAATCCAATCTCTAATGGACAAGACAACGTCCAGAGGTTGGGCACAGAGTCTTGAGTCCTTGCAGAACAGTTCTGACCAAGGGGCATGGTGGTACCACTGCTCTGCCCGACCAGACATCACCGAGACGGTGTTGAATCAGCGGATGTTTTACACCTGGAGGTGCCTTAATTACTATTTTTCTAGCCTATACATGACAAATCTCACAGCAAAGTATTTAGAACACGTCACAAGAAGGCCGATCGATTCCGTGCTGGAACAGTAGGTCATTGATGTGCAGGGAAATGCCATAGGAGCACATCTGGCACACGGATACCCAGGGCGGTGTTTCCTATGGAAAACTCCTACGAGGCTTTGGAGCCTCAGTCTCTGTGCAAAGGAAGGATATTCGTGCCAGCCTGCCTGAAATTAGCCTTGGAAGCTGACTGCAGAAAGTGTGCCAGTTCAGATGCAAATCCCTTACTTACCTCGTGATGACAACAAAAGCCAGATGCAATTTTACTCATCCATTAACAAAAAAGACTTTGCCTAGCGCCACACGTGGGTGGGATTCCATTGGGGTGACATGATGCTGCTGGCACAAAGATCTTGGCCCCTGAGAATGGCAGCTCTGTGGCATGACAAACGCAGGCACTCGGCTCCGGCAGCCACGACTACATACTTTACCTGCTGACTAAAGAGGAAAAATGCAGAAAGTCTGAAAGTTAAAGTCTCAGCCAAGAGAGGATAACCTGAAGGAACAGTTCTTCAGATAAAGGTTCATTATTAGAACTGGACTCACGGAATCTACCAGCTGGTTTCCAATCCCATTTATAGCAGGGATAGTCAAGATAATTCATGGCTATTGCTACAGAAATCAGTGGGGAAAAAATGATAGCCCATCTTCTTTGGGCAGTGCTGACAACATATGATTTTTGCATTGTGGGTATCACTGTGGGCAGAGGCTCCTCCGTGCTCCATTGAAATCAATGTCAAAGCTCCTAACTCTCACAATTTTTTAGAAGTGTGAAAGTGTCTTCGTTTCTCCTACTCATGTGTCATGTTTCATTTCTTCTTTCTGCGCTCCTTCCAAACCCGAAAGTCAGATGAGCTGATTTCCTAGATCTCACGCAGCACTGGAAATCCCAAAAGAATCCTCAGCTTTCACGTTAAAACCAACCTGACACCTGTCCCCACGATCACTGCGTGGCACCAGAGCTTGGGGTTATTTTCTCGCTGTGGCCAATATATTTAAGGATGTGGTTGAGACAATGCTAAACATTTTCCGTTTGACTTCAGTTTGACTTTCAATTTGAAACAGAGATACCACTCTTCTTGTTAAACGCTATCCCAGAAAGAGGGAACGATTTTTAGAAGCACCACCAACCTGTTTGTGGCTCGACAGGTGCCAGGATACCCACACCATGCCTGCCAAAAGGCCTGTGGTCACCAGGGACAGAAGGGTTCCCCTTTTTCACTGACTTTCTGAAAACCCTACAAAACAATCACTTTCCCCTCATGGAACCTTCCCAATATTCTGGGTTTTAAAACGGCTTGTCATCTTAATTGCTGTTTGTATCTCTGGCAGATCAAAGGGAGGATGTCTGTGATTCTTTGTATTACTCATTGTTATATTAACACAAAGATCACATATTCATTTATTTTGCTTGAAGAGGTAACAGTCTCCTTTCACTGCACGCACATAATTACTGTAAGCATTCAGGGGACTTGCCAAATGATGCACTGGGGGGAGGAGGAGAATCTTTGAAGAAAATTGTTCAAACGTAATTTAGTTCACTAATTGGCAAGGGACCGTTACTAACGAATTGCTTCTGTTTTATGTCAGTAGTGAATCAGGTTGACGATGTGTAACATACATGAAGTCAGTTAATGAGTATTAACTAGAAATGCGCCTGAAATACAAGAAAGAGGTGGGTTTTTTTACCTTTAGCTGGCCGAGCAGAATCACCAATAAATAAAAGGATACGTGTAAGTGGCTTAGATGATTCCAATCTGCAGTGGAAAGACTTTTCTTAGAATCTGGTGGTAACCACAAGCTTGTGGGAAAGAAAAATCAGACGCTTACCGTGGCAGTTCATCACAAGTTACTTTATTTCTAACCAAGCCTGAAATGAAAATGACTAGAAGTCGTTACCGTAAAATAGCTGATTACAAGGCAGTGTGTACTGAGACAGTGAGCCTCTGGCCATGGCTACAAGCAGGGCAGCACTCTCGACTAAGCTGTGGATTTACTTGTGGTGTCTGTGTGCTCACTCTCGCTGTGTGGTAACATGAGACAGCCTCCTTCACTTTCATTGCGGGACAGGACACTTTGCATTCTCCGGTGTGCACAAGGCAGACTGACAGGCTTCCCTCTAGTAGCCATAACCACAGGCTTGTTTGTCTTTCTCCTGTACGCACAATACAACAACATAACGAGGCTTTGGGGGCAGGCAGGAGCCAGCAGAAACACAGAACCACAACCTCCAGGAGCACCAGGGCACGGCTTTCAGGTCAAGGCAGGTCCTGAGCCATAGCTGGGCTCGAAGAACGCAGGCCTCCCATGGATGTGCAGGTATGAGAGTAAATATCATTACAAAATCTGGGCAGAAGGAAGCTTTCTGGTTTGCTCTGGCATGTGAACAAACTGGCTTATTAGGCCACAGGTGCAAATGTGAGGACTCGGGACTGAAAGTGAGGATAAAATGGAGAACTCTCATGTTCTACAAGTTTTGTGAAACAGGCATTGGGCCACAAAACCTGCCAGACACTGCTGCAGGCTGAGGGGCTGCCAGCAGTCTGTCTGCCCAAGGAAGGACAGGAGTGGCATTAGAATTAGGATTGCAGTGCCTCATTCAGCTACCTGGAGGAGGTCAGTTGAACATTTAGGGGTGTGCGCCCACCCCGTCAGCCAGATCCTTCGGGTGGCTGGCCCAAGAAGCCTGCATCTGGCTTTATGTACCTGCCAAGCAGTCCTTTCTGTGGAGCTGACATAGGCCACAAAAGGAACACCTTATACCCCAAACTACTACTGCCCTTCAAGCCCCATCCTGAAATATCTCTGATGAGTATCAGAAATGCCAGGAATGCTGCTACATTACCAGGGACACTACTCCGCTGCATTCTAGTGCTTTTTTATTTCTCCATCCCATCTCCATCAACAGTGTAAGATCAACTTTGTGTTGGGAAGACGTTGTTCTAAACTTCCTCCTTTGGCATTTCAAATTTCATTATCTCTTTTCTTATGTATAAAGTAATGCAGAGTTTGTTCTCTGAATATCATTTTTACAATGTTTAAGACTAATTAAGATCATTTTGCTCCACTCCAATAATAACCATTAGGTTTTTACACCTCTCCAGTTATAACTTGGCAGAGTGTCAGCCAGGCAATCTACATGCCAGAAAACACAGCACCTTTGCTCCAAAGGACACAAATTCTTTCTTTTACTGCTGCTGCTCTCTTTACCTGTATTTGCCATCAAGAGGTACCTTTATAAAAGTTAGGTTTGAAACATGGTGTATTTCAACACAAGCTGTATTGGGTAACTATGCCTCTTGGTACGAAGTGGATTGCTGCTTCAGAAGTAAGTTGATATTGTAACCATAGCAACACTACTTGCAGAGTCAGAAAAAAAAAGAAAAAAAACCAACATTCAGCAGCAACAGCAGAAAATGTGTATAGATTACTTTATCTCTGCATTCAATATAGATAAAAACCCTTCTCTGAAAAAAATAAAATAAAATCTATGCTCCGGAAAGAGTAGATAGAATGAAGCACAATCTAATGAATCATGAAACTTGTTTGCTGCCATCGATATCTCAGAGAGTTCACCCTGAAATAGTGCTGTTGATATTGATAACATATTGGCAAGGGACAGCCCAGCCAGAGAGGAACAAATTTAGCCAGTGGGATGTGTGTGTGGTGGGAGGGAGACAAGCAGAAAGAAGCACATAGATACTGTCCACATCAAATCTCCAATCCTCAACTTTAAAACATGAAACAAGTGCTGTTGGCCTCCAGTCATGACAGCTGTGGTGCCTACTGCCTCTTTGCAATCCAAACTTTGTACAAGACAAAGTATGCAGAAATATGTGTGGCATGTGGAGAGTTAAATATGAGGAGAGAATTAAGGTCTTTACCAGTCAGATGACAACACGAACTCACACCTTCTGAAATGCATTGTGTGGCAGAACAAACATCATTTCCTGCCTTCCAGAAGCAGCTTCTCTGGTTCACTGACCTTCCTTTTCTTCTTGGGTCCTATTACCTCTTCCTGGCTAAACGCAAGGTTCAGGCAGCTTATCTGTAAGAACCATCAGAAGCAGTGATCATTCTCACGGTACAGGCTCCTGTTAGTCAAGTCAAGAAAGACAACTTCCAAATCTACAATGTGTTTTCCTGGATCCTCTTGGGTTTATTCAGTGTGATCTTGTTCTCCACTAAAAACCATTAGGCAAGGAATCAAAACTGGAACACTCACTGGAGCTGAGATGCTAAGGTTTGTGAAAGGAACAGGTTCAGCCCCACAGCCTAAAGACAATAAAAGGAGCAAGGAGATTCTTGCTCATGGGGAGAAGCCTTCTTCACCAACGTGGGATAATAAAAGACTCAGAGAATGACAGAATGGCTTGTTCTGGAAGGGACCCCAATGATCACCAAGTTCCACCCCCCTCTGTCACAGGCAGGGCCACCAACCTCCAGATCTGGCACTAGACCAGGCTGCTCAGGGCTCCATCCAACCTGGTCTTGAACACCTCCAGAGATGGAGCATCCACAGCCTCCCTGGGCAGCCTGTGCCAGCACCTCACCACTCTACCTGTGAAGAACTTCCCCCTGATATCCAAGCCTTCCTTCCAAACATCTAAACCTTCCTTCCTTGAGCTTAAAACCTTTCCCCCTTGCTCTATCACTATCTATCCTTGTAAAAAGTTGATTCCCCTCCTGTTCATAATCTCACTGAAGAGAGGTACATGGATCACATTTGCAGTCACTGGAAACAGCCTTTCAGGATGAGACACCATGGAATGATGTACACCATGGAATTTCAGCGTGAGCTGATCGGTCTCTGAGTCCAAAGACTATTTGTGAGTTTGTGAAAAACAACTAAGCAAAGCAAGCTCTGTTTCAGGGGGCACAACTTCCCTCTAGGAAGACACAAGCCCCCCTCAAAAATATCCAGAGGCCTACAAAGCAAAAGGTTAAAAAGCACTAAAAAATACACTCTAAAATAGAAGTGGGCAATTCAGACAGATCACAGACAGATGAACGTCCAGAACGACAGCTGAAGTGTTGGCTGTGTCATGTAAATAACAAACTCACTTATTCTTGTTATCACAGGACATATTTGCATCTCTATAATAATAATAACATGGAGCTGCAGAGAGCAGCATGTGTTGCTGCCCACCCAGAAGAGACAAAGCACAGAGTCTGGCAGTGTGACCTATCTTGCTCCCGCTGGAACCGAACTGAAGGGACACACCATAGCACTCTTCAGCTTTGCCTCCAAAAGAAAATTCATTTGGATGAAAGTAAGGTGAATGGAGAGGGAAAATAATGCTAAACAAGTTGCTAATTCAAAATAAGAGCAGCTTATTCTGGTTTCACTAAAAAATCAGGAGGAACTCTATGCCTGAAGCAGGATAAGCACAAGGAGTTAATAAGGAGCTATTCCAGAACACATCCTGGAGAGAAGCACAAGGTCTCCAGATTACAAAATGTGGTCATTACAGAATTCCCCACCCACGTCATCAAGGCTCTCTTTCTATCTGACCTTGGTATGAGGCTTTGGTAATCTCTACGTAGCAATGGTCTTCCTAATGTGTGAAATAACTCTGACTGTGGATTAACAGCAAAACCACCTCAGTTTGCCTCTCTATCGTGTTTCAAATTGTTTTTCTTCCCCTCTTCCCTCCTCTTCATTATGAGCAACACGATATTGGCTAATGCAGAAAGTACAGCTTCCTTTCCATGCAAACAGAAAAAAAAACAGAACCTGCCAAAGTGGGAGAGGCAGGTTTTCCTTCAGTCTGACAAAACTTCAGCGCTGTCCACGGCGTATTTGCTTGAGGAAACAGAGATGAGTGGATCCCTATGTTACAGTTCCTGACCTGATATCCAGCTGCTCAAACTGGCATTTCAGGCAGTTATTTACTTTCCTTTCCCTGGCACCATTTTAACCTGTCTGCTTCGGTTTTTGAAGCACAGGGCCCTGGGGTGGAAACACTGCATCTAGACACTCTGCACTGCTAACACAGCTGCAAGTCTTGTACCCTGTCCTGCTGGCTGCATAACAAATATAGCAATGATCCGCAGTCTCCAGGCCCCTGGTCACCTGAGGGAGTCAGCTCTCCTTCTGTTTTAGCCCAAACCACACAGTGAGCACATCATCTACAGCTGGTGCTTTTATTCCCTCTATCGAGGAATGGACTCTCTGCAGCACAGAGAGCAACTTGGAGATTTACCCCTTTCTTATTTCTCTGCATGGATGGGATGCTTTTGAGGCAGGAGAAGCAGCCACAAGGAGCAGCCACAACTCCCTCTGTGTGCATGCCCTACAGGAACCTGGAGATTAGGAGTAAAAACATCTATGCAAGTCATCGTGTTCGGCAGACACGCACTATTCATCTACTGAATGAACAAGATGTCAAACGTGTGAGGTATTTCACCAAAGCCAACATGTCCTGTCCTGCTCCCACCCTGCTGCAAGTTCACGTATGAGCTCAGAGGCAGGATCAGACCCCGAGCCCAACTTCCAGGTTCCTACCTTAACCAAACACTTGGGCTTCTTCCCCAGCAATGCGCTCTAAATGGGATTAAGTCAGATCCTACGTGTGTTTATTTGACTTTAACCAGAAAGTAAACCTCTTAAACGGCGCGGTAAAAAGCAGGAAATCCCTCCCATTGACTAAACATACAATCAAAGCCTCCAAAAGTTGATTAATTCTATTTTTTCCCATACTCTGGGACTTCGACCAACCCATAGGAGAGCTCAAGCTGTACCAACGTTGGTTTTTGTCTTACACAACCACTGCAGGGCCTCGGCTCCCCTCAGGTATGGAGCCAGGTGCCACAAGGCCCTCCTAGGGACAATGCTGATGGGGTACGAAGACAGGAACAGAGCTGTGACCTCCTGGCTGTCAGTCCAAGTCATAGCTCATAGCAGGACAACACAGTGATCTTGAACCTCCTGTGTTTTACAGTACTGGGCTATGTGTAAAACGGTCATATTTTGCCACAGATTTTTTCTGTGCAATTACAGCTAACTTGTGAATCATGCAAGTGTTACTAATTTCTGGCATAAAACTAACGGGACAGCTGCACATTGTCTGGAGAAGATATCAGGCTAAAAATAGATCAGACTTCAGATTAAAGCCTTCCCAAGGCAGACTGGTGGATGCAGCACAGCAAGCAGACTATGGTTACGCTCCTATTCTTAGATAGACAAAATCAGTTTCGTGCTCTGCAATTTTCAATCCCCAGCGTCCCCACGTATCCCGGCCAAAAAATTCCCAACATAAATTGATGCAAATTTACAGCACTTCTGGCATGTTTTGCTTCCGAAGGCATCCTATGTAGAAAAGCTAGAATAGCATACGAGCATTCAGCTGTGTCCCCGCTTTGTGCCTGCCTGCCCCATGCTGAGGTTTGGCACTTTGTAAATCTTATGTCCTCAGAAGAGTTCCCTTTGTCAGGACACGGAGTGTTTAATGTGGTATGCTGTAACTATCCGAACAAATTCAGAAGCACATGAATGTCAAAGGAAACCCAGTTCCATCAAGCAAGCCAGAAGAATAAGGACTGAGATACAAGACTTAGCTGGTGAAACAAGGCAAAACAGTCCTCTGCTGCCAAGGCAGCAAGTACATCTAGCAGGGTACACAGATCATCATTAGGAAACTCTTATCAGAGCGGGCCAACGCCTGATGCATCTTGTGATTTTGGCTGCAGATAACACGACTTGGTAGCCCAGCAAACATTGCCACTTTCAAAAGTCAAGCCAGTGGCTCTTTAAATGCAGCCCCCAAAACAGGAGGCATGCCGGGTGACAGACATCTCTCTCCAAGTCAAGGCAGCTCACTGACAGGTGGCTGCTCCAAGCACAGCAAAATCGAGTTCACGAGGCACGTGGTGCTGTGCAGCAAAGAGATGAAAGGAAACAGACACAAACCTAAATGCAGCAAATTCCATTTAAACATAAGGAAGAGCTTTTCTTTGCTATGAGCCTGATCAAATACTGGTGCAGGCTGTCCAGAGGGTCGGTGGAGCCTCCATCCTTGGAGGAATTCAAAATGTGACTGGCCAGGGTGCTTACCCTGCCCTGGGCACGTAGGATGCTCTATGTGGCCTCCAGGTCTTCTGACGAAGTTCTGTGAAGGCGGCACAAAGGTTAAAGCTCAGCACAGGGCTCACTCCTATCACTTTCCAGAAAAGCCAATGCACTGACATCAGTCGAACTAATCCTGATTTTCATCTGTACAAAGTGGAGGAGAATCACGCTGGTAAGCATGAAAGCCAAATTACGCAGGTGGAAGAATGAAAGACGCTCACTGTGATGCATCTGTGGAAACTTGCCACATTTCTGTCCCCAGGAAACCATGCCAAGACATCACTGATTACCACTGGTCCTCTTCCTTTTCCATAGTTCACTGTTAAAATCTCTGCCATCCAACGCAATTTCCTTTCTGCAGACAAAGTCTCACAGGCCTACACTGTGTCTCACGTATCTTGTTGCGTTTAAAGGACTACGAACAGATCTTTCCAGACTATGAAAACAAATTGTTCAAAATACCTGATTAAAAATTCAAATAAGTACCACTGTCTGTCCATGTAGCCTCCACCAGGACCCTCAATTGGACTGTAAGCTCCTGCAGTGGGAGACTTTCCCTTGTGAGATTTACAGCACTGTAACCCAGGAGGTGAAAAGCAAAGACACTCACTCTGCCTATGAGGCCATCATGCAGCTTAGCCCCTCGTGGGATATCAGACCTATCCAACCTTACTCTATGCAGATTTCTCCAGTACTCTGTCTGGTTGTTAACATGCACATTATGTAGTGTAAAGGCTTAGAGGCTCCATGCCTTCCTCTGGATGTCCCTGGCATAGCTGAAAGGGAATCTGAGGGCACACGAGTTAAACCTCTGGGGCAATGAGCATCACCTCTAAATGAAGAGATCACTAAGAAGCTGTTTCATACACACTAGTCAGGAACAACTCCTGCAAGGGATGAACAGCCTCAGATCCAGCTAGAGGTCGGATGTGAATGCAGAGAAGCCAGGAATTTCCTGACCTCCCTGTCTCACTCCTCCCAGAATGGCCTGAGCTAACAGGAAGGAGAGAGGCTAGCTCATCTCTGAATCTTTCTCTTCATTGTTTGGGTCTGTGTAGCCTCAGCTGGTTTGGAGGAGAAAATGTTCTGGGAACTTCTCATCAGATACAGTTCGCTTGATAGACAGCTAGAGATAAACCTTTCTTTTTTTTCTTTGCTGCAAAAGTTCAAGATAATGACATTGCCACAGAAAAATGCTTTCCTATTGCTCGGCAAATGGCAGACTTCACCCTTAAACTGCTTTCTGTCATGGCAATTGTAAAAGTGGCTTGCCTGGGAAAAATCAGACAACAAAGGTCTTGATCTTCAAGTTGTTATTCTGCAACTGGATCCCTTGTGCTGACCTTCACTTTCAGACAGAAGTCACATGCAACTCTGAAGCTCAGCAAAGGCACAGGGATCTCCAGCAGGATTACCACGGCTCTGGGCACCAAGAGAAGGCTGACCACTGGCAATCAAAACATACTGCCTGTAAGGTGTCAGGCATGAAAGAGTGCTCATGCTGGCTTCCATTGCTGCCACAGCCTCTCTCATAGAGAAAAAGGATATCACCAGGTACCTAAGACATCAGCACGGGGAGTAAGCAGCTGGCCAGACAAACCACCATCCGCAGCCCAAAATGGCACTCTTTCATTTAAGCAAATGAATCTCTCTGACTTTCAGACAGCTCCAGGTAAGAGAGCTGTGCCACACAGCCAGGCACTGACTGGCAGTGTGGAGCCCCTGGGCTGTCAGTGATTCAAACCGCTGTGTCTACACAAGGCCAATCCTCAGCACACTTACTGGTGTCCCACAGCAGCCTGGTAGCACAAATGCAGCCAGCCCAGCAGCATAAGCACTGTCTGGCACTGACTAGAGAAGCCAAAAAACCAGGAGGTAGAACTGTTCTGTGCTGATGCAGCCACATCACTTCCAGCTCTGGCACAGGCTCGGTCTGGGACGACTCAGGGCTCTGCACAACTGCTGCACTGTGCAATGAGACTGTGCTCTAAGGACCACCCCAGAACTTCAGCCCACAGCTTGCTGATAGGAGATAACGCCTGCAGAAGCATCCACATGGTCAGCTTTTATTCATCTTCTAGAACTATTTCATTCCAAACTCATTCCACTGTAACATGTTTGCTTACATGAAGACAAAGCTAAAAAAAATCAACTTGTGGGACAAGACCATTAAAGGATTCACAAGAGGGTAAAGGACTATGCTGAAGTCTTCAAAAAGTTATCTCACATTCAGCGCAGGACCCCACTTCCATCAGCAGATCTCTACAGAATAAATCAATGGGCAGCAATTCCCTATTTTATACAGCTCTTCAGATCACAACTGCTAGAACGCCAGTGGAAACTAGGAAGACACATAAAGATAGCACACTGGGACAAATCCACAGTTGATGCAATCAGAAACTCTCCTCAAGTCAGCAGAGGTAGGGTAATTTACATGCTGGTGTCTAACTCTGGATGATTAAGTACAGAGATGCTTTGCTGGGAAAGGGCAATCTCTCATTTGATCCTAAGTATCATCAATCATTAGATTGCAGATAACAAACAAGTTGAGTACATGTAAATTTTTCTCCAATCTGAAAAGCCCTCTGTCAGAGACTCTTCGTGGCCATTATTAAACAGCAGTTATAGTCCTAACAGGACAGAAATAGTTCTTTCTCTTTTGGCAGATCTGCAGCCTTTGCTTCTCCCATGTCATACAGATAAAAATAAGCCTCTAATGCTTCCATTCCTGGTTTTCCTGAAGAGCTGTAGGTCAGGAAAATAATGAACAATCAACTCGGTTCCAACAGCATAGTTCTGTTTGTTTTTTTTTTTATAACTGAGAAATAGAAGGAATAAAGCAGTCCACTCAGAGAAAGAGCAGCAACGGGGCTGTCCAAATTCCCAAAAGCACCTCATGACTGTATGGGATTTTTTAATACATCACTTTCTGAACATCAAATCCTTGCACAGGCACCAAAATCCGGAATACACGGGATTTCTTCCATTGGTTTTGATAACCTCAGCCTCAGCACGTAACGGTGCAGTTAAGCACTGACAGCCCAGCCCCTGGGCTGAGCCATGCACACACTGAGCACCAGCAGGGTGAGGCCCCCCCCAGCCCGCCTCGCCCTCACCAACCAGCCATGCCCACTCCCCCATGGTAGCACTGGTATGTGAGCAATTTTTATGAGAGCTAGTTCAAGGTGCTCTTTGGGTGGAAACCTAACACTTGTCGTGCACTCGCAGCGTGAGCCTCATGGCTTATGTCTGCCAAAAAAAAGGGAGAGCTGCACGGACCCGGCCAAGTGGTTCCCAAGCCCTGCACACCCCAAGCTGACCGATCCCTCAAATCCAAGGGAAAGCAGCTCTCTTGAGAGACCACAGAGCTCCTCAAATCACAGAGCTCCTCCAAGCACACCTGAAAAACGCTGTTCACTTCACTGTACTGCAGCCTGGATAGCAACAAGATGTTTACATTCACACCCAACAGGACTCCTTCTGCCATCTTACCTGCGTTTGACCTTGTTAGATAATACCTAACTCTGATTTCCCTAGCTTGCCCTCATTTTTTAAGACAAACTTCACTCGATAGTTTGGCTTCCTGATACAAGTGGAATACACAATGCACATTTGTTTCACCCACTTCCCTCAGAAAAAAAGGGAAAGTCCCTCTCACATGGAAAACAGCATCAAATTTTTATTAGCGCTGGCTTTAGTGTGTGATTATCTGAACTTTCTAAATAGTGACTTGATTTTATTTCTTCCTAAAGTGACTGAAATGTTAGCCATGTTCTAAGCAATTATGTCTAAAAATAATAATATCAAAGAAAAACTCAAAAACTGTCTGCCCAGCAGAATTTAACAGGAAGAGGGCTTGCAATTCTTTTTTTGAGTCTTTGGAAGCATAAAGTGGATAAAATGACTCTTCCACTTTTCAGTAACCAGTACTGTTTCCACCACCTTCAGAAACTCTCACTATTGCTACTGCATTCTAAGGGAATTCACATGCTGCAGGAGAGAGGTGTCTGATGCTCTGACTCTAATCATGACAGACCCGAAAGAATGCAAGAGCATGAATCAGAGGGACAACCATGAGTTACAAACAAAAAAGGCTCCTGTTTTCTCAGAGACGACAGAATAAACAATGATCAGAAGGAAACTGGAGGATGTGACAAAAAAAAAATGTGGTTAAAGCTTGAAAAATACCAGCCTAGGCACAGAAGTTCATTTCTAAGATCCAGAGTCAATGCAAATACTTCAGAGATGCCTTCTGAATGACACGTTAAGTAGTCGTCTCCAGTTGCTGTCTGGGTTAGACTTTTCAACAGAAGCAGGGAAAATTTTACTAGCAATTTCCTTCTCTCGTTAACTTATCCTGTGAAGATTCAGTTTCTGAATATTCAAGCTCACAGCATCTTCAACTAATTTGAATAGGAAGAGGATCAACTGGCAAGTGTGGTGGTATTCAGAGACCTGCCCTGTCACTGAAAAGAGCTCTGCACAAGGTCATGAATTTGAGCACTGATTTTGATTCAGGGATTGAACTGAACAGTCTCAGGATGGAATTAACTTCACATAACTTTATTTATCACATCTGGTCCACCCTACTTCTTAGCTTTGCCTCAGCTACCCCTGAAAAAAGAGATCAGCACCTCAAGCGGATAAGTCTTCCTATCACAGAGAGGTAGGCAAAAAGGGATAGGATCCAGAAGTACCTGTGACTCACACGTGAAGATAGACTGGCAGCAGGAAAGGAGAGGTAAAGATTAGCTTAGGCAGCAAACACAGCCTTCAAATCTAACACAGGGTGGTGATTTCAGAACCCTAATCCAAAACACACACAGGTAAAGAAACCTGGCTGTGACATTTAGTCTGCATGTGTAATTCACGTGTGTCAACTCCTGGAACAGAACAAAAACTCTTGTAGTGGATGTGTGAAATAAGCTGACCATGGAAAGCTTGTTCATAAATGCTTCCAGTTCATGCTTATACCCCTATGCTATAACACTTTGTAGCCAGTGCAGACTTGATACTGTACAACAAATTCACAAGTTATTAGAAACTTGTGCCATCCTAGGTGACATAACATTTCATGCCAATCAATTCACACTGCCTGTCACATCACAGAGTCACTAAAATTTGCTCACCTGCTGAGATGCCTGTGAGGAAGGCCGCCTGCCCATCTCTTTTATTTTCATCTTTCCCTTTTCACCTACAATGCAAACATATCAAAATTAGCTCTCAAGTTTAAAGCCCTATATTTAACTGAAAAAAAAATATATAAAAGCACAACTGAATCACTGTAGTGTAATTTCATCCCTGATGTGAAATGGTGTAACCCTTATTCTCAGGCATTGCCAGCACTGGCAGTTTAGCACTGGAAACAGATTTCAGACTAGTATCATCTAAATATAAAACATTAACCTGCAACAGCTCTTGTCCATGAAATTAACACTTCAATTTTTAACCCGGCTTTCTAAGAAACAAGGATTATGTCAGTATATAATCTGTGTAAGTGGCTGTGTTGGACAGGAGCTTGTCCTCTGATTAATAACTTTTGTCCTTACTAGACAGTTTCTATAAAATTTGATTGTGGGGTCCTAAACTGCTTCAGAGCTTCATAAAAACAATTAGATGAAGCAGAAAGATATTGTTAATATCCCCCTAGTGAAAAAGGTGACAGTATGAGTTCACTCCTTATTAGTTATCAGAGAATCTGCAGGAGAAAGACTTGAAGAGGTGGCTTCATAGGCAGCCCAGCTCTTCTTTATTCCACTGCCTGAGGATCTCAGGAATGCTATTTACCATTTTGTCACTAGATGGTATTGTTCCACAGGCTATATTTGAGAGCCTCAAAGGTCAAACAGAGCGTGGTACATCACCAGCTAAGCTTACTGAAGTGACAGAGGAGGCTTTTTTTTGTGTGCGTGTGTATGTTCATGCATGCTTTCACATTCAAAAGTTATTAGCAAAATCAAACTGTAACAGCTATAGGAAAAGAGCCTTGGTGAAATGTAGATAATGTAATGTGGTATTGATGAACTATGCATTTCCTCTGTATCTGAAAAAAAACTGCTGAGATAAAAAGGTGGAAAGATATTGATAAAAAATTGAATGTTTCTGTTAACAAACCAAGCATACACAAGAGGCCTTTTATTATAGGTCACTCTGATCTCATACAAAATTGAATTAGTCTGACAAACTGTTCATCCATCTCAAAATAGCTGAGAAAATCTAAATACTATGCTAAGAGATTAGCTGTGAACACAGGCTCCTTCACTGTTGAAACTGAGCTTCTACCTGTATCTTGAAAGCAAAAAGAAGATGCTTCAGTTCCCAGGCCTGGATGGGTATAATTTCTGTCCTTTCCATGCTCATCTGAGTGTGCTCTGACAGGGAGAGGGTTGTTCTGCAATGCAAATAATCCTCTGAATTAATAGCACAACTTAAAAATTATTCCCAGGAGGTAAATCTGCTGAGCTTATACTTAGCACTAACAGAGAAGAGATTCACAAAACTCCTCAGCATGCAGGCACTCCTACTCCCAAGACTAGAGGCCTTAATGAAGAGAGGTTTACTGAGAAAGGCAGAAAATTCTGGCCCGAAGAGTTTCCTGTCTTCAGGCAGCAGTTATGCTAGGGCTTGTTCACTGGCATTTGCCACCTAAAATTAAATTGCCAAGTCTGAGCTGCTGGTGCAAGCTGCCCCTTCTGCTATTTTGGCTTACCTTGCTGTCTAATGATTGCCTGCTAAAGACAACCCCTGCACTAAGCACCGGGGTGCTCCAGAGAAACTGGGCACAATGCACAACTTTGGGATGGTTAGAGGCAATGGAAGGAATCCCACCTGACTACACAGCAGAACACAGCTCAGATCAGGGAAAGAAACACCAAATGGAAATGCGAAAGTCTGCAGCTGTCTCCAGTTCTGCATGTGTGTGCAGTGGCTCTGTATAATCACTGCCCTCTTCTGGGAGATCATATTAGACTCAGTAAGCCAGTGGATGTGCTCAAATAAAATTCACATTATGCTAATGGCTTTGCAGTCTCAGTGCTCAATCCACTGCAGCAATGCTGCCCTGCACAAGCTTATTAAACTAGGATTCTGAGCAAATGCTTTTTTTCAGAGTGTTTTGCTGGATAAATTCCATTCCTCCAATGAAAATTGCATAGAATTATTTCTCTACCTTAGTGCTTCCCTCCTCTTCCTCTTCATCACAGTCTAACCCTGGATGGGAGATCTCAGTAGGGCTATTCTTCTGGATCAGGTTGCTTTCAACTCTCCCCATTCTTTTGTTTTCAGTTGTTACTTTCACTTTCAAGGTGTGGAATCCAGTGGAGACTGACCCCAGTTTCAAGTTGACAGGATCACCATCAAACAACAGGTCACCAGGGTTGTCATCTTTCTTAAAGCCAGGTGGTTGGTAATCATCAGGAGTTACTACACATGGAGAAAGAACCCAATGCTGTCAGAGAAACAAAGTTCCATCTCTCTTTAATCTGCTCTATAAAATACACACATCTACCAACCTCCAGAAACAACGCCAGCTACCTACAATGTGTTGGGTGGTTATGTTTTTTTTGAGGGAAGAAGGGAGATTTCAAAGGAAGAAAAAGAACTGAGCAAATGTTATCAAGAGGCTGAAAGAAATAGTAACTTTAGAATGCTGAGATACCATCAATGAGCACAACTTTCTGGATTACAAGCCAACACACAGGAGGTGCGTGTTCCTTAAGAAACAAACAAACAAATAGTGAAGAAGGCTGTCCTTTTCACACTGCAAGGTTGCACTTCTTATAAGGATTTACAATCCCTCCTCAAAGCATCTGCCATCCCTGTGTGTCTAAAGGATTCACTACATTTTACACCATTTCTCACTGTATCAGCTAATAGATTCTACCATCTCACTGCCATTTCACCTTTCTAAGGTTTATTAATTTCACGGGACTCGTGATTATCACAGAAGCTGATGGAAAGGGAAGCTCCCCTCGCAGCACACGCAGCTATCCACCTACCATCATTGTAGTAGAGGAGCTTCATGGTCAGGGTAATGTCATTGGGAAGTGGGCCCAGGTTCTGCATTAACAGGTACAGCTTACGGATCAGCAGGCTGCAGGCTTGTTTCATGTCCTCGCTGCACACTCCATTCACAAAGTTCGTTTTGTTGCTACAATGGAAAGCAGAATAAAGAGTTGTTTTTCCTCAGTCATGAATATTCAAGATCCAATTACAAATACAGTGCACCCACTGACTCGTCTCAAAGCACCAGCGAGAAAGCTACAATGCCTTTATGTAATTTCCAAATAAACAGGGAAGTGAAACAGACTCCAGGGATGGAGTGGCATCAGGAAAACAACAGCTCTAAACGAAGTGGTATGGCATTTACATTTGAAAAGACTTTGTAGTTGGGGCAATGGACCCCCATTATACAAATATCGTGACTCACTTGTTCGAACATGATTAAAATGGATCAAAGGACCATAAAACAAGTGCCTTTCACCTAAGCAATTCCAGGAATGAGAGGAATGAGGTGAAAATCCCATATAAAGCTGATTCATCACCGTGGCTATTTTCAAGCCCATTTTGCAGATTGAAGAGAAGTGAATTCCATGTTCTCACTTCAATTTCATGTAAGAAAAACTAGCTCAGAAGTACATTTTTCCAAAGTGACTAAGGGGCATTCCTCTCACCTCCTTCACCCATCCAAATGTCAGCTGGCTAGTCTAAGCAAGCAGTCTAGACTGAGATAACCCATGCAGCAGCAGTGGGATGAATTGCCCTCTGGAGGAGTTCGTTTCTCTTGACTACAGAGGTTGATGAGATGAGCAGCTTAGATCAGACTCCTAACTTTAGCCAGTTGGAGGCAAACTGGATGAATCACTAAGAGAGTGAGGAACCTACACTTCCTTAACATTCAACAATAAAGGGCCTTAAAAATAGTAGCTCCTCCACTATAAAATTGTATCTTTGGAAGATCACTAGCAGGTGGATGATGCCACAAATAGACTGGATGGTATCTAACAAAATCATCACAAATTATTTCCAAAGCAGAAAGTAACAAATGATAGCAGGAAGAATGCCAGGGCTGAGTATGACTGATTAAATCACTGCTTCTGTAAGATGGATTTCCCCTTCCAACTGGAGCATTTCAATATGAAAACTGAGTGGCTGTTGAATAGTTTCTTTTCCCAAGGTTATGTAGGTTATGGTTTGATAAGCTCCAAACTGCCAACAACAAAACCCTTGTGCTGACCATGCTGTGTTATTAAATGGAATCTTGTATGCTCTGGAATGCATATGGGAAGTGAGAGGGCTAATGATGGCAACATCAAGGTGGAATAAAGAGAAACCAGGCCTTTTCTTCCACATCACCTTTACAAGTCTTGGGATTAGCAGAGTAGAAACCACAGAAGAAAGAATATATACAAAAAGACATGAGAGCTCCATAGGAATTAACAGGCCAAGTTCTTGTTCAGTATGAGAATAACACTGGATTTGATGCAGGAATGTGCCAAAAGATAGGAACCAAGGAACTGAACCTCTCTGAAAGGCTGGGATCCATGGCCAGAAACTCCTCCAAAAATCAATCTAGAATAGGGCAGAGATCGTCTAGGAGAACGTTTTCCTTTGCCTCTCATACACAAGGACACAGACACATTCCTTGGGGAATGATTAGCTCTGGGTTGGCATGTGGCAATAAACCTTGCAGGTGCATAACAGTAGTTTTATCAGCTGAAAGAGCTGACAGCAAAGATGACACAATACTTTGATCAATGCCAGAATGTCAGCTTACAAACGACTGCAGGTACATACATGACCTGGTGATAGCAATGTCAGTCACTGGGGAAACAGAACAGAGCCACAGCTCAGGGAATCTGAGGCCACAATCTCTGAACCCTCAGCACAGCAGTGAGATTTTGAAGGAACTGATATAAACAGAACAGAAAATATAAAGAGAAGTCTCTTCTTGACCAGTACTACGGACATCAACAAATGCTGCGTTCTGCTGGGGAACTGGCTAATTATTTTCCTTGCTTTGGTCATAGTTAATAGCCTTTGACAATCTTAAGTTTAAACTAAACAGGATTTTGCCCTACTAAACACAGCTGTCAAATATCTAACAGTGCCAAGAAGATGCAAGATGCTGCTGCTTCCTGCCATAAGTTCTGCAGCATCAACACAGGCATGACCAGAGAAAGACCTCCCAGGCCACCCTCATAGACTACTCAAACAGAACACATGCATGCAAATGCCTATAGATAAAAATACTGGGAATGAGATCTTCATAAAAAAGATCAAACTTGGAACAGCTTCATTTGAAAGTACAAGGCTCTCCTGTGAAACTGGAAGAACACTGCTGTTAGTTGAGATGGTAGCAAGCTCAACAAACGTGTTGGTTTCTCTACTGCTACACTGACTTGGTGTGATTTCTGTAAGTTGCTTTTCATTCCGTTCTGGTGCACTTCAAGTGCCTCATAGTGCTACATAACAGCATTTCTATTCATCAGCTTGGATGTTTGTATCCTGTAGAGTGACTGACTGACTATTCTCAACTCTAATAATATTTACAGCTGCTGAGCTACTCAGACATGCTATCATCATGAAGAGCAGCTTCTTCCTCAGGCTTCAGAAACACCTGACTTTCATAGTGCAATTCTGAGAAATAAACCCAAACCATTACCTGATGATGTCCATCTCGGGCACCTCCTTTTTGTACTTGAACTTGAATTGATACAGTTCAGTCACTGTCTAGGGATTTAACAAGAGCATGAAAAGAAAAAAACAAATGTAAAGATGTGTACTGAACTTAGCAGGGTCCTTTCAGGACTTTATAAGAACACAGCATTAATGAGATGTTTATAGCTTAAGCTCCATTACCGCTTGCATGAGTGTTGGTAGGTTTCCTTAACAACCACAACTTACCTAGCACTGAAATAATCACAAAAAATTGCAAACTTCCTGCCTCCTCCTTCTATTTCCTCTGTGGGCCTGACTCCCCAGCCCTGTCCTCTAATGAGACACCAGGGCCAGCTGACCTCACAACGTCCATATGTCCTCCCCTATTACTAAAAGGAAAAATGTCAGGCTTCACGAGTGATGCAGTGTCACAGGAAAGCCTGGCCCAGAGTTCTGTATTGAGGCAAGAGCCTGCAGGACAGTTTCCACTAGGAATTCAAACTGTATTGCACAGGGATTCTGAGTTTCACTGGTCTCAGAGTTTACTGAGAGATTAAAAAGTATATATTTAGATGACATCCCACGTAAAAGAAAATGATTTGCTATGGTTTTAGAGAAGACAACCATTAGGAAGAACAAACTTCAACACAAGAGAAAGGACATACTGCAGCCCAATGTCATGTCTATCATTCGCTTTTCTCAGAGGCACTGAGGTTGACTGGGAGGAGTCAGGTTGAGCTCTTAAGTCCGAGTCTTCCTCAGAAATCCCAGCACTTCCTTCCTCCCTCCCCAGATGCTGAGGTGCAGCGCAGCAGAACTGCAATGCCGCAGGCAGGTTCTGCAGCCATTCCTCATGTGTGCTCTGTGGAGAATGAATGGATGCAGAGCCTCACTTATATATTGTACTGCTAAGACTGCTGCCACAGGCTAAACAAAATAGCAGAGGTAGCAATTCAGTGGAGAACACAGAAAAGATAAGCACACACACAATGTGTAACTCATACATCCCAGCTCTAAAGCGATTTGTAACTTCTGTCCTAAACCTCTCTGCATGAAAAACAAAACAAAAAAACCAACAGATCTCTTCTCACTACTCCTTTCAAAAAGATAATAAAAGAAAAATAGAATAAAAGAATGATTTTGAACTTCCCAGTTCTTCCCTCAGGGAAGAAAAACAAAATTGAGAACATGCCCATTAGCTGCCTGTTAACATCCCTGCCTGAGGCCCTAGATGCCCGGTAGGAGTGTTTGATCACAATCCAGCTCACTGAGCTGTCATTCTTGAGTGAAGGCAGAAGAAGAGAAACCAGGTCACCAAGCAGCAGTGTCAGGGTAGAATTTAAGCCCACAAGTCCATTCTGTATAAAAATCTACTCACCCATGCCTTCGGTTGCCTCAAAGATTAATTAAGACTCTTTCTTACCTCCGGTTCCTCGGGATTGGTGTACATCTGTTGTAAGAAAGCACAGTGAGCACATTCTGCCCTTGGGTAACGTGAACCAGTGAAAAAGGACTATAAACAATGTTATTTCCAAGTTACAGCAGAGATTGTGCTATCTGTAACATGGGATCGTAGAAAGGAATGGCTGAGACACGGCCTTCCTCTATCAGCAGTCCATACTTAGCACTTCAAAGACAGGTAGAAGACTCACCTGTGTAATTCTAGAGGAATGAGGTTAATTCCCATTCCAATCCTCACAGGTAACTATTGATGCCTGAGATTTAAACGCTCAGATTATGCACTCAATAGGTGTGTAGAATGGCTATTGCTGCTTTACAAAGAACCAGGGCAAAAGATTCCCAAGGCAGCTGCTAGCGTGTGGTTTCCTTGGCATCAGATTATTAAAGTGAACTCTTATGCAGTGAGGAAACACAGCAGCTTCCTTCTTCCAAGGATCAAGGCCAGAGTTTGCAGGAAGCAATGATAGGGAACCCAGGAAAGTGTTTCCTGGGCTTTAAGGATTCATGTAAAGCCTGAGAGTCAGAGGTCTGACATACAGAGAAAATGTTCCCACGCAGCCTAGGAAGTTCATATTTACCATATTTAAGAAAGGTCATCACTCTATTAAAAACCACATATATTTTGACTTCCCCTTATAAAAGGCATTTATGGTTTGACACAACGTCAAACTCCAAATCTCTGTCAAGCACGGTGGGAGAAGAAAAACGTCTTGTACTCATCTACTTACTGCTAGCACAGCAACATGTAGCTAAAGAGAGAGAACAAGAGAAAACAAAACACAAAGTCAACATCTATCCTTAATGGGTGAGGACAAAATAAGATATCAAAATCTAACTGCCTACACACAGCGAAGGAATGGGCACATTCAACAAACTGTGAGTCACACATCTTTCCTTACGCAGACTCCTCATAGCATCAGCAACACCTAGTGGCCGGTTCACTTGGCTTTACATGCACTTCCCCGAGAAAGCAACGACATGCTCAGACTTCCCTCCCTCTTGGGACTTTTTCTAAACAAATATACAGAGCCTATGTCAACTTAAAACACTTTCACAATAGCACCCATCCCTACCGAAGAATAATATTTGCTCACTGATACAAGGCACATCAAAGGTGTTTAATTTACACTATGGCAAGAAACTGTACATGGGAAAAGATGAGAAAGCAATCCTAGAGCACCCATTAAATACCTGCTTTTCTCTTAATCTTTGTCAAATAATAACTACATTATGTCTCTCATAAATAGCAGAGGGCTACATACCTCCTAGAACTGTCAGCAAGCAATAAACAGCTCATTTTGCACTATCGTATGCACAGTGCCAGTTGTACTGATTTTAAGAGCACACGCAATCAGCAGTGCTGAAACTAACACAGCTTCATCTGATCTAGATGAGAGTTAACTTGATGAGCAGTGCTGACAGAGATGATAATTGGTCTTTTTTTCTGTACAAGGCATTTTTGTGTGTGTGTGAGAATCAGCAAGAAATATGATTACTTACTGGCCGGTTTTGTTCTGAAACCAGATAAACACATTACCTAATGAATTACTTTATTAAAAAAAAAAAAAAAAAAGGAATAAAATCCAAACCCAAGAGAGTTAGAGAAGATGAGAAAAAGGGCAAAGGCTTGAAGAAAACATGAAAGAAAGCAGAAGCATGAAAGAATGTTTCTCAAGAAAACAGGCATGGAAATCAGAACCTGCAAGTTCTGACTGGCACTGTCTGTATTCAGACACTGGAGAGTGCAAATGTAGAGCACAGAACAAAGGGGAATCCATTCCAGGATGCAAGTGCACATGCCATGTACAGACAGGTCCAGAGAACACCAGTCAAGGTTTGGTTGGGCTCAAGGAATAAAATCCCAAATCTCAGATTCTTATTCTCTGGGCTGCCCTCCCCTTACTACACAGCTGTAAATGGTGTTGTGTGTATGCAGGATCACTACAACAATACAAAGGAGGAATGAAAATACAGTTTTGTCCATATTTTTGAAGAAAAATAACAAAGTCCATTAAAAAGCAAGAAAGAACTTACATACTGCTTCTCCAAAGCATCAAAACAACCTTGAATCCTGCCAGGGAAAAATGTTTTAGTGCGATGTTTATCTCATGGTCTGTAAAAACACAACTCATCAGATACAATTTAAAGTCCATGTTATTCTGGAACAAGACAACACAGCCAGTAACATTCTGGTCTTGTAAAGTCCTTTTCCAGGTCAGCCATCAAAAAGATCCCTCCTGCCCTTCAAAAAGCATTTGTGTGTTGTTTACACATCCTGAGCCAGTCAGCCTAGAGCCCACTTCAGTCCTGACTGTTCAGTCCTGACAGTGACAAGGACCTGAGGCCAAAGCTCAGAGCTCCATTTTGGCCCCCATCTTGCTCTCCAGTGGCCCTTTTCCCAATGACTGTGTACAGAACTTGGCTGAAACTTCAATCTGAACACAGCCTGACGTGTCTGGACTCATGTTTTTGCTATCTGATGTACAGTTCACTGCTAAGGACATTCTCAAAGCAGTAGGTATTACTTGAGGCAGCAATGGTCAGATGTTTACTTATTGAGCCCTTGCAACTGCATACCTCCTTATCAATAGCTCCTTATCCAGACTCTGCTTGTTGGAAACACGCTAATTCTGAAATGCATCCTAAATAATATACAAGACAACTGTAAGGTACCCAGACACACAGTATTCAGGGAGGTAAAATACTGTACTTACTAAAAAACAAGCTACAAGAATCACTATAAAAGTGAAACTGGAAAATATGAGACAACAGCAGAATCAACCTCATGATTTTCTTTACTCTCACTCCCAACCTACGCTGCCAGTGTGTGCTTTGGAGCCTGACCGTGACCTCACTAAAGTCAACACTTCAACAGGCCCTGACTTCACATGATCTCTGTCAGCTAATTCTGTCTTGCTTACGCACAGGGCCAAGCACACACACTGCAGCAGAGTGAGTTGCACAGGCATATCCAATAGTGCTACTGGGCACAGTATTTTCAAACTCAGGAAGAAGAAGAATGTGAGGGGTAGATGTCTTGCTATTCAGCACAATCTTGTCTTAGTTTCACTGTTACTCACTTACCACTTGACTATCTGAAACGATCCCAGACAGCTTTTATCTTCTCGCAGAATTTTTAGACAGAGGTCTGCAAAACCAGATTTAGCACATAGTTACCATCCTTATCACAGCTATTGGGCAAATGCTGAAACCACCCCAGCTTTCCTCCCTTTTTTGGATAAAATACTTTATCTGGAGGCTCTTCCTGAGCGGAAATGTTGGTTTTCCACAGAGTCCCAGGTGGGCTGACACAAGCTTATTGCTGCATTTTCAAATGTCAAAGACTTTCCTCAGATGATCTGGGTTCTGACAGAAGTGCTGAAGAGTTACAGCTTAATTCTGAAAATCCAACAACTTCCCTTCTCCATGCCCACCTACTCTGGTAGGAGTCAACCAAAGAGCCCTCAAAAGCATGAGCAGGCCAGATGTTAACATTCTTGAGCAAAAAGACACTTGAAAGACCTGACATTTGATTAGAAGGATTAGTTCAGGGTTTCCTCTGCCCTCAACGAAGCCCATGAAGTGCATGTAACCATGTTTCAGGATAACTACCAGCTTAAGTAAAAACATGGAGATAGACTGCAATAAGTGGAGACATTTCACACCCCACTAACATATCTTAAATGAACAAAAAGATGCTGATGAAGCAAAGCATCACTTACTCTTAATATGGAGGTGGCTCAGTGAGACCTTACTGCCCTCTACAACTCCCTGAGAGGAGGTTGTGGTAAGTTGGGCTCTGCCTCTTCCCCCAGGTTAGTAGTGACAGGACTAGAGGGAATGGCCTCAAGTTGCACCAGGGGAGGTTCAGGTTGGATATTAGGAACAATTTCTTCTCCAAAAGAGTGGTCAGGCACTGGAACTGGCTGTCCAGGGAAGTGGCCGAGTCAACGTCCCTGGAGGGGTTCAAGAAATGTGGAGGTGTGGTCCTAAGGAACATGGTTTAGTGGGCAACACTGGTGGTAGGTTGGACTGGAAGACCTTAAAGGTCTTTTCCAACCTTAATGATTCTATGATTCTTGTGATCCTACAGTAACTCTCACAGCAATATTTTTCTTCATTAAAGTTCTGACTGTGGTTCTGTTGCTAGTTCTGACCAAACACATGCAATCACGTGAGCTAGTCAATTTTCACAGAAAAAAAAGCAATTCTACTTTCTATCTAACAAAGCAAGCTGAAAACTTGAACCCCAAGGGTCAAAAATCCAAAGGAAAATATACATACACCAATCTGAGCTAATTTTTAAATACTCAGCAATTTCTAAGTCCAGCTGCTGATCTGAGGCCTGACTCAAAGGGCTGGCAATAGCAAGGAACAATTATAAACCAAAAGAAACGTGAATAGGAAAGCCACAAGTTGCCAATAGCTCTAGGTCGTCATCTGTGCTCTCTATCTGATGCAGAAGCACTATCTGCATCAAGACTTGAGAAGGCCTGTTAGCTACCTTCCCAATAGACTTAAGGCATACATACATGAGCAGCTGGAAGGTAATCTGCAGAGTAGGTAATTGCTAAAATACAGTGAGTAGGAATAAGAATTCTGAACAAACTGCAAGGGTTACCATCTAAATAGCGAGTTCCATAAGAACTCTCAGGGAACAGCCCTCTCAGGTACGTTATGCAGGAGACAGAGATGGCCAGAAGTCTTTTCACCAGCACCACAGACTGCTGCTTAGTAGTGATTTTGTTGGGGAACAACAGAAATTCCTGAAAAAGAAGGGCAAGGATTACATTTAGAAATGATTCTTAGCAGTTAGAGAGGAAGGTAACTTTAAAAGATAATTTTAACATTTCCCTGGTCTTCATATTACACAGAGAGGACTCATGTCTAACATAAAGTATTTCAAGGAGAGTCTCTGACATGATTTATTCAGACGCAGACCACATGGGTCATTAATTCCTCTCCAATATGGCTGAACATTCCCACCCCCTCCATTGCACTTATGCAGGCACTCAGGAGACAAGCACCCCTTAGAAACAAAAGTGTGTATCGTTTTGTGCCAATCTCCTCTGCAGAGTTACTTGTGGGCTCAAACAAGTGTGTGCACTGCTGAGGCGCTCACTTCCTTACCAAAGTTCATTGCCTGCTACAGCTTTTTGTGAGCTGTGACAGCAGACCAAGCCTGTCAGCACTGTAGGCAGACCTAGTTTTCAGAGCGATTTTAACACAGAGACGCAAACAGTACGTCTAAGATTGGAGCTAATGTAAATACTAAACACGGCATGATTTAAACAGGAAAAATCCCAGTGGAAAGAACACTAAATTTAGTTCCCTTATTAGGTCACTGCCTTACTTCCTGCTAATGAAGTTCTGTGCACACCTAATGAGCCTTTACCTATTTAGCCAAACATGTCAAAACTTCATGCTTCCTGGACTCATTAAATTAGAAATATCTGCTTTTTAATTCAACTAAGAATAACACAGTCTTCCCAGCTCACAAGACACAGACACGGCAGGCTCAAAACTGAGAGGCATTTCAAGGTTTTTACCTTAGAGGACTTATTCTTCTGCCTACTTAAAAGCTGACAAGTGGCCATCACGTATTTCAAAGATCTGTCTTCCACTTGGAGTCAACACCTGAAAAAAAAAACACACCAGACATGAGGCACCTGGAAAATACACAATCACTGCATTTTTCATCTTCCTTAAAGAACCAGATTCTTCGGGCTTATCAGATCTCAGAGCTAAGAGGTTTGCAAAGCAAACTGTGGCTACTCTGCGGCAGTGGCTACAAGTCTGCAGAAGGAGAGAACTCTCACTATTCACCAATAAACCATGGGAGTGTTTGAAACTCAGGGCCACCGCTGTACCTGGTGTCAGCCGCTGCTCTTTTAATTGCATTTCTCATATTCCAAGCCTCAGTGTTAACTCCTACAACCATTAAAAAGAGCGTGAAGGGGGAATGCGGAAGAACTGGAAGCCTGCCAGCTGATATTTTAGGAAGGGTGAGCAGGAACCACGTTAACATCGATCCTGGCCACAGCCAACGAGGCACCAAACCATGAGGCCACGCACTGCGCCCGCGCTCAGCACCAGGGCAGCGTTCAGCCACAAAACCCTACTCGACACCTGCGTGCCAGCAAGGTTTTCAGTATTTACGCGTTCAACAGCTTAGGATTCTTTTATTTTTTAAACCACGTTTCACTAAACGCCCTCTGGCCAGGTCCGGAATGCAATTCAAGCAGACAGATGTCTGCTTGTGAGCCACATAACAATGTGATAATGACAACGCGATGCGTTTTCTTCAACGCAGCCTGTTTACAATCGATTTATACACAGTGGAAAAGCCACCTCGGCCGCTCTTTGGGGCCTCAGAACAGCGCAGCAGCCGACCCGCAGCGGGGCGGTGTGGAGGCAGCACCGCTCAGCCCCAAGCGCGGGCTCGCCTCAGCGCGGCGCCATCTTGGGGGCGGCCCGACCGTTACCTGCTGAGGGCTGGGCGGGCGGCTGAGGGGACGCTGCTCCACCCCTCGCTGCTCCCTCAGTAAAATCCCCCTTCCTCAGACCTCTAAGCTAAACGCCCCCTCCTTGAGTTGAAAACCGTTCCCCTATCGCTACCTACGCGTGCAAAAAGTTGATTTTCCTCTTGTTTCTAAACTCCCTTGATAGTATATCGCACCACAGCGAGGTCTCCTCACAGCCTCCTCTTTTCCTGGCTGAACAAGCACAGTTCCTTCAGCCTAACTTCATAAGTGAGGTGCTGCAGCCCTTGGATTACCTTTGTGGCCCTCCCTTGGATAGGACAAGGAGAAGTGATTTCAAACTAAAAGAGAGGAATTTTAGACTGGATGTAAGGAAAATGTTTTTTTCACCAAGGGCAGCGAGGCTCTGGCAGCGGTTGCCCGGTGGGCGTCCCTTCCCTGGAAGCACCCAAGGTCGGGGACGGGGCTCTGAGTCACCTGGTGAGCTGCAGGCATCCCTGCTCGCTGCAGGCGGACCAGGTGGCCTTTGAGGATCCCTTCCAACTCAGATGGTTCTATGGTTCTGAGATTCTGAGTTCATGCTGCGGCCAGGCGTGTCCCCGGGTTTAACCACAAGTCTCCAACATCCGTGCTTGTAACAGCACGCTGATGTTTGAAATCGTGGCACTGCTGTCAGATTGTCGCCACCCAGGTGGAGGTGCAGGGCTTAAATTACTCAAAGCCAAAAGGCATGCTTAGGGTTTCCAGGTACGAACCTAGGGAAAAGGAAATATTAGACCGACTCAATGACATCACAAACTTCAGAAGAAATAGATTATTTCTGGAGCTTCTGTCACAACTGCAAGGAAGATGAGTCCCCTTTTATTAACCAGTGCCTTATTTACAGAATCATAGAATGGCTTGGGTTGGAAAGGCCCTTACAGCCCCAAGCCCTGCCATGGGCTGGTTGCCCCACCAGCTCCCATCCATGGCCTGGAGCAGCACTGGGGATGGGGCACCCACAGCTCTGTGCAGCCTGGGCCAGCACCTCACTGCCCTCTGAGTGAAGAGTTTCTTCCTAATATCTCACCTGCCAAATAATATAGCATAAGATAGTGATATAGATCTTATATAAGAATAACCTGCCTAAAGCGTTTCTTCCCATTCCCAGGAATTCTGTAAGTTTTTCTTCTCATCTCGTTACCATTTCCAAACTCATTATTCCAGGCAATCCACTGGGGATGCTGCTGGATGCACACCAAGGCTGGTCCCTCGACTCTGGGAAGCTTGGACAATGATTTGCGCAACTGCTGTGGACAGACACGATGTTTTCTGAGTACCTGTGTTTTCCAGGCCCTTTTCTGATCTCCTTCCAAAGACCTTTGCCCTAGTTCAGTCAACAACAGCTGCTGAAAAGCTCCTCCCCAAGGGAGGAGAAAAGACAGGGTTCATTTTCAAGAATAATACAACAACGTTAGAAGAAAACATGATGCAGTGAAGGTGATAGCTGTCAGTGTGACGTGCTGAAGCTTTGCAGTCATGTTTATTTTGGCTTCATGCAGACTTGGTGCTACCTGCAGGCTGCGTCACGGCTGGGACAGGTGCCAAGCCTGCAGTTGTAGAGGATTCAGTGCAACGGCAGGGAAAGGGCAGCAGGTCAGCCTGCAGAAGAGGCAAGTGGGAGCAGACCTGGAAATGCCTGTTGCAAGAAGAGAAGCTGAGACCCTCTTCCAAGAGCGGCCTGAGCCCGGGAACCAGTATTTGGAGGATGCTTTGCTTCGGAGTTACCTGGAGGCACACCTTCCTCCCAAGGTCTGACGTTTGTGTTTGTGTGTGTGTACACACTGCAGTGCTGGTCATTGTGAACAGAACCTTTCTCTGAACCCTTTTGTGCCTTCCGTGTTTAACTGGGGGGAATTTAGCAGCGTTCCTTAAAACTTTTTGTGTGTGTAGGGGTGAAAAACACTCCCAGGACATAAGCAGAAATAGAAAGGGCCTAATGGGCTCCTCTGGTCTGGATGTTCCTGGAAGAGTGTTTGGAGATTGTCAGTGCGTACATTTGTTGTCTGGTGTCAGCCAGAGTAAGAAATTCTAGAGAAAGGGAAAAAAAAAAATGGAGGTGCGTCCCAAATGTGCTGTGCTCTTCTCCTCCTCTCTCTCTGGGGAAGAAGGATTTTCAAGGAAATCCCTTGCCAAACAAAGTAACAAGGCTGATCTCAGCCCTAAGCTGAAGAGGATGCAAAGGCCCTTTGGGAATTGCTGCTTCTCAACAACAGTCCTTGGCTTTTCTGAGTTGATATTCAGAGAGCAAAGGCTCAGCACAGAGCTGCAGGGGTACAGAGGGGAGGAGCAGCAGCCCATGCTGTGCGGTTCCATCCTGCAGGAAGCCCTGGGCTCACTGCACTGCCTGTGCTCTGCTGTCCCCCTAGGGACTACAGTTTGTCTCACTTGTTGAGGGTCAGATCTCATGGAGCTGGGTGTGACCTCTGTGTTTCATTGCAGCAGAAGCAGAGCCGGTAAAGCCACTATGTGAGTAAAGGAGACGTATCCTGGCTGCCAGCAATGCTCTTCCTGCCTTGCTTGGTCTGCAGGTCTTGGGGCAGTAAGAGTGTAACAGCAGCACGGTGAGCTTGCTATTGGCACTGCTGCGATGGAAGACAGGAATGAGGCATCTCCAAGCACAACTGTGGCCTTTCTGAAGGAGGACGCTCCTACTCTGCACCTGATTCTTCCCATTTCCCGAAGAATTAAGAGGGTCAGAGCTGCTCTCCACTCCTTCCACAGGAGACAAAGCGGTTGCAATACCCACATCAGCAAATCTCCCTTACATTTCTGCCTGCGGTCCCAGCGGGGCAGTGTTGCCTCGCTCTGCTCTCAGCCTCCTGCAGCACTGCCTTGCCCGCAGCCCGGGGCTGCTCTCCATGCCAGCACCTCCCTCTCCTGTCCAGGACAGCAGCAGCAGCCGCAGCTTGGCACATCGCCCTGAAGCAGACACCACTACAGTGGATACTGATTCCTGTTGTGCTATTTACCTGTGTTTAGCGGTGAACATAGAGATTTCTCTGGAATGGAACAAGGGATTTCTTTGTTTGAAGGTGATTTCTGGAGAGCACAGCAGGAAGTACCTGTTTGGTTTTTTTTAAGCGCAGTTTTGAGATATCCACTGATCTTTGATCCCTCTGTAATGAAATCTCAATATAAAGGATCATGTGTTTGTGCTCTCGGTGTGTTTTCACTCCATTCATCTCTGGAACATCAAAGCACTGATTGGGGTAAAGGAGACCAGCCAGCAGATGCTGTTGGCTCGTGGCTGCAGCCTGGAACCTCATGGTTTGCAGGTGCCCCAGCAGCAGTGCATGGTGATATACAAGTGTAGCAGCTCTGATTTTGTTCTTTTCCCTTGGAAATAAATGCAGTTGGGCAGGACCGTGGTTCATTGGTGTGGTCAGGGCAGGAGCTCACAGCTAGGTGCTGTGGTTTCTTTAGAAGATGTGGATATGGAGGTAAAGGGACTGTTGGTAGTGAGCTGGCAGGAGTGTGCTGATCAGGAGACCTGTGTGTTGAACTCATGTTCATCTGCCTGCAAAAAGCTCCAGCTAAATGGTTCAAAGGTTCTTCTTGTGCTGCAGGGATCAGTGAAATCCTTGTACTTTGGATTCTTAGGTTGTCTCTCTGAAACAGCTTTCAAATAGTTACGGTGCAATAAGCCTTGGAGGCGTGCGCCCAGGGCTCATGTGGGTTTTGGGCTTGTGTTGTGATTTCTAAGGCTGCTGCACTGTTCAGCTGAAAGAACAAGGTGTGTTCTGAGGATGGAGACTTCCAGAGCACAGGCTGGATAGTGTGTGAAGGATTCTCATTACACAGAGCAGTGCAAGAATCAATCATACAGGATGGAGTGTGATGAAAAGTCAATGCAAGGAGAAGCAGGGAAAGGAAGCAGTGTTTGTATTTCTTCAATGGCAAATTAATGCGTTTTATAATTGCACCATGCAGTCACAGCAAATATGGCATTCACCTCCACAACTGCAATTATTGAGGAGGAAATGAGCATCTTTTATGGGCTTAGAGAACAGCAAAAAGTATCCCTCTTGAAAATTAATCTTGTTCAGGTGCTCGTGTGACACCCCCCATGATAGTTTTGGACATATTTTTGCTAACCATCCATGCTAGGGGCTGGGTTACCCAGGTTTAACCATGTCTAAATCAGGTTATTTATGTCTAAAGTTCACCAGGCTCTGGCTGCAGGCAGTAAAGAGGAGCAAGCACCTGCAGAGGGCTATTCCATCACCTTAACACGAGGAGCTGAGGTAGTGGGGATGAGTCATTTCTCTGCAGGTGATGGTTTCTGTCCATTAGCCATGGACAGACTCCCGTGTCCAAGCCAGCCAAGCCTGGCTAAAATGAGAGTTAATGAATCTTTATCAGGAAGCTGGCTGCAGAGTGGAAATTTGAATGTAGACACACCCTATGTGCAGGGCAGAAGCTCGAATCAGAGCAGCATGGAATGGCTTAGGTTGGAGGGAGCCTTAAAGACCATCCAGTTCCAACTCCTGCCACGGCAGCGTTGCCAACCACCGGATCAGGCTGCCCAGGACCTCATCCAGCCTGGCCTTGAATGTCTGCAGGGTTATGGATGATTGAGCCCTCTTTCTTTTCCAATCTGATAAGGAGTTAACTGGTGATTTCAGTGGAAGTTTTTCTATAGAGATGAAGGATTTCCATTTTTGGCACCTTTTTCCTTGGCGTTCTTTTCCAGCACTAAATCACAGAGTGGCTTTGGTTGGAAGGGACCTCGAGATCATCTCGTCCAAATCCCTTTCTCATATGCATCTGTGTGGCTCTCAGCCCCGATACAACAACTCTTCTGTCTTTTGTAAAACCCAGAGATGCTGCCAGAAGTAACTTGAAAAAAACGATTTTGAAAAAAAAATGTGACAGCTGAGCACAGCTGTGCCAGCAGAGGCCAAGAGACAAGCTGTCCTGCTGCATCACAGAGCACAATGAGCCAAGTGGCAAGAGATCATTAGTGCCCAGAACAATATGGCCAGTACTTTGCCTTTCCAATTAGCACTGAGGCCCCTCGCCTTCCAAGCAAGTACTGAAAGGCTCTTGTTGCTTCACAGGTACTGGAGGAGGTGAGCCAGGAGCTGGAGGGGTTTGGAAACCGTCTGCTAACCAAGATCAGACCTCTAGGATGGGAATGTGAGTTGAATCCCCCTGTATTCCGGCAGTACGATGCCTGGGGACAGCGGGTGGATCACATTGTCACCTGCTCAGCCTGGAAGAGGATGAAAGAGATTGCAGCAGAAGAGGGGCTGATTGCTGAGGCCTACGAGAGAAGATACTCCAACTGGAGGTAACTGGGTGGAATGGGAGTGACTTGGTGTCTTGCAGGCTGTATTCAGCATCTGGTGGGACTGAACTTGTTGTGTAATGGATAAGAGGTGATGCATGAAGAAAAGCACACCTACTGCTGTACTGAACAGCAGTGCCTGTCCATTATAATGTTCCACATCAGCAGTGATAAGGTGTAACTAATGGCCTGCAGTTGATCATAATATTCTCTGATGTCGCTTTCCTCATTCTGGGGCCTGGCTTCCCTGTGCTGCTCCAGCTTTACATGCATTACTCGTAACACAGAAGTCTGGAATTTTACTTGCAGTTTCATTGTGTTCCAGCCTCTGGAGATAGACCCAGATTTTTTATTTTTAAGAAGTGCACTTAATGTGCACCAGATGGCAATCAGTGCCTTCCATCCAGCCCCACACTCGCAGTTCCTCTGGGACTGAGAAACATTTCTGCTCCACTTCTGCCTTCGTGGTTGAAGCTGTTTCTTTTCTCCTAGAAATGAGTGGTCTAACTAACCCATTTTGGCTGTATTTTTCCCCTCTGTTCCTAGTCAAGACATCTTATCCTCCTACTGCTGAACTGCTGCAAAACCTGCCTGTTTTCACTCTCTCTCCTAGCCGTGTGCACCAGGCTGTCAAACTGTACTTGTTTTCGACCGCCTCTGGGGGTTTCAACTGTCCGCTGGCCATGACTGATGGAGCAGCCAAAGTCATTGAGGTATGAGCTGAGCTGCTCTCTGAAGACACAGCCCACGTCCTGGAAGAGCTGGCCAAGGACCAGGGAGGGCTGATCTGCCTCCTGGCTCTGGACATGGCCCTGCCTTGCTCTGTGACTCAGCTCCATCTCCCCTCACCTGACTTTCTGCTTCAGTTACAGTCTGTGCACCCAGGCCAGCTTCTATGTTTGCATACAGTACTTGCACAGTGAGGCCTCAGCTGCATACAAATCCCATAGCACTGCAGTAGCTGGAAAGTTGTCCCCCTTTTCTTACTACAACGTTCAACAGCCTTGTTTTCCTGTCCCTCTGTGAAGCAGGAGTTAAATGAATTGAGCCAGATCCAAAAGTGATGGATGGATCTGAGCTATCAAGGCTTCCCAGTCTGAAGGTCTGGCTGTGTTTCAGTGACACCCTTTGCACTATGTAACTAGCTGTGTGGGGTGCAGAGAAAAGCTAGGCAGAAACTAGCTAGCCCTGGGCATTCTAACTCAAGAGAAACAAAACTCCACAAGGGAATTACCTTTTCCTGGAGCTCTTTGGATGCTGGTGACATCCAAAGATGTACACAGATATACTGGCACCGGTGCTGCCCTGGGATCTACCTGTCCAGCTGTCAAGCAGTGCAGCAGTTCAAGGTGAGCAGTGCTGCTCAGCACTCCTCAGTGTAACATGAGTCTGCACTTTCTGCCCACGCAGTGCATCTGCACTCAAGCCAGGTGGTTTCACATTGTCAGTAGTGCAAGCAGATGCAGCGCAGGACAGCCCTGATTGCAGATAATGCATTCTGAGTCTGATGAGGATGCTTGTAGGGCAAGCCAGTGTTAATTAAGTCAAATATCTAATTGCATCTACTTCAGTATGATTTTAGTTTCTTTTCCCTCCCCCAAAACAGTCACTGGGTGTTCCTGCATCTCTGAAAAATGCTTTTGACCATCTGACATCTCGTGACCCCAGGAAGTTCTGGACCTCTGGCCAGTGGATGACTGAGCGCCGGGGGGGCTCTGATGTTGGTATGTGTACAGGGGTGGGCAGCAGCCAGGTGTGTTAGTGAGGGCTGAGAACATCGAGTCATCTCAATCCTGCTGTGTCTTGCCAACAGAAGGCCCAGCCTCTGTGCACTGCTGCACAGGTACAGAGCTCTGGTTCTTGCTCAGATTGCACACTGATATTTAACTCTGTGATCTCAACCTTGAGCAAGGCAGTCAGATCCATCCCAGGTGGGACTGTGGGAGCATCCTTGACCTTCAGCTTTGGCCCTTGGCAAATGATTGCAATAGCACGATGGGCTGGGAAACCTCAGGACCCCATTGCAGGAAAGGGAGTCACCTGCCTCTGATGAACCTTCTTCCCAGTTGGAGAAGTGAAAGAATCAGCTGTGGAGGGAGAGCTACAGAGGTGACCATCATTGTAGGACTCTTGATGATGGCATTCCTTGTGGTTCTTGGCTGAGGTAGCTCCTAAAGAAACAGAGGCTTTGTATTATAAACCACAGGACGTTTTGCTTACAGAGCACTGCCATTACCACTGTTAGATTGCACTGTTGCTGGGAAGACTTGTAGCTAAACAGAACATTTTTCCTTTCTAGTTCTTAACTCTGGCTGCATTTCTTATCCAGTGTCAGTGAAAGAGATTAGCAGCTAATCCATATTTCATCCAGATAGCATGGGGCGACTTAAAAAGAGCTGCTGCTTAAACTGAAAATCAGCATCGATTGATACAGAAGTTCCTGTAAAGCCATGATCTTCTGCTCCTTTCTTGCAGCTAATGGCACAGAGACCGTGGCCAGAAAGCAGCCAGATGGCACATATCATCTCTATGGTTTTAAATGGTTTACATCAGCAGCTGATTCTGATATGACATTAACCCTAGCCAGGATAGAGGATGCTGAAGGACATGTAAAACAGGTCTGTTCTGTGGTGGAATGCCTGAAGGAGGAGGGGAACTTTTAACTTCCTTTTTTCATTGTAATGAAATCTTCTTTGCATGCCTTTTTAACGACCCCAGGGCTCTGGTGGGCTGTCCCTGTTCTTCCTGAGGGTTCGAGATGAGGAGGAAAAGCTGAATGGTATCCAAGTGCAAAGACTGAAAGATAAGTTGGGCACACGGCAGATGGCAACAGCAGAGCTGTGGCTAAATGGAGCTAAAGCAGAGCTGGTGAGTGAGGTTTGCCCATCCTCTCGGGACTTGGCAGGCTTGGCAAGGCAGGCCACTCTTGGAGGTGCTGCCAGTGATACCACCTGAAGAAGTGGGGGTATCTCCTCCACATCTGTGTCTGGCTGTTCATTCCGCAGAATCCTTCCCCAGCAGGGCTCTGTTGAAGCTGTGAATAGCTCAGGGAAAATCATGCAGGAGAAAAAAGAAAGTAGTTTTAAGCTGGTCATTTCCCTGATGCAGTTGCATTAGCCCAGCTGAGGGACAGTTCTGTGTAGCATACAGGTAGAACAAGCAGCCAGGAATCAGAACTGATCATTGTGACTCCTGCTGGTCTCCAGATCTCTCTGATTATGCCACGTAGCTAAAATGAGACAGCAGTGTTCTAAAGCAAGCAGATCTCTCTGCCTCTGGAGGATAGACAGAGGCAGAGTGGATGGACTGTATCTATCTGCCTTTAGGCACAACTCTTACTAAGAGGGAGGTACTTCAGCTCCAACCTTTGTTCCTTGCTTATTTCAGATCTCTGCAGAAGGTCGTGGAGTGGCCTCCATCTCCAACATGCTGAACATAACTCGTATCCACAATGTCATTGGTGCAGTAGCTTCCATGAGAAGGTGAAGGCAGCATGGATCCCCCCAGAGCTGAAGGAACAGCTTATGAGCACAAGGGGAGTTTGCAGTGCTCAGCATTGCCTCTGCAGGCACAGGTCTGGAAGCCAGCAGAAAGAGCTGGCCAGTGTGTGACCTGGGCTGGAATGCTGCAGCCAGGCAAGGCTCATCCAGTGAGGATGGTTGGAAGGGAAAGCCTGGAAAGGAATTAGGAAAGTTGCTTCTCTGACACCTTGCACTGTCTGTATTCTCCCTAGGATGATCAGTCTGAGCAGGCAGTATGCCCTTAAACGGGTTGTCTTCGGGAAGCTCCTCAAAGACCATCCCCTGCACATGCAGACAATAGCCCGGATGGAGGTAAGGCTTCCAGGAGCAAAGCTGAGTCTGGAAAAACAGAAAGAGGACAAGAATCCTCAGTGGCTCGTGAGCACAGCCAGTCTGGCTCTGTGTAGAAATCAGGTGTAGAGAGCTGGGGAATTGCCATAGTCTACTGGGATTTGATCTGATGATGGATCTGGCTTCTCTGCTGCACCGTAGGTTATCCTAAATACCAATTGCCTGGGAGCGTTCTGAGAGGGATGCTAGAGTTCATGCATGCTTCTACTATGCTGTTGCTTCTGAAGTTGGTCATTACCATCAGCTTCCAAGCAAGACACCACAGCCTCCTAAACTGCAGTTAACAGACATGCGGGGCTGATGCAGGCTCATGCAGCATACCTGGCAGCTCACACAACAGGAGATGAACTGTTCCCACTGTTCTGTTCTCAGCGGGCTCTAGGAACCCCTGAGGGGGCCCACTGCATATTCTGAGACAGGTTTGCTGTCAGTGTACCCACACAGTGCTCACCACCACAAGGAGCTGGGTTTGAATACAGCCTCCAGATGTAAATTTCATCCAATGAAATAATGGTTAAATGGTAGAGGAGAGGTATGAATTGCCACTCTGGCTGTGGGCCTTCGCTCGTGGCAAAATGTCTCACAGCTTTGCCTCAAAGCTGAGCTGGAGCAGCCCACTAAACCCACGAGACACAGCAGCTTCCTCCCACTACCAAAACTTCAAAAAGGCAGCACACAGTTCTCCTCTTCTCATCCATCCAGGCACTGTTTCTTTTAACTGGTGTAACACCACTGTTTATCCTTGGGCTGCAGTAGGTTCATGCAAGTATTTAAACCAGCATTTAAAACTCTGCATGCAGAATGAAGCAAGAAGGAGAGGGAATGTTACCCCAACAACTACCAAACATAATTTAAAGCTCTAGCATCTCCTAGTCTGTAGCATTCTATGGCCAGAGCTTCACCTCCAAAAGAAAGGCCAGATCCCACATAGCCCCACAGCACATCATTACACACAGGAGCTACAAATCCCCATCTCCCAGTGCCTTGCACATTGCAGCTTGCCAAGGCAGCATGTTGAATGTTGCATGAAACCTGTCAAAGACTTTGCAGATCTGGTGGTCAGAGACTATCAGACGTGTAGCCTTGTGTCCATTATCATTTGAAAGAGCGTGGATTTGTGGCCTGGATACCTGATGGAAGCTTTGATAAGGCTCCTGTTAGGCCCAGTGAAATGGCATTGGCCCTTTCTTCATACTGGGCTGCTTCTAACATGTCATGCCTTGCTGGTCACTGGTCTTTGTCTCTGAAGACAATTTTGGGAAGGGGATGTATTTTGCCACTTCCAGACAGTCTCATGGCATTTCAGCAGCCCAGGCTGGGATCAGTCTGAGCTCAGGACCCATGCCAGCAAAGCTCCCTGCTTCTCCCCACACAGGTGCAGGCACGAGGGGCTTTTCTTCTGCTTATGGAGATGGCTCGGCTGCTTGGACTTGCAGAAACCAACATGGCAAGCGAGCAGGACCAGCTTCTCTTGAGACTGCTTGTGCCAGTTGCCAAACTATACACGGGGAAGCAGGTATGGAACAGGCAAATTGTTTGTCTGGAGCAGGGCTGTGTGTTCCAAAAGAACTGGAAAAGAGATGTGGCTAACACAGCCAACACAGAGGGCAGCAGTAGCATGGGGTACAGACAGTGAGTGACCCCTCTGCAGGGCCTGCAGCATGATGGCTGCTCTGCTCTAAGGCTGGTTTTTTCAACTGGGAGACCTGTAACCTTGCTCTCAGGAAGGACACAGCATGCCAGCTGCCTGGCAGGCAAGCCATGGGTCAGCCAGCTGGGGAGAACAGACACAGCAAGCACTCTGATGTACTGCATGTGCCACACAGAGGAACACTGCTGGGGCTTTAGCAGAACTCCCTGTGTTCCAAGGCTAAACTGGGACCCTGAGCCACAGGAAATATCCTTCTCCTAGTTATGAATAAATAGAAGAGAGGTAGCAGTGTTAATAGCATTAGCTTTCACTTAAGGGGTCTATCTCCTTCTTAACTGCCATCAGCTTAAACACGCAGAAGCTTACGCATCATAGGCAAGCAGGTGGTAAAGATTCTCCTGAAATACAGGCACTTGCTTTATGCACCAAGCAAGCCACAGGTTTTTTACCCTTACTTAGAGAGGACTACGGTGACAAACACTCCTCCTCAAGCTTCTCCCCAGCTCTGACTGCTTCCCACGTCTCCTCTCAGTCTTCATTCCCCAGGCTGCACCTCCCCTTATGTAACAAGCAGCCTGCCTCAGCAACTCAGTGGGACTTAGGCAGTCCCATCCTGGCAGGAACTGCTGTGTGATGTTAGAGGTTTCTGGCCACTTTCTCCCTCTGTGCATTGTATACTATGTCAGCTCTCTGCTTTTTTTTTTTTTTTTTTTTTTTTGCAGGCTTCTGCCATTGCTATTGAGGCAATGGAGTCTTTTGGAGGACAAGGTTACATGGAGGATACAGGCTTGCCAGTCATAGTTCGTGATACTCTGGTAAGAAAACAGCAGGAAGAGCTTGTGCCTCACTTCATCCCTATAGTCCTTCTTACCTGCCTGGTACAGACAGGCTCAAAGAAAAACATAGTCCTCCCCTGTAGGGATTGCACAGATCAACACAATGGGAAAGGCATTACAACAAAGGTGTGACAATAAAGAGGTGCTATAAAGGAAGGGAAGAAGATTGCTCAGAAGATTCCAGGGGAAAGCTCCACCAAGGAGGGATCTCCAACCAGAAATCCTTCCCTAGTGGCAGTCAGCCCTTCAATGAGGTCTAAGAGAGGTGCAGCCAGGCTCCATCCCTTCCCATCACACAGCTGAACTGCCTTCACCTGTGCTTCCAGGGCTCCTTTCCCCAGGTGCTCCATCAGTGCTTCAGGCCATGACTCAGCAGTTCCCATACATCCCCAGACTTCCCTAGCTCTCCTCACCAGTGCTTCTTTCCACTTGTGGTCAGGCATGAAATCTCTGGAGACTTTCTTGATCTCCTATAACTCTGTCCATACCTCTGTAGCCTCATGTTCCCTGTTCTTTACTGCAGTAGCCTCAGACAGCCCCTTTGTGCCCTCCCACAATCTCTTCTATCATGCAGGTGCTGTCCATATGGGAAGGAACAACGAATGTCCTATCTCTTGATGTCCTGAGGTCCCTCACCAAGAGTCAGGGGCAGGTGATGGCCGTGTTCTTCTCCACAGTGCAGGTGAGCCAAGCACCAGTAAGCCTGGTTTGACACTTTGGCAGTCTTGGTGTTGGTGCTTCTGGCTGAGACTGCTAGAGAACGTGACAAACTCAAGGCTTTAGACAAGCACTCCGAAGGTGTTTCACAAATCTGCTTTTTAAATAGCACTTACAAAAGCAGAACACAGGCAGTGTTTATTTTGGGATCTTTTTGTGCTGCAAAAAATGCAGATAATTTCATCTCTACAATGAGGAGCTATGCACTGTCAGTGTTCTTCAAGAAAGGCACCAATGTAAGTACATTTTTAATGTGAGTCACCTTCCTGAGCCCAAAATTATTTTTTTTGTTTTGCTCTGTTGTTTTTCTTTAAGCTGGAAAAGCACCACAAGTCTGATAAATACGAAACCTTCTCTAGGGCCACCTACTGCATTATGACTTTCTATTTTTATTCCCACTGAAAAGATGGAAAGAGCCAAAGGAATCCCACTGCTGCCTCCTTAGAAGTGCAGCTCCCTGCCCTTACCCACAGGCTGTTCCTTTAAAGGTGCTCAGGCAAAGGCAGCCATGGAGAGTTCAAAGAAGCTCAGAATTTCCTGAAGGTAAATGAGAATCATCTGGCTTGATCCGTGCCATCGAGGGGTGCACAGACCAGCCTGGAAGGCACGATCACCATATCAGAGGATATTCCCTCAGGAATTAGATTACTAATTGAGGTAGAGCCATTCAGATCACATTAGCACATAGTGTATGCTTAGGAATCCTGAGCTGCTGGAATTCAGTACCTGCAGACATTGCTTTCTCATCCCCCATGAGAACTGAGAGTTCTGGGCTGCTTCTCTGCCTTCAGAGTTTGCTTTTGGGGCACAGAGCAGAGGTGATGCCTTTGTGGTCTCCATTCAGCACAACTTCAGCAGAAGGGAGATGTGAAGTGAATGCAGGGAGAGGAGCGCGGTGCAGAGCGTGGCATTAAACATAACCTCGTGTTGTAGGCTCTGCTGTATCCTGAAGGTGATCTGATCCATCCTCCAGGACCTTCCAAACGCATTAACCAGAGCCTGACTGCTCAGCAGGGGCTGCAGCTGGGCACTGACCTCCAACACGAGTCCTTACCACCCTCTCATATAACTTCTGTTGATGGAAAAATACCTCAAACAATTTGACTACCAAACAAGAAAGCCAGATATGCTCATAAGCAGGATTAATGAGCATACCCACTAATTAACAAGCAGTTCAGTCTGACACTGGAGGCAATGGAGTGGAGGAGAGGGTGGTAGGCTCTAAAAATGGCCTGGACAGAAGCTGGCTTTTACAGGCTTATGCTAATTGAAACCAGCTGGGACTGGGACACACGATGCAGGGGTCTGCAGAGTTTGGACTGTATGGTGACAGTTTCAGGTCCTTTCCAAACCACAACTTCAGCACAGCAGGAAATCAGTGCAGCTTATTGAAGTGAGAGTCCACAAAACACAGATATGACACTTGTGCTTCCAGCCCCATTCTGATGTTCTCCACGTTGCTGCTGATCGCTGTGCTGTTGGAAACCATTCAGACAATCCTGCGTGGCAGTAGCTTGGGGAGCACACCCAGGGCAGCGTGGGCTGTGTCTGTTTGCAGCCCAGCACTGTGCAGTGCTGGCTCCCAGCCAAGCTGCTGGGGATACTGTTTGTGCCCCTGGGGACTTTGATCCATTTTTAAACCACCTCATTGGCATTCTGTGGGTTCTTTGGACTTTGTCTTGGCACTTGGATGCCCGCTTTAATGATGGGGTTTTTGTATTCGTACAGCATATCCTGTGAGTGTTCTTGTACTGCTTTGCCTCGAGCACAGAACAGCGCCCAGTGAGGATTGTGCTGTCCTTGTAGGAGCAGTCAGACAGCACAGGGCAGTGCTGGGCAGGGGGTGTTGTGTGTAGGAGCTTTACAGGAAACAAAGCAGGGTTTGGCTGCGCAGGCTGAGCACTGCTGCTTTGGTGTGCTGGTGGGGAACAGCACCAACACTGCAGGTACTGACAGGTGTTGGTTCATAAATGGCCTCAAAGGAGACTGAATCACAAAAAGAGCTTTCTGCTGCGTAAATCCAAACGTGTTCCTGCTTGCACTTCTGTCCAAGGCAACCCTCAGCCTTGCTGCAGGGAGAGATGTGAGCCTGCAGAGGTGCAGCACAGCACCCGAGGGCCTCGTTTCAGTTGGAAAGCACTTGAAGGGTCACCTGGTCCCACTCCCTGCAAGGAGCAGGGACACCCACAGCCCCTGCGGGTGCTTGGAGCCGTCCCCTCATTGGTCTCACTGCCAAGCAGGAGGTCAACACGCCATCCTTTTTCCTGTGATTGTTTTGCAGAACAAACTGGACTTGGCTTCGAGCAGCGCAGAGCTGCAGCCCGCAGTGCAGTGGGTGCAGGATGCTGCCGGCCGCCTCGCACGGTTCTGCCAAGGAGCTGCTTCAGAAGGGGCAGTGCCCATGGAGCTGGCGGCAAGAGACTTCTCCTACTCCCTAGCAAGGATCTACGCAGGTAGGAAGGACAGAAGTGAATTTCAGACCGGGGGGACTGCGAGCAGTCCTGCTGTTCCACGGCCTCGCTCCAGCTCAGGAGCGGAGTTTTAAAGAAAGCTCTGTTGTACAATCACAGAACAGTTTGAGTTGGAAGGGACCTTTAAAGGCCGTCTGGTCCCACTCCCCCACAGCAGACAGGGACACCCACAGCTCAGCCAGGCTGCTCAGGCTGCTGTCCCCACCTCCTTTCCGGCGGTGGCAGCTCAGCCACCCTGAAGCCCAGCAGCCCTTACGTGCCGTGTTCCTTCACAGGAGCTCTGCTCATTGAGCACGCGGCTCGGCCCGGCTCCTCCTGCGTTGATGTCTGCGCTGCTCAGAGGTAAGCCACTCCGACCACTTCAGGTGATCTCTCGCGCTGCGGCATTGCTCAGCCCGCATGTGTGATCTGCTGCGGTCAGACCCCAGCTTCACACCCCGGGTGGAGACAAACAGCCTTCTGGGTTGGTTCCCAGCAGCATCGCTGCCATTCCCTGCACGGGGAACCTCCGCCCCACAGCGATGAGAATCATCCGACTTGGGGAGACCCTCGGGAGCAGCCAGCGCCGTGTGTGCAGCACGGCTCGCACAGACCGCCGCGTTCTCTGTTCAGGTGGTGCAGGCAGGAACTCTGCCCCGTGGCTGCAGAGCTGGGGAATGGCAGCTACAGCGCCGAGGAATCGTCCCTGGACAGCGCCCTGGTGTACGCCGGCAGCCCCGCAGGCAGCAGGCTGTGACTCAGACAGGTAACAGGGAGACGCTCAGGGACCTCTGCAGACGCAGAGCGCAGGATGTTGTGTTGCATCCTGGCGGGCTGCAGGGAGCACGGGGAGCTCCTGATGCGGGTTGATGCTGAACAGAAGTATTTCCATCTCCAGAGCAGCAGTGGCTGGGTCTGCACAAGTGTTCAGATCCAGAGCACTGGTGCAGCTTTGAAATAACATCAGCCCCACTCATAGAATCATGAAGGTTGGAAAGGACCACTAAGATCCCCAAGCCCAACCCCAGCCCACTGTGCCCACCAGTCGTGTGCCTCAGCACCACATCCCCAATGGTTCCTGAACACCTGCAGGGATGGTGACCCCCCCACTCCCTGGGCAGCCTCTGCCACTGCATCACCACTCTTGGAGAAGAAATTGTTCCTAATATCCACCCCAAACTTCCCATGGTGCAACGTGAGGCCATCACCTCTCGTCCTATTGCTGTTATCCAGGAGCAGAGGCCGATCCCCACCTCACCACAACCTCCTCTCAGGAGCTGCAGCAATAATGTCTCCCCTGAGCCTTTTCTTCTTTAGACTGAGCCATCCCAGCTCCCTCATTCCCTGTAAGAACTCAATGCATCCAGACCCTGCACAGCTCCATAGCCCTTCTCTGGACACACTTCAAGGTCCCAGCGTGTTCCCTGCAGGGCCTTCCTGCCCTCAGGCAGATCTATACTTCCTCCCAGCATGGTGCCACCTGCAGGCTTCCTGATGGGCTCACAATGCCCTCATGCAGATCATCGACAAAGGTATCAAACAGAGCCAGCCCAAACCTGCCACACGTTGGCTCGGTTTGCTGAGCGCTTTGATCAGAAGCCAACCCTGTTCCTTAGGCTCTGTGGCCGTGCAGGGAGCAGTCCTAGAGCCACCTCAGGGAGCTGCAGGCACGAGGTGGATGCTGCATGCAGGGCACACAGCAAAGCCCTCTGAACCAAACCCATCTCTGCACCACCTGGTGCTGAGTTACTGCCGGTGTAGATGCAGCCAGTGGGAGATGCTGGGATGCTCTTACTGTGTTTTAGGCAAATGCTGAGTGATCCAGTCATTATCAGATGCAGACAATGACTTGAAGCAGCAGCTCTCTGAGTCCTGACGTTACTTATAAAGAAAAGCAGTGAAAAACTGAAATTATTTAGATTTATAAGAGAAAACCTTTGTTTTTTCTCATTCACAGAGCTGCTCTCCAGTGCTGCCTGTGCTCTGATGGCGTTTTCTTGGTGGTGCCTCCACAGGAGCTGCAGCCCTGGCTCACACTGCCCCGCTCAGCACCTGGATGAAACAACGTCTTTCTGACCAGAAGTTGCTCACCTCACTGCCCACCTGCCATCGCAGAACCCATCAGTGGTCACTGCTTGGTTAAGTCGTGCTTTTGGTTCTTTCTTTCTCCCCTGTCCCAGTACAGCTCTGCTGTGCTTAAAGATCACCCAAAGCAGAGGCTTTGCTGCAGTGCTCCTCGTTGGACGCCCCATCCCTGCTCACTCAGCTCCACGGGCAGCAGAGATGGGCAACAAAAAGTCACCCATTGCACATCAAAGGCAGCATTGCTGCCCAGTGCTGCTCTGTAACAGCCTTGGGAGGAAATAAATCACATCCACCACATCACTTAAATTCCATCAAGGCTGGACATGTCAGTACCAAAATTAAAGAAAAATAATTTCTGACCTCCAGAAAGCTTATTCATTTCCTATGTGTGTCACAGCGATGCTGCAATTGATGCTGACATCAGTTCTGACGCAAGTTTGAGACTGGAATCCCACACTGCTCCACCAAAGCAAACACCTGGCTGAGTGCTGCGTGTTGCTGCTCAGCTCAGCCTCACCTGTGTGCTGTGCCCCACCAACCAGCAGGAAACAGCTCTGCAGTGTCACTGCTCCTCCAGCACAGCCGGGGCTGCGCTCAGTGCTCCTGAGGTGGCACAGCACAGGGCTCCCAGCTGCTGGGCTGAGCTACACAGAAGCACTGAGGAGCGACTCGTGTACAAAAGGAGCTCCATAAAATCAGATCCTGGCGTGTAATTGAAAACCCGCTGCTCCTCTGCATGTTTGTAACAGTGCACAGCGTTAAAGTTGCTTTATTTCATTCCTGAAACTGTAAATACCAGCCCCAGCCGTGAGGTCACCCAGCACGCAGGGTTGTGTGAGAGCAAAGCAACGATCCTGCAGGGGGGGAAGTGGAAAATCCCCTCTTCCAAAGGCAAGAGAGGCAGCACGCTCTGAAGGAGGGGCTGAGTTACAGGGGGAGAAAGCCAAGAAACCAAAGGAGGCTGACTCTCCCCAGCCCTGCTGCCCCAGCACTGCGCTGCTGTGTGTCCTCCCCTGCTGCTGCCCCGCTGGAGGGCAGGAAGGAAAGGTAAAGAATTGGAATGTGTGTTAGCGAATGCTCCCATGCAAAAATGCTAAACTTTATTCACTTTTATTTATATATTTAACAATTCTAAAGTATTTACTTCTCGCTTTGACAAAAATGAAAAATATAGGAGCACTTTACTCTCTGTAGGAGAGACAGGTTATATGTACAGCTATGGAGAGATACTGCTTCCTCCTTTACATACAAAGAAAAAATAATATTAATAAAAAAGTGCTTCGTCGATCAAAAAAAGACTAAGAGCTGCAAGCATTTATTCACACTGTACATCACAGAGCCCAGAAACCCGTATCAAACCTCTTGGCACCTGTCCTTACAACTGCAGAACCCCACGCGTGTTTCTGATGCACCGCACACCGCTGTTGTCTCACAGCCTCTGCTTCACATCCAACTGCAGCACCCACAGCTCTGCCCGCACATCGCTGCGTTGGTTCAGGAGAAAACAGATAAAAACTCCATTGGAGAACCCAGCTTTTTCTTTGCTTCTCTCTCCTGCTGCTCCCAGGCCCGTTCCCTGTGCCAGCACAGCCCCCACAACTTCATTTCTGTCCATGCAGCCTCAGCTCAGAGCACAGCAGTGCCGGCACGGGAAGTTCTGTGTCGTTTTTTTCCCCACCAGACTTAATGAGATGGTCTCTGTCTGACACTGCAGACCACGATTGTGACGCTGCAGGGAAGGGCAGTGCTCCCTTCCCAAGGATTGTTCGTTATTTCTTTCAGCTCTCAGATACTCAACAGGATTGTTTTGTCCTACAGAACAGTGCAGGAGATGTAAGCCGGGCCAGGCAGCACGCTGCAGAGCATGACATGACCAGATGCATCCTCCTGCCCAGCTGCACTGAGCAACACTGCTCTATCAAAAGGGAGAAGGGGCCGAGGACCTACCACTCAGTTAAAAACATCTATTGAAGAGATCCACACTTCATTGAGGTGACTCAGAAAGCAACTCAGGCTGGGGCAGAAGGAAGGAGGGGAATCACGATGTACTGTGACAGCCCTGGTATAATCCTCAGGCAGGTCCTTCCTATCTGGACCACACTGGAAAAGGAGCAGCCGTGGCAGAACGCTGCAGCACAGTGCATTCCTGTGGGACCAAACGCAGCAGGAGTGCAGTGCAGCACAGCTGGAAGTGCTGCTGCTCTGAGTGCCCTCACTGAAGTGCAGCGGGAGCAGCAGAGGGAGCTGTGATAAGGAGCTCTGCGCTGAGCAAACCAACCTACGGTGGGACAAGGACACAAATCAGAGGGCTGCTACTTTCCCACTTGGTTTTAAATAAGGAATTGCATTTACACAACTTCAGAGAGAGGTGTCGGTGTGACACCAAGCTCGGCCCCTCCTCACCTCTCACCAACACCGGGCACCTCCTGCAGCCAGCACTGCCCAGCTGTCCCCAGTCAGCACCGCGGGGCTGCGGCAGCAGAGCCTGCGATCCCCTTCACGCAGTGAGGACAGCTAAGCCCACTCTAACAACAGAGAGGGAGAGTGCTCTCTTGGGAAAGAGATTCCCACTTCTTCTAGCAGCAACAAATTCCCAAACAGCAGTTTCTTGTTTGGAAGTAACAGGAGTGATTGAAAGCACTAGCGCTGAGGCTACAGCGATTCACCTTGCACACCGACTGCGCCGATCCCCCTCGTCTCCTTTCCTCCACCAAATTGTCTGCAACGCAGTTCAGCAGTGGGACAGTGAAATACAAAAGGGAAATCTGGTTCTGGTGCCAGCTCCCTTCCCACTTGTACAATCTTCCAGCAAACAAGCAAACATATATATATTATTATATATATACACACAGGCGCGTACACGCACACACACACACGAACGGGACAGAAAGGAAAGGGGAACGGCTGGAAGAGGAGATGCCCACACTGCAGCAGCACAGCACGGCTGAGCTCCGTCCCACTGAGCAGCACTCCTCGCCCCCTCGTCCTTCCAGTCTCAGCCCACTGAGATCACACACCTCTGCCCGGGGAAGGGCCCCGCCTCCCAGGTGGGCCTTTAGTTTGATGTGGCAGTGATGGGTTTGTCCAGTTCAAGATCAAGGCTGGTGCTGCTCGGGTGCAAGCTGCTGTAGCACGATTTGCAGACTCTGCTGGGCTCAAAGAGCTGCTGGCTGGGAACTGGCACCTTCTGGTTACAGCAGCTGGAGCAGAACACGTTTCCGCAATTCCTTGTGTCAGGAACAGAGGAGAAATGGAAAAGACAAAATTAGCAGCAGTTTGATAAAGTTACCCAGTTGTAAAGTTATACTACTTGTGCTGTGGTGGGCTCGGCTCTGGAGGCTGTTTGTCCCGAAGTACCAGGACACACAGACAGCCTTCCCTGCAGAGCTCGACACCAGACAGGAGTGTGAGGGAAGCCACGGTGCGCAGTGACATCCACACAGTCACTGCTCTTCTTTCAAGTGCGCTGCTGGAAAGGTTCAGCCCAGAACAGACAGAAAAACCAGCACAGGTGATGCAATCCTCCCAGCTGTGCTGCCCTGCCACGTTCCCAGCATCCCACACCTCTGCACACAGGAATGCTGTCAGCAAGGACCATGCAGTGCACAGCGCCATGCTCAGGCTGTGCTGCAGGGATGCACTCCTGCCAGCTGCTGGGCACCCACTGCATGCAGCTCACAGGGTTAGGCTGAAGTGTGGGAAGCGTTACCTGCTGCTCCTGCAGCCCTCCCTGCGTGCTGCACACCTCAGCAGGCTGCTAAGGGCTCACACCACAGCCCTGCAGTCTGCCATTCACCTCCAGGCCCCGCACCCTTCTCATCAACTCTTTGGCATCGGGACTTTATGCCACTATAGATTTGTGCTGGGAAAGATCTGCTGCTGCCAAGAGTGACAGAAAGCTCTGCTTACACCCAGCAGCTTCGATTAATCCTTCACTGCCAAGAGATGGGGTTCCCAGATGCTGGGCACTGATGGGGAACAGTCAGCAGAGAAATCCCATTTCCCATTTCAGCAGGCTGACTTTTGCAGCTCTGCACAGCAGCTGCAGATCTTAATGCCACAACCCGAGCACCAGAACATCATGATGGCCAGCTTGGGGTTGTGGGCTGGAAGTCTTGAGGAATCTGTCAGAAATTACTACTAGAAAAGCCAGCAGCAGTGAAACCAACTCACGAGCTGTTATCTGTGCAGGAAAGCCGCTGTCAGCTCCCACTGCTGCTGTTCAAAGAGCAGTTATCCACAGAAACTCACTGCAGATGGATCAGGTCACAAACAACCAGAGGGACTGGAACCATTATCTGCCTGTTGTAGCTCACCACCAGCTTCCTAACACAACACTTGTTCTTTGTCCTTTTATCTTTCTGTGGCAGAGGACAGCATTTGGAACTGCTCTGCCCTGAGCAGTTTTCTGTGCACCCCTCTGCTGTGCTCGGGGGATCAAGAGATGTAAAGAACATGGATCTCTCCCCTTGGAGGGCAGGTGACTGTTAAAATCACACCACCAAAAGCTCCTTGTACATTATTACACATTATTATCCATGTTCACCCATTTTGTGAGACACCACCTCTCACCCAGCCCTGCATTACCTCTTATTGCCACAGTCCCTCCAAAATCAGTGTCAGTTCTTTTTCATCATATACATGCTTGCATGGCTTTCTAACACGTTGACATCTCCCAGAATTAATGCAAAAAGGGAAAGAATCAAAACTAAGAGATAAATGCACGATGGCTAAACTCGAAGCTTAACCTCTTCCCAGTTAGCACTGCAGCATTCTGTTACTCAAACACACCACTTGCTGATGGTGACAGTTAGTGTAATCCACACCACAGTTTCAGCTACCACAAGCCAAGCCTCAGTGCCTCCTGTGGAAAGAGAAGCCTGTTTGTATCAATCTCAACATCCACCAGGTCGTGCCAGCCACCCACAGCTTATTTCTGGTGCTTTCCAGCCAGGTGAAAAACAGGGGGAGGAGCCTGAGTTAGTTTGGAGAAGTTACGAAGAAAATGCAGACAGACAACAGACAGAGGCTGCTGTAAATGCTCACCAGATCTGATCAACACGTTCAGAGTCCCTGCAAGGAGGGAAGAAAGAGCTCAGAGGGGAACAGCAACAGAAGCAAACAGAGGCAATGAAGGAAGCTGGATACTTTTATCCTGCTCAAGTTGGAAATGTGCTTCTCAACCCATTCTCACCCTCAAATAAGCTGGTGAGCAGACTCACACTGGTCACTGTGCTTTGTAACAACGCACACAAGGCAAATACTTGGTTTCCTTGTTGGTTAGAATGGCAGCCCTTACTGGTCCCTACCAATGAGCTCACATGGACAGCCTGGTCAACCTACGTCAGGCATTGGAGGGTATAGAACAAAGACACCAAAGGGAAACCTGTAACAGAACTCGAAAGCCTGCATCAATCTCAGCTCCTCGTGGTGCTGGAGGTGTTCAGATTGCACAGGTGCTCTGGGAGTTCCCCAGAGTCCAGGCCTGCAAAACTGCAATGTGGGTGCTAAGTGGCAGCAGGCCTAGGGCAGCCATGGGCAGGGAGACAGTGATGGATGGGGGCACTTCACCACAGATACCACTAGAAAAGAGACACATGAAAATGTTCTTTTAACTCTTATAAAACCCCTCAGGTGTGTGTAACTATGCTTAGCAATTACATTTGCACACACAGTGGATATGAAACTCAAAAAAAAAATCTCATTCAACTCCTCATTCATTCTTCCCTGTTTATAAGAATTTTAAGTGAAGCGAAGTACAGAGAGGGCACAGGATGCTTTCAATTCTTCACTACTTCAAAAAGCATTGAAGCATCAGAACATGATAACTGCCATTTATTTCAATGACAGTTTTTGTAATCATTTTCTCGTGGCCAGAAAACAGGAATAGGGATTTATTTGAAATAAAACTAAGACAGAATTTCAGATTTCCAAAGCGATCTAATCCAAAGGCCTCTACTGAATGCAAAGGACACACACTAGTAATTTTTAAATTCTTTTCATCAGCTAAAGAGCCAGCTGTCTCCAAACCCAGCTCGAGAGAAAACGCTGGGATCCATCTAGGCCAGGGCATAACAGATACCTAATGTGGCTTTTCATATATAGAGGCAGTGAACTGGAGCTGAACAGAAGTTGTCCTGTTGTCTCAGAGCCCTTGGTTCCTGCAGGAGCTCACACTCCTACTCCAACACCCATCCTTCACTAAGGAACTTCACAGCAAAATGAAGCCCTTCCTGGGTTAAGAGCAAAGGGAAGATCCAAGTGCTGGCCTTGCCCCCCACCCCACCCTGCTGCTCAGGGTACCTGCAGTGGTGCTTCCTGCTGGCGAGCCAGAACGTGCTGTCACAGCCATAGCAGTGTGCGGCCAGGTGGTCGGGAAGCCATCGTGTCACCTGCAAGAAGGAGAAGACAAACCCGTCAGGTTAGCTAGCAACAAACCCATCACATCTCAGCTCACACAGCCCAAGCAAAGCCTGTTCTATTTAAAAGCAGAAACTCAGTGTTCACAACACTGAAAGACACCAAAACTCTCCCCTTGAGAACTGACGTCCTAAACTGCGCTCAGACAGACAAAGGAAGTCATGAAGTCCAGCTTCCTGCTGCTCTCCGTGCTCTAGAGGTGTCCAGGCTGTGAGGCTTCACCATGTTCCCTCAGCTCAGCCCCAGCTCCATGAAGTGCCCACTGACGGCAGAGGGCTCACAGACACTGACACTCAGAGCAGGAGATGAGTGAAACGTGCAGAAGATCACTCACAAGAGGTGGCATATGACCACAGGGTGTGGGATAATTTGAGTGATGATGAACATCCCATCCTACCAGAAGAGTAAGTGATCTGAAGGGATTCAGTCTGTACCTCTGTGTCCTGTTTGTCCACCTGCTCCCAGCTGGCTTCAGAGAAAATCTCTGTGCTGCAGCGAGACAAGCAGTTCTGATCCAGATTGCTTTCCGAGTCGGGTATAGAAGTCTGTTGGCAAACAAACACAGCTGAACAGAACTATCCCATAATCCTACTTCCACACAAATCAAAGTCGGCCAGTTGTGGGGAGCAGTGGGGAGGGAACCTCCTGCTGAGGAGGAGCAGGCTGTGTCTGCATGGCAAGGGAGGCTGCCAACACCCGCCAGCTCCCTGTGTGACAGCAGAGCAAACCAGCACTGAGTGGGACTAAATGGTGTAAGCTGAAGCAGTTTGTGAGAGGTGAGCTGCACACAAAAGGAAATCCACCAGGTCAGGTTTTGGCCCTCTGACGTGAGGTAGAGTGGATTTCAAATCCATTTTCTCCTGTGCTAGCATAAAGTTCTGGCAACACTTGGAGTGAGTAACCAAAGAGCTACTATCTGTGGCTCCAATTTCATAGCTGTTTCTTTTTCAAGGCTCTTTCATTTTCGAAACAAATACTGGTGGTGCACACATGCCCTTTATCTGAAAAAGATCTGGAAAATACATGCAGAATCACTCATGGGAAACTCAGCACCTGAGCCACCTGTACTGGGGGAATAACGCTGCCTTACGATAGTCTGGTCTGGCAGCACTGCAGTTTAACTGGCTTAAATAAAACTATGGGGAAAAAAATCTTACATATTTTTGTGCCTGAGCACCTCTGGATTTACAAAGACAGCCCTCCTACTGCCAGATGAGGCAAAAACAGAAAGCAGAGATCAGATTTTAAAACAAGTGACACCAGAAAACATCCCAGCCCCACACTTTGGCTGGTGAAGGCCCTTACACAATGCAGTACAACTAAGCCAAAACTTAGCATCCCTCCAAGGAATCAAAGCCACATCCAATCCCAGTGAGACTCAGCTGAGATGGATGCTCAGAAGGAGCACTGGGTGTCGTTCTCTCTGACATAACAGCCAAGAAGGTCCTGAGCATTTTTCTCAACAGATGTCCCTGGGACTGTCCAGCACCTCTGCCACTTCTGCACAACAGGAAACTAAACAAGCTGAAGTTGGAAAGCTCTTCAAAATACCCTTCCCTCTCCCAGTTTTGCAGACACATAAAGCAAATTAAACATGTACATAGGAAATTTTTCATGAGTATTGCACCAACCTGGGAACTGCAGGCCAACACTGTGTGAACACACCTAAAGGCTCTCCTGCATGTCCTCACCTCCCTTCTCGTGCCCCCTGCCTCCTCCTCCTGTGTCCTCACAGCTCTCCCTTCTTTTATTTTACCTGGCTTCCAATTCTTGGCTTTGAGCTAACAGAGCAACCACTGCTGCACCTTTCCAACCCTCAGCATGCAAAGCACCAAGGGATCAGAGCTGCATTCCTGCCCCAGTAAACAACACTGACATCCTTAGAAAAACGTCCCTCCCATGTATGAAAACAAAAGTAAAGCAGGTGGGTTTCTGGAGTAAAGGCCAATGCAGGTACCTAAGTATGCCCAGTTAGATGCAAATACACTGTGAAACATGCTGCCTGAAGTAAACCTCTGCTATTTTCTTGGTCAATCTCAAATACAATGAAAATATTCATCACCAGGAATGCTGCTCATCAAGTACTCTGATTATCTGCTTGCTCCTTCTCAGAAAGACCTCGAGGGGTCTACAAAGCCCAGTAGGGCCACAAAAATCCCTGCCTGACCAAAGATCCACAGGCTGCCAATAAGGGGAGATGCAGACACCAGTAGCCCACCGTTTCCAGCAGTGGCCAGTCATCACCTCACTTACCACTTCGTCTCCAAAATCACCATTGAGACGCAAGGAGCTGTTGAGGAACTGGCTCTCCAGCCGGCTTTTCAGCTCCTGCAGTTGCTTCTTCAAGGTCTCCACCTCCTGCTGATGCCCAGTTTCAATCTGGCGCAGGCGCTGCTGGATGACATCGGTGTAGACAGGCATCCCATCATCATCCAGGTGGCTCCTGGCAGGTTGGTCTGGGCTGCCGGCCGCCTGCTGCTTCCCGAGATGAGTCATCACCCATTTCTGGTGCAGGTTCCTCAAGTGAAACTGTGCAGAGCTGCAGCTCGCTGCGGAGACCTGCCGGCTCAGAGAGATCTTCATCCTCCCATCCTCCCCGTTCACACAGTGCCCGTTTGTTGCCTGGTATTTCTGCACGATGCCAAACCCTGCAGGCTTCTCTGTCATCTTGTTCTCAGGCTCCAGCTCTCCGTTACACACAACCTCATCTTTACATTCACCTAAAGGCAAGGCACAAGGGGAAGGCATTGGGATGTGTGTGCTGCCGCTACCAGAAGTCCTGTGTACTTTTGTGCCCAGTTTCTGAAGTTCTATCATGCTCTCCCCCTCTGGCCTGTTTTCAATAATTCGAGAAAGCTCATCAGCACTGTTGTCCATCACGTGGGCTCTGTGGCACGGGCCCTTGGGAATCAGCTCTTGCTTTGCTTCATTCTCTGTTAAGGTCTCTGTAGAACTCTCGATGTTGGATGTTCTCACCTCCTGCAGGCTTGTAAGAGGTAACAGAAGGCCGGCATGTGATACGCTGTGCAGGGTTTCTCCTTCTACTTCAGGCTTGCCCACACCTTCCTCCACATTCTTTTGAGTGTCCCTATTTACAAAACTCTCCAAAGGAACAGTCTGTAGTCCTTTCACCTGAGGTAACTTCTGGATAGTGTTACTGAGATCAGTGTGCTCCTCCTGGTGTCCTTTAAGCTCACAAGCACCTTGTGAAAGCGGACATGGATTGTTCATTACCATACCTTTATCCTCAGCCTTTTCACTCAGTTCACTGACATAGCCATGTAGATTTTCAGTTCTCTTCTCCTTATCCAAAGCAATCTCATCCCCTTTACCTGCAGTCTCTAGGCTGCCCCTTAAGTGCTCCTCCAGAATGACATCCTCTTTCGTGGCCTCCTGCAAAATGTTCTCCATCTGTCCCTCAGCCACACCGGCTGCTACAGAAAGCTCTGCTCCCATCAGAGCCCTGCCCTGCTTGCTCAGGCCGTCCCCATCAAACGGATCATCCCCAGGGTTCCCCAGGCTGCTCAGCTCCAGGGACCTGCGGTGCTCCTGCCACTTCTCATTCAGGCTGGGGTCACTGCTACGCCGGTTGGTTGTAGGCACACTGCTGTCACAGGCTGTCGTCAGATTGTCAAAGGATCTTGTCTTTGGTAACCTACACAAGTACAAACAATCAGAATCCTAAGTCAGGGTTGGTTTTGGGTTTTTGGGGTTTTTTGTTTGTTTGTTTTTGTTTTTTAAGTTCATCTACTACGGCTTAAAACCTCCCCTCCACAATTAGGACTTCTGTGCAGTATTATCCAGGAGCACATTTGGACCATCTGTAGTGCAAAGCTGCTTCAGAACTTTGCTTTTTGCCAGTAGGAAAATCTGTTGAATCAGACTTCAAACATTCCCAGATCCCTTTACCACAAAGCACAGATGCTTACAGTCTGGTCACACCTCCTAATTAACATGTGCAAAGAATCACTTCACAAAAAAAAAACCCAACAAAGCAAAGAAAGTTATGCAACAGGAAAAGAACTGAAATTCAAGTCAGCCAAATAAAAGCTTATATTCAACAACGATACAAAGGATCCAACAAAGCCAGGCAATGCCCACAGCTTAATTCATTTTCTAATCTCTCAGATTCCATATATTTGTTATGCTCTGACCTCTGAAACATAACAGCTTTCAAACCTGAAACAAGGAAAGACTGCTTTTGGTCATTGAGTCAAACAGCCCACAAATACACCTGTGAAAAACACTTCCCTCCCACAGATATTCTCCTCTTAATATCCCACAATATTCTCTATTGATCTTACTTTACAGGATGGGATTTCTGAGCTCTAGGCTCACCTGCCCAGGGGCTGATCTTCAGGGCTAGAGCCTGGAACAGGGTATGGGGCACAGGTGTCATCAGCAGGTGTAGAGGGGGAAGAACAGGGCAGGTAAACAGCACTCCAGAGCATTAAATTACGCACATGGCACACTGGGTACAGCACCTGAGAGAGAAAAACACACACAATCGTTCAGAAATTGCAACTGCTTGCTCCCAGGGTGTAAAAAGGTGTTCAGAGCTGATTGGGATAGTCCTGGGTTATTATCCAGATTTGCAGCTGGGAGGCTGTGTCAGATCTCTAGATAGTTTGGAAGGCCTGTGAGCAGCTATGGCACTTTTAATCAGCTACACTTGGATATGTAATTATCTTCTCTTTCAGAGAGGGAGCTTGAGGCATAACAATGCTGGCTTTCAACTTCCCGTGAATGAATTACTGCCATGTGCACTGTGTGAATCTACGCCTTAATAATGCTGCTGGGCAATTTAAAGTGCAGAGGAATTCAGCAGCCCATAACAGAGCTTTCCCTGTGCTTTGTACTACAGTGTGCCATACGAGAGCTGAACCCACAGCCTCTTTCTAGGGCTCCAATTCATCAAAGCTAACCCTCTCTTTTAAGGAAGCACTCACATGTGAAAAATTAAGTACATGTAGAAATACTTCTGCTGAACAGGCAACCTATTCTTGAAAGGGATTCCTTGACTGTGGAATATGTTTTCTGTTGTGTTTCAATTTAAGAACACCTTGAGTCTCTCTATCAATTTCACTGTTTTTGCAAGCAGCTTTCTTTAGGAAAAGCAGGGAGCAGCACAGAGCAGCCAAGGGGGTTCAGAGGGAGGATGTGAGGCAGCTCAGTTTGAGGACTGCTGCTCTTAATGACCACGGTTTTAGAACAGATGTGGCCACATCAGTGAGGCACCTTTTCAACACTGAAATAAAACAAGGAAGAAACGAATACAAGACAGTAAATTAGTAAAACTCTTAAGAACACACAATTTATCCCAGTTAGTTTAGTGTGGTGTGCCATTTACCAGGAACATGGCCCAAGTCACCTAGACCCCAGCTGCAGTGCAGCAGGTAAAGGCAGCCCAGGGACAGAGCAGGTATCTGGCTGCACTGCCTGTGCTGAGATTGCTCTGAGCTTCTCCTGGCTAAACTCACTGCTGTGCTCAGGGAACACTCAGATGCACCCATAACTCCAGAAGCCCTCACGATCTGCATTTATCTGCAGTGCCTCATGCTTTCAGCTATCACACCCACTCTGCTAATGGCAATGCCAGGCTGGAAAGTCTTGAAAGGCTCTCTGTGATGCTGGCTGTCACCATGACAGATGGATCTGCACACAGACTGAGCACAGGCTGCAGGTATGGTGTCCAGAGGAGACGGGCAGAGATAGAGGGCTGCTGATGTGAATACTGAATTCATCCTTTTATGGCAAAAGCAGACAAATTCTTTCCTGCTAAGCCAAGTTTTAATTTTCCTCTAAGAAACAACCATAAGCTGCATCCATCATATGCAAAACCATGGCACAGCCCTTACAGTTAGGTTTGTGGTATCTGATGTTTCATTAACAAAAAGCATTTAAATATTTATAAGAGTCTTTGCCATCTTTGTCACTGTGATCTCTGATGCCCGGTTGTTTACATGCCATGCCTACCACAGCGCAGCTCTAAATGCCCTTCCATCAAATACAAAAGAAGGTAACTGCAAGCCCTTCCTGGATGGGAAGCTTCAGTGAGCCAGAGTGAAAATGTGAAAGTATTACAAGAAACACAAATATGCCAAATGAGCCTAGTTAGATTTTCTTTGTCTATATTAAACTTAAATCTAAACAGTGTCTGGGTTTGTATGTCATTTTATGACACACCTCTGACACAGCTTAGCTCTCTAGAAAGGTCTATCTGTCAAACACAGAAATGTTAGTTACAGAAAATGTGTTTCCAGCACAGAGAAATTTCTGAGGTTGCACCTGACGTTCCTCAAATACAAACAGATCTGATGCAGGACCTGAAACATAAAACTGAACAGAGCATCCAGTTGTAAATATCGAAGAGGAGAGCTGAGGTGTTTCCAGAAGGGTGTGCTGTCCCTGCACTGCACTCATGGTGAGTGAACCTGCATGATGTCCCATTGCTACAGGCTGAGTATTGCACTGTGGGACACACTTCTGAGAGCACCATACTTGAGAGACAGAGACTCTCCCATGAGGTGAGTAAGAAAGGATACGTACAGATTCTGACTGGGAGGAGTAGAGCAGGTTCTTGAAGGCTTTGTTTGCTGCCCGCAGCAAAGACCAGACAGAACAGGTCCGTTCCTGAGTGTGTTTTTCTCCTCTTTCTTTCGCATTGTTGCACAGGAATGTACCAAAGAGGCAAGAGTAGGTGTGCTGCACCAATTTGACCTGCAGAGACCAATACAGATACAGTCATATGGCAGAAGACATCAGCTTAATGCAAGAATGTTTCAGAAAAAGAAGAAACCTTTCCTTCACAGGGCAATGCATCCTCTTCCCAAAGACTGATATATAAATAAACCTGGAATATTGTGTGTGTCTCCTTATGAATTAATTGCAGAAGGATTTATACATAGAGGTATCTTTTATAATCATAACTAAAAACTCAAGGAAAAATTGCAAAATATAAAGACAAGTAGTGGTTCATACTCATGTATAAAAGTCTTGTTAATTTAAAACTCACAGACCTCAAGGAGAAATTATAAAACATTAATGCAGCAGCAGAAAGACAAAGAATGGTGGGAGTAAGTGTTAATTTGTGTCGGTATAGATGTGCACAGCATACAACCTAATCATTACTCACTCCATACTGTGCTCAACGCCTGACCAAGCAGCTTAACATGAACCTAACTTTAAGTACCTGAATAATCCCAACAGTCCCAGCGGCCGTGCACAAACAGACTGGGGGTTTTGCTGTAAGGCAGTGAGAACATTAAGGGTAATGTTCACACACAGCTCCCATCGATTAGCAGTGAGCTAGGGGAGCCAGTTACAATCTCATGTATCCTATTTCACAACTGAGCTAAGCTAGGACTGTACATAAACTCAGTTACACGGCCGAGCTGGCAAGCAGTAATGCAAGTCATCTACAATCACAGCAATGTGCTTTAAATCTGCAGTGGATCAGACATTCCATAAAAGCCTTTATTCCTCAGGTTACTAGTTCTGCAGGCAGTGAGTCCACCTCTCAGAGACTCACGTTCTGGTCTTAAAAACTGACTTTGACATTCCCAGGCAAATTTCTAATAGAGAGCTCTCCCCTTCCAAAGAAAATAAACACAGCTGGTACATCCTGTATATTTTCAGCAAAGAAAGAAAAATCGAATGGAAAGGTAAAGAGAAGGAGTGTTTAGAAGAGTTGTCTTCAGCATCCAAAGAGATCAAAGTCAAGGGAAGTTCATACTGCCAGTAAACACTTTTATGTTGTGTGGATGTATTACACCGAGCTTATTTCAGCAACTCTTAAGTGAAGTGATTAAATTCATATCATTTGTTTCATCCTTTAAAGTTTAAAAGAAGCCCTTAAGGACCCTGATTCTGTTTTAAGAGTGAACAGACCACAGGCTCCACAAGCATACAAGTATTTTTGTCTGCTGCATCAGGGCAGCTTTCCCATTTCCTTTATCAGGCTGAAGATATCCCGTCACAGATAGATGGGAAAATCAGAAACCCCTCAGGGCTCTTCAGTATGTTTGTACTGGGTTAGGAGCAGTCTATAAAGCAGCAAGCTCTCAAGCCACAACTCACAAGGAATGCTTCGTTAAACTCGAAAGAGCAGGGGAACTGCCTCTGGAGCTGATGGACGCAGTCCAGCCACTGCAAAAACACCGGGCAGCGCTCATTGAGGTCATCCGAATTCTCACCATGGCCACAGCGATCGGCAAACTTGTGGCCAAAATCCAGCCACTCCATCTCCACCAGCACCTGGAAACCCTGCAGAAATACAAGTACAGATGAAACTTTCCTCTCTATTTCTTTCTTTCTTTCTTTCTTTTTTTAAGACAGTCTGAGACTTGTTCATCTTATTGCTGTGTCCTCACTCCTTCTGACTTCCCTTCAGAATCAGTCCCTATCACTTACCTTTTCTCCTTTACCCAATACCTCTATTTTCTTAAAAGCTGCACAATGAAATAAGGACTGAAATGAATTCCCAAGCTCACATGGACAGAAAGGGAATAAGACAGACTACTAAGTCCACTGGCTCACGAGGAAGCAGACCTTGACATGAGAGATATATTGGCAAGGCAGGGGAGAGCAGGAACTTCAAATCTTGATTCAAACCCAGACAATGGTAACCTTCACTTGGATATAAGAGGAGATTTTAATGCTCTCCTTTAAAAACAAAGGAGAGATCTTTCTGTCAAAAAAGAAAATAATTCAACAACAAGATATCCACACTCACAGAGATTGCTTGCCTACATGTGTATCAAATGTAGCACAGCCATAAGTTTGATAAAGGTCAGACTGCACAATTTCTCATGGAAACTCAAAGGGCAAAGCACATTCCAAAATAGTGTCTAGTGAAGAACCTGGCTGTGACACCTAGTCTTACAGGACCTACAATCTACCATGTTAGGAAGGTTTTGCTTCTTAGTGGAATGAGAAATTGTAGATCACACTTTATTAAGCCAATGGTTGTAATTCAAAAGGAAAAAGAAAGTTGATAGCTGTAAAACCTGAAAGTGACAATGATGAAATTCATTCTTCTGAACATTCCTGATTCTTGTGCAGACAGTTACAGTTTATGGTTCCCTCTGATGCAGGGATGGAAAGGCAGGCAGGAAAAAGGTGTGTGTAGAAGAACTTTTCAATTTGACCAGGAAATGACAACACTGAGGAGGGACTAGATTCCTTCTGCGCCAGAGACAGAGCAGAGTGTTTCAACCTGGTGGATGCTGATCTCTAGAACCCATGTGAAAAAGGATCTGAGGAAGTCTCCACAATTTCCTCCAAAGGGCACTGCTACAGTTTCAGCTCCTTGTCCACATGTATCTGAGGGCTTAAACACCGGTTTATAGCACAGTGCACAGACACACACTTCTGTTCTAGACAACAAAGGCATCTTGCATGTGGGCTGGTAGATGGAATCTAGCCATCTCATATCTCTCAATGCTAAAAAGCCATGGAAGAAAAAAATCAGGCTGAAAAAGCAACAGTGTTATAACTAAGTGACAACGGATAATGAAAGAAATGAAACTGGAGAAATATGTAGCTAAGAAAACTAGAAAAGAGAAACAGAGAAAGGCTTTGCATCAGCAGTTGGCTGAGCAACTGCAGCTGTGCCAGAAGCACTGCGTATTGCATGTTCCTAAGCTAAATATGGGGAAAGGAACACCATGACTGGGCAGTTATTGAAAAGAGGAAAAACATAATCTGCTCTTGAATTACAGACTATATTTACACCTACATGTAACTGTATCTGCAGACTGCTGTTAGTTAACTCCTGCCAGCTCCCGCGCTGCTTCTAGTTGAAAATTCTGTAATTATTTGTTAATACAAAATTCCTTGGAAAGGAACCCAAACTCAATAAATGCCTCGTTCATTGCCAGATGGCTTACAAACCTCTGTGGTCCTGTAGTAGGGATCTAGCAGCAGTTTGGCCAGAGCCACAATCTGGGGGGTTCGGTCCCAGCCATCCGAGCAGTGCACCAAGACAGGTCGCTGGTCTCGGTCCACAGCATGAACCACAAGCAGTGCAGATTTCAGAAGCACAGATAAGTGCTGCAGCCATTTGGTGCTCTCCAGAGCTGACAGCCAACTAGAAGAAAACAAAGGAGGACAATCTTTGCTCTTTTAAAATGCTTCCAGGTTTGAATCTCTGATTTCATCAAATCAAAGCATAACCAATATTAAATGTGTACTTTAAGTTGTGAATGTCATCACTGATTATTTTTCATTTACATTTTGCTAGGACTTTCCCTGACCTGTAAGAAACAAAGCCTTGAGTCCACAATCAGGCTGCAGCAGTTGCCCAGATACATGCATGGCAGATCACCAGCAGAGGCCACCATAAGCACCACTGGGTAATGGTTACTTCCAGCAGCCTGTACTGATCCCCTTCTTCCCAGCTGAGGATTCAGGTTGCACTGCAGTCCTGCTGTCAGTGGCAGATCTCGAGGCTCTGCCATATGATCAGGACAACTCTGCTGTGCAATGGAGGTTTGGATCCTCTGAGCTGCCTCTGCCATCACACACATCTCAACTGCTGCCAGGCTTTCTAAGGTGTGCTGGAGGTTCCTTGAGAATCACAGCAGCGTGGAGGTTTTCCTTTCAGCTCATATGAATGGATATTCTGGATCTACTCTGAAACCATGTATTACACTTAGCAACAAATTCAGAACAGGGAAGGTAGGGGAGACAGGACTGGTGCAGCTGCAGTGTCCTAATGAAGATCCAACCTCAGAAGCCCCTGAGGTGATGCACCACTAGAGGCTCAACATCCCATAGCACTGAAGGGCTACGTTCAACGAAAAGCCCCTACAAATACATGAAGCATTCAGAATACTCTGAAGCAGAGGCAGGCTGCAAAAATCAAAGATCCAGGAAGCTCAGATTAGAGTAAGTGCTAGCACTCAGAAACCCATTTGAAAGGAATAAGATTCCAGGAACAAAATCCAGGGCTAAAATACAATTCCCAATCTCATTTTCTAGATTTACTTCAGTGAAAATACTACAACAAATTCTATGAAATGAAAAATACAGCTTTGCATTTTTGCACAGGAAAGTCGGTAAGAGGAAAAAAACATAACACTTGAACATCAGTTTACAAAACAGCAGGGAAAAAATATAGAAAGATGTAAATAGAGGCAAAAACCACTGAACAGCCACTTACTTTCCTGGATCTGGCATCTGTGTGCAGAGCAGACGCAGGGACTGAAAGCTCTTCCGGATAGAATGAATGTTTGCCATTCCCATGAACACTACTTCACAGTTTGGATAATACTCTGCAGGGAAAGAGAGAGAAGAAACTAAAAACTATGCTTAGCTTAATTTCTAAAAGAAGCTTCTTCACAAAAACAAACCAGTGGTAGTGTGGGCAAGTGAAAGAAGCTGTTTACAAATATTCTGTAATGAAAAACTAGTGCCTGGACTTCAGTGGGTATTCCAGACATTACAACACACCAAAACAGGAAAGAATTAGCAAAGTGTTTCTGTATTTCTTTTCAATGTTTTGCTTCACATTACAAAAGGCAGAGCACAAACCTGTGGGAATAGTGATACTGCTGTGTTGGTGGTTACAGAATGTTTTTATGCAGACTGAGAATATGGAATACATTTAACTGGTACTCTGGATGTTCCTAAGTTTGGTGAGCTAATTTCTATTTCTTATAGGAGTTATGGTTTTGCTTTCACAGCCACTCAAGGAGGCTGAAAGGTCACTTCAATCCTTCTTCTGTGCTGAATTTCTCTATTGCAAGGAACATGCAACACCTGAGAGATCCTCAAAGTTAGGGAAGTTAGGAAAACAGAATTACTGAGCATTACTTCAGATGTTGCTACAGCCTTCTCTCAGGCAACTGCTCTGCTGGGGAAGCAGCAGCAGCACAGCCAGTGGTCATGAGTGGACTGAGCTTTGTTCTGTACTGTTGCTTCTATTTGCACAAAATGATGACATGATAGCAATAAAATGACCTCTCCTACAACAGAAAAAGAATCATGAATTAGAATGGGATATTGATTGCTTGTATAAGAAAATCCAGTATTCTCTTAGAAGAGTGTGCCTTCTACCATTTGATTTCCCAAATGTTTATGAGCCCAACAAATTCTGGCCCAAACCAGAACATCCTGTAAGTGATAAAACAAGGAACTGCAGTCCAAAATGACTGTCAGCACCAGACTAAGTATTTCTGCAACTTTTACTGAATGATGTTATAAATAACACAAAACACAATGTAACTGAGATAAATGTTACACTTGGGAATGAAGTAAACTTGGCAATTCCTGGGGAAAAAAATACCAGCGTAAGTAACACACTTAACACAAGTCAAACGCACTGGAAGTGACACTGAAGCTGCCTGGACATTTCCTTCAAAGAATTCAAGAATCAATAGACACGAGGAAAATTAAACTTATTGCATACTCTGCTTTCCATTTTGCAGATTTGCTCTGCGATGATGGCGAGTTATCCATTCATTCTGAGGTGTTAAATGGAAAATTAATCTCTTCTTCTGGTGTTCATTTATCAAAGTGCAGCTACTGCAGCAAAGACCAAACCAGAAATACATGGCTGAAATAGCTTTTGTTACCTTATCAACAATTTGTTGGTTATTTTTTTTCTTTCAGATTATCCAGCCATGGAATTTTAACAGACTGTATTCGCATCCAACAGCAATAAAATAATATCTCCTTTATATCATCAACGATTAGTAGGTGCCAGAGAATACAGAAAGTGATAAATGTGAATGTATGACAAATGCAAGATGAATTAGGACTTCAGTTGCCTCGGGTTACAGCATAAATGCTTACAAATATTTTAGCTTTACAAAAATGGTTGAAAAGTTGTCTTCTGCACAACCATTCTGGAACACTGCTATCCTTTGCAGTTAACAGATTCCAAAGTTTGCTCAGTTTTTCAGACATTATCCCAGTGGATGCGTTTGTCTCACACTAGCTTATGTATTTGACAAAGCAGGGGAAACACAATCAGCACAGTTCAGCATACACTGAGCCCTGTTACCAGCTGGTTTTGTTCTCTCAGAAAGCTGAGAGTTAAAGCTGTCCTTCTGAAGGGCTGTGTGACAGATGCCACGGTCCAAAATTTTCTTCTAGATGAGCAGTACTTGCATCCATGCAGTTTGTTAAATATGCACTACCTAATTATATCACTGTAATTATAGTCAAACAAATGCTTTTGATCGGTTTAATACAAAAATGTGAAGAAGCACTGCTTACCTGGGCACTCACAGCCTCCACCTTTGGCTCTGTTAGCCACAGCTGCTGCATAGGACCGTGCATCTAAGATCAAAAGCTTCTGAGGCTGTATTGCCAAACTCTCTGCTCCCGAGGCGTTAGAGATTGAGGAATCTGGGGGAGAAGATATGCAATTGAAGAATAACTAAAGGGATACTCTTGGCACTGTTTGCAGCAATGATTCACTCAAGTCCCACAGTGTGTATGCACTGTGCACACAGAAATCAGAGAATGCCTCATTAAATACAAGGGATACAATCTGTCACAGCACACAAAGGAGACGAAGCTTTATATATAAAGCTCTGCCTTTTACAGAAGAGGAAAAGTGGCAAACTTACCGAATTCCACATCAGAGAGGTCTCCTCCATTGGAGAAATCTCTTGAACAATTTCCATTCATTAGTTTGTTACTGTTGGACCTTGAATCTGAGGCACAGGCTTTGGCTACAGACTGGACAAGGTGTTCATCATCTGCATTCCTCCAGCCCCACCAACTGACCTCAGGTTGTCCACAGCGGGAAATGACTGCTCCATTGCTCTGGTGCCTGAAAATGTACAGAATAGAAAGAACAAGTGCATAACTTGAAAGGTCAGGATGACAAGCACAGAGGGCATGAAAAGTTAAACGGTTCCCTCCAGCATTTTAATTCCTGTCGGGGAACCTATAGCTCAGCAGTTATCCCCAGTCTGTGATTCAGTGGACAATGCATTCCACATGCTTCACTTCAAAATGCTGCCTGTAACTACACACGTTCACTGAAAGGTAAAAGTCAAAGCTGAGGTTGGTAATGGAGAACAAAGCAGTTTTCTTCTTAACATTGCTGCCTGTTGGCCAGGAAAAGCTGGGGAACATTTCAGAACAACAGGCTGCCATAAAGGGGTATTCAACACCTCCTGGCTAGTCAGGTCTACAGCTGCAGTATGACAGACTAAATGTGAAAGTTCAATTTAGCTCGTGCTAAATTATACAGCTAGAAAGGAGTAAAACCAGAGATTCATGCTTTGATGAGCTTTTTGTTGCTAAATCAAAACATTCTACTAATTGAATCTGGGAAGAATGTTCTGATTTTGGTATGAAATGGCAGAATGCAGCACGCCTTCTGTCTGATGATATTTAACACCAAGCATAACCAACTTGCACACTGATGGTATCCATTTCTAAGCATCATCTGTGAAGCACCAAAGGCAGTCCCTGAACACTTTGCAGAACCACGTTATTTTAGGCACTATTGCACTAGTTTCTCTGAACGCTGAACACCTGCAGTTTTGCTCATTCTGAATTAGTGCTTGTTAGGAAAGAGTGGCATTCTATCTTAATGTAATCTTGAAAAGAAAAAGATTTAAAAACCAACCAAGACCTCAAAATGTCACCTCCCTAAGCTCCTCAGCCCTGCCTCTTCCACTTCTCAGATTCTTCCCCTCCTGACCTTCCACTAGGTGTGGTTTTCTCTGTTCCTCCCCCTCTGCGGGTTGTGTTTCAGCTGCTGCCTCTCACACCAACCACATCCTGCAGGAGAGCACCAACGAGCTGCTGCACAGCACTGCTCTCCTCCATGTAAGCACCAGTGTGGTGCCAGGCTGGTAATCAAGTGCACAAGCACATAAACTTTTCTGTGGATACCTAAGTAGCAATGAAAAAGGAAAAACTGCTTATTAACTGAACATTTTTCTTCTAAAATGGGATATAAACTTTAAGTACTCTATACACTGATGAAACTTCAGAGGACTGAAAAATAAGACAAGAGAAGTCTATCTATATATGTTTTTTAAATGCCTTAAGAATTCTTAAGTCTGTTTTTTTTTTTTAATTGACTACATTAAAGAACAGATGTGAAGTAATGAAGAGTATCCAACCACTGCAAATATGCTTTGGAAAACAGATTAGACACTTATCATTATAATCTACTCAAAAAAAAAGGTGTTCTGAAACATTATCACTTAATTCTCGCTTGCTGTCCCCATGCTGACACATCCCACTGCTGCTGCCAGCAGAACACAGTTTCCCATTCAGTGCAGTGCTTACACATGGCTCCTACACCATCCTCCTTGACTTTCCCCAGTCACAGGACCTCAGCCACACAAGAAAGGCACTGCAAGTGGGGATGCAAAGGAAGAGCAGAGCCACGTGTTGACTGAGTGGTGCCAAGGAGTGGGACACCAAAAGGTTTCACTCCCTGCCTTACAGCCCATCAGAATGACTCTACCCACTACTTACCCACCTGCTCTCCCTTCTGTTTCAGTGACCTGCAGACACACATCCCCCCAATAAAGGTATGTTTAGGCAGTGCCCTCTTTGCTCAGGAGCATCAGTGGAAACATAACCTCCACATCCCTAGAATTAGGTGCCAATTGTTGTGCCTAAATGTTATGCTGGAGGAAAAGATGGAGTTTTCCTGCAGACAAACTGAAGATCCCAACCTCAAGTCCACCAAGTGCTGTTTGACTGCACAGAAGTAAGGGTGAGCTGAATCTTAAAGCAAATTTACAGTTGGCTTTGACAGTCCTGAGCAGGAAGAAGGCCCACCCACACCAATACATCTCACCTTTTTTCTCTCTGTAACCAATTTATTGGGTGCTCAGGTGTCAGAAATTGGTTTACAATCTGTTGCCAGAGCTCAGCACAGCCACGTCTCAGAGCACTGCAGGGAGCAGCAACAGGCTGCCTCACACTGCTCATTCAGTGTGAACATCGGGTTAAGACTTGCTGCTGAAAAACTTGGAATTCTAAAGTATTTGGTGATATTGTATTTTAAGGATTTCTCATAGCTCTTTTGTAATGGCTTCATATAAAATTCTTTCACTGAGAGGAAGCAACTGACACGCTGCATTAACAGAAGCAAAGGAAAAGCAGTCTGAATGCCACGGCATTTACAACAGGTGCCAGCCAGCTCCACGCAAAGGAAAATGGATTGCTGTTGAAATGAGCTGCCTTCCAGAGGCAGAACTATTGATAAAAATTTAGTTGAGCAAAAAATATATGCCACTCACTGAGAGGCTGCCTAGCTCCCTGGTATGCTGGCACAAATAACAAAGGAAAATAAAACATCATTATATATGCAATAATTCTATTCTGAACACCTAGATAAGCTCATTTACTCTCCCATATGTTCTCTGGGATTTCATTACCACCTACCTGCAGGATCATTTTCACAGAATCATAAACAGTTATATTTTCATCTCCAGGCTCTCGCCTCCCATTTATACCCCGAATAACAGAACCACCAGGACTGGAGCTGAGCTCGCTGATGGCTGTGAAGCCCTAATACTCCTAAGCAGAAAGCAGCAAACCATTCTATTTACAGTAATGCTGCAGGAAAACAAACAATCAAAAAACAGCAAATAGTTTAAGTGTGATTCTGAGGTGCCTTGGGATGGACCTGAGGATAAGATGGTATCATTCACATTTGTAGCAAAACAAAAAGAGAATTAAAAATATTAAACCTTCCACCCAGACCTTCTAACCTCCCAGAGACACAGTAACATGTAGCCTCTAGACAGGAAAATAGAAGGTCCATAGTTTATTACTCACTCAATAACTATAAAAACCATTATAAAGCACCATATAACTGTATGATGTACAGCCCACCTCTGCATAAGCTTAATCTTTCTGTTCAAGCAACCTTTTGAGTACAACAATAAATCCACCAAGTCCTTGCAATCACAAGGAGCAGTAATAAAGGTCTGCACAGCTCCCTGCACAGCACTGCTTAACTACTAGTACTTGCAACCAAAGAAATCATTACTGTAATTCACCAAAGTAATTCAGTAAGTACAATACACGCAGAGTTCTGGTTACCTCTGCTTCCTGTGCTGGCAGAAGCACTGCCTGCATGGCCAAGAACCTTCAGCAGTGAGAGAGACCCAAAGGCACCTCCAGCACAGCTCATTTCTCAGTAGGTTCTCAGGAGTTCACGATAATGTCTGTGTAATCTACTTAATGTAGATTAAGTCACCTGTGTATTGTCTCATTCATTAAAACTCCCAAAGGCTTCTTCCTAGCACTGGTTTTCTGGGACCAAAGACAGGTAAGCTACAGAACCTGTTCCAGGCTACATTTACCTGCCTCAAGACGTGCCTGGATTTTCAAACAGGCAAGCACTGAGGGAGCACTGCAGAAGGTGGGTGTCACATTTTTCTGGAAATCTGATCATCAAATAGAAGCAGTGCTCCTAGGAGCACAGGGAAATGCAGTCTAGAAGGAGTATTATTTGAAGTTTGCCTCTGAACTCAGCCTGTTCCACTTCCCAGACTCTGAATACTGCCACAGCTTTTGAATGCTTTACGAGAGCAAAGAGGTTTTTGTAGCCAAGTGTCTGCCTTGCTGCTGCCTCGTCCCAGCACTCAGGAAATATCTGAGACTTGTTATTGGTGTATTTAAAACATTATTACTTTCTTCCCTGAAGTAAAGCAATAACAGCAGAGTTATTAAATGTGATCAATAAATAATGAAATCAATAGTCCCCAAATCATTCAACAGATAATAATGCTGAATGAGCTTTTGCCCATTACTCCCTCAAAAGTAAGGAAAAAAAGCTGCTTTTATGTCACATATATAAAGAGAGAACTATATATGGATTTCCAATCATACGGATCATCAAGCAGCAGCTGATTTGGCTTCTACTGGAGTGCAGAACGATGAAGTGAATGTCTCAAAAATCTATTACTAAGTGTCAAGATTAAGGAAAAAAAAACAAAAACGGGGAACTTTTCTTTCACTGGAACAAAGATACAAATGAAATATTGTGTTGTAATTTAACATACGTAGACTCATCTGAGCAGTCGAATATTAATGCCAGCAATTGAACAATTTCAGTCAGTGAGGTCTTTCAACCATTTAAATCACCATCCCATAAACCTCCAGAATGCAGCCGTACCTAAGAATGCTCAGAAAGCCATTACTTTTCCTGGGTAGTGAGAATGGAGGCAATGCTTCTCCACGTTAAGTGTGCCCAATTATGAGACAACTGCATCAAGGGCACGAAGCTCTGACACAAGGCGTTGGAAGCTGGATACAAAACCATATATAAATTACACTGCTCTCTTTTACCATACAAACACTTATGTACTACCATAACAATCAACTACCTACGTCTAAAAAAATCAGCATATGCTGGAAAACATTTTTCCCATCACAGAGTGAACAGAAGATGGGGGCAATTCCTGAATGTTTGGAGAGGATGCTACCACTGCATTCTTGAGGGAAAAAAGGAGAAAAGATAGAAGGATTCAAAACCATCCGTCTGCTGCCACAAACTGATTTGTTCTCCATTCATGGAGCAGAAATTCTTATCCTTTGTAAATGGTGCTTCTTAGCCTATCCTTAACTCTTGTGTACCTGCTCCTCTGACCAAGGTCATACGATTCTGCCTACTTTACTGACCTCTAGATTTCACTTGCAGCTCAGAAAACAGCTCTTTTCTCTCTGTTTCAAAGAAAAGAGAGTGGGCAGATTTAATGGAACTCTCAGTATTTGCTATGTTTTTAAAAAATCAGATGACAAAGAATTGAAGAGATTTTAAACTTTTATGGGAGGATATGAGTACAAAGGTCCCAGAATACTTGGAAAAAAAAATCTGAAATATATTTCTTACTAAATAAGCTGCTAACAAATGTCTCAGAAAAGCAGTTATCCTATGAACAATTGCTGGACTTACTTTAAGGAAAAAGCTGCCTGATTAAAGCTATATAAAATATGTAGACAGAACTAACAAATGCATTATTTTGTAAACGAGTTTGAAATAATTCTAGGATTTGTTCTTGTTTATAGTGCACAGTTTGAGTATCTGTTTTCTCCTTGTGTTTCTTTTCTGCATGACTCTTCTTCCAAAAGGCCAGGTGAGAACTAAAGAAAGATGGCAAGAGTACCTAGCTAGAGATGCTACTTACCATTTCTTCAGTTGCATCAATTTCTCCACCTTACATTTTTTCATTTTCATATTTTCAAAATACATAACTACCTTAACTGAGATGCTGCCCTATGAATGCCTTGCAGGACACACAATGCTGAGTGCTACCACAACACATCTGGAATTAAAAGATACAAACCATTATTCACACTCAGACTGAACATGTCTGTCTTACTTTATAAATGGCTTGACAAGGGCCAATATGTGCTGCTGTGCACAAATTCTTGGAGATTTAAATAGGTATAAAGTGATGTATATGTGCAAGTAGCAAACGTAGAGACAAAAACCCCAAAACCACCAACATCACACTTGGCTGTCATTTAATCACAGGTCTGAACTTCTTTCCTTGTAAAAGAGCACCCTGTCATCCTTGTCTGAACTGTTAGGATGACTTGCTTCTCAGGTCCTATTCTGCTCATCCACACAAACTGCCTCTGGAATCCTTCTGGAGCAGAGCAGCAGAAGCCCAGAGTGGATAACTGAACAGATCAGCTTGGGTATGGCTCCCACAGGCAGTGCAGAGGAGACCGTGCCAGGTTTTGTTGCCTCCTTTCAGCCTAGTTCCCCAGTTCTACCTTGGCAGATCCTGGGCCTGCGTGAATCATCCCTCCACATCATGTTATACACACAAGAACAAGGCAAGATGTGAAGTAGGCCTCTAATTACTTTGAATATACGATAAAACTATTAATTGAAAAGATCGTCAACACTTTTATTAAAGACTGTCCAAGCTCACTGCGTGGACATCTGTGGCCCACAGAGCCTGAACGCTTTTCATGACAAGCCAAGACTCCTGGTTCCAAATTATTTCAGCTTTTATTTGCAAGAACATCTCAGTTGCTGTCTTGTGAAAGCTGTTCCAGTGCCTACCTGTACACAACAGCAGGGATGCGCTTCCAAGACCGAAAGCTTGCCACACTCTCCAGCTCTTTATCCGTGATCCAGGCAGGAACTATAATTTCCTGGGGGTAGCTCCCACAGAGCCTGTGAGAAAAGCAGCACATAAGGTTGGATGTAAGAAGCACAGAGCAATTACACACTACCTACACAACAGGAACCAAAGAACACAATAAGCGACCTGATATCTGATCAGTCCAGCAGTTTTGTTAGACCCTGTTTCATTGTGCATTAAGAAGCTTCTCTTTAGCATATTAAAAAATTACTGTGAACAGCAAGGTGCAGTTCAGGATTAGAAGATTTCTGCTTGTGTATGCTGATGATTAGAGACTCCATCAGCTGAAATAAACTGGGCACACAAAAAAATCCTCTACATTGTCTCCAAGCTAAAGAATTAACCACCCAGTTACTGGGTCACAAAGCACAGAGTGTGAGTAGCACAAAGAACCACCTGAGCTACTCACACACATACCATCCAAGTTATAATTCTAACAGAACTGAATTTTGACATAACAAAATGCTGTCCATTTTGGATGTTCTTTCATAGAATCATAGAATGGCCTGGGTTGAAAAGGACCACAATGCTCATCCAGTCCCAACCCCCTGCTGTGTGCAGGTCGCCAACCAGCAGCCCAGGCTGCCCAGAGCCACATCCAGCCTGGCCTTGAATGCCTGCAGGGATGGGGCATCCACAGCCTCCTTGGGCAACCTGTTCCAGTGCCTCACCACCCTCTGTGAAAAACTTCCTCCTCCTTTCTACCTAAAACGTAAGTAGAAGAAATGGGAAACAAGAAGAATTAGCATTGTGTGTTGCTTGTTCTAACTACATTATGGTTCTGGGTAGTCTACCACAATAACTTTTATAACTCATTTTAAAATATATACACCAGTAAGAGAATATCCCTAAAAAAAAAAATCAAGTAAGTTCAATACCTAATATGTTTTACTGAAAATAGAATACACACTCCTACAATGAAGTTACATGAAGGAACTTAAAAAGAGACACATTCACTGAGCAAGGACAGGTTTGAGTGCATTTTATTAAGAAAAAATAATTTGAATGCATTTTATGCTAAAAAAAATAATCCTATCTCAAGTGCTGGCCACAAGAATGAAGCATTTGTATTATTCTGCTTCCTTATGGCATTGAAGTTCTCTTTTTCTTCAGCATTCTTTACTGTTCTTAACTAGGCTAGATTTTTAGACACAAATACTGCTCATGCAGTAACAGCAGCTTCCAACTGCAAGTCATTACCCTCCATAGACAAAGCAATGAAACATGTTCCATCACCAAGTGTTACTGCTGGCTTTGCACTGAACTGGATGGTGCTCCAGCAGTACACTCCTACTGACCATAAACAGACAAACACCTTTCTCTGACCCAGCAGACAGAAGAGGGGACATTTATTTATCCATACTCTCAGGAAAAGATTATTTTCCACTTATTTTTGGGGTCTGTAAGTTTGACTCATCCAAACTATATTTTTCCCCACAAGACTGTCATAAGTTAGAGAATAAGGTATGTTTAAAAAAAACTTTTTATAAGTTCAGTACAGCTCCACTCTTTGCTGTCTTCTTAAGGCTTCCCCTTCTTGCACTAGAAAGCTTATTCTCTAAGGAGATCTCCAGCAAGCACATCAAAATCAGATATTTCTAAGCCTGCAAAATTTTAAACTCTTAACAAAACATTACATACTACTTTAAAAGCAAATGTATGCTATAAAACAGCAAAAAAACCTACATAATTTTAATTGTCCCTTATTAGGAACTGCAGAACTTGGAAAAAGTTCCAGTAACTATTTTTGCTATAAAAAAGTGGTGTTTTGAGATGCTGTCTGGCTGCAGATCAGCAGCCCACATAACTTACTTGTACTTTTCATTGATGTTGGAAATTCTCCAGGCATTGTTCATATCAAAACCCATCCTCTCCACTTCATTTTTAAACCTTGAAGTTACATGTTCTCCTGGGTATCAAAGGCAGAGAGAGAAAATAAAGGTGAAATAACAAGATTCCTACCTTCCAAAACAGAGAAAGACACCACGCTCATTAAATACTAAACAGAGGAAAGAACACTTCAGAAATATTGTCCACCTTCCATAACCCTGTTTGAAAACCTGTATCAAGCACAAGTACCACAGCCTGTACTGATGGCTCTCCCTGATCAGCTCTCTGGAAATGCCAAAATCCATAAAATAGTGTTTTTCTCTAAAGCAACCTGCCTCTGTAGGTTCATGTAAGAAAAACAAGTAAGCTCTGTACATAATGCATCTCAGACTTCCATCTCTAAATTGCATAAATCAGAGAGGTGATGAGAATTAAAGGTGTGATTGTTAGACACTAATATCAGCCGTGGAATTTAATATATTAAAGGAATGAGCTCCATTTTTTCCTGGACATAATTTTAAAATTATTAAAATCCAGCTGAAAAATATACAAAAAGGAAAAAGTATTGTGATAGAGTCTGGAGAATTAATGGTACTTAAGAGCATAGAAGAGAATAACTTGTACAAAATGTCTACGTTACAACAGATGTAAATGTTTGAGCAACAGCAGAAGAAGAGATTCTGCAAGTCTTTCTATTGTTTGTCTCTTTAAATGACCACAAAATCCTGAGGCAGCCAGTGAGAGAAAAAAGTACTGAAAAATTAATGCTTTAAGTATTACATCTTTCTTTTACATATTTCAGAAAACCTTCAGAGTCTTTAAATACATGAGGTATACATGCAGACACACGTGTCCCTGGGGATGTAAAGGTCCATGCCTGAAACAGTTTTGTGATATTGCCAAGCAATTAGAGATGAATATAGAGAAATAGGTAAAGTAAGATTAAAGACAACGGCCCCAACCACAAGACTTAATTAACCATGAAAGAAAAGCTACAACGTCATTCATGTCTACAGCTCAGTTCATGTGCTGAAAATGGCACTCCACAATTCCAGACGTGCTTTACCACGTGCAAGGTGTCTGGGAAGTCTAATGAGATTGTTTTTCTCACACTGTTTGGAGGTTTAAATAGGAGAATGGCACTGTGTGCAAACACTCTTTCTTCAAGGCTCATTGGTAAAACCAGGGACCTGACTGCCCATCATCACTTACTCACTTTCCATCATGTCACTGGTAAAATAGTTTCCAAAAAGAAAGAAAAAGAAATTATTCTGCCTCCTAGGCTGTGAATCTCCATAAAGGTCAATCTCAGTAACATGGAGGCACTGCATTCTGCTTTACTTTCCTACTGTCAGATCGATTGGAGTGGAGCTTGCCAACATTTTCCCACTTTTCACATGAACTCTTATTGCCTGCATGAGCTTGAATTTATTATCTTCTAGCCACCTAGAATAGATCATCCTGAAACATCCTCTCTGTGAGGACAGGCCTTTGACCCTTTCTCAAGTGCAGAAATGAAACTGGAACAATACATTCTGGCCAGTCCACCACTTCTGTCCTGCTCTTCTTCATCACTGCCTTTTATTTCTGTCTCTAAATGTTCTATTGGAAGAGCAGCATGCCCTTGATGCACTGAGGATGGGCTTCACTATCAGCTGCTGTGAGGAATGGCCACTAAAACTCATGGCACATGCTGAATTAATAGTCTGGGTAGCAAATGAGCATACTAGAGTATCTCCAATCATCAGTGCCACATACTGCTGATGTGTTTTAGAGAAACACATGAAAATGAAATATTATGTTTGATTTCTTCCTCTAGTTTATAGCCACTCTGTGCATCAAGAAATCAGATTCTTCCCTCCAAGAAATGAAACCACAGCCTTACCATTCTGTCTGAATCCCCTGAAATGGGGATATTTTGAGAGGCCTTTTGAGCCAAGATGGACAATCTTTAACTTCCTAAGCACAGCCAACCAACTCTCAAGATTCAAGAGAAAGCAAGCTACAGATATTGTGGATGTGTGCTTTCTAACTATAAATGTTGACCACATAAGCCACAGTTCAAGTCTCCCATTACATACATGGACAGTGCTTTAGAATGCATTTTTCCCCAGAATTTGATATTTAGATACATTTTGAAGCAATTCAGTATTTTTATCCATCTCCATCAAATACTGGGCTGCTTTGATGTAAATAAACAAATGAAAATCCAATGACTTGGATTAGTTTTTTTTAATTATATTCCCATTGGTTTATTTTAACTACAGTTTATTCTTTATAGGAGGAAAACACCTACCATCAGAAATAAGCAAGCTACAGAGGAGTAAAAGTTACTACTTACCAATTTCATAGATACATCCCTAAGACAAAAAAGGTTTATCACAAAGTGAATGCTGCTCTGCATAACCTACTGTTAGGTTGAAGCCTATCTGAAAAGGGCGCAAAGGAGATTTAATAAACCTACATTTCTACTATCTTCCAGCTAATGAATTTACTTAGGAGAGAAAAGATCTGAATTTTAAAATCTGCTCTGAATTTTAAAATCTGCTCTGATGATTCTTCTACCTTTTTCAATAATTGCTAATGAAGCACAAAAAGTGCAGGAGGAGAACCGGAACCAAAGAACACCTCCTCCCACCTGGGTGCCACCTACTGGCTGCTCTTCCTCAGACATCAAGAAAACTGCAGGCTTTGCTAAGCCTCACACCAGTTCCAGTGATAGGTGTCACACCACACTACCATTCCCCTCCATTAACCAAGCTCTGATAATTAAGGTGCTTTTCTAAGATGTATGAATGTAGAGGGGCTCAGTAGGGTGCCTGGAACACAGACTTCCTCATATTCAAGTGCTATAACCACCAGGGTAAGAATTTGCAGTTTTTATTTAGTTATGGACTTTTCTAACCATCTAGTGCAGGTGGTATTTAACTAAAAATAGGTCACTACTGCAGCTGTGGAACTCACAGCTCAGATTTCCTTCTTTACCTCCTACTCCTCAACATCCATGCTAAAGGTGACTGTTGTAGGTAATTACTAAAAACATGAGTATAATCAGTACAGAATGTTTTAAAATGAGTTACTGCCATGGTGAACAAAATGTTATCAGTACTATATGTGACTGCCTAACTAAAAACACACAGTAACTTCCCCACAACACTGAGGTATAGTTTTGCACAGGTTATGATCGTTTTTTTGTTTTTGTTTTTTATCCTAAAGTAGCTATGGTAGGAGCTAATCTCTCATTTGTCCAGTCAGAACAAACTTCACATCATGCAGAAGTCCATACATGGAAGACATTGAAGGCGCCTGTTGCAAGTGAAGATACACTATACAGCCACTGAGTAAGTGCAAGAGCTGATGTAAAAGAAGTTCATATAGAACCACAGAATTGCCTGGGTTGAAAAGGACCACAACGACCATCTAGTTTCAACCCCCCTCTATGTGCAGAGTCACCAACCACCAGATCAGGCTGTCCAGAGCCACATCCAGCCTGGCCTTGAATGCCTCCAGAGATAGGGCATCCACAGCCTGCCTGGGCAATCTGTTCCAGTGATAGAAATTCTTCAGGTATAATTTAAACAGAAAAAAAATATATTGATATTGTTTGTTTTTGTGGATTTTCTGTTTGCTTGATGGTTGGTTGGGGTTTTTTTTTTGGAATGTTCTGGATTTCAGCAGAAACCAGGCAGTCAGTGGTCAATCCATCTGTGATGAACCCCAAAGTGCTTCCACATACCTGGCCGACACAAATCCCCATGCTGCTCCTTTTCACTAGCATACACCTCCATACACCAGGCGTGGTAGGCAAATGAGAAAAGGTCTTCTATCTTGGAAGGAGGGCGGATGGCATTGTTCAGACGCTTAAGCCAATCTTGACACTGCTCAAAAGTAGAAAACTGACACCTGTCACAGAAAGAAGCATTCATCTATTAATTCTCAGTAACAGATGTCAGATTATAAGATCTGATAGGCTATTAAAACCATCGTGAAAGCAAAAAAAAATGAGAGCAAACACCTTACAGATAATTTAGTTCTGCTTCTGTGTATATTCTAATGGACTGTAAAAATGAAACCTTTGGATATTCATACAGAAATACATTCTTATGGACCTAAGTCAAACTCTAAACATGAAAGTAATATCCTGTGATTGGGAACAAACCAACAGTACACCTTACTCATCATGAACAAGGAACACATTTATGCAGACACCTCGTTTAAAATGGGGGACAGTATCACTGAGTTCAGCACGCAGCCTTCATACAAAAGCAGAATGGTTGTGGCATCTTGCTCTCAGATGGACACTAAGCACAGAACTGTTACATTCATTATAATCTAATGTTCCTGCAAGCAAGAATGCATTTTTCATCAGACATAGAAGCAAAATTCATCTGAGCAATATACTTAACAATGTACTACTTATCAATGGGGACAAACTCCAGTATTTGAAATCTTACATTATTTCCCTTACCACATATGCTAAGATTCTTGCTGCTGGCCTTAATCATGTTGCTGAATCTGAGCTTTGCCAAACCTGGCAGACTAACATCAACAACTAGCAGGAATATTCCCTGCACAGGAGAAACTAAACTTCAAAGCAGCATATTAAAACAGCATTGGCTTATTTCAATGAGGATTTGTGGCCTCTTCAGAATAACAGGGTGGAAATAAGAGCAGTAATTTGTTTTCATTTTTATTTATCTTTCTGAGAGATTTCTTCAAGATTTTATGGTTACAAAATATTCACCAAATACTTGCATTCAGCTCAGTCTGTGTTCAGCTACATTCATGGTTAATGACAGCATCTGTATTCTCTAAGGGCAGGATTACCATCCCTACCTGTACATATCTCAAAGTCAGATAGTGGAAGGAAGACGACGTCCAGTTTGTGCTGCCTTACAAAACATACCTGGAATAGCTGTGAGGAAGTGCAGCCTGGCTGTGTTTATTCCTCATCACTGACTACAAAGTGAGCCCAGAATATTAGCTTAGACTGGTTAATTATCTATTAAATGTCTCTAGTCAGACAAGATACATCTCATCTAAATATCCCATTTTTCAAATTCTTTTAAAGTTATTATGTGTCATTTTCAAAACTATCTTCATTTGAGCCCTGATGTTCAAAACACCAACTGCCCTGTTGATGAAAACATAACACAAGTTCTAAGTTTGGCTTCTCAACCCCACATCTCATGGTTTTCCAGTAATTAGTGGCATCAAGTACTGGTTGTAGGAGCTGCAATTTTGAATGAAAATTCATGATGGAGGTCATAAATACAAATAATTTGTATTCACTGTACAATTGAAGAGAATTAAATTAATGTAGAGAGGAAGAATGTTTTTTTTAAATGTCAAGAGCTACAAGTTAAGAGGAAGTTAAATATTTAATTCAAATTAAACTAAATATTACTTCTGAAGTAAAATCAGACCTCACCAGAATACAGCATTTCAAGAAGCAGCTGGCCTGTTAAACATTCTGAGTGCTCAGCTGTGACTAGGGCTCGTTTCATTATGTGAAAGGTACTGCCAGCAAACATTTAATCAGAAAAAACGTTCCTTTCTTGTTAATTAAAGTTTATAGATCAAAATTAATTTCTCCAACACAAAAATAGGAAACAGTGAAGTTCAGAGACTTCAAGGGCAGATGCTGAAGACCTGCTGAAGGACAGAAACAAATTAACACTCCCTTCCACAGGATGCTGTTTAACCTGCTGTGAACCAAGGTGGGTTGCAGACCTGGCTGTACCTTAATTCCAGGCCTTCTTTCCCAATGGGCTACCTTCTCCTTAAGGACAGCCTCTGCACTCTGACAAAACACAGGGCGGCTGGTGCTGTCCAGCCTGAAGGTTTCATATAGCTGCACAAACCTGTATCTTAAGCCCCCACTCTTCAGTCTCAAATGTTGATTAATACATTTTTTCTAAGAAGCTGTGTTTCAGTGGTTTTATCTAGCTTTATGCCTAGTATTACATGCTAAGGCAGAGAAAAAGCTGTGAAACCAAAATCCAAATAAAATAAGATAGCTTAGGGTCTGCTACAGTGTACAGTAGCAAGCAGACATCTTAATCCCACCATACACAAAAGCAGACAGAAGAAAATCTTTCAGGGGAAAGCAAGCACACAAAATAATTAAAAAATACTCCCTTAAAACATCACAGCTGTTCACATTACACAGAAGGTACACTGACCCCCCAACATTTGTCCTAGTCATACCTTATAACCTTGCAGTCTTTGCAAGTCAAATGAAGTTGAAATATATCACGACACTCAACACTTTCTATAAGCTGCAACGGAACCTGCAATTAAAAAGATTATATGATTTAATTTCAAGTGGCATTAACATTGCATTTTCTTGGCATATTTCACAAGGATTTATTATAGGACTGCGTGGAGACAAAAGAGAGAGAGAAAAGCAAAGGAAACTAGGTATAGCTACTTCAACAGCTCTGAAGTATGGAATCATAGATCAGTGAAGTTTCTAGCTCCAATGCTGTATAGCCAAAGAACCTTAAGGGATACCAGGAAAATAGCTGAAATTATCAGGGACAGGACTGCAGTAACATATGTGAAGGCAGAAAAAGCAGCAGAAACCCACAAGCTCCTCCCTCATGGAAGCTTCTCTCTTGGAGGTCCAAATTTAGAGATTTACGAAATGTAATTTTAGCTATTGGTGTTGAAAACAAAATGCTAAGCAAGATACCTCTTAGCAGACCGCTGCAGTCTACACGCTTCTTATATGAACATATTCTATATATCTTATTTAGGGAAAACCTTTGGCACTTGTAAATCAACACCTGTGATCAAAGCAGCTGTATTTAGAGTAATAAAGCTGAATCATTCATTTTTAAAGGCACAGTTATATGAACTTATGATGTTTTAGGGCATACGTAACTTGCAGAAGCTTGATCAGGCAAAACATGTAAGCACATGTGAGTACCTTTAAAGATGAGAAGAAACCACACAATGAAAATATTAGTTTTCATTAGTAGTTTTGGACTTTTATCCAAGACAGGCAAACCTACATTGTGGTCTTACATGACAAAAGTTAGTACCCAAGTATCTCATACATAATTGTCTAAATTCCAAACGCAGTTACAGGATTTAAGACCAAGTGTAAAATTGTCTGAAATGCTTATTAGAGATGATATTGAACATTATACAAGGCAGCAAACCCTCTGCCACTGAGATTCTTGAATACAAATGCTATCAGAGAAGCACTCAAATGCTCTTATTTTCTTTGTCATCAGTGGGGTATGATCCAGCAGTTTAAGTTCTGCCTTGGGGATTACATGATAGCTTTAAACCCTGCTCTGACAGTGTCTGTGTGACTTTGGGCAAACATCCTTGAAAGTCACTCCCAATCAAGGATCCGAGGTGTGGAGCCAAGACTGCTTCTATTCAGGCATCACAAAGCTTAAGTATTCCCTGATTTGAATGGAAGGAGAAAAGGAATCAAAAATAGGAGGCAGAAGAAACATATCTAAGAAACATGAGCCACAAGAAACCTTCTTAGCTCAAAAATGCCTGCACAGGCTGAAGTCTGACTGGACAGCCCAGTAGTCAGGGTATTCAAAGCTGGAACTTGAATTTTAGTCCATACTTTCAATCTTATTACTGTTTTGGCAATAGTCTAAAGTAAATTACATGACTAGCAACATCAACAGGTGTCCAAACATGCACCCTCTCAGCCAAGCTTCCTCTTTATTTGCCATCATTAAGATAAAACTGACTGCAGAACCACCCAGCTCTGGTAGAACAAGTGAGTAGTTAGAACTGGTACACTGAAGGTGCTGATGGGCTTAGATACCAATGTAAAGAACTACTCAAATGCATTACAGACAAGCATATTAGATGTACTTTTGTTACTACAGTCAGTGTTCTTATTTTTATCAGCAATTTCTCCAACTTGAGTCTGGTTTGCAAGGTAGATAAAATTGTGATCAATTTGTCTAATAAGGGACTGGACCAGAACGCTCCAAGTCTTCCTTCCTGACCAGACAGTCTCACATGCATCCATAAATGATTTAAAACTACCATCAGCTTACGTGGCACCAACACAGAAAGATACCCTTCTCCTACTACATGATTCGAGACCTAGAAAGCATCCTTTATAGGTCAGTTGTTCCTCTACCTGTTATGATTCTTCTTTTTCAAGGTCTCTTCTTGCACTCCTTCCAGCACCCATCTTGCTCCCTCTTCCCACCAGCCTTGTTCTAGCTTCCCTTCCTCCTACCTGCACTCTAATGACATAATAACTATTCTTCCACTTCGGCATTACATCTGATTTCCTCTCTTACAAAGCAGTCTTTGTTCTACTCCTTTTCAATCTGCCCTCTGCTCAACAGCCATTCTTTATTCTCTTTACAGTCTACACATGGCTCCCCATCTATTTCTTTCTTACTTTAGGACTACCTTCATATCAGTCTTTTAAATTTTCTTTTCCAGACATAAAGATCTATACTCTGATCCTCTCCAAACTCCTTCCTGTCATTCACTCTCAATACCCAGTAAAAAACTCTAACGTTATCCACCTTCACCCTCCCCTCCCATGGATATTCTTCCATTTCCACTGTTAACACATTTCAGCTGAAGCACGCAGCAGGCAGACACCCCGTGCAGTTAGTTTGCTCTTGAAAGAGCCCTTGATTTTATATGCAAGCACTTCACCATACACTAACATCTATCTAAAGAAAGCAGCGAAGCAGTAATTTTCACTTTTATACAAAGAAACATGCACTGTTATCAAAGGCAGCCACATCACATGACAGAGCACTACAGCACTATGCTCTTGCAATGTGTTTCTTGACTACCTCTTCTTGAAAATCAACCTGATTTTAAACAGAAACATCTTACAACTCAACCTTGTTCTTTTGGAAGTAATCTTCCCTTTAATTTTTATTTACTGGAGCTGTCACCTCACAGCAGTACAAAATACATTTAGAGAAATATACCTCCATACCCAGAAAAAGAAAAGTGATGTTTACACTGCTGAAACAACCCATCTCCTGGCTCAGTCCTTGACCATGACGCCAAGTAGTACACACTGGATTGTGTCCAGGCTGTTTTAAGACAGATCCCTGAAGACTGAATATGCTGTTCTCTACCCTGCACGCCACTTGGCCTCAGACTCTCCTGGATGCCATGTGTAACTCAGGGGCCATGAGCTGTAATTGGTACTTTCTTGTTTTCCTGCTTCTGAGCCTGAAGTAATGTTAGGGTTACATTACATATTGGTTACTTTACATAGTATGAGGTCAAAGCTATGTGCTCTATGTCCTGAAACAGAAGAATACAGCACATGGAGGTACAGATGCTGCAAGATCACCTCAGAAGGCCTTAGAGGAGTCTCATAGGTGGAGGAGTTCAAATCCTTCCAGCTGTAATATTGCTCACAGACCTTGCAAAGAGTACCCAAATCAAATTCTGCTTTTAATTACACTTACATTACAGTTTAGACTTGCCTTATAGGTAATTATTTAGCCTCCCCCCCCCTTTTTTTTTTTTTGCTTTCAGGACCAACACACACTTGCAGGAGGATCGACATGAGGACTAAGCACAGATGCAGTACAGCTATAATACTCACACGAGACTGGAAAGAAACCAAACAAATCGTTTTTCCACCAAAGGCCAAGGGGAAGCTCACACAAAAACTCATTTGACCCCAGGACTGAAAACCTCCATCTTGTTAGTGTGACTTTTTTTCTTCTCCTGTGTCCAAAATCCGCTATTTGAAAGAGGCTACATTCAAACCCATGGTTTCATAAACTACACTAATATTTTAATTCTCTCATAAATGCAATGAGCTTACATCGAGAAAAATGATCAGACAAATTCCAGCTGCAAAGTTTGAAATTTTCTTAAGGAAAGCCAATCAATAGAGATCAGCCTGGGAACCAAACCTCTCATGTGCACTGAGATATCACTGTTGTGTCTGCATTTTCATCCTGTGGATAAATACAAGTCAATGCTTTTTAATGCTGTAATCCTTCCAATTTATGCATGGTCTAAGGGATCTTTTGTTTTTGCATTTAGAACACCACATTCCTATTACTGCTCAGATCTAGGAAATTATCCATGGAAATGACTTAGGCATACAATTCTTTTCTGCAGTGTTGCAATGTGAGCATTATCAACATTTAAATGTATTTATTTTCAAGCACAGGTGCAGCAAGTGATCTAGCAACATTGTGCTACTTACTGAGGTTTCACAAGCATCGTTTGGACAGCCAGTCTATTGAATTGTAAACAAAAAGAGAACAGTGAGGTACAAAAACAAAGACTGGGAATCCATTTTTAACTGGATTCCATTTCCTTCAGGCAGATTTGCATTCCCTGGAGGATCATTTCTAGAGCTACCACACAAGAACATTCCGTCTACTTCAAGAGGAGCTGCACGTTCAGATGCCAGAACTCATTCATTTTAACAGCACCATAATACAGATATACTCACTAAGAATCCTCATTCATACACACAAATGCTTCCCTCTGCTGAGGTGGGAAGGCTGACAGTAAGCCTGATCTTAGGATATTGATTCTTAGGAAAATCACTGAAAGAAGAAAAAACAATCCCAACATAAGTAAACTTCCCTTTTTCCTTCAAGGTCTTCTTGTAGAAGTTTTCTGAAGAGCTCGTGATATAAAACCACTACAAAAATCAAGATGAACACAATCAAAGATTACTCAGTGAAGAATTCCTTCAGAAAATCACCATTTGATCAACAATAACAAAAGCGATTATTATTCCAAATTTCAGCAATTTAAATATGGTTCTAATTACTGCAAATACCTTTCATCCTTACAGGTTTTCCAAACCCTATCTTTGGTCCCAGTACTACAGAATTCACAGTAAGTTATTAGTGATGGCCATATAGAATTAGCAAATAAACTGTATTCTACTCTTCCACCTATAGTATCTAATTGAATCTTTCTGGTTAATGATGACATCCAAAGAAAGACTAACAAACCTTGGAGACATCAAATGGACTAAGAGAACATAAAAGTCAGTGAAGCAAAGTCAGCGTGGTAATATTTATAATATAATATAAGTTTTATGTACTTCTTCCTAAATTCAAATAATACTCTATTTAAGAAAACATCAATTTTTGTTACTGCTCATAAATATTTAATTGGTTATTCTTCAAAATTATTTTCCAGTTATCCCAAGGATTGATACATCAGCACATGCATTAGTGCCTTCTCTAATAAAGTAACTCAGTCATTTCCTGGCATTCCTAAGGACAAACTCCCAATTGCTAGGGCTACTCTTGTTTCTCAGGTCTCAGCTACCTCCTTTTAAACATTCAGTCCTTTCCTCTGCCACAACATTCAGACTCCAAATCAAATAAAAACAAACAATCTAACACTAAATACTACAGGTATAGAGAAAAATCAGCCTTCAAATTCATGTTTCTATCACAAAGAAGAGGACTCCTACAACACACGTTCCTCATGACACATCTTCCTTCTGTTGCCAACAGCTCACTGGGAAGCATCTGGCCAGACTGCAGTTGAGCCATGAGCACCTAGTGAACCTCGGCTACCATTCCCATGCACAGACTGAGCCCCACATTATATTCCTGGACCACAGAATAAGAAATGGAAAGTAAAGTAATTCTGTCTTCATGCATGCATACACACAAACTATCTTCCTTGTTCGGCCAGCAATGAAAGACAAGAGCACTTTGATTTCCAGTTTAATTTTTGCCTTCAGAAATGTTCTGCCAGCATTCTGAGTAACTGCCATGTTGAGAAATAATACCTTTGTTTGCTGAGATAAAACACACATCAAGAATTTTAGCACTTTGGTGCGGTATGCAGATGTTCACTAGCCCAGCAGATATGCCTTTCATCCTATGTTGACAGTTCATGAACTAACAGGGCACTTAATGTGATTAATAACTGTAAGAGGCACATATAAGCCTAAAGAACAGAGCCATATATTAGAGACAATGCAAAACAGTGAAGATTTAAACAATTAGTAAACTATTTTTTTAATAGAATTAATCATTTGGCTCTGGCACAAAACAATAAAAGAACAATTTACATTTAAGATGGACATGGCACCAAAAGTTGTATCAGTTACGTGCACTGGAGACCTCAGTGATGTTCCATACCACTAGGATGCAGGTCTCAGTAAAGTACGTGACAGGCATCTGCCTTCTTTCTGCTGCCCTTGCTTTTGTCAGCTTTAGAACAACATCCATCAGCTTTGGTGTTCCACACTTAACTCAGCACTTTGTAATTCAATACTGACACCTGGCAATTATTCACCACTAGCCAGAGTCAGGAATGGTCTTGAACTAAAGAGACTGGTGAAAAACCCCTGGAGGGGGAAAATAAGTCCAGTTTGTTTGAACTTATCTTGCTGGTTCATCAAATATTTGCAAAAACACTTCTGTGCCATGTATAATGTCCCAGTGCATTCTACATAGTTTACAAATTCTATTATAATCTGTTAGACAGAAATATGTCAGCATCATACTAAGGGATTATACAATGCTCACTGAATTCATTTTCACATAAAATCTATTTCTATGATCCTCAGTAGCTACATATGTAACAGTTCTTAAAAATGGATGTACAGTTCTATTAAGAAGTGCACAGGAATCTGAAAAATAAGGTAAAATTCACAAGTCTCTTATATCTGTGATACTATTTGACACTATTCAACTTCAGGCATCAAATTTTAGAAGCTACTCCAAGCAAGCTATGAACTTGGCTTAGATTCTGCAAACAGCCCTCTGGAGAACCCTGTGTTTCTCTACCAACTGTACACAGAGCTTAGGCAGCACGTATGGCTGACAGCCACCCATACAGGGAAGAGAAAGCAGATGTGGATCACAAAGCCATGTTTTCAGAGGCGCTGAGCAATCTTTTGAACTCCACGTACACCTTTCTACTGCGTTAAAAACATGATTTGAACACAATAAAGAGATTCTTCATTACCTTAAACGTTAAAAGGGAAGATCACTATTTTCATCTAATTCTCTTCTTTGGATTGAGTTCAAAATACCTGCATTGCTGTAGTAGCACGAATAACACTTACGTTCACAACAGACTCCTTGAATTTGATGTGAAGTCTGTAATTAGAAAGTGCAATGATGGCATCCTCTGCTCGTCCTACATACTCTGTACTCTCACCATGAAGTTCAATGAACGGGACCTTCAGAACAGAAAGAGAAGTCTTTTAGAAAGCATTTATCAAAACACATTCCTCCTGTAAGCACCCACTCAAACACACAATAACAACAATGTAAAATGAAACACCTCTGAGAACCCAACCTAGCTATTATTAAAATAAGGAACTGCAGCCTTTGTTTTAAACAATTCCCCAATTTCTCATAGCTTGCCTGAATTGTATGCACTCAGTCAGTAAAAAGATTGCATTTTTATGAAAAAACTGGCAAGCAGTCCAACATTGTGATTTATGCTCTTGCTCCTTACTTAATAGAAAGTGACATTTCCATCTTGTTATTAAATTCATCCTAAATTAGGCAAAACATAAATCATGCATAACCTTCCACGCTGCAGTCCCCAGCATTCACTAAGCACTTCAGACTGGAAACTTGACTGCTATACAGTGTAAGGCAATCAATCAAATCATAATTTTGACTCTTATTTTCCACTGCTAATATGAAAATGCTTGACATGCTGCTGCTTTATAAGTTGGAAAGAAGCTACCTGCAACTTTATGTTGCACATAAAAATTGCAATTGTTTAAGAAGTAAAAATAAGATTTAAGCAGAGTTTAGTTGAGTTGGGTGAAAGGCATGTAAATGCTCAACTTGAAATTAACCTGGTTTTACATCAGCTTAAGGCAATTAAAAGTATTTTCTATTACAATGAAACACACTACCTTCTCAGTTAACTGAAGGAAGTCTATATAGTTAAATCATCTGAATTACATTGATTACATCTGAAGCTCAGAAAAATCAAAAACCAAACAAAAAATCTACTTTGTGCTACATAACACTCCTGGCTTCTCTGTAACAGGAAGCAATGGTAGAGAACCCAAGCAGAAGCATGAGGTGCTTTTGCTATTTGTTTGTTTAGGTTTTGTTATTCTTGGGGCAGGGCAGAGGTTGGAATACAGTTCTCAACTATGAAATAAAAATTTTCCTAACATTGATAAAAAGGGATTATTATTGAATTCTCAGTGCAGGAAAAAAGCACTTGAAATTACAACATGGGTATGTGGCTATACTTTTTATGTACTGAGGAAACTTCTGCAATGTAATGCACAAGCTCTCTTTTCTATCAAACAGTATCTGAGCAGAGAAAGTGTTTCTCCTGTTATTGTGCTGATTCACAGAAGAAAATTCTGCAGGAGAGGTCAGTGAATAAACAGCTCAACAAGGGACACTGTGATCTTAACTGGCAAGGAGAAGCATGGTGATTACCTGAAGGTTCTCATCCTCTCGGATCAGCTGCTTCCTGGGAAAAATCTGATTAGCTTGGATGCATTCAAGGCTGTGCTGAGTCTCTTCATCCTGAAAAACAAAGCTTTACAGTTAACCTCAGCACTGTCATTTAATGCCCCCCTCATCACCCAGCAAGCCATCAGTGACCAATGAAAGGTCACAGACGATGGATTATTTAGAGAACACAGATTTCAGTAACTTACTGGAGTTACTACACTTCCAAAGACAAGCACACAAACAAATTAGATACAGATTTCCTTCCTGCAGCCCAATTAATAGTCATGAAAAATAAAGCCTTATATGAGTAATAGAGGGAAAAAAAGCATTAGCTTAGTCTAGTCTAACAGTACATTTCAGATTCAACAATCCCACATGTAAGTATTAATTTTCTAATGCTTTTTTAGATTTTAGCCTGTAGAGGCTCTTGACAGAATAGAACACTTTTGCTTACCATGACAGGCCCTGGATAGGAGGAGAAATCCTCGTCTTTACTCACAATACTTTGAGGCTCGTCTTCACTTATTAAAATCTGAAAAACAAGAGAAGTGTAACAAATTAATTTTGTTTTGGCAAATGAAAACAAATGGATTTGTAAAGCTGAGAATTCAGCTATTAGAAAATCAGAAGCAAGTAGTAATTAGGAAAAGCTGATACCCATATCAACTGACTCTCCTGAGAGACAAAATTGTTTCAAAACTTGTCTGGCTCCTTTCGTCCATACTGAAAAAAATCACCTTTGAGTTTGCTGCTGGAAACGAACCAGCCCAACAGCAGTACTTACAGCACCCTATTTATATCACTGAAATTAAAATGTGTTTGTCTAGATCACCCTGAATTTCTTCCCAAGCCACTTGCAGATGGTGATTCACAAACAGGCAGGTTATAAAACACCAGGAATCACGGTGATCATTTACAGAATCACAGGATTTCATGTCATGTCCAATACAGGTTGTCAGATTCTCCTTAAGCAATTCTGTTTCAATTATGGCATACGAAGCAGAATTCATACATGGCTTCTTTTATAGATAGAATTCCTCATTTTACAGTAATGCCTTACTTTCTACATTCAAAGATATACCAAAACAGACATTTTCTTACACATCCCCTTCCAAGAGCTCCAACTCCCTATGTACTTGTGCCTTGCTCCCCCCACTATCTAACAACCCCCCCATCTCTTAAAACCTGGAGATTGCCTGAAAATATTGAAGAGCAGACAGCCTTGTAGTTAATGCCATTGATCCGACAAGGAACTTGGTGATTACAGGAGTTACTGTTTGGATTTTAAGATCTGATTTAATCTATTAAACTTTTTAATTCACGTCAGTGTTTTTCTGGTTTGTTTGATTGTTTGTTTAAAGAATTAATACAGGTATTTTAAAGTTTTGGCTACTTGTATCAAGTAAAAGATTAAGAAGTTCAATATTTCAGCAAGCTCAGTCTGTTCTCAGTTCATACGTCACCCCACTTCTAAATATATTTGAAGTTACCAGTGCAATATTTGACAAAAAACCACTTTGCACCCATCAGCTCACCAACATGACAGCCCTGCAGGAAGTGCTAACTATATCCTGCACACTGTGCACAACATTTGCAAAGAGAGAAGCAGCAGCAGATATGCATAGCATGAAATTAAAACATCCCACTGTGTAAATAAAAAACTCAAATGGATGAAAAATGTGTCCCCAAAGCTTTCATGTCCCCAGAGTAGCTAAGAACAGAGGCTCACACACAGGCCCTTAATCCCACACTTAGAATCCCACAGCTTGCAGAAGGTGTTTCTGAGCTGGGAACGGGGCTATGGCATGGTGTTAAGCTGGGAGCATCTACTCCTTCAGCCATTATTTCTACTTCGGTAAATCTCTGAACTCAGAGCAAACCTGTTGGAGATAGATGGAAAAAACTGGAACTCTCCAGTTTCTCATTTTGAATACTTCCATTAATACTGTATTCCATTAATACTGTATTGCCCCAGGTACTAATAAGCAAAACCTGATGGAGTCCTGATGGGAGTCCATTCTGCATCATACCAGCAGACACTGAAACTCCCTGGATGTTCTCTACAGTACAGGGAAATAAAGTAGTGGTATTATGGGAAATTTCAAAAGTGAACCTGTTCTAAAATAAGATATATGAAGAGTTTAAATAGTTAGAGATAATACCTAATTAAAAAATATACTGTATACAATACAGTAAAATGAGTTATTTGCTACACAGCAAAACTTTGTTTGTTTTGGATTTAATAATCCCAAAATTTTCACAGCTAATATGGACCACAAAATTCCACCCCCTCTACTCAAAACAAGTGCTTGTGCTCAGCTCTGACGTGGTACTTTACATATGTTATGCTTTGCTAAGCTTATCTCCCAAAAAAACATCTACTCGTGACTCGAAGATACCACGAAAGGAGGGGCTGAGCCACTCCTTCAGCCACATCTGGTTTCACCTTTGAGCCTTTGGTTCTCTCACATTATGTGATGCAGCACTGTCCTTGAGCTCCGTGCTGTCAGAAATGAGCCTCCTGTTCCATCAGACACAAAATGATGGTGGCTAAGTCACAGGCATAGACTGCAGTAACTTCAGAGCTCATTCTCCTCATGTAACGAAGACTAACGATGTAGAAGATGGGTTTAGAGCTAAGATTTAAACATATCTCCTTCTCAACCTTAAAATAATAAGCTCACACATCCAGCTGCCAGCTCTACAGCCTGCTGGAAGAGTAATGAAGACTTCTCCAGAACAGCAGCCATTGAAGTCATTAAAAACCAACATTTGCAGACGGATCCATCCACACAATAGAGGTATAACTTCAAGAAAGCTTTAAGCATTATTAATAAAGCCTTCTGATTATAATAAAATAGGAATTCAAGAAATTCCTGCAAGTACAATTAGCAAAGGAATCTAATTAAAAAGATGAACACGATTACAAATTTAACATATGCTGAATATCACTGATCAAAAGGGTCAGCATACTAGACACTCTGATGTAAACAAAGTTGTTCTTTTACACTTGCATTTGATTAGATATAATTATTTTAGAAGTTAACTGTATAACCATGGAAGTGTTCAGGGTGGCTTAGAGAAAGAACTCCTTCATACAGCTGTGACCCTGAAGTCCATCAGGGACAGGCAGGGACTATTCAAATTACAAGAGAACAAGTTTCTTATTCTAATTACTGCACTCAGCTGCAAAACAGCTTCTATTCATGGTAGGGTGGTTTCACATGTGTATGCAGAATCAGACCTTTTTAGGTGAATTTTGGGAAAGCAGTGCGGAAAAAAAAAGGTTGGTTTCAGCTTTAATCAGGATTATCAGAAATAAACTCTGATGCTGCCAAGATAAATGGTACAAGAACTTATAAATCTGTTTGTAAGATGAACACAGGCTGCACATTCACACTGCTTCGAGGTGTTAGTGCAAAGCTTCAGCAACCAGAGTGCTGTATTTATAAAAACTGCTGACAAAACCAGCAAGAAGTACTGGCTTATTAGAACGGATTTCATTGGTTGGATGGAAACTGAATATTCTAAATGAAATAATGCCTTTCCCATCATGTCAGCAAACCAATCCCAGTACTTCCTGATCTCATGATCACAGGACTGAGCAAAAGGGAAAGGAAGAAATTCCAAAAACGAAATGGAAATGTTCAAATCCATCTTAGATGCTAACCAACCATGAAAACAACTACATTAAAGGCACCCTTGGATTCAGGCTTCCAATTATATGTAGGATCACATACAAATATTAGTTTACAGTGTACTAAGATTTGTTTGTATTGTCAGATACAACAATTTAAAGATCACAGCCAAAAAAAGTTGATGATGTTATCAATGTATGTAGTGCAGAACTGGAGAGTCACATCACAACAAACAAGGGTCAAAATTCTGGTTAATCCTCCATCCTCGTGTTCCTCTTGAAAGGATAAATGATTGGTAAAGGGTGCAACCTCTGATCATCCAACCAGAATGGGAACATCTTCATTACCTCTCATTAAGACGTGCCTCTGGTGTAAATTATATACATAATTAGTACTAGCAATAATCACGTGTTTGTCAGCAATTCGAAACAAAAAGATGAAATAAAGAAGGAACATTTACATCAGCATGTATTTAAATATAGTTTGACTAACATATAATAGCAAGAAAATCAGAAAAAAATTAGTACAAAGCAAGTAACTTTCTTCCCTAGATGTCAGCTTCCAGATACTGAATTCTAGTTATTTTCCTACAAATGAAATTGAGTTGACCCTCAGTCCCAAACCAGAGCTATTTACTCGCTGTCACAGCTGTCCTCCCAAAGTTCCAGACGGAAAATGCAAAGGTTTTGATAAAGAAGCATTAGAAAACTGGAGGATGAAATATTCAAGAATGTGATCTGACTTTGGCAAAAGATGCCTCTGTTTACAAAGTGGAAACATTCCTTCCTTTTCACAGGAGGAGGAAGAAAATTATCTGAGATAAGGGCAAATGCTTACCTTCCCACATTTCAACCCCCAACAGCAGGACTTCACCTCTTTCTTGGCACTGCACACAGAAGTAACTGAGTAGCTTTGCAAAGTATTTACTGGTGCAGTAACTAATAACGTGGATGTTTAGACGTCACTCAGGAAAGGAGAGGCAGACAAAGAATCATATTTGAAGATATTCAGTATATCTAGAGGAGTTACTATTATTTCTTTTAATTGCACATTGTAAATAAATACCTACTCAGCAAAGTACATATATGCTTATCCAACATCTTAGTAAACGTTTTCACTTGGAGAATAATCAGTAACAGCCAACAGGTAGCTTGTCTTACCAAAACAATCCGATCAGCTTACCAAAGAAGAGATAATAAAACAGTCCTCTTTGCCCCAGACAGTTTCAGACGTTACTCTTCCAATACTTCACATTGGCAACTGCAAATAAAAAGATGCTACTTTAACACAGAAACCTTCAACTGAAACAGCAATCTTAAATTGTCAGCAGCTTATACAAGAAACTTAGCAGCTAAACTTGTAGCAAACCACCACCACAAATGAATTACATGGAAACATGAGTCACTAGGAAGCTCTCTTGTAAGAGATCCAATCATTTTTATAAAGACTATTACAAGTGATTTAATTTTACACTGAAGTTAGTGTCCCTTCACCCCAAAGACCTCCACACTGTGGTTACTGCCCAGGTTCTTGTGGGCAAAGCTACAAGAACACCAAGGTGACCAGCAATGCTCATGTAACTGCAGTCATTACAAGAAGCCCTATAATTCATGACACTCCACACTTGCTGTAAGAACAATGACTTCCTAAAAAAAAATAAATTTAAGCATTAACGGGCAAATATACACTTGTCCAAAAAGCTATGAAATATTGGATGTGCTTCACTCACACACAGTCACTTCGGCAGGGATTCAGAGCTCTCCCACCACATCCAAACAGTGTGAGTCGCATGGGATGCAGAGCTCTACACAAACACATTCTGACCCTAAGAGTTCCAGACAAAGACCAACCAATTCCTAATGCATGCAAGCAACCAACGCACTGAAAGACTGCTCCCCTGTAACCAGCTGTGAAAAACTACAGCTCATCAGGACCAATAATTTTATGTGATAATCTCTAAAAGCATTGCTTGGCTGCCTGCAAAAGGTGTCAACTCCTGTAGCTCACAACCAGCAACCTAAATTGCAGTTCCTGCCTGCTAATTAACCACGGCTCAGGAAGCAAAAAGGACACTGTCTTACTCTCAGTTATCAGGCTGATCCTACAACAAGTTCAACCCTACAACTGCTGGGCTGCACAAAGTCACCTTTGTTGGGAATACTTAAGTTCCTTCAACAAAAAAAAGCTATGGAGGCAAACCGTGCAACTCATGAATGTCTCTTCAGAGAGGCATTTCTGGCCACATCCATGCTTTTAAATAGGCAAGACATTTAGAGCAGCAGGATGTGGATGCATTTTGTATACTTTAGGTCCAAGAAAAAAAATGCACAAGATCTGCAACACACTTTTTATTGAATTTAATGAGGTTTGCAAGAAACCACTTGGTCTCAAGAGTTTTGTAGGGAAACTAAGAAACAGGAGAAACTGTTCCAATGTAAGTGTTAATAATTCCACCTCGTTTGTGCCAGCATTCAGAAGGCAGTGACATGCTCGTTAGCATTCCTCCTGCAAGGCTGCGAGGCACAGATAAGGACCTCAAATGTTATCGCTTCCTAAGTCTTTGGCTCATGCCAAAACGTAAAGGGAAAAAAAGGGGCTGTAAGAAAAAAGCATTACTATGAGGTTACCAGCACCTCAAAAACACTGCAGGGAGGAACAACCCCAGGCACTGGGGTGTACCTGCTGAATTAACACAAAGCAAATCTAAGTTTGCTACTCCACATAAAGGGTGATCCAATCCCACAGCGGTGAGTCCTCACCCCTTCCTCTGCATGGCTGATCCACTATAGAAAGCAAAGCCTCCAAGATGGAAAAGGGAACGCAGCTACTTCCTTCAGTAAGTCCTACAAAGCCTGATGTGTCTAGTAAGGGAGAGGTGTCACATCATCTTTCTTCTTAGACTGCCACACGTGCTCATAGCTGGCTCATTTGTTTGGGATCTGTTAAACACAGATGGGGGTACATAAGGATAAGCACATTGAAAATTAGTGTTAGTGAAGTTAGTAAGAAGCAGTTCTGCTATCTGGCTTTGGTGCTTAAGGTGACCTGAACTGCAACACCTGGGCTTTTACTGTAAACCATCCTCCCAGGATCTTGCTCTGTTGGCTATTATGTAAACAAAATGGGTGATGTGTACATTACACAGCTCTTTTTTCTTTTCCTCTTGGGTGGTTCTACACAGAAGCAGAGGAGGTGGATGAAATAGCAATCACACAATAATAGTGAGAAACAAGTGACATAATAAAAGGTAAAACATTCTGAACAGTGCAACAAAACTCTCAAATTCTCACCCTTGGAGAGACACCCAACTGACTGACCCTTGGGCAACCTGATCCAGCTCCACAGCTGGCCCTGCTCTGAGCTGGGTGTAGGACTACATGACCTCCTATGGTATTATTTCTGTCTATAACAGGGTGGTTCTTCACATTTATTTAAACAAAATAGTGACAGATAGGTGTGAAAAAACTTAACTTTCAATCAATGTTTGTTAAGATAGGACAGGTGTCACTTTGGTTTCTTCACTGAAAGGATGCATCTAGCAGGAACAAAAAAGGTATGATCTCACAGGTATCAAGTGAAATGACAATTCTGCAGGTATCCCCCACCTTCCACTCCTCTGCAGTATTTCAGCAGTTCTCCTTTGGCTGTGCAATGTCACAACCATAATATTATGCAAGTGTGGCTTCTGGTAGAAGTTCTCCATTTCTGTTTAACGTTCTGCACTCTGTTCCCACCAAACCTAGCTCCCCAGTGCCTCCATTTCCTCTTGCACCACACCACACACCCAACAGGCTGTTGCTTTTGTTCATTTTCTGCTTTGCTTTAGCATGCATTTTGCCTACAGGCTGTTCTTACTCTCTTCCCTTATATATGCATCCCAGTACAAATTAGCTTTCTTTTCCCCCTGCTTATTTAACCCTGTTCTTAGCAGTACTTTGCTCCTGTTCCTCAGCACATTCTCAGCCCCCTGCCTCTGGGGTGATGCAGCCACATTGAGGCCAAGAGACCACAGAGCAGCTGAGAGCATCAGGACTGTAACCCTGAGCACAGCTGCTCCTGAGGCCAGGGAGCACAAGGCTCCTGCCTTCCTTACAGAACACTTTAAAACACAGAGAAGGAGGAACACTGCACTTCCAGACCACGTGTCTTACCTAACTTCTCCAGCTTAAATAACAATTTCCAGCTTGAAAAGCACTTAAATATGATGAAAGATGGAAGATTACCTAGAATGAAGACAGTATAGGAACTGCAGAGACTGACTACTTAATCACTAGTGCTAATAAAGAAAAAATTAACCTGGCTTTAAAAGTCAATTTCTCCACAATTGATGTAAAAATTCCACTGTTGTTTATTCTTACATGGGGCTACAGTATATTCTAACAGTTAGGAGACTATTAGGAAAAAGTGTTTGTGAATAACAAGTTGTGTCATCATTCTTCATGGATCTCAAAGCAATGCAGTAGGCTAAAACACTGCAGCATGCCTGAAACCAAGACCTGGTCCTCTGGCTTTGTATTCCTTAGTTCTGCTTGCACAACACACAGGTAACACCTACCCAGAAGGATGGAACTGCTGCACAGACCAGTCTGAGCTGTGGAGAGATCCTCGAGGATTGATCTGAATCTGGAGATCACACAGATGGAAGCTCACAAGACACACAATCCTGACCCAGGGCCTGAACTGGTGGGAACTGGGTTAGATTTGTGGAAATTCTGAGCTACAGGAATACCATCTATGCTGGGAGGAAATAAGTGAAAAGATAACTATAACTACTGTAACTTTTTGCTTATTATATGAATAGTAGCTACACTGCAAGTGATGGAACTGAGAACAGCAAGTGAGAAAGACTGAGACCAGCCAGCAGAGTTTTCACTGGCAATGGCAGAACAGCACAAGGGGAATAGTTTGTTCCTCACACTCCCTCATTTTTCCACTAACATCCTCCATGTCCTTTTGACATGAGTCAATTCTCTCTCCCTTTTTAATTCCTTTCTAAAACAACAGTAGCAAACAAGTAGAACAGGGAGGTTGTTATTCAAAGCCCCAAAGGTTTTACTCACCCTTTCAGAACACCCGTTCATCTTCCTTTCCCCCTCATCTCACAGTGTTTTTCTTTCATCTAGCCCTTTCTGTCACCCAAATGATGACAGAGGAAGCTACAAGTCTAGGAGAAGAATTACACAACACCTCCCAGGGCATCCTCACACACTGCATTTCCCTGAGTCAATGCAACACTAGAGATTGAGAAAGAACGCAAAAAGAAAATTGTGGAAACTGGATGAATTAAGCCAATCTGACCTGAAGACTCTTTTGGAGTTTCATGGCACTCATGAGATCTTGTCCCTCTGAGCTCCTTTCAGGACATTCTACATGGAATTGCAGCTATTAGTTTGTATATACACACACTAACCTTACTTTCACACCTCCTCTGGCACATAGCTTTCAGAACCTCTTTAACAAAAGACCACTCAGTGCTTTTGTCATAAGACAACTTTATTCAAAAACCAAACACCAGCAACGAATAAACATTTATTCCTAAAAGCATTAAGTAGGTTAAAGTTATTACAAGGTGTCTGTAACAGGAAGCTCAGATCCCAGGGATGCAGCCAGGAGCTGGCAGGCCACCAGGAGGCTCCTCTGCCATCAGCACCTACAACCGCAGGCCACTGTTTTACTGCACCTTGAACAATTCAATGACAGACTTGAGTCTTAATCCACCTATATTCCTAGATTGTGCCAGATAGCCTGCTCTGTCTGGAAGAGCATTTGGGTAAGATACGTACACACCTTTGCTACCATGGAGGAAGAAAAGGCCATTTGAGAGATGCAGTGTTTGATGACTTTCACAGGAAAACCTCACGCAAGTGTGGAAGTCAATAATTTCAAGTGGTCTAAAGATTAATTCTTTGGAAAATAATAATTTTTTCCAATGTGATAAGATTTTCTTTTTTAAAGAAAAAACTGTCAAGTTCCCTGAAACATGATGGGCCATCAGAAAGGGTACAGCTTCCACAGGCCTCCCCAAAGCATTCTCTTCCTTACCTTCACAAATGGACATTTCATATTCCTCGTGACTTGCTCCAAAACCCATCCAGAAAGGAATCCATAAGACACAATGATGTGGTCCAAAGAACCACCAGCTTAAGAGGTTCTTTGCACCACATGCAGAAGCACCACTGCTCTACACTGGTTTATGAGGCCAGACCAGATGCTGGCTCAAAGCACAGCCCACACTAACTACGTGACATTAACTATTTGTAGGCTCTAAGGCAGCTGAAGAATCACTTCAATTCCTGCAGAAGTGACATTTCCTTCACAGAACAAGTCCTTTAACTCACCTCTTAAGCTGCTATTTACATGTTGCTCTGCGCATGAAGTACATTCTTAAATTGTGGAGTTTACAGTTCGAATACAGTCAGAAGACTCCACGTCCATCAGAGCTCTAAAGCACACAGCTTGCCTGGCCCAGCAGGAGCTGAAGCTGCCTTTGGGTGTCACTCACCTCGGTGACATCGCCGACAGCAGCAGTGAGCTCCAAATGCAGAGCTGGGCTCTCCCTGCCAGTCCGGGAAGGGCAGGAGTGTTTGACTACAGCATTAGTACTGTTTATCTGCAGGAAGTTAATTCAATATAAGAAAAGCATGAGTTCAAGTAATTCTTAGTATCTGCAAAACAAGCCTGGTAACGTAACAGACCCGAGTAATGCCATTTGAAGAGCTGACCTAAGTAGACAGCCAACTTTGAAGAGACACCCCTTTGTACGAGCTGACCACCTAAATTCCCACTTCAGGTGTTATTCAAAGATCAGGTTAGCTTTTCTAGGACCACAGGCAGCTGTTTTCTAGAATGCAGTCCAAATACTTGTTTGGGTAACATCCACAGGATTCACTCTTCAACCAGTCCCTTAATGTGTAAATACAGTACAGAAAAAGCCAAGTTATGAAGAGATAAAACCACGTATGCTGGCACGTAAGGCCAGAAAAAGTTGAGAAAGCAAACATGAGCAGCTTGAGTGAGTGTAAGGACCTTCCCGGCAGCCACTGAACCAACAGCCAGCCTGAGTATAGAGGTGGATGTGATTTACCAGAACAGGTTTCTCTTCTCCTTACATTTGAGCTGCTAACCCTTTCCAGATCAGAACACACACCTCACTGCAGCAATCCATTTTCAGTTTCAACTTCTCTGAACTTTCAGTGTTATGTTCTGTTAATAGCAGAGCTCCGTGCAGAGGGAGGGAAGCCTTGCACCAGCACTGCCCTTCAGCTGGGCACTAAAGGAAGAAGTTCATCTCCCTGCGTGTACTAAGAGTTGCACAGAGCTCAGATGTCCTCCCTAATCAAGGAGGTTCCCTATATTTAGATCATAAGGGACAAACAAACTGGTTTGGCTAATGTACCAGCATGCTTACTCTAGAAACCCTACTCAGTGTCCTTTCTTTGGCCAGTTGGTTCAATTCACTCAAGCTACAAGAAAAAAAAAAAGTAAACACCTCTTATCATTAAACAACTTTAACATCCTCCAAGTGTTAAGACAGTTTATTCCATCTTTTCCCACTCATGGAAAGCCAGTTACTGCCAGAAGCAGGAAGCATATCTGGCTAAACAGTGCTGCTCCTTTGCAAGTTGTGCTTAGGGCCAGGATACAGGACTCAGATGAAATGAAAAGCAGAGGGAGTCAACCTTCAAAAGGGTACTGCAAACACATGCAGGAAAAGGACATGTAGACAAACACGTATTGAGCTACAGCAAGGAGCTCTGGACAGCCAAGGCTGTATCTTTGCCTAAGACTAATCAAATACCAAGGATTTAATGAGCATTTGTACTTCTGAGCAGGGAGGCATGAGGTACAACAACCAGTCTGCAGCTCTCCAGATACAGATTGGAAGCAAGTTTTAACGTGCTTCAATTCCTGTAGCTAGCCTCCAAGGTTAGTTACACACACTGAGCCTACTATTTGAGTATGACAGTCAGTGGTCTGGGTAATTCTGTCAGACCCAGACTCATACCTCCAAAGGCACAACAGCAGCGTTTTAGAACAGATTCGCTTTTCTCCCTCCAGTTCCAGTAACCTCCAGCTACTGAATGGAGGCAGTATGCTCAGATCTTGGACATGCCAGAACAAAAAATAGTTACCCTTTGTGCAGCTATGCTCAGCCAGGGAGGCTGGGTTCCATCATGACACCCTCGTAATCTTTTCTTCATATCACAGCTTCCATAGACCAGGAGGTCCGCAAGCTTAGTGCACACCGTACTTGCAGGAATGTTCAGAGCCAAGGAAAATTTACTTGGATTAACAAAACATGCTTACTCTAAAAAGCTAAACAGCATGAAGCCAAACACATCCAGGCATTTCAGAGAGCCAAAGGACATAAGGCACAGATGTACCACAACTCTGTGCTTCAGTTAGAGTTGAAGTTCTACGTGGTCTGACACATCCACGTCCACCAGCAGACACTCACTCCCTCCCCGCTCCACGTGTAAAGTTAGAAGCCTTTCCTTCAGAAGTTACAGATATTTGCCTCGTTTGATCAAAGCTCAGGTGCTGCTCCCCCTTTGGAAGTAGCATTTCCGTGGTGACATCAACCAGTACAAATGGGTTTATCTACAAAACAAAGACTTAAGTCAGGCTTCCCCATCTGCCCGCTCAGATCAGCGCCCAGTTCCATACTGCTGATCAGATTTTTAGCTGAAAAAGTCCAGCTCAAGTACCATCTATTTCACCAAGGGCCTTCTAAAAGAGGCATGGCAGACTGGTACCACAGGCTATGTGCCAGTATGTAGGTACTGCTACAGCAGTTCAACACTGTAGAAGTGCTCCAACAGCAACCTTTATTCCTACTGCTGTTATAGGAATGCTGATATTGGTATACACAGCACTTATTCCCCAAGGAACTCTGAAGGCAATATCCAGAACACACTTCCCCACAAAACTCAGCTCAGTCTGGATTCATCCAAGGCAAACAAATGCTGCCTTCTCACTTGTTTTCCCTACAGAAACTCGTTCTTCCTGGCAGATATGCTGAACTCTGAAAAGGAAGAACACTAACAATAACAAAACATTTTTAAGTGTTTTATCCTTAAAAGAACATTCACTCCTTCCTAACGTGACTCCAAGTAAACCTAGTTAAAAGAAAAAAACTTGATTGTAATTAAAAGAAACCATTACAGAAAACAAGAAGCTTGGACTCTTCAGCCTAAACACAACGCATCCCCATCTTTCCCAAAGCTTTACAGAAGTCCAGCAGTTACCGATGCAGCAGGTAGATAGTTTTCGTTTTAAATATGGTTTAATCCCAGATCTTAAACATCAGTAAGCAGGAATCTTCAGTCACACACTTTGTTTTGTATCTGAATCTCTCAGCCAGCAAGACCTAACCTTCTCATAAAGAAATAAAGACTCCTAACCATCTTCACTGTAAATTTAGCACATTGTCTTCAAGTTGTATTTCACAAAGACATGCAAGAACATGTGCATGTTAGTCCATAAGTATTGCTTAAGTATGAATATAGTTTAATTTATACATGTAGAACACCTGAATTCTTGCCTTGGTCTTGTCTACCAAACAGACACAACCTTCAATTCCATTCACCAAAGTAATACTTTGCAGCAAAAGTTTTTATTCTTGATTTTGAAATACCCTCTGGCCACTGACTGCACAAAAGCAAGGTAGCATTTTTACCTACTAAACATACACATGTCAGTCAAATCTCTAAGGATAAAACACTCAAGTTGTATTAATGTAGATTAACAAGTAAATCAGAAGAGATACAAAATAAATGAGGAGTTTAGTACTCAGATGTGGAGATGCAGTTTACTGCTCTGCTCCCAAAGAAAATAGCAAGAACTGCCATCAGCCTACAACTCGTTTCGTGTCACATACAAGCAGGCAACATACAAAAAATACTGAAAAACTCAATTTCTTCAAGTAATTGAGGATCTCCTTAAGACCTTATCAACTGTCAACTTCATCAAAGTGCAAACCAAAAGTGACAAGTTTCCTTCTTTCGCACAATTACAAATAAACCCTGCATGAGCAAAGCATCAGGTTCAAGAAAACTTCAAAGAAAGCATTCCTTCTGAAGGACTCAGACATCACCTGAGGTCTGTGCTGTTTGCAGTCACAGGAAAAAGATTCAACATTCAATTACAAAAACAGTTACTTCTGCCCCTTTTAAGCAGAAAGGGCAATGGCACATCTGGCCATCATGGCCATCACTTAGTCCAAGCCCCTGCTTTGACACAGTTCCAATTAGATCAAGTGGCTCAGATCTTGGATGGACAAGGCTGATCTCCATGGATTCCTTCTAGTCAACCTGTTCCATTAAGGTTGGACCCTTAAGAAAATTAAGTGAGGAAAATCAGATAAGAGAAGCCTTCAGACTGAGCAGAGAGAGGGAAAAAAAGCAGAGCAGAACACGGTTCAGAATACTCAAGCCTACCTTGCCTTCACCAAGAGCATTTTGACAGATTACACAGTTGGTATAATACATCAATCTAGATGTGAAATCAAGTTCTACAAGCAAGGCGTGCTTTGGTAGCAGATCTTTTGCTCTAGGAGTTAAGGCTGTTACAGGAAGTCGCACAATAAAGACAAAACAGATCCACACTTTAGTTCTCCCACTCCCAGTTGACACCCTCATTGTATTTAATACTGGTGCAGCCTCATCTTGAATATCATGTGCACCTCAGGTCTCCACAACACAAAAAGGATGTTAAGACCCTCAAAAGCATCCAAAGGAGGTAGCAATGCTGGTAACAGTGCTGGGAGGCACAAGAGGGGCTGAGGGCATCTGGGCTGTCCTGGTAGGAGACAAGGCAATCTCATTGCTCCCTACTACGTCCTGAGGAGGGGAAACAGAGGCAGCAGGCTGTGCTCCTACTGCCCATGGCAGGACACATGAAAATGGCACAACACTGCCAGGGAGGATCAGACTGTGCATTGGGAAACGTTTCTTTATTGTGAGAGTGGTCAGTGCTGGGAGAGGTTTCCTAGCAAGGTGGTTGGTGCCCTGTGCCTGTCAGGGTTCAAGAGGCATTTGGACACTGCTCTCATTAACATGTTTAAGTTTTGGTTAGCCCTGAGGTTATCAAGCAGTTGAACTCATTCTTTGTATACCCCTTCCAATTGAAAAGTATTCTAACACAATGACATGGCAGATATTTCACCACTCATACAATGAAAATCAGCTTGCTGTAATTCCATTTTAAGATGCCTACACATAAAGAGCACAGTCAAGGTCTGCATATTAGGAAACATGAGCACGATCATCACCTGCAAAGCATTAGCTCAGCTTTATGAATGATGCTCAGCTCCCTTCTCCATCTCTTCTTTCCCATGCACTCCCTCCTGTTCTTACAGGGAGGACACCCTCTGAACACAGACCTTTATTATATTCATTTTACTCACCCCTGTAGTCAGTGAGGCACTACAAATAAAAATCAGTCACTCCTACACAGCTCATTTCATAGCATCTCTCCAGGTACTTAGAACATGATGGGTGCCATGGAGCCTTATATTTTCACACTGGCCCTCACAGTTAACCAGTATTAATGTATCTAAAAGGCTGAAAACAAAGCACAGGAAGAGTTCAAGGCACCAAAAAGACCTTGTTTTGGTTTGGTTCTGGTTCCTCAAGTACTCGAAGCTTGTATACTATTTTGCTTTATATCCAGCAAGGTGAGGTGAGGGTCTGTGCTGCAGAAATGAGCAGCCTGGCCAGCTATACAACTCCAGGCAGCACTAAGAGCTCCCAGTAACTCACTATCCAGCACCATGATTCAAAGCAGGGCAAGGACACAGCCACATCCCACCCCATTTTACCACCACCTTGCTGCTCTTCCTAGATGAAACTGCTACTCCCTCATTCCAATGCTTCCACAAGTAGCAGACAATGTAAGACTGCTGGGCTGCCTAGCAGTTCTGGATTTCAGACATCAGAGATCTTCTCTGTGGATAAACTACTGATGCCAGTGCACTCAGAGCAGGAAGGATTGAGCAGGCATTTGAATACTCCAATCAGCATAGCTTAACCTGATTATATTCATTTATTCGATTGTTTAATTCAGGTAAATCTCTTTTGGAGAGATGAACTCCTTGGCAAGCCTTCAGAATTGCACAGTGCTAACACTCAGTATGGTAACTTGAATAACAGCCACAACCCTTCATTAGGAAGTTCAGGTCATCAAGTACCCGCATCAAAGCCAAGATGAGTCACAGCCAGCCCTCACAGACCCCTTTAAAACGTTCAGCACTAAAGCTGGGGGTAGAATGCTCTGTCTCTTCTTTCTTACTTACTAGTAGTGAAAATCCTGTAGCAAAGCATGTCATCATTCTTTCCTTTTAAGTTTCCTTGCAGAGCACTATTCAGCAGGCGTTTAAACAAGCATATACGCAGGGGGAAGACAAGACACTAACATTTAAGAGATATTCCAATTTTACCTGCTCAAGATACATTAGTCAAATACTAAAAGACCAGCAGGCTTTTAACAGGCTCCTCTACAAGCAGTTCTATGCAGGTCAGCACACTGCTTTTCTTTCCACGTGCTCTCTCTGCTGCAGGTCCCCCAGTTCATTTGTTGGGCTCCCTTACCTGCCCTGAAGCACTTCCACGCTGGGCTGAACATCACCTCTCTATGCAGCCACTCAGCAAGCTGCAGCCTCCACACCAAGAACTTGACCCAGCTTTGTGCATTAGTTAATTCTCAAATATCTTTATACACAGCCTACCTCCTTTAAACCAAAACCATTCAGTGGAAGTCAGTAAGTGTAATGCACCAAAATCCCACACAGCACCTGCCTCAGCGAGGCACTGCTGCCATGTATGAGCTTGGTCTGCCACAGCTTTAACTCTTGCTTATCTTAACAAAAGAATGTCAGAAGTCTTACTCAAGTTCACCTCTAACATACTTGCGATCCTCTTCGGAGCCGCTGAATGAAACGTGAGTTAATGAATAACACAGTAGGAATTATTTCATTATCCTCATGGTGAAAGAGAGCCATCTATTTCTTGGATATGATGTCAGACTTGAGAATCAGCCAGTGAGAGACTTACTCATGCTTCCACTGCTCAATCACCTGCTATGCCAGCAGTATTCATAGTGAGAGGCCTGCAGACTGCACTGACAGCTCAAGCAAGGTTGCCAGAGCATGAAGCAAAGCTACTCTGAAAGCAGCCTTACAAAGAATTAAAGCAACAAGACACAGAGGAACTGAAGCCTGCCGTTTTGCCTCCACAGAAGAGGGAGGAAAGTAGGGGGAAGGTTTTAGCAGCATGCCAACGTAAGTTTAATGTCTAGGTCTTACACAGGCATGGAAATGCAGCACATCAGCTCTTCACATTTTCTTCCCTTATCTCCAATTTTCCAGAGCTTTAGCCTTTCCCTACTGCAAGCTGCCACCTTGTACTAAGATCTACTGCACTGTCAAAAACTCACAACTCTTAAGGGTAACTCTGAAGCAAGGGACAAAGCCTCCAGTCACTGGCAATTCTGTCTTTGAGCACTTCCAGATAAGTGATAGTCAAAGACAGTTCAGCTCTTCCAGGTTGACCAGGCAGTTTAAAGACAGTATTTAAAAACATTTTACTAATTTTCTAACAAAAAGTAATTTAAAAATGTATCGATTCTCAATGAGATCAGGTAGATATGCCTGACAGCATCCTTCAGATAGTCTGACTCCTAGAATACAAGTCCTTTCCTGTCCAGAACATCAATGCATTCCCTTTAGCTTAAGCAAACAGTTCAGAGCAAACTTAGAGACAGAAGCAGACATGTGAGCAGTCAGTCAGACCAACCCATTGCAGAAACCTGCAGGTATACTCACCTCCAACACTTCGGCTAATGAGGAAAAAGGTAGTACAGAAAAAAGCTGGGGAAATCTAATAAAAGGAAAAGCCAGAGAGCCTGAAACCAGAACCAGAAGATGGACTTCTAATGCAGGTAGAAGCAACTGAAGTGTCCTCCTGACATGGTACATCCAATGAAAGCACCCAAAGCAAGCTCTGCAAGTAGTTTTCCTACACAGAGTGCAGAAACCAAGATGCATTCTCATTTGAAGAAGTCAGATTTTCCCATAACCTGTAGCTTGCAGTCACTTCTGAAGAGCCACACATTACTGAGCTTGTATAAGGCTTTAAAAGCAAAAGGATAATCATACCATATATTCCAACTCACACTGAAGGAAACACTACCTTCACGTCCAGCATGTGCTGCTCTGTCATTCTCACATGCGTGCATATGTAAGATGTAATCATAATCAGGAATCAAGTTCTGGCATCACAATTACTCTGTCAAGAATGCAGTGCTGAAGTATATTTAGAATGGTTCTGTTAACATGATAGCTAGCTACCATAATGATCTTAAAGGTATCCAAGAACTCAATAAAGCTACTATTGTTCTATAACCAATCAACCTATTCTGCAATAATTGCTCAAAATACAAGCATTTCAAATACGATGCTCATTCCACAGCAGCACCTCTGAAGAGAAAAGAATTAACAGGACGTACTGTCAGAAGTTGGCTCTGGGGCAAGTTCCTGCTATAGCAGAAACCTCTGAACTGGTAAGGGATCAGCATCGCCACCCAGCATCTCCCAGAGTCAGGAGCACCTGCACACAGGTCTGAGCCTTACAGTAATCACCTGACACAGGCACTTACTGTCATGCAGAAGCAGCCTTGGGATGCTTCCCTCAGTCAGTGCCCATACACACATCAGCTGAGCAGCAGAGCATACAGCTGTGCTTCAGCCTGCAGGGCCGGAAACAAGTGGGTAGGGAAGGCAAGCACACATAACAGAGTGAGTTAAGAAACAGGTCTGAGGTAGTGCGCAATTTAAGAGAGTAATGAAACAGAACTGATGCCCTAACTTGGGAGGATGGAAGCCTTAACAATTCTGACTTGTAAGCACATGGTTAAACTTAAAGCAGGAGCCCTGCACACTCTCCAGTGAGTCAGCTGTTATATACAACATTCAGCTGAGCTCTTCAGAACTTCTACAGCAATCTTCAAGTTGTTATGCTAAGAAAACTCTTAAAACTATCTGCAGTCAAGAGATTCACCTTTACTAGAATCATCCTGAGTGCCATGTTCACATTAGCTGAAGCTGAGATCATAAATAAGATTCTTCTCATCTAAAGCTTGTATCTGGTCTAGCCTCCTTTTCAGAAGGCCCACATCCCACCATTCAGTGATTAGTTCTCACCTACTCTGTACACCCCTTGCAAGAGAAAGACACATGCTTGACTACATCTGATTTAGATGGAAGACAGCAACATGTGTTCTTAACTCCCCAGTTTCCAGCCTAAATGCTATAAGGAAGCAAACAAATCAGTCTGGGGAAGCATCAGCAATTAAAAAGCTTAAGTGGACACCACATTTTTTGGTGCTCAAATGCTTGAAGGAGTAGCTCAGCTGTTCCCTGTATTAACTTAACAAATAGCTGTTATCCTCAGTAGTCATAAGGTCACAGCAATTCTCCCTACATATATCAAGCTTTTTGCATGCATTACCTAGCTGAATGAAAGTCAGTTACAAAGGAGATCTTCATCACCACTCCCACTTTCTCCAAGCTTAAAGATGAAATCAAGTATTACACGATTGGAATTTTCCTTATCAGGAAGTTGCAATAATGTTTATTTGGTTGGTTTGTCCTTCCAATATGATAGCTCAGTTTAATGCCTTAACAATTATTACTGCTTAACTAAGGTAAACACAAACAGGTCTGAAAGGCTTAAAGTAAGCAGCAGGAAAACCAAGCTCAATTGCTTTAGACTGAATACATTATAATCACCTACAAGGGTCATGGAAATTCTCACATGGCCTGAATATGCATCAGAAGTTTCAAGTCCTGATGCTCAGAGCTTCCAAAAACTGTGAAAAAAGTTCCACAGCAAGGCAAAGATTCAGATTTCTTGGTGCATCTAGACAGCTGGGACTAACAATGAGGAAGAAATGTTTACAATAACATAAAAAGGAAGAACTAAAGTCTGAATGTAACATCTCCAGGACATTCTGTCAGATTTGCATCATCTCAGAAAGAAAGCACCAGTAAACATACATGATTCTCTGCAGAGTTCACCAGAACTGACCAGATGCTGTTTCTACAGAGCTTCACTACAGCTCAGCTGAAGCTGCATGACCTACAAAGCAGCCCTATCACTTGGTATCCACCAAGAAACACCTCCAGCCCCACTGTTCACCCCTCGTCTGACCAAGGAAAAGGCAGCACCAGGGACGTGATGGAAGACAGCAGTAAGGCTCAGCATGGCACAGCTTTGTTTCACAGATGAGTTACTGGAGTCATAAGAGAAGCCTCACTAGCTTACACTGATGAGACAGAACTTGAAGCTGTTCAGATAACTCATTTGAAATTGGCAGAATGAGATGTTCAACCTATAGATGAAAGCCTTTGAATGGAAGCAACCCAATTATGGTTTACAACTAAACAATGAGCCTCATTCAGTGAGCGTACATGCTAAGGAAATAACTGAATAGACAACTAGAAAGAGTGATTCAAGTGTCAGTCTTCATGAAAATAGCCAGGACAAAGTGCTTTTTGTTTCTACCTTTGAGATCTTGACAAATCAAAACTAGATTAAGTGTGCTAGCAGACTAGCTTCTAGCTTGGACTGATACACGATCCCACAGAGGAGGATCTGCCAACATTCTGAAGTAACTTACACCACAGCAAACACAGCAATGCATATATTCCATTTCCCTTGTAAGAAGCTGCAAAGGAATCATGCTTTTTCAGCACTGTAGTAAGCTCCCAGGGAACAACTTCCCTTACAGAACCATAAAAACATACAATAAAACCTTAGGAGAGAATATCCTCACTGCCCAGGTACTAAACACCAGTAACAAATCCTTAGTCTCATCAGAGCCACACTACTATGTGCATGAGTGCTATTACCAAGTAAGGTGTTATTACCCTTTGGAACAGGACCTGAATTGGGTATTTGTTGTTTGTACATTTTTCATTTAACCTTGCTACATTTCACCAGCACTATTACTTGCAGATCAGCAACCAAATGCAAGTTACTGAGTAACTTCCAGCACCAAGTCTCAGTGCACTGCTCTAACAGCTGACTTACACAGACACCCCAACATCTACAAATGCACTAACTCTACTCCATACCCCACAAAGAATAAGGATATTTTATCTGCAGAAAACACATGAACATTTATCAGCTTACACATCAAACAGTACTGCAAGTACCAAAAGGCAGAACTTGTAGCAGTTTCAGTTAACAATTAATAAAATAAGTCTCTGAGAAAGGAATGCATCTGCTTCCACTTCCTGCATAAATCTCCAGCAGAACTCAAGCAGTGCCACAATCACCCCTGTGCCAGGCAGCAGAGTCAAACCCTCATGACACAACAGTTGCATTTTTTTGAGAGGTAACTAAAATCAGCAGCAATGGCTGCACTGCCAATACCCTGCTGTCCCTGCACCAGGATTCGTGCCAGCATTCCAGTGCCATAAGACAACCTGTATTCTTAGCTCGGTCGCATGATCTGCAGAGCAGCCCTATCTCAGTACCTATCACAGGCTACACCACACCAGCAGCACTCTGCCCACTGAAGGCTTACAAGCCAGCAACTTACATTAGGACAGAGACCATTTTGTTTGCAGAAGATAAAGCACTGAAGAAGCACTCATTACATGTTTTGCTTGCAGCAGTCTTGGCCCAGAAGCGTGGCATAAAGAAATCCTTAGAGTATGCAGTCATGCGGAGCAAGGATGGCATGTGGATGTCTGAAGATGCAAGGACAAAAGTAACACAAAAGGTGAAGATGTTGATTTCTTGCTGTGTCACTAGTGACAAGGATGTAGAACACTGGAATTAAAGCTGTGATGAAGAATTTACCTTGATGAGCTGGTGGATGGCACTGTTCCAGTGGCTGGAGTATCAGCACTGCTCCAGTGACAGTTTCAGACTACCACAAAACACTAAGGAAGGACTTCATTCAAGCCTTCACTGAGGTTTGTAAGCAGAACAAACCTAACTAGACAAATTAGGCTTATTTCTTACTCCAGGGTTGGAGCCTTTGGTCACTTCCATTCATCCTAGTTCAAACACTTCTAGTGTGGTGGTTTTTTAAACCAGTTCAACACTAAACTTAAAAGTGAAGAACGGAAGAGGTGCGGTAGGATAGATACAGCTTTGTTTGCTACAAGTCACTTTTACTTCTAAAAAAATCACTTAGGTTTGGAGTGACACACCTTGGTATGTAAGTAACTGAGATCTGGAGATGTAGGACACAGGTGAGTAAGAAGAAGTTAGCCCTTAAAACAAATGCAGGTTTTAACAGGACAAATTCCTACTCTATACTTACAGAATTCAAAGGTCACAAAAAGCTCTATGTTGGAGGAGCAGTTGAGCATCAGGCAACACTTTTTATAACATGGCAAAGATGCTCTGAATACCATTCAGAGGCCGAGCTGTCATTCACACAGCACAAACTATGGGTTCCCAGCTTCACAATTTTCTCTTCCACGTTTGCACACCCACCACAAAAATATCAGCGTGCTGCTTGAACTCTTAACATTCTGGTTAAGTTGTTATTAAGAACGAGGAGTACCTAAGTCATCAGCATGAGTTTTGAGGGGTTATAGGTGGAATGGCCGCTCAGAAGTCAGCTAACAAGCAGGACATTCCGACAGGTTTGAATTATCTGTTTCAACATGTTGAGTCTGTTTCAACAAGCAGAATCTGTTAAGTCTTTCAACAACACTTTGCATGAAGTAACCTTGGGCAGAATACAGTCACAAAACTTGACTCCTGTCTATTGAAATACAATGTTGATTGGTCCTGTATGCAAACATGACACACTGAGTTGTTTAAGCACAGTTTTTCTCCATCCCGCTCAGCAAGCCCTCTCTAAACTGATCCCATTCCTTCACCTCTCTCATTTCAGCAAGTTGCCAAGCAGATCTCAAGAAAACCAACCGCACACAGGCACTGCTCTTCCTCCTCAGTTTTCCAGAACCATCTAGGAGGTCTGCAGTTCCAGAACACAGCACTAGAACATCAGTTTGAAGCTCACTGCTTGTTGATACACAGAGGTTCAAAAAGCTGACCTTTCACAAGCAGCAGAGCCCAACTGGCAGCACACAGCACTGCACCTCTCATGTGCTGCACAGCAACATCTTCTGACTGCTTAGAGAAAAAACAAAATAGCTTTCCAGTTTGAAAACCTCTGCTACTCACCAACCTACCTGAACAAACTTGAGCATTCTTTGCACCTGTGGAAGTACACTGCTCTCCAAGCCCAGCCTGCAAATTCAAACTAGCTTTAGGAATTCTTTAATTACCTTGGCAAGATACAGCATATGAACTGTTTAAACAGATTTTTGGAGGTTTTTTTGGCATTAAGTCTTTTTAAACTGTAAACTTAGATCCTTCCCAGTTCAGGTACTTACTCCTGGCATAGCAGTTTTTGCACAAAAAGCCAAAGTCCCTTCTTGTCTTTTCATGTAACCAGTCACATTTAATGAGACTAACTTCTTTTGTTAAGGCACATTTTCAATTATCACTTCTCACCTGTGAGCGAAGTCAGTTAGCTCAGAAATACTACCGAGTCTGCATGAGTTTATTAAGAAGTTTCTGGGTTTGGGGGAGTTCTGTTTGGTGGCTGGTTTGTTTTTTAAACTGTTCCATTACTTGATGAACAGGGCTTGACAGAGCAGCCAGTGCTTCTGATCAGACTAGAAACCAACTTCTGTTGGGGAAAGAATAAAAAGCAAGAAGTGCTATACATATATTTAGAAACAAAGGGTACAAAGTACATTAAGCCTGTCATAATTTTGGGGCCTTTAAAATAAGTTCAGTAAGTACATGAGGCTTAACCTTGCTAGGTCCCTCATTTGAGTACCAAACAAACCATGTCTAGTAGCAAGAAGTAGGCTAGAAGTAGTAAAGGAACTGCATTCGGGAAGGGCTGACCAGATAATCACCACATCAGTTTAATTAGTAGCTCAGTATCAGGCAGCTGTACATAGTAAGACAGGTTAGAAAGCTGAACAGTAGCTTGAAATAGTTTAGAAAAATAAGCTAGAGGGCACAACAGCATACAACTCACTCTTCAACAAGCTGCCAAACTCCTTCCTCCTCAACCAGAACAAACCAAGTCGTCTTATGCAAGAGGAAAAGTCTTCATACCTTAGCGCTGAATGAGAGCACAGCAGTCTAAAGAATGATGCAAGAGCACTATTAATTTTAATAGGACTGCTTTCTGGGTGTGTCCCTCAAAGGGCAGGAACACCTGCACTTGTACCTTATACAAACAGCTTGCTAAAAGCTACTCTCAAGACAAGAAAATGAGAAATAGCTCAGTGTGTCTGCGCTCTACCAACCTTAGACTTGCTCAATCAAGCAAAATCCCTTTGTCCCCTGGCCACAAATCCACAGGCTGTGCACTCCACACCAACACACCCACCCATCTCAAGCAGCATCCAGAGCAGTGACTCTGAACTGAACAACCCTCTGCAGGTAAGCATCACACCAAGCAAGTTTCAAGATTGCTTTCTACTCCAAGCTGAATTATTACAAGCTGCAGGTCTGGCACTGCTCTTATCTCAGCAAATCACTCCAGCACTCCCACCCTTAGTCCCCTCTCATAGGTTATCACCAGTCTTCCACACGTCCACAGAAGCATGGATGTGATAGCAATGCCCCAGAGGACTTGGAACGGCCTAGCAATTCAAAGCTCCAGAGCTCAAACCAGCCTACCAGTCAGCACTTCACCCCAGGCAAGTTATCTATAGCTTCTCTAATGAGCTAAGGGGAGAAGCACCAAAGCAAGACCTCCCCCAATTATTTCTACATTTCTTTCAACCTGAGTGAAACAGCCTGGGAAGAAGCAAGCTTCAGCTGCTGGTAGAGCCAGTTACTGAAGATATTCCAACAGTGACTGGGCACTTCATGTACCAAACATTGTAAAAGAAGCACCAGAAGTCAAGGTTAGTATCTTCTAAATCACAGGAATTTGATTCCATCCCCAGTTCAGTGTCATATTATAGAATTGTAGGGAATTTACTACTCAAACTGACCATTTTTAGAAAGTCCCAATTATATACTTCCTCTTACTAGAAAAAAGAGTCACCCTCAAGTCCCAGCATCCATCCTACTGTTTAAAAGCAAAAAACTCTACTTCTAAACACACGCAAAGTATTTTTGTTCCAGCTGCTGAAGCCTGAGGGGAAGGAAAAGCAGCACTGCAGTGACCAGGTGTGCTGTTACTGTCATGCAGCTAATTAAGAGCTGCTCTTTTCCAAGACAAGCTGCGTATGAATATTGAAAATTATTTTACTTCAACAAGTATTTATGAGTAATTATACAGCTGGATTCCCTCCGATGTCTCAGATTCTGAAAGAACATCTAATTAGTTTTCCTGCCAGGCCATTTCTATAGAAACACCCTAAACACAGTTTGAGCACCTGTAGGTATAACAAGGATATAGGTACACATCAGTAAGCTGAAGCTGCAGCTTTCTTTATAAAATGAGCTAGGACATCCAGAACAGAAATCTGATCTCCTCATAGCAAGAGGTCTAACTGACCTGACACTGCCACTTGTTTCTGCCAGGGCACACACCAGCAATGAAGCATTAGAACTGTTGACACACACCTCCAAAACTGCACATTCCCATGTTTGCTCTCCCTGCAGTCCTGATTTACTCATCTGTAATGTCCAGGGATGCTCTGCAGCAGTGAAGCACACTAAGCAAACACCTCCAAATCATGTGATACTCACGCTTGAGTATGAAGGGATAAAGAGATTCCAGTCCAAAGTAAAAGAAAACAAGCTAGCTATTGTATTCTGCTCTAGGAAATAACTATAAGCCATTAGCCAAACCTATAAGGAAAACCTACCAGACCTCAAAATATTTACCTTGTTCTCATCTTTCCCCTTTTTCCAGAGTTCAGATTTTCCCAAAGCACAAAAAGGTACATTCTTATGGAAGTCACTCAAAGAAAGGTTCACTGAACACAGACAAAGATGAGAATTTAATTATAATGGGTATCCAACCAGAATATAATGCATCGTTCACAGCAAATTCCTGCTATTAGCAATGAGAGAAAACGAAGATACTGAATTCTCAAACATACCCATGATTAGTATGTCCAATCACCAAGCAATTAAAGAACAGGAACTCTTAATTGTAATGATGCACATTTGTGTGATAAGGATTAGTCAGTCATTTGATGAAAAGCTTATCCACTCAAGAAAAACATGCACAGCACTCAGATGGAAACGAGAAGATCTGCAGGCAGAGGCAATAAGTTTACAAGTTTACATTAAGCAGGCTTCACTGGCTTCTAAGTTCCACTTAGAGACAAATAACCAAAATAAATTAGAAATGTGGTACTTTTAGACACTTGGATCAGATGATTACCAATGCCTGCATCCAGCAGCTCAGGAGTGAAGCCTGTCAGATACCAAGGAGGATCTGAAGACAAGCTTATAGGTAACATGATGGTACACTACAACTACTGATTGTTATAAAAAAAGTTAATTCATGGAGAATAAAAGCAAAACTATCAAGCGTGACTTAGAGAGTATTTCTGCTCTACTCAAACTAAAACTGACCACAGAATGGATGGAGCAGAGTCCTCTCATTAATTCACAATGAGAACTGCCTCTGGGATATGGCATGGAGCTTTCATCTTACAGCTTCCCATTTTGCATCATCTGTTCCTTGTCAGGAAACAAATATTTTAAAAGCCTGAATTTTGAGAACCCACAAAAGAGCAAAAGTTTACTTTGGTAACCATAGTTCTGAACATTAGAGAAGACACTGAAGGCTGGAGGCAAGCAAAACTGAAGACAGTTTGCAACTGCAAGAATCCAGAACTGGGTCTGAAAAGGTCTCAAAGCAAACACCATATCAAGGATGCAAACAATATAATTAGGCATGACAGAGCTTCCCAGCATCTCATTTTATCTCAGGTTTAAAGTTTCAATGATAGCAATTACGCGCCTGCAGATAGCAATGCAATAAGTAGAGCTTTCCCAGGTACACATTTATTTCAATTATGGCTGCAAGAAATGAAATTAGGCAGCCACAGCAACAAGCTGACTCCCTTTCATGGTCTACTTGCAGAGAGAGCAAGGAGTCAGGCTACTGGTCCCCCAGCCTAACTAGCAAATTCCAAAGAAACACTTTCTAATCTCAAACTCATGCACAACCACTTCCCTGAGCAGCTTAGCAATCATGTTGAATGCTGGTAGTGGTAGCATAAGTCATACCAGATCAGCACTAGATCAGCTAGTAGACAGGATCATTCTGATTGCTTCTACACCACGACTACAGCTTCATTTCAGAAATACTCAGTTATTTTATCCATGTAGTATCTGCTTTAAGATAGTAATACTTTAAGACTCCACAGTTAAGGTAGGTGTAGATCAGATCTTTCCATCTATTTCCCAAAAGCCTGACTGCAGCTCTACATCTGTACAAAAAAATAAACTTGCTTACAGACAAACAGGATGAAACTGAAGAGTCATTCTCATAGGACTTGGAAGGCTTATGATTTATTCTGGGTGATATGAAGGAGTGAGCTGGGGAGAGAGCAAATGAGCCATGTCCCCAGGCAAGTCCTGCCTCCTGCTCCATGCTCCAAAGCAGCTTCAGAAAGCCAACCAAATGCAGCTGGTCTTCAGACAAGACTCTTAGTTTCCAGCTATGCTTTGCAGCATGCAGGCATGCATTTGTCCTCCTCTTGAAAAGGAGCAAGGAGCAGCTTTCCCCAGGGGCTCACACAAGAGCAGAAAGCAGAACAAGAGAGAAAAGTTTCATGCTGCCTAGAGCCTGCCTCTACCCTGCTGATGTTGAAGCCAAATTCTACACACATACGAAAAAAGAAACTGTTCTCATTTCAGGTAGCAATGCAGAAGTAATGCTCAGGATACAGATTTAATTAAGGCAATGCAACAGTCTTCCTCCACAAAACCTGAAGTGCATCACCTACCTCAATATTGATTACATTCTAGGAACTAAAGTTTGCACCAGAACAATCAGATATTTGGCTCAGAGAGAATGCTTAGACTTGTCTGTCTGTAGGATATTTCTTGTGTGTACATCTTAGATGGAGTTCTCTACTTCAAGACATTTTATTTTCAGAAAGCTCAGTTAAACCACAGTGTACAGCTTTTCACTAGTTTTCTCATATGAAAAGCCTTCCCACACTCCTAAAATAGGCCAAGGCCTCAAGAAAGGAGGCCTTTGGTAGAAGCCTTAGCCAAGTGGATACTGTACACACAGCATGAGAGAATTGGGTATATGTAGTAAGTTATTTAGACAATGTTGCCTCTATGAAAAGTAGGAAGCAGTTAAAAGTATCTTTTTAAAGTCTTTTCCCACTAATGCCTAAAGAAAGCAGGACCTGACAAGGAAAACCTTGCCCATCTGCTAGAGATAGCATCAGTAAAGAATAACTTCACTTCTGAAATTAAAACAAGCCAAAAAATCTCAATATATCCAACGTTTCCCAAGTACTATCAGCCTTGAGTTTGCTATGTGTCTGCGTGCATCTGCACAACTGCCCCAGTTCAAGAAATAGCACCCAAACCTTGCCTCAGCCTTGCAGGCTCTAATAGTTACACTGGTCAGGCCAAGACCCAATCCAGCAGGAGAAAAGAGCATTTAAATAGGTATTTCCTGTAACAGAACTAAAAGTGCAATCACAGCTTCTTATTTGAAAGCTCAGCCAGAAGATGATAAAAAGAACAGTACTTTATGAACTTTGACATTCGTGTGTTGGTCCACAAAGGAGAAGAACGCTCAAGCTCTTTATTAAAACACATTTGTATCACCTTTCCTACACATCCACCAAATTCCACGCCACCCTCAGGAACTCACAGGCCCCTTGCCTCTCATGAGCTCCATCATGTATTTTCAGCATTAACTCCCACGTAGAAGATCACTGCCCCCCAAATATTCTGTTCTTCCCAGTAAGACCTGGGGAGCACCTGTCCAGTTAACTTGCTATCAGATGCACATCAAATCAACAGCCGCTTCCTGAGCTTTATGATTCCCAGACAGAAGATCAGCCAAAGCCAGGTATCAGTAATTATATTTTAAATGAATCTTTTATAACCAGTGTTTTTTGAAGAACACTGATGACTCCAGAAATAACGCATTTATCTCAACATCACAAAATACCTTCAGCTTTGCTCTTTTTCTTGAGCTCCCTTCACACAGCTTCAGCTCCATCATTCCACAGCACGTGAGCAGAGCACCCCCAGTTCATACCACCAACATACCCCAGACACGCTCCAGAACAGACTGAAGACAAAAGGCACCACTGGTTTCTACAGGATAATGCTGCACTCCTCTCTTCCTCTGCTACTACTGGTTGATTTTCTCCCCCATCTCCAATCAAGAGACTGAACTGAGGACTTCCTTACGGCATAAAATGACCTCCTGGAATCACAACAGCTGGTGTTCACCTCCCTTACATCAGCACCAGAAGTTATTAAACAGCTAAGGAAAGAATAGAGCCAGGCCACTCACAGCTCTAGCTAACAACCAGCATCCTGTAACACCAAACACATTCTGCCAGTAGTTCTCAGCTATTCACCCCAAAGGGAGGGGACAAAGCCTTGGCTGTTTTTGTTATCAAACACAATCTGAACAAGAGCAGTTGACACCAGATGATGTTGTAGCTTGTAACCTTTGTCCACCCCACAAACAGCAGACACTGGCACATGTACCAGTCAAAACACCCATCTGGATATGGTAACGTTCAAGGAATGCTTGGATTTTGTGTTAAAGGACATGATTTAGTGAGTACTATTGGTGATAGGTGGATAATTGGACTGGATGATCTTGAAGGTCTTTTCCAACCTTGGTGATTCTGTAATCCCGCCTAACTTGGGACTAATGCATCCCAGGTACAAGCAATAATACTGCAAGTCAAGGTCTTCAATTCTTTATTGACTCTTCAATAAGTCTGTATTTCAAATCCTAAATTAGCACTGAATTCCCTATTAGATCTTTCATGCAAACCACTCAGTCACCAGACAATCTCAAAGCTTCACAAAGATAAAGGAACAGCTGTCTTTAAAAACTCCGTTAATCACAAGAATGATCTGCATGTTAGGCATATTCCCAAAGCTTTCCTAAAAGCACTGCAAAGTTATGGCACTAATATCTAGAAGGATAGAATTACAAAGGAAACTCGTGTCCCAGAGACATAAAACCCATATGGGAACTAACGGGTAGATCTTTACACTACCAGCTACCTCAGCTGGGTAGCTGGTAGTGTAACATGCAGAACAGCTGCACGTTATGGCAAAGAACAGACTTAGACAATGTAGTGCTTGGAAGCTCATCTTGATAGAAACAACTTCTATTATTTGATGTGATCAATAAAAGCAGCTATGAAATAAGATCATATTCAAGTATCTGAGACTTTCATTCTAGTTCACAATATTTGATAAGCACTGCTGTACTATTTGCAGTCACAGGCTCTGACAGATAACTAACACCAAACAAAAGAGCCCCATGATTACACCCAGCTACACACCCCCATGGAGAGCTACCAGAACAGGAACAGCCATCACCACCTCTTATCCTCTGTAGGTGAAGAGATGCCAGATTACGTGCTAGATGCTAACCCAGTACCTCCAATTTGCTCCAGAGACAATTACTCCTTCCCTGCACTCCAGCAGACTTGTCAGACTCCTTCCCAATTCTCGGGCAGCCTACTGATACTTTTCTCCTTAAGTTACTCCACTTGGACACATTAATTGTCAGCCAAGCACTGCTCAGACCTCCTACTCTTGAAGGGCTGACAACATACTTCTCTCCATCATCCTGTGCAGCACGTAGGTGGAACGAGATCTCAGATAAAGTACTGCACTCTCTACCTTCGGAAGCTTGGACACGCTGTACTTCTGTCTCCTTCAGGTGCAGACAGCCATTCTGATAGAAAATCAAGAGCTCATCAAGCTGGCCTTGCCTTTGGTTTCTTAAGCAGGCTAACACTTGGCTAGTTCAGACAATTAAAAGCAATGGACATTAGCAAATTCCTAAATAGGCACCAATAATACTACCAGCCAGAAAACTAGCTTGTCTCAAGATATCACTCCTATAATCTTTAGGACTTGAGGTAAGACAAGAGCACCTTTTGGCACAGTTGCCAAAAAAGCCCACTGTTTAACATTTTTCCTGCACATCTGCCTCTCCCCCAACTCCAAAGCAAGCACACAAACTTCTTAGTGAAGCATTTCAGAAGCCCATGCCCCACCTTTACTTATCTGACAAAGATTTCAACACTCTGAGTTCACAGCATTTCCTGTACTACAGAAGAAAGCACTTGCTCTATCTTCTAAAACCACTGTGATCACTAACACCAAAGCAACACACATACCAGATGTCACATCTCTATCTATAAACTCTATTGTACGAGTTCCCCTTCATCCTCTACCAAGAAAGATTTTCAGTACTACAACACATGCTTTACTGACAGGCCAGACACACCTCAGCCCTCTATCTAAAGCCTCAAACCTGACAGGTATTGCGCAAAACCTGCCACAGCTCCCTCAGTCACACTACCATCCTCTGCTGATGAGGCAATAAAAATATTCCTTTATTCCCACCATAAAGTCAAGCATCGCTCCACACTACTCCGCATGATTCTCTAGGCAATCTCCTCGAAGAAAAAGCTTCATTGCACTGCAACATGGGCTTGTCACATAAGAAAACAGGCAGGTGAAGCTCAGACACAAGCAGGTACCAGATGTTCAGTCTGTGTGAGGCACAAGCTCGTGCCCAGCCCTCACAGCAGCAAGGGAGGGGTGCACGGAAAGGACGAACCATAGAATGGTCTGGGTTGAAAAGGACCATAATGATCCTTCTACAGGGAGACGTAAAGGAATGTGAGGGCTCAGCTGTTGTTGAAGCAGCATTCCCTAAAAGGAGGGACAACGCAACTACAGTGCAAGCCCCTTAAAACACAAACACTTAACACGGCTCGGGGTCAGGAGGCTTGGCACAAAACTGTACTCACCAGAGAAGGGCAACATCTGCTCAGATCCCATCAGAGGAACGGGACTGTTAAGAACAACACGGGGAAGAGGCACGATTAGAGCCCCCACGCACCGCACGTAACCGAAAAGCCCCAACAACCCCGTTACGAGGCAGCGGGCACGCCGACCCACACATAAGGCCGGGACACGGGCAGCCACGGGGCACGACGGCCGGAGCCGCGGCCCTGCACCGTCACCTTCGTGAGGCCGCCGGGCCCCGCGGGAAGGAGGAGAGGAGGAGGAGGCCGAGCCCCGCACCGAGCCGCCTCACCGCCGGCCGAGGGAGCGCGGCGCAGCGCAGCCGGACCGCCGCCGCCCCAGCTGAGGGGGCGTGCCGTGCCGCGGCCCTCCCTGACAGCCCGGCCGCCCTCCGCCAGGCCCCGGCCCGCTTCATCCCCCCGCGCGGCGCCCAACCCTTCCGCAGACCCCCGCCGGCTCCTCACCTCGGGGCCGGGCATGGCGCGGAGCCCCCACACCCCGTCCCGGGGCGCGGCCTCCTGCCTTGGGCCGGGGTCGCCGGGCTCCTGGCTGCCGCCGCCGCCGCCGCTTTTCAGCACAACATGGCGGCCGCACGGGACGCGGGCACGGCGAGGCGAGCGCGCCCCCGACACCGCCTCCCTTCCCTTCCCTTCCCTCTCTGCCAAGGGGCGGAGCCGGCCGCCTCCTGTCAGGTGACGCGGCGAGCGGGCGGCCGCCTCTCGTCGGCCCCTCCTGAGGGGAAGGAGCAGCCCGCCTCTTTCCCTTTTATAACCATGTGGGGCGGGAGGGCGGCGTGTGGCTGTGAGCTCTGAGCTCTGAGGCGGCCGAGCGCTGAGTGCGCTGAGCCCCGTGAGCTGACTGAGCCCCGGCTGAGGTGGCTGAGCCCACTGAAAATGACCAAGCCCTAAGCTGGCTCATCCCCGTCAGGTGGCCGAGCCCTAAGATGGCCGTGACCCCTGAGGTGGCCAAGCCCTGAGGTGGCTGAGCCCCCTGAGGTGGCCACACACTGACTTATTGGATCCCTATGAGGTGGCTGAGCCCCCCCTGAGGTAGCCAAGCCTTAAGATGGCTGTGATCCCTGAGGTGGCTGAGCCCTAAGATGGCCATGATTCCCGAGGTGGCCAAGCCCTGAGGTGACTGAGCCCCCTGAGGTGGCCACACACTGAGTTAACTGATCCCCGTGAGGTGGCTGGGCCCCAACCAAGGCGTCTGAGCTCTGAGCTGGCTGAGCCCCTTGAGGTGGCTGTGCCCTAAGATGGCCAATGACCCCTGAGGTAGACAAGCCCTGAGGTGACTGTGTCCCCTGAAGTGGCCAAGCCCACTGATAATGACCCAGCCCTGAGCCGGCTGGTCCCTGTGAGGTGACTGAGCCCCCCGAGGTGACTGAACCCCCCGAGGTGACTGAGCCCCCCGAGGTGACTGAGCCCCATGAGGTGACTGAGCCCCCCGAGGTGACTGAGCCCCATGAGGTGACTCAGCCCCCCGTGGTGAACGCAGCTGCCTTGGGGCAATGAGGAGCCATGGTGATCCGAACCCCAACGCCTGCCTCGGGAGCTCTCCAAAAGCTCTTGGAAGAACTACACATCCAACTGGAAACCCAGTGCCTGCATGCCAGCCCGTGCCTTACTTTGCTTCTGTGGCATTCCGGGGCTTGGCTATAAGGACACGTGTGGCCCCTTGCTGTCCATAAATATGCTGGCCAAGAGCAGCTCGCAGCTCCTCCATGAGGTAATGGAGAACAGCGAGCCAGCAAGCAGTGCGAGAGCCAGAAGGTGCATGGTAGTGGGGAGAAAAGCGATAAAGCAAAAGGGACAAGGGTGCAGAGCGGCATAAGGGCACTGCAGAGCTGGGGGGGGGGAATGGCAGCCATGTGCAGGTGGCAGGGAGCGGCTGCAGGACCGTATCTGGGTCTTGTTGCAAACGTGATGGATTGTTGATGCTTTATTTTTATACACCTCTTTAGTTTACAATGCACTATGTAGGTCAGGTTGCGCTTTTGAGAGATATTTCCACCTGCTCGTGTTTGCCTTGGTCTGGAATGAAGTTATACTAACTATAAAATGTGCTCCTAAATTATCCGCAGGACTCTCCCTCTGAGTCCAAGGCTAGTCATTGTAGCAGATGGACTGCGGTCTGTCATTAAGCCATGCTGAAGCTGGAAGTGGCATTAGAATGAACAACACAAAATACAGGATCCCGTGTCTTTAAGCTCAGATAGAAGCCACACAGTGAGTTGTTTGCTAGTTAGCTCTCTTGGTCGGGGACAGTAAACATTTGAAAGGAAGTTAATGAGCCCCTCTGAAGGGATTTTTTCCAACAACAAGCCATCATCTGAATGCAAATGTGCTCTGAAAGTCAATATGTACCTTCTGAGGAAATCTAGAAGAAATACAGGTAACTGAAGGGAAAAACAGGATTCCTGGCCTGTTTACACCCAAATGCAATGAAAAACTGTTCTGCCAGTATAGCTGTATTTCTGAAGGGCAGGTGTTGACAGCATCAGGAAGCAGAATATGAATTTTGAAAGCTCCCTGTTAAGCAGTTGCTTCTGCAGTGAGCCTGGAAGGAGATCAAATGTGACCTACTTCAGAATACTGAATCCTGGAGACCCTGCTGGTTGCACTGTCTGTATTTAGGGAGGGAGCAAGCTGGAGTGCCATTGCAGTGACAGCAAGGACTGAGGGAAAGCTACACGCTCCCTGTTACTTATTTCAGTGACACAGATTGTCTTCCATGGCACTGAACAGATTGCTTGGAGGGTCCCTAAGTCTTGTGTTCAGATTCTCTCCATTTTGTGTTCCAGTTTATTTTGTTTTTAATGTTATGTATGAGCTCGTGTTAAATGACTTTTAGTTCTGTTTTCTATGATCAGGGATCAGGGCAAAGGATGACAGATCAGGGCAGAGGGTGATAGCTAATGTGAATTACTTTCTGGAAATGAAAACTACTGCACCCAAAGGGAGAGCAGTACCCATGATAACCCGACGTGCAGCTTAGGGAACAAGGCATCCCCAAACCCACACTTCTGGCAAACCTGGAGCATATCCTCACTTATCCAATACAAAGCTTTGAATTTGTCAGGGTAGTAAGGACTTACTGAGGAGCTACCAAAGCACTGCCTGGATTTAAACAGGAGGAAGAAGAGCAACTCAGTCATTTACACCCCTGTTTGACTGACCTCAAGAACTTCAGATGCATTAGAAGTAAATGTAAGGGAAGAAGTATTCGGGGACAGGTGTGTAAGTAGAAAATGAAGTAAAATATAATGTAGTTTTACTAAAGATAGGTTACATGAGATTGGCAGTTTTCTTCAATAATATTTTTCTAGGCAATTGATTTAGATCAGGTTTCATCCAACTGGATTTAATAGAATATTGAATACAGTGCAACACTGCAAACGTATTGTTTATCTGGGGAGCGATTTGGTAGGTGAGAAGATAGCTACAGAGAGATGGCAACAGTTTGGGTAGAAATTGCCAAATGGAAAAAGTAGAGATGTCACCTCAAACATGCAGTGTGTGGATGTGTGGGGAGCCAGGGGAAAGGCTCAGAGGCAGTGGCTGAGCTCTGGTGCACATCTCTGGTTGCTTCTCTCTGAGATGGAGCATCGGACTGCAGGGACCATCAGGCTGACTTACATTTTTTGCATCTCACACAGTATTTCTCAGACAGGTCGTGGAACAAAAGGTAGGAGTGAGCTGATGGCATTTGCTGATGGCACAAGGTTGGGAAGCACTAGCAGCACAGAGGGATATCTGTACTTCTGGATGAGCTGGGTAGCACTGAGTGCTGGCACATCAGAAAGGGGATGAAATTTAATAGTGGAAAGTACATGGTCATGTGCTTGGGAAGTGTGAACAAGAATCTCTGCTGGAAGCTTGTTGGAAATGACAGAAGAAGAGAAAAATCTGGGTGTATTTGCTGATCTCAAGATGACTGAGAACTCCCAAGATGAAGCAGTCTGACAAAAAGCACGTATCAATTGAGAGATTTCCAAACGAAGGGGAAAATATTAGTACCATGATACAAAGCTCTACTGCAACCTTCTCTGGAATTAGGAGTGCAGCTTTGGTCACTTTATTGAAAGGAGACAAAATGTGACTGGAGGATAATGACCCAGAGCTTTGCTTTTGTAAAGATTTGGACATAATTTGTCTAGCCAAAAGACCTGAATGCCGAGAAGGGAAATAATTGCTCTCAACAAAACTTCAGGGAATAAGAAGTAAACACATCTCCATGAAGAGCAAGGGTGATGGTAGTGTAAGAGCAAACAAGTATCCGGTGGCTATGAAGAGTCTGGGCTGAAACATGAGAACATCAGAGTTTCCAACAGCTCCACTTCTGAGGCTCCGATCATCCTCCCAGAGCTGCCTTATCCTGATGCAGTTGCCCCCAGCAGCTGAGAACTGACCCTGAAGACCCAGCAAGTCCTTTCCAGACTTCTCTTAGTGCTTCAGACACAGTCACTGAGCTGCTAGTTAGCTTCTGACAAGGACAAAAGGGATACCTGGTGTGGGAAGACATTCTTTGGGCTGTGGTCACAATCAAATGTCATTTTAGTCGATGGCTGTATTCAGTGAGGGTGCATTTAAAATTGATGTGTGGTTGTGGTGGAGGCTGGCAGCCTCTTGTTCTGGATCATCTCAGTCCCACCTTCCCGCAGGTGCCCATCCTGTATTTAGGTGCAATCCTGCACCTGGCACACTGAGAAGTGGCAAAAACAAACTCGTTTTAGGCATTTTCTTGCCCTTGTTACCATCTGGTGATCCAAACATCCAAACTTGGTCTTCCTGGGCTGTTTCTGTAATGATGAAAAACATGGTAAGGTCAGATATGTCTCAAACAAAACAAAACACACCAAGTCCTGATTGCCTAAGAACAGGAGGACTATGGCTGGTGAGGACATCAGGGCCTGCATGGCGTGAGGCTTCCCCTGATTAAAATCTGCCAGCTGAGAAGCACCCGCTCTGTCATTTGTTCTGGTGAGGCCCAAAACATGGATGCTGTGAATGAAAAGTAGATGAATAACTTGAAACGAATGAGATTTTTACGACGTACCTATCAGAATGTCTCCCAGCGGTCTTGTTTTCAGATCGTCTCCGATCTCTGTGTAACAGAATGCACTGTTAGTGACATTTTGCCAGAGGAATGTGGCATTAAGAAGTTGTCTTGACAGAGGCTACTTATCAAGATGATTCTTAGATGATTAATCGACTATGAAGTTCTTGGGGGATTTGAGAACTTCTAGATCAGTGGAACAGCTACAGCATTTTTGAGCAAATACTGAAAATGGCCCTGGGCACTGTTTCCAGGCAGAAGCACAAGAGACTGAGCCTGGCTTGGCACTGACGTGTGAGCTGCTTGACACATGAGAGCCCAGTTTTAAGCAGCAGGCCAGCTGAAGACATACTCAGGCTGTTTGTGGAATGAAGGACAGCACTTGGCCATAGTACTTGAATTGAACATACTCATTCTGCTTGGGTTTGTGAGCACAGAGCATTCGTCTGCGGGTGATGAATGGCACCTTGTTTGTGCAGGGCATTTCTCTACCTGGAAGAAGCAGCTGAGGACATCAATATCAGTGGTATACCAGCAGTCCAGTATAGGCAGAATGCTTGGAAGCTTTGTTTTATGTTCACCTCCCTTATTTTCTTATTCTTAAAAGACTAATAACCCATATTTTTTTTCTAAGCTAAAAGTAAGTAAAATATTTGAAATATTTAATATGGAATGTCTCTTTAGAAAAGTTAACTGACCACTGTGTTGTGCTGCTACAACAATGCAGTCTGAGAAATGCATTTAATAACAAAGCACATTTATTTTTCTTAATTAGCACGCTAAAGATCCTTCCTTCTCAAGTTAGATTGTTGTTATTATTCCATCATACAAAAGAAGAACACGGGGCAAAGAGGGCCTCAAGAAGTTCCTGAGAGGAACTCCATCAATTAGAAAATAGCATTATTTTAGCTGGTAGTTCTGTATACTGTAAAAAATAGGGTGATAAAGTACTCAGGACTGTGCTCACTGTGGTAAGCACAGGTCAGAGAGGAGGGAGCTCCCACCCATGTGAACCTGCACCATTAAACCTCACAGAGGTTAAGCAGCTCCTTCGCTCCATGTCTGGGTGCTTCATTAGTCCCCAAAATAAAAGACATCCAATAGCAAGACTGGATGCTAAGAAGAGGAGATGAGTTGGAGAATGAGGGAAAATTGAAAAATTTGAGAGTAGCACCCATCTGAACGATAGTTTAATGATCACACCGCTGTTTAATGACTATCAAGAACATGCTTCTGAAGGGTTATAGCTTCTGTTAATCCTTAAGAAGATAAGATAGATGCCATTATGATAAAAAGTAAAAAAAGAGAAAGTAGGGCTGAAGTGAAAAATCGCAAAGCCCGGGGCTGAAATGATTCATCATTATTACTTTAATTGCATATCAGCTACTCAGAAAACACAGTGACCAATGTCCACAACTTTGCAATTTAATCTTGTTGTTATATCTCTTTTTCAGATGACACTGACATTTTCCAGTGATCACTCCACGACTCTTCAGTGTAATGTTTATTTTTAAAACGTGTTGAGAAGTGATGGTCCTTCAAGGCTACATGTGCCCTCAGACCTGTGTGCGAGCACCACGTGGGCAGCCTGCTGTCTTTAAATCCTCTGTGATTTCCTTCTGAGGAAAAAGAGGGCCGACTCCTGGCCCTTAACAGCTAGGACTACTGTGTGGGTGAGAGGAAAACAGCTCTCTTCCGTGACTACAGCAAATAAGATATCCTAAGCAACCCCTGGGCTTTGGGGACTTTGAGGCAGAATTTGAGAAAATGCAGGGACCTTGAAAACCTCAGTGCTGCCCAGGAGACAGAATGCCATATTGTAGTGATTGTGACAGACTAGGAAGAAAGCAGGCTGACCTCAAACAGTTCCTGGGGTAGCTCCAGCATATCAGTCCTCCCCTCGGTGCTTTTTGCACTGCTTGAAGTGAGCAGGCTGCTTTTGTGGTGTACTGCTAGCCAAGTCGGGAGCGTCCTTTGCACGCGGAGTCAAGGCAGTTGTTGGTGTATATCTGTCAAAACAGTGACAGAGCTACCGGAACCAGGGCGCTCTTCCCAGCCTTGGGACATCTGATAATTTCATGCTTACATCCAGCACTGAACAACTTCCTCCTGTCCATGAATCATATCAAAATAAGGATCCCTTTTAAGAAAAGCTTTTCCAAGAGGTTCTTGTCTGGAGGAGTTCTGCGCTGAGGATCTGATCCAAAGCTCACTACGGAGCAAACTATGAAAGCCGGATTTTCCTGCCGTTTTTTTTTTCCAAGCTGTTTCCAGTGCTTTGCTTTTCCATGCGACAGAGGCCAGTGGTTACCCTGCACTGCTGGGAGCTGTGCAAGTAAAAGCTTTTCTCTCCGATTTGCACTGAGATTACAGATATGAATAGAAATTCTATTTGTTTGCCAGTTAAAATTTAATTTGTACAAGTAATGATACACATAGAATTGCAAAACTCAGTTATACACGCATAGTAGCACCAATATTTTGGGCAGAGCTCCAAGAGTTCACAGCGCTTTAGGAAATCAAGTGCATTATACACAATCAATAAGGCAACGACACCAAAAATCACCAAAAAGAGGAATAAAAAGTGATTCAAAACAGCCTGATGACAGACTCTGGGCCCACTGAGTCATTTGGAGACTTTCCACCAGTGCTTTGGGGGAAGGCTGGCAAAGAAGGAGAAATAAACAGATGCCTTTGCAAAGGAATCATGCTTCAATTGCCAAATATTATCCTCCACTAAATAATCGGAGCAAACCTTGAATCTGACATAATTACCGGAGTTTTGTTCTGATAAGTGTTTTGCAGAGCACGTTGATGCTGGGGTTCATCCTGAGGGCCTGACTCGTCCAAGTGATGTCTGAGAAACAAAAATAATAAATAATTCATTTTAAAAATTAGTAATTCAGAAGGTACAGTGAAAGATTGGCTAAAATTGCAGGCTGCCTGACAACCTGCCATGACATTTAAATTGCAAATCAATTGTACCCTGCGGAATGTGAAACGAACACAACCTCTCCGTGCTGCGTTCTTTCTAGAGAGAAAATGCCAGCTTGCTAATAAGGAAATACTGAACATGGCAGCATAAGGGGAGAGAGGCAGGCAGGCAGTTTTCTCTGTGGGGCTACCGGAGGTCCACCCCATTCCCTTTTCTCTCCTCTGGCCACGTGTGACACACAGGAGCAGGGACAGCCGTAATGTGGTTACAGATAGGATGGCAAGTCAAAGTGCTGACTGCTCGCTGTTTCCGAGCACGTTGGACTGGGGGATCGGGAGCTACAACCTCATTGCAGTCTCATTCCTAATTAGCCACGTGACTGAGGGCATGATGTGGTTTCCATTTTAGGCTGCTTTGTATAAAACTGGGCTCTGGAGTTTTGGAGGAGACTGCTGCAGTCAAGGAGGAGAGCTGAGAGACGTGAAGCACCTCTAGCATAGTGAGTTGGTTGCTTTAAATGCCTCACTTGTTCTGTCTTTCATCCCAAGAATGCCTGATTTCTGTGGGTTTAGAGTGCTGTAAACTTGACTAACATAATCTATTCTCGAGAGCAATTGAGCTTGTGTTTATTGACAAGAATTATCCTTGTCCTGCAGTGTCAACCTGGTGATTTCCAGTAAACTCCCTGAACAGCAGAGAGAAACAAAACTGAAAGGAACCAGTGAGTGGACTGTGGAGATTGCTGGCTTTGGCAGGCTCAGCTGTCCCGTGGGGTTCACTGCTCTGTGTCCTTTGCCTCAAGTGTGTAATTTCACTTGCCTGCAGAAATAAGTTAGCAAGGCCTGCCGTGTTAAAGGGCGACTGGTTGATCTAGCTGGTGGTTTCAAAAAAACTGCATTGTGCAGTTGTTATCTCTTAAAATACAACATTATGGATGCAAGTTCTATCCGAAATACATTTTTTACAATGCCACGCTATTGGTGGGATCCTGGAACTACAGATTCCCGCTGCTACCTGCACAGGGCTCTGCACTGTGCTGCTCTGCAGGGCGGCAGGAAGCAAACACCTCTCGTACAATCACAGCACAGTTGGCTTAGAAGGGCCCGTACAGCCCCAAGCCCTGCCCTGGGCTGGCTGCCCCCACCAGCTCAGGCTGCCCATCCCTGCCTGGAGCAGCACACGGATCACACGCAGCTCCGCGCTGCGCTGGAAGCACTGCAGGCCCCGCCTCCTGGAGGCTCGCCTCGTCCCCCCACCCCCCGAGCACTTCCGGCCGGCACCGGAAGCGCCTCCTGTTTCCGGAAGTGCGGTGCCGGTTGGACGTGGCCGCACGGTAACGGGGCCTGGGCTGGGGGAAAGGCAGAGCCGCTCCTTCTCCGGTAGCGCCCGGGCTGCGTGAGCGCGGTGGGGCAGGGCGCTGCGTGGAGTCCGAGCTGGTTGGGCCCGCTGTGGGATTGGGTGACCGTGTGCTCTTGTGTGCTTTCGGTTGGGGGCTTGGCGGCAGCGTGGGGTGTTTGAGGCCGGCCGGCTGTCCGGAGGCCTCTGAGGTGCAGCGGGAGGGGCCTGGGGCTGTGTGCAGGAGGGCCGGGGGACAGCAGGCCTAGGCTGACCCGCTGCTGGGGCCGGCCCGCTCCTCCTCCAAGCGATACATGTGTCCTCCATCCCCTACCTCTGTGGGCACTGAAGCATGGAGCAGGGAACAACACAACCTGCTGTTGTGTTTCCCTGGTGGAAGTGTTTCAGTGTGTTCTGGTTTTGTTGTTGTTTTCTTTTTTTTAAAGGGCTTCTATGCTGTGTGCCTGAAATCACGAGGTAGAGTCATAGAATATCCCGAATTGGAAGGTGCCTATAAAGAACACTGAGTTCAACTGCTGGCTCCACACAGGACCACCCAAAAATCAGACTGGTCTCAGAGCAGTGTCCCAACACTCCCTGAGCTCCAGCAACTCGGGCTGTGCCTGCTGCCCTGGGCAGCCTGTTCCTCTGGGACAGAACCTTTTCCTGATATCCAACCTGAAACTTCCCCGAGATCCAAAAAAATCCCTGTTTAAGCCAAAACTCTTGTGAAGAAATAATGCGATAGAGATCTGGAGTGATTCTCCATGTGGGGTCTCTATGCTCAGATTTATTCTTCATTTGAGATGAATAAACTTCTGGTTGGGACCCCATCTCTTCCAAGCTGTGTCTGACTTGGCAAACTCAAAACGAGGCACCTGATATTTTTTCCCATATTGCGAATTTTCACTTCTTTGCGGAGTTTTCAAAATGACTCTAGAAATTATAAGAGCCAAATAAAGTAATTATTTCAGCTTTTCTATGCTCTGCAATGTTAGCATTGATCTGGCATATTTTTTCCTATTTTTTTAAGCCTCGGAAATATTAATAATGCTGTAATTTATATTAACATCCCTTTTTCTGGATTCAGAGGCACGATTCTTTCGCTCTGTGTCCAAACTGTGACACTGCTCTCTAATCAGCATTGTTCAGCTAATGGGACACTCCTGTTACCTTCTATTCTGCCCAGGCAGTGTGAATAAAATGAAATACATGTTATGACACTTTGGTTCTTATATCTTCACCACATAATTTTTTCTAGTACTGTTTCACTGACATCACTGTAGAACCCTCAACAGTTTGAAAGCTGTGTTAATCTGCAGTTTACATTTTGTATTAATGCCTGAACCAATGCACACGATCACACACTTTCTATCACGTACTTTCTATTGAATGAAGAAGGTTTGACTCACAGTTAATTTCAGAGTTAACTGAAATATTTCTAAGCCTAAAAGTGCTGTTGACAATTGAAATACAGTCCCATGAGGGAAATGGACAGGAGAATGCAAGGCTTTAGATTGCCTCCTTAGTTTGTGACGTCAGGAAATAGGCAGAACACATTAAAACAGCCTGCAGGAGCAGATAGTTCAGCATGACTCTTCAATAACCAGATTGAAACATTAAGCTCCCCTAAAACAGTGTCCCCAAATGCTTTTTGTTGTACCTGAGATATCTGCAGCCTCTCAGTAAGAAACAGGAATGAAAGTGTAGCACTGTGTTACAAGCCTCTTCCAAGGCACGTGCAGCTGGCTCTTGGGTGTTCCCTAAAGCTTCAGCATTTGGGTGGTGTAAAAAGTGCTTTGCAGAAGTTACTTCCAGCCTCAGTGTGTCTGTGGTATGGTAGGGCTGCCACCTGTTTTGTTATGCTTTTGATTGACTGACCTTGTAAAACACATCCTGTGCTGCTTTTGTTTTTCTGTTTGCTGACGACAGTCACAAGTCATCACAATGCCAGCGCTGCCACTGGATGAACTCCAGCTTACAGAAAAGGATCCCAAGACAGGGAAGCTGAGAACCTTACCAGCACTGGTGAGCTGTATTTTTTCATGAAGGCTAAACACAAATAACTGTCATATATTGGAACCTGAGCTGAAGGCTGTGTTAGTTCAGGATATGGTGAAATTTGAACAGTCTCCCTTTGTGGTAGATTTGTCTTCATGTTTTAATGCATTTGTTTAGCTGAGATTTTTTTTTTTAGTGATGAGTAAATGAAAGCATACTGTGTTCAACATCCACAATAAATTGTGTTCTCCTTGAACTCCTTACTCTTTCAGAGAATAGCCCAACAAACAATGCTTTGGGAGCTTTTGCAAGGTGTGTGCAGCGTAGCTCTGAGTTACAGCACTGGGATAGTTCTGCCACTTACTGTGTCCTGTGACCTTCTGCCCTGTGTTCTCAGGTTGGAACCACAGGGTCAAACTGGAAATCTATGCCCTGTGCTTGTCTAGCACATAGAATAGCTTGCCCACGCTGTTACATAGGAATATTCAAAATCATGCAAAAAATGAAACCCACAGTTATCCTTTTCTTCATGATGGCACGTACTGAGCCTTCACCTGGGAGTGTTGCTGAAGTGGGGCCTGCTGTTGATTTGGCTTGCTCAGATTACCCTGGGCATCTGTGTGGGCTGAAGCAGAGCTCAAGGCTGCTATTTGTTATGCAGCATGATTCTCATTTTAGGATGGGGGGATTTGGGCAAACTATTCAGGAACTCCTGCGAAGGGTAGCAGGCTGTTTCTTCTCTGTATTTGGTGGTCATGTTGGTTTGACTTTTTGGAATGCTGTTTGAGAACCAGCTCGGAGGGAAAAGAGGGCACAGACAACATTTTAAAGGCATGACTTCAACCCGTTGCTGTTTGGTTTGGAGGTGTGGAGGGTTGCTTTGCAAGGCTTTGTTAACAGAGTACAAGTAACATCATCTGCTGAATTATGGGGGTCTGAAAATACAGCTGAAAAACAAGGTTGTGAACTCACTGATCTGCTGCCTTTGAGTATTAGAGAATGGGAAGTTGCCAGAGAACTGAATGACAAACTGTATTATCGTGTAATTTTTCTGTCAGTTTCCAAAAATTGAGCAGTGCAGATGGTAAGTGGGCATTCCTGCCACTTGGTCTGTGGTTTTAATACAGTGTTTTGGCTTCCTGCAGCACCGAGAAATAAAAGCAGATCGGTCTTTTGTGCTATACAGACCACCACCTGTTGTCAGAGACCCTGCTTTAGTGGAAGAGTTCTTGGAGCGAGCAAAATTCATTGCAGATGATCTGGACTGGCTTCTGGCTTTGCCTCATGATAAGTTTTGGTGCCAGGTAATAATTGTTTTATGGACGCTGGAGAAAAAACATGAACAGTGTTGGTGCTTCCAAAAGCCACGTGTTTTAAATTGTCTTCATAAAGAGTTGCTTATGCTTATTACATCGTTTATCAAGAATTTCAATTACTGCACTGTAGAATGCGAAGAAAGTAATATTTTCTTATAGACTTGAATTTTAAGAGTTGATGTGTGATGGATAGACAGACACTGTTAGCCCTCTGAAATGTCTCGGTGTGCTTTTCAATTTAACTGTCTGTGAGTGTGACCTGTGAGTGCGTGGTGTTCCCTTCTTTCCATTTTCTTGTCTTCTGTTGCACAAGGTAATATTCGATGAGACACTTCAGAAATGCCTGGATTCCTACCTGTGCTATGCCCCTCGCAAGTTCGATGTGCTGTTGGATTGCCATCCAGAGGTCAGTGACATGCAGAGACGTCTTCATCGCAGTGTCTTTCTGACTTTCCTAAGGATGTCCACTCACAAGGAGTCCAAGGTGAATATTTCTTTGCCTTGCAGGCACTGCGAGCTGCATAGCTTTGGAAAAAAGGCAATTTGAGAAATTAATCATGTTTCTTATTCGCATGCCCTAGCTGCATTCCTCTCTGTCTATTTTTATCAGTGTGTTGCTCAGTGTGGAGATGATAACCACTCAGAGCTGAAGCATCTGAACTATGCCATGATTTCTTAGGAGGGAGATCCAGGCAAACAACTAAGTAATAGCAGGTTAGAGACGTGTGGTGCCACAATGCATCAGTATGACTAGAAAAAAAGAGCAAGTTGGCCTTTGTGGCTGCGTGGAATATAGCCTTTTCAGGCCACCAGGAGCCAGGTGTTCACTCTCTCAATCCCACTTTACCTTGCAGTGCAGCTCTGTGTCATCTGTGCTAATACTTGTCTCTGCTTGAACTTTCTCCGTGTTTTGGACACACACCGAAATTACTCCAGATTACTATTTTCTTGGCATCATAATTGAAAGGCATACTCATCCCTAATTGTGTGAGTGCAGCTCCCATGGGCAGCTGGAATTTTCACAAGGCCTTTGGGCAGGATGAGGCACCTTGTGTTTTACCAATTGCTCCCTTGGTATCTTCCTTGGTTCAGTGTGTGTTATATAGTGGTGATGTCTTGATTATCACACTAGTAACTGTCAGGACGTTGAGGAGAGGTCTTGAAGTGGGAACTGGGCTGGGGAGGTAATGAGTGAAAGGAATGCTGGAGCCTGCAGCTGGCACCGCTTCAGCAAAAGTACTTGACACCTCTATGGTGCCTTTCATTGCAGGGTCTGATTAAATCTTGCCACCCCAGTGAGGCAGACAAGCATCTGAAACCATTTCGTAGTTGAGTAATTTGAAGAGAATGAATAGTCTGTTGTCGTGCAGGCAGTCAGCAGCAGTTCTAGAAATTGAACCTAGCCAGCATAAAGCCTGGTCCTGCTGCTCTGGGAGGGACAATGTGCATTCTGCCTTTCACAGAGATTGAAAACATTTGCCATCCTAGGCAGATCCGCTGAAAGTCACTGACACGAAAATTGCATTTTAGCTTGCTTGCTTCCTGCTGTTACAAACAATGGAATTTTTTGTCATCTATAGTTTTAAAAGAAATTCCTTGAATATTATAAGTCATGTGTTTTGGAAGCAGATTTTAGCAGTCAAGATATAGAGATGCAATTCCTGTTGTTTTATTTTTCCTTCTTATAGACGGTGACACAATGTTTTTGATGCCTTCGTTCTTCTTTTCCAGGATACCAATAGCATCAGGGTGTGATTTCGTGGCTACTTTTTCAGTGCCAGTTGAACTGTTTCTGTGCCTGGCTACTCATTGCTCCTCCTGAGCTGAGCCCTTTTTGTGCCGGTCCAGCTGTTTACTTGGCCACGTAACGAGCCAGGTCTGGGAACTGAACCAACTGTAAACAGCCCTGTGTTTTAACTTTTAGGTGGATTGGTTCAGTTCAGGACACAACCTACCTCCATAAGCAGTGGTGCAAAGTCAGTGGTGTGGATGGAGTGGTGACAATGACAGCTGAGAGCGTGGGGATAGAAGGGACTGCAAAAACTGGTGTATGGCCAGTGCTGTCTCCTGTGAAACAGAACCTTTAAGGCACATTCAAGAGATGTTTTTACAAATGTTATTGTAATACTGCAGTTCTTGCTAAGTAATATCCAGATTGTTCTTTAAATGTATGTTTTGTTTCTTTGTAGGATCACTTTATCACTCCCTCTGTCTTTGGAGAAATTATTTACGACAATTTCCTGTTCGACATCCCTAAGATACTGGATCTCTGTGTGCTTTTTGGAAAGGGAAATGGTCCCCTGCTCCAGAAGATGATTGGTTAGTTAAAGCCAAGGAACAGCTTGTTGCATTTTAGCTTTTTCTTACTGTGTGCAGTACCCCTCTTCTTGCCTGCCATTCTAATAATACTACTCTGGAAAAAAAACAACAGCTAGAACCCATAGTTTAGTAGCAGCTGTAGTTTCTAGTAGTTCAGTAGTCTGCAGTTTCTGGATCAGATGACATTTTTCCTCTTTTCTCCTCCTTATGAACTTCATTTATGTCAAAAAGTGCTTTGTGGCCAGCTGCATAGCTGTCATGAGCTGGACTCAAGATTCTAGGCATTGCCCAGGGCTCAGTTATTTCCTTGTGCCAATTAGATATGTCCTCAACCACTGGGTAAGAGGGTCGGGAAGGTTTTGCAAAACCCTGCACAAGAATGAAAGGAGCAGTGAACTGGATTTCTGGGCAGAAAGGAAGTGGGGTTAGGAGGTGGGGCATAGTCCAAATGTTCATGTGGATGCTTTTGTTCCCAGAGTTGGGAACTGAGTGAAATGTACAACAAAAGTAATTACTGGTCTGTGAAGTGGGAGAACTTGAAATTTCAATGCAGACCTTGATAAAATAGTGCCTTCAAATTGCAAGATGCTTCAGAGCATTGCTCAAGCAGTGCTTATCCCAAGATATCTCTGTACAGTCACTCGCTGTGGCCAGTGCATGTTAAGCAATGTCTCAGCCTTGGGGACACTGGAACCTGCATGAAGAAGAGGGCACGTTGGCTTGGCTTCTGTATTTGTCCTGTGCTCCCTTTGCAAGGGAACTAACTCTGATCTTTAACATCCACCTGAGCACAAATGGAACAGTACCCAACCTTGGATTAAGTGAGATCTTCCTAAATTCTAACCCAGTTTGGCTACAGTTCCTGTAATGAAACTTCTTCCTCTCTTTGGTAGTTATTTTTGTCTCTTTTCCAAGTAAACTAGCATGAGAAGCAGTAGAGAGATCACATGACAGCCATATTTCCAGACCAGGAAAACTTAGAAGCTTAGAATTTTCAAATCCCTTTGTCTTTTTCAGTAACTTTCATTCTAAATTTAGCAGTCAGGCCTCGGAGGTAGGGAAGAAAGCATGACAAGGTGGATACTTCCCTTTCAAATGTGAAGTTTAAATTATCTGTGTCTTAAAATATTCTGAAGAAAACCCAAGTGTGTGAAAGCTCATTTGAATTATCCATATCCTTTGGAGTGCAATGCAGTAACTCTGTATGCAAGCGACCAGCAATTTGTTCACCTGATTATTTGCTTTATGTTGTCAGCGTAATGATGGGAGCAGTTCTGCTGTGTAATTCATAAATTGATAAACTTTAGGTTCTTCTCTGGGAATAAATTTTTCTGAGACCTGTCTCGTAACTCTTAGCCGTGCTCTGTCCTTGCTGGAGAACTCTGTTAATTTTCACAGTCAGAACAGTAATTCACAGGAAAATAGGCAGCCTCTGTGCTTCCCTGCTCAGGATTTATGGCATGCCATTACTCAGTAGAGTATTTTGTAAAGATAATGAAGTCCTAGTAATGTAATAGCAGGTATTACTAAAGCCTCATTACCTTTAAGAAATATCCTACAGAATATTTTCCAGTGTATGCTGAACTGTTATCAGTAATTAAAAGTCAACTCCAGTTGTTAAATAAAGGAACTCGGAATGTTTCGAGATGGTATTTGCATTATTCATCGATTCAGCCTCAGGTGTGAATCATCTACCATCTCGTTTGCTCTGCTCTGATGAGCATATTCCAGTCCTCTGGTTGCTGATGGGACAACTTTAGAGGAGCAGGCACTGTGTGTGAGTTGAGAAGTGAATTTGTGCCCAAGTCCTGATGTGGTTATTAACCATATCTGGAGGGGGCGAGGGGTGTCAGCAATAAAAGTACATCTTCTGGTGTAAATTTGCTTGTTGACATGACTGTCTGAGCTAATGGGAAGTGGTCTTATTCCTTTTTCAGAAAATATCTTCACTCAGCAGCCAAGTTACTTTGGTGACCTGGACGAAACTCTGCCCACTGTCCTACAGGTACTGCTTTTCTGCTCAGGGCTTGGATTTCACCTGGAAATGTGGCGTGGTTTAGAGGGAAGCAGGGAAGGAGGGAGAGAGCAAATGTGGTCGTAGGCGAGCAGGATGTATTTGTTTTAGTTTATGTTCTCTCTCTTACTTATGCTCAAGTGTGTGAGTAGTTTTTGAACCTTTATCTAAAACTATCACTTGATGACTAATTCCTGTTACCCTTCTTCAGCTTCTGGCATTCTCTTGCCAGTTAATCTCAAGGAATTTGTTAGGCTGTTTAAACAAGAAGTAACTATTCTTCTTATCTCCCCCTGAGTGGGGAAGCATTAAAACTTCAAACAACAAAATAATGACTGTGAGAGGTAGCTAAGGCTTGATATAGTGGAATGGGTTGGCATTAATGCTGCAGGTTGGGAGCAAATGAAAATCTATTGGAAGGGCTGTGCCTTACAAAAGATATTTGGCATCTCTCTCTGTCTCAGCTTTCATTTTAATAAGCAATTTGTATATTCCCCAGACTTTGTAGGCAGGATTTGCATTTAACCTGAAAGGGAAATCAAAGTGCCTTGACAGCTTTGTACCCTGAAAATGTCATGTTTATGTCCTCAAAAAACTCACCTGAAATAGACAAAGGCAGAAAATCTCTTACCCCAAAACACCTATAATGTCACTTGGCTTCTTGAAAGCCCACATTCTCCTTTTTTTGTGTATGTTAAACTGTTGGAGTTTGATTTCAGAGATGATATCACATTTTAAAAATATTCTAGGCTGCAAGACTGGACCTTCAAAGGGATTACTGAGGAAGACAGCAAAGATTCCTTTTGCTGTTTGTACTGTACCACATCAGAACAGTTATTCTGCAGAACACTGGTTTCTTTACTGTGTGTTTTGGTAACCACTGCAGAGTAATACCTATGTATCTCACGTGTATGGATGCAATAGTTCAAAAGATGCATCATCACTGATCCATTAAACTATTTACTTACCCTGCTGATGAAAGAAGTTGATACCCCTGCAGGTCTAGGAGTGTTTGTGCCCAGTGGGACAGTAATATTAACCTCGGGTATGCAACTCTGGTACTTTTAGCCAGCTTTTCACATACCTCTGGGAGGAGGGTTTGACAAATCTCCAAAGCTACCAATGTAGAAAATTTCACAGAATGGTTGAGGTTGGAAGGGATTTGCTTTTAACCAACACCAAAGGTTTTTAGTAATCTTGAACCTAATTCTGTCAGCTTCTCCTGGAATTCTTCATTCATATCTAAGAGCCCCAGAATCTGTTCTGCTAACCTCAGAGGAGAGGGTGGGAGGGCTTTGGAACCACCTCATAAGCATGTGGTGGTGTTGACTTCTAAGTTGTCCCACTGCTCCCTTGCTGACAGGGCTCATCACATCCACGTGACCCCCAGTGTTGGCCTTGGTAGGCCTTTTCTTGCATAGCTGGGGGCGTGTGTTGTAGCTGCAGTCCCTGTCTCAATGCCACTGACATACACAGCTGCACTTGAACTGCTTGTAGCTCTCATGGAGTTTCAGAAGTGGTGTGGTCCTTCTGCTGTTACCTGCAAGAGTCTGTTGCAGCTTTCATCATACAGCTCTGTGCTGCTGTATGGAGATAGTCACGTGTTGCATTGTTGATCGTAGAAGTGGTTGTCAGTAAGATAAGGCACATCCCAATGTTTTCCTCTATCTGTTTCAACACTGTTCTGTTCTCTTGATCCAGGTATTCAACAATATTTTGCATAAATGTGGCTTGCAGTGTGAAGGAGCCTCTGCTGAGCCCCAGAAATTGGAAGAAAGAGTCAATGTGACTCCAGGGAACATGCCCCTCCAGGTAGAACCATTGCTCTGTGCACTTTGCTGTTTGTCATCCTGCAAACTGAATGCTCTGTGCAGCATTGAGACCACAGAGGGTCATTCTGTTCCCAAACAGCTCATACAGCACATGTCATTGTTTCATTGCTTGGCATATGACTTGATGATAAAGCCTTTCCAACGTGAGTTTCTTGCTTTGCTCTTGTGCATTTCAAGCACATCCATTGTGTCATGTATCCTGCAGTCAAGAAGATTTAACCTGAATCTGATGCATTCCCTGTCAGAATGGATTATACTGTGTACTTAGGAAAGCTCGTGTGGTTTTTTCCTCTCACTGATTGTTCATTCTCTCTCAGGAGCTGAAGGATATTGTGCTGTACTTGTGTGACACTTGCACAACACTCTGGGCATTTCTTGATGTCTTCCCATTGGCTTGCCAGACCTTTCAAAAACACGAGTTTTGCTACAGGTACATCTTGGGATGCTGACAATTTATTTTGGTCGGTTAAAAATACTGAGTGTTCAGCAGGATCTTGCCCCAGTGCCTTCACTGTTAATTGCTCAGATTTAATGCAACTGAAGAGTGCTAGATTCAGACTGATGGGAACACGCAGGTTCCTAGTAAATAAAACAAGTTATTATAGAGATGTCTGCAGTTTCTGCTAAGTGTTTACCTTCATCATTGCCCATGAGCCAGTCAACCATGGCAATTTCAAACCCCATTTGAACATTACTCAGTGTCCTTTGGAAGGGATGGAGAGGTACAAGCGGAAAAAACTGCAGATGGAAAGACTAGGGGAAGGAGGAAGTTTTTGAACTGAAAGTCTGCCAAGGTCTGAGAAGAAGAAATATTTTTGCTTGATGTTGGACCTAAGTTTTATGCTAGAGAACATCAATGAGCTTTGGCAAAAACTGAGCACATGGGAATGGATAACAAGGCAGCACTGCCACAGATGGGCTGACAGCTAATTCCCTGACCAACTCTAGTTTGCAGTGCAGTGAGGCAGGAGCCAGAATGGTCGCAAGGACCAGACAGCAGAGTGTTCCCACAGGGACTGCAAGTCCTTGAGTGATGCTTACCCAGCTTGCCCCAGGTGTTTCAAGCCGCAGGATTGTCTGGTAGAGACTTGCCACAACCATTTTTGTGTAGCACCAACTGAGATGTTAATTTGTTGTCCTTACTTCCCCTTCTTTATGTGTTTGTTGCTGCAGATGAACTCATTTTTTACTGTTATTTCTGACCGTGTTGCAGACCTCTGAAGTCTTGCAGCTGCCAGTGGTTTATGGACCACAGGCTGAGTAATGCTGCTGCTCCAGGTTATGTGGGTTTCTCTCCTCTTAGATGTTGTCAAGTTGGTTATTGAGAGAAGAACAGATTGGTGGACTGCTGGTGGTGGTTTGAATTGGAAAGCATCACTGCTTTTACATGCTTGATTACTCAGAGCAGTAAAGTTTTTTGCTTTTAGTTTTGCTGTTGATGTCAGAGACGTGCTAAAATATTCTTGATCTTTGCAATGGGTCAACAGCAACATTTTCATTATTTCCCAATATGGACTGCTTGCTGGGTCTTTGGAGTGTGGGGAGGGAAAATTGACTTACTTGTCCTATTTTTGAAACCTCTCTGATTCTAAATCTGTTGGCACTTAGTCGTTTCTCTCATTGACTAAAAGTATCAACCAGCTTCTGTTACGTTTGCTTCAAGGATACTCATTTAACATGTTTGCCTCTTAATATGTGACATGGATGTAATGTTGCTGATGGAGCAGCTCTGTGCAAAGTAGAGTAACAGCTCATGAAGCAGTGCTGGATGTTATTTTGAAGCCAATCTCAGCTGAGGATATTGTTCTGTGCAGCAGGAAGATGCTTTTCAACTCCATTGCTTTGCCTCCATCTTCAAAGATACCTTGATGGCTTCCTCAGGCTGCTGCTCTTTGTCTGTTGTGTATTACCTTGCTTCAGTTTCATGGAACAAATAACAAAACAGAATAATCCTAATGAATACTGCTAGTGAGGAGAGCTTAATGAAATAAACCATTTGATTTGTATTCTAGCAAGTGATTTTGGAAACATCCATTGCCAGTTACTGTTGTGTTGCCCCTTCCTACAGGTTGGCATCGTTCTATGAGCTGGCAATTCCTGAGCTGGAGTCTGCAATTAAGAAGAGGCATTATGAAGATAGCAGGTAAAAGTCTCTGTGAAGACTTGCCTTTTCTTTTCAATCTGAGTCTTGCAGGGCTTAGTTAAAAATGCACTTCATGCTGCTTTGCCCACCACTGCAGAGTCTTTTCCATCTATTTTTATGCTGCTTCAGAGAGCTCTGAAGAGGCAGCTTTTCTAATTCCAAATTTTCCTGGGCAGTGGGGTGACTAATGATTTCTTTCAGTGCTGTCTAAGAAGAACCTTGACGGAAGATGCATCCAAATTGTAATAAAGTGTGAAAACATGAATGATATCTCTGTGTAGATGGGTCTCCTTGTTTTTCAAAGCACAGGCTATGCTGGTGCACTTGATCTATCATTTGTCTAGCTGTCAGGACAATTTCCTATTGAGAGCAACTTCATTTAGAGCGTGGATTTTCCTTAATGAGTATGAAAAGGCTCTCATCTCTGGTCCTCACAGCAAAGAAAGAATTCAGCTAATGAAATTCCTCCTCTAGAGGTGTAACTCTGGAGGAAAGGAGCATTAAAGATCTGAATTCGTTGTGCTTGCACCAACAATGTGATCTTTACTCTCTCTGCAGTGTTTATGCTGATCTGTGGAGGAGAATTTCCCATTCCAGGAAGAAGGTGATGGAAGCCTTTCACATCCTCATAAACCAAGTCTGTCTGCAGCCGATCTTAGAGAGCAGGTATTGGCACGTGGGTTTTGTGGCACTCTCCAGTTATTTGATCACCACTGTGGGGGAGAATTTTTTTTGGTTTCTGATTTGCTGGAGAAAATGGACAGTGTAGGAGTTGTGCTGACATCAGAAGCCTCTTATCCTGCACAGCAGGAATGTCCCAGATGAAGTAATATGAACTGGTACTGGATTGGTGAGTTGTTGGCCCCATCAAAGTGAGTTAAGGTACGTGGTCCAATCGGTTTGTTAACCTCACTTTATGGCTAAATTGCAAATTCTAATGCTGTGAGTAGAGAAACCGTACTAGAAATAATGCAGTGCCATAGATCATTGAAAGCAATGTTTTTAAGCCTGGATACTGATGGCTTTACTGCCCTCTCCTATTTTGAAAATAGTTAGCTAATAAGAAGTACTTCTTATCTATACCTCTGTGAGTCATTTCAAAATGACTTTGTTTCTTATTTACTTTGTAAATAAGAGAACTGAAGTGACCCAAAATCATGTTGTAAATTTGGAGACAAAACCAAAAACATGGATCTTGGTTGGTGCTCTGCTGGCCTGGTCTCTTTGCCTGCAGTCGTTACAAGTTTTCATAGAATGGCCTGGGTTGAAAAGGACCACAGTGCTCATCCAGTTCCAACCCCCTGCTGTGTGCAGGGTCACCAACCAGCAGACCAGGCTGTCCAGAGCCACATCCAGCCTGGCCTTGAATGCCTGCAGGGATTGGGGCATCCACAGCCTCCTTGGGCAACCTGTTCCAGTTTTCTAGATTGCTGGTCTCTCTAGCTCCCTTTCAGCATTTTCTTAATACTGATCCAGTGCAGAGGTCGTTCTGTTTTGCTCTGACACTTGGTGCATCAGCAGCAATGGAAGGTTTAGGAGTTATAACAGAAAGATTGCAAGAGGAGCTTGCTTGGCATCTGTTCTTGCATGAGTGAGCACATACTTTCTGGGAGGTTCACTGATATAATCCCAAGGCATATAATAGAGTGTAATTGCAAAAGTACTACACACCCTTTTCTGCTTATTGCATGTCTGAGGCATCAGATGATTTGTAAGTCTGTAAGAAGCCTTGTAATTGTAACTGTGGCAACACTTTGGATCAAGCTGGCTGAAATGTTTGCTAAAGCCATAAAAGAATTTTGTTTCCATTTGACCCTTAGCATCTATGAAAGCAAAGATTAAATCTGTTTTCAAATGTGATTTTGCCTTGATGTATGAAGTATTATTAGTTTGGCTACTGAGCAGAATGTGGAGATTGTGCATTGTGGAGGTCTTAACCACTGAGTTTTTCACACTGTTGTGCCATTGTTTTCTGCAGCTGTGAGAATATTCAACCTTATATTGAAGAGTTCCTACAGATCTTTACTTCAGTACTCCAGGAAAGGAGGTGAGTGTGGCTGAAAGAGGCCCATGGGGATGGGCAGCTTGCCTTCCCTTTCCATTCTTTACAGCAGAATTGCCTGAGACATTATTATGAGGGGTTATGATGCATTTGGGAGTTAGAAATCACTCTAACTAGTTGGAAGAGCTGCTGTGAGAGGGTTTCAAACTGCGGTACAGACTTCATTGTAAAGATGAGGAGGAATGTTGTATGACACTGAAGAATATTATTCTTCACTCTCTTTAATCCAGGCCTTCAAAGTGAGGAATAGCGATTTAGCCATTAGCTGCCTTGGTGAGTTAGGCTGTTATTACTAATTAGTACTTCTCAACCAGGATGACCAAACCAGGAAGATACTAAGTGCTGATGCTGAAGATGCAAAGTAAATGGCAGAACTGGGAATTGGACCTTGTCATCCTGGCACTGCAGACATTCGGATCACATTCAAATCATAAACCATGTTTTTTATATGATGCCACACTAGGTTACAGTCTTAACATCATGAGGAGTGTTACAACTGGGTATGATGGGTTACAGGGAAGTGTTGCTGCAGTATAATGGAAGCATAGTCAGGGTGATGCATGCTGGAATTCTGTATTGAGTGGGAGACTGTATGTGTTCCCACCTGAGCAGTGAGACAGTCAGAGTAGTAACAGGCAGCGTGTAACAGGTCTGCAGGGAATTTATTCTGTAGTTCAACTGATTAAACTTGCTTTTGCGTGGTCAGATTTCTCCGTGACTATGATGAGCTGTTTCCAGTTGAAGATGATGTCAGTCTGCTCCAACAGGCTTCGTCCACGCTGTATCCTTTGCTCTCGCCTCAGGGATTTGCAAACCTGAATGCTCTTGGATTCCTTTATGCTGGTGGCATTTCCACTGTTGCTGCCTCTGGCTAACCTGTGTGGCTGGCAGTAAGAGATGGAAAATTTTATCTTTAAAAAAAAAAGAGGAGAATCTCAGAATCATGGACTGGTAAGAGTTGGAGGGGAAGGGACCTCTGGAGGCCGTCTGGTCCAACCCCATAGAGGCACAGGCTTGGGAGTTACTGAAAAATGCACAGCTGTTTCAAGGTGAGATTAGAATATGTGCATCTAGAACATGAGAAATGTCCTTAATGCTGTTCTCATAGAGATGAGACCAGGGCAGCATATATCCTCCAGGCAGTGGAAAGTGCATGGGAAGGTGTAGACAGGAAAAAAGCACAAGTCATTCAAGATCCAGCATCACCAGCAGCATGTAATGGAGCATCAGCAATGGTGGAGGGCTCTGCTGAGGATAGAGAAGAGCTCGGGGCTGCGTATGCATCGGAAGATGAGGTGGGTAGGGCACATCTCTGTCCTCAATTCATTCATCTGCAAAGAGGGGATTGGTTTGCTCAACTTTTGGGGTTGCATGAAGTTTAGTTTCATTTCTTGCCTTTGCTAAATGTAAGTGCAGACTTCTTGAAATGAAGAACGGAACTGCACTGCATTCTGCCTTCTTCTTTCAGCGTGTTTCTCCTGACTCCTGTTGGCTTGGTTTTCCTGTTGCTGTGGTTTATTCAAATACTGCACTTTATCACTGTAGTTCATGTGCACTTTTTTTTTAAATGCAAAGTTCTTATGTTATTTGATGTAAGGGTTCTTCAGTGTATCCCTGCTGACTCGAGCATGGACAAAAACAGTCGTGTGCCTGTGTGCCCAGCTCTGTTGTAGATCTTATGCAGTATAAACAGCTTAGCTGATTTTTCTTCTTCTGATTTCAGCCTTCAAATTCTTTGTGTTTAAATGCTGATAACCCAGACTGCTCCTTTTCCTTTTTTAATGTGTGTCTACCTTCCCTCATCTGCTTCTTCTTTCCAATAATGCCACTCGTTGTGCTCGGTTTATACAGTGTGCTGGTGCAGCTGCTGCACCCACTGCCAAGGTGTCTGGGGTGGAGCTGGACTCTCTGATCTCTCAAGTGAAAGACCTGCTACCAGACCTCGGGGAGGGCTTCATCCTGGCCTGCCTGGAAGAGTACAGTTACAGTGCAGAGCAAGTGATCAACAACATCCTTGAAGATAAGCTGGTGCCATTCTTGGATAAACTGGACCGAACAATGCAAAGGTGTGGGGGAGGACTTTGGCACTTTTGTTTTCATCTGTGGATTATTAATATCCTTCTTTTTGGAGGTTAGACACCTCTAGCAAAAGAGTACTAAGAAGTTGTGTGTGTATTTTCTTAGGGTAATTAGCTGCTTCTCTTTGCTGTATGCCGCTGACTTTTTGCCCTCATTGTGTACTTGCAGAGAATGGGAACATAACTGTAAAATGGATGGGAGGATTAACTTGTAGGTAAGCTTAGGAAGGGTAATGTAGATGAGTGGACAGTGAGGTGGATTGAAAACTGTGTGACTGGCAGAGCTCAGAATGTTGCTATCAGTAGCACATTCTGGTTGGAGGCCTGCAGCTAGCACTGTTCCCACGGGGTTGGTTCTGGGTCCGGGCTCATTTGACACCTCCATCCATGACCCCTCATGGAGTGCATCCTCAGCAAGTTTGCTGATGGTACAAAGCTGGGAGAAGTGGCTGACACACCAGAAGGCCGTGCTGCCTTCAGCCAGACCTGGATGGGCTGAGAGTTGGGTAGAGAGGAACCTGATGAGGTTCCGCAAGGGAGGAATAACTCCTCCCCTCTGCTCTGTGCTGGAGAGGCCACATCTGCAGCACTGTGTCCAGTTCTGGGCTCATCACTTCAAGGCAGACATGAAACTGCTGGAGAGAGTCCAGCATGGAGAAGAGCAGACTGAGAAGGGATCTGATCAATGCCTTTAAATATTTAAGGGGTGGTGTCAATAGGATGGGGCCAGGGCTCTTTTTATGGTGCCCAGTGACAGGGGCAGTGGGCACAAACTGGAACATGGGAAGTTCCATCTGAACATGAGAAAGGACTTCTTGACTTCAGGGGTGACAGAGCACTGGAATAATCAGCCCAGAGGTGGCAGAATCTCCTCCTCTGGGAGTATTCAGGACCCTCCTGGATGTTTTCCTGTGCAACCTGCTTTAGCAGTGGGGTTGGACTTGTGGAGCTCCAGAGGTCCCTTCCAACCCCTATGATTCTGTGATTCTGTTCAGTATTTCAGCACAGCAGATGCTGGGTCATGTTTTGTGATGGAAGACAGAAATACTTATCCACTAAATGCTCAAATAAGAACCATGAAAATTCCACCATGGAGACACTGGTTTCATCTGGGCTGGCCAGCAGTATGTTGTGCATTAAAGGTATTTTGCTGCAGAAGACAGGGTCATAGGTGTTAAAGTGCCAGCTGTCCTGCAGGAAAGGGCATCTTCAATGGAACCAGTTCAGCTGGAATTCAGTCTGTAGGGTAAAATACAGTATTTGAAAGACTGCTTTGTGTTTGGAGTTAAGCCAGGGAAGCAGAATTAAAAACGAACTGGAAGCGGCGGCTCAGATCCATTTTTACCCACTCTGTGACAAACTTGCCAAGCTTTTGCTCGCTCCTCTGGGTTGTGCTTGGGATGTAGGGATTGTAGCTGACGGTGGAATTGAGTTGTTTGAGTTGTGTGCAGCTGTTAGCGTGTGTTTGTGCTGCAGCAGCAGTTCTTGTCTGAGTGTCAGGATGCGAATGTGCTGTTTGTTCACATTTCACGGAGGAACGGGCAGACTCTCATTGTTGCATTGAAAAAGGAAAACCGTCTTTATCAGAGAAGTGACGTAAAAAAAATCTGAGTTCTGCAACAATCTTCATGCTCTCAGAGTCGGATCTGCTGACTTGGGCACAAATGATGTGGGTGGATTTTTGGAAGGTGGTTGTTTTTCTGCTGGTACTGCAAAGCCAGCAGTTCCAGAAGATAGAGCCGGGTGGTGGTTTTTTTTTTTCCCCTTGCATTTTGAAACAAAACTGTCACTTCAGTGGCAAATGTAGGATTTTGATCACTGCTGAGTTTAGAAGTGAACGCAGCAGCATTTTCAGCTGCCCAGCTGAGCTGACAGCACCAACAAAATGAATGTAAGAACAATGGGTTTTGGACTTACAAATTGAACAAACGCAACCTGGAACTTGAGACAGAATTAAAAAGGAGCCGTAGGGAGATAAATATCCTGAATGCAACAGCAGGGCACTATTGGAACTTGTAGCACAGTGTAATCCATCATAGTTAGAGTTTGGCTTTACTGAGCCAGGATTTTGAGACCAGCCCATTATGTTGTCCGGACTCAGGTACGGCTGTACTTATTCTATTAACGATCAGATTTTGATTTCTGCCAATTCCTTTGGCTTCCCCAGAGAGACAGGTCTGAAAAACTGTTCTGCAGGTGCTGTACTGCAGCAGTGCAAAGAAGAGATTGCAGTCATGGTGTGGATGATGGCGTGCTGTGGGTGCCTGCAAGATCCACAGCACAAACCAAGGTCTCAGAAGGAGAGGATGTGGTCATCCTCAGCTTCACCTCTGTTTCCATTCTCTTTGTTTTTTGATTTTACAGACAACCAAAGCCAGACCCTACACCTCTGGTCACTGCTCGCTACAATGTTTTCCAGAATGATGAGTTTGATGTGTTCAGTAGGGATTCAGTGGATGTTTCTCGGATACAGAAAGGCAAGCGGTGAGTATCGTGCATCCTCAATTAACCCCACCTGTCAGGAGAAATAAATACCTGGGAGCCTACACATTTATTCCTGTTCTTGCAGTCCTCCTGCAGGAATTGGCTGGCAGGACTGAGCCTTATCAGAAATGTTCCCCACCTGTTTACTCTTTTGCTTTGGGAAAGTAAAATCGAACACTACGAGGAGATTGGTTTCCGTTCAGTGTTTTTCCTAATTGCCTTTCCTCTGTACGCTGCTGGCAGCTGCTCTGCCAAGCTCATTTGTAATGTTGTGCTTTTTCATCTTGGTCCTAAACTTACACTGAAGAACCTGAAAAGCAGCCATCTCTACTGGGCTGTGATTGTGACTCGGAGATAAAGCAGTGATTTGTTCTCAATACAAGGGAAGTTTCAATATCCATCCGCTCCACGATCTGATAACACCTGGCAGCTTAGACTCCTCTGCTTCTATTGTTGTTCCTGCTTCTGTAAGCTTGCTGTGAAGGGCATTTGCTTTACCTTTTGCCTGGCTTGGCATTTTGTTCTGCGCCACACTCCATGCTGATTTCACTGGGGCATTGCTTTCTTGGCTCCCACTAACGTCAACTGTATCTCAGTAGCACGGTTGATTTGTTTCAGATTCTTTTTGAACAGTCTTTCATCTAATCAGCTAAGTGCCATCTTTATGTTGGTGTATATTAACAAGAAATGTAAATAAAAGTGTCTGCAGGCTGAGCTACGTGATCCTGGGAGCTCTCAGTTAAGGCTTCAGTTGCAAAGCTGCATCAAGCTAACAGGAGAAAAAGACTTCTATCCCAAAGCACAGGCAGACAGTTCTCCAGCAGCAGTGCTGTGGTGTTTCCACTGTAGCGGCCAGGCAAGAAAATAATCTTTCCTTTAAGTACTAAAAGTGGAGCTCCATCAGTAGTCCTCATTCCATAAGCAGGAATCCCAATTGTCTGTCTAGGTAACAGATTCTTCTGGCCCAGCTGGAGACCTGCATTTGATTCTAGTTGTGTCCATGTATGTGTTTGGTTGGAATTTTTTTGTTCTCCTTAAATCTTCTCCTCTCCAAATTCTGTCTGTGTTCAGGGTGCTGCTGCTGCTAGAAGAGCTAGGTCAGGCTGAATCTCACTGTGCTAGCTGCTGTGGGCAGGGACTGTTAATGTGAAGGAGAAAGCCACACCAGGAAGAGGAGAAAAAGAGGAATGGGGAAATGAATGTAATAGCATATACGTGATTCTTTGCTGATCTGGAAGAGTGATCACAGCTGTCTCTGCATGTCTGGCCATAATCACGGGCTGAATCTGTCTGCTGAAGTCAGAGCATGTCCTGAACACCACGGCACTATAACATTTTCCCACTGTTTTTCCTGGAATTGGTGCCTGAAACGTTTCATTGCAGCTCTTCTGCAGTCATCAGACCAGCTCAGCAGGAAGCAATTATTGCATATTTAGTTCAGTCTCATGCTGAATACCAACATAAGATGTTATCCCAGCCGAGGTATGCGTGAACTAACCACATGCTCTGTAGGGCATTTTGCAGCTAAATTCAGGCATAGAACAGAATGAGTCATAGAAGAGAGTGGAAGCAAATGTATCTACAATGTTAGGTTGTTTTCAGATTCTTAATGAAAGTCAGGCTTCTTTGGATCACTTTCCCAGTGCTTGCTAGACACAAGTCTGCCCATTCTTGATACACTGGAGGTTTGCCTTGGACACGTTCTTTCTCTGATAACATCCAGATGTCAAACAGATCACTGATGCATGTTCCTTCTAGGTTTTGAGGGCTGCAAGATGTCCTGTGAATGCTTGAAATTCCCTATAGCTTTGCTGTCAGTGTGCTGTGCTGTGGTGCTGTGGTGGTGATGGGTTGGTAGTTGGACCGGATTATCATAGTGGTCCTTTCCAACCTTCGTGATTCTATGAAAAGTAGGATTTCAGGGAGTGCTTGTGAACCCTGAGGCATAATATCTCAGTGGCTCTTTTTAAATACTCCTGTCAAGCTTCTGTTTCTTGGCCTTCTATCAGATGAATATTGTTTGTTGAACTAAACGTATGTGCAGTGCTTTGATATGCATTAGATCAGAAGCATGGTCTGCTGCTTTGTTCTCCTTTTCTTAGTTGTGCAAATCCTTTTCTGCTGCACTAGTGATTTTTTGTCCCTTTTGCTCTCCATTCATATTTTGCAATACATGTCTGTAAGCTGAGGTTCTGAACTCTATGGGAATGAGTGTGGCCACGCTGCAGTGCTGTGGTGCAGCCCTGGGCCATGGTTTGTAGCTGTGTGTGCACTGCAGTGAGGCAGCACTGCAGTGTGGGGTAAGAGGGCACTCTGGGCCTTGCAGGGCTGTGTCCCAGTGTTAGCCCTAGCAGCTTGCTGTTCAGCATTCATGGGAATTTTTGTGTTAGATGAATCCTGGCCAAAATTCAGCCTGAGTATAATTGCATCTTCTGTTCAAGCTTCTCTTCTGTCTCAAGTGACAGTGGCAGTCTCCAATTCCTGTTCTATCTGTTATGTAATCTTGCTAGGGTTCTACTTAGACATAACTTTGTTCCAAGCCAGGAGTGGCTGATTTCAGTAGCTACATGAGCACTCCTGTTATAAATCAGAGAGGGAACAGGGAGGCTGAAGTAGTGCTTGTGATGCTTGAGATGGGACTTGTATTGCTTCAACATCCGCTTAACAACAGGGGAAAAAATAACTCGCAAAGGAGATCTTCACATTGCCTTTCTGTTCCTGCTCCTTCCTTTCCATGCAGGAGGGAGAAGGACACAACCAGGAGTCTGCTGAACGACAAGCGCCTGCTGGCCGAGCAGAGGGAACGCTACAGCCAGTACAGCGTGGTGGTGGAGGAGCTGCCTGTGCAGCCAGGAGAAGCTCAGCTCTATGGGGAGGACTATGAGGATGAGTACGATGACACGTACGATGGAAACCAAGTGGGGGCAAACGATGCTGACTCGGATGATGAGCTGATCAGCAGGAGGTAGGTGCTGTGGCTTCAGCTAATGGGAGTTGCCACATGGTTGTGTAAAGCTGTTCAACCCTTCTCTGGGTTCTGCTTTCCAGTGAGGACGTGTATGCGTAGGTCCCTGTTTCTCCTCTGTTGGTTGTTAGCTTTCCTACAGCACGCAGGAAGCTCTCAAGCTCATACATCTGAATCTGCAGGACTCAGCCATCACCTCAACTCAGCAACCAAATCCAGGAGGGGACTTTGACGTTGTGTTGAAATTTGCACACAGCAGTGCTTCTGCTCATAGGATAACTGTCCTGCAGCAGGGGGAAATGGCCTGTCTTGAATAATATGGATGGAGTGTAGCTGGGCAATGTGAAGTAGAATGGCTGGTTAGCAAAGAAAAAGTCAAAACTGGAGAAATTGTACAACTGATGCTTTATTTTGTGCCAGTCCTGTTGGGTTTCTCATGCTGACTCCTGTAATGGGTTGCACAGCATTCTCCACAGTGACTGACAGCTGGAGACAATCAGCTGTTAGTAAGCAAAGTGCTGGTTGGACACAGGTCTTGTAGAATGTTTATTCCAGAAACATGAGCTAGAGATAGCAAAGACACATTTTAAAAGCTGGTTTAACATTTCTGAAGGTGACTTTTTACATTTTATGTGTTACAGAGATGTCAGTATTCCTACCCTTCTGTCTTTGGAGATGCTCTCTTAGATCCTTTTGCCTTTTCTTTTCCTTCTTAAGTGGGGTGAGACTTCAATTTAAATCCTTTTTGTGGTAAACCTACAATAGTATGATGCTCAACTCTTTCCCTGTGTTTCAGGTGCTCAGTGCTCTCTGCTTCTAGAGATTCAGCAGGCACAATTACTGGATGTTACTGCTAAAAATCAGATCCATAGGTTCAAAATAACAGGGGCTCTAGCATTAGTGTGTTTCTGGCAGAGACTGAGACTGAGTTTTGACAGTAGAAGCAAAAGAAGCAGTTGTTTCCCTGGTGAAATTCCTTGTGAGGTTCCAGGATGTTAATGACAACCCCTCACCACCTTTTTTATTTTTTATTTTTTAACTATTGTGGATTTTAGTTATTGAGAGATACAGCGTGGAGTGGAAAGGATAGGTTTGTTCAGTGCAGTGCTTGTGGCTGTGCTCTCTTCACTGTGTACTGTTTGTGTTTTGTTTCTTAGGCCGTTCACGACTCCTCAAGTTCTGAGACTCAAAGGGCAGGAGGAAGGGCAGGAGGAGGAGGAAGAGGAAGAAGAAGAAGAAGAAGAGGAAGTTGAAAAGGAAAGACCAAAGGTGCCATTTAGTTTGCTGTTGGAGTTGCATTAAGGTTTATTGTATGTCCTACCTGCTTCACATGTTAGTGATTGCTAGAGATGATGTGGAACAGATTTTCTCTTTAAAAGAGTGAGCTGCTTTCTGGAGTGGCTACTTCTGCAGTCTGCTGGGCTGTGAGGTGTCCCCCGAGTACAGCTATCTGCTGCTTCCTAGGCTAGCCGTGCTGGAGCAATGACACTTACTCCGTGGAGAGGCTTAATCTCCTTTATTCCATCAACAGACAGTGCCAGCAGAACGCTTTCAGGGTCACTGAGGCTCTGTTGTCGTGGATATACTGGAAATGGTGCTATCATTGTGGGGTGTGGGAAGCAGCCTGTCAGGTTTTATATTTAGTGTCACTGACACCAACCCCACTAGCTCTGCCAGAACAGATAATAAATAACGAATGGACTCTCTGTTTCATGCTCCAACAGAAACTGCTCTAGCCCTCTGATGGATGCTGCTGAGCTTACAACAGCACTCATCTCTTTCCTTCTTTCCCATGCAGGACCACTTTGTTCAGGACCCAGCTGTGCTACGGGAGAGAGCTGAAGCCAGGAGGCTGGCTTTCCTTGCCAGGAAGGGGTAAGTCAGTGTCTCCCTCTGCGGGGTGGAACCGTGGCTCTGCAGTCATTAGTGAATATCTTGTAGCTGACTCCAATGGTGGAGGATATACCTGTTCCTTAGCATTCCTGTCCTCAGGGTCACCACCACACGGTGTTAACTTCCTCACCCAACTTTTACTTCCCTGCTGGTTGTGCTGTCTCATTGAATCCCTCTGACGTCATCAGCAGAACTCTGTGCTGGTCAGAGCTTGGAGGGGAACAGCTTCCCGGAGCAGAACGACTCCTGTGGGATTTCAGGGCAGTGCAGTAGCTGGCCTCAGCTGACGTGCTCAGTGTGTAGGACAGCGTCACTGTGGGGCTGATGTGATGCTCAGCTTCTGCAGACCCGCAGAGCTGGGCTGAGCCAATGGCAGAACCCCTCAGACCCAAGTCTTTCCTTGGGATCGATGTATTTTCTTCCTTAAGTGTGCTTGTTGTGATGTCCTTCTCCCTCTGTACTCCAGGCACAAGCACGACAGCTCTGCTGTTGTTGGGAACACGAAGGGACACGGGCAGAACCGGGAAACAGTGCAGGAACGAAGGAAGAAGGAAGCAAACAAAAGCACGAGAGCGAATCACAATCGGCGAGCCATGGCCGACAGAAAGCGGAATAAAGGCATGATTCCTTCCTGAAAACCTTCCCAGGTGCTGCATCAGCCCCCGTCCTCTGCTTGGAAGCAGCTGTGCTCCATTCCCTCGGCCCTCCCTTAGCTCAGGGAGGTCGGGTGCCACATCCAGTACCTGGCCCTTCAGCTCCATGTGAACTGCACACCCTGTGGGAGGGCTGGCTCTTCCTGGAGAGGAGCTGCCCTCCATGCACACCGTGGCTGCTCCTCAGTCTGAAGAGACACCCGTGTACAGCAGTGAGCTGCACCCACCATTCACTTCTTTTTGTACTATTTATAACTCGGAGAGTTTTATTTTCATACTGACTCCTCCTGCCCTCACTGCAGCCCACAGGGAGCTTCCAGGCCTTGCAAGGCTTCCCGGGGGCAGCCCTTCCAGCTGCCTGCTCTGCTGAGACGCCTTATTCTGCAGTGAAACTCAAAGGCTGACAGCAAAACACTCAGGCTGAACATTGCTGACACACACATAGGAGTTGAGGCGAATGAGTCTGTATCATAAGTTGCTGTCCCTCAAGCAGGGTGTGTGGAAAACTGAATGTGCCAATAAATGATTTGAATCTTGTAGCTGGTGTTTTAGACTCTTAAAACTGTATTGATCTTGATGTTGGAGGAGCTTCAGCACTGTGCTGCGTCTGCAGGCAGTGAAATTTGTTTGCTGCTCTGTGTTGGTTTAGTGAAATGAGATCTAGCCACTGAGAGTCGAGATAATTGAAAATCAGGCTCGTGGTATCCAATGCAAGCTGACAGTAACATGGAAATCGGAGATAGCAGGGTCAGAGTCCCTGGGGAGCCACCTCCTCACTAACTGCTTGTCACACTCTGTGAAGCAGAACTGCCCTGATCTTCATGTTTGCTGTTTGGAAGCCTGGGAGCTATTAGTAAACAGCAGTTTCTAGTTGCCGAAAGGGCTTTCCCTGAGGGCTGTCTTTTGTGATGGAGATGTATTCTGCATGGAGAGATGTGCAAATCCTTGAGTTTGCTTTATGACCTGTCTGTAGGTGGGCTGCTGTGCTGTGCCCTGGACTGCCTGCCCACTGATGGTGGGAAAACCATTCAGTCGCTGTTGTCACAGAGCATTTGCATGGTTTTGGAGTGCTCTTTTCCTCGTGGAGACAAACTTCCAGGTAACAATTAGGCTTTGCTTTGTTAGTTTATTCCAAACGCCATCTCCCCGCCACCACATTTGTGCTTTTTCAATACACACGTATAGAGTAGAGCAGACAAAGCTGCCTGTGCTTGTTGCCACGCGCTGGATAAATGAGCCTGGGGCTGTGCAGTGTTACAGCCACTGCTCCAGGGTACATCTAGTGCTGTCCTCCCCTTCTAACACTGCAGCACACGCTGTAGGAACAGAGGTTGCTGCCTGGTTTTACGCAGAGGGCGGGGACTGTGGGGCTGTAGGATCACTGCTGGTGCCAAGTACCTCTGTGCCAGGCTGTTCTCCTGAGTGTGGAAATGTCTGAGTGCACATCATGCCCAAACCTCGTAATGACAAGGCATAGGAGAAAGGGAATTGGGTTTACCAACTTCCCAAAAATCCAGAGCCGAGGAAAATTACCCACTGGGAGAATTCTCCAGTGTTTTATAGCTACTGTTCTCTGGCCTGAGAGCTTCATTTACTCTCTGCCAGACTGCTACAATGCTGTCTCCCCTTTCCTAATACTGTATTCATCTTCAGTTCTTGCTTCTAAGAAGCTGCAAATCTCCATCACCTGCTCAGCATAGTGTGAAGCTATCAGCACTGCAGCCAGAGCTTGGAGTAAAGCAGCACTTATATGGTAGGAGATAATCCCAAGAAAGCTTAAACCTCTCCTCTTAAGCATCTCTGTAAAAGCACAGCTGGGACTGTGAAAAGCCGTAGTTGTTTTTTGCTCAAAAACAAGCACAATGTTTTTAAGTCCTCTTAATGTTCTTACAGTAAACGTTTTACTCCTGTCTGGCACATATTTACAAACCCAATAAAGCTGCTTTCATTAGTGCTGGCTGTAATTTGCACTGCCTCATCCATTGCTAAAATTGCTGCTTATTAGCGAGAATATAGTAAGGAGGGAGAGATGTGTTTTTATAGGTCCTCCAGCAGCAGGCTTGGATTAGAGGGAAAATGGGAGAGCAGGAGCTGGTTTCTGCCAGCTCTCCCTGGAGTAATTCTGTTTTAATTGAATCATTAACCCAAACAGTATCCTAATAGCCCTTCCTCGTGAAGAAAGATGTTGGAAATGGCCACTGGGAACAGGGGTAGACCTTTCAGAGAAGGTGCTGAGAATTACTCTGCTCCCCATGAGAGCAGAGGCACGAATGCTTGTTGCAGAGCTACGTGATTGCTGGCCCTTCTCAGCAACTCTGCTGCAATCTGAGGGGACTGAGGCAGGCTGACAGCAGACCAGGCAAGTTTCCTAACAGTTCAGCTCTACATGGCACTCTGAGAGCCACAAGGCACAGAAACAGTCAGCGATGTCATTTACAGCCCATTTCATGGATTTGGAGGCAGGCTAAGTCACGCACCATCCCCATTTAGTACTACTCAGCCCCCCCAGAGCACAGGGCTCACAGCAGGACAGGGCACGCAGTTCTCTCTCTGCTTAAGGCAGGGGCAGCAGCATTTGGGCTGCAGCTGTGGAATAATGAGAAGCTAAAAACCAGCACAGCTCTGCATTAAAGAAAGCTAATGATTTATAGAAAACTTTGTGAATGTAGTCATTCACTTTTCTTTGAATGTGATTAGAGGAAAGCAGGCAGCTCCTTGCCCCTGCTTGAGTTCTCATCAGGCAGAAGCCAGCAGTGGTGTCAGTGGACCTCAGCTGTGCAAGTGTGTGCTTTCACACTACCCTGAGAAGAGCTTGCTTTCTTACAGTGTCCTGAAAGTAAGGTTTGGGGCTGTGCTGAAGCACTCTCCATTTCACAGGTAAGGAGAAGCTGCAGGCAGAACAAAGGACAAGGCAGGGAAACACAGAAACATGAAACACAGGTCAAGCATTTATTTTTTTTATTTTAACACAGTAAGTTTCAATACAGCAGCAGAACTCGTTGAGTCCATCTTGGTTGACATCATATCAGTAGGTGGCTGATATAATCTGGCTCGGAATCAGTCAGGAACCCAATTCCATTTCAGTATAACTCGTCTCAGGAGACTGAATCCTTCTCTGCAGTGTCTTTTGCCACCCCAGCCTGGATCTTGCTGCTGAACATTTCAGTCTTGGCTTGCCTCATATTTGTGCTTGATGTGCTTCCACAGTTTCTGAATGCAAAACAAACAGAAAAGAAACAGTTAGCTTTTCAGTGGTCCTGGGATAGAGCTTTACTTTAAAATGTACGTTATCAATAACAAACAATGAGGGACAGAAGAATGTGCAGCAAAACACATCCACAAACACCAGCAGGGTGACAGCTTGGGAACGGCTGCCCTGTGCCCTCCTGCTGTGCCTGGGCACACCTTGACCAACGCAGCAGAGCACAGAGGCTTCGGGATGGCTGCTCCATCCACCTCCCTGCCCTCCTATTGCTGCCGCACTGCCACAGCTCCCACGCTTGTCCCAATGCAGAGGAGAAGCGTGAGGCTGGGTGCTGCCAGATGCACACAGTGGAATAACATTCAGGTACCGAGATCCGCTGCTGAATTCAGGGCTAAGAGAAGCACTGCACGAGGGCAGGATGGGAGCTGAGAGCAAAGCTGAAGCCCAGCTGTTATTTAGAACAGCCCTAACAAACGCCTGCTGCTAAGGAGGCACAGTGCGGGACGCCGTCTCGCTCCTCCGTGCCCCGCGGCTGCGGGGCGCTCAGGCCGTCCTGCCGCGTGCCCCGAGCTTCCAGCCGCTTTCTGACCTCCAGACCCGGGTCCGACTGGCGGCGGAGGAGACAAGACGGCTTTCCGACACCCAGCGGGCGCCGAGGTGACCCCGCTAACGCTGGATCCGGCCTGGATCCCGGCTGGCAGCTCACGGCGCTCCTCGGCGCCACGGCAGCGCTGACCTTCAGGGCCGCTCCCACCGCCGCGGCGGCCCCGGCGGCGCCCCGACCCTTCCTTACCCCTTCGTTGAGGTGTTCGAAGATGGCGTCCGCGCCCTGATCGAAGGCGCGTTCGAACAGCACGGCGCCCAGCACGACGGTGAGGGCGAAAGTGGAGGTGCGGCGGAAGAGCGCGCTGTAAGCCTGCCTGAGCAGCGCCATCTTGGATGCGCCTTCTGCGCCTGCGCGCCGCCCCCCTCCCCCGCGGGGGCCGCTGGGAGCTGTAGGCGCGCGCCGCGGGGGCCGCTGGGAGTTGTAGGCGCGGCGCCGTAGGCCGCAGGCCGGGCGGAGGTGAGCCGGCCGCGGAACCGGGAGAGCGGCCGCGGGCTGCGGGGGGCTGGGCCGGGGGGGAGTGCAGAATTCCGTCCCTCGCGTGGCGGCTCGCTTGGTTGTCTGCAGCCCCAGGCTGCGTGCCTGGCCCTGGCGCTGCTCCAGGGATCCCTGGGCTCTCAGGGTCTCGGTGATCTCCTGGCAGAGCCACCATCCCGTCGGCTGGCAGAAGGGGGGGCGCAGAGCCGAGCTGGCCGTGCGTGTGCAGCCGGCAGCCCCGTGCCGCTCCCTGAGGGGTGGCTGTCAGGTCTCACCTCTTCCTCTGCCCGCCAGCCCTCCGTGACTTGAGTTCTTCTCCTTTGGAAGCAGGCGCCGTAAATCTCTGCTCCTTCAGCGTGTCCTTCTGCGTCCCCGGGCGCCGCGGCTCCGCCTGACAGCTGCGTCGAGCTGCTCTGCAGGAGGAGAGATGGGGAAAAGGTATTTCTGCGATTACTGTGACCGGTCCTTCCAGGACAACCTGCACAACAGGAAGAAACACCTCAACGGAGTGCAGCATCTCCGGGCTAAGAGAGCCTGGTACGACCTGTTCCGAGGTGGGTGTCCCAGTGCCAGCCCAGGAATGTGGTCTGGGTGCTGAGGACACACGGCGCTGTGTGCTTTGGCAATATCCAAAGACTTAGCTTGGATCAAAGTGATGGTGAAACCGCTGCTCGTAGGTTCCTTTGCTTCTCCCCTCCGGCTCCTCGAGAGCAGGTGTTGCAGGCTGCTGTTCCCTGCTGAGCTGAGGGGAATGCTGCAGAGCTCTGAGGCATCTGCTGCCTGCTTCTGTGTATGCGAAGGTAGGAAAGGTCCAAGAAATGGCCCGGTGTGGAGGTCTCTCTGCCCATCAGCCTTCTACGTGGGTCAGTGACAGTGAGGCAGATGGCTTGGCGCATTTCTTCCTCCCGGGCTGCAGCCCTTGATTTTCCTCTGATTCATCAAATCCCTCATCTCAGCCCTGAGTGGGTGTTTTGTCTTGGCTCTACGCATCTCCAGATATTTGCAAATTTCTGCACAACCTACAGGAGCTGCTGTGTTTTCCCCAGGACACCTGCAGGAGGTGAAGGAGCACAGTGCCGCTGTCTGCCTGAGCCTCAGCACGGGGTTCACTGGGCCTGGCACAGCCCTGTTAACCTGCCTGCTCCTCTGCACTGCACGGGAGTGGAGCAGAGTGTTGCTTTTCTGTCATGCTTCTTTTGTGCTGTTTGGATGGGGAAAGAGTGTGGAGAGGAAAGCAGGGAAGGGGATATTTGCAAGCCAGGAAAAAGCTGAAGCCTGGGGTGTAGGTGGGGACTGTGTTAACTCAGCTTGCCCTTGGCTTAAGGTCAGGATTGTCCTGTAAAATACCTTCATGTTAGGCAATCTGAGCTCTGGTAGGATGCTACTGTGCAAAAGATGTGATCCTGTCCTGCGTTGTGTCATTTATCTCCCCCAGATGCTGCTGCTATCCTGCAAGAGGAGCAGAGCAAGAAGCCTTGTCGGAAGTTTCTACAAACAGGTGAGGTGAAAATACCTCCTTAGTGAGCTCTGCAGAGCCCTGATGTGTGTGTCTGCCTTAGGGGGAGTGAGGGGCACGGGTCTGTGTGCCCCATGTGTGATGGAACCTGGGTTTGCACACATGTTTACACGAGAGGTCCTCACGTGTGCATTACTCACGGAGCTCTGTGGCTGTTCTTCCAGGGCAGTGTGACTTTGGGTCCGACTGCAGATTTTCCCACATGACAGAGCAGGACCTGGAGAAGCTGAGTGCACAGGTACAAGGTGAGCCCTGGAACAAGGAAATGCCCGGGGGGGGGGGTCTCTGAGGAAGGGGCAGTTGCTGCAAGGATGGTGGGCTGCAGGAAGGCACGTGAAGTGTTGTGCAGTGAGAGTGTGTGATCCTGTGCTGTCTGTGAATGTGGCTGCTCCCTCCTGCCTCTCCTGGCTGCCTGAGCCCGGAGGCTGCCTGTAATTGCTGCAGTTTTTCAGACTTCCTGCTCTTGATCTCCTGGCACAGACACAAACCTAAAGAGTTGAGCAGCGCTGCTGCCACTTAGCAGCAAGCAGCTGAAGCAGAGTGGGCTTCCTGAGCCCTTGGGGTTTTCTTCAGTCGGGGAATAAAATCTGTCAGCAGCAGAGGGCACTGGTACATCACTTCCCCTTAAATTTATGGCTTTGGTTTCCCCCCACCTCTCCATTTTCCCGGGGAGCTGTTTGCTCCTGTCTCACTCTTGTAAAAAGCTATCAGGTGATCAGGTGTGTTATCCTGAGGAGATGAAATGGGGTGCTGGGTCCAGAAACAGCCTCTGTTCGTGTGGTTTTCAGTGGAACTGAAGTTTGGGCAGGAGACAAATGGCACCTGGCTCCCTGCTCTGAGTCTTAGGAGCACTTTTTCATTCTAACACAACTTGCTGAGGGTGCTGCCTCCCCGCCCTAAGAGGAGCAGCAGCTGTTTTCCCTGGAGTGTTCATTCCTCCTCAGAAAAGAAGTGAGTGGGATGTTGATGAGGCCACATGGAGTAGTTGAGGTCCCTCTGGAGATCATCCTGTCCCAACCCTGCATTGCTGTTTGGGTGAGCTGCAGCAGGCTGCTCAGGGCTGTGTGTTCTGAGCATCTCCAAGGACAGAGACTCCACACCACCTTTGACCACCCTTACAGTAAAAATGCATTTTCTTTTCTTTCAGTGGAAATTCCTGTATTTCCATTTGCTCCCGTTGCCTCTTATCCTTTCACTGGATGCCATCACGTAGCCTGGCTCTGTCACCTTAACTCCTGGGTATTTACACACATGGCTGAGATCCCCTGCTCCACCTCCATGAGCCTCTCCTCTTGTTTCAGGTGCTTGGATTCACTCCAATAAGTCCCATATGAGATTCGGGGTGTCTGTGGGCTCCAGGTTCAGGGAGGTGGGAGGAAGGCAGCACTTGAAAGCTGCCTTCCTTCCAGTCCTCCCCGCTGCTGAGTCAGTGCAGGTCCCCGGGGCGATGCTGAATCAATAGCTGAGCAGTGCTGGCAGTCAATAAAAGCCATCTCGTGGGGCTGCACGGAGCAGCACTCCTCTCCCCACGGCTGTCACCCCTCCCTGCTGCAGGGCTCACGTGCCAGGCTGGCTTCACAAGTCAGCCTGTTTGGAGAAACCTGTGGTGTTTCCAGGCTCTTTATTGCAGGGAGGAGAGCACTCTGAAGCAGAGCAGAGCTGCGGGGGAAGGCTGGCAAGCTCCTCTGTGCTTGGGCAGGTTGCCTTGCCAGTTGCACTTGCTACTGAATATTGACTTGTGTCAGATGGGTCGGACGTAAGTGGGGAGTTGGCTGGGGAGAGAGTGGCTCCTGGGAGACTGCTTGGAAACCTTGCATTTGTATTACTAAGTCAAACGTTTAATTAAGCAATTAGGCTTCTCCAGGGGACAGCAGGGTGCCTCTCCTTGGCTGTGCTGTCACGCATGCCGGGCTGTAGTTAAATGCTGCTCGCCTCTCTCAGTGTTGCTCCTTGTCCTGTGGGAGCCAAGCACTCTGGCTGAGGGTCACACAGAGCTCAACTTCAGGTTTGGTGCAGGGAAGGACTCAGCAGGATGTGGTGGGCAAGAGTTGGAGCCCGTGACTGGACAGGATAAATGGCTGCAGGTGCCAAACCACCTTTAGGAGCATTGTGGGGACATGTCAGCGCTCCTTGAAGCAGCAGTGTTTCAGGTGGTGAGGCTTAGGACAGAGATTGCAGCAAGCTTGTGGATGGCAGGTTAAACGACAGGTTATAATAGTCATATGGGAGGCTTGATCCTCATAGTGCAATCCTCAAAGCTGTCCTCCCCTTCTCCAGGGCAGACACTTCAGAATAAGGTTGTGAAGAAGCCCTGTGATGAAGTGCTGTGCACCACTGACCTGTGTTCTTCAAGGCCAGGCTGGACGGGGCTCTGAGCACCTGGTGGAGCTGTGGGTGTCCCTGTTCAGTGCAGGGGAGTTGGACCAGGGGGCCTTAAGGGTCCCTTCCAACCCGTGATTCTATATGCTAGGGGTGGACTTGCATTCTAAAAGCCCTGTCTAGCTCCTGGGCTTTGGGTCCTGGTGCTTGGTGCTGGTAGTTCTGTGGCAGCAAGTTCTCCATGCTAACGATGTACTTTATTAACAGCCAAAGGGAACGCTGCCTTATTTCTCAAGTTCGGCCTCCTTAAAGCAGGGAATTCACCTCATTGTTTGTGCTGGTCGTGTGGGTTAAGCAGGAACGTTTCTGGCCACTTTATACTCGCTTGGAGCCTGCCCTGGTTTGGCTGCAGCAGATCTGCTCCAGGTAGAGTATACTCATAAAGAAGCAACAGTTTCCACCTTCAGCAGGGAGGGAGGCTTATTCCCAGCTGTTACTGCATCAAAGCGTTATCCCTGCATCTGCTGCATCATTCATCAGAGAGACACTTCCAGGCTGTCATTTTTAGTACAGTCATGTCAAGAAAAGTCACTGTCAAATTGGCATCTTTTTGCTTGAAGTTATTGGCTCCCTGCTAATCCGCGTCACTTCTGCTCGTGGTGTTGACACAGCTCAGCCCCTCTGAGCAGCTCTGCTGAGCTGGGGGAGAGCAGGGGCACGGCTGGGGCTGTTCCAGCCATTATGGTTCTATCATTGCATGCACGTCTCTGCTGGGGGACCTGCTTGGGCACTTCCATGGTGCCTCATCCAGGTTCTGCAGTTGGCATCCTGAGCGGTGTGGGCACGTTGTGGGTTCCACTCTGGGATTTCTTTATTTTTCCTTGTGCTGAGAGTTGCACAGGGAGAAAGGAGGAAGGTGGAATCCTGGGCCGGCATCGTTAGAGAGGCACTTTGTGACTGCAGCCACTCTTTTAATTGGTTGTAATTAAGGCAGACACCCCAGTGGGGGCTGAGGGAAGAAGGACCTTCACAACCTGTCTTTCTTTCTGCTGTGGTCTGACTGTGGTCAGTAACAAGGGCAGGTAATTGCATTTCAGAATGGCATCTTGGAATATCTCTGACCTTCAGGGAATACTGGGAATCATGGAATCACTGAGGTTGGAAAAGATCTCTGAGATCACCACCGGCCCACCCCACCGTGCCCACTGCCCACATCCCTCAGTGCCACATCCACACAGCTCTGGGACACCTCCAGGGACGGTGACCCCACCACTCCCAGGGCAGCTGTGGCACTGCATCACTGCTCTTTTGGAGAGAAAATTGTTCCTGATGTCCAACCTCTGGCACAACTTACAGGGAGCACTTGTCCCATTTCAATCCACTGGAGGTTTTGGCGGTCACTGAATGGAATGTGTGTGCTACAGAGGAGGATGAGATGAAGATTTGCTTTTAGATGGGTGTTTATCAAGGGGTGCAGAGCCAGGTGTGTGTCCATATCTGCTGCCTCAAGGCTTGGCCAGAGGGCTGGAGCTGGGGGCAGGAGTCAGCTGGATGGCTTTCACCTGGGGCCTGGCTTCAGCCAGCGTGAGTTGGGAGATGTCCCATCACAGCCAGTGAGCTCATTGGGACCAGGAAGAGGCTGTGGGCTCCCACCAGTTTGGTCCCTGCTCTGAACAGAGAGCCCTTGGCTGAGGAATTCTAATGTGGGAGCTGCATTCAGCTCCTGAGCCTGAGCCAGGTGCCCTGCTTACCAAACTGCTCTGCTTGTCCTCCGCTGCTCTCAGGCTCCCCGTTTGACTCTGAATGGCTCTGCTGGGACTTTACTCCTCGAGAACAACAGTGGGAGATGTGTGAACAGCCCTGTTTCCAACCAGTACCCTTATCTCTGGCTCGCAGAGCGTACCCCAACATCGGGACCCCAGCAGGAGCTCTTTGTGGTGGCAGTGAGCGCCGTCACCTCCTCCCAGCAGCAGCAGATGAAAAGGCTGGATGACAAATTATCCATCTCCGGCTGCTCATTGTGTAGCACATTCCTGCCATCCTTATTAATATTCAGCAGGCAGATGAATAATTGGTTGCCACCACTAGGATGAAGTGATCCTTCACTCTGCCCAAGCAATATCAATTTCACACCCTGTCTGGAAACGTATAATGTTTTCCTTAAACGTGTGACATATGGTGGTGAGGTGAGAGCAGCTCTGGGTGAGCGTGGCCACAGGTGGCAGATGGTGTCTGGGTGGGATCAGGGTCCCCTCCTCCCTTGGAGCTTTGGGGATGAGGACGAAGGGGGTGGCCCAGCTCCCTGCCCAAGCCAGAGCAGCATCCGATGGAGGTGGGCAGTGGGGCAGAGGGGGCTGCCATGGGTAGATTGTAAGTTCTTCATAATAAGAAGCTCTGCAGGGCGATGAGCAGTGGGTTTGGTGGAGCGAAAGGATTGCAGTGCAAACCTCTGACAGCTCTCTCTCAACCAGGGGAGCAGAGATTGAGGGAGCTGCGGCAGGAAGGAGCAGAAATCCCACCTGGCACCATTGAGAATTGGCTGGAGAAGAGAGCCAAGAGGCTGAGCGCGGCTCAGAGCAACAGGTAGCATGGCTGGGGGGTGGGATGGAAAAATGGGGTGGGAGATGGTGCCAAAGGTCAGGTTTGGAGGTGACAAGGTCCTGCTGCCTGTCCTCCTGCCCTGAGGGACTCAGGCAGGGAGCTCCTGCAGCCTTTACAGAGTGCCAGACATGTCTGGGAGGAGGCTGCCATGGCAGGGCCACGTTATTAATGCCCGGAGCCGGTGACAGCAGGTTGGTCTCATCTGCTGACAGCTCCCCCATCCTCTGCCTGCCCTGTCTGTATGCCTCTGCCCATGCCTGCTTTCTCCTTTGCCAGTCGGAGGTGGGATTGGCTCCTCCTGCGTGCTGTGGGGTGCCTGCAGGTCCCTGCTGCTTCCCTGCTCACCTGACAGTGCCGCAGGCTTAATTGGATGGCGTTTGGGCAGGTGCCAGATCTCTCTTTTGTTCTTTTTTCTGTTTGCTCCTGTCCTCTCCGTGTTTGGTCTGGGCAGAATCTTCTCTCTGGTGACTGTCTGGGCGTGCTGCTCTCTGCTCCTCCCGTCCCTCAGCCCGGCTGCTCCTTGCCCTGCAGTCATGCTGTCCCTGTTCATTTGTCCTGCCCAAGAACCCCCCAGTCTCAGGATGGATCAGCTCTCACAGAGGACACCCACTGCTCAAACCAGACCTTGTGGGGACCTACATGGCCCGTGACCATCCCCAGAACTTTTCAGAAGGAACACAGTCCTTGTCCTGCTGTTTGGGACAGGGGGTTCCATGGCATGCAGTGTGTTCTGAATGACACTGCCTTGGGGTCTGCTGAGCATCACCTCAATCAGCCCCGTGGTGGTAGAACTGCCATGCTGCCCTCCACCCACAGTTGGGCTCAGCAGCACAGTCTGCACTTGAAAGCTTCCACCTCAGCCATATTTTCAGTCTCATCATGCCATTGCTTTCTGGAGAGCAGGGGGAAGCTGGATGGCATTGGTGCAGATTGCTGAGCTGTGGAGCTTTGATTTTTACCCTCATTTCCAGAGGAGATGTGTGTGTCCTTGCCCACCAGTGTGTGTGTGTGTGTGTGTGCCATAATGATGCAGAGCCCACTTGCAGCTTTCCATCAGAACGGGGCCCAAGGGCTGTGGGTACTGAGATTCCATCAGAGCCTCTGGAAAGGACGTAGCCTTGGCCCTTACTCGACCCTGAAGAACTCCCATGGGGCTGCCACTCTGAATGCCCCAACAGGAGGTGAACCCATCATAGCACTCGTGTCTTATGAGACCCCAGGGAATCGAGTACCCAGACAGCATCCTCCCTATTGATTAGTTCTGCAGCTCTCGGGGCAGCTCATTAGTTGACAGCTGTGCTGTTCCACCTTACAGCATGCCTCATCCTGCTCCTCGTCCTGCTGCTCTGCTGCTGCAGGACCTGGGTGCAACCCGAAGGGAGTTCCTTCCCATATGGGGCTGCTGTGTGTCTGTTGGTCCTTCTCCCATCCCCGGTGCAGAGCAGGGGATGAGCTTTATGCCAAATGACTTTACTCTCTGCTAGTTGCCTGGAAAACACCGCACTGAACTCCTGGAGCTGGCGTTGGGCCACGTCACCAGCCCTGCAGGGAGAGGAGGGTGCTGCTCCTCCAGAGCATTATGTAAAGCAGCGTGATTAGATTTCTTCTGGCATAACAATTAAAGGGATCCATCAGGATCAGAGGTAGAGGCCTGAGAAGCGGGAGGGCTGCTGTCAGGGCTGCTGCTGAAGAACAAATGAGTTTCCTGTACCCTTTCCCATTAATTCCTCACTACATTTGCTGTGATTTTAAACCTGCCCCGGCCGAGCACTTGCTTTGGCTGGAGACAAAGGAGCGATGCTTCTCATCTTGTGCTTCCGCTGCCGTGTGTGGCGGTGCTGCCTGTGCTGGGAGCTGGGAGAGAAAGCCTCTTCCCTCTGTAAGGGTGCTTCTGGGAGAACAGCTGGGTTTTGGCAGCTCCACCGCTTCCGAGGGGTCCTTGTCCTCTGGGAAAAGTGTGCAGCTGCCTTGGGCTTGGGGCTGCCTGGGAGGAAACCACGGCCACATCTGCAGGTGCCGTTCTCAAAGCTCAGCTGTGCCAGGAGCTGGGGGTCAGCTCGTCCCTCATGGGGCGAGCAGGGGGGACTGAGCAGTGTCCCCAAGCAGGGCCGTGCTGGCAAACCTAGGAGGCTCATCTCTGCCCTTTCCATCTCCGCAGTGCCCTGCCTGAGAAACCCACACCCTTCCAGTACCCCCCCGGCTGGCCCCCTCTGCAGGAGCTGCCCCCATCTCTGCGGGCCCCCCCACCTGGGGGGTGGCCGGTGCCCCCCGGCCTGCAATGGGGCTGAGGCATCGTGCCGGGGCTGGATTTCTTCCTAGTGTGAGAACGAGACCAGATTATTTATATATGCTTCTATATTAATAAAATTCTCCCCCCGTTGCAGCCTCGTGTTGTTTCTTACCTGGCGGCCTCAGTGGGTCGACCTGACTCCCGTGATGGGGGAAATGGGAATGTAAGCAGCAGCACCTCTTCTGTGGGCTGTCTGTGCAGCTGCCCCAGGCCTGGAAAGGAAGCTGCCAACGAGCTTTTAAGCATCGCTGCTTGATATTTCCTCCAGTGTTGATAATTTATGTTTGCTTCTGTTAAACGTAGTGCGTAAAACAGCTTTGGTTCAGGTACTGGAGCTCCTAATGAAGAGTCAGGGGAGCTCCTGAAAACCCCGTGCTCCTGTTCCTGCTGTGCTGGAGGTGAGAAGAAAAAAGGGGAAAAAAACAAAAACTATTCCAAGGCTTCTCCTCCTCCAGGAAAATATCTGAAGGATGAGTGCCAGCAGTGGGTACCTGTGGGTCAGCGCTGGTGGTCGCAGCGTGCCAGCAGAGCAGCCCCATGCAGCACTGCATTGCTGCCTGCCAGCGCACTCCAGGTTTGGCCACGCAGGCAGGCGTTGGGTCCAGATTCATGGAGAGCTCAGGCAGCAGCCAGCTGCCCCAGCCAGCCCTGCTCTGCAAGCCCTGTGGCAACCGGTGCTGCCGCTGCATTGGCACACAGAGGTTGGATCTGACCGTGCCCAGTGCTTGGTTGTGCCTTCAGGGAATCCTGGGGTGTTTTTACCCACAGCACCCACGTGGCACCATCCCCTGGAGGACTCCCTGCCCTGCGCATCTCCCAGAGGCCAAATGGAGTGACAGTAACCCCAGAGGGGCTCTCTGGTGCTCCCTGTGCCCGATTCCCTTCCTGGTGAGGCAGATCAGAGCGCGAGCTCCCCTCCCTCCTGCAGGCACTCTGGGCTGGCAGTGGAGTGTGTGCCGATTCCTGCTGCTCTAATGAGATTTTGCAATTCCCCCTCACAGCATTTTGCAGCTCCTAGCTGTGGTTGAAGGCACACAGCCATGCTGACGGCCCTCCGCCCTGCTCTGTGCCACCCCTTGTGCCCAGGCAGGGAGCTCTGCAAACCTGCAAAAGCATTTCTAAATTTGGCTTTGCAAACATTTGTAACCCGTAAACCACGGAGTCTTAGCACCCAGCGTGGGCTGAGCAGGATGGGGTTCTCAGCTCCCTCCTTTGCTCCCATGATTGGCACCCTGCACCTCTCTGCACCACCACCATCACTAACTGGGCACCCTGCAGCCTGCAGTAGGGTCTCCCCACTTGCTGTCCTCAGCTGTGCTGGGTTGGTGGGGTTGCTGCAGCCCCTGAGCGATGGTGTGAGCCAAAGTGCCTCTTATGGAGCAGCAGTAATTTATCGGGAGGCTTTTAGGCAAATGAACCACTCCTGGGCTGCTGCCAAGGTGCAGCCCTGCTGGGCTCTGCCCTGTGTCCTCTGGCAGCTCTTGGAGGGAGAGGGGATGGGGTGGGGATGGGGGTGGGGATAAGGAAGAGATGGGGATGGGAATGGGAATAGGGTGGAAATGGGGATGGGATGGGATGGGATGGGATGGGTGTGGGAAGGGATGGGTGTGGGAAGGGATGGGGTTGGGGGTGGGATGAGATGAGGATGGGATGGGAATGAGATGGGATGGAGATGGGAATAGGGATGGAAATGGGAATAGGGATGGAAATAGGGATGGAAATGGGGATGGGTTGGGATGGGTGTGGGAAGGGATGGAGTTGGGAATGGGATGAGATGAGTTGAGGATGGGATGGAATGGGAATGAGATGAGGATGAGGATGAGGATGAGGATGAGGATGGGGATGGGGATGAGGATGAGGATGGGGATGGAGATGGGGATGGGAATGGGGATGGGAATAGGGGTGGAAATGGGAATGGGTTGGGATGGGTGTGGGAAGGGATGGGGTTGGGGATGAGATGAGGATGGGATGGGAATGGGAATAGGGATAGAAATGGCAATGGGGATGGGAAGGGGAATGAAATGAGATGAGGATGGGGACAGGGATGAGGCTGTGGCCATTCCACACTGCTTGCAGCACAGAGAAGCAGAAATAACTTCCTGCCCCAAAACGCTTCTCAGCAGCCCAAACCCGGGCAGTTCTGCTGCCAGCCCTTCTCCCTGCGATGTGCTCCTTCAGCAGCCCCCAGGCAGGGCCCTGCTCTCCCCACATCCCCACGGCTGCCCTCATCCCTTCAGACCGCTCTCAGCAGACGATCTGTTCCTCGTCAGCCTTAATTCAATTAGCAGCAGCCGCAATGAGGCATCCCCAGCTGCAGCAGCACCGCAGCCCAGCGCCGCTCGGGCGCTCCCGGATCCGAGCCGAGATCTCCAAACCTGCCTGGAGGACGGCGATCCCATTAAAATTAATTGAGCAGCTTTGAAAAGCTGAGCTTGGAGGAAGGCGTTATCCCTTTTATCTAATTTTTCTTTTATGTTATTGTATTTTCTAGCAAATTAAATTGTCCTGTATCGTTATTGTTTTTTGTTCTTTTTGGCTTCCTTTTGTTTATTCACAGCATCTCTAATAGACTTGCTCAATATATATCTATCTGTGCATCCCGGAGGCCACGTGGTTCCCTCTGAAAGTGGCGGTTCATAAAAAAGCCCAAGTTTCTGTGTGGAGATGGATGAAGTTTCATTATGGGCGCTGTGCCTCCCCCACTTCTCCAGGCGGCCGCGATGATTTCAGCTTCCCATTTTCATTTCTCATTTGGACGCCGGCTTCAATTTGAGTGATCGATCGCATGGGATCAAAAAATTAAAAGAATAAAGCAAAAGAAAAGCCCACCTCGGATCACCCCCTCCCCAATTAAGGCAGTCGGTCCCTGCTTGCAGCCCTCGCTGCAGCCACCCCGTGCTCTGAACCCTGAGCTCCACGTCTTTTCCTGCCCCACGTGTCCCATTTGCTGTGGGTTTTGCACCTGGGTTGTGGCTCCATAGGGTCCGGTGGACAGCGCTGGGTCCTTCTGACCCCATAAATGTGGGGTCCTCAGCTTGGAGGGCCCAACAGCCTCAGGGTTGGCCACCTCCAGTGCTGGCAGTGTGGGAAGCGGGAGAGCTCCCCGTGTTTTTATTTATTCTTTTAATCTCTTTGCCATTAAAAATGCATCATCTGGGGGCTCAGGGGAGGGCGATCCATCAGGCGGGTGCAGGATCCCCCCCCAGAGCAATGTGGCAGTGATTTCCAGGGAGCTCTAAGTGTACCCATAGGTTCGTTAGTGGCATTTGGGGGGTGAGGGGGGTTGGTTGGACCTCCTGGTGCCATAAACCAGGAGCAGGGCTTCACACATGGATCAGCACCGAAAGCCAAAAGCATTGGGGCACGGTGGGGGAGGTGTGCAGCACCCATGGGTACCCCATCCCACCATCAGCCCCGAGCGCTTCAGAAATCCCAGATTTATTTCAGATCGATAACAACCAACCGGGAAGGAAAGGGGGGGAAAAAAAGAAAATAATGCCAAAAAAAAAAAAAAAGAAGAAAGAAAAAAAAAAGAAAAAAAAGGGAAATCCAACAAAACCCAAAGAATGAGAAACGGACCCGCATCCGAACCAGTCCGGTGCCGGGGTGCTACATACAGGCTGGGGGGGTCGGGGGGCAGGGGGGTCCCCCGGGATGCACGGCTCTTCCCGGCGGGTCCTTGCAAAGTGCATCAAGCAGAGGTCAGCAGTGCCAGCCCTGTCTGGAGAGGGGGGGAAACTGAGGCACGGCACGGGGCGAGGGGGGCAGGGGGATGACATCCAGCCCTTGGCAGCGACGTCCATGCAAACGCTCCCGGATCTCCGAAGAGAAAAACATCTCAGGCGGGGGTGTATTGCTTACGAGATGGTTTGGTTGGGTTTTTTTTTTTTTTTTTCTTTTTTTTTTTCTTTTGTGTGTGTTTGCGTGTGTGTGTGTCTTGTTTTTATCATAAATATCGAGCTATAGAGGCTATAGTGGTGCAACCGGCACCGGGTGGCCCCGGCTCGGAGGGATGGGGCAGCAGACGGGCTCCATGCACGTTGCATGCACTATTTGCTGGCGAGGGTTTAGTTTGGTGTGCGTGTCTCTCAGAGTCAATGCGTCCTGCAGGCAACCGTGCGAGCTCCACGCTCACCCCACGCCGGGCTTTTCTCTCCATCCCCGGGGTGTTTTGCGGCGGGTCTGCTCGCAGCAGGTGGGCATCCCATGCTGGACCTGCACGGACACCCCAGAGCCACACGGACGCCCCGTATCCGCGCTACTTCATGCCGCTGCGCAGCACCTGGTTGGCGGCGATGAGCATCACGCTGATGATGAAGGCGATGGCGAAGGCGCAGATGAGGCTTTTCCGCACGCACGTCTGCCTGATCTGCTGGTTGGAGCAGGCTGTGGGGACAGCCCACGTCAGCCCACCTCCCCTTCTCACCTCCCACCTCATCCCCCCCCCCCCGTGCCCCACTCACTCTCCACCTCCACGGGGCACTCCTCGGCCGTGCCCATGTGGCTCTCCTCCTCCGTCATGATGATGTTCTCGATGTCCTTCATGGAGAGGTGCTCGCAGAAGGTGTCGTACAGCAGTCGTTTCAGCTCGTCCACCGTCAGCTTCTGCATGTCGCACTGCGGGGCGGCACACGGTGAGGGCACGCGGGGACCCCAAGGTGGGACCCCAAAAGGGGCTGCCCCCACCCCGGGCCTTGGCAAAGTGGGGCCGGGTGTTGCAGCATCTTTGGGTGCCGGGCTTCGTGCCACCATTGCACCACGCTGAGGTTCAGCTCCTGGCCCCACACCAGAGCCTGACTCCAGAACAACCCCTAATCCTCATCCTGACCCCAAACCCGGCCCTGACGCAGAGCCTGAGCCTGACCCTAAGCCCACTCCTGACCCTAATCCAAACCCCACCCAAACCTGCAGCCTCACCCTGACCCCGAGCAACCTTAACGTGGAGCTGGAGCCTGATGCTGAGCCCAGCCCTCGCCCTAACCCTAAACCTCACCCAAATCCTCACCCTAACCCCAACCAAAGCCTGAGCCTGACCAAGCCCAACCCTGACACTAACCCAAACCCCAACCCCAACTCTGACCCTGACCCCATTCCCAACCTTATCTCCAACCCCAGCCCTGACCTCAAACCAGCTCTACCCCTAACCCCAAACCCAGTCCTGACCCCAGCCCTAGACTCAACCCTTCCCCCCACTCAGACCTGACCCTCACCCACTCCAAACCTCCACCCACCCGACCCCGAGCCCCCCAGGCTCTCACTGCCTGCTGTCCCCTACCTTCCAGAAGACGGTGTCAAAGTCGGTGCCGTGGAACTTCTCTGGGATGCCCGAGGTGGACAGCTTGGGCCCCAGCAACGTCACAAATTCCTCAAAGTCCACCTGTCCGTCACCTGTGGGGCACAGCAGTGCCATCACCCCATAGAGGGAGTGGGGCTCGAGTGCATCATCCCCTTGCTCATGCTCGTAGGGACAGTGAGAAGGGGGTCCTCACAGCATTGATTTGGGGTTGTGCTTGGCGGTACCCTACCCCACAGCCTTGGGGTCCCACTCTAGAATTTTGGGAGGACCCCACTTGTGTTGTTTGGGGGTGGTCCTGCTCCTGGACAACATCTGGGGGGCTCCACGACACCCCTCCACCCTGCCCAGGAATCACTCATCTCCATGCTGGGCTGGCCTGGGCTCCTGGGCTTTAGGACATCACCAGCCAGGACCCCGTGCTGCCTGGGGACAACAGGGCCAGCCAGGGACCCCAGATCCATCTGCAGACCCCAACACCAGCTGGGGACCCCCAAAGCCAGAGGGAATCCCAACGCCACTGGGACCCCAATGCTGCCCAGCACCCTGCCTCATCTGGGGACTGCAACCACAGCTGGGGACCCCGAAGCCAGGGGAACCCCAACACCACCGGGACCCCCCAGCTCACCCCGGTCCCTTTGAGACCCCACTGCAGTGCAGCCGTGGGCCTCATCCTGTGGCTGGGGCGGGTGCTGGGGCTGTCACGGCAGCACTAACGATGAGTAATGAAGGGAGCCGCGGCTTGGCAGCCTTGCCTGAAAGGCTTTTAAATGGGGAAGAAAAAAAAAGAATGGAATCCTATAAATTAACGCGCTCCTTAAGGTCCCGATGAGCATGGGAGTGACAGAGACAGGCATGGCTGGGGTAGGGGCTGAGCCTGGGGTGTGGGATCCAGGGTTGGGTGTGGGATCCAGGGCTGGGTGCAGGATGCAGCCCTTCACACCCCATTCCCATTGGGTTTGGAGGTTGGGAAGAGTGCTGTCCCCATCCTGGGAGCGTTCCAGCATCATCAAATCCCCTCAAACGATGCCGCGGTGGTGAGAAGGATGGGGATGGGGAAGGCTCTGGCCTTGCACCGCGGCCCTGCTCTGTTGTGGGGTGGCTCTGCGGGTCTCATCCCACCCCACAGGGGTCCCTACCGTCCATGTCGAGGCGCTGGATGATGACCTCGAGCTCCACCTCGTTGGGCATGTAGCCCAGTGAGCGCATGGCCGTGCCCAGCTCCTGCTTGGAGATGAAGCCGTTGCCGTCCCGGTCGAACACCTTGAAGGCCTCGCGGATCTCTGCGGGGGGAATAGGGCTGAGCCTGGCCACCCCCGACCCCACAACGGTGGGGAAACTGAGGCATGACAGGGATGGTGCCCAAAGTGTCCCCGGGTCGCAGTGCCCAGCGATGGGGTGGGAGGGGAAGGAGGCAGAGGGCGGATTTGGGGGTTAATGCCTCCAAATGGGCTCTGCAGGATTGGGGGAACCTCGGTGGGACTCTGCCCCAAAGCTGAAATCAGATCACCCAAAAACCCAAAAGCATCAATGAGAGCCATGCAGTGGTTTTGCTGCTTTGTGGGGTCTCCTTCCTTCGGAGCCGCAGCCGGGCTGGGGGGAACGCCGTGCACCGATGGTGTTGGGGGAAACCCATAACAGCACTAAAATCCACCCCAAATCAAACGCTGCGCCCCAAAACCCTGATGATGGAGGGTGCTTGGGGTCCCCATGGGTGGCACAGGGTGCTGGTGTCACCGGTGTCACCGTGCTCACTTTGGGATCAGTGCTGAAAGCACTGGGTGTGCTTCCCCATCTCACCCCATTTCCATCCCATCCCAACCCAGGGCTGCACCGATGCCCAGCAGCGCTGAGGGTGGGTTTGGTGGGTTGGGGTCAGCGGGCAGTAGGGTGGCAGCAGGGCAGACCCCCCCAACACCCCCAGCATGGCCCTATGGGGTCACCTTGGGGTTCTGCCAAGGTGGTTTTGGGGCACACTGCAGGGAGGCCGTGCACACTCACCCACACAAACAGGAACAGCACGCGGCACTGCTGCACTTGTGTGTGCACAGGGCTGTACACCCGTGTGTGTGTGCACGCGTGCAAAAGAGGCTTGAGAGCAACGCTGCGTCCGTGTGCACACGCAGACACCTGGCAGCAGCGCTGTGCTTGTGCACGCACAGACTCCTTGCAGCCATGCTGTGCTGTGCACCGACACCTGACAGCTCTGCCGTGCTTGTGCATGCACCCCAGCACCTCGCACCGACGCTCTGCTCGTGCAAACACGCGCACGCTCGCCCTGCAGCACTGCTGTGCACATGGAGCCGTCGCGCTGCACTTGTGCACACGCACTGCAGCGATGCTGCCATGTGCACACACACACACACACACACACACACACGTGTGCACGGTGTGAGCCCCATCTCTGTGCCACTGGGTGTGCAGACCCCCGCGCCGTGCCTCAGTTTCCCCCGCAGTGCTGATGGTGACCCCGCAGCCCTCGTGCCACCCCAGTGCCACCACTTTTAGGGTCACCGAACCCACGGCCAGCCCCTGTTCCACCACCCAACTTTTTGTGGGGGGGAAATACGGCCGTTTCGGGGGCAGCCCCGCAGCCCCACAGCCCCACAGCTGTGACCCCACGAGGTCTGTATGTATGTCTGTCTGTCTGTCTGTATGTATGTATGTATGGGGGGGGGGACAAACAGGTGCCAGCCACCACCGCTGTATGACGGCACCGTGCGGACCAGGCCCGGGAGAGGCTGCGGGGGGGTGGGGGGGGAGACAGCGGGGCCGGTGCCGCGGGTGGGTGCGGGATGCGTGGGTTCCCCCCGGCATGCGGTGCCCCCCCCCCGCCCCCGGCGGTCCCTCACCCTCCAGTTCGTCCTCGGGGATGTCCACCGGGTGCTGCTCGGCCAGCAGCGGGGGCACGCTGTAGATGCCCCGGTACATCAACGCGGCGGTCACCGGGTGGAAAGGCATCTTCGGAGCTTTGCCGAAATCCCAAAGTTTCCCACCTAAATCTTCGCTTTCCGCGGGACGGAGCCGCAGCCCCCCCCGGCTCTATGGGACCAGCAGCCCGTCCCCGCGGCCTCGGGGTTCGGTGGGGCCGGGGCCGGGGCCGGGAGCGGGCACACGGCAGCATCCAGGCACCGCTCAGCGCCCGCCCGGGGCCCCGCCGCCCCCCCGCGCCCAGGGGTGCTGCCCCGCGGGGCCCGGCATTGCGGGGCCTTCCTCCTCCTCCTCCTCTTCTTTCTCCTCTTCTTCCTCCCCGCTAAGTTTCGCGGGCAGGAGGCGATGCTCCGCGCTGCGTCGAGCTCCCGCTGCCCGCCCCCAACAACCTGCCCGCCCCCGGCCGCGCCCCCGGGATGGGAGGGGTGGGCTGGGATGGGAATGGGGATGGGATGGGGAGAGTATGGGGATGGAATGGGGACGGGGTAAGGATGGGGATGGGGATATCAATGGGATGGGGGTCGGATAGGAAAGGTGGGGTGGGATGGGAATGGGGATAGGATGGTTTTGGGGATAGGATGGGGACGGGAATGGGATAGGAGAGGTGGGGTGGTAATGGGGTTGGGGATAGGGATGGGATAGGACAGGTGGGATGGGATGGGATAGGATGGGGATGGGATGAGCATGGTGTTGAGATGGGGATCGGAATGGGGTGGGGAGAGTATGGAGATGGAATGGGGCTGGGGTAACGATGGGGACGTGGATGGGATAGGAAAGGTGGGGTGGGATGGGGATGAGGATGGGATGGGAAGAGTATGGGGATGGAATGGATATAGGATGATTTTGGGGACGGCATGGGGATGGGAATGGGAGAGGAGGGATGGTGTGGCAATGGGGATGGGGATTGGAATGGGAAAGGACAGGTGGGATGGGATCAGATGAGGATGGGGATGGGATGGAGAGAGTATAGGGATGGAATGAGGATGGGATGGGGATGGGGATGGGGATAGCAATGGGATAGGAAAGGTGGGATGGGATGGAGATGGGGTGGGATGGAATGGGATGGGATGAGCATGGTGTTGAGATGGGGATGAGACAGGATGGATGGGGATGGGGATGAGATGTAGAAGGGACAGGACAGGATGGGATGGGATGGGATGGGATGGGATGGGATGGGATGGGATGAGAACTGGAGTGAGATGGGAATGGGATGGGGAGAGGATGAGAATGAGATGGGGATGGGATGGGGATGGGATGAAATGAGTATGGGATGAGATGGGGATGGGGATGGCATGATGCCATGACCCTATGGAAGGAGGAAGAGCACTGGAGCCATAACAGAGTGGGAAAGGAGAAGGGCAGGAGTTGGGGACAGTGGCATCCAAACCCTAAGAATGTCTGAAAGCAATGGGGAAACAGAGGCACAGACAGGAGGGCTCTCAGCTCAGCGCTTGTGCTGCACTGGGGCTGACCCAAAAAGCTGTTTATGGGGCTGATGCACTCACGTAAGCCCTGGCCTCACCCCACTGATGGCCTCACTGTGGGCAATGCAATTTGGGGTCATTTTCTGCAGCCTTTTCCCCACAGCCCAGGCAAAAAGGGTCAAATCAATCCCAGCACTGCCCTGTGTCTCTCCACACCTCCTTTAATTCATCTGCAGGTTGGGATGCTCAGCACTGCCTTCCTCTCCCTCCTCCTCCTCTCCCACACAGGGCAGAGGAGGAGGGGTCTATCAGGGTCCCCTCTTGGCCAATTTGAGCCAGGAGATTTGGGGGCTTGGTGGAATCCCAAGGCCCTGTGCAACCCTGAGCACATGGAGCTGCTGGGGAGAGTCTCCTGTGTCTCCTATGGGGTTGAGCTCAGCACGGCCCTACGGGAAGTGAGGTTAATTTGGGGTTTATCAGCTTCCCTGATGGCCAAATTGCGTAAAACTTGGGAGAAATCCATTTCTTTGAAACCTTTTCGGGGCCTTGAATGTATCCTTATTAAATAAAAGCTGAATGTGGCCATCCAGTGCAGTGAGGGAGGTTTGCAGGGTCTGACCCCGCCAGGCCGCCCCAAAGTGCCATTTGGGGAGAAAAAAGCCATAAAAATAATGAAAAAAAAAAAAAAAAAAAAAAGGAAAAGCAGCCTAATTGAAAATCTCCTCCTCCTTCTTGGTGGATCAATTCACTCTTCAATATTAATGAAGTCGCCCTCCCAATTAATTCTGCGCTCGCCTACTGGAGGCTCAGGGGTGGAAACTCATTAATTTCTCACCACCCAAATCCAGAAGAAATAACACCAAAAATCTGCGGGCTGTTCTCCCACTGTGCCGGGGCCGAACCTCCCCGACCCCACAGTGCCCCCTGGTACAGAGGGAGCAGCGCGTGGGATGAGCAATTAGCAGCAGTTTAATTGCACGTCGAGGCCGATGGCTTTCTATTGGTTTGGTGGCACAGTCCTGGGGACACCCCGTACCCTGGGTGCTGGCCAGGACCCCACTCCTGTCTTTCTCTTTGTCACCATTGGGGTGAGAAAATTAAAAGGAATAAAAACATACAGACCCCGAGACATTCCTGAGATATCTTTAATTTAATCTTCTCTCCCTCATTTATTAATGAGTCTCCTCGCTCACTCTCATCCCTGCGGTCCCCTGGCGTGGCTGGAAATGCCCTCTAATCCCCCGCTGTCCCGCTGCCCAGCAGAAGCTCACGCGCTCTGTGTTCTCCTTGCCCTTATCTTATCTTGCCAACTTAATTTGTCTGTCTGTTAGCGAGGCTCAGCTCTGCCTCGTGTCCCTGTTGGAATTCCCAATTGTGCCTGTGGGGGAGAGGGGGAATGTAGCAGGGATGGGATGGGAAGGGATGGGATGGGATGGGATGGGATGGGATGGGATGGGATGGGATGGGATGGGGGTAGGGATGGGGATGGGAGATGAGGATGGGAATGGAACAGGGATGGGGATGGAAATGAAGATGACAGAAGATGGGGATGGGATGGAGATGAGATGGGGATGGGGATGGGGATGGCGATGGAATGGGATGGGAATGGGGATGGAAATGAGGGTGAGAGAAGATGGGGATGGGGATGGGGATGGGGATGGAGATGGGATAGGGATGGGGATGGGGATTGGATGAGGATGAGGATGGGATGGGATAAGGATAGGATGGGATGGGATAGGGATGGGATGGAATGGGGATGGGATGGGATGAGATGAGGATGGGATGAGGATGGGATAGGGATGGAGATGGGATGGGATGGGGATGGAGATGGGATAGGGATGGGGATGGGGATGGGGATGGGGATGGGGATGGGGATGAGGATGGGATGGGATGGGATGGGATGGGATGGGATGGGATGGGATGGGATGGGATAGGATGGGATGGGAATGCAGAGGGAGATGGGATACAAGAATCTCACAGGGATGGAGATGGGACATGAAAGCCCACAGGGCGTGGGATGGATGGAGAAAGCTGGTAGGGCTGGAGAGGGGATGGCAAAGCCTGCAGGGACAGGGATGGATGGTGCAGACCCAGCTGGGTGCCCTCCGCTCTCCAGGGATCCCCCAGTGCACCCCTCCCTGAGGGCAGCAGGAGGCTGCCGGGCCCCGCAGCGTCCTTTGGGCAGAGCTCTGCTCTCACCAAGCGCAGAGAGGGGACGTGAGCGGTGCGGTGGCCGTCGTGTCCTTTTAAAGTCACCCGCTGGCACTGAGCCCTCCGAGGCGCCGGAGGCATCAATCTCCTCGGGCCGTCGGTGTCAGCTGGGTATTTAGTGAAATGTTTCTTAAATGAACGCTTGATGGAAGAAGAGGGATGGCTGCGCCGTGCCGGGACAAGGTTATCCCTGCTGGCTGCCGGCGATTAACCGCGGGCACGGCGACGGCCATGACCTGCAGGAGCTGATCCCAAATCTCATTCTAGTCATGTTTGGGAGCAAAATACATCTGGGATGGGGAAAGGTGGGGCAGAGACTGCCGGCAGCTGGGGCAGCAGGGGTCTGACCCAAAGCACCTCCATGGGGTGGGCTGAGCGGGGGTCCCAAATGAGCTGCAGCAAAACATGTGGTCCTGCCCCCCCATTATATGGTCCTGCACTAAAATTTGTGGTCCTGCATGTATGCTGTGCCAGCCCATGTCACCCTGCGTCCCTGTGTGGTCCCACTGTACGATCCTACACCCCACCACGTGGTCCTGCACCCCTCCAGATGTCTCTCCACAGGGCTCTCAGCTTTCCCTCCCCCCACTCCCTCGGTCCCTTGCAAATGAACCCCCAGCAAGGCCCAGCTGAGATGCACTGAGCTCACCAGGTCTCAGCAGGGACACGGGTGGCTTTGGGTGCTGTGCCACTGCCCTGCTCCCCCTTGAATTTAACCCTATAAAAAGCAAAGAGGACGGCATGGATGCGGTGGCAGCTCTGTGCCGCGCATTGCTGTGTCGGTGATGGATGAGCACTGGGTGCAACACGGGGACAGCAGCTGCTGGTGGAGCAACAGGCGAGGTCCCCGTGTCCCCAGATGTCCCCACGTGCACATCCTCCCGAGGGCAAATGCAGTTCCCTTGTGCAAAAGCAATTCCCTTGTGCAAATGCCTGTCGCTCGCACGTGCACCCCCTCAGCTGCAAAAGCATCCCTTGTGCAAACAGGGGGGTGAGGGTGAGGGGGGGGGGGGAAATGTGGGCCAGGTTGCAATGTCAGCACACCGGGGTGCAGGACGCACTGCTCAGGGTGCGTTGTGCTCCCACTGCTGTGTGCACCATGCATAATGCATGATGCATAACGCGTGGCTGCAGGCCCGGGCGCTGCTTCGCCACCGCACAGGACAAGGGCAGAATGACAAGTGGGACCCGCAGGGCAGGCAGCCCGGGGACACCATGGGGACATCGTGGGGACGCCACGACAGCATCCCCCTCCAGCACCCCCAGACCTCCCCACCACGCACTGAAATGGGGTGGGAAACTGCTGCCAAAAGGAAACCTGAAGAAAACGCATTTTTCTCCCCAGATTTGCCCCAAATATCACCAGCTCTGTCCCTGCAGCCCCGAGGACCCACATCTGCCCACCCTGAGCAGTGCTCCCCATGCACGGGGCTCAGCCTGGGTTTGCAGAGCTGGAGGCGATGGGTGGGAGGAGGAGGAGTTGTTACGGGGCCTGGGAAGCGCTGCTTGATAGTTTTTTTTCCTTGGGCAAAGTCATCTCAACCCAACCCACATCCTCTCAGAAGCCGTCTAGACTTTGATGAATTTAATTTTGCTAAAAAGGGGGAGAAAAAAAAAAGAGAGAGAGAGAGAGAGAGAGAGAAATCGGAATGAAATTTCCTTTGAAAGCACTGGAAGTTCCCACTGCACCAATGCCAGGAGAGAGGTGGCACAGAGCGGCGGTGGGCTGAGTGCATCCAAAGCTGGAGCACAGCACGAGTGTGCAAGCAGGCAGAATGGCAGTGCTGTGAGCACACGGGGCTGCAGGGCTGTGGGAGTGCAATGCTGTGAGCGTGCAAGGCTGCGAGCATGCAGTCCTGGATGGATGCAATGCTGTGTGTGCAAGGCTGCGAGCACGCAATGCTGGATGCGCCCAAGGCTGCGCGTGTGCAAGGCTGTGTGCAAGGCTGCAAGAGTGCAACCCTGCGTGTATGCAGTGCTGTGTGTGCAAGGTTGCAGGTATGCAATCCTGCATGTATGCAGGGATGCAAGTGTGCGATGCTGTGTGTGCAAGGCTGTGTGCAGTGCTGTATGCATGCAATGCTGCATGCGCCCAAGGCTGCAGAAGCGCAATGCTGGACGTGTGCAAGTCCACAAGTGTGCAAGGCTGTAAGTGTGCAACTGCACATGCACACAGGGCTGGAAGCATGCAGTGCTGTGCGTCCCAACCCCACTTTGGGCCAGGTGTCCCTGTTGAGGCTCTTCCTGTCCTCTGCAGGCAATGAACGACTGCTGCATTATTTATATGGAGGCTGCGCTGCGCGGGAAATCAGGTCAGCCCCCCCACAGCCCCACGTCCCCCCCTTTTCCCCAGCAGCATCCCTTTGACACACACAAAAGCAGCAATCCCATCTCTCCCGGGCTGCCCTGCTTTAAAAATAATTTTAAAAAGGAACAAATCCAGCCCGCTCCCAACCCACCCCATGGGATGAATGGCTGGGGAGGAGCGTGCGTGGCTGTGACATGTGGAAATCCATCTCTTGGGGCTGGGATAGGGCTGAGTGAGCGGCAGCCTTGAGTTTGGGGGTGGCACAGTGGCAGCCACCATCCCCACGCAGGGACAGCACTGAGACCCCCCCAGAAGTCCCCAGAGGGCTCAATCTGCTGCATGGTGCAGTCTTAGGGAGCGAGGAAGAGACGAGCGAGCAGCAGCTCTCCCTCCTCCCGCTTTGAATTTTTATTAAAACAAACGAGAAACCCGTTATTTCTTAGGAGTACAACAATCCGTGGGAATAGAAAAAGGCTGTACCGGGGTCAGGGGAGAACCCATCCAAATTGCAGGCACGCATCGGGCAGGGAGCTGATACACACAGCGTGCTTAAATAAAAGGGATCGGGGCACCGTGGGGTGGAGGCACCGCATGGTCGGCCCCTGCTGCCAGGAACTGGGCGCCCTGGGCCCTTGCAGGGTGATGCTTTGCATGGGGACACAGGGATGGAGGCAGACCCAGAGCCCAGCCGTGGACAGGGGCCTGTGGGGGAGACAACAGGAGTCCCCAGGGGGGTCTGGGTGCTGTCAGCACCTCGGCCTGCTTACCCTAAATAGGGAACTGAAACAGGGCAGTGGTGAGCTGGAGCTGGTAAGGGAGCTCCTGGAAAGGCACAGGTAGAGGTTGGACAGACCCACAGCCTCACACTGCCCGTGTTTGGCACAGTCTGTGGGGAAAAAAAGGCTATAGGTGGTCGGCATGGGTTGTTCTCCTTCCTGCCTGCAGAGGAGGAGGAGGAGGAGGTCTTCCTGCCCCTTTCTCCTCTCCCCAGCACAGCAGTAGCCTCAGCCTTCGTGCTCTCCTCCTCTCCCTGCACGTGCTCCAGGTGCCAGCAGTGCCCCATCCGCTCCTCAGTGCGCTGCGATCCAAACCCCGGCCTCCTCTTGGAGGACAAAGCCTGGGGGGCCGAGACAAAGTAGAGCAGGTAGAAAAATAAGGGCAAAAAAAAAAAAAAAGGACAGGAGAACATGGGGAAAACTCAAACTGGGAGATGCTAAGAGGAGAAGATCCCAGTCCATAGCCCAGGTGGGAGCAGCAGGCATCAGGGCGGTGCGGGGCCGTGAGATGGGAACCCCACTCCTCAGGGCTGGTCACCTCCTAGAGCTCCTCGAAGAAGGCCACGCGGGACTTGGTGCTCTGTAGGGTGAGCTGCAAGAGAGCAGAGGGGACACGGGGTGACTCCCTCCTCCCACAAGGCCCCTGCCCCTCTGGAAGCAATGGGAATGGCAGAAGCGGGGATTTCTGGCTGCAGAGGGTGGAGGACAGGTGCAGGAAAGGGTTGCAGGATGTGCAGCTGCTCCTGCTTGTGCCACCATCCCCCAAAACTCAAAAGGTGCTGAGGGGCAGCGGATGAGGTCAGAAACATCAGCAGAGCTCTTGTGGTGGGGAAGCCACAGCAGCCCTGCCTCTGCCCTGCCCCAAACCCACAGAACAGAACACATGCGGGCTGTCCCAATGGGAGCTGCCTTCAGTCCCAATGGATGGAGCTGAAGCTGCTCATTCACTCCCAGGGCTGGCCTCAGAGCTGAGGCTCTGCAGGACCCCAAAATCCACCTCAGCAAAGCTTTCTGCAGCAAGAGAGAGGCAAAACTAAAAATAATACCCCGCATCAGAGCCACGCTCCCGTTCATTAATGGGCGAAATGAGAGATGGAAGACACGTCCTCAGCGGGGAGGAAGAGAAGTGCAGTATTTCAAGCTAACCACCCCAATCTGCGTCCTGGGAGCAGTGCCACCTTCCCAACAGCTGCTGAATCACCACCAGGGTTGCCAAAGCAGCGCTAATTGCGAAGGCTTCGTTTGGCCGGGCCGAGCGGTGAGCCGTCCGCCGGGAGCGCGTTCTGCCGTTGCAGGGATCCCGGGCTGAGCCTCCAGCCCTGCACAGCACTGCCAAGTGCTTCCCTTTCCCTGCCCGCCCCACGTCCTCTCCTCACTAATTCCTTCACAGCTCTAAATTCTGAATCCCATTCGGAAAAGCTCTATTGCAGAGGGAGTTCCTGCAGGGGCTTAATGCTGGAGCAGGGCTGGCTCGGCTCTGTTGCATCGTCCTGTCTCTTTGGAGCTGCAGCCTGGGCTGGGTTTGGGCTCTTCCAGCAGAAAGTGCTCCGGTGAGAGGCAGTCCTCTTCCCCAGAGCCTGGCTGGGTCACATCCCAGGGAATGCAGAGTAAAACTCAAGTGGCACACAGAGGGTCACGCAGCTGCTCCAACCCACGGCAGGGGCTGCGTCCTCCTCACCTTACCCAGCTACATGCTCAGTGCTCCAAAAGGGAACGCTTTCCAAAAGGGATGCTTTCCCCAGGCTCCTAAGAAAGACTCAACCCCCCACAAGCTCCCTCTCCCCACAGCCTCACAGGGCTCCCCTCCAGCAGCAGCTCCGTTTGCCCAACAAGGGGGAATAAATGCACACACAGCACGTGGCTGAGGCCGAGTGATTAACAGCCAGTTACATTTTCGTCAGCGCAGAGAAGGGGGAAAAAAAAAAAAATTGATTTACAAGCAGTATTATGATAATCTCCTTCCTGCAGGAGGGAGGGGGGTGGGATCCTCACTGCACTGCCAGAGCCGGCAAAGAAAATTTAAGAGAGGGAGAGGGAGCGCAATTAAGCAGCCAGAGCTCCAATGAATCAGAATAGAGAGAAGGGAACGGTCCCACTCCCCACAGGCCCACGCTGGGGCTGCTCAGTGCTCTGCCTTTACCCAGAGCTGCTAGACTTATTTGATTTAAGAAAATAAACAACAACAGTAACAAAAAAACCCACCAATAAGTCCCTCCTCGGCAAACCCACTTTCCAGCAGCTAACCCAATAAGCGCAGCGCTGCTGCCGGCACACGGAGAAGCCACGAGGGCTGCAGGAGCACCCCCACATGGCCACTGCAACACAGCTTGGGGCCACATCCCAGCCCCTTTCCCCCTGTGCCACCCCTGGGCACGTTCTGCTGCTGCTCAGAAGGAGATGCTCAGTCTCTGCGAAACCCAAGGCGAGTGCTGCAGGCTGTAAATCCTCTTTACTGCCGCCCCCGCTCCCCTCCGTGTCCTCTCCATCCCTCCAGCAGCAGGTCGGACCTTTCCATTCACACATTTCCTTTTTAAAACCCAAACCTTCTCCATTCCCCCCCCCCCCCATCTCCTGTTCCCTCCTACTCCCACACCACCATTTATTCCCTCCCAAGCACGGGGCCCGGAGCACAACTTTCCCCCAGCCTCCATCGCTTTGATGAGAGCGCTTAAAAGAGAGGAGATGACACTCCAGTTGAAGGAAACACTTTTCAAAGGCTGCCACAAAAATAGCTGATAGGCCTGACGCTTTCTGCTTTCCTTTTGCTCCTTGTAAACAAGGAAATTAGGCTGCTCTGTCCCATTTTAGCTGCTGGGGAGTTTCACTTCCCGGCTCCGAGGCGCAGAAGCAAACACCTTGTCTGTTTTGGGGCAGAAATAAAATGAACCCAGCAGGGATATGGGCTCACGAAGCAGGGGTGCAGGATGCCTCTTGGATTAGGAAGGGGAGTTGTGCCTGGAGCTGCTTTGCTCACCAGGTACCACATCCAGGCTCTGCTCCACGCTCCATCCCTGCAGCCCCAGGGTGACAGCATGGCACTGGTGCTGCTCCTCCTACAGTCACTTGCTGGGTGCATTCCTCTTTCTGCAGCATGCAAACTTTCCTTTCATGGTGGGAAAAAGGATGCAGATGGCAACACCCCCATTCTGCAGCCCAGCAGCATCCATGCCACTGCAGTGCCCGCAGCAATGGATGCACACAGCCCCACGCAGCTCAGACCCATCTGTCCCATCCCAGAGCAGCATTGTTTTTGCTGCAAGGTGAGGCTCTTGAGACACATCACCACCTTTCTCCCCTGGAATGGCCACAGTCCCCCACTTCCTAGCTGGCTGGTGGAGCACAGCTGCTTTCTGCAGTGCCCAGCACATTCCTATGTGCCACCACCTTTGTACCCGTGACACATGGTCCTCAGCATGCAGCAGAGGACAGGGCAGGGGGCACCCTGAAGGTGAGAGGATGAGGACAAGCCCAGGCAACTCTGCAGGTGCCTATGCCTGAAAGGAACCATGCTGCATCCATGGGAAAAGTGCTGCTTGTGGCTCAGTGCAACACAGGGCTCATGGTGACACCAGACCCCAAGCAGCCTATCCACACTCCTGCTGTGCTTCCCATCCCAAGTGCCCCTACAGCAGAAAATCAAGCAGCATTCACCAGATTTCAGGGTGATGCTGCACTGCAAATAGGATCAGTGAGAGAAGCAGCTGGCAGCAGCACTATCAGCATTGGCCCACCCCAACACAGCTGTCTGCACTGATTTCCGTGGGCAAGAGCAGCACTGGGTGAAGGGAGCCAGCTCCAGCCCTGGAGAAACACTGTAGAAAAGCCTGAAGGCAGCCCGGTGGGCAGCGTTCAAAGGAGCAGAGCAGTGCTCAAGGACACAGCAGTTTGGCTGGGAATGGGCACAGAGATTTGCTCCTTGCCCGGATACTTCAAAGGGCTTAAATCACAGTAAATAAGCATGACAGCACAAGAAGAAAAGCAACCAGAATGAAAGACCCGATTGTGCTCATGTTTTAGAGCAGCAGCCTGTCCTGGGAGGTTTCCTACACTGGAGGATGAGAGGAACTGCCTTTTTTTTTTTTTTTTTTTTTTTTAATATTCTACTGCAGTCTAAGCAGCAAACCCTCCTGAAGCCAAGCCAGCTGGAGCCAGCAGCACCAGCCCACGGCACTACAGAGAAATCAGTTTCCAGATGAGGTGCTTGTGCTGTGCCCACAGAGCTCGTAAAATAGGATTAGCATGTTAACCACGTAATTAAACATGAAGAACTTCGCAGGCATCTTCAAAGGCAGGCAACAAAACCCGGAGGTCACAATGCAGTGCTCGCTGTGTGCCTGGTTTCAGCATGGGGCTCCTCCTCAGTTGCTGCTTGACTTTTTCTTAGACTGCTGGTTTCCCTCCCTGTGTCACGGCCACAAGTGGATTTTACCACATTCAAGGTGTCTCAGAGCTCCTCAAAGCAATGAGTAAGGAACAGCGGGTATCAACAGGCAACAAACAGCCCCATGGGGACCGCTGACATCTCCCCAGTGTGGGCTTTTTTCTCTAAGGAGATGCTGGGCAATGAGAGCAGCCTGGCGTGGGAACACCAGCATGGCTCTGGAGCAACAGTGACTGACACACAGCACTGCCCTGCAGTCCCCAAATGGCACCAACCTGTGCTGATCACTTCTGGTCACGTGCTGGGGAGAAGGCTGCATCTGAAGTGTGTTCCTGCATTTGCTACGGAGCTCCAGATGTGCTGGGAAACTGCTCCCCAGCCAGGCTGCAGGCAGGGCTCTGCTAGCCCTCAAAGAAACTTTTAACAAAGGTTTTTTCCAACCGAGTTTGCCATCATGTAGTACCTGCATTGCTTCTTCCTTTAGTGCTACAACCCAAAACTTGCTAGGCTGTGGGCGCACGCAAGACCAGTCGTGGAAAGAGCAGAGCAGCTTCCCCAAACACATCTTCCCTCCGGGCACACGAGCTCCTGGCTCAGCCTGCTGCCCAAGGCTGTTCCTCAGAGCACTGCCAGCTCTGTGAAGGAGACACACAGCACTGACAGAGCAGAAAGGAGCAGTGTGTAACAGAGGCAGGGGACGAGGCACACGGCAGCGTGGCAGGGTCACCCTTGGGATTCAGCTGGCTCACAACAGCAATTCACTAGCAGCTCCATCAGGCTGATGTGTCACACCATGCCTGTCTCCCTGCTCCTATGCCACACAGGGATAACTCTGCTGGCCTCTAGCAGGAGGCAGCACGGGAGAGCTGGAGGAGACAATTACTCAGCGAACACTCAAATCTCAAAACTAGCTCCCCGGAGGCAATGCTAGAAGCGCTATTTGAGTCATTTAAAAAGGGCTGGTGTCCACGAGCACGGCCTGCAGGGAATAACCCTGTTCCCTAGGAAAAGCACAGGAAACCTTTTCTATTCCTAATGGCTGTTATTTCTCAGGGCTGGGGAAAGCTGGCAGCAGAGGAGAGCCCAGGGCTCAGAAGAGCTGCCCCAAGGTGCCAACTAGCCAATACCACATGCTGTCCACTTGCTGCACACTTCCCAAGCCATACCTGCAGACACTGGCTGTCCCCCGCTGCCAGCTTTTCACTGCCCTGATGCTCTCCAGACATACAGGCACAGGCCACACATCCACGTGCTGCCCCACTCCAAGACAGAAGTGCAAACGCTCAGTCTGATATAACAGCTTTGGCAGCAACAGTGAGAAGGAAGCGATGGAGTTTGTTCTGGGCTTTGTTTGTTTTGGTTTTTTAAACTCATGAATTTCTTTCTGCAGCAAACAAGGGGGCAGATCCCGTTTTACTTCATTAAAGAAATCTTCAAAGGCCACCCTGTACCTCCGATAGATTCCCAGCCACAAGCAGCAGAGCAAAACCAGGCTTGTTTAATTATTTAAGAATCTATGCCTGCGCTCCCCCGCTGATGTTGCCAACTCAACTTCTGCCAAGAAAGACGCTTCCCAGCGTGGGGAATCAGGTGTGAAAATGAATGTGAAGAAGCTGCAAATGCTACCGACGGAGCGAGAGCCGGGCAGGGCTTCCCACACAGGGAAGGGCAGGTGCTGGGGACACTGGTGTCACACTGCAAGGAATGCTGTGAGGATGGCAGCAATGGGAGCTGGCGAGAGTAGTGGACATCACAGGCAAGCTCATGCACAGGTTAGTGTTGCAGCCGGTGACCCCATCACCACACGCAGAGTACCTTGGAATAACCTACTTTGAAGTCTCAAATGCAGATAGGTCTTCTGCCCTGGGCTTGAGGCTAAACCAGCAAAATAAAATGAACACACACACACACAAAAAAAAATCCTCTGTGATAGGAGCAATGGCAGGTCATTTGTGCAATCTGTACAGCTTGCCCAGAGTGCTGAAGCGCCCAGCAGCTTCCCAGGTCGGGCAGAGGGCTGGTATTACTGATGCATTTCTCAACTACTATCCTCTTGTCCACCTCCCGTGTCCTGAATTTTCCTTTCCATCACAACTGTGAAGACAAAAGCCCTCCTGACCTCCCAAAGGCATGAACAAAAGCAGTCTGCAATTTCATTGATGTGTTTCACTAATAGACTGTTATTTAAAAACCTTTGCTTCTCTGGCTGAGATGCATGAGCCAGGCAGCCCAGGAACCCTGCAAGAGGCAGGGGAGAGGGCTGCAGCTTCAGGAGGCAGCTGACCGCAGCCCCAATTACAGGAATCTGTCAAGGGATCATCTCTAAGTGCCTGCCTAGGCACCTTCTTTAAGTGAGACAAATGGGACCAGCAGCTTTCTATGAACATATCTCAAAAAGCTACAGTCAGAAAAAAAAAATTAGCATCTTCTGTTTACGCTGAGGGCTCTGAGTATGGAGACATACTGTAACAAAGCTTAATGGGAGCAGAAAGCTTTTCAGATTCTACAGCGATAAAAAGGGTCTGTGAATATTCTTATATTCCTCCTTCTGGAAAGACAGAAACCCAAATAGTGCAGAGCTAACACTGGGAAACTTGCAAACAAGATCCACTAGATTCTGTGATTCTGTGATTTTCCTGACCTGATTTAGTGACCATAAGTTCCCAGCCATGAAAATCAGCACAAACTGATATTTTCAAACCCTTTTAGGGTTTGAAAGATTTGTTTTTAAAACCCGTAATTGTTGCCACAACCTGCATGCTTGTGAAGTGTACCATACAACCTTCCAAAAGCACACCTGCTAGCAAAAAGCCTGGGGAAAGCCTTTGCAGGTGTTTGGAGCTGACCACTACATCTCTCTGCACTGGTTATGGATGCATGCCCTGCCTCTCATTAGAATGAACCCAGCTGGGAGAACAGCAGAGCTACTAAGCTAAAGACAAAGGATCAGGTGTAAAAATAAAGAATGTCTTTTGTTGTGACCTTTCACGTGTGACTTCTGCACTAGCAGACCCAAGCATCCCAGCTTTCTGGCTGAGTATTAATCTCCAAAGCATTTCTACAGGCAAGTGGTTCCAGGGTCCAGCGCACAGGGAGCAGACACCCACACAAACCTTACTAGCAGAAGATTTTGCTGTTAGTATTTGAAGCTGCACTACAGGTTACTTGAGAACAGACTAAACGTGAGGGCGAGGCTTTTGGCTTTTTCTGCTGAGAGCTCACAAATCAGGAGTATTTCTCCCCTTATTATTCCCCAGCTGAGCTCAAAACCACTTCTTCGTATTGCCCTTGGGGAATAGCTGCATAAGCAAGTAGGGCTTTTCCTCTTCCTGAGGTCACTAGGGTAGCAGAACCCTTCAAACAGCATCCTGCTATAGCTTTGTTAAGGTTCAGCAAGACAGGCAAAGCTCGAGATCTTTGCATCCCTTCACAGAGCACTGAAGGAACAAGGCTTGGTTGCAGTAAACATCAAACCATGGCCACCAGAAGCTGAAACTCCCTGCGCCCTAGTTCAAAGCTAAGCAGCCAGGGAAGAAAGCCTAGATCAAACAATTTTATTATAACAACTTGTGCAAAATATAGGAAGGGCTATTTTGTTGTTGTTTTAAAAGGATTTCGTCAGGCAAGATACAAACTGGAGCCCTCTGATACCTTTTTAATAGTGTTGTGCTTGCTGTTGCCTCGGCTGGCATTCTCGTTGTGCAATATATCCAGAGCTGTCTCTCTCTCCTTCAGCTTCAGCGCCTCGATTTCAGTCTTCAGCTCATTCAGCTGCTCCTGCAGGTGCTTGCTTTTCTCCATATACTCTACCCTAGCACACACAAACAGTGCTTGGGTTAGTAGTGACCTGGTGCACATGGTTATTTTGTGGCAGTCAATAACAGAGTCGTAACAAAAAAAAAAACCAAAAACACATTTATCTTCATCATTTAAAGTGTATAGAACTGACATCATCAATTTACTACTTTCAGCTATTTGTTGTCAAAAAGAGAACCCAGACACCTGACCTAGGAGCTCTAAGTCATGTTGCTATAAGGAAAAAAAACAACAAAGCCAAGCTAGGGCAGCTAGATGATTTTGTAAGTCTCCCCATTTTTGAGTGACAGATAAACATGATGCAATTTCAGTCCTGAATACTGTTTCAAGCAGCACTGCTCTACTCCTCTGCAACCTCTCCCCAGCTCACAGACTTCCAAGAGCACAAATTCTTGTGGGCCATTTTCAAGGAAGAACCCTGATGTACCAAACTCTCATGTTTCAGAGGGATTTAATTTAAGAGGTATGACAGCAAGCACTGCACCCAAAATAACAGGTAGCATCCCTGAGAAGGAGAAAGGTCTCCCAAAGATAGAAAGGAAAAAATACCAACAACAAAAAACTAGCCACTCTCAGAACTCAGCCTTAAATGCCTTCTACAAAGGAGCATCTGCTAGAGACGAGTCACACGGTGGCAGCTTGTACTTGTGATTAAATACTGCGACTGGGGTCAAAGTACCAGCAGACTAACAAGAACCCTTTCAGAGTGCCAAAATTTGTAGCAAGGTTTAGCTCAGCACCCGAGGAATGAGAGCACGTCCAGAGAAGTCAGCGACAGCGTGTTATTGCTTTTATCATTTAGCAGAGCCAAGATCCTCCTGCTTAGAAGAGTGGGCTGACCTAGTTAGGGTACAGAACCAGGAATTACTGTGGTATTTTCAGATTTCATCCCTTTTTTCCTTCTGGCTTGAGGAAAAATTCTTAACCTCTGCCTCTGGAGTAGTGGTCTGTTATTTAACAAGCAGAAGAGGGTACGGAGCAGAGGCAGAATCAAGCACCCAGCGGGATCCGGGGTGCCTCACTGCAGCCCCAGGAAGTTACAACTGCAGCATTATGGCAGAGCCCTTCCAGCTTTGATCTGCTATCCAGTCAATGAACAAAGCATATTATTACTACTGAGATTAAAATCTGATCTGCTTTGATTTCTGCTAAATTTGTAATTTCGAAGGCTGCATTTAAACCCTCAGGAAAACACGAGATCAAAGCTCATAATCATATCCAAACTTGCTTGCGCATACTTTTTATATATAAACATGCCACAGATTCAAAGAAAAAGGGGTTAAAGCCCTAACGCAGGACTGCAGCCCTCATTCCAGCCATCCTGACATGCTCTGGACATACAGCAAACACACAAGCACCTGCCTGCAATAGTCCACCATGCCAGCAGTCATGCTGTTAACTCCTTCTACCAACATAATGAAAGCCTACAAAAGAGCTAGGTTCACCACACAGATGGGAACTGTCTGCTTGCATTGCTCAGCATGCTTAAATTTGCTTTTAACTAGGTAGCAGAGATAAAGCTGTGACACCAGCTCCTCATCCAGAGGAATGGCCATCCAGCAGCTCCATCATGCTCTGAGCTGTTAGCAATGACCTGGTAAATGAAGCCCCACAAGCTTTCTCCCCCCTCCACCTCACACCAGGGCTCATCTGAACGTAAAAGTCATGTTCTCCTTCCTGCAAACAGGGCACAGCCACAGCCAAACCCAGCCCTGGCTGGCAGCACGCCACCTACTTCTCTTTCTCGATCTCCATGGACAGCCTCTTCATGTCTGTATCCTTGAAGTCAAAGGACAGGCTCTCACTGATGAGGTTGAAGCTCGGCAGGTCGGTTGGCAGTGCTGTCGTGCTGGAGTTCATAGACTGCTGAAGAGAGAGAGGACAAATTAATCACTTTGGCCACACAGATGCTCCTACAACAACTATTTTGTAACGTAGAGGTAAAACCTGAGCAAAGCCTAAGCACACAGTACAAGGTACCACTTCAGTAAGTGTAGTAAATTAAGTGCTTTAATAAAGTCTTGACTGCCCACGCAGGTTTTGTCACTGCATCACTGAAGCTGCCTGTTGGGAGATTCCAACAGCTGTTTAACCTTAGATTTAGTTTTAAAAGCACAGGCTATGAGCAGGGGCAATGTGAGACCCTGTGTGACCAGAGTCCTGTGTTCCAGCACTCCTCAAAGCATGGTCAAAAACTACAGTAATTCCAAAGGTTAACTGAGGGTGTCATTTCAGAAAGGTCCATGAAGATGCACTCATAACTTTTATTTTGATCTTTGCAGTAACTAATAGTTCCAAGCATTTAGGAATGGCGGCCATCTCTCAGCTAAAAAAATCTGTCACACCTGTAATAAATGAGCTTGTTATCAGTACAGGATGAGCATCCTGACTCAAATCATCACTCCACTCTTGCAGTCTGTTAGATGAGGTCGCAAGCAGCAGCGCACATCAAGGGTGGTAGAGCAGCTTCAGACAGCAGACTGCACACATGGATCTGAGTCACAGCTGCTGCCAGCATGCTGGCCCTTGGTTTAGACTAAAGGAAAACAGCCCAGTACCCAAAAGTCACCCAGCTCCCTGCCAGGGGTTCGTCCCTCTTTAAGGAATTCCTGTAACAAACCTGCCTGAATCAGGTTGCTGTTGTGGGATAGCAGGAGATGGCACTGCAGAGACAGGCTGGTCTGGCAGCAGTAGGGCAGAGGTACCTGCCCCCAGGAGCTCAAGCTGTAGCTGGTAATTTCTCTCCCTTGTTTCGTCTATTTAGGACTGTTTGCAGCCAGCTCCACTTCAGCAAGAACCACCAGTGTTATAGCTGGTGACAGATTTACTCCAGGCAATAACCTCCCTCTTCACTCTCCACCAGCCTGGAATTCACAAAGAGCTGAGGCTCATCTCCACTCCTGGACAAACCTGAGAGGGACAATTTCACCTGCCTCATGCAGAAATGCAAACATATTGTACAAACACAAACAAGAAGGCGACCACAATTGCACTGCCTGGCCTGGAACGTTGCAGATAAGCCACACTTAATGCTGCGAGGAAAACATCGTTCCTTACTCCCAGTTTCAGGTTCTGCTAACACAGAACATGACCACATTAATTCTGCAGCACGTGCCATAAGGGATAGATGAGTACCTGAATTCCTCTCTCTAAGGAGAGGGGACAGACCAGTGAAGGCATCTGCCTGATTTAAATACTTGCATCACATTGACATTCAAGACCCTTCGCTACAAGGCACTCAGGTTGACAAAGCTGCCCCCATGTGAGGCTTTACAGATGTGCAGGGGAACCAGGGCCATCCAAACTATCCTGCTGGCCTTAAAACAACCTTTAACATTTATAGCACACGCTCGTTCTGTTTAAACAATAAAAAAATGCTACAGCCCCAAACAACAGCAATAAGAGTTGAGCACAAATTGCATTCAGTTGCTGCAGTCATCAAGTCCTGATGCCCATTTCTCAGGGTTACTACTGCTACTTCCTCCCTTCTCCGCAGCACAGCTCTTTCATGAACAGAAAACTGATGGAGAAGTAAGAGAGCAGCAGCAGTGAGGAAGCGTAAGGAAGGAACAAAGAAAGAACATGCTGAGTGCTTTCAAAGGCATGGGCTCAGCATCTGGAGCAAAGCACTTCCCTGCCAGTTGTGAGCATACTGGACAAGTCTTGCACGAGTCACAGGAATTTTTAATCGAGAGGACATGAGATGTCACTGGGGCACTGGATGACAAAGGGGACACAGAGCTTCTGCCTTATGCATTTTCTCACCTGGAACAAAATGCATAACCCTGTTATTACATTAAAGCAATTTCCTGCAGTTAATAGAGGCAAGCACCACGCTGACAGCAGTCATCCCTCTGGGGAACAGAGCAAATGAGATGGACGATATGAGGGAAGCACAGAGCAAGCCATGTCATAAGGCTTTCCCCACGGGGAGAGCTCCTCCTGCTGCTGCCACTGCCTTCACTTTGCTACTTGAAGACTTGGGCAGGCCCAGGACAGGCACTTCATACTCCAAAGAATCACAGAAGAGATGACTGCCTTTAGTCTTGCTGTGAGTGGAACCTGAATGGCAATGAAGGAGGCAGGAGGTGCTGCCAAGTCAGTAAAGAATGAATTGTTCTCCCAGCCCTGCCGGCCTGAGACTCAGGTTTGCTTTTTCTTTCTCATGCATCATCCACCACCACCATCACAAAAGCAGTTTTGGCTTCAAGGTCTAAAAAGACACCTGAACAAGCTTTAAGAAGCCAGTACAAGGGACTGGAAAATTACCAAAGAAAAATTTTAACTGCTTCTTGTCATTTCTGTAACACATCCATCCTCTCCTCCCTTCCTCTTTTGCTTGTTTCCCAGGAGGGAAGTTCTGGCTTGCTCTCCATGCCAGGGGACTACAGCACAAACTCTGGGAGAAAGGAAAATAACAAGCTCAGCATTATATCCTCATTAAGGAAGAGAAGAGCTGGAATCTGGTACCGTTTGGCAGAGCTGCCATTCACCTGAGGGACCCCAGCCTCCCAGCAGCAGCTTTCAAAACCCTTCATCCCTCAGGCCACTCTGGGCTTATTCCCTCCCTCCTACTGCGCCTGCCCAGCACGGTCCCTTCAGCCAAATCCTGTGCAGGAGCAGCACTTCAGCACATCTTGCTCATCCGTCCCAAAGCACTCACGTGGCAGAGTGAGGAGAGATGCTACAAAGGAAGAGAGACGTGAGACAGGTGTAACGAGGGATGGAGATTGGGTGCTTCACACACAAGGGCTCAGCAAGGTACTGTCACGTGGATATGGGTCTAACAGTCACAAGGCAGCCAGCTGGCCTTAGAAAAGCAATACACATTGTGTCTATGTGCTGCAGTGCTGCTCCCAGGGTTTGGAGGGGGCAATAGCTGTGAGAGGGGACTCTGTCATCTAAGTGGGGAGAGAAAAAGGCAAACCACTGCTCTTTGAGGAAAGGAGAGGATACAGCACTGTGTCTGGAGGCGGCAGCTCTGCACAGATTGCCTCCAGGACAGATGCAGCTGGAGGGGTGGAGCTGAGCTCCATGCAGTCCTGCACTACCTCCTGTAATTAGGCTTTAACTCTACAGGCAGGAATACAGCCACGCTGCTGATCGCTGGTGTGGGCAGCACAGGGATTTATGCACAAGAGCTCACTAGCTGTGGTTCTGCTCATTCGACTAAGGATGAGCACAGCCACGTGAGGGAACCTGGATGTGAGTGCTCTGCCCAGACATCAATGCTGGGCTGATGTGGCCATTCAGTAGATTTTCAACAAGTATGCTTCACCCTGTGAGTAAATTAAACTCAGAATTCAAGAACTGGTGGATCCCAGAAACCTGCAGCAACATAAGGAGCTCTCCAAAGATAAGGTTTATAAAGCATCAAGCCTTACAGCACTTGACTGAAGGCCCTGAGGCTAAAAACACCCGACTATTTTCCATCGCTGCTGTTTCTTAAACGCTTCTGAATGCTTTTGCAGGGATCTTCAGAGAATCTGGATGAAAAGCTTCTTCATCACTAGCCCTCTTCAATCTGTCTCTCAAAAGTTTTGAGGGGAGAGGGGGAAGGATCTCACACGTACAAATTAAAACTTCAGTACTAGACAGGTCAGTCACTCCCACATATGTCTGTTGAGTTTATTCCTGAAGATGTCAAGTTCTTCCCCCTCCACCTCTCTGGACAAAAGGCAGCAGAAGAGGCAGTCGTGGCAGGTGCAAGCTGCAGGGAAGGAGCACCCAATGGCTTCTGCAGGTCCTGCAGCACAATCAGGAAAGCTGAGGAAGGAAACTGCCAGACAGAACGGGAGCACTGGTCTTTTAGTCTGGTGTTTCAGTCCCTGGCAGCAATCAGGACCAGATGCTTCAGAGGAAGGTGTGAAATCCTCTTAATGGGCAATTACAGAACACTCCCCCTTCAATGAAGTGCGTTTTTTACCACATAGATGCACAGCAACCAGTTTATGCCAAAGAATGAATTCAAAGATTTGGAACAATGTTTATCCTTCCTAACAAGTATCAGACCATCCTCAGTTTTGTATTTAACCCTATTTTAAAAGCTCTTACTGAGCTGGTCCTCTCCACATGCGAAGCACGGCTCTAACACATTTTTTATATTAGTTCACAGTTTGCTGCCTTTCATTCCACCAGCAGCTCCCTGGCCTTTCTTTGTAGAATAAAGCAGGATAGATAGGGGGAAAAAAAAGAAGAGCAAAGTGTTCTGGTGGACAAGTTACTTAGATGAAAAGGGCAAGTGTTCCTAAGTATTACAGAACAGCTGCTAAGCAATACAGTGAGATGGTTCATACCCCTCTACTGATTGAATGGAGACACAAGACTGCTCCAGGCTACAGAGGATGCCACAGTTACTGTCTGGAAAGCAGCAATGACAATACAGATCATTCTTACCGTGTAGGATGACTTGCTAGTGATTTCCAAAAGCTTCTGCTTTGCTCTCCGCTCAGACTCTCGAGCCTCCTGAAGGTCTTGCTTTAGCTGATCAGCCTCCTTTGCCCTACCAAGGAAGAACAGCAAATAGCAATGTTAAATCCAAGCCTGAAGGCTGATAAACAGGATTATAGCATAGGTGTAAAACAGGTAGACAGTTGTCCCTTAACAAGGCCTAAACTAAGAAATCATTTGGGTAAGGGAAACACTGGCACCTCTGACATGTGGGACACTAATTAGCACAAAAATCCATACCATAGAAGGACAGCTCTAGCATGAGCTCTGCGTGAGCAGCAGTAAGCAAAGCCAAGGGCTGGAGCAGCACATGGGAATGCCAGAAGAGGAAAAAACACCTTCAACAGGTAAGCTCAGGCTTACAGCAGGAAAGGCAGTTTTTTGACTGGCAAGCCTCTACTAACAACTATTTACTACATTCAAAAAGGAAGAAGCACCCAAGATCACACCACCTGCAGGGCCCAACTTTTCTAAAACAAGTATCCAGACTTGAGCATTAAGAGCTCCCGAGGAACCCCCACTGGGTGGAAGCCAAAGTTGGTAAGGAAGCTTTCTCTGCTGAATAGAAATTTGAGTGAAGAAGATTTCACAAGTTAAAGATCAAGGCAAAAAGAGATAGACAAGGGCAGCATTTGTCCACTCAGAAGGGCTGAAACCAAGAAAGCTCACATGGAAAGAAGTAATCAGTTTGAAGGAAACAAGAATGATTTTTTTCTTGCTCACTATCAAACGTGTTGTGAGAGTTCTGGTATCAATAGGACAGCAATATCAGTTCTATCAAGAGACAAAGACTTGAGGAGTTCAGGAGACCTCAGAGCTAATCTGAAATGCAAATTTTACAACTGAAAAGGAGAACTAAACAGGAGAGAAGAAAAAAAAAAGGGACAAATAGAATAAAGCAAATTAAGAAGAAAAAAAGAAAAAGCCAGCTGTTATTAATGTTGTGAAACAGTCCTGAGAATGCAGTGGGTGTGTGCAGAAATCACCCAAAAGTTGAGCTGCCTTCAACTGTTGCTGTCAGGGTGTGAAAGGCAGAGCACCAGGGCCCTCTAGGTGATGTCCCTGTTCCTTTCACCACAGAATCACTCTTCCAAAGAAGGCTTCAGAGAAAGAATGTCAGCTCTAATCCAGAGATTAGAACGAGAGGTAGAACCACCATTCTACCTGTACCATTTCCTATGCAGGGAAAGCCTAGCTGTGGCAAACAGCAAAACAGAGAGAAACCAGCTGAGTCCGGGGGTCAGTTGCTGTTGTGCATGCAGGGGAGGCCAAAGATTCACTGCAAACTCTGGACTATCTCGAGGTGAGCCACAGTTTTGCTAAGTCAGAAGGGGGCTGGAAAGCAAAGCAGAGACAGCTGCAAGGTTGTACCCTCTGACCTCCTCTCTGACTCCTCCGCCATTTTCAGTGCCAACATCTCTGCTTCTAGCACCTTCTGTTCCATCAGTCGCTTCTCCTCCTCCGTCCGGATGGCCGTGGCTTTGATTCGCTGCATCTCTTGCTCAGCCTCTGCTGCTTTCTGAGCCAGGAGCTTGGCCTCCTCCTCCGTGATCTGAGCCTTCTCAGCCAGCAAATCAGCTGTCTCTTCAGACCTCATCTGAGAATAAACACATGTTAAGCCAGCAAGCACACAATGTCTCCTCAAATGTGCTCTCAAGGATGGAGCAGGGCCGCAAACTGACTGTTCCACCACTGAATCCCCCCCCTCTCTTCCATTGAAAGCCTGTAGCCTCCTGCAGCCAAAACCTGGATGCAGCCAGGCTCTGTCCCAAATAATTCTCCTTTGTGCTCCTGCCTCAGCAGACTGTCTGGATGCAATAAGCTCCATCCAGCCTCCTGATCACCATCCACCAGCAGCAGTTTGAGAACAGCCATAGAACTGTCACAACTTTAGCACAAATGTTTTAGCAGTGGAAAGAGTCAGGAACAGCTGCAGTGCCTCAAGAAACAGCTGCCCAGAGACATACCAGGGCCTCGTTGGCCATTGTTGCTTCTTCTTTTAATTGCATCAGCCTTCTCTCCAGCTCATCCCTTGTCCTTTCAGCCTCTTCTCTCATTTGCTTCTCTCGGGCCAGGCGCTGTCGTTCCATCTGAGAAAAAGAGACAGGGGAAAGCAAGGAGAAATAACACAAATTAGAAATACCTTCCTCAGGACTACAGAGAGTTGTTACTTGAGGGCTTGAACACAAGACTGCACTGCCTCCTTCTCAGCTCGTCAACGAGGGGGGACTTCACTAAATAGGGATGATGTGAATGTACTCTGTTCACACCATACTGAGCATCCCACTCCTTCTCTCCCTGTTCCTGCATCATTCCTGAGGCAATCCCCTCTTCTCTGGGCAGGCTGCTGCCCCACAGACTGCTGCAAATGGTTACATCTGCAGACAGCATCCTGCTGCACAGACTCACAAGGGCAGGCTCCAGCAAGCAGGGACCCCAGAGCTCTTCTTAAAGTTACCTATGGCAAGCTGAACAGACAGCCAGACTGGGGTTAAGGACAGTCTGAGGGCAGCTTCAGAACATCAAATACTGACACACAGTCAGGAAGGAATTTGAGGGATGTGGCTGTTACTTTCAATCAGACACAAACACAAATCTACCCCAGCACACTAGACACTTACAGATGGGGAGGCCACACCACATCAATCAGTTCCTCAGCACAACAAACCATCTCCCTCCAGCTATAAGAGATTTGCAAGAAACAACAATGCTTTCCCAGGTGGGGAAAAACCAAGCTATGTGGGACAACCCCCCCAGAATCCTCTCACCTCTTCCCACCTCTTGTACACCATATACTATCTCTCTGCTAACCAACACAGAAAGGTTGCCATTGGGCTAATTAACAACCAAGCTAAACCACTCCAGCACCAGGGAGATGGGTATATTATAAATATCCATGCTACACCCAGGGCTCAGAGCATTGCATAGGCCACCTGCCAGGTTTAATAACGGAAATAAGTGTGACAAGACACATTTCTCAGCTCCTTGGACACCAACAGTGTTCTGAAAGTGGGATATTCACGGCTCTAATGGCTCGGATTCTTTCTATTAAAGCTTCTCTTCATCAATTATCATTATGGTCTGCATCCCACTCAGGCCTTCCATTAACAAGAAGTCCTGATGTAAAGGGATTGTTTGGAATCAGTTAACAACTGTGGATCCTGAAGGGAGGACAATGTACAAGACAGCACAGTGGCTTGCTTGGGAGAGCAGCCACCCAAGCAGAAGCCTGAACCCTTCTGTAAAGCACAAGTGCTCTGAATTTGGGAGCTCCTGGGAAGCAACAGGCTCTTGCCTGCTCTCAGCATCTATGCATCACTCCATCACCTCTTCTAGCAGCCCAACACAAGATCTCACCTCCAGCTTGTGTTACTCAAACACTTCAAAAAAACTCACAAAATTGCAAGACCTGCCCCTGAAGACACCAGCACTTGGACACCATGCTGCTCCTTCTTGAAGGACCTTCTGCTCCACTAACGGCAACTCCTTTCCAACCAGAGGAATCTCTGCAGGAAGCAAAAAGCCCCTTTCCCCTAGGAGCTGGCCCACTTGCCCTTGCAGTGTGACTCATGTCCTGTCTTCTCCTTCCAATTCAGAAGCTGCAGGAAGGAGAGCTGTGTCAGGTGGTGCCTGCAAGACAATTCACCGACCCAGGCCAATCCTGGCTCCAGCACTGAGTCCAACGCTCTGCAAACACGTTCAAAACCAAACGAAGTGCATCAAATTTGAAGTCCCTTGACAGTAAGACTCTCCTGGTGCAACTAAGTGCTTCGGTTTCTTCTGCTGCTATCTAGTGGCTTTGGTACGAAAGGGACATATTTATATTCTAAGCAGCAGTATTCAGATTAGCTGTGTGGGTTTCAGTGAGTAGAAAAGGTCTACGAGCAGAAAACAATGATTCATACAATCCAATTTGCTGATATATACTCATTGGCTACACACTGCTGCCTCCAAAGAGTCGTTTTTTGCCGCCTGGGCTGACCTGCAGCAGATAAAGGAGGCCAGCACTGAATTAGCATGCAGGCTGCACCCCCCGAAATGTCAGCGTGCATTCCATCACCATGTAATTAGAAAATGAGACTAAGAACCCCGACAAAGCACAGCTCCCCCTCACAGCCCCTGCTTTAATTACAACCAGCCAGTCCAACACGCTACATCTTTTTAGCTGCAGAGCTCAGGAAAAAAGCGAGGCAGGGAAAGGTGCACCCACACTTCTGGGACACCCAGATTTGCTCATCCCTCTCATCCTTCCAGTTCTGCTCCTGAGTGTGGGGGCTGGACTTGGGCTGTCACCAAGCTACAGAGCCAAGTGGAGAATGGCAGTGCAGGAGCAGGCTGCTATAAAGAGACGTTCAGCCGGACCTTCCCTCAAAGCTGCTCCATGTGCTTGATGTCAATCTGGAGACTGTTCCTCCCCAAGCTCATTTGCATTCCCAATTCTGGCTCACCGCCTGTTTATTGGAGATGTCTCTCACCTGCTTCCTGGCTTTCTCCTCCCTGGCCTGTGCTTTCATCTGCTGCACCTCCAATGAGTCGGCCTTTCTCCTCCTCATGAAAAGATCGTGGTTTCCAATACACAGCTGAAGAATCTATTCCAGTCAAAGGTGAAAAGAGGAGAGAAAAAGCTGTATGCGTGATGATGATGACATGGTTTCTGCTCCTGACACACAGAATTAGGTTTGGTGCTTGTAAGCACTTTCCTCCACCAAACCCAAGCTCTATGAGCTCTCGTACCCCAATGTGAAGGGCAGGGAGCCATCAGCTCTTTGTAGAAACCAATTTTCTGTGCAGCCAATACAGCACAGATCTGGCAAGTTTATACCAACCCTGAGGAGGCATTAGGCCAAATAGTAAAACAGCCTTCTACAGCTTCAGCCAGCTCCCCTGCCTGTCATTACCCCCCCTTCTTTAGGTTCAAGATTAACTTCCACTTTCTCCCAACATGAAGCTTAAAAGCACTGAGATGGAAAAAAAAGAAGGAATAACATTTTCCACCTTGGGCAAGGCTACACACAGAGGGCTTATCAAAAGTGACCTTATACACCTTCAGATAGCTTTGAGCATCTATGTTATTTCTTCTGATACTTAAGGAGAAGGACAAGGGAAGTGGTCATACAAGGGAGAGATAGCAAAGTAAAGGGGGTGGTACACAGCGGACAGAAAGCTCAGTTATTTTTCAGCAATGAAAGAGTTTCTAAGCTCTGATTCTTTTAGAAAAGGATGGATTCACATGCCTGTATTTCATTTCACAGATTATGAGTGAATCCTCTGCAATCAGCACTATGAACCTGATGAGAAAAGTGAATGAGGCCTTGGTGAGAAAGCCCCACTTCCCTATGTACACAAGTACAGCAGGCATGTAGGACAGCCTACAGCCAGGATAACGAAGTCCCCCTCCCTTTCTGCCTTCTGAAGATCCATTGTGCAACTTAACAACAGTGCACAGGTACTTCAGCGCTTGGATCAAAGCCCCAAAGCCAACTGGATACCTAATCCAGAATACTAGCTAAAGCTGATCTCCAACACAGACAGCTAAACACAGTTCTTGCTGTTTCTGTGCAAGCAGAGCATCCTGAGCAGGATTCAGCCTTGAAAAAGCCAGGGCTGCAACAATGACAATGGTACTTCCCAAAAGTGGGAGGCCTAAAGCCACGGGGTGGAACAGAGAAGAGCAAGAGAAGAAAAGGAATCTGGAGCAAAAACTAGGGTTAGGAGAAAGTTTTACTTACAATGTGCTTCTACCATGCAGGTCAGATGCAACCTGAGAGCTCAGAAAGGGAGCACAAAAACAGAGGAGAGGGGGAGAGGTTCTGTGAACGAGCATGGCTTCATCTTCCCTTTTCTCTTCTAGAGGCTATGACAGAATAACAACTGTGGTACTAAGTCACATCTACAGTCCATCCAGTTCAGCAGCCTATGACTGCTTGAAGGAAAAGCCTCAAAAGAGCATTGTCTCGTACTGCCTGCAGAAACTACTGCTAGAGTAATTTTCACTGCCTGTGCCTGTAGACTTACCAGCTTATTCACACGCAGCTTTGATGAATTGAATTTGAACACATCGATCTTTTTGTCCAATGGCTTAATTGTAAACTGAAAAGGAAAAAATAGAGAAGGACAAAATTATCAGCGAGCTCTGCACTTAATAATAACACAGCTATAAAAGTCTTACCAAAAGCTTTAGCTCAGAGGAGGTCAGCAGTGTCAGACAAACAAGGCTGAGAGCTGTCCCCATGGCTTTTAGCCAAGAAGGGAACTAGAGTCAAAAGCAACCAAGGAGACAACTGCTCCTGGCCAGAAAAAGAAGAGTGCCACATAGAACCAACAAGCATAATGCCCATCTCCTGGCTGCAATGCCCAGCAGTGGGCAGCCTCTGCAGAGCACCTTGCGTAGGGCAGAGACAGATCCACAGCCTCCCAAACTGAGACAGGAAACTTCTCTCCTGAAAGCTGTAGAGAACTGAAGAGGGCCAGTAGAAAATCTTGAAACCTCTGAATAGAGGAAGAACCAGCTCAGCCACGTGAAGGAGGGCTGAAATAGAAATATGGAAACACAAGCAGCTATTCCTCTTGTTAACATCTCCCCTTGCAAGGGCTCCTCATAACAATTTTTCAGTGCATTTTGTTCTCCAAAACTCAGTGATGTCACGAGACTGCTCTGCAACCCAAAAGATTATTCCCTTGCATCAACATGCTTTGATACTTCATGCCAGCAGATCAGCTCTAAGCTCATCCTAAGTTTACCCTCCTCAAAGCACCTTCCCACAAGGATTCTCTCAAGGGATACAGGTGGCATCACCAGAGTTGAGAGTTTCAGTAACGCAGCCCCTGGACAGAGAGAAGATTCTGAACTAACAAAAGGATGCTTGAAGAGACAGAGTGCTCTGCAATACTGCATTTTTTAGAAGGTATGTATGTATTCCATCACTCCTCCATATATTACAAAAATAACTGGCTGAAGAGATAGTGCTGTAGCAGGCAGCCTGTGTCCATTAAACCAGCTCTATTTATCAACACATTGTACTGCTTGAAAGGGGCTCAGCAGAACTCACCCTGGCAGTGTTTTGTTTTGTCAGTTTAAGAGCCCATCTTTTAAGACTTTCACACAGGCAGACGTGCGTGAATGTCCCTGGGCTTCAGCTCCACCAGAATCCACGTCAGTCATTGAAGGCAACAGCAGAAATATGCCAGAGGAGGAGTTTCAGTTCCACATAAACAGTCAATCTTTGTTACAATAGATTAAATACCTCTGCTGTGTCAGTGTAGCTGTCATACCCAGCTATTAAGCCTGTTTACTATCACGTCAGTTCTACTTGTGGTCATCTTATTACCCAGATTATTGCCCTGATAGAAAGTGACAGGCTTTTTCACCCCAAGAGAAAGATCTGTTACAGTCTTGTGTCAAGGCCTAGTAACAGGGCCTTCAATCCCCATATCTCTGAGGCAGTGCATGATCTGACAGCTTCCACTGATCTGTCATGGGTAGAAAAGTCTTTGAAAGTCATTAAGTGCTGAGCTGCTTCGCAGAGTTATGGAGCTCTCTATTTTTGAGCAGAAAAAACAAGTGACCAGAATTCCAACATGGCCTTTTCCTACAAAACTTCATAAGACATGCAATAAATGCAGCTGATGAGAAGCCTTTAACTTTTACCCTGATCAATATCACGTTTAAATTGGAAAACACTTTAATTAACAAGTTAATTTTCTTCCTTACCACGAAGGCAGTTGCTTTTCTTTGAGCAGTTCTCACAGACTAAAAGAACTGAGCAGATCGGTTTCTCCTCTACAGACAATTTTATTGCTGTTCTCAAATGGGTTTGGCAGCCAACAATTCTAAAGATTTGTATTTACGCTCTGGATTTAATAAATATTTCTCTTACGGTGAGTTTAAATTTTTCAGCCTCCTAAAAAGATTCCAGCTGTTATGCCAAGCCCAGCAGCCTGAGAATTCAAGATGATGTAATAGCATGTCAAGATGCAAGAGTTTTTCTCACCAGGAACACCTCTCACCACATCTCATAATTCAAGAGCACGTATACAGCAAAAAACTCCCATCTTCAATGTTTGGGCTAAGCACATCAGTAGTGATTTTGTTTGTGAAAAAAATATCTAGTGGGTTTGAAGGTACGCTAAAATCAAACCAGTTGACTTTCTGTTTGTCCACTACTGGAAAGTCTCAGCTGCCTTCAACTATGCTGGTCATAGCAAGCACAGCAGACAGAAGAGCAAAGAGAAGCCATATTAAATTGTAATTGTGCTCTTACTGGCACTGCTTTCAGAAGAGAGGGGAGACGGATCCATACCTCTTTATCACTGTAGGAGATATTGCGGATCTCATTCCACGGAAAGGAGATTTTAGGGGTCAATCTGTTGTCTGGGTCATAAATGTGAAGACCCAAAGCATCGACTCCAAGGAGCAGTTCAGTACCCTTTTTATTCTAAGGGAGAAAAGAAAAGAGCAGAAAATTCTTTTATTCAACTCAAGGACAATCTGACACAAACCAAGTCCTTGCCAGCTTTGTGAACCAGCCCTGAGCAGTGACCCACCAGCACTGTATATTAAAAGGGCTCCTACCTCCTGGTAGCAAAGCACACCACAACAGTGACTCCCATTAACACGGCACAGCCATGTCCCAAGTCCACTGCCTCTTGCAGTCCCCACTCATGCAATCTCACAGCAACACAGACCAACATGAGAGCTACCCCAGCAAGGAACTCTGCACACCTTGAAAGCACAACCTACACTCACCCTAATTGCAAAATAGTTCACTCCATACATCTCCAAGTCCTGAGCTATCTTCAAATACTCCATTTCTGCTTCATCTCTGTCAGACAAAAAAGAGAAAAAAAGGCCAGAGTTACAGACATTTGGTAGGATCAAAGAGAGTGAGATGGCTGCACTTTCTGATCCTAAGCACACTCGATGCTTTAAAACCTTGACTGTCTCTATCACATGGGTCAGGTTTGTCTTTGCTAGCAGGATCAATACAGTCCTACAGCAAATCCCAGTCTGCAGCTTGCCAGCATCTTAATGGCTGTTGACGCCCGCCCAGAGAGACACAGCATTTCAAGCAATGCTCTGTTCCTCTCCCAGTCCCTTAAGCATAAAGGGAAAAGTCTTCAGCTGGGAGTCCTATGCTCCAGCTCTATCTTACTTCAGGAATATCTCCCACAAAGAGTGTTTTACCACATGAGCAGTGATACACATCACCAATCTGACTTTCTGCCTTGGAATCTCTATTTCCTTCCTTGCCCAGTGAGCCCCCAGAGCCCCTGGGCAGTAGGGCTGCCTCTGTGCCTCTTTGCAGGTGTTCCCCTCCTGAGCATGAGTCCCAAGTTCACCCCATCAGGAACCAGTGGGTAGTGGGGCAGAGCCACAGGAATAAAGAAAGCTCTTTGCCCTCTGTGAGTCTGTGAGCCAAGCTTGCTGGGATTAACCCTGCTACGAGCAGAGCTCACCCATCACCTGCCTAAGGTCCCCAAAACCCTTGCAGCTCTTCAAGTGAGGGGGCTGACCCTGAGCCACAGGCCACTGCAGCACACACTCACCTCGCTCTGCCTCGATGCTCTGCATACCAGGCTGTAATCCTCTCCTCCCACATCTCTGGAGTCATCTGGTACAAGTTTATTACCTGAGACACACAAGGAGACAGAGATCCAGGTCACACTGCTACTTGCCATATTTTCTCAAGCCAGCAAACAGGCCAGAAATGCCCAAGCTTCCAGCATAATCCCCAGGCATTACAGCTCATCTCAGACAGGCTCCTGCCTCCTCTCCCAGCAGTGCACGTTCAGCCCCACGCTCTGCAATATCACAGTGCTGATTTAGCCCTCAAGCATGCACAGTCTCCAGGCCACCAAGAAGAAACACAGATAGAATGAAAATGTGAAAACCATCGGAAAGAAAATAATTGCTTGTGCCTTTATTAAAATGTCAGAAAAATACTGAATCCTCCTCCCTCAGTACAACTCCTTGGGTTGTTTACCTTGATAAGGAAATCCACCCCAGCCCAATGCGCTGCAAGCAGCCCCACAGAGACTCTCTCTGCAAAGGGCTTTGTAGCACAAATGTTACCAAGTGTGGAAATTCATTCTTCTGCTGGGTTGAGCTCCTTACCCGCTTTGGAAGCAACTCCTCCTGTGCCAGAAAGCCTCGCTTGTGGACGTTGGGATCATAATCACCATACTGGAAAGAAGCAGAGACATTGTGCCCACACTGTGTTAACAACACAGGCAAACAGAACTCTTCACCCTTATACATCCACTCCTTGTGGACACAGCAAATACAGATCACCTACACCCTTCAGCATCAGCACGTTAGAGGCGAGAACACGTGTTCCTTGGTTAACATAATAAACAGAGTTCCTTTGCAATATGATTGCTAATAGAAACTAAGATCCTTGTTTTATTGGTGCAGCAAACAGAGCAGGGTGCAGGACAAAACTTCCCACTGCCAGCTGGTGCCCACCATGTCCAGGAAACACTTTTTCCAGCATCAGAAAAGACCTCATTTGCATGAGTCCATGCCAGCAAGGGGATGGGGATCCAACATGTGGACAAAGACCTGCCCCTAATAATGACTGATCCCAGTAAGTCAGCTGAGGCAGACAGCCTTTTCTCTGCTGCTGTTCACTATTAACAAATATTTAAATAACAATAATAATGATAACAGGAATTTGGATGACAAATTGCAGGCTTCCCTCGGGCAGGCGTTGACTGTTCTGCCAGAGGGGCTGTTGCTCAATTGGGTCATGGAATCCAAATCAGATTTGTTAAGTGCACCCAGTAATTACTAGTATTTGTTTAGATGTACATCCTTCTGAGCAGCATATAAAACGGCTGAGAAATAAAACTGCTTATTAACAGACTCAAAAGCTGAGTGTCCCTGCAGTGCGTGTGAAAATGAATTTATCTCCCATACAGCATAAGAGGGGAGGAAACAGCCAGAAAGCAGCACCTCAAATAACCTCGCAGGTTGAAGTGGATGGGATGAAGGATGTGAGGCACGTACAGGAAATGCTGTGATTCTCATTCACCTGGCAAGCAGGACTTCTGCAGTGACATTAGGTGATTACACAAGGCACAGCAACGTTCCCTTCAGTCATGCATTCTGCAAGGGAAGCAGCCCTTCCCTCCCAGCTTTTCTGTAGCTCTTCAGCTCAGAAAGCACAAAATGGTGACAATTTTTAAAGCAAAACCAAGGCATGTGGTGCTCATATGGGCAGGAAGCTTTCCATGGTAGCCTACTTTCAATGCCAGGACCATCATGTCGTGCACCAAAACCAGAGCTCAAGATCACAAGTCTACACAGACACCCCCCCAGCAGCCCAGCAAGCAACGTTTCATCCACAAGAAGCAGGGATTAAAGACACAGATATTGATTTAGAGCCAATGCAGATGTGAAGGAAGCATGCAACAGCCAACACTGACTCAGATTTCATTAATACAATGCAAACACTGGGGGTTCCATTCAGCAGGGTGGTGAGCACTGGCAACTGTTTGTCTCCCAAGGTCTACAGGGCTTGGAGCTTCTCAATGACAGCACACTGCAGGTATACATCTCTTGTACCCACGTCAGAAGGGAACAGCAATAAAAACACGGAAGTAGCAAGGGAAACAACTCCAATAACCTTGGAGAGGCAGAAAATAAATCATCTCTAGGTGATGAAAATAACAGCAAACAGGATTAACACGAGTATTTCTTTTGCTGTGGTCTGCCGTAGAGATCCAAGACTAAGTATGGATTATGTGATTTTCACGTGGTGAAAAATACTGCCATGTCCCAAAGGAATATCTGTACTGTGAGGGAGTCTGGATGAGGACATTAATTATTCACAACTGAAAAATCAACAAATGGCTTAAATATTGCAGTGTATGTTGGCTCAAATGATTCGGCAAACACGCTTTTAAAGACCTTTCCAATTAAATAATTGCTTCAAAACTGTCACAGAATTTTAACTCCTGTTAATTGTATGACACAATTAATATTCACGGTCACACACAGAAGTTGCCTTCACATCATCCATACGCCTGGCTTGTACTGTCCTGTACAAACATGGGCATACTCAGCTGCGACCCATTAGTGCTGATTATTGTTTGTGTGGGGAAAAAACAAAAACAGAGGACCCTGTTGTTAATGCTGAAGTGCTTTAAGACCTGAAGTGCTGAGAGCAGCAGGGCAGCGATTTGCGTTCGAGGGGCGAGGAATGGAAAAACCTCTTGGATGTTACCATTGCTGCAGGGACACGTTTTATTTGATAGTTTCCAAGTCTTTCACTGCTATTTAAAACCTGAACCATCTCCAATATTTGAAAGCGGTGTGGGTGGTTTGAATGCAGAGCTAGAGGGGAAAACACAGAGTAATTCCCCAAACGAATGCAACGATATAGAAATAAACAAGCTTTTAATTTTATGACCCGCATGCTTACTTTGTTATTTCAGGTGGGTGGTTCAACAGCAGCACAAACAAGCCTAGCTGTCAATCAAATGGCTTCATCAGCTGCAACCACACTGACACCGTGTCAGGCTGTTATGCCCCTCACCATGCAAATCAGCAGGTTATTAGAGAAATTACTGCGCTCAGTGGCTGCTTTCTTGTCCAGAAAGGATATCATTATCCTATTTAACTGGAAGGAGGTGACCTGCAATATTTTTCTTCCCAGCTCCATACTGAGGGTTTGCTTTCCACTTCTACCTGTCCTGAAAAAGAGCAGGAGGGGAAGCTCTGCCTGGACCTGGTTACAAAAGGGGCAGCAAGGAAAAGCCAAGTCTGAAGCAGACACAAATGGTGCGTTAGCTAAGATAAGAAAAGGCACTCCTCTTCCATCTTCTCACAGCCTCTGCAGAATCAAGATCTGCAAGATTAGGAGAACTGCTCCGATTCCAGTCGATCTCCAGACACACAGAGCACATCAGGTGTGCTGCTGAGGACAAGGTCAGGAGCCAAGTTAGGAGAGCAGACACAGGGCAGTATAACAGCTCTGCACCAAAGTCCACGCTGCTCCTGAGCATATGAGCAGCCATGGCCAAGAGTTAACAGCACTCAGTATTTTACCCAAGGGTTTATTCATTTTGGCAGTGGAAGTGGCATCCCCTCTGTACCCTCAGCTTGGCAGGTCACATGAGAAAAAGCTAAGTGAGTGTTTACACATGTATGTAGTAAGAACGATGGCTGTTTCACACAAACATTGTTAAAAGCAACTCTCTTCCCCAGCTGATGAGTCCCTCTAACAAAACAGATTTGCATCAATATTCTGCCTATGAGGAGAACACACCTTTTTCTAGCAAATCCAAACATCTGTCATCAAACAACACTGCAGCATGTCACCCACTGCTGGATTCAGACAAATTGGGCACGGACTAAAGGGTTATGAGGAATGTTATCATGCAACCTGGAAAAAGCCATCGCTGAGGATGAGACTCCTTGAAATGACTGCTTCCACCCTGCCTGGACCAAACCCTGCTCAGGCAACAGAAAAAAATCCCACTCCTGCACTGTGACACAGATCTCACGGAGCACAGTTACCCTGCCTGTCCCCTGGGCCCCCTCAGGGACACAGCGGGGCACAGACACTTGGCCTATGGTTCTGCAAGCCAAAACCTCTTCCTGAAGAGCATCCAGAAAATGACTGAGTACAACCACAAAGATGTGACAGTTGAGCTGTGATAGGACTCCAGCAACTGCTCTTCTTTTCCAATGGCATTATCTTTACACAGGAGCTGGAGATTAGCTAGAAAACTCAATTCAGCAGTGGTACATGTTGTGTTGCAGGGATAAATGACCCATCTCTAGCAAGATGTCCCCACCTCTGAACCTGCGGCTGCTCCCTGTATCACAAGAGTCCTCCTGCTGCTGGCTGCTTCCTCTGCTATCCGAGGCTGTTCCAGGCTGGAAAACAGTGCTCTTTAGAATCAGCCCTTGGCAAAAACCACTGACTTGGGGTCTAGAGCAGAATTCAGCTGAGGATTGAGGGAAACTTGATGACAATTGAGTTCCTCCCTCTGTGTAGTGAGGCCAAAGAGCCACGATCAAAGCTTTGACAAAGGAACAAGTCAGAAAGATCTCTAACACTGCAACAACATCGATGAGGCAAGCTGTAGCATTCAAAACAAAGCAGTTATGAGGACAAGTATTCCAGGGAAGCAGTGGAGCTGCCAGTCTCACAGCTGGTTTGCTACTGGCTACAATAGCAAGGGCAGGAAGGAGATCCAAAAAAGCACAGGCTCTAGGAATTCAAGTGCTCCAGTAGTAACCCATACTCAAGTAGGCATTGCTACTCATAGGCTGAGAGCTTGCTAAAGACTTTGGAAAGAGAAAATAAAAATGCATCCAACGTCCAAAGGCAGCCAGAAATTGGCAGCATGGAAAAGACAATGTTGCTAGTGTAGTCCCATCACTTTTGAATTTTTAACAACTTTCCTTGCCTCAGAAAGTGGGTATGTAACAAAGCACCCAGCTTCCCAGGAGCAACATGAAGCCAACAGCACTTTGCCCTCAGAAAGTCCCTCTGTGCCTACCTTGGCTTGGACTGCATAAGAGGCCAGCAGGACAGAAGCTTCAGGAGGACAGTAGATCTTCTCATCCAAAATCTGCTTCTTCACCTGCACACAGCAATAAAGGACACATAACACATGTTTAGTGAAGCAGTGCAAAGCATGACTGCCACAGCAGATGGCTGCAGTTTGTTTTAACTAGGGCTGTCAACCACACAGTTAACAACATTCCTAACACTAGCTCCTGTTCAGGCCCAGGAAATCACTGATGTCTGTAAAGGGAAGGGCTCAGTCTTTCACAAGCCACCTTTTGCAGACAGGTTTGCAGGAACTAAATTTATACTGGAAAAGTGACAGAACCTATATCTCACTGTGAAGGGCAGGGGGGAGGAAAAAGCCTTGCATGTGAACATGGAGATAAAACCTCCTAAGGCATAAGCTATAGATTGATGTGACTATATACAACACTAAATTAAAAAAAGGAGTTGTAGCTGAGGCTCTGAGCACACAAAGGGCTTTGCTCTGGGGCATTCGGACCTCGCTATGGGTAGGTGCTCACCTATGCTTGGGGCTAATTCCCTCCAATCCCCACCAACAGCAAGCAGAGCTGCAGGTCACCTCTGTGGCAGTGCTTTTAAGAGCAGGCAGCTCCTGCGCACGCTCCCAGGAGAGCCAGCGTACAGTTCCCAAAAGCTACTGCTTTATGTTTCCTGGCTTCTGTGCATTAAAAAATTAAACCTGTCATGTTTGATATTTTATGTTCTTGGCCACTTAATTTTTCTGGAAAAAAAAAAGTACTATTTTCTTAAAATGGATTGTCACAGAAATACAGTAACGTGTATTTGAATTTATAGCACGTTTTGCACCCTCAAAGTCAGTTACAACATAATCACAGAAGAGATTCTCCTGCATTAAGGTGAACGGGGGAGCTTGCAAGCTTATGTGTGTTCCTGTTTCTTATACACATTACTGGAGCATAGGCTCCTCTCATATCATTAAAATCCTAGCAGAAAAGTCACAGTCTGCATTTATAAAATGCAGCTTGAACTGCTTTTCCTCTGTGATTCTATTTTTCAAAGCTGCCAAAAAGCATTTCTCCTTATCAGGCCTAAAACCCATGACAAATTGGACATACAGAAACTGCCCTAAGGAGACACGAGAGCACAAGACAGACTTTGGAAATGAACAGCAATACTTTGCATTTCAACTCCTTTAGCTCTGAAGAACAAAGACGAACTTTAGAACTGGGAGGAGTATCAATGAGCTAGTGAGCTCACTCTTCTATCTGCTGTAAAGGGCAGAGTACACTGAAATCTAAAGCAATGCAGCTGAATCCAGATTGCCCCCACTTTGGTGCAAAGCAACTTCAGCAGCCAAGGAGCAGCTACAACATCCTAATGAATGCCCAGAGAGATCTGCCCAGGATTATTCTACAGCCTGTAACACTCCTGCCTCCTGTTTCTTTTTATAGTAAATAGTTTCAGAAAATTGATCTTGTCAGAAAGAGAAAGCTGCTGTGATAGAAACGCTTCATTACCAGTCACACAGCACAGCTACAACATCAGCTGAACTGATTTCTCAAGACATGATGCTTGGCAGAGTACTTTAAATAAGAAGTTACTGGTGCAGGCAGGACAGCTAGGTTTCCCTTTCTCCTCTGCTTTTGCCATCAGTTTATGACAGAGTTGTGCTTCTGGGATTTTCTTCTGCTCCAGTTATCTGAAGGCTGATTTGTGAAGAGGTGAACCTTGCTGTACAGCCAGTACATGAAACAGGTTGGCTGCATTCTGTGCTCCAGGATGAAACTCCCTTGCTTCCCACAAGAATGCTATCACTTATAAAGGCAATTGTCATCTCTCAGCACAATTGATATCTACACCCTGCAGAGAGGCAGACTCCAAGGCTGCGAGTGTCATTCATGCCCACATCTGACAGATTCATTTTCCTTAACTACCACACACTAATATTACAAATCACCTAATCATTTCTGATGGCCAGTTTGAAAGTCCGGGCACCTGGGACTGCTTCATCCATCTCTGACCTATTTTAGGACACTTCTGCACTTCAAGACAACTGCATTCAGAGGGGTGTGAACATAATGACAAAGAGCCATGCTTTGTTGACCAAATTCCTCAGTCCACAAAACCTTCTTTTACTTCTGCTCATCCATGCTCCATCCTCTTTCATGCTGGAAAACAATGCACTTACTTACGAGGCTCCTACCTGCAAGAAGAACAAGTGCTGTGTGATCTCTTGGACCAGCTCCTCCTCTGCATTCTCAGGATAAAATTTGGCTAGGAAGTGAAAGGTGACAGGTTCCTCTGTTGGCACATCATGATCCAGAACCTGGGGAATAGAAAAGCCATTCAACTACACTCTCTAGCTTTGTCAGTGTCCTGTTTCTAGGAGCCACACTGTTCCCTTCTGTTAATATCAGCACAGCTTTTGTCAAGCATCTTAGGCATGCAGAAGGGATGAAACAACCTAAGTAGTTCAGAAGAGTTTATAAAACAAACATTTCTGACAATCAGAACTGTGCAAGAAAACAAACAGCATGCAAAATGAGACAGCAAAGGTTGGTCTTGATCTGCTATGTACATAATGCTGCTTCCCAACCCCTCGCAATGATGTTAGATGCTGCTATGCCACCACCAACCTTTATGGCTGTTTCTCTGCAGTGCCTCTCCCTCTATTTCAGACTTGCTCTCTGACACCTTGCTATTATGCTGGCGCTGTCTGGTTCAGATTCATGTTAGCTTAAAACTTTGGCATGACACCGAGACCTCCTTTAGTCACAATTACTGTCTGGTTTTAGAGCAGCATCGTTTGGGTGCAACAGAGCCACATCCATCACTTCCCTAACCAACTGCTCAGCAACCCAGAGGCTCACATATCTGGAAAGCATCCCCACCTCCTTTTCACTCCTCAGCTTTGCCTCCTCCTTTGCTTTTGCAGACTTCAACAACAAAAGAAGCCAAGGTGCAACCTTTCACCATCCTGCTAAAGGATTTGTCATTCAGGGGTGTAGAAGAGAGACTAAAAGCAGCCATCACTAGACTTTGTTTACATTAGAGACCACCTGCAGCCCAGCACCTCAGGGGTTGGAAGATGATCTTTAAGGTCCCTTCCAACCTAAGCTACTCTTCAATTCTGTACATCCTCCTCTGTCACCCTTTATGAACTCTCAAGAGAGATTTGCTTCTAACCTTCTTGTCCATTTTAAGCCAAGCCACCGTGTCCTTGATAGTGTACTGCAGGCCAAAGAACCATGTTTCTCGGAGTCCCAGCGTTCTGCATACCAGGTCAAACAAGTCCTTGCCTTTCCACTTCACCTGTAGGAAAAGGAAGCCAAGTTATAAAGATGGACTTGAGGATTTTGTTTCCATTCAACCAAATCCATTCTTTTTTCCACCTCACAATGTGTTCCTCACAGAGGAATTGAAACGCCAGGCCCACCCAAATGACACTGTGAAGTCCCACTGTTTCTTCCTTAACAATCCAGCAGAAGTCAGAGGATCTAAAGGGTCCTTTAGAATCAAGCACCACTATGAGTAGCCCATTTTCAGCATAAAAAGAAAGAAAAAAAATGTCATGTATCACTCTTAATTGCCCATTGGGAGCTTTAATGTAGCTATGGCACCAGGTATCCCTGCTCAAGTATCAGCAGCTCTGGCAGACCAGGGCACAACACAACCGAAAACCAGAAGTGAAACAACTGATGCATCCACTGCATGCACCCACAGCAACAGGCTCTGCACAGGCTAACGGGTGGAGGGCTCAGAACTGTCATTGAAGTCAGCAGCTCTCTCTGAGCGTGTTTTGATCGAGTCAGGCTGTGCCTCACACTGAAAATGTGACAAAAGCAGCCAGGGAGCAGAGAAAATAGTCGTGCTCAAAGAGCGTGTCCTTCCAACAATCTTGTCATCGCATCCGTGCTATTGCTGAAGTTTGTTCATAAAACCAGAAGGCGTTGGGAGGCAGAAAGGTGAAGAAAGACATAAAACAGATGAATCTAATGTGCCAGAGCCACTTTGGTCTTCCATCTGCGCGGCGGAAACAATTGCTGGACTGAGACATATGGCCATTACTCCAAAGCCCCAGGGCAAAAGGATCTCGGCACATTCTCTCGTCGCTACAACTCAATCTTGGTGCCACCTGGACAGCATCAATATTAATGCAGGGGCACAGCACATGCTGCTGACATGGGGACGATCCCCGCTCCCGCTGTCACCCACTGCCGCCTTGTGGGCAAAGCAGTTGAGCACAGGCTGATTCCTGCCTTGATTAAATGAGCACGTGGCTATTTTTGCCCCTCGCAGGGTACATACGTGTGCACCGACGTCCCAGAATAGAAGAAAGCCATTGCTAGCCTCCAAAAAGCAGCACCCCAGGGCGGCTTGCCACGGCCTCTCTGCCATTCCTATCAGGCGCAGTCAACACCTCGAGGTCAAAAGCACCAGGAGGAGCAAGTTCTGCAGTGCTGTAATTATAAAACCCTAATTTCACACACCAAACTAGCCTCCGGTCCCCACAACGAGCTCCAGCTTGGCACAGGATGCTTCAGATTGCACGTCTCCTCCTGACTATTATTTTAAGGAGGAGGTTAATTTGAGGTTTCAGACAAAACAGAGCAAGATGCATTTAAACAGCCATTCCATAGCATTTCTGTAGGCACGTGGAAGCACGCCGCCATCAAAGGGCTATTTCCTACTGGAATTAAACTGCTTTGCATAATGCATTGTCATTTGGGCTTTTTTTTTATCATTTCCACCCCGCCCCCCTCCCCTTTCTGCAAAGGCCATCTTTCAGCATATTGCTTCCCAGCACCTGCACCCCTTTGCGCCCCCCCCCAGGATCTCAATGGGCTGCTGCTGCTCACCCCAGCTCTCCACGTTACAGCTGGCACTTTGCACATCCCTGCTGCCAATTCCCATTTTGCTAAGCAATTGTTTCTGCCATCACATTTCACACTGCTGCTGTCACTGCATGTGCACGGTAAGGCAGAGACACGTATTTAACACTGCTGCCCGCTGAATTACCTTCATTAAATATAGAAATGGAACAGCGTTTATTTCGATGTACATGATTTCCTTCCACACCTCGGTACTTAAAATAATGATCTGCATTCAAGTGGCATCTTTGGACAGCTGAACTCCAACTGTTTTACAGACATGGAAGACCTTAGCTCTGTACCCATATTTGATAGGCCTCGTATCATTAACTGCCACATTTCCTGGCCATAAAACACAATAAAGTCCCCCAGGGACACCGGGGGATAAAGAGAGCTGATGCCAGGGGCTGAGCAGATGAGCCAGCAATGAGCCCTGCAGCCTGGCAGTTCCACATCGTGCCCTCTGCTCATCACACCGCTCCCCTGCTCATCACACCGCTCCCCTGCTCATCACACCGCTCCCCTGCTCCGTACACCTGAAGTACAAGGACAATTTTGCAAGTCATCAGAAGGTCCTGAAAACAAAAACAAAAAGGCTTAGAGCAGAGCAGTCCCCTCAGCCATATGCTCGAGCAGTTGGCACGACGCTATAACAAAGCTCAGTCTCCAACCAAAAGCTCCATCACAACAACCCTAATCCTGCACAGCCAGGCAGCCCTGCAGGACCCGCAGAGGGGAGCAGGATGTGGCTGCAGATGTCACTTCTCACACTTGTGGCTTTGCATCCTCCCACCAGCTTGACTTCAGCACAAGCTGCTAAAGACATTCCACAAGTCTTGGAGGAATACATGGACAAGCTGCTTTATGAACGCGGCGAGTGCTGCGAGGCTGTGATTTTGCAGAGCTGGAATTTATGCTCTTTACTAAGCACAGAGTGCTCACAATTTATCAGCAGAGCGTTTTAAGTAAACAGCACTAAGCACTTACAACCCAGCAGCTAGAAAGGAGCACTTCCACTATGCCTTATTGGCATCATCTTTTTCTCCAGCAGAGACGTCGCATTTGGCATCTATTAACAGGGTTTGCATTATTTATTAAACTGCACCAAGAGTAATTTCCAACAGACAGGCAACTGGGCGATTTATTTCAATGCAGACCCTTGCCAGCAATTCTCAGCACTGCTCCTTAGCTCCTGAGCCTGTCCCCCAATGGCACAAACACGAGGCAGGGTTACCTGATCCCCCTGGCAAGGGCTGACAATGGGGAGGCCAAGAGCTAGAAAAAAACACACACCAAAGCACAGGAGGTGCAGCCGTCCTGCACAAAGAGTGCTGAGGGTCCTAAGGAGAAAAGCAATTCCCAAACTCTGCTGATGCTTCACTTCCAGTGATGCCCTGCTGAATTTACTCCAGCTGCATGGGAAAGGGAAAAAAAGGACGGTTTTAAACCCCTTAGGATTTCATGAGAGGAAGGAGAGGAACAAATACATGCCCAATCTTCTTGGGGCAGAACCCAAGTTCAAGGCAGCCTCTCCTCCCCTCCATCACAAAAACAGACCAGGACTTCATATGAGAAACACAGAATAGTGGCTTTTCAGCTCAACAGGTCAATTTTATTCAATGTCAGTTCTGTGCTAGACATGAGACAGGAGCCCAGGGTCCCTGCTCTGATGATCTGATAGCAGGCAGGGCAAGCAGAGGAGGGGGCCAAACCCTGGGAAGCAGCACTTAGGTTTCACAGCAAGATATTTCCACTCAGGAGACCCTGTGGGAGAAGCAAGCTTTTAGCAGAGCCAACACCTCTGCCCTGAAACACAGGGGGAGATCACAGAAGGGAGCCCCTTTGGGCACCTGAGCACACAGGAGCTGCCCCTCATCCACCAGATGGCCAAACAGAACCCCACAACAGCACACAACCCAAAGCAGGGTAACTTTGAGGCTGTATGTTTTCCCTTCTGGACCCTACACGGAAACAGGAGTGCCCCAGACAACCATTAGTTTGGATTTAATGTCCATTTGGAGCGAGCAGGGAATCAAATATTCAATATTCCTCCATTTCTTTAAATAAACAGATGTCAAATACTTTCAATTGCCACTTACTGAGCCACGAGACAGGGCCGTAAAAGTTATTTTTATTTACTAATGCTACACGACAACTCGATAATGAGCTTTTAATTAAAATCTATTCCTGTTAACCACCGAGGAGGCCAAAAACCCACCCAGGCATAACAAGGCAGATGGTGCAGCCAAGCACAGTGCTTGCTGTCTGCCCAAGACAGAGACAGGGCTGGGTGCAGGGGAAAAAAGGGCTGCTGCAGCTCTTCCAGCTGGCAAGGGAGGGGAAGGGGAAAACAAGCAACAGGACCCAGAGCATCAGCTGATGGAGCTCTTGAACCAACGGCAGAAGGAACTGGATAACATGGAGCTCAAGAAGAGGTTGCAGCAGGACACGGGACCAGAGAGCATTTCAGATTCAGGGTGCAACCAGGACGAAGTCAAGGAGGATCTGTGCTCATAATGTGTCTCGTGTGACTTGCACACAGATTAAGAAAGAGAATGCAGAAATGAACAGCTCTGAGAAATTCCCAAGTGACATGGCTGTAAATTAGCAGTATTGCTGCTTCTGCCACAGAGCCCTCCAAGATTCAAATCAAATGGGAAAGCAGCTTCTACCTGCCACTTCTCATATTAAAGAAGGGATTGGGAGCCACCGAGCAGCAAAAACGTGTGAGCATTCAGAGAACTGACACAGGACGAGGGCAGATGGGTGCACAAAGGAACCAGAACATTGACTTGACAGCTGGCATCCCAGTAATTTACTGAAGATCATTTTGCAGCTGAAAGAGATTATTTCTCTCAGCTTTTTAAAATAGCTGTTACTGTCCACAGATTCATCTTTGCCAGCCAGCTTTCTGCCTGCTAGCAGAAGCTTAGCAGCATCAAGAGGTCAGTGTCACTACTGGCATCACCAAGAAGCTGGTGAACATTTACCAAAGGATGAAGAAACCCGTGTAAAACCTCTCCCAAGCATTTTGCAAAGCAAACAGAAACTTCATCCCCTGCTTCTTCCTCTTGCCCTTTTATTTGGGTGCAGTGAGCTTAACTCCCTACTCTGACGCACAAACTCTTTCTCAAGAACTTATTTGGTCACAGATTTTCAACACCAGACCTTAGCTTGTCCCTGCTCCCAGGGATAAGCTTTAGCAGCACAGCTATGTAACCCCCTACAAACGTTAATAGAGAGACTAACACTTGGCTGCACGCTGCTAAAATAGAGTTTTTCTACTTACAAGCAAATAGAAAAGTTTTACAACCAACTACAGCCAGCTGAGCTGGCCTTGCAGCAAGTTGGGTACCAAGGACTGAACGCTCTGCAGAGACACCTTCCAGCTGAGGTGGTTTTCTGAACAGAGAGGAACAGCTGAAGCATTCAGGCATAACACAGTGCAAGTTTAGACCAAACGTACAGGTGTCTCTTCTTACTGCTTCAATGCTCGTGCTTTCTCCAGGTTGGCTGTTAAGCTTTCCCATTCATTTCTGGCTGAAAGAGCTGCTGCTGTCCAAGGATTAAGCTGAGAGGCAGCCGCTGCTTGGTCCCACAATGACTCCTACAGGAGCTTCAAGACCACAGGCACTATAGATAAAGAGAAAACACCCTTCTGAAAAGGTGCTGAGACTCCAGAGCTGGAGAGCCAGTCACCACGCTGCCACACCACAGGAACAAAGCAAAACGAGGACTGGTGGATCCTTCTATCAGCCGTGCAGCTCTTGGAGAAAAAAAAAAATCTTGTGTATCAGAGTGCATGAGACCAACCCAACACCAAAACTGCAATCCTGCTGCAGGAACAGAATGAAAAGAGCCCCACAGGAACCTACCAATGCTGCAGGGTAAAGATATTGTAAAAAGAAATGAATAACCTGACTATCTCACAAAGAGCCACCACCAGAATTACCTTACTCCTGCCATATGCACTAGTCTAATTTGGGTCAGGAATAGCAGCAAATTGCACCATGAGGGTGGCAATTAGAGGAAGCCATTGGCCACTCAGTGTCCTGGCACCACAACCTGGGAGGCAGCAAACCAACAGCACCACAAGCACCACACCCTGCCAGCCCCTGCCTCGCATTTAAGCTTCCTGAGTTGTTACTCAGGCAGTGCATGGCACACGGTGGTGTTAATTGACCAATGTGTTTTTCAGTAGGATTTCTCTCATGCTGCTCTCCAAGCACAGAAATCTGAGTGCAGGAGCTACGTGGTGGTGCTCAGGAAGATGGGGCAGCCAGCAAGCGGCTTAGCACAGGGATTTCAATAGTTATGCAAATGTCTGTCCTTGCTCAAGATGCTATCAATTAATTAGGCACCACGCTCACACAGCTCTAATGGAAGTAACACAAAAAGGGAGACGTTGACATTGTGCCTTTAAGATTTCCCTGAACAAATTACAAGTCTTTGAAGTGAGGCCCCAACTGCGATTATTAAGCTTCATCACAGCATTAGAAAGATTAAGATTTCATTTCTAGGAATTATTTCAGATTTAGACTCAATTTAGAGACATTATTCACAGAGTCAACAGATGCAGAGCAGGTTTAATCTCCTGCAATACCCAGCCAGGAATTCCTGCAGGGTAGACTGAAAAATGAATAAGGAAAAGGTAGCACTGACACAGCTACAGACACATCAGCTTGCTCAGAACAAGAGGGGCTGCCACGACCAGAGGTGGCAGCAGAACCGGGGTGGCACACAGCCTCATATGCACTCCTCCTGTGCCAGATGGGAATTGACTGCCTGAGTGTCTTGTGTCACACCCAGCCAGCTGTAATCAGACCTCACATCATGCTGACAACACCTCACCACCCTCCGTCACTTCTGTCCTGTGCAGAGTCACTCGGGAAAACGCAGAACGTGCCTCAAGAGCTCTGCAATAAAGTTAAAAAGGAGCCAGAGAGATTAATCGTGCATAGAAAGGCTGCTCCAGCAGAGCTTGGTCACTCACTCAGATGTGTTCACTGGCACCGTGATCAGCACTGCTTAAAGAAGACAGAAGTTAAGCAGGGCTAAGACCAGCAGGGCCCCAGACCACGAGCAGCACCAGCCTCCCCACAGCACCTCTTAACTGCTCACCCTGCACGCATCCAGGAAGGAAAAGGGGCACAAGCACTCAGCGTGAGGCTGAGAAGGTACAGGAGGCACAGAGATGTGAGGCAGCTGTTTGTAATGGGGCAGGCACTGATCTCTGTGGATGTGTTTCTGGATACAGCCAGCAAGCAGAGGATCCTTCCCTGCAGCTGTCACTACACAGAGGAGGCAGCAACACAGCCAGGGAGCTCAAACAGCCACAACTGAGCCATGCAATGTGCCCCCCTAGGGCTCCAGCAGTGGCACCCAAGTGGACATGGGGAGGCCTATGGGGGGGTATGAGGGTCTGGGGGAGACTATGGGGGCAATGCAATGCAGCCACCCAGCCTGATCCTTTCTTCCCTGCTGCTGGGAGGCTCTGACACTGGAGGTCAGAGTCTGAGTTCCTGCACGTGTCCTCCATGTTCCAGCGAGAGGCCAGAAGTGCAAGCAGGAGCACAATGCTCATGAGTCTCTCTCTGAGCTCCCCCAAGGGCTGGGCAGCCTCTGCTGCGAGGTCTTTGGCTGGAGCCTCCCCAGCAGGCAGATGAAGGTCCACAAGTTACGTGTTCCAACCCGACTGGGAGCGCTGAGCTGCCTCTTCATAAATGCCCTCATCTCAACATGAAACAACAAGTGGCCACGGCGTGAAAGGAGAGTCACTGACTTCTCATCACCTCATTGTTGGCAGCCTAGGAAAGTGTCAGAGCAGAACTGGGACACCTCAACCCTCCCGGCGGGGTAACAGCGAGGAGCTGGAAGTGACAATAACTCCTTAATCCCTATGAAAGGCACGGCGTGCCCCAGAGCTGACAATGCATTTCAGCAGTGAGAAACGTCACAAGGACAAATGCCCTTCTGCTCACAGGCACGGAAGAACTGCATCAAGATTCGGACCAAGTGAGTTTTCCTTTCTAACAGCTCATGCTTTAAGGTGGGCAGAGACAGTTTTCAGCCTCTACGTGCTCCATCCCCCCAGAGCATCTCGTGATCTGAAAACTCAGCAAACAAAAGGAAGCCCCTGGGGCCAGACAGCCACGGCAAGGATGCCCGAGAGGCACCGAGGGCCCAAGCGAAGGCAAACCTGCCCTAAGAGACGCGCACAGCAGAACACCTCACTGACGATTCGGGGCAGGACACGAGGGAATTCCCGCAGCCCCGTGCTGAGGGCGGGCCGGCCGAGCTCTGGGACGATCCCCGTGGCTTTGAGCCCGAGATAACCCACCCCGGCCTCAGGCTGAGCCCACAGCCCCCAGCTAGGCCCAGGCCGGGCCCGGCAGCCCTCAGACCCCGCGGCGGGGCCGGGCCGGGGCGCTGGCGACACCCAGAGCGGGGGGAGCGAGGCCCGAGGCCCCGTCTCCATGGCAACGGGGCTTAGGCCGCAGCCGTCACCTCGCAGCTGAACTCCATCTCGGCGTCCATGGTGACGATTCGCACCGTGAAGGTCTTGGGCTGCTTCCGTTTGAGCGAGCTGAAGCTCATGCGGGACGCGATGGCCCCGGCCATGGCGTGGGAAGAGCTCAGCGCCGGGGGCCGCGCCGCGGGGGCAGCGCCATGGCGGCGGCAGCGGCTCCGGGCCGCGCCGAGCCCAGCCTCAGAACGGCGTCTCGCTATTGGTTCCGAGCTCGGGTCGTCCCGCCCTCCGCCCCGCGGGTCGCGCAGCACCGAAACCAATCAGAAGCGGAGTGACGGGGAGAGGGGAGGAGAGGGAGGTGCGGATTGGGCGAAACGGCCGCTCGTCGAGGGGAAGGAGCGGGGGTAGACAAGAGGGCTTCCTGCCCACACGTTGGGGCGCGGATGTGGCGCCCTCTTGCGGCCGGAGGAGCGAGCACCACCCTGCCGTAGGGAATGAGCTGAGCGCCGTCCCCATCCTGCCGCTGCGGAGGCGTGGGGTGGGGGGCACTGCCCGGTCCTGGCCCTGATGCAGGGGGGTCTCAGAGCCCCGACCTCCAGGGGATGTACTGTGGGGAAAGCAGGAGTGGGATAATGGGAATGGGACCAGTACTGGGATAATGGGAACAGACAGCGGTGGGATAACAGGGCTGGGACATCACTAGGATAACAGCAGCAGGACAGTGCTGGGATAATAGGAAGGGGACAAGGACTGAGACAACGGTACAGGACTGGGGTTGGGACTGGAATAATAGGATAGGACTGAGATCAACGTGGGGATAATGGGGCAGGATCAGAACCAGCACTGGGATAGTGGGATGGGCACTGAGACCAGCGCTGGGGTCATGGGACAGGAATAGGGACCATCACTGGGGTAATGGAATTGCAGTGGGTCACAGGGATTAGCATGGGAATAACGGGACCAGAACCACAGCTGGGATGGCAGGGTGGGAATGGGGATGCAGATCAGTACTGGAATAATGAAGCTAGGGTTGAAACCAGGACTGCCATGGGGATAACGGTATGGGACAGTAACAACATCACAGGAGAGGACTGGAACCAGCATCAGGAAAATGGGATGAGGACTGAGACCGGCATAGGAATTATGGGATTGGAATAAAAGTGTTGGGCTCCCCTCCCAGGCCCCATCTCAGCACCACAGTGCCCCCGCACACCACAGAATGGGGCCTCTGTGCTGTGGGGTGGGTGAGGGCTGAATGGAACCATTCATGGTGCCGCCACCCCCCTCCAACCGCCCCCACAGGGACCCTATGGCCGACAGCAACGCTGCAACCCCCTGGAGCCCCAGCAACGGCACCCAAGTGGGCATGGGGGGCTGGGGGCCACAGGGGGAAATATGGGGAGGGGGGAGGAGTATGGAGGGTCTGGGGGAGCTACAGGGGGTATGGGGTATGAAGGAAGCAAGGGGACTGGAAGGTACATGGAGAGGGGGCATGGTGGGTATCTAGGGAATGAGAGTGTCTGGGAAGGGTATGGGGAGCTATGGGGGGGTATGAGGAGTCCAAGGGGACCCAAATTAGTAGAAGGCATATGGGGGATATGAGAGGTATAAGGGGGGATCAGAGGGGAAAGGGGAGTCTGGGGGGGAGGGTTGGGGGGAGGCATGATGAGCTATGGGGGATATGGGGGACCAAGGGAGTCTGTGGATCTATGGGATAGTATGAGGGTACCTGGGGGGCAGTGGGGGCATGGAGATCTATGGGGGGACCCAGGGGAGCCTGGGGAGCTATGGAGAAGACTGGGGGCTGGGGGGACATAGGGAGCTTTGTGGGAGCACAGGGGGGGGACCAGGGGGTATGAGGGACTAAGGCAAAAATGGGAGGGAGTGAAAGGGGACCCCGGGGAGTGGGGGGGCAGGGTAACAAGGCAGGGGGGCACAGGGACCTGAGGGCATCCCTCTAAGCCCCCATCCCTGGTAATGCCTTGTGCCCAGCCCTGCCGCCCTGTGCCGAGGATCCACACCTTTGGAAAGGGGGAGCAGGCAATGAGGAGAGACCCCCAAATCCCCCCCACCATGCGAGGCTGGCTGCACAAGCAGGTGGGGCTGGGGGGAACAGTGGGACTTGGGGGGTGCGCGGTTGTGGGACCACAGGTGACTGGGGAGGGGGGATTCAGGGGGACTATGGAGTAGGGTGTGCTGGGGGGAGGGTTATGGGATTTGGGGGGGGGTCAGAAGGGTTCGTGGGGGGTCAGTGGGTGCTGGAGGTTAGGGGTGGAGTCTGGGTTTTGGGGATTCATAATGGAGTTACGGAGTTTAGAGACGTCTGGAGGGGGGAGTTATGAGTCTTGGAGATGTTTGGGAACGTTGGAGGGGTTTGGGGGGGAGTTGGAGATGCTGGTGGGTTGTGGGTTTTGGAGGAATCCAAAGGGTTTGGGGCAGGTCTCAGGGGGCTCTGTGTTTGGGGTGCTGGCTCAGCCCCCTTTTTACCTCCCCAGGACAGCTCAGGGCTGAGGCTCTGGAAGCGGCGCTGGTTTGTGCTGGTTGATCTCTGCCTCTACTACTACAGGGGTGAGGCGAGGGGCAGGGGATGAGCTTGTGGCAGGGGTCAGGGGCTTCTTAGGGCTCCCAGGGACAGGGTCTGGGAGAACTCAGGGGGTCAGTGGAGCCCCCACCATAAGACTGGGGCTCTGCAGGGTTTGGAGAGGTCCCTGGGGCTGCCTCCCTGAATCCTCCCCTGCCCTCAGACAGCAATGAGCAGCAAGTACGGGGGGGGCTCCCCCTACCTGGCTACAGGATCCGTGTCCTGGCCCCCAACACCGGCAGCCCTCGCTTCCTCTTCACGGTCAGTCTGGGGGGGGAGCTCCAAACAGGGGACAACAACAGCTGCTGTTCTGCAGCAGAGGTTGGGACCCCAAAGCCCAGCTCCCCATGTGGATCTTGGGGTGCTGTGGCTGAATAAATGCTGGGAGGAGGGGGGAGGAGGTCCAGGCCCATTGCTGGCTCATTGCTCCCCCAGGTCGAGCACCCCGGGATGCGGAGCTACGTGCTGGGAACTGACAGCCCTGAGGAGCTGGGGGCCTGGATGTGCAGTTTGCGGCACTCTGCCTCACCCCTGGGGGGGTGAGCCCCAAACTGGGAGACATATGGGGGGGGATGGGGGCTATGGAGGGTCATGGGGAATATAGGGATCACGTGGGGAAGGATATGGAGGGGCTATAGGGGGCATGGAAGGGGTGATGGTGGGCTATAGGGGGCTATGGGTGGTTTGGAGGGCTATGGGGCTGTATGGGGGGGTTACAAGGAGGTCATGGGGAGCCATAGAGAAGTCGTGGGTGGATACAGAGAGGCTGTGTAGGGGTCGTGGGGGACAATGGGGGGATATGGAGTAGATAAGGGAAGGCTACAGGAGGCTGTGAGGGCCTATGGAAGCCAAGGTGGGACTATGAGGGGTTATGGAGAGGCCACGTGGGCTAAGGGGGGGCAATTGGGGGTTGTGGGGCACAAAATGGGGATCATAGAGAGTGATGGAGGGAAGTGGGAGTCCACGGGGAGCTATGGGGGGGGTCACAGGGCTCCCACAGGCAGGGCTGGGGGCTATGAGTGCTTTAACCCCGCCCCCAGCCCGGCCCCGCCCCGCCCCGCGCTCCCGAGCACGCCCGCCCCGGAGGAAGCCCCGCCCCACGGTCAGCCCCGCCCCCCCGTGGCAGCGACCAATCAGCAGCTGACGCCGCCGGTCGTAGGAGGGCTTAGGGATGCAAAAGAAGGCACCGCAGCCAATCAAGAATCGACTTGTCCAGGAGAGCTCTCCGATTGGCTGCTGGCATCTGGAGGCACGGCCGCGCAGGCGGCAATCAATGAGATCTCTCTGCGGCCGTGGGAACAAAGCATTGTGGGTAGCCGGGAGCTCGAGGGTGGGCGAGAAGGCGTGGCCAACGGGACGGCGCGGCAGCCAATCAGAATCACCCTGCTGCACGCCAGCTTTTGAGGGCGGGGCCAGCGCGGAGCCACGCCCAATGAGGGGGTAGAGTCCGGCGATGGGCGGGGCTATATATAACCACGCCCCCAAGACGCCCTGCCCCGGAAAGATGGCGGCGGCGCGGGCAGGAGGCGGTGCGGTGCTGCTGCGGCGGCTGCAAGGAGGCGGCGGCTGCAGGGCCCTCAGCGGGGCGCGGTGAGCGGAGCCCGGCCCCTCCCTGCCCGCCTCGCGGCCCGGAACCCCCCATGGCCCATCATCTCCCCAGGCTCCATCATTCCCCTCAGGTCCCATCATTCCCCAACGCCCCGTTTCTTTCCCAGGCCCCATCTTTCCTCTCAGGCCCAGAAACCCGCAGCTCCCATCTCTTCCGCCTCAGCTCCCATCTCCCCCCCTCAGCTCTCCCCGCCCCCTAGCACCCATCTTCCCCCTACAAGGCCCCCAACCCCCCCCAGTCTTTCCCTTCAGCCCCCATCTCCCCCTCCAGCTTCCATCTCCTCCTGTCTCAGCCCTATCTCCCCCAGTCTCAGCTCCCTTATTTTCCACCCCATCTCCCCCCGCCGTGGTTCAGGGCTTGCTGTCACCCCATGCCCTCGCTGAGCGTCCAGGGCCGCTGACCCCATGCTGTTAATACATTACCAGGCCCTGCCGCTCTGTGGGCAAAGGTCTGACCGAGTGCACTGCCTCTGTGTCATCTCTGTCGCCCCACATCCCTGAGCAGGGCCACCCTGAAATGAATGAGACCTCTCCCTGGGGAGCACTGGGTGACGGGGGCACGTAGCCCTGGGGCTGGGTTGGGAATGGAACAAGATCCCTCCTTTGCTTCCCATTTTCCCCCTACATCAGACCACAGCCACTGTGCCCAGCTGTGTCCCCCCCCACCTCCCCCTCCAGCCCTGCTGACAGCGTGGTCCTGCAGGGCATACTCACGGGATGCTGAGGGCAGCTGGTTCCGCTCCCTGTTTGTGCACAAGGTGGATCCCCGCAAGGATGCCCATTCCAATCTTCTGTCCAAGAAAGAGACCAGCAACCTCTACAAGATTCAGTGTGAGTGACCCCACAGGCAGAGGGTGCACACCCCTCCCAGGCCCTTGCAGCTTGATAACGCAGTCGCTCATCCTGCTCCCTGTTGTGACATTGCGTCTTGCCCTCTTTCCCCCACAGTTCACAACGTGAAGCCAGAATGTCTGGATGCCTACAACAACCTGACGTGAGCTGGGGGACTTCCCACTGTCTCAGCAGGGGCTGGGAGGGGTCAAGTGGGGATGTCAGGAGGATTTTGGAATCTCTTGTGCTGGGCAGAGAAGGCAAATGGGGATGTCGGGAGCATTCTGGGGTCAGAAACTCCGCACTTTTCTTGCTGAGAGAGGCACAGCTGCTGCTTGCCAGCTCAAGCTGCCGCTTTTCTCCCATCTGGGGCAGCCCAGAAGCACCCCATAAACCACGTCCTGTACCCCCTGCAGGGAGGAGGTGCTGCCCAAGCTGCACTCAGATGCCGATTACCCTTGTGACCTGGTTGGGAACTGGAATACGTGGTACGGGGAGCAGGACCAGGCAGGTGAGGGCTGCATTTCTGCAGGAGCAGACAACCCTGCATGGCCGTGACCCCGAGAGGATGTGGGGTGAATCCTGGTCACTTGGGAGGGGGGCTCCCTGGTGCTTTCCCCCCCAGCCAGACCTTGCTGTCTCATCCCAGTGCACCTCTGGCGCTTCTCTGGTGGGTACCCAGCCCTCATGGACTGCATGAACAAGCTGAAGCAGAATAAGGTATCACTCAGATTGGTGGCCAAATGGGGCACCTTATGGGGTGTCCCCGCTCCCATCATCTTGCCCCGAGCCTCGGCTGTCCACAGGAGTACCTGGATTTCCGCAAGGAGAGGAGCCGCATGCTGCTGTCCCGCAGGAACCAGCTGCTGCTGGAGTTCAGCTTTTGGAATGAGCCCCTGCCCCGCAAGGGGCCCAACATCTATGAGCTGAGGACCTACAAGCTCAAGGTGAGCCATGAAATGTTTCGTAGGAATGCAGGCATCCCAGGCATGGCACTGGAACCCAGGGTATCCCAGAGCCCTGCTGTACATGCTGGGATCTGCAAAGCAGCCTGTGGTCTGTGGGTGTTTGGGGTCACTTGCGCTCTGGCTGCAAGTTGGCCCTGGGCAGAGGGAGAATGTGGTACTTGGGGTGCAGCTGCCTTACCCAGTTGTTTATTTCCTGTGTTTGCAGCCAGGGACCATGATTGAGTGGGGCAATAACTGGTGAGTGGCTGCTTTATCCAACTGGTGTTCTACATATGGCCCTCGGACCCATTCCTGCATCCTCGTTCCTGTGGTGGTGGCACAGATGAAGCTTTAGCCGCTCTCAGCACAGGGACATTAGAGCTGAGCAGAGGGAGAGCTGTGCCAGCCCTGGTGTTTCTCTCCATTTCACCAGGGCTCGGGCCATAAAGTACCGCCAAGAGAACCAGGAGGCAGTGGGCGGCTTCTTCTCTCAGATTGGGGAGCTGTATGTCGTGCACCACCTCTGGGGTAAGCGGGCTCGTCTCACCCACCCCACATTGGCAGTGCCACCACCTTGTGCACCCCAAACCCCATACACCATTCCTCAGGGGCTGCGGGGGGGGAGGGAGGTTAAGAAAGAGGTTTCCCTCCTTGCAGCCTACAAGGACCTGCAGTCCCGTGAGGAGACAAGGAACGCGGCGTGGAGGAAGCGGGGCTGGGATGAGAATGTCTACTACACGGGTGAGCACACGGGGCTGGGGTTGTCCCCGTGGCAGAGCTGCGAGGTGACCCCACCCCCGTTGTGTTTTGCAGTGCCGCTTATTCGAACGATGGAGTCCCGGATCATGATTCCCCTGAAGATCTCCCCGCTGCAATGAACTGGAACACGTACTGCCTGCCCCAGCTCTGCTGGGAAGTGCTGGGGGCGTCTTCTCCCATTTTGGGGTGTCCTGGGGGAGGGAAAAAGGGTGAGAGCCCAACCCCCTTGGGCTCGGCTGCACCCTGTTTGTGGGGACCTGCAGGTGCCGCAGTGCACCCCATGTTGCCATTGGCCCTCCATGCTGGGGGCAAACCCTCAGAAGCCTTCCTGAGAGGTGAGCTGGGGGCTGCTCATAATTACCGCTAACGAGCTGCTCGTCGGATGCCTGTCCCCGCCGGGCTGTGAGATGTCACCAATTAAATATTTAATTGCCAGAGTCCGTGTCTGGGGAATAGGGAGCATTGGGGACACGGGGACCACCCTCATGCGTGAGTTGTCCTTATGCTGAGACCCTTGAGATTGCCCTCTGCACCCTCCGTGTCCCTGATGCTATCGGGGAGCCCGCACCGCACCACCAATGAGAGCATGGGCCACGCCTCCTTTGTGCAAGCCACGCCCAGATTCAGCAAGACCACGCCCCCCCTCTGCGCAAGGCCACGCCCAGTGCAGCTCCAATCAGGCGCTTCTGGCCACAGTCCTCCGACAGCGGGCTGCCGGCAGGGGGCGCCGGTCACCGCATCTCTCGGCCGCGCTATGCTGCTCCGTGACGTCACTTCCGGGGGGTGCTGAGGCGGGTGGCGGGGTGAGTGCGGGGCTCCGCCAGAGCCCGTGGGTGTGAGGGGTGTGTGGGGGGGGGTTGGTTGGTTGGGCAGGGAGGGCACGGGGGAGGGGAGCAGGAGGGGTACTGGGGGTAGGGAGCGGGGAGCTGGAGGCGAAGGGCCGGGAAACGGTGCCCCGGGGGGTAGCAGGGCTGGAGGCCTCGCCTGGCTGAGGAGGAGCGGCCTGGCCTCCCGGAGCGCAGTCTTACCGCCCGTCCGCAGCCCTCGGCCGGCAGCGTCATGTCCTCGGATTCCAGCAAGAAGAGGAAACCCAAAGTGATCCGAACGGATGGGGGCCCGCAGGAGGGCAAGCGGGGCAAGGCCGATGGCGAGCAGGTAAAGTATGGCCGGGAATGGTGTGCTGAACGGTGCTGGGTCAGGGCCAACCGTCAGCACCTCTGAAACTGAACTGCCCCTCTGCCTTTCTGACCCCTTGAGGACACGCAGTGTTCAGGGAGGCAGTGAGCAGAAGGCTGGAAGGGCCCTCGGGGTTCCTGGGTTACCTTGGAACGCTCACATGAGGCTCAGAGCCAAGGTTCTGAAGTTCTGTCAGCTCCCGGGGCTTCTCTGCTGTAACCTCAGCACACTGCAGCAGCGCAGGCACCCCTTTCAGTTGACATTAATTACATTAACAGGCAGCCTGTGTTTTCCAGGTGTTTGTGTCCTGGATTGGTTACTGAGTTCTCATTCAATGTACGAAATCTCAAGCTAATGCAGCAAAGAATTGAGCCCCAGCCATGTGTTTCCCACTGCCCTTTGTTGCCAACATGTAGGAGCGAGCAGTGCAGGTACTTTGGCCCTTTACAGGATGCTCGGTACTACAGTGAGGAGTGTGAGGTTGATCTCCGGGACCCCATCAAGGACTATGAACTCTACAAAGAGACGTGCCAGGAGCTTCAGAGACTCATGGCAGAAATCCAGGAGTTGAAGAGCAGAGGCGTCAAGGACAATGTAAGGAGAACCCTGAGTGCTTGGTTTAATGCGTTCTGTTATTTTTCAGGTAATCTGAAAGGAGCAGAAGCCGTGCTGTGTTCTGGGGAAAATTAGGAAAATGGAACAGTCTGTCTTAAATAAAATTATGTATGGCATAGCTGAGGCGTGTGGTCTTTGACTGAGCCATCATTGCTCAGAATTACTGACCTCTGAGGCATAGCTGGGAAATGTGCTGACAGGCTGGGATTTCCAGGGGCAGAACTGAGCTCCTGTGGATACCAGAAAGCCCTCCAGTTGTGTCTAGCAACAAGAGGCTCCCCAGAAACCCCAGTAACATCAGCACTGCCCTGCAGAGGAGCGCAGAACCCCGCTTGTCTCAGTGCTCAAAGAAAAGGCTGCAGCGGGGGCTCTGTGGTGGGTCTGTGCTGCTTCAGACATTTCCCTCCTGCCTCTCAGGCCTCTGAGATAGACGAGCGACGCGTTCAGAGCTGTGTGCACTTCATGACCCTGAAGAAGCTCAATCGGCTGGCTCACATTCGGCTGAAGAAGGGCCGAGATCAGACCCATGAGGTACGGAGTGGGCAGTGAGTACAGGACAGGGTTCTAAAGAGCAGAGGTGCTGCAGTTTCTGCTCCCTGTGTGTGCATGTGCAGAACTAAACCTCAGCCAGGTGGTGCTTTCTGTGCTGGAGGTTTGCTAGGAGGCTTTTCTGCAGGAAGGCAGATGCTGTAGTTGCAGTGGCTTACAAAAGAGGGCCATCTTCTCCTATCTTGTAACAGTCAGTCAGATGGTCTTGAGCCTGGTGAGCTGCAAGCCTGCTGATTGGCCCCAGAAGTCTTAGCCATGCTTCTGAAAGATTTTTTTTTACAATATTTGAGCAATGTTTCATTGTATTACTGAGGATACAGAAACAGAATGGGATCTGGCCCACGTGCCTTAGCAGGTCTGCTTTGTTGCTGTCCTCCCAGGTTGTCTTCCTAAAAGACACCAGGATCAATGTAATGCGATGAATGTTTGCTTTCCCAGTCCTTGAAAATGTCTTTTTTCCTTCTGAGTTTTTGCATTCCCCAAAACCTACCCTTCCTGGGTGGTAACAGAGTCCTCGCAGCACTGGGGCTGCAACATGTGCATCCATCTCTGCATGTCCCTTCCTGCTATGGTCACTGGCTGTGTCTGTGTTTTAGGCAAAGCAGAAAGTTGATGCCTATCACCTGCAGCTCCAGAATTTGCTTTATGAGGTGATGCACCTACAGAAAGAGATCACCAAATGCTTGGAGTTCAAGTGAGTTTGAGTGGGGAGGAGAAGGAGTGGCTGTGTGCGTTTGCCACCCTTCCCTGATCCAATTGTTCTGTCCCTACAGATCGAAGCATGAGGAGATCGAACTGGTGAGCCTGGAGGAGTTTTACAGTGAGGCTCCCACTGAAATCAGCAGACCTGACATCACCCTGACTGAACCCCACCAGCAGACCCTTGCCCGCCTGGACTGGGAACTGGAGCAGCGTAAGAGGTGGGTCCATTCTGCATCCCCCTCTCTGAGCTGCAGGATGGTGCTCCCTACAGACAGCCCAGGCTGCACAGCCCCTTGGCGAAGCAAACAGCAAAGATAAAGGTTTTTACAGCATTTCAAAATGATCCCTGTAGAGGAAGTGGCAGATTTATTGTGTGATTGTATCCCTGTTGTGAAGATTCACCCCTTGGATTATGACAACAAAGGTATTTTAGCCGTCCCAAGAAATCCACATGTGCTCACTCCTTGAGGCAATGCTGGCTCTTAGGCATCAATAGGAGAAAACTAATTTTATAGCTCCCTTCTGGCGTGACCATTGTGCCTGCTCAGAGACCATTGCAGCAGGGAATGAGGCCTCCATCCAGTGTGGCGGTGATATTTAAGGATGGGCAGTTATGCAGTTCAACTCAGAGCCCTGTTCTACAAGATGTGCCATGTAGGGCAAGGCAGTAGCTGTTTTGTCTGCTGTGCTGTGGTGCGAGGAATGAGTTTAAGTGTCTTGGTTTGTCTGCTTGTGGCACCATCCCAATGCAGGATCTGACCCCCAGTGTCCCTCCCCTGACTCGGGCCAGACAAGGAGATTCACCCCTTGTGAAAACCAGACATACCATAATTCTTTGTGACATCCAGCAGACGTTTCAGAAGGATCAGTCTAAGCTGCCAGTAGATGCTGTGGGAACAGCACAGCTCAGAATAGCTGACTAATAAGAGGTGCTGCAGGAGCTTGCAGAGGACTGCTCGACCTGGAGATTTAAGATTCTCATTAGTACTGCTTGTTCATTGCAAGCTGTGTAAAAGGTGAAGAAAAATTCAATTGAGCCTGCCCCACGGTTGCACAGTAAAACACTGGGAAACTTTGTAATTTCTAGTCCTCATCCCACGATATTTAAGAGCACCACGTTTCGTCACTGTGGTGGGGAATTGTCTTTTCAGCTGCCCCAGGAGTGCAGTGGGCACTTTGCAATGCTCCTAGGGCTGTTGGTTTCCCTCCACAATGGTCACGTTGCTGTTCCCAGCTCTGCCACTAAGTGGTGTGTTGGATTTGTGTTGGGCTCTGTTCCAGAAGTTGCCTTGTGAGCAGTGTGACAGGGCTCTGCTCCTCTCACTGGCTCCATCGCAGGGAGTTCAGCAGCAGTGTCTGAAAGCTATGCTTCAGACCTGCTTTGTGTAGGAAGCTGTTGTGCTGTGCTGAGCCAGCACAGGGACATTTTCTGTGTTGTGTTCTCATCCAGTGGGAAGCAGGGGCTGAAGAGGGGAGCACATGAGCTCTCCATACCAGTGTTCCCTCTCTTGTGTCTTGTGCTTCCCAGGCAGTGTGCCCGAAAGCTCTGCTTTCTCTGTGCAGCTCTCTGCTATGTGAGAGGTAGCAGTGAACAGCAGTGAGGAGGCTGTGTGTGTTCTCCCCCAACAGAAGTGTAACCAGAGCTCGGAGAGTCATGGTGAATTTCCATTTTCCTTGTCCCTCTAGCCAGATAAGGAGGAGCACTTGTTAGTGTGCTAAGCCTTAACTCAGGAGTTTATCTCAGTTGTAGCTGAAGTGACACAAAGTGGAGAAGCCTTCTTTGGAGCATAGTAGGGTCTGGAGGATCCCACTTATGTCCTGTCAGCAGAGCTGCTTTGGGAGCAGATCTGCTGAGGGAAGCTCTGGCTGCTGCCCTTCCCCCAGGTACAACACAAAGCTGAGCTTCCACTTCCTCTCCCTTGTTTAGAGTTCTTGACAGTCTCCACCTGTCCTTGGCATTGAGAGCATTGTGTGTGTCGCTGTGTCAGCCCTGAGTTCCTGCAGGGAGTTCTGTTAGGTCAGGAGTGCTGAGGCTGATGACCCAAGCTGGCCCAGGCAGACTGTGGCACTGTGCTGTATACTGCTAACCCAATTCCCACCTTTAGACTGGCAGAGAGGTATAAGGAATGCCAGACCATCAAGGAGAAGATTCTGAAAGAGATTGAAGTGAAAAAGGAGTATCTGAGCAGCCTCCAGCCTCGCCTCAACAGCATTATGCAGGTACTTGCTGAGCCCTGTAGGAAAGGGAAGGGCCTCTGGGAGCAAGTTGATGTGCCCAAGGGATTGTATTGGGTAGAGACAGCGTCTGGGGCCCTTTCCTTTCCAGTCAGCATGGCTTGAATCCCAACCTGAAAGTGTTGGATCCCAGCAGAGCAAGCAGAAGTGTCAGAGCTGCTCCCTGCCTCGTTGGGTTTCCTCCAGAGCCTCCTTGTTTATGCGGCAATTCCTGCAGAACTGCAGATGGAGAGTTCATTAAATTCATTCTGGGCCTTTCCCCAGAGAGCAGTATGCAGCTCCAGCCCCTTGTGATCACCTCGAAAGAGAAGAGCAGGAGAAGGAACTGGGTTATTTTCAAACCCAAAAGTTTTCCTGCCTGCTGTGCTGTGGCCATCCCCTGCATTTTACACTGCACTGCAGCTGCATGGCCGCTTCCAATCTCCCACTTGCCTTGGGGTGCAGAGGGGAATTGAGTGGGAATTGATTCTGTCCCTAGTCCTGAATGCTGTCCCTTCTGTTCCTCCAGGCCTCCCTGCCTGTCCAGGAGTACCTCTTCATGCCTTTTGACCAGGCACACAAGCAGTACGAGACAGCCCGACACCTGCCACCGCCCCTCTACGTTCTTTTTGTTCAAGCCAGTGCCTATGGTCAGGCCTGTGGTGAGCACAAGGGATCATCAGGAATGCTTCGGGGGGGTGGAGGGGCACACTCCCCTTGTGGGCCAGATTTCACTCTGCCTGCAGAAAGCACTACCCTGGGGAGAATTGGTTGGCATGGTTCATCCTGTCTGTTCTGCTGCTGCGTTCTGCTGAGCCCAGAGCAGCAGGGTGGCACCAAGGCCAGCACACTGAGACAGCAGCATTTGAAACCTTGTTTGCTCAGCTTCCTTTGCTGGAAGAACTGCTTGGAAAGCTGGCTTCCCACCTCAGCATCGAGGTTGATGTGGATGGCTGCTTGCCTTTTGAGAGCTGCTGAGCGTAGGATGGATGCCAGGTTGTGCATGGGTGGTGGTGACTCTGGAGCCAGGCATGGGGTCTCTACTGCCTCTGCTGACCCACAGCTCACCTGAAAGCATCCACCCTCTTGGCCGGCTTTGTGTTTTGAGTTCTGTTGGAGGTGCTCTGTGCAGCCAGCTCCTCTCTCATTCAGGATTTCCCAGCAGGGCTCAGGGTCCCTCTGGCTGTCTGTATCTCTGGGGTTACGTGAGAGGTGCAGTCTCACTGCTCAGCAAGAACAGGGTTTCTTGCCCTAAACAGCTCCTTATGCATGGGTACCTACAACCCTGATAGCTCCTTGCTTTTTCTTCATGCTAGATGGACTCTAGCACCACTTGGTTCTTGATTTAAAAAAATATTTGGTATTTATGGCTTCCAGCAGCAGTCCTTAAGAACACAGTGCTTTGCCTCCTCAGACCCCATCCTAGCAGGAGATCCAGCTCCATGTCAGCTTGCAGGGCATTATTGACAGCTACCTCTTCCTGCTGACCATTTGTTACAGCTTTATGGGGCTCCGCCTTGTGCAGTCATGGAGCAAGAGCTTCTTGGGGCAGAGCTGGCTGCAGCCTGACTTTCTTTCTGTAGGCTTAATAAATACCATATGGGCATGTGTTTTTGGGGTTGGCAGCTTGCCCTGTAACCTTTACTTCTTTCCCACACAGGAGTGGGATTCATGGCTTTATTTTGATGTCTCTTCCATAGATAAGAAGCTTGTTGTGGCCATTGAAGGCAGTGTAGAGGAAGCCAAAGCCTTGTACAAGCCACCTGAGGACTCGCAGGGTGAGTAGGGTATGTTGCTGCAGCCAGAGGGGTTGTGTTTTGGGGTATACAAAGATGCTGGATAAAAACCAGGGGGCTGATCATCCTCATCCCTTAATCATTCCTGAGAGGTTTTCATGGCCCCTTGTCTGTTACAGTGACCTCTAGTACTGAGCAGGATGTCACATCCCTGTTTGCCTGCATCCTGCTTTGTCCCTCTAGGAATACTCTAGGAATTAGGGTAACTTTTGGGAGAGCTCAGAGAGAGGGCTTGGTGGCCCTGCTGCCTTTGGGGAAACCCCCTTACCATGGGATTTGCTTATACTTCTCTCTTTGTGTAGATGATGAGAGCGATTCTGACATGGAGGAGGAGCAGACCACGGTAAGGAATAATATTTTCCTCTTCTGGGGCCTCTTCCAGCACAGTGTGGTGTGGGCAAATCCATTTGCACCTGTGAGCTGGAAGGTGCTGGGGCTGCTGGGCCTGAATAGGTCTGTGGACTCATCTTTGGACACTGTCAGTGTGTGTGGAAGTGGTGTGTTGGCATTAAGTCTGACTGTGTCCAAAGAGGAAGAACTGGCCTCAGCTGGGCACTCTGTTTGTGTTGACTGGGAGGAAAGGGGCTGCATTTCCAGTTTCTGTCCTGATCACAGGGGAGCTGGAGTACAAACCTGCCCTGCTCACATCCCATCCGCAGCAGTGTCCGCCCTGCAGCTCTCCTGCTGGAGCTGCTCCACTTTGTATAAATAGTCTCCAGCCAGGGACACTGGAGTCCAGCAGGGAGAGACTGGGACTCAGAGTGGTGGGAAAGAGCAGCAAAAGAGGAGGAGAGGCTGAGGGCTCCCAAGGAGTGCTGGTACAGGGCTGACAGTTCTGTTCTGCTCCCCCCAGAAGCGACGCAGGCCCACCCTTGGTGTGCAGCTGGATGACAAACGCAAGGAGATGCTGAAGAGGCACCCGCTGTCTGTCACCATTGACCTGAAGTGCAAAGGTAAACTGGTGCTGGTGGCCCTGGGCACAGAGGGGTGTGAGAGCAGGTCAGGGAGCAACCTGGTCACAACTCAGTGCTGGGGTGTGAGGGGTCCTGACAGATCTGCAAAGAGCAACGTATGGAGGATGTTCCCCTGTCCCCACTGCCCAGCTTATAGTGCACTGGTTACATTGCCTCTCTGCCCTGTTCCTTGCTGTCTTAGGAGGGGCAGAAGAAGAATGTTTGTCCCCTCCTACAGAAAGCTCTGAGTACCGAGTGCTCCAAGCCAGAGCATAAAGCAATATTTCTCTTTCTTTGAGATGAGAATGTGCTTCACCTGACCTTCTACTACTTGATGAACCTCAACATCATGACAGTGAAGACCAAGGTGACCACTGCTGCTGAGCTGACGACTGCCATCAGTGCTGGGTGAGGAGAGCCCCAGGCTGTGTATGGGTCCTGTGCTGGGCCCAGAGCTTGTCACAGTCACCCTGCCCTGATGTCCTGCCCAGCTCTGCTCAGTGTCTCATAAGCACAGCAGTGCAGCACTAGAGGTGTGGTGGCAATGTCCCCCTGCTGAGCTGTAGGCTAACAGCCTTCCATGCCCCGTGAGTCCCAGCTCTGTGAGTGCCATGAGTGAGGTTTTATCCTCAGTCCCTCTCTCCTCCTTAGCTGGAGCATCATAGATATCTTTGTGCAGAGCTGTAGTGTCCAGGCACTGTCCTGGTTCCTCCTTTAATGATAAGTAGGCCCTAAAGAGCCTCTGCACTTCTGTGTGAGGAGTGCTTTCACCTTGCAGATCTATCCTGCCCTGACGATGTCCTGTCTGTCAGAAGCATGGCCTTTCTGGGAGCTCTGCCAAGCTGCTGTAGCTACAAGCATCCTCCTCCTCTTCATCTGCCACATCGCCCATGGCAAAACCAGGGACGGGGCAGGCTGGGAACCTCTTAGAGAGAGCTGGAGGGGAACCTCTTCTCCTTGTTGCCTTTGGTTGCTGTCTTGCAGCCAAGCTGCTTTCCTCCCTCCTGCAGCCATTACCTGGCAGCGAATTTCACCTGGTTGATCCGCAGGTCACCTTGCACTTGGTACCAGTGGTGCAGCTGCCTTTCCATGGGCTCCCTGGGGATTGCTTAAGCCTGATCTGTGTGAGGACTGGCTGCAATGGCAGCTTTGGGAGCTTGCCCAGGGAGCTCAGGTCAGCTGCAAGCTCTCCCAGGCCAGGAGGTGGCTGAGAGAGAGGGGAGGCAGGAGAAGTTGGCCTGGAATACCTGTAAACTTATGCTGCATCCTAGGCTGTTCCATGAGGCTTCCCAGTCCTCCTGGGTTCTTTTTCCTTGTATGTACCCAAACCCCTCTGTGCCAGGCAGATGCATGTCCTTCCTGCTGAGATGAATCATGTAGAGGGGTCTCCTTAGCCCTGACTTGTTCCTTGGTGAGACCCCTGCAGGCAGGGTCCTTGCTTAGGAGACACTGCGGTAGCAGGATGTGTCTTGAGTCTCCTGTGACCCAGCCTAGACCCTCTTCAACTCTTTGTGCTTTCTAGGGCTTGTGAGTGTGGTCAGACTCTGTTAAGAAATGTAAAATCCTTCTGCTAAAAAAGAATACTTTAGCTTGTTGGCTGGCAAACAGCCACCAGACCATGCCCTCTGTATGCTATGGATTTCTGTTTTTCCCATACGTAGATTGCCATCAGTAGGTTTCAGAGTTCATGCAGCGTGCCTTTGAGCAGCTCCTGGCAACTCAGAGAGATGGTGCACTGTGATTTCCAGTTTCTTTACAACCAGAGAGGAGACAGATTTTCAAGAGCAGAACTATGGGAAAACCATTGTGGTCATGAAACCCAGCTTGGGGGTCATCCATCCCCAGTCTCTGGGCTCGTATCCTGTTAGCAGGTGCCCCAGAAAAACGTGAAGCATGGACTGCTGCATGATTCCTCTCTTCCTTCTCCTGCCAGCGACTTGCTCTCCCCAGACTCCCTCCTGAGCTGCCTGTACCCGGGAGACCATGGAAAGAAAACCCCCAATCCAGCCAACCAGTTCCAGTTTGACAAAGTGGGGTGAGTGGGCCACGTGCAGCCGGTGTCTTGCTAGTTGGCATTGGGGTGGAAGAAGATGATGACTGCTTCATGGAGGAGAAAGTGCTCTGGTGGTGTGACCTTTCCTCTTTGTTCTTCAGCATCCTGACCTTGAGTGATTATGTGACAGAGCTGGGGCATCCCTATGTGTGGGTGCAGAAGCTGGGCGGCCTGCATTTCCCCAAGGATCAGCCTCAGGCATGTCTCACTCCTTCCCTACACTCCCCACCAGGACATTGGGCTGAGCTGGCAGAGCTCTGGGGAGGCTTTGGGGACACTTGTGTCCCTTCCTGTTCCCCTAAGACTGGAGCTCCAGCTGGCACCAGCCACTCCCAAACCATGGAGCATCCTTGGCTCCCTGGCAGGGTGGTGATGCTCCCTCCTGCCCACAGCATACGGTCACTGCAGACAACTCGCTGAGCGCGAGCCACATGGAGATGACCATGAAGCTGCTGAGGACGAGGCTGCAATCCCGCCTGGCTCTCCACAAACAGTTTGCTTCTCTTGGTGAGTGCCTGGGGAGGCTTTGCAGTGGCTGGATTTTCTTGCACAGGAATACTGCCTGACCTGTGTCACCTTGAAGGGCTTATATGGGTCTGCACTGCCACTGTCCTTCTACTCTGTGGTGTCAGGGCTCTGATGTTGCCATGTTTGGGGCTATGCCCCTCTCAATGTCCAGCACCCCTTTGGGGCCAGCCATCCTGGTTCTGGGAGTTTATTCAGGCTGTGGTGATAGGAAAACAGCGTGCCCAAGCATGCCAAGCACCCCTGGAGCAGACCAGGCACGTGCTGTGAGGTTGTGAGTGCCAGCAGAATTGCATTTGAGGCTGCTGCTGCTTTCTGGATGCCTGATGAAGTTGTCAGAAGGATAAAGAATGTCCCCAGGTCCCAGTACTGCTGTCACCTGTGGGGCAGGCAGAGAGCTCATCCCCAGCCTGCCCTGCTCAACCTTGTGCTTGCTTCCAGAGCATGGCGTGGTGCCAGTGTCCAGCGAGTGCCAGCATCTCTTCCCTACCAAGATCGTCTCACGCCTGGTGAAGTGGACTGCCATCCCCTTCGAAGATTACGCGGTAGGTGCTGTGTGTGAGGCTGTATCCCCTCCAGCTCCCGTGCTGTGCCTTGGAGCCAGCAGCTGCTCACTCCCTGTCGTCTGCCTTTGCAGGAACTGCCCTACACTAAAGACGTGGTGGAGGCTGGGCTGGCTGAAGACACCCACCTCTATTACATGGCCCTGATAGAGAGGGGAACGGGTCGGTGTGTTTCCTTCCCCCGGCGATGGCAAATAATTAGCAGCTGCCTGAATCCTCCACACGAGGGAGGCTCTGTGGGCTGTCGTTGATATTTCTTCCTTGCCTTGCTCAGCCAAGCTCCAGGTTGCTGTGGTCCTGAATCCCGGTTACTCTGCGCTGCCACCCATCTTCAGCCTCTGCCTGAACTGGAAAGGAGAGCGAACCGGCAGCAACGATGACAACATTCGGGTAAGCACTCGGGGGAGTTCCCAGTGCTTCTGTACCCTTGGTAAGGTTTAGACTGGTGGTTGGGAAGAACAGAAAACCAAACTTGTAACACATCTGCATCTGCCAGGCTATGGAGAGTGAAGTCAACGTGTGCTACAAGGAGCTGTGGGGGCCCAAACCGGGCTACCAGCTCCTCACCAACCAGCTGCAGCGCCTCTGCATGGTGCTAGATGTCTACCTGGAGACAGAGCCCCACGACACCACTGTGGAGGGGCCCAAGGAATTCCCCCAGGAGAAGATGTGCCTGCGCCTGGTCAGGTGAGAGCCTGGGGCTGTGCTGTCCCTGCAGGCAGTGAGCAGAGGGGGCTGAGGATGCTGGTAGGGACCCTGCTGGCATTGCTGTCCAGACACGTGGTGACAGAAGGGCACCCTTGTGCTGCCTGTGAGGTTCAGCCCTGCACAGTCGAGCTGCACCCCGGGACCTGTCCCTTTCTGTGAGTGTGCTGAGCTTACCAGCACATTGGGCCTGCTGGGATGGAAGCAGACCCCTGAGGCCAACCTGTCCCTCTTCTCTTCCAGGGGCCCCATGCGCTTGAAGCCATTCAAGTTCAACTACCCTCAGGGATTCTTCAGCCACCGCTGAGTCCTGCTGGGCTCCCCTGCCTGGGCATTGCTTTGGGACCTAGCCTCATCCTGTCTGCAATGTTCCCTTCCCATCATTTCAGTTTCTTTTATGATGTTTTGGATCTTGTTTGTGGTTTTGTAACTGAAGGGATTAAATGCTGAATTGGAAGAAGTGTGTGTGTATGTGTGCAGATGGCTGGGGTGTGGAGACCTTGGTCCTTGTGGATCCCTTCCCTTCTGAGCTCTTCTATGCTTCTGTGACCCATAGGGGTTGGAACAAGCCCTGTCTCCCCTGTCATGGGCCCTGCCTGCCTTCTTTCCTCCCTCCCACTGCAGGTCCTTGGTAACAGGAACTAAGCTGGCTAAAAATAGCCCTTCCTGCACTGCAGCCCCAGCCTGCCAGCTGACTCGGCACAAACCCCAGAACACAGCGGGAGGTTGGAGCTCTGGGCTGGTCTGTGCCCTCCTCCTCCTCCATCCCTCACAGCTCCCCGCTGCAGGTCCTGTCCCACAGCCCCAGGGGCAGAGCTGGGGCTCCATGCTTCAACACCGGGGGCGCTTTGTGCCAAAGCAACTCCCTGGGGAAGGAAGGCCCATGGAGCTTTTTCCCTTCTCATGGAGGCACTACAGGTGTGGTGCTGCAGTGCAGGGCTGTGCTGCAGCACTTGGGTTAATCCAGGCACTGGCAGTCCTTGGGGAGCTGTGATTTAAAAAGGGAAGGAATTCAAAAATTGCCTTTGTGGAGTGTGGTGAGGACTGGCCCTGTTTCCATCCCCTGTGCAGGACATGCAGCCCTTCATCCCTGCCTGCGAGCTTTCCCTGCTGCAGGCAGGGAGGTAAAGGACTGCCACATGCTTCAAAAAGCCCCGTGTCACCTTCTGTGTCCCAGCCCTGTGTGGCAGTGCCCAGCAGCCCTGGCACTGCCTTCCTTGCATCCCTTCACCTCCTCCCCTGTGCCAAGCAATGACAGTGAGAGCTGGTGTGTCTCTGTAAGCACTTTATTTGGTTATTGCACATAAGCAATTGACAGTGGACTCGAGTTTCCTAGTGCACTTTGTATTTCCGTGAGCATTCCTGCAGTGCCTAACCTCTTCCCCCAAAGCCAGCTACAGCTGGGGTCACCACCCAGAGGGCCATTCATCACCCCAGCGAGGGAAGGACTCTGCCAGCCAGCCCACGGCACACATCCCAAGCAGCTAGAGCTCTGAGTTGCACTTGTCCATCGATTGCACATACAATAAATAAATGCACTTATTGGAGAAGGGCAGTCGGTTCCCCTGGGATCTGTTTTCCTCATTAGAATTCAAGTGTTAAATGTGGCTCTGCATATATCACATTCTGCTACTGAAGCGATCGGAACATACCACTGGCGTGGGGCAGCGAGGGGCTGTGTCTCTCACAAACATATTGCTAAGGTAAGGCCTGGCTGGGGGGGACCCGGGGTGGGGACCGTCCCCGTCTCACCCTTCAGAGGGGAGCGGAGCAACTCCAGCTTCCAGAGGAGCTCTGCTCATTTCTTTCCCGCAGCAGGTGCCGGCTCTGGGGCTTTGCCCTCCTTGCTGGGGGGCTTCTCAGCTTTGGGGGGCTCTTTACTGGCTTTAGAGTCATCTTTGGGTTTTGATTTGGGGTCTTCCACCTTCTCCTTCTTTGGTTCCTCCGCTGTTTTCTTTGGTTCCTCCACCTTTTCCTCAGCCTTAGGCTTCTCTGGCTCCTTCACAGCTGCTTTGCCAGCCTCCTGCTGAGGTTTTGGTTGAGCATCTTTCTCAGCTTTCCCTTCTTCTGCAGGTTTGGAGGCAGCCTTGGTCTCCTTCACCTGTGGGGGGGGAGGCCCAGCAGCTGCCTTCTCTTTGGGCTTCTCCTCCGCCTTGGCTGGGGCATCCTTTTTGGGAGCCTCATCCTTCTTGGGAGCCTCATCCTTCCTGCCCTCCGCTGCAGGCTTGGGGGGAGCCTTCTCCTCCTTTGGCTGCTCTTCCTTTGCAGGGGCCTTTGGCTCCTTTGGAGGGGAGGGGACAGGCTCCTTGGCTGGGGCCACTTCCTTCTGCGGGGACTTGGCTTCCTCCTTCAGTGGAGATTTGGCTTTTTCTGGGGACTTTACAGTCGGGGTCTTGGCCTCCTCCTTTGAGGGAGAGGCAGGTTTCTCTGGGGATTTGGCAGCTGGGGTCTTGGCCTCCTCTTTTGAAGGGGGTGCGGGTTTCTCTGGGGACTTGACTGCTGGGGTCTTGGCTTCCTCCTTTGAGGGGGTTGGTGGCTTTTCTGGAGACTTGACAGCTGGGGACTTGGCCTCCTCTTTTGAGGGGGTTGCAGGTTTCTCTGGGGACTTGACAGCTGGGCTCTTGGCCTCCTCCTTCAAGGGGGTTGGTGGCTTTTCTGGGGATTTAACAGATGGAGGCTTGATCTCCTCCTTTGTAGGGGTCGGTGGCTTTTCTGGGGACTTCACTGTTGGAGTCTTTGCCTCCTCTTTTAAGGGTGCTGCAGGTTTTTCTGGGGACTTGACAGGTGGGGTCTTAGCCTCCTCTTTTGAGGGCATTGGGGGTTTTTCTGGGGATTTGACAGCTGGGGTTGTGGGTTTCTCTGGAGACTTCACAGGTGGGCTCTTGGCCTCCTCCTTTGAGGGAGCTGAAGGCTTTTCAGGGGACTTGATGGCTGGGGACTTGGCTTCTTCCTTTGTGGGGCTTGAGGGCTTTTCAGGGGATTTGACTGCTGGGGACTTGGCCTCCTCCTTTGAGGGGCTTGAGGGCTTTTCTGGGGATTTGACTGCTGGGGACTTGGCTTCTTCCTTTGAGGGGCTTGAGGGCTTTTCAGGGGATTTGACTGCTGGGGACTTGGCCTCCTCCTTTGAGGGGCTTGAGGGCTTTTCAGGGGATTTGACTGCTGGGGACTTGGCTTCCTCCTTTGCGGGGGTTGAGGGCTTTTCTGGGGACTTGACTGCTGGGGATTTGGCCTCCTCCTTTGTAGGGGACTCAGGTTTCTCTGGGGATTTGGCCTCATCTTTTGCAGGAGACTTTGCTGCTTCTTCACCCTCTGGTTCAGCTTTCTCCTCTTCCTTCTCTTCTTCAGCTTTTTCCTCTTCAGCTCCCTTCTCAGCCTCCTCCTCCTCAGTCACCTCCTCAGTCACTTGGATTTCCTCTGTCTGCTCCTCCACAATCACTGTCTCCTTCTCAGATTTCTCCACCACCTTGATTTTCTCCTCACTCTTTACCTTGATGTTGGCGGCGATGCTGGGAGTCTTGGGGACCACTTCGGGGTAGGAGACCATTCCAAAGCCGGTCTCAATCCTATACTCCTCTCCTTCCAAGAGCTTTCTGCCAGGGGAAGACCAGAGCAGGGCCGTCAGCAGCTGCACCCACACCCTGCAGCAACATCTCCCTCCCTGCCATCTGCATGCCATCACCCCATGAAGGCTTCCTCATCCTTCCCTCCACAATCCCTTTGCAAGGCTGGTTTTGGAGGACTTATCACTGTCTTACTAAGAAGGACTCCAGGTGTTAGCAAGGACCTTCAAGAAATGTTCTCACAGATGCCAGCACTGGGGACTAGCCAAGACATGCACCCTTTGCCAACCCCATACCTATAGGCAGCAATTTCGATGTCCAGGGCCATTTTGACGTTGAGCAGATCCTGGTACTCACGGAGCTGAGCTGCCATCTCCCACTTGGTGTTTCTCAGCTCATTGTCAAGCTGCTGGATGGTTTCCTGCAACAGACAGAGTCACTTGGTGCCATGCAGGGAGGGAAAGGGGAAAATGCTGGGGCTCTTTCAGTTTGTCCTTGAGGGAACCCCCAAGCCTTGCACCACCTCCAAAGAGAGCTGCGGTGCTGCCAGCTGGGCTCTCTCGGGCAGGGGCAGCCAGGGGCAATGTTTCTAGGCAACTTGGTCTGCTGGTCACTGCAGTCATCCGACCCAACCTGAGGCTGATGGGATTGGAACATCTCCCTGGAGACAGGGTTTCAGTCTATGGCTACCACAGGGTACAGAAATCTGAGCTGCTGTTCCCAGTGCTGTGACACGACATGGTCTGAACCCCGGTCACTGTTCAATGGCATTTGTGATCAATGTCATGGGCAGCAGACACAAGGGACAGTTCCATTGCCAGACACAGCAGCCTGGATGCAACCTTAGGCTCCGGCTGTCTGAACATCAGGAGCTGGGGAAAGGCTGCTGCATTCAAAACTCAAATGTACCTGCTGCTGACATCAGCATCCCTGAGGCCATAGCCCCAGCACTGCTCTTCCCTGACAGCTGGATGCTCCCTCTGCACCAAGTGACAGATTTGGGACTCTGCCCACTGCGCACCCTACCTGATAGGAGAGGACATCTGCATGATGGCGTTCCTCCGAGTCCTGCCTCTGCCTCTCCAGTGACTCCTGTGTCCCTTTGAGGGCTTCGAGCTCAGTGGTCTTGGACTGGAGCTGACGGCGATACTCAGAGATCTCCTCTTGGGCCACGCGCATGGCGTCTGTGTTCACCTTGGCAACTTCAGAGAGCTTGTCCAGCCTCACTGTAGCAAGGGAAAGGAAAAGCTGCAGGGACGGAGGGAGACTGCAGCCTCCCCTTTATGGGGGACTGCAAATCCTAATACCACCAGTCCCCTGTGTGTGTGCCCTCTGCAGAGCCAACCCTGCCAGGTGTCCATTTCCAGGGATGTGAAGACACCAGAGCAGGACAGGCTGGGCACTGCTTTTCTTCATTCTGGGCTTCTTGCAGTGCAAACAATTTCCCTGTTCCCTTGAGCTCTGCCACCATCTTTCACACTTAAAGAGATGTTGCCCTCCCCAGCACACCTCCTCACCGTGCCAGATACACCACCCAGAAGGGCAGGGGCGGGGAAGGATGAAGCAGGGATTGCCGCAAGGGTTCTAGGGGATGGGAGGAGGCAGTGCCCCCGCCCCGCAAAACACCGCGCTCATGGGCGCGGCGCTGCCGCTGTCCGCGGTGCTGAAGTGTCGCTGTCCGCGGTGCTGAAGTGCCGCTGCGCCTCTCCCCGGGCGCTGGTGCCGGGACGATGGCAGCGCACCCTTGTGTGTCGACCCCCAGGATGCCACCCCCCCTCTCCCTCTCCCGGAACCGTAGTGCCCCTCTCAGCAACGCATGAGACACGCCCTGTCCCCCCCCGCAGGGGATGCGGCACCCTCTCCCTTCTCTGTGCTGCAATCCCCGCAATGCTCTTGGCCCCGCTCCAGTGGGGCTTCCTGCAGCATCGGGGGGTGTCGGAAAAACCACCTCGCTACCCTCCCCCCAAGAAATCTGCGGGTGGTGCGTGCAGCACCCCTGCAAACGGACGGGGTGGGGGTACCCTCCTGCTCTCCCAGAACTCAGTGTACACGCCTGGGTGGTGGGGACCTGCCATAACGCCCACCCGCAGCCCCGCATGCACCCGGCCCGAGGGTTCCCTCCAGGGGAAAGGAAGCACGAAGGGATCCCCTTCTCCCCGGGGTGTGCCCGCGGAGCATGCAGCGGGCTGGGTTATCACTCACCGCGGAACCACTCCTCGGCCTGCAGAGTGCTGCGCGCCGCCGTGCCCTCCAGCTGCTCCCGCAGGTCGCGCAGCGCTGCGGTGACCCCGGGCCGCAGCGAGGCGGGGGGCTCAGCAGGCAGCTCGGCGCGGGCACCGCGCAGCAGCGCGCCCACCTCGTCCTGGTGCTGTTTCCGCAGCAGCTCCGCTTCCTCCCGCAGCGCTCGGGCTCGCTCCGCCAGAGGCCCCTTGGCCCTTTCCTCCTGCGCAGAGCGCTGGGCCAGACCGCGGGCCGCCGCCTCCAGCTCGGCGCGCTGTCGCGCCTCCTCTTCAAGCCTGCCTCGCAGCGCGGCCACGTCCTCTGCCAGGCGGGCCCTCTCCAGCCGCAGCTGCCCCTTCTCGGCCCCCAGGCGCACCAGGGCCCCCCGCATGTCGCGCAGCTCCCGGGCGTACAGCTCGCCCATGGCCGAGCGCCCCGCCTGCTGCTGCCGCAGCGCCGCCGCTTCTGCCGCCAGCGCCCGGTTCTGCTGCTCCAGCGCCCGCACCCGCTCGATATAACCGGCGAAGCGGTCGTTGAGGACCTGCAGCAGCTCCTTCTCATTACGCGCCCGCGGTTCGCCGTTCAGCGAGTCCAGGCTCTCGGTGGAGGAAGCGGCCGCGCTTCCCCCGCCGCCGCCCCGCGCTCGCCCCGCCGGGCCCGGGGGTCCCGACCATGAGTAGAAGCCGCTGGAAGAGGTGGCGGAGCGCGAAGCGAGGCGAGAGGGCTCCTTGCGGAGCCCCCCCGGGGGGACCAGCAACGCCTCCAGCACCAGGCTCATGGTGGCCCCCGCCCTCACTGCGGCACCGCTGCCGCCGCCGCCTGCTTTATAGGGGCCGTCGGGGCTGCCCCGCCTCTCCACCGGCACGGGGACGAGGACGGGCACCAACAGAGGCACCGCCCCGAGCCGCCGCCGCAGCCCCGAGGGCGTGGGGGGGGGTCCGGGAAGTGGCCCTCGGGTTGGAAGCGGGGAGCCCGGGGAGACGATGAGAATCCTACGGGAGGGAGTGGGGCCGCCCCACAGGAGCATAGGATCCCACGGGACCTCATTTCTACTGCAGGTAGGGGTCGAGAGCTCTTTGGTGCTGGAGGATCTGCACTGCGATGGGGCCCCCATGCTTTGGGACAGGACCCTGGGCAGCGCTGTGGGGTGTGGGGAGCGATGGGGTTGTCCTCGGGTGAGCAGTGGGCTAGGAACCAGGATAGAAACCCATCACCCTGCTCCTGTTTGGGCTGAGGCAACTGGCACATGGGGCATCCACTGCTGGAATCCATGGAGCACCTGGTGTTGGCATCCGTGGTACACCCAAAGCCAGCATCCATAGAGCACACAACATCAGTACCCAATGTCAACACCCATTGTTGGCATCCAAATGTACCCAAAGTCAGCACCCAATGTCTGCACTCACAGAGCACCGAATATCTGCATTCACAGAGCACCCAGTGACAGCACCCATGAAGCACCCAGTGTTGGCATCCACATGCACCTAATGCCAGCACCCGATGTGTGAACTCATGGAGCACCCAAGATCAGTACCCAAGAGCACCTAACGTCTGTAGTCATGGAGAACCCAATGTCTGCACCCGTATGGAGCACCCACTGTTGGCATCCATGTGTACCCAGTACCACCCCGCATGGGCACCCAGCCAATACACAAGCTTGGACCCCAGCAGGGAGAACCCACGGTGCGCCCACTCAACCAGCACCCATGGACCACTCGATCTGGTGCCTTGCCGCTCCCTCGGCCAATCAGCACTCTCTGATCACCCCATCTATGCAGTCTCATGGCCAGCTGGCCAATCAGCACAGCAGCATCCCAGCCAATCAGCACCCTGCCGGGGGTCCCTGGGGGTGGGCTGGTGGAGGGGCCGCAGCCTCATTGCGTGCTGGGACGGTGAATGACATCCCGTTCTGCTGCGCGCTGGGATGTGGGGTCCCCGCGTGCTGACCTTGACAGCTCGCTGTCCTGCGCATCTCATCCTCCCTACTCATCACTTTTTTTTCCTTTTTTTTTTTTTTTTCCCCCACACTGCATGGTGGCGAGGGTTGGAGCGTTGGCGCACGGAGCTGCTGCAGTGCCGGGCAGCAGTGGGATGCAGCCCTGCAGCGCAGCCAAATCCGCGGGGCCGCTCTGGAGTGGCCATGCAACCGTCACTGCGCTGAGGGGCTGTGATGTGGCCCCAGTGCTGCTGGGGACACGGGGGCAGTGGATCCAGAAGGATGACACAGCGTGTGCTCCTGCACTCCAGCTTCGCTTCTCTCTGTCCCACATACCCCACACACATCCCCCTGCCCTCTGCCTTTTCCCATCTGCTGTCCCCAAGCTCTGTCCCCACCCCATCTCCCCCACATAACACTCCTATCCCCCGTTGCCACTCCCTGCCCCATCCCTTGTCCCAGCCCGTGCCCCTTTCCTGTCCTATCCCGTGTCCCTGTGCTTTGTCCCCATCCCCTCTCCCGTGCCCCTTCCCAGCCCGGTTCCTTCCCTTGTCCCAGTGCTTCTCCTACCCCTGTCCCCTCTCCCCACCCTCTGCCTCCCCCATCCCATCCCATCCCATCCCATCCCATCCCATCCCATCCCATCCCAATCCCCTGCCCACACCCCATGTCCCCACTCCTGTCCCCACCTGTCCCCATGTCCTATCCTGTCCCCTGCCCCCATCCCCTGTCCTACCCCACCCCCCATTTCCCCTTTCTCAATCCCAAGCTCCCTGCCCCACTCCTATCCCCACTCCCCTATCCTAATCCCACTCCTTATCCCCCCATTCCCAACCGCTATCCCATCTCCCACCCCCACACCCTTTTCCCATCCCCATTCCTTCCCTTACCCCACTTCGTGTCCCCATCCCCTGTCTGCCGGCCATTTCCCATATCCTGTCCTTTCTCCCATACTGTCCCCCTCCTCGGTCCCCAGTCCCAGTATTACTCCATATCCACAAGCACCATCCCGTGCCCTCACCTCATCCCCATCCCATGCCCCCATCCCCATATCCCCATCCCCATATCCCCATCCCATGTCCCCATCCCATGTCCCCATCTCCATGTCCCCATCCCATATCCCCATCCCATATCCCCATATCCCGATCCCATACCCCCATATCCCGATCCCATATCCCCATCCCCGTGTCCCCACGCGCCGTTCCCGCTCCATTCCCTCCCTTGGCCACGCCCACTCCTCCAAGCCCCGCCCCCACACCCCGCCCTCCCTCAAAGCCCCGCCCCGGAAGTGCTCACTCCTGACTTCCGCTGGGGCCAGGGGCAGCGGGCGGCGCGGCGGTCCGGTACGGGCGGGGGGTGGCGGGGGGTGGCGGGGGCCGGGAGCGGAGCTCCGCGATCGGAACCGTTGCCGTGCGCGGCTGTTTGCGGGCTGTCCGCGCTTCTACCGCGGGTATCGCCTCGGGTTCTGCCCGGCCTCGGCCCCCAGCGGGGATCTGCGGTGGGGGGCGGTGAGGAACCGAGGGGCGCGGGGGGGCGCAATGCTGACGTTTGGTGATTGGTTCCGCTGCATCTCCTGGCAGGGAACGCGGCGGCACCATGACGGACTCCAAGTATTTCACCACCACCAAGAAGGGTGAGGGGGGGCTGCTGCGGGGCACCGTGCTGGGTGGGGGTCAGGGGGGAGGTGCTGCCCCGGGGGGTGGGGGCTCACACACACACACACACACACACACACACACACACAGGGGTTGGGGGTTGGGGTTGGGTGGTTCTGTGGGTTCATTGATCCATGTGGGTCGTTTCTAGCAGCTGTGTGGGGGGCTCTTCCACCCGGGCTGAATGGGGAGGGGTACTCGGCAGCCCCCAGCCCGCTGTGGATTTGCTTAGGATCTCCTTGTGACCCCGTGCCTTTCCTGCAGGGGAGATTTTTGAGCTGAAGGCAGAGCTGAACAGTGACAAGAAGGAGAAGAAGAAGGAGGCGGTGAAGAAGGTGATCGCCTCCATGACTGTCGGCAAGGACGTCAGGTGTGTCCATTCTCCTGTCCCACAGACTGCAGTGCAGCTCAGGAAAGAAAAAGTCACCCTGGCAGCTCTTTTTCTCCCTTAGTTCTGTGCCTTGCAAGCTCACAAAGCTGCTTTTGCCCAGGGGCTGTGCTTCAGACCAAGCAAAACAGGCTCCTTAGGCCTGGATGTGAGCTTGTAAGCACAGGCTGGTTTTAGAATCATATAGCAGGGTTGTGGAGTCATCTGGGATGGAAAATACCTCCTAGGTTGCCAGCTTGGTCTAGGGAAGAGAAGACTCCAAGAAGACCTCATTTCAACCTTTCAGTACTTAAAGGGAACTCATGAAAGAGGGAGAGAGTGACTTTTTACACTGTCTGATAGTGATAGAAGTGGGAATGGTTTTAAACTGAGGGGAAACTTAGGTTGGGTGGAAATTCTCTACTCAGAAGGTGGCGAGACCTTGGCTCTCTATGGTGCCCCATTCCTAGAGGTGCTCAGGGCCAGGCTAAATGGGGTTTAGTGGCTCTCCCAGGACAGAAGTTAACACCCCAATCCCAGTCGCTTGCCCTGAGATCTGTGGTGCTTCACATTGCAGCGCTCTCTTCCCGGATGTGGTGAACTGCATGCAGACAGACAACCTGGAGCTGAAGAAGCTGGTCTACCTCTACCTGATGAACTATGCCAAGAGCCAGCCTGACATGGCCATCATGGCTGTCAACACCTTTGTGAAGGTGAGGGAAATAGGCTGTGGGGCAGCACTCTGGCCCTCTGCCACCAAAAAGCCCTCTCTCAACAAACCAGGGCTTCCCTTGCATGGTGTAAGAGAGCAAGTTTGCCCCACAGTGCAGGAGGAAAATGTTTTTTGGTGGTGGTGGTTCCTATGTTGGAAATGCCCTCCGTTGAACCTGCTGCAGAGAATGTGGTCTTGTGATCAGGAGCTGGGGAGTGTGTTTGTTTGAAGCCACAGGGCCACCAAATCCTTTTTGTGGAAAGGTTTTCCTGGAAATTTCGGTGTTTTTAAGAGAAAAAACAACAACAATAATTGTGATGGATGTGTTCCCCAGGCTGGGTGGCTGTTCTGTAGGGTGCTGGGTTGGTTGTGTCCCTGGTGTAAGCTGGGCACACTCCTGGTTCTGGGGTGTATTTGGAGCAGGAGCTGGCAGTGTTAGAATTCAGTGCACTCCAGATAATGGAATGAGGCTGAACTCCTTCCATGGGATGCACCCATTCCACTCGAGAGCTGAATACTAAAACTTCAAGGCTTCAGGAACCCGAGGGAAAGTCGAGGTCCTGAAGCTGCCGCTGATGGCTGTGGCTGGAAGGGCTGTGGCTCTCACTGTCCTCTCTGGCCCTGCAGGACTGTGAGGACCCCAACCCACTGATCCGTGCCCTGGCTGTGCGGACCATGGGCTGCATCCGTGTGGACAAGATAACAGAGTACCTCTGTGAGCCCCTGCGCAAGTGCCTGAAAGATGAGGACCCGTATGTGCGCAAAACGGCGGCTGTCTGCGTGGCCAAGCTCCATGACATCAACGCCCAGCTGGTGGAGGACCAGGGCTTCCTGGACACCCTCAAGGACCTCATCTCGGACTCCAATCCCATGGTGATCAGACCTTGCTTTCCCTATCTGGTGCAGCAGATGCCCTCACTCATTTCTGCATCACTATATCCTTGCTCCCATGTTCCTCTTCATTTCTTGGTGCTTTCTGGTGCTTGTCAAACCACTTTTGTAGGCAGCTGTCCCCGAGGTTGCTTTTCATGTCCAATAACTGTCTCCTGGCTCCTTTTAGTAGCGAGATTTCATTAATTCCCATTTGTTATTAGCTTCTGCACCCTATGTGGAGCAGGAAAGGCATCAAACAGGAGCTGCCGGCTGGGAATGCTGTGATGCTGCGTGTCTGGCTTCTCACACCAACTTGGAGTGATGTGATGATGGTGGTCCTCTGCTGTTTTCCTGCTGAGGGTGGCTGCAGGGAGGGACAGGAGGAGCACAGGGCTGCAGGATTTGCCCACCCAAATTGCTGAGCAGCGGTGGGGGAAGAGTCACGGTGTGTGTGGTGGGGATGCGTGATGATAGTTCATCTGCACATCAGCTTGTGGGGAGGAGAAGCTGGTGCCCAGATGTCAGAGCGAGGGCCCCACACTGAGGATGCATCTCATCCATTTGCAGCAGCTTTCCTCCAGAACCACGGCTGCCATCCCGTTGTGCTTGCTGTCCTTTCACACGTGTCCCATCCCCTTGGCAGGTAGTGGCTAACGCAGTAGCAGCGCTGTCGGAGATCGCCGAGTCACACCCGAGCAGTAACCTGCTGGACCTCAACCCCCAGTCCATCAACAAGCTGCTGACAGCCCTGAACGAGTGCACCGAATGGGGACAGATCTTTATCCTGGACTGCCTGGCCAACTACATGCCCAAAGATGACCGAGAGGCCCAGAGGTGAGGGAAGTGGGACAGGGCACAGCGATGGCTGGGTGATGGCTGGACGGGGCTGATGCTGCATGTTCTCCTCCAAGAAGTGCCTTCATGCTTCCGTCTGTGCTGTTCCCCACCCTTGGGCTTCCTGCTGCTGGGGGAGGAACAGCTGACATCAGCATAGCACTGTTCCTGGGAACTCACAGTCTCTCAGTGAGTGCTGTCCCCACACTGGCACAAGGAAGACACTTCTCCAAGCATGATCTTACCGTGCTTCAAGGGAGAGCAGGCTGGGCACTAGGGAGATCCCACTGCAGACAGGGCTTTGCTGGGAAATAACCGTTATTAGGAGCCTTGAAGAGCCAGCTGTGCATCTTTTGGGAGAAATCTTAAACCTGCTTTGCCACAAACTCTGCTGACACCTCGTTCTTTGGTGTTCTAAGTAGGATGCCTGGCTCTGAGTGTTTCCTTTCCCTTTGCCCTCAACCCCTGCAGCATCTGTGAGCGGGTGACCCCCCGGCTGTCCCACGCCAACTCTGCAGTGGTGCTCTCAGCAGTGAAGGTGCTGATGAAGTTCATGGAGATGCTGTCCAAGGACCTGGATTACTACGGCACGCTGCTGAAGAAGCTGGCCCCGCCGCTCGTCACCTTGCTGTCTGCTGAGCCTGAGCTGCAGTACGTGGCTCTGCGCAACATCAACCTCATCGTGCAGAAGAGGTGGGTGTCCTCCTGCCTGCAGGCACTGTGTCCCAATGTGCTGGACCTTCTGATGGCTGGAATAGTGTCCAGGCTTTGCTGACACAATCCATCGTTTGGTCTTTTTCATCACTGAAATCCAAGGGCTGGGCACAGAGCATCAGCTGAGGTGATGGGATGGGATTCGCTGAATTTATTGCTTATTTTGGGGAGCGAGGGATGGAAAGACTAAAAGCTGAGGCACTGGATTCATCATCTTAGCCTAACGAGGGATTTTCATGAGAATGGCTCATTTCTTTGTAGTTGTCCTTATCAGACAGGCAAGTCCTGAAAGTCCTCTTGTCCTTTGGCTGATCTATTGCTACTGTTGGAGGGTAGGACATGCCTGAGGCCCCTCGTTTATGTGCAGGGCAGCAGGGGCCAGCTGGAGAGCTGCAATCAGCTGATCCCTTGCCCCACTGGCATCGCTGTTATTGCCTATTAAAAATAGCAGCAACTTCTGGGAGAAGTGGAAAGTAATTAATGTCCCTGTGAGTGGGAATGTGGAAAACAGGTTGGCTCCTTGGGGACCTGGCCTGTCCCCTCCCCAGCTTAGATAGAGGCTGTTCTGGTGAGGAAGGTCCAGTTTGGCCCTGGGCTTTGGGCTAGCTTCCCTGCTTCCTAGGATGTCCAATCCAACCTTGCCAAGGCCAGCACACCCTGTTGCCGTGCATCTGGTCATTGTTTGTGGCAAGGTTGGTCTGTGTTCCCTGTGTGTCAGCAAAAGGGAATCAAGGGCCAGTGTTACTGGGGGAGAGAGATCACAGCATCTTGGACTCATGAGAACTGAGCAGTCCCCAAATCTTCTTCTGCTTACGGCCAAGGAGCAACTCCAAGCTCTGCTTGCCTTGGCCAGGTCTCTTAACCGCTGCCTCTCCTTGTCCCCCAGACCTGAAATCCTAAAGCACGAGATGAAGGTGTTCTTCGTCAAGTACAATGACCCCATCTACGTCAAGCTGGAGAAGTTGGACATCATGATCCGCCTGGCTTCTCAGGCCAACATTGCACAGGTTGGGGTCTGGGTGGGCACAGGGGGCTTGGCTGTCCCTGTCAGTGCTTCCTCCTTGCCTTCCCCGTGCTTCAGTACCACCAGAGCTGTGGCTGCCCAGGTCTGGCCACAGTTTGGCAGCCAGCTGGGGTCTGGGGCGTTGCACTGGGCAGATCAGTGAGTTGGTGTCTCTCCTGGCCACCAAGTGCTCACCACCTTGTCCCCATGGCAGGTCCTGGCCGAGCTGAAGGAATATGCCACAGAGGTGGACGTGGACTTTGTGAGGAAGGCAGTCCGAGCCATCGGCCGCTGTGCCATCAAGGTGGAGGTGAGGCTGGTGTGGGGAGGGACAGGGCAGCCTTGTCGTGCCATCCCCACTCGCTTAGTGTTCTGCTGGTGGTCGTGGTTAAGCATACATTGCTCTGCAGCCTGTGATGGATCAGCTGGAGGCTGTTGCATCTCAGGGGTGATCTCCCAGGAGATGGGAATGGACCAGGGCTGTTCCATTGGCCACAGGGAGCGTGTTCCATCCCCTTGCCATCTGTTGTTGGAACAGATGTAGGATTTGAGTTGTGCAAAGGGGGGAAACAACACAATTGCATCTCCCTCTTCTGCTCTGGGTTGGGTTAGGGGAGCGTGAGGGGTGTGTGATGTTGTTGGATGGGGGTGTGAAGGCATCACTGACCGAGCTTCTTCAACAGCAATCAGCAGAGCGCTGTGTCAGCACCCTGCTGGACCTCATCCAGACCAAGGTCAACTATGTGGTGCAGGAGGCTATCGTCGTCATCAAGGACATCTTCCGCAAGTACCCCAACAAGTACGTGGGGAGAGGGGAATGCTGGGGCTGCCTCCTGTGCTCCCCGTGCTGGCAGACACAGACTTGGGTGCCTGGAATGGAGATTGAGTAGTGATAGTGATTAGTAAACTAGAAATCTGCACTACTATGTGGGGATGGAGGAAGGATGGAGAGCAGACAAGCGAGGCTGGCATGGGTGGTGCCACAGTGCACATGAAAAGTGTGTTTTGCTCAGCAAACATCCCTGTGCAGTATCCAGTGTCTTTTGAGTCTGGATATGAAGGTAGTGCTGTCTTCTATCCTTGGCTTGGTTTCTGTTAAAGTCATTCTGAAAAAAGAGATGTATGTAAATCCTCCCTCTTTCTTCCAGTTACCCAAACTCTCTCAACACAGATAATTAAAAATCCTCTCATGTGCTGAAAGCAGAACTGTACTGAAAGCAGCTCAGATGCAACCAAGCATGCCCATTTCAGTGTTCACTTTGTGAACTTCCCAAGAGTCAGGCAGAACCATTTTTAGATGGTGATGCATTGTTTATGCTCCCCCTTGCTTGCTTGAAGCCCTTTACTTTGCTTTCCATTAGGAAAATAGGAACTTTCTGGGAGCAGCAGCAGTCCTGCTATGGGTGATGGGGTGATATTAGAGCGCAGAGCTTTTTGGTGATGTGTCCTCATTCTGACAGGTATGAGAGTGTCATTGCCACCCTGTGTGAGAACCTGGACTCCCTGGATGAGCCTGAGGCACGGGCTGCCATGATCTGGATCGTGGGCGAGTACGCCGAGCGCATCGACAATGCTGATGAGCTGCTGGAGAGCTTCCTGGAGGGCTTCCATGATGAGAGCACCCAGGTGGGCAGTGTGGATGTGGGGCTGGTGGTTGTGCTGGTGTCACTGAGCAGCCGCCAACTGTGAGATCCTGGAACTGTCCTCCTGGATGCAAAGCATCCTCTATGAAATGCCACCCAAGCACCTTGCCTTTCTGAAGGCTGGAAGGGGTCAGCTGCTCACCTGTGCTGGCACAGGATCAGCCTTTTGGAACTGGAAAAGTCCTAGACTCAGTCCCAGCTGCTTTAGGCTGCCCTTTAGCTGGGGCTGGTGGTATCACCCGTGGAAATTTCCCACCCCAGCAGTGTGTGCAGGGAGCACTCGTGTTCTCTGTGTGTCTCTCCCTCATCTCACTCTGGTGCCCACAGGTCCAGCTGCAGCTGCTGACGGCCATCGTGAAGCTTTTCCTGAAGAAGCCCACTGAGACCCAGGAGCTGGTGCAGCAGGTGCTGAGCCTGGCCACGCAGGTGGGTGCCAGCTTCTGTGCCCAGCAAAGCATCCCTCCAACCCTGCTGAGGCTTCCTGAGCGGTGGCAGGTCATGATGACACAGTGCCTGTGGCCGGAGGTGTATGATAGCTTAAATGTGGGGAAGTTTGCAATTAGAGAACACCACGTCCTGTAGGATGTGCTGCTTCCTCGTGAAAGCCAGTGGTGTCAGTGTAGCAAAGCACAGTTATCCATTTAGGTTGGGAAAGGCTTCCAAAGCCATTGAATCCAACTGTTGTCATGGGGTGCAACGCACCTTTAACTTACTCTAATACCACAGCAAGACTTAAATGGGGCCAAGGTGGTTGTGGCTGTGGGATGCTCTACAGCTTCCCCTGCCCCATGGCTTTGCTGCTTACCTCCTGCTTCCCAGGACTCTGACAACCCTGACCTGCGGGACCGTGGCTACATCTACTGGCGCCTGCTGTCCACTGATCCTGTGGCTGCTAAGGAGGTGGTGCTGGCAGAAAAGCCACTTATTTCTGAAGAGACGGACCTGATTGAGCCCACGCTGCTGGATGAGCTCATCTGCTACATTGGGACGTTGGCCTCTGTCTATCACAAGCCGCCCAGCGCCTTCGTGGAGGGGAGCAGAGGGGTTGTGCACAAGAGCTTGCCCCCACGAACAGGCTCGTGAGTGTCCCTTCCTTGTTGCCAGCTGTAGGGATGTCCCCATGGGTTCTGGGCCATCCAGAGCAGGGTGAATGCAATGGGGATGGACATGGAGGACTGACTGCTATGGTCACCAGTGAATGGAGGGTTGAGGATGGTCCCCTGTAGGAGCATCTCCAAGCAGGAGCAGTATGGGCTCCATGCTGTCCTGCCAGGGCTGGAGATCTCAGGTGTGAGTAGAAGGTGAAACTGAAAGAAATGCATTGAGGAGGAGTCCTATCGGAATGGGATGTCTCATTGTGAACTCCAGCTGAGTGCCCCTCAGCTGTGGGGAGTCCATGAGCCACTGGCTTACCAGGAATCTTCCAGCATCTCATACCTCTCCCTTCTCCTTTGCCCCAGGAGTGAGAGTGCCGAGAGCCCCGAGGCAGCCCCCTCAGCTGGGCAGGCAGCGGAGCAGCCGGCCGTCATCCCTGCACAGGGCGACCTGCTGGGTGACCTGCTGAACCTGGACCTGGGACCCCCAGTCAGTGGGCCTCCTCTGGCCGCCTCCTCCGTGCAGATGGGAGCTGTGGACCTCCTAGGAGGAGGCCTGGATAGCCTGGTGGGTTGCCTTGCTGAGGTTTGGATGTGGGTGGGCGGGCTCCTGCTTGGAGCTTTCTGCCTGGGGACATCTGGGCTAATCTGTTCCTGCTCTAGCTTGTGATCAGAGGGGTGCTAATTAAGCTCATCCCTGTCAGATGGCTGGAGCAGAGCTCCTCGATACCTTCCCATTCCTGCACGCGAGTTCCATGCAGCCTTTCTGCTGTGGGTGTCCTGTGGACCTGCTGTGCTGCTGGGGGGGAGGGAGAGAGAGTGGTTCTTCTTCTGAGTCCCTCCCCAGACCCAGGCAGCTGCATGACTTGGGGACCTGCCCTGCTAACCCCAGAGTGCCCAAACCTGTGGGGAGAGGAGGAGGAGATGTGGTGGGACTAATCTGTTCCCTCCTGCCTTTCTTTTCTCTCTCTGTTTTTGTCTCTTCTCTCCTGGCTTCTCTCTGCATGTGCCTGGCTCTCCTCTCTGCCTTGCGTGCTTCTGCTTGGAGATGGGGGACGAGTCGGAAGGGGTATGGATCAGACCTTTTCTTAGCCCCTAGCCCCTGCAGTGCCCATGTCCACCTTCACAGACCCCCTATTTCTCTCTGGTGATAGCCAGCCAGCCCCAAAACTACTCAGCCTTCACCTCTCTTGTTCCTGGTGTGTGTAGGGAGCTCAGCTGAGGTTTGAGCTCAGCCCTGCTCAGCTAAAATAGAATCGCCGCTGTTGGAATAGACCCTCAAACCACCAAACCCAACCATAACTGCATCTCCTGAGCCCCACCACTAAACCACATACCCATGTCAAGGAGCACCTGTCCCCTCTGTGTGGTCAGGAGCACCCCCAGTGACCCCAAGCCCTTGCTTGTGCCGATGCTTTTCGGAAGCACCCTTTGCACCAACAGCAGTCTCTGTCTCTTGCAGCTGCGCAGCGATGTGGGAGGCAGTCCTGCTGTGAGTGCCCTTGCACCCCTTGCCTCTACCTCCTCCTCTTCCTCTTCTCCTCTCCTCCTTGTCACTGTGACCCTGACGCTCCCTTGTCCCTGCAGATGGGTGGCAGTGGCTTCGCAGCACCCGGCCCAGCAGCACCAGCTGCTATGGGAGCACCTCTTGGCAGTGGCCTGGGGGACCTCTTTGACCTCACCGGGGGAGTGGGCACTCTGTCGGGGTCCTACGTGGCACCCAAGACGGTGAGTGGGACAGCAGCACTCTGGTGGCATGCTCCTGCTGCCTTAGGCTGAGAGCAGAGGGCACCAAAGTGTTCAGTTTGGGTTAACCTCTGTGGATTTGGTGTCTCTGCCCAGGTTTGGCTCCCTGCCATGAAAGCCAAGGGGCTGGAGATCTCTGGCACCTTCAGCCGGCAGGTGGGCTCCATCTCGATGGACCTGGTGTTGACCAACAAGGCCCTGCAGGTCATGTCTGACTTTGCAATCCAGTTCAACCGCAACAGGTGAGGTGTCTCCTAAGCTGTGGTAGCGCTGGCTGGTGAGAATGCTGGGTATCACCTCCTCAGCTCAGAGAAGGGTGAGTGGACAGGGATGTGGTGACATCTGCCGGGGAACAGAACAGCCTCACATGATGATCCTTCTCTCCCTGATGGCTCCGATGGTGATGGACATCAACCCAAAGCCTCTGAGAAGTTGACTGAGGAGGCTGTTTCCTGGGGCACGACCGCCTCCCCAGGCATGGATGTCCTCTTGTTTGTCCCGGTGAACGCAGAGGAGCACAAAAAAGGAGATGCTCCTAATGAGGTGGTACACAAACGCTAAAAATGAGTGGAGATCTGGAGGAGAAAGGTGGCAGACTTGGGGGATACCTCTGCTTGCCCCAGCGTGGGCAGGAATGAGTTGGACTCTTTTCGTGTCTGGAGGAAATGATGGTGCAGGTAGATGAGGCAGTTCCTGGAGGTCCCAGAGCTGGTGGGTGGGGATAGGGATAACAGTGGGATAACAGCCCTGACCCAGTGCTGTGTGTCCTCCCAGCTTTGGCCTGGCCCCAGCTGCCCCTCTCCAGGTGCACGCACCCCTTGCCCCCAACCAGTCGGTGGAGATCTCCCTCCCACTGAACACTGTGGGCTCTGTCATGAAGATGGATCCCCTCAACAACCTGCAGGTGAGAGCACCCACACTTTCCAGGGGGGCTCACAGTGGGACCCACAGGTTTCCCCTCTGTGCTGACATCCCAATGTCTTTCCTTCCATCCCAGGTTGCGGTGAAGAACAACATTGATGTCTTCTACTTCAGCACCCTCTACCCTCTGCACATCCTCTTTGTGGAGGATGGGAAGATGGGTGAGTTGGAGCATGGGTGCCATCCCATTCACTAAAATCCTCCCAAACACATTCTTAGCCCTGGGATTGGAGCTGGGAACCGTGGGGAGTGAGAAACCCGTGGGGATCTGGAGGATGGCTGTCAGCATCACCACAATATGGTACCCAGGGTGACTTGAGCCACATTCTGACCTCTTGGTCCTTTGGGAGCTCTTGCTGTCCAGTCCCTGGCACTCTCCAGCCTCTTCACTAAGGCAGCTGAGCTTGCTGACTCCAAAAGTGAACAGCTGAGTGAGACAGATCTTGGGTGGCTGCTGGAGGGATGCTGCAATGATGTCTCAATGCCCAGCGCCACCACAGCATGGCCCTGTGTTGGGATTTGAAGGGGTTGGATCCCACTATTACTTCAGTGCCTTGCTTTGTTCTGGCTGCAGAGCGGCAGATGTTCCTTGCCACCTGGAAGGACATTCCCAATGAAAACGAGGCCCAGTTCCAGATCAAGGACTGTTCCCTCAATGCAGGTGAGTCCAAACCCTTCACAAGGGCTCTTAGCAAGACACGTCCTTAGAGTTGGACTTGGTGGACCTTAGAGTTGGACCTTCCCCCTGCTATGGGGAGCTGGGAGCTGCCCTTATTCCTGCCCTGTGATAACAGAGACAGTCATAGCAACCTAGGGACTGCTGGCCTCCAAGTGAGAGATGGTTTGTTGCCCTGTATTCAGGCAGTGCTGGGCTGAGCTAGGACTGGGAAGCTCCAGCCTCATCCCCATAGGTCTGGATCCTCCTGTCCTTTCCCCAAAGCCTCCCTGTCTCTAGGTAGGAACATTCTGCTCTGTTTGTAGAAACGTGGCCCTCCAAGAGCTGTGACAGGGAAAATGGGGTGGAAGCAGGGCTGGGAAATGGTGCTGAGCTCTTCCTCTGCCCACTCAGATGCTGTCAGCAGCAAGCTCCAAGGCAGCAACATCTTCACCATCGCCAAGAGGAACGTGGAGGGCCAGGACATGCTCTACCAGTCTCTGAAGCTCACCAATGGCATCTGGGTGTTGGCGGAGCTCCGCATCCAGCCCAGCAACCCCAGCTTCACGGTACGGCCCAGCCCCTGCTGCCCCCCACTCAGTGTAACCCTGTGTCCCTCGGCGTGCCCTCTGTGGGGTTGCAGCAGCAGGGAGGCAGCCACCCTAGCAATGTTGCTGAAGGAAGCTATAAGGTCCTGGCTACCCAATCTTCCTCCAAATAACCCACGGTGCTGGGGCTTTGTTCCCTTCCCCACCTCCTCACAGCCTTTCTCTTTGGGATGGTTGGGATGAGCTCTGGTGCTGACTCATCTCTCTGTGTCTCCCTTGCTACCCGCCTGCCCACTGCTGCCTGCCCCGCTGTTGCAGGATTTGGAGGTTAGCAGAATGGTTTCTACCCTTGCTTTTTGGGCTGTACCTGGCTGCTTTTCTCTTCCCTGACGGTCTGGCAGGGTCTGACCATTTCCATCAGCCCTGCCCCACTGTGGGTGTGCTTTGGATGAGTGTAGCTGCAGGTCCTTGTCCTGTGCACATGTGCTCAGCTCTGCCCTGCAACTCTAGGAGCTGAGAGCATTGAGACATTAAAAACAACTTTGGAACGAAGGCAGGGTTAGGAGATGTCTCTGGGGAAATGCCCAGTGGAGCCACAGGCAGAGGGTGAAAGCCTGAGCCCCAAGATGCATGCCTGCTTCCCTGCATGTGAATACTGCTGGGGAGGGCAGTGGGAGCAGCTTGATGTCTTCCCATGGGTGTGTAGAGCCCTCAGGCCCATCCCATGCCCTGCAGGTGTGTGTGATGACAGGGCATGGCTGCACAATGCAGCCCTAACACGGTTGTGTCTCCTCTCTTCCCCAGCTGTCACTAAAATGCCGGGCTCCTGAGGTCTCCCAGTACGTGTACCAGGCCTACGATGCCATCCTGAAGAACTGATGGTGGGGCAGGAGCTGCCTGCATGTTCCCTCTCTTTCTACCCTGAGCACGGAGCCGTTGCTTCCCAGGAGGGTGGAGGAGGAGGATGGGGGTGTCTCAGCCCCCTGCCCCACGTTCCAGCCCCTAGGTGAACTGTGCCCTGTCCTCCCTGTTGGCTGTTCCTGGAGGGAGCCCAGCTGTGCCCCTTGTTCCCTCCCCAGTTCTGCTTCCTTCTGTCCCCCCTGGGGGGATCTGGATCCATCGCTTCTCGTGCTGGGGGTCCCCTCCCTGGGCTGGCTCAGAGCCTGATAGGGGCTGGCTGGGGGCCTGAGAGCTTGGGGTGGGTCATGGTGAAGGTCTCCCCACATGGGTGGTGCTCCCGATGCTCTCAAGACCTCAAATTCAATTCTTTACCCATGTGTGCTGTACAAAAAGGGCTTTTCCCCTCCCCTGCAGGGCTCCTTGAGGTTGCAGGGGGGTACCAGCACCCAAGGCCCCAGAGCAGCTCCCTCCTATCCACCTTCTTACCTGGAGGGGTCCTTTCCCCTTTCTTGGTGGTGACAGATATTGTCCACCCTGCCCCAAAATAAAGCCATCCATCACTCGTCAATAGAAACGTCCGGTTCAGAGTTTTCAGACCCTATCGTGAAATACCTTATAAATATATAAAATATAAATATATTCTATGTTCACTTGTTTTAAGCCAGCCTGGAATAAAGGTGACGTTTGCCCACACAGCCAGCATTGTGTCTGGGGGGGTCAGGGATGGGCTGGGAGGAAGGATGATGCTGAGAGCTTCCTCTGGGCTGTGTCCTTGTTATTGCTGAGATAAGTGGCCAAGGACTGCTTGGGGCTGTGCCTGGGTGGATCTGGGGGAAAAGAGGGGGGTGAGGAGGAAGAGGAAAGGTGGAAATCATAGAACCAGCTGGAAGCAGCTCTGCAGGCAAGGAGCTGAAGTTCACTGAGTGCTGGCTGCATGTCCTTGTGCCAGCGGAGAGTGCAGGCTTTGGGGTGGAGGTGGCCACATCCCTGTGGCTTTCTCCTGTCATCCCAAAGTTGGGAATAAACTCATTTAATGCAGTGTTAGCGAGCAGGCATTCTTTATTTATGATGTCAGATGTGTGATGGGATACCTCCACCCCAGCCACGCATCTCTGGAACAAAAGACCTTCAGCTTATATATATTACATTACATCACAGAATGGCTTGGGTTGGAAGGGACCCCAAGGATCATCAGATTCCAACCCCCTGCCACAGGCAGGGCCACCAACTTCCATATCTAATAGTAGACCAGGCAGCCCAGGGCTCCATCCAACCTGGCCTTGAACACCTCCAGGGATGGAGCATCTCCAGCCTCTTTGGACAGTCTGTTCCAGCACCTCACCACTCTCTGTGAAGAACCTCCCCCTGACACCACTGTGCTGGGAAGGACCCAGGAAAGGACGAGTGCTCCCAGGCAGCCCTGAACCGTGAGCATCACTCTGCCAGGGATGCTTTACAGGAAGCCGGAGGGTGCAGCCCCATCCCCAGCACCTGCAGCTCTATGGACAGACCTCCGTGGACGGACAACAGCAGGCGGGCTCAGTTCCTTGGGCTTTACTGGCTCCGGGGGCTGCAGGGCAGCCTGTGCTGGGGGAGATGCTGCAGGGGAAGAGGGGACATCCCCTGGGTACAGGTCATGGTGACGAGCTGCACGTCCTCGGGTGGGGAGATGGGGAAGAGGAATGGAAGGCGAGGGGAACAGGACGGAGGAGAAGGAAGAAGGTTGAAGAGCAGAGGAGCTGAGCAGAGCTGGCTGCTCCCAGACCCGTTCCCAATGCCGTGACACAGCTCCTGTCAGCACTACGATCACACCGAGGTACGTCAGCCCCCACCAGCCCCGCCGTGACAGCATCCACTCCCACGGTGCCCCAGTGCCCACACATCCCAGCATCCGGGGGCCGCAGCCACCATCTTGTCCTTCTCACGGCCAGGAGTCCTCCTGCAGCCCCTCATCCTCCCGCGGTGCCCTCCCAGGCTCCAGCAGCGAGGCCAGGACGCTGTGCAGTGCCCTCCAGGGCTGGGGGCCGGCGGGGGGCCGGGGTGCAGGGATGCGGGTGGGCTTCCTGCCGGGCTGTGCATCCAGCCGAGGCCGGGCACAGGGCCGCAGGGCGGGGGATACGGGGATCCCCGGCACCACCACGGTCTCCATCCCCTCATCTTCCACTGCTGGCGCCCACTCGGGGTCGGACTCGGCGCCGGAGGCCGGCACGCAGCTGCTCTCATCCGAAGAGCTGGAGGGGCGGCCGCAGCGCTCCTGCGGGTGGGGGGCGACCGGGGGACCCCCGTTGCGACGACCGTCCTCGGGCAGACAGCCGTGCTTGTTGCCGAGCACGTTGAGGGAGGATGAGGAGGACGAGGAGGAGCAGTAGGCTGAGTCGGCGGCCGCCCCGCTGCCGGGCTCCAACGTCCCGTGCGTGGGGCGGGCGGGGGGCGAGGGCTCACCGTCCCCCAGCTCCATCAGCCGCGTGTTGGCCAAAAACTCTTCCTCCAGCCGCCCCAGCAGCTGCTGTTCCTGCCCGGGTTCCAGACACAGCGGCGCCCGCAGCCTCCGCGCCAGCTCTTCCAGCTCCTCCTGGAAGGCATCCCCGTCCCCGTCCTCACCCCCGTCCCCGGGCAGCGAGGAGCGCCGAGGGCCGGAGGGCCGCATTGCGGGGCGGGGCGCGCCGTCAGCGCGTGTCCACGAGTGCTGCCCGTCGCGTCCGCGACGGATCAGCAGCACGGCGTCAGCACCGGGCCGGCCCTGACTGCGGGCACGGGGCAGCCCCGGCCCGTTCGGGACACGCGGCCGGCCGCGCTCCTCCCCACCGCCCGGAGCGACTGCGGTGCGCAGGGGGAGGGGGCTGCGGTCACCCGAGCGGCTGCGTCCCGGCGGTGGGCGGCGCGGAGAGGAGCAGACAGCGGGCGGAGGGCGGTGACCCCGCGGGGGTCCCACCGATGAGGCTGATGAGGAGTCACTGTCCCCGGAATGACGGCGGGTGCGGGGGGAGTCACGGGGCCTGGAGCGGGGAGAGAGAGAGGGTCAGGGCAGAGCAACTGCATGCACCTGCTGCACGTCCCACTGCATGTCCTATTACATGTCCCACTGCGTGTCCTATTACATGTCCCACTGCATGTCCAATTACATGTCCCACTGCGTGTCCCACTGCACGTCCCACTGCATGTCCTATTACATGTCCCACTGCATGTCCTATTACATGTCCCACTGCGTGTCCCATTGCATGCCCCATTGCACACCCCATTGCATATCCCTGCTGCACATCCCACTGCACAACCCATTGCACATACCACTGCGTGCCCCATTGCATGCCCCACTGCACATCCCACTGCATGTCCCATTTCATGTCCCATTTCACATCCCATTGCACATCCCACTGCACATCCCATTGCACATCCCATTCCATGTCCCACTGCACATCTCATTGCACGTCCCACTGCGTGTCCCATTGCATGCCCCATTGCACATCCCATTGCATGTCCCTGCTGCACATCCCATTGCATGTCCCCTTGCACAACCCATTGCACATCCATTGCACATCTCATTGCACATCCCACTGCATGCCCCATTGCATGTCCCATTTCATGTCCCATTTCACATCCCATTGCACATCCCATTGCATGCCCCACTGCACATCTCATTGCACATCCCACTGCATGTCCCATTGCACAACCTATTGCACATCCCACTGCATGTCCCATTGCACAACCTATTGCACATCCCACTGCATGCCCCACTGCATGCCCCACTGCACATCCCATTGCGTGTCCCATTGCACATCCCATTGCACGCCCTGATGCACACCCAACTGTGCGCCCTACTGTCTTCCCCCGACCTCCTGCATCCCACTGTGTGCTCACAGGACTCAGCCCACCGCACGCCTGCTTGCATCCCGCACCCACCCCCACCCCGCAGCCCCGCGCACCCCCCCTGCACGCACCCCGCGCGGCCGCAAGGGGGCAGCACTGCGCCTGCGCAGCGGCAGGGCGGGAAGCAGTGCGCATGCGCAATAGCAGGGCGGGAAGCGGCGAGGCGGAGCTGGGCTCTGTGTGTGGGGTGTGGGGAGGGGGGGGGGGCCTTAAGGGGGTGCGGGGGGCCGATGTGGGGCCAAGGCCTGCCATGGTTCCGAGGTGCTGCTGTGAAGACCAGGCGTGCTGTGGAGAGGGGCTGTGTTTGAGGGCTGAGGCCTGCTGTGGGGCTGAGGCCCTGCTATAGGATTTGAGGGGCTGAGGCCTGCAGTAGGGCTGAGGGGCTGAGCCCTGCTATAGGGGTGAGGCCTGCTGTGGGGCTGAGGTCCTGCTATAGGACTGAGAGGCTGAGGCCTGCTGTGGGGCTGAGGTCCTCCTATAGGGCTGAGGTCCTGCTATAGGACTGAGAGGCTGAGGTCTGCAGTAGGGCTGAGGCCATGTTGTGAGGCTGAGATCCTCCTATAGGGCTGAGGCCTGCTGTGGGGCTGAGGTCCTCCTATAGGGCTGAGGTCCTCCTATAGGGGTGAGGTCCTGCTATAGGGCTGAGGGGCTGAGGCCTGCCATAGGGCTGAGGCCTGCTGTGGGGCTGAGGTCCTCCTATAGGGGTGAGGTCCTGCTATAGGGCTGAGGGGCTGAGGCCTGCAGTAGGGCTGAGGCCATGCTGTGGGGCTGAGGTCCTGCTATAGGGCTGAGGCGTTCCCAGCTTCCAGGTTTCCCAGCCCAGCCCGCCCCAGCCTGGCTTCCTTCCCCCGCCACGCAGCAGCGGTCAGTTTGGGAAGCGTTGCCATAGCAGTGGGCCGTCCCCATCCTGTCCCGCTGTGCCAGGCCCCGTGTCACAGCCAGGCCTGCCCTGTGCCCCCCCTGTCCCGGCTGACTCAACGGCTCCGCTGCGTGTCACAGCACGGGGGGGGGGGGGGGGGGGGGGGGGGGGGGGGAGAATGACAGCGGGACCCCCACCCCACAGCACCCACAGACACCAAGCCCTACCTGAGTGCGCTGGCGGGGCTCCTGGACGGGCTGGCGGGGGCCCGGGGAGGCAGGATGGCTCCAGGCGCAGGCTTTGGGGTGCTGCCCCGCTCCGTCCTGCTGTAGCCAATGTCCCCCCAGCCTGGCAGCCGCTTGTCCCCAAGGCTGGTCATGTCAGCACGGCGTGGGGTGCTGGGGCTGGGGGCGTGGGGTGCGGGGCTGGCATTGCTGACGGCGGGTTTTGGTGGGGAGAAGGCCAGGGTGCGGGCGGGGGGCAGGCGGTGAGCTGTGAGAGAAGGCAACGGTGTGAGGTCAGTGGGGAGCACGGCCCTTCCCACCCCTTGTGCTGCACACGGGTCTTCCAGCAGTTAAAACAAACATTTTCTTGCTCTTTTCTCATTTCAGTCAGATCTGTGCCCTGAGCTGCCCATCCCAACCCACGGGAAAGGAGCCCAAGGAAATATGGGAGTGGTGAAACATGCTGGGGTCAGACCCACAACGGGGGTCACTCACACAGGGAGGAGCAGCGGCATGGGTCGTGCTTGTCCAGGTAATGTTCCAGTGTGTCCCAGCCACCGCCGACACGCACCATGACGTGGCTCCTCAGCACCTGGAAAAGCACAGCACCAGTCACAATGCTCCCCACCCCCCCAGCCAAAACAAGCAGGTTCTGTTTGCCCACCCCAAGCTGATGGGCTGTGGAGGGGTTCAGGAGAAGAGAAGGGAAGGATTAATTTTGTAGGGAATAAACTTAGTGTGAATTTGGATAGGTTAAGGGTTTCCCTCTATGTTTGGGACAAGAGTTGGTTCCACTGCCTGAATCCTTGGGAACTGCAGGGCTGACCCTGGCCATGACCAGTGCTCTTATCTGCGGGGCCGTGCCAGGACACAGTTCACTGTTCCACTTCCCGCCGTGATAAATCCTGTCCCCACCCCACAGGGTCAGGCCGGGGCACCGAGCATCGCAGCACCAAACCCCAGCCCCAGCTCAGCCCCACGTTGGGCCCCCAGCACTGTGTTCCCAGGCCCCTCCACCCCCCAGCAGAGAAAGGAGTGGGAGAGGGACGCGACGGCTCTTACTCGAACGAAGATCAGCGCGTTGGAGTCTCCCACTTTGTATTTACCCTCTGAGATTTTGACCATGGGGAACTGGGATGGGCACGTACAGCAGCCCAGGATCTCCCGCACCTGCGGGTAGAGATGAGAGCTCAGTCAGCGGTGCTGCGGTGGGAGCAGAGCCCACAAAGCCTCCCTGGGAGAGGGGCCCTGGGGGCTTCCCACGGCCAGGCAATGGAAGGAGCCATAAAAATGAATTAAAAAAGCCCTGATATCCTCCCACCCGCCCAGGCGTGTACCTGGGATCAGTTTTCACGTGGGTTCCCAAACAAAGTGGGCTGAGGTTGGACGCAGCTCAGTTCATCCACCGCAGCTTCACTCTCCAAAACCCCCCAGGGACCCCAAATTGCGGACACTGAAGCCCTCCAGGCACCCACTGCATGGCTGGGATCACCTCAGGAAGGAAACCCCCACAGGGTAGCAGCACCACACTGTCACAGGAAAGGGACCACCCACCCACCCCCCCCCACACACAATTAAGCACAGAAAAGGGTTAAGTCATTGAGGTGCACAGGGCTGGGAAGCGGCAGCAGCGGGCTGACGTCAGGGATTAGGCAGCGGGGGGATGTGGGGACGCGGCCGCATCCTGCTTTGGCTGGTAGTGTGGCACAGTGTGTGGTGCAGTGCGGGCGGGCACAGAGAGGCTCAGGGGGGGTGTGTGGGGACAGGGACCCCCAGGAACAGCCCCTTCTCTCTGGGGTTAAGCTGAGGCTTGGCATTGGCACGAACCCACCCCGAGCAATGGCTGCTGTGATGGTGCCCCCAGCACCTGCAACTCAAACTCACTGCCTTCCCCAGCTGAGCGTTTCTTTTAGCATTCCCCCCCCCCCCCCTTTTTTTTTCCCTCTTTTCTGTTCATCATTTCAGCCAGGACAGATCTGATTGCCCTGAACCCCTCAACTATGGGGAAACTGAGGCATGGGGTGTACAGCCAGTGGGAGCTGTGAGCCCGACCCTGCCACAGTGACAAGGGGACACAGGGACATGTGCTGCCAGCCCTGGGGACCTGTCCCCAGATGCAACCAGGCCAGATCCAGGCTCCTCCCCAGCTCCAACACTGCCCATAAAAGCCCATGGAGAGGCATTACGCAGCCCGGAAAAATGCACTCAGGGTTGGCAGCACCCAGCTGTGGGGAGCGGGGCAGGTGGGATGCACGTTCCCCAACATCCCCCTCCGAGCTGCACGCTGCCAGGCTTAGTGAGGTACTGGGTTTCAATTAAAAAAGGCTTTGGGATTAGGGGATCAGAGCAGGGCAGAGCCTCCCACCCCTCCCCAGCCACATTAATCTGGCATCTGCCTGGTGCATGGGCTGGATCCTGCGCCCAGCCCGGCGTTAATCCCAGCTGAGCGGCTGGTCTGGAGGGAACAACATCCCTCTGCTGATGTCCTCATGGAGGGCAGTGTGGGGTGGCAGCCCCGTCACGCCATGTCACCCACATCCCTGGGAGGAGGAGGTGGTGGTGGTGATACCCACATCTTCCCTGTGATTACGGCTCCAAAATAACCCTCCCATGACGTCCGGAAGGCACAGAGCCCAGCTGGGCTGTCCAGGACCTCCCACAGACCACAGAGAGCATGGTTGAGTGGATAGAGAAGACATCTCACAGGCTGGAGAGAGCCTGGTTGGGTGGCTGGAGAGAACCTCCCACAGACCACAGAGAGGCAGGTTGGGTGGATGGAGAGGACCTCCCATGGGCAACAGTGCTCCCTGTTGGCCATAAAGACCTGTGTAGGATGGATAGAAAGGCCCCCACTGCTCCTACAGCCCCCTGTTGGGCACACAGAGGACCTTCCAGAGGCCATAAAGACCTGTGTAGGATGGATAGAGAGGCCCCCACTGCTCCTACAGCCCCCTTTTGGGCACACAGAAGTCCTCCCAGGGGCCATAAAGACCTGTGTAGGATTGATAGAGAGGCCCCCGCTGCTCCTACAGCCCCCTGTTGGGCACACAGAGAGGCCCTCCCACCCCATGGGGCAGATGTGGAGCCCCTCGCCCCCCAGGACCCCCACGGTTCTCCTCACCAGCTCATCCAGGTTCCTCAGGTCGCACAGGGAGACGCGCTGTGCCTGCCCATGGTACGCGGGCGACTCGGGGCGCAGGGCCTGGCTGCCCCGGGATGCTCCCAGCACCCCACACGTTTGGTCCCGCAGCTCCTCCTCGATTTCCTCCTCCATCTGGATCAGCATGGGGGCCAACATGCCAAATTTGGAGCCCCTCCTGGCCACCTCCAGCAGGCAGAGGATCACGTTTTTCTCATTCTTCTTCAGCACCAAGTCGTTGGTCTCGAACATGAGGACGTCCTGAATGCCCAGATCCTGCCGGCACCAGCGGATGAAGTTGGAGACGTTGTCTCTGGCGACGAAGGAGCCGGGCGCCACATTCCTGGCCTGGAAGATGACTTCGTTGCGGGGGATGCGGGCGGCTGCCTCGGGGTGCCGTTGTTGGAACTCCAAGGCCACACGGTTGACGTTGTTGGCGTGCTGGCAGAGGTCGCAGCCCGTGGCCAGCGCCTCCAGGAAGGTGTCGGCTGCCATGTCCAGGTCGTAGAGCGCGTTGAACCACTCGGCCAGGTCCTCCTTCATGGCCTCCAGGTATTCCTCGCTCGAGCGGAAGGGGCGGATGCTCTTGGAGGCCGCCGACTGGATGTTGCTCTGGTCGGCCATGGTGAGCTGCAGAGAGGGGGGGGAAGGCACCGTTATAGGGGACCCTGCACCACATGTCCCCCCCCCAGACCCTGGGATGTCACCGCTGCCACCAGCATCCCCCATCCTTTCCACCCCGTGTCACCCCCCCATCTTCTGAGCTGGGCTTAAGGACTCCCCAGTCCCCAGTGGTGCCCCCCCCCGTAGAGCTGCCCAATCCCTGTGGCCACCACCAGCACAGTGTCATCTGCAGGGCTGGGGGGTGGCTGTGATGGGAGCCCCCCCGGCCGACCCCACGGGGAGGGGTGCTACACTGCGGGGGTTCCCACCTGCCTTTCCCCATCAGAAAACTGCTGAACCCCCGGCCTGGGGGGGGGCACCCCACACCTCAGCCCCAACATTTTGGGGGCCCGTGCTCATGGGGGGCTTTGCTGTGTCCGGGGGGGGGGGGCGGAGTGTGTGTGGGTTACGGGGGGAGAGGTTACTGAGGGGGCTGCTGCAATTGGGGGCGCTCTTTGCTGGGGGATGGGGGGGTCTTTCCTTTTTCCTTTGGGGGCCCGTGCCGGGGGGGCCACGGGAAGCGCAGCCCCAGGGGATGGCGGCAGCGGGCCGGCACCTGCGCGGCAGATGCGGGGCCGAGGGGAGGGGGATGGGGGGGAGGACACGGGGACACGCGCACAGCTCCCCCCAACCCCCCCCCATCCCAGCGCTCACCGCCGCCTCCGCGCTCCGCTCCCTCCGGGCCGCGCCGCTCCGCCGCCCGCTCCCCGCTCCGGGCCGGGCTCTGACCGTCGGGGGAGCTCCGCCGCCGCCTCCCGGCCCCGCACCCCCGCCGCCATCCGCCGCGGCCCCGCGCAGCGGAGCGGAGCGGAGAACGGAGCGCAGAGCAAAACGTCCTCAGCCCCGCCGCGCCGCGCCCCGGCCGGGGAAGTTGGAGGCGGCCCAGAAAGGGCCGGGATGGGAGCGGCGGGGGCGGGGGCACGGCCGGGCCGGCGGAGCTGCGGAGCTGCGGATGGGGGGCGCGGCCACGGAGGGGGGGGACGACGCGAAAACACGATGGGGACGTTGGGGATGCAGGGGCACAAACGCGGGGATCGCGGCTGCGGGATGCAGAGCGGCGCCCGTTGCCCCCCGCTGCAAATGGAGCGGCGTTCGGCCTCAGCCCCATAAAATGGGGAAAGCGAGGCAGGGCCGAGCTGCCGGCGCTGCCGTTGGGACCCCGGGTGTCACCCCGAGCAGCGGAGCAAACAACGGCCAGCTTTGGGTGCCGTGGGAGCAGAGGAACGTCCGCCTGCTGCCGGAGCTCCGTGCTGGGCTGAGCGGGTCGGGACGGGCGGCTCAGCACGGAGCTCCCGGCTGCCATCCATCACCGCGCACGGATCCTCGTCGGGAGCACAGGGCAGCAGGGAACCCCTGCGAGGGCATAAGGGGGTGTGTGTGGGGGGGAACGTTCTTAAGAGAGTCCAGAAGTGGTACGTTTATAAACATTTGGAATTTTATTTTAATTAAAAAAAAAAAAGGAAAAAAAAAAAGGAAAAAAAAAGAAAAAAACAACCAAAAAAAGGAAACATCACAACCATTAACATCGTTACAGTTATTAGTCGGCGCCGCTGGGGGCTGCGCGGTGATACGAGCATGCTCACAACGAGGGGGGGGGGTCAGTTTAGTTCGACAACCATTCTTAAAAGGGGGGGGAAGGAAAAAAGAAGTCGGCACACTACCGTTGAACTTCGTTTTAATGTTTCTCCACAAACGGTGAAAAAGACTAAAGTACAGACGAGGAATAATCATAATGTTGCGGCCAACATTATAAATATGGAATTATAAATTTAAAACATTTTCTGGTTTTAAAAAATAAATCTGGTAGTAAATGCAGCTGGGCGGGCTGTGCCGTTAGTAGGGCCGGTCTCTGCGCTCCTGGCGGTGCTCCCCCCTGCAAGAAGCACACAGTCAGAGCCACATCCCTCCCGGCTCCACCCTGCGGGTCTGGCGATGCTCTGCGCCCCGTGGGCTCCCCCACACCCCCCATCGTTCTCCCCGCCGCCCGCTCCCCACATACTTGTCCATCTTCCCCGGGCCTCCACGCCTTCCGCCTCTGCCTCCTCCTCCCATCTGGTCCATAAGCGGGCCGGGCGGACCCCCGGGGCCACCTCCTCGCCGGCCCCCTCCTCCGTAGCCGCCTCGATCCATGCCCCGGCCGCCTCTGAATCCGCCTCTGTCTCCGCCTCGGCCGCCTCTGAACATCCCACCGGGGCCGCCGCGCTCCATCATACCGCCGCCTCTGCTGCCCCGCATTCCTCCGGGGCCGCCTCTACCGCGGTCTCCACCTGAAGGAGAGGGAAAGCTTCAGAGCGGGGAGAGCCGGAGCGCCTCGCAGCCCTCCCTCCTGCTCGCTGCATCGCAGCGGGGGCACGCTGTGCTGGAAGGAGAGCCGCAGGGGGCGGTGGGACCCCCGTGGGCAGCGAAGGACGAGCTTCTGGGCACGCAGCCGGTGCGGCCACGGGCTCAGGATGGCAGCAGCTGAGCTGGAGGGGGACCCAGCGGCTGGCAGTAAGGAAAATCACAGAGCTGGGAGACAAGGGGCTCACTGAGAGGGCAGTGCCGGGGAGCAAGGAGATCAAAGCAGCGCTCTGGAGAAGTGACGTGCCGCACAGAGCCGCAGGGAAATGGCTCTGCAGCTCAGAAGAGCACTAAGTGTGGGAGGGCTGCAGGCAGAGCAGTCCCAGCATCACAGCCGAGAGGGATGGCTGCCCAGGGGGCAGGAAGCTGCCGCTCCCTCAACATCCCCATGGCAGTCACAAAACTGCCGGTGCCACGAACCCAGCCCTGCTGTGAACCCAACCACACGTACCTGGAGGGGGAAAAGGGGGTGGGAGAAACCCTTCTGGTTTAGGAGCCTTGCACTGATTGCACTCTGTTCTCCAAGCGAAGTTCTGGTTTCCACATCCCCTACGTACGACAGAGCAGTCAGTAAGGAGCAGGAAAGCACTCCTGGTTGGGTAACAGAACCACAGAACACAACACCCACGTGCAGCAGGGGGATGTTGGGACCTGGAGCACGGTGAGCAGCCCAGCTCACCCAGCCTGCAGCACGGGGCTGCGACACCGGCCCTCCACACTCTGGGGAGGGGAAAGAAGCTCCCCTGAAAACCCAGCAAGTTGTTAGGAGAAAGACCTGCATGTCTTGGCCAGTGCCTCAGCCAGCACAGCTCTCCCCGTGCTGAGATGAAGGACCCACAGCCCCGCAGTGCCACAGCCTGGGAAAGGAAGGTGTTTCTATGCAGGGAGGGTACTTACGGATTGGGGCACTGCCAGTCCCCGGCACGGTGCTGCACGCTGCCTCCAGAGGGGTTTCCTCTGGATCCCCGTGGTCCTCTGGAGGAGAAGCCTCCCCTGTCGCCACCTCTGCCTCCCATCCGGCCCATGGGACCGCTTGGCCCACCGGGCCCCCCCGGGCCTCCAGGCCCCCCAGGACCTGCAAGGAGAGCCCTGTTAACACCGCCAGGCAGCAGCTGCAGGTGGAGGATGCTGTGCTGCAGGCTGAGCCCCTCAGGGGCCCGAGGGAACTGGATGTTACCTCCACGGAGAGGGGGAGGCATTCCCCGCTGATCCCGTGGGGGCATCCCGCCCCTCATGCTGTTCATCGGGCCCTTCTTCCGTGTGAGGCTGACTTTGAGCTTGCTGCCCTGGAAGTCCTTCCCTAGGAGGAACACAAAGGCAAGAGCCTCATTTTGTGCTGTGGGTTTCCACATAGGGCCTGGTATCACACACATCTTCCCAGAGCACACACAAGTGCACGGAGTCCATAATCACACGGAAAACCGCAGAGCAGAAGGGCAATCCCAGAACATCACACCCCAGACTCACCATCAAACCATTCAACAGCTGTTTTGGCAGTGGATGGGTCGTCATAAGAGACCGTGGCATCTCCTTTTGGTTTGCCAGTTTCTTTATCAATGTAGAGGTGTATCATGGGCTGCCCAGTCCTCTTGTTCATCTAGCAGGACATCAAAGCATTATTACAAGTCACACGTCCCTGTATGCACTGAGTGGGGATTCTCTCCTCTGTTCTGCTTTTGATTTGAGATAACAGTTCCACTTGGCAACTCTGTGGTAGGAGAAAGGGCCCTCTGGCTCACCACGCCAACCAAATGCAGGAACTGGCCCAGCAGCCTCTCCTGCAGGCTCCCATGAGTGCAGGAATTGAGCTGCAGCCTCCCCACATCCTCCTCCGCTCTTTCTCCACCACCCTGCTCTTTCAAGCTGTCACACATCCCACCAGCAGCAGATGCACAGAGGGAAGCTTCCTCTGAGTCTGTAAGCACTGCAGCTTCTGCATGGCTGATGGAGGCACAGAGGGGCAAACCCTGCAGAGGTTCTGTTGGGGTGCTTGTGCTACAGTGCAGTTCCAGGCTGTGCTGACCTCACTGCCCATCAGAGCTCCTCAGCTCCATAGATGGGGCTGAATGGGACAGCTGGCAGGGAGGAGGCAGCCAACCCCCTTCTCTGTGCTCTGTCCCTGGGGGCCAATGGGTGCACACACACACACGCTCCTCTCACCTTGACAACCCCACACTGTTTGAAGAAGTCTGCCAGATCCTCCAGGGTCACATTATCATTGAGTCCCTGCACATACACTGAGCTGTTGTCCGAGTCCTCATCCGGGTCCATAGGTGGGCCTAGGAGACAAATCTCAGCATCAGGCAGTGGGAAGAGGCAGCGATCCAGCAGCGCAGCACTGCTAGCACGTCACCCCTCAGCCAGCTGCAGCTTCTCTCTCAATAAGTGCATTTATGAAGCGACACGGAACTGCAGGCACTGAAAGCAGCGCTGAGGGCTGAGCTGCCCTGTCTGCTCCCTGCTGCAGAGCCACCCAGCATGGCCAGGACACCTGGCTGCAAATGTGAGACCTCTGCAGTGGGGCGTGAGTGAGACCCGAAGGCACAACACACCTCTGCAGCCTTCAGGTCCTGCACAAAGATGCTCACCCCTTCCTGCTGCAATAATTCCCTCCTTCCTTATGACGGGGAACTACCAAATGTGTCTGTGCAGGAGGAAGCAAAGGGCTACGGGCAGGGATGGACCAGGTTGCCCAGAGAAGTGGTGGTGCCCCATCCCTGCAGACACCCAAGGTAAGGGGATGGGCTGTGAGCACTGATGGAGCTGTGGGTGTCCCTGCTTGTTGCAGGGGGTGGTTGGATAAGACGGCCTTTAAGGGCCCCTTCCAACTCAAACCATTCTATGATCTTATAAGGAGGAAGGAGACTGCTGGACAAGTGCCTACAAACTCCAGACTGTTGCAGCCTGGGACGTGCTTTCTGCTGCTCCAGGCAGCTACACAGCAGCTCCTTGGCAAGAGCCCCCAGCTCCACGGAGAAGCACAAGCATCTCACAAACACTGGTGTGGGCTTCCACCAGTCCAGGTGCTCTGATGAATCAGGAATAAAGAATCAGATGAAACCGCCCCAGAGAGACTGCAAACAGCAGAGCATCTCTGTACTCCTGCTACAGGAGGGCAAGATACGGGGCAACATCTTCTGCGAGCTGAGATGAGCACAGAAATCTCCACGCCACAAGCCTGGGAGGGGTCTGAGCAGTGAAATTACCTAAGTCAAGGTCCGGTCCTTCCTCCATGTGTCCTGCCAGTCGGGAGAGAACCATAAGAAGCAGTGTTAGTGCAGGCCTTGCGGGCCGAAGGAGCGACACACACATCACTATCTACTTATAACCACCATTCGATGGCGTTGGTTAAACTCCAACTGACCCGCACTGCAAAATCACCAGCAATGCACACCTCTACGTGGCGATCGGTTCGCTGTTTTTAGCAGCCTTTCCATCCATTAACCACTATTACACATTTTTTTTTTAATGCTTTACCAGGCCAATCCGTTTTAAGTTCATTAATAAAAAGTTACTTTAAAGTTATCAAATCCAAACCATTTATTTTCCCCAAATTACAGAAGTGGTTTCTCAATTCTTCCACGTTACCCTGTGTCCTGTCACCGCACACCCCTAGGCATGGCCGGCAGTACCCATTACAGTCTTGTTGCAAACGTCATTTTAACCACTTAAAACTAATACAAATTACACTTTTTCTACAAACTGACTGCAATTTTTTTTTTTTTTTTTTTTAAACACTATCCATTGTAATGCTCAAAAACTTACCACCAGGCTTATTGAAGCCACCTCGCTCTCCAGCGCTGCTGGGGGGATAAACGAAGAAATGAAGGCCTTTCCCTTTACAAAGCCAGTACCGCTCTGAGCCTCTGCGGCTCACTGGGAAGAAGGGCACTGGCTAAACATCTCCAAACAATGCATCTGTCTCTCTCTCTCTCATCTCGTCACTATGCCTTTCTTCAGGGCAGCTCGCTCAAATTTCCTTTACATACACAACCTCGCTTGTCTGGTTCTAGACACCACTTTGCTGTCGGTACCCTTCCATTACTTTGTATTGGTATTATCAGTGCAATACTTGGCAAAAAACAAACCAAAACAAAACAACACCAGCATCTCTGAGCGTTGCAAATCAGTTCCTGAGAGGCAGGACGGGCTGCCTGCCGGTCGCTCCCTCCCTGCCGCGTGTCCACAAAGCGCACCCTCAGCCTCCCAGGTCCCTGACATTAACAGTTCAAAAGGGAGGAGACGACCACACGCGATGCCTACAACAGTTCCGATGACATTCCCGCTCCAACCTCGCTAGAAAGCCATACATTCAGGTCGCTACTGAACTTAACAAGTCTCTGAGGAGGAGAACTTACAGCATACAGCGAGGGCTCGAAGGCCTGGGGTGCAGCTTTGTGGGCACAGAGACCGCAAGGCCAATCTGGGCACGTGCCAATGGCAGCTCGTGGCTTTTGGCAAAAGCTTTGGCTGAAGCTTTCGCTCACGAGGGCAGGTTAATTGGGAAAGGCCACCTGAGAGCATTTTGGTGTTTCTCACTTTTTCTGTTTTGGAAAGGCTGTTTGGAAGGAGACGAGCAGAGGAGGGAGAGCACCACTATTTTCTAGCAAGTATTGCACCTCTAATACTGGAAAAAAGAGAAAAGTTGTCAATACACATTTCAGGCTGTAGCATGCAGCTTTGCCTCCTCTGGTTAAAGTACACACCGTTCACGTCATGTCTCTCTTTTTTAAACATATACGTTTACACTTTTTGGTTATTTTTAATGTTACACAATTCTAAAGTAGTATACCTCCTCTGGTTTTATTACCAAACAACAAGTATTCAGTTACCAAAGTTACAGAAGGATTCCATTTATACAGTGAATACATTTGGTTAAAAATATGCTATGTATATTTTTCCTCTCCATATGGACACCGTGTCTAGTCCCACTTTTCATTATGCTGCCGGCTGAGTACTGAGTACGGGTACTTTTTAAGTACTGAGGTGTATACAAGGCTCTCACTTTGTAACCTGTAGCATATAAATGCGACAAAGCATGTTAAAAAGTTTCCATGTTTAACAGCCAATGAAAATATAAAATAACCGAGTCAATGAAAAAGGGCACGTTAATAACATCGAGCTCCTTACCTGCTGGAGACACTGAAATCCATCATCACAGCATGATTAGGGGGGCCGAGTTCCCCTACCTGCCCCTTGGTGCTCACAGGAAGGCCACCTTTTCCATGGACAGCACAAAGGCCGTGTCCACAAAGCAGGGGGCCCTCCCTCATGCTCCAGCCAGGTGGGAATCGCTATGTACGTTATTTAAGACTGGGTTACAGTGTGAAATCAGAGAGGTGACAGATCTGTGGCATGACACGCTCCAGAGGGGCTACGAATTTTGGGATGTGATGATAGGCATTTCAAGTGTCTACGTCTACTTTAAACTGTTAGAGGTAAATACATCATGGGTGAAATCTTTATGCAGAACCGTGGAACTCTGTTCCACTCGAGCCAATTCCAGCCAGGTGCACTCCAACACGAGCGAGGCTTTTCCTTCTGTTTCCACATATTGGTGGTTGATTTCTCCGATAAAGATTTCATCCCACTTCATTCTGGCAGAGCTATGCAGAGTGGGACTGCACCAGGCTGTACGACAGCCCTACATGTTGCCTACCAGTGAGAAGCTGCAGCTCCACCTGCCCTGCCAACACGAGGGCTGGCACTCTGCATCCCATCACATCCAGTGAGCACCTAGGGGCACTCTGCATAGCTCTGCACTGCAGTGTGAGGGGATGGAACACACACAAAGCTACGTCTTCCTTCCCTTAATGAGCCTCTGGGATCAGTCCTCCTTCCTCGCCTTTATCAAAACAAACATCACAGATGGGGAGACCAACAGCTGACCTGAAGACACAGGTTTACCAAACCAGATTTTGCCATCAGTTAAAATGGCCAAACTGGTTTAGACCACCTGAAAGCTCCAATTGGGGAGCAGTCCTGGAAGCCAAGCCAGACCTTTATATGGTCTCGGGGTCATTCTTCACGCTTCAGCCAAGCTCCAAGTGTTCTGACACTCAGAGTCAGGGCTTCAACAGCAGCAATCTGCCCCACACACACACTTACGATGTAGCTCTGCATGCTACTGCTAAGGCTGACATGAGGCTTCTGCCTGGTACATACCTGACCTGTCAAGTTCCCCATTAATGGGTGAGGCATGAGAAGTGAGTGACTCCTGGACCTGGCAGAAGGTTTGTGTGTGTTCAATCCAAAGTTACTGTTAAACCCCACAGAGGACTTCACCTCTGCATGACCACGAAGGGAGCTGAAAGTTCCAGGTTTAGCAATACCCCTGGTTGCCCCGGGCCCAACCAGCTGCAGGACAGAAAAAACAAACATCCTGCTCCTACTTCCCCTCAGGTAATATTTCCATGGATTAGAAGCAATGCTGCTACAGAGATGTTATCCATGGAAGTACAGCTGGGAATGTCAACCTTTCAGTCCCTTCTTTTCATTTTCAAATCCTATGGGTAAAACAGAATTAGGTAAAAGGAGAAAAGATTTGCTCTTACCCCATTCCACCGCGTCCTCCTCCCCGCCCACCTCTGCTCATGCCTCCACGCTCATATCCCCCTCTTCCCCTGCCCCGGTTATCAGGGCCGCTCATATTCCGGTTCTCTCCTGGGCCTGAAAACCCTCCAGATTCCTGTCCATACACGTTCATGCTGCTGGGATGGTCCTGACGGAACGAGCCTGAGGAAGAGAGCAACAAAAACATCACAGGGCTGCAGACAGGAGGGGGTCCTGTCCTGCTCCTCACTGCCTTCAAGCACCGGAACACGGGCAGTACCGTGTGGAAGTCGCTTGCTGAAGTGCTGACAGGCACTGCTTCATTCATGGGGATCTGAAGTCAGGTCCCACCAGTCTGATCCCTGCACTACGGTCACTGAGTTGCTTATATTGAGCCTTGCCCAGCCCGGCCACAATGGTACTCTGCATTTCTGTGTTTTACAACCACCCACCCACCTCCAGGGCAGTGAGGGGAGCATGGCAGTGCTGTACTGAACCAGCCTGGCTGTTTTTCAGTGAGAAGGGACAGAACTCAGCTACGTTGCTTTCCCTTCAGATCCTTCAGACCCGAAGTAGTGCCAAGTCTCCTTCAGAGGCAGCTCACTCAGGAGTGATGGAGACCAACCCCTCCCACAGCAATGCCACAGCTTTAGGCACACTCACTCTGCTGGCCATAGCTGCTGCTCTGCTGGCTGTACTGGCTTGGGGGCTGGCTGTAGGATCCAGTCTGGGGTGGGTAACTCGTTGGGGGCGGCTGCTGCGCGTAGCTGCTCTGCTGCCCATAGCTAGTCTGCTGGCTGTAGGTGTTCTGCTGCCCGTAGGTGCTCTGCTGGGAATAAGTGCTCTGATCGTAACTGCTCGGCTGTGTGGAGGAATAGCTGGAAGACAAAAGTGTTTTAAAGATGGGAAGATAAGCCAATTCACTCAGACACGTGCATCAGGCTGCAGGAGTGGCTCACGCAAGAACGTAATGCAATTATAAGGCATGTGTGCTATTGCAAACCACTTACAAAGCTGAAGTCATCCTACAGAGGCTGCTTTGACAGCGGGAAGAAAAATAAACCTACAAGCAAAATCAGTGTGACCATCTGCAATATACCTCCGGGAAAGAGGCTGAAGCGCCAGGGTAAAATGAGTGGCAACGCAGTTAACAGGCTCCTTTCTGCCTCAGCTCTGAAATATTTTTAGCTGATGGACAATAAAACTGTTCATCCTCACAGAACCCAGCCTTTAAAACTTTCAAATCATACATTCTGAAACTTAGCATCGACACATTAAGGACACCTGAGGGGGAGAGGTGAACCCTTCTGAAATCTGTGTGTAAGGAGGCAGCTAAAGGCCACTTTCACGCTTCATACTTCAGAGATTCTCCATCTTTTACTGGATGCAGTGGGGAACATTACAACCACAGGTGAGGAATTGGCTGAGGTGCTCAATGCTTTCTTTACTTGTGACTTTAGCAGTCAGAGCAGTTATCCTCAAGGTATCACTACAGGTCTGGGACAGAGTGGCTGGAAAGCTGTGTGGAAGAAAAGGATTTGGAAGTATCAGTCAACTTCCAGCTCAATGCGAGCTGCACCTCGAGTACTGTGCTCAGTTTTGGGCCTCTTACTACAAAAAAGACATTGAGGCCCTGGAGTGTGTCCAGAGAAGGGCAACGGAGCTGTGAGTGGTTTGGAGCACAGCTCTGCAGGGAGTGGCTGAGGGAACTGGGGTGGGTCAGCCTGGAGAAGAGGAGACTCTAGCAACTGTTTGAATTGCAAGGGGTTTTTAAAGGACATCTAGTTCAATTGCCCTGTACTGAACAGTGACGCCTACAGCCTGATCAGGGGCTTAGAGCCCCACTTCCCTGTCCTTGGGTGTCTGCCCCATGGGACAGGGCACTACAACCTCTCTGGGCAACCTATGCCAGTCCTTCACTACTCTAATCTCTAATAGTAAAAAACTTTTTTCCTGTATCCAATGTAAATCTCCCCTCTTCCGTTTGAAACCACTTCCTCTTGTCCTATCACCACAAACCCTGCTAAAACGTCTTTCCCTTTTTTTTTTATGCTCCTCCCATCCCATCCCCTCCCCCCACCCCAGCTTTAGAAACTCAAAGGCTGCCCTCAGGTCTCCCTGGAGGTTCAGGTTGGATATTAGGAAACATTTCTTCTCTGGAAAAGTGGTGACTCATTGGCACAGGCTGCCCAGGGAGGTGGTGGAGTCACCATCCCTGGAGGTGTTCCAGAACTGTGGAGATGCAGCACTGAGGGACGTGGTTTAGTGGTTGTGGTGGTGATAGACTGACAGTTGGACTCAATGATCGTAGAGGTCTTTTCCAACCTTAACAATCCCATGATTCTATGATTCAATCCTTGCCTTATCTCTAGAGCTAGTACCACTCCAAAGAACCACACCTTCCTCCTCCCAGGATACTAAACCTCTTTCTACACTCATCCACCTAAAAACCCTTGAGAAAAAATCCTTTTGCCCCGGTTAACCTCATAGTTCCCATGCTAGTTGCAAGAGACTTCACTTTCTGAAAGAATTACCTGGTAGGAGGATAGGAGGGAGGTGCAGTAACTGGCTGCATCGGGTAGCTGGCAGGCACCTGGGGGTAGCTGTAGTTGCTCTGCCCATACCCTAGGCTGGGCTGGCTGTAGCCTGTTGTACTCGACGGTGGTTGGCTGGTCTCTGCTGGTTTGCTGCCATCTTGGGGTCTGAAAGTAATAATGAACAATAAGGACACACAAGCACAGACCTCTGCAGGTGGAAGCACCAGAGGTGTACAGATCCCCTGTGGCAGGATGGTGCTTTCTTTGGGAAGGGTTACCAACCAGCACATCAGTGCTGGTCACTCAATAGCAGCTAGTGCGCACATGCTGAGCGCTAAACATTTTACCCACTGCACACCGCCACCAAGAAACAACATCCTGAATTGAGAGCACTTGGAGAGCACCACAGCTTCTGTTTGCCAGCTGCATTATGAAACCTACAGCGAGGGGTTCAGACTTTGGCTCTAGGAACAGAAGATGTGAAGCTGCCAGGAAAGTCGGTCAGTAGCACTGCCCCTCTGCTCTGTTTTGCACAATGCTTGTAAACGATTAGCTCCAAAGCAGCAAGAAATGCTGCCAGTTAAAGGCACCATTGTTTGGTTTAGAATCCAGTGCAAGCAGATATTGCCCCACATACGTTATCTGATGAAAGGGAGAGGATGTTTAGCATTAACTCTCAAGGCCTGAAATAAAGAGAACTCTTTGCATGCAGTTTGCATGTCCCCTTCCTTTTAGATTAGTCCCCTTCTGCTTAGAATTTCCAAGTGTTTATCAGAGCTGAATGAAAAAAAAGAACTGAACTACTTTTATTGTACAAGCTGGGAAGAATATTTAAAATGACACCAGGATTCATACTTAAGTGTAATCTGAGAGACACAGCCAGGGCTGTGTCATGCTCTGGCCTTGTTATTCAGGAGCAGTTACTGCAAACATCAGGTAAATGAATAAAGCAGTTCTGACTAGCTACTAAGTTCCCATTCCACGTTCTAAACCTGTAACATCTTGAGCAAACAATTAAGTTGAACATGCTACTGACAGTATCCGACACAAGAGATTTAAAAAGGAAGTTGTCTTCAGCATGTGCAGCCACTTAAGAAATCACAGGGCACAGCATCATCCTAACCACCCCGTGACTCAAGCAGAATGGTCCATTTTCTGGTCCAGATCATGAGTCAAGTGCCCATTTGTGCTGCTTGGTTGCTCTCTCTATTTCCCAGTAGCAGCGCTGACTCACTGCGCCAGAACAGAAGCACCTACACAGCTTCTTCCAGCTCTGAAAATGTTGTGGGATCGGCTGCAGCAAGAGCAAAGCTTAAGTGTAAGAGGCAGAGAAAAAATGGAAGCAAAACCAGCGGGGCCTCAGTTCAGCTGGTGCTGCCCTCGGGCACGTCAGCAGAGCAACACACAGCCTAGGGAGAAGACAAACACACGTTACCTCGGGGGAACGGCCGCAGGTGGCTGCTGCCCATAGGCTGGGTAGGCAGGCTGGGTGCCATAGGATGGTGCTGCGTAGGAAGCCTGGGTGGTGGTAACCGTGGCAGTGCTGGTGTCGTAGGCGGCCGTGCCGTACCCCTGGACGGGCTGACTGTATGCTGGGGGGGCAGTCGGGGCCGTGTAACCTGCAACAAACCACAGCCTCGTCATCACACCGGCACGACCACCTCGCTTGAGATGCTCTGCTCTATTTCATCCCTGCTCAGAGCTCAGAAACAGCGCTGCTGCAGAAACCTCACAGGTGGCCTGAGCGTGCCTAATGAACCCACAGCATCCCTTCGCCTCCCCTGCAAAGCCCCCACTCCAGGAAACCTCAGCCTGCCCCAGAAATACCCCCTCCATCCCCAGTGCACGCCCCGAGGAGCCTTCTGGAAGCCAGCCTGCCACCAAGCATCCAAGGGCTGTTTGTTCACAGCACCTGAGGCTCCTGGCTAATGCAGCACAGCAGGGCAGGCTGAGGCATGCAGCTCCTTCTTTTGTCCAGTGGGCTACACAAAGCTCCTCCTGCCTTTACAGTCAAAGAAATGCAATTAATTGGAAAAGCACAGTCCCATCCTGGCAGCTTTTTTGAGAAACGAAAGCACAAAAGTGCACCAGGCAGACAGAGAAGTCTTTCTGAGCCCTTTGTAAGCATTACTTAAAACAGCAATTCTAGAAACTGAAGGAAAGCACTTTACATTTGCTTTAGCTTAGGAGAAAGGTCAGGAGCTGCCTTGTGTGTCGGTTTTTAAGATGTTTTATGTACCCTCAACTTCTCTTACAATTTCAGTCTGCTTCAGCTAAAAAGCTCAGAGCTCACACATTTATTTCTGAACAGTTTTACAGGAATATCTCAGATCCCAAACCAGCTCCACGGAGATTAGTGCTCCCAGCAGCTGTTGCTAGGTAATTCAGCTGACCATTTGGCTTGTCAACAAAGATGAACAACAAACCAAGTATTACCACAGTGGCTTTTTTTACAGTTAAGAACCACGCAAGCTGGTTTTCCAATTATGAAACAAAGATTTGCATGAAAAGCTACCAATTAAAAATTTGGTTAGCAAAAGCTCACTTACTAAAGTATAAAAAAATCAACTGCTAAAAAGCAGCCAACCGCTTTCAGTCTTACTGAAGTGATCTTAATTGCATCAATTAAGGTAACAGCTTCTCCATCACTCAATATTTTTTATTAAACACAGGACACTTGTGACCTAATCCCCACACAGCACGTCAGGCAAATTGTGCTGTAGGCTTTTTATTTTGATTCCTCTCTTTCCAAAATGAAAGCACTTCCAGCAGAATGAAGCGTGCGTTCCTCCTGAAGCACAACCTCTCTGTGCCTGCAGGTAACCTGCTGGAAAATCAGGGTTCTCAAACCAGAAAGTGGAGACAAAGAGAAGTGAAAGGAGAAGTGGGTGCAGCAAACAAAACCAAGCTGCAACATTCTGCCCTGTGCTTTACTCCTGAGCTTTCCAGTTGGTCCCAGCACGCTGACGAGGGGCTCTGAGTAGGAAGAAGTCTTTCCCTCTACTCCACCTGCAAGTGCCAGTCCCCGAGTTGTTCCCTGTGCCTGCTGCCCTGCGTGCTTATCACATCACCACTCTCCTGGATGCTGTGGAGCAGCTTCTCCATCGTGCTTCTGCCGAGCTGGGAGCAGGGAAGTTCCCTTCCTACCACGAGACAGGGGCAGGAATTGCTGGCAGGAAGTTTTCTCAGTTGTTCAGCTGTGCCTGGCTGCTCAGAGTGTTACTGGAGAGGGGGACTGAGGTGAATTTGAACAGGATTGAGTGAGTGTGGCTTTTAGTGCCTCAGACAGAATGAAACAGCTCGAACACTTCAATGTGAGCCACCACAGTGCTTCCACATTACACAGCTGAAGGAATCCTTACTTCAAGTGGCTGAAGCCTGACCACTTATTAAAAAGAAAAAAAAACCACCTGCTGTTTGCAGTACAGTCTGACACGTGTGCCACTGAAATCACAGCCCTGAGCCCAGCCCTGGGGAGCAGCACACAGAGTCATCCTCCAGAAAGGGGCCCTCATGGTGCCACCATGGGCAGCGCTGCCTTTTTACATCATCTGAGTGGGTTTGCTAATAGCAGGCTCTGCACAGGCATTAGAATAAAAAGGAGGAGAAAATCATCCTGAATTTTAATGCTTCGGCTCTGGATGGAGCATTTCCCTTGTGCAGGCAGCTCGGCAGGAAGCATTTGCACCAGAGAAAGAAAAGGCGGTGATTTAACATCCTGCTGGCCTGAATTTTCATTTCAGCCACTTAGTTTAAACGCATAAAAAACCCTCAAGAGCTGTACTTCTGAGGGGGCCATTTACACAACATCATTTCTCTCTCCTCCTCCCAGCAGTCAGTAATACAAATGGCAAATCTGCAGAACAGATATTGTATGAAAAGAGGAATGGGAGAACTCTGATAACCTGCTATAAGAAGTGCTGCTGCACGGCTCGGTTTCCTCACAAATCATCCACGCCTGTGAGCAAAACCCTTATTGAAGTCCAGGAATTCTTCACCGGGAGGGGAAGCTTTCAGGATTAGGTCCTCAGAGAACAGCAACTAAAAACTGTAGTCAAAGCAGCTCATTCTGAAATAAGCAGGCTTCAGGCCAGCCAGCAGCAGTTTTCAGAGCTCCCTCCTGATTCAAGCTGTGCTAGCAGCTCTCCACAGGGTCCTGGTGCCCAAGGGAAGTTGACTCCTGCTTGGCACGGACACCTCCCAGCAGAGGTCCAGAGAAAGGGAAGCAGGGGCTGCTCAGTCTGCTTCCTTTTGGTGTAACAGGTTATTGGGGCAGGCAACACAGCTAAGGGAATATTTACTTCTATTTCTGAGCAGTGGGAGCTGGTTATCTTTACAGAGCTGTTCCCATCTACTTAAAGCAGATCTAGTCTTGGAGATTTGAAATCATATTTTCATCCCCAAATGATGATGTTAGAAAGCCAATAACTGTAACAGATGCAGCTGTTTATTTACTCTTGCAATTCATGCTTACATCTTGCAGTGATTAAAGAGCAACCCACAACCACAGACTTGATGGTGCCGATTAATCCCCTTATTCACTTGCTGCTGGGAGCTGCAGAGCAGCCTGCAGGCTCTGACCCTGAGGGGTTGGACAAGGGGACTCCAAGTCACCTTCTGCAGCCACAGGAGGAAAGAGGAAGGTGAGGAGGCTGCAGAGGTCCCAGCCCCAGCCTGAGACATGGCCCCAGCAGGTTCTGTCTGCACTGTATTGGAATTTCCCCAACAACGGTGGCATCTTAAAGAAAAAAATAATAAACTGTTAAGACAAAGAGCCACTTTGCTTTTAGCTAACTGGAGAACTGCAGTCATTCCTCTGCTAAGAAAAAGCGATGAGAAAAATAAACTGAAATTCAAATGCAAACACAGCTCGTCTTTTAGGGCACTAGGATCTGTGCTCCAGGCAGCACCACAGGCTCTATTTTGGATGAGAAGCCAGAACTGGTGTTCAGCAGAGGCAGTGATGGACAGACAGGCCTTTAGCACCATCAGCCTCATTTGCACAGCTCCGGCTCCTGAAGGAGAGGCAGGTAGAAGAAGAATAAACACAACCTGGCACTCTGCCTCGAGAGCAACACCGACAGCTCTGCCACGGACAAGTGCTGCACGGGTTGAGGCAAATCATACTTGAAGGCCTGAAAAAAAACCCTTCATTTGGCCACTTCCTGAGTTTTCTTTTATTTTCTTAGATGAAAAGAAACCAAAGTGTTTTGCCTAAAAAGCAGCCGTGCAGAAAAGATGCCTGGCATTATTATTAATCCAGGAAATATACTCTTGGAGAGCAAGCACAAACACAACCCTTGCAGGAATGGAGTCAGCAGGAAGGATTAAGGGACTCCAACATTCCCAAGAAAAATCTGGGATGTCCACAAAACAATCTTTCTGCCCATTTATGTGCACAGATTGTTAAAGGGAAGGAGAAATCCAGCAGATAACTGGCTAAAATCCTCATTCTGCAGGATACCTACCAGGCAGAGATCCTCACCCATGTAGTTTAAGTGCTATGTAACTGGACACACTATAGGACAGTGCTTTCTCTCTGCCTCTTCCTTGGAAGCATTCCCCAGCAGCTTCTGTGGCCAGGTACCCATGGGCACACTGCCTGCCTGTTCTGGTATTCCCACGCTTCAGGAAATACTTCACAAGGCTGCCACTCTGAGAGACATTTGCAACCAAGGATGAATCTGCAGAAAACGGTACCCAAAGCACTGCTCGAAGGAAAATTAGTTCTCTTTTTCAAAGTCTTCTGAGATTTTAAGCCAAATATATCAAAAGTGAATGATGTCTCAATAGTTTCTTTCAGATGCTAAGACATTCGTACGTATAAAATTTCAGTTCAAAGAGCACATGTTGAAATAGTGGACAGAGCATTTATGAGCACGTGGAGTATGCATCCACACTGTAAATCCAAAGACATCACATGAAACATGCAGAGATGGTGGTCAGGACATCTGGACACGTCTAACCATGCTGTTTACCCTTTAGGGAATAGTAAAACAATGGTGTTATATTCACCTGAAACATCTCAGCATGCCTGTCCTGAGTGCTTAGGAAGCTTCTTCCACAAAGTACACCACCCAGCCTTTTCAAAGCTGCTCATTACAGAAACGTGGAGACTGCAGACAGCACTGCAGCCTAGCACACTCTTAGTGTACATAATGTCACGGTGCAAGTTTTTGGTGCTAAAAGCAAGGGACACCTAAAGGGTTAACACTGCAAGTTTAGACAGGATGAGATGGCATTTTCCATGCAAGAGTGAGCAGGATAGTCAAACCTGTACTGGTCCCTTCTACTGTGGAAAGCACAAGACAAAAAGTAGAGGGTACACTATCAGAACAGGCATACATCACTTTCACTGATTTGATTTTCAGGCAGGGGGAGTGCTCAGGACATGGACTCAAGAGCAGCCAGAACAGGCACTCGTGAGGAGCACTGCTGGGTAGCTCGTGTTTGCTGTGCTCTTTTTAAGCACAGCCCATTCTGCAGCCATGCTTAGCTCCACAGCATGAACCAGCACCCAAAAGGCTCCCTGAAAAAATGAAATGGCTCCATTTCCTTGCTCAGGGCGTTCAGCCCACCCACACCTTCACATCATTTGAACCTGCAGGCTCCCAAGGAAGAAAGCCCTTCCCACAACAGAGTTCGGGCTGGAGCTCCCCGACACAGACTTGAACCAAGTCCTCCCCCAGCATCAATCAGCCCTGCAGCTCTTACCAGTGGGGGGCTGCCCATAGGACGTGGCATACGCAGTCTGCCCATACGTTGCAGTTGTCTGAGGCTGTGTGTAGCTGGCATCGGTGGGCTGTCCATAAGTCCCGTAGCTCTGTTGCCCGTAGGTCTGCTCCAAAGATGAGAGAGATTTAATTTGTGAGCAGAAACGACTCGCACGTGTCTCACAGATACACACAGATTGTTTTGGTGCTGTACACAGACTGGGGGGATCTGTGTTACCTGGTTTACTGAAAGCAATCTGAGTCAAGCCAAGGCTACTCTGAAAGATTGGGCGCTACTGCAAATTTCAGTTCAGATCTGTAATGAAGTTACAAATGCAATTTTTCAATGCCAGGACCAGAGGAGCAGCCTCTAATACATTCACAAAACACGTGTGCTCTATGCAAAGAGAAACAGGACAGCATCCAGCTCCTCATAACTGCCCAGGCACACAGCAACATTCGCAGGTGCCTCCTGAGAGCTAACCTGCAGCACTGGAGTGGGGCTATCTAGAGTGCGGAGCTGCATGAAGCAAGATATCAGCTACTTCAACTAACATTCACCAGAAGAAATCTGTTTAAGCTTTCAGTGAAGTTATTCAGAATATTCTTCACACCCACCAGCCAACATTTGTCAAAACCAGTTTGTGTGGGCACCCGAGGATGGGTTCAGCAGGAGCCACGCTGCCCCAGCACCTTGGCACTCAGCAAGGGATCAGCTCTCACCCCACACCCTGCCCCAAGTCCAGCCCAAAGGAGTGCTGCTGCCTTGCTCAGCCCTGAGTTCAGCTCTGCAAAGCAACCCTTTGGCTGCAGCAGGCTGTGTGAGGAGTCTGGATTAGTACAGAGCTGCTGATGCTGTGGTTTTGCCAGCTTAAGAGCCCACAGCTCACTGTCAGTCAGCCTGAACCTCATGCACCAGCCAGCTGCCAACAGCTGTGTGCTCAGCAGTTGGGTTTGGGGGAAGGTCTAGTTAGAGCTCAAGCAGCACTAAGACAAGCCTCAGTGTCCAGATTTTCAGAGATATTCACTGACTTCTGAGAGTTAAATGCCTGTGTAACTTCTGAGCCAGCCTCCCTGGCTCACAAGTAGTACAGATCTTAATCAAGCCAACAGATCTCAAAGAGAAAAACTTTGATCAGACTGAATTTTTCACTACCTGTGGAAGCTCACTGCACCCAGAGGCACGAGGTGCTGCAAACCTCATCTGGCAACTTGCCTGTTGCTGAGTATGAGCTGTTAGCCTTGCACTAAAGGATGCTGAAGCCTCCTGTTCTTATGCCTGCCAGCCTGCTTACACCTTCTGTGTAACCTGTGCTTTCAGCAGCAGTTCTCGCAATTCTTCTCTCTCAACATATTTATTCAAAATGAAAAGCATTGTCATTTTCAATTCAACTGACCCAGATGCCAAGACTGAACTCTGCTCCTCCTGTAACAGCGATGCTTTTGCAGAGGTATCTGTGCAGCCTCACCTGCCACAAGCTGGCAGCTGTGAGCAGCAGCACAAAGCCAGTTAGCTCTGCTCTGTAATGCTCCAGCACAACAGCTTTTGTGTGTAGAATACAGAAACGCTTTTGGGTGGCAGGATCTTCATTTCAAAGAAACCCACTCTCTAGAGATGCTGGGGAAAGTCAACCGAGTTGACTTCAAAAACCACACTTGTACTTTGCATGTAACTGTGGTTTCAGTAACTTGAACCTTAAGGATTAAAAAAAAAGCATAATTCATCTTTGAAAGATCACCATCAGCTTGCAGTCTAGCCAACTAACAATAATAATAGCTTTAACTACAATAACTCCCTGAAAAAGGAATAAATCTATCCTCTCCTCCTAACTTTTCCAACTGCTGCCATCACACAAATGGCAATTTCCCCTTTCTTTTTGTCCTTTTTCAACATTCTCTCTCCTACACCGCCAAGTAAAACACCCACTGACATGTAAGTGTCAAACGTACACCAAGAATTGGGCTTTTATTCCTCTTGGCAACAACTGGGATATATTAACAAGGAAGAGAACGTGGAAGCTCCCGGACACGGAGGCAGTTTCACTTTAAGCACGCAGCGCAGGCTGTGTGGGAAGCTACAAGACAGCTCCTAATGACAGATTTTGATGCTGCTCAGAATTTTCCAGGGCTGAAAGATAGCTGCTGGGATCCCAAGAAGGGTCAGAACCCCTCCTGTGCTTTACCTGCGTGGTCTGTGCGTATCCCTGGGCTGGCTGAGGTGCGTACGCGCTGTAGCTGCAAAATGAATTTAAAGATATTTATAATGCATCCCAGTGCTCGTGCAATACATACATCACACAACAGCTCTTTATAGCCAAATGCTTTCTGCATTTGTGTTAAATGTTTGAAGTGTGAAAGCAGTACACAACCCAAAGGAAAACCAAAGGATTTGCAAAGCATACCTGAGCTAAGAGTAAAGCACAGTTACTGCACGCTTATATCACAACTTTTTACAACAAAAGAGTAAGACCAGAATGCTACTTACCCCTGCTGAGCTGCAGCTTGGCTATAGGTGCTATAATCTACAAGAAAAAAAAAAAAAGGAAAGAAAGTTTGACAAAGACTTAACAAAATTAACAGCGCACCGGCACAGCAGCTGGAATTTCCTCCTGCAACTTGAAAGAACTGCTATAAACCCCTGGAAATCTAGTTTCAAAAGAGTAAGGTAAATGCACTTTCTCAGCCTTCTTAAAGGAAACAAAACCTCTCTTCCCTTCATTGTTTCTGCTGGCTGCAGCAGCAACTTTGATCTCGAATGACCCCACTTTAATTTAACTGCCACCTTGGATAGCACCCAAGGGGTCTGGTAGTAGGGTGTGGAACAAAAGAAACACAGGGGCTGACACTTACAAAAATCCCTGTTTCAAAGGGCCAGGTTGTAAGTCCTGGAGTCTGTAAGAAACACAGCGCTTCACTCCTTCTATTTAACTTTCAAGGACACCAAGGCATCACTGGAAAGTTCCAACTCTTTTCCCCAGGAGGGTTCCAGACTGGCAGCAATTCCTTTCCCCAAGTCCCCGTGCCAATACTGTGATTTAGAGAACTGAAATCCAGAAAATCCGACCAGAAAAACAAAACAAAACAAAAAACCTCTGCTGAAGTGGCTTGCTGCTAGGGATGGAAAATGCATGCACACAGCAATTACAAGGCTATATTTGAAATGATTACAGCTCCTACGGGCACGCTTTCCCTCCAAGTCACCAAGCGTTTCCAGTTCCCACCTAGAGCAAATGGCAGCAACGAATCCATCCCTAAGACCAAACCTTTCCTGGAGCTCCTCCAGCTCTCCCAGGACCACAAAGGTCCCAAGGACAGAGATCAGGAACGGGTTCAGACTTCCCTCATAGCATCCTGAGCTGGAATCAGAAACCAAACGTGAGCAGAGCTGTGCTCAGAGCCGGGCAGCCCCACGCAGAAGAAAAGCTCTGGCATTTCTGCTGCCACCAAACCTCGTGTTAAACTGCTCTCTACTGAAAGAAAAAGCGAGGGCTGTGAGCTTGCAGAGCTGCCTGAAGACTTTGCACAGCCCTCAACTCTCCCCAGAGGAGCACGTTACCACGCTGCTAAACATTCCAGCTGACGGGGCACCAGGAATCGCGCTAACGATTCGGTTTTCACCCACCGCAAGCTCTCCACGAAGCGCACGATGGGTCGGAAGGAACCTTAAGCACAGCTCAGCCCCCAGCCCTGCCCTGGCTGCCCATCGCCCACCCGTGTAACGCGCAGCGCCGCACGGATCTCGCCCAGCTCCGCCCCCCCAGTTCCTTCCAACCCTCCGTTACCGAGCCTCAAGCCTTCCGCCCGCACGCAGCCCTAACGACCGTTCGCTCCCACGGCCGGGAGCGGCCCCGCGGCCGCCACCGTGACGCACGCAGCGCCGCTGAGGCCTCGCACCGCTTTCCGAGCTGCGCAAACCCTCCGCCCGCAGCGGGACGGAGGCCCGCTACCCGCACGCCCGCTACCCGCACGCCCCGCTCCGAGGCCCGGCAGGCCCGGCCGACCGCAGCGCTGAAGGCCCAACGCCCCCCGCGCGGCTCGGGATGCGCTCAGGCCGAGACGCTCGGTACCGGCTCAAGGCCCGGCCCGCAGCCCCGCCGCCGCCCGCCCCGTGCGGCTCATCGACCCGCGCCGCCCCGCTCACCCGTCGACGCCATTTTCTCTCCTTCCTCCTCCGCGCTCCCAACGTCCGGCCGCCGCGGCCGACCCGCGCTGCGCATGCGCGGCCCCGCCCGGCGGGACGTACCACTGCTGGGAGGCGGTGTGGGGGGGGAGGTGATTCGACTTCGGCGGATGGGGGCGCTGTGGTGGGCGGAGCACCGGGCTCCTCCCCCCGCGCTGAGCAGCGGGTGGTGCGGCCCGCCGCCGTTACGGAGCGTCGCGCAAGGGTGGCGCGAGGGGAGAGGCGGGGCCACAGAGGGGAGGCGTGGCTACAGACGGGGCGTGGTCACATTGGGGGCGTGGCTAAAAGCGTGACGTCACGTCAGTTGGCGGGATGGGGGGGAGCCGCTGTGTCGCACGTGGCGTGGGGCCGCCCTGCCGCCCTGCCCTGCTCCTCTGCTCCTCTTCTCTGCTCTGGGTCCTGCTGCAAGTGGGGGTCCCCGTGGTGACATGGCACTGCGTGGGTATCCCACTGGTGGCATGTTGTGGGTGGGTGTCCCGTCGATGACACAGCTCTGCATGAGATCCCACTGCTGACGTGGTGTTGATGGGTGTCCTGTGGGTGTCCTGGCACGTTATGAGTGTGTCACTGGTCATATGCAGTGTCCCACTGGTGGCATGCTGTGGGTGGATGTCCCGTAGGTGTGGGTGTCCCACAGGCAACACGTTGCTATTGGTTGTCCCAGGAGTGTCATGGTGTGGTGTGGGTATCCAGTGTCCCATAGGTGTCATAGAATAACATGGGTGTCCCCTCTCTCCCCCCCACCCACTCATTTCCCCACCCATACCAACAATGACACACAGCTCTGGGGACACCTTTAATGCCCAGGCAGCGCCAGGACAGCGTGCAGGACCCCAAGCATTGGGGTGGCTGTGCCCCCCAAAACTGGGGTGCAGAGCAGAAGGGCCAAAGCTGGGGGGGTCCGACCGGTGCAATGCCACCGGGTAGCACCAGGACCTCCATGTACACAGCGGGGACACAGCGGGGCTGCAGTCTTAGGGCTGGCCAGGGAGAGCCTGGTGGGTGTGGGGCGAGTGACCACGCTTGGCACGAGGGGTGCTGGGTGCTGGTGGGCCCCCAGGGCCACTGCCTGAGCCAGGCTCTGGTTCTGTGGAAGGAAAGGAGAGAGCTGTGAGGTCATGGGGTGTGGGGTGCCACAGCCCCAAGTGGTCCTCAGGGACCCCTGTGCCACTTGGGGTCCCCAGGCCATCAGGTCCCACGGGTGACCCCAAGGATTCCTGTGCCCCCATGGGGTGCTGTCCACTGTGGGATCCCCAGACCACCAGGTCCCCTCACCCCCATGAAGTGTCCTGGCACTGGGACATCCCTGTCACCACAAGGTCCCCGCACACCATGTCCCCATCACCATGAGGTCCCCATGGCATAGGGTTTGCCCTGCACAAAGGTTCCTTGGACAAGTTTCCCCCATTGTAGCTGTCCCAAGCTGTCCCCAAGTGTGACCAACAACACGGACACCTCCCATTCTGACACTGTTTGGGGACAGAAGGGGACAACTGGCCCTGGGTGTGCCCCCAGATCCATGTGTCCCTTCACAGTGTCCCCCCACCACCACCACCCCAGCACGACCCCCATGCCCTAAAGGATGAGGACCCCCGCCTGGCACCCCCGGCTGGCACACGGGGATGGGGACAGAACCCCTGCAGCAAAGCACAGCTGGAAAGGGGAGACAGCGGGAGGGGGAGGGGGCAGCTGGCTATAGAGTCAGCCTCAGTGCGAGGTGGGGTTGGGCTCCTCCAGGGTTTCCTTGGGCTTCAGGATGTTCCTGGGATCTCCATGGTCTGCATGACCATGACCTGGGAGCTCCCAGGTGTCCCTTGGACCATGGAGCCACACTGTGTCCCTCTCCCAAGAGGGCCTCCAGGGAGTCCCTTGGTTTGAGAAGGGCACCAGGTGGATCTCTTGCACCAAGAGGAGCTCCACTGCCTCCCTCAATGCTTGGAGAACAACCTTGATCCCTGGGGGATCTCCAGGGCCTCCCTCAACTCAAGAGGCTCTCCATGGTCTCCCTTGGTCCAAGAGGGGCACTAGAGCCTCCCCTTGACTCAAAAGGAGCTCCAAGTTCTCCTTTGGTCCTTGGGGATCTCCAAGGTCTCCCTTGATCCAAGAGGGTCTCCATGGCCTCCCTTGGTCCAAGAGTTGCTCCATGGTCTCCCTTGTTCCTTGGGGCTCCCTCAACCCTTGGAGCATCCCCTGGGTTCTCAGACATCTCCAAGGCCTCCCTCAACCCAGGAGGGTCCCTTTGGTGCAATAGAGGTTCTCCACCATCTCTCTTGGTCCATGAATGTCTCCATGGCCATCCATGATCCTCGGACATCTCCAAGGCTTCCCTCAGCCCAACGGGCTCTCCTTGCTCCATGATCTCCCTCTCTCCTAAGGGTGGCTCTGGTTTCCCTCTCTGTCCCTCCCCTTGCTCCAGGCCTGCTGCTGGGGGGACATCACGCCTGGCTGACGCGGAGGGGAGCAAGCAGCGATGCGGTTACCTGGCCAGATGATGGCTTCCAGGAGGGTGACCCTTCTAGCCAGGACCTCCAGGCGGGCCTGCTGCCGCAGCAGGGCTTGGAAGCTACTGGCCTGGTGGAGAGTGAGAGAGCAGAGCAGAGCGTGGTTGCCCCATGGCACAGCGCGGGCGCAGCCGGGCCGGGGGTGCGGTGCAAGCATTGGGGGTGCCAGGTCTCCCAAATGGGTGCGGGGGGCTCCCGTGGTCCCAGGGGGATGTGAGGGACTCTCCTGTCCCCATGGGTCCAGGGAAGGGGGACTCGCTGGGGAGTGCCACCCCTGGCACGGGGTGGGGGGACACATGTGTCCCCACGGGGCTCAGGGAGGGGGGCACCTGCTGCTTCCCATAGTGGAGCCCCATCGTGGATGGAGGGACCCCTGTGCCCCCCCACGGCTGGCTCCTGCGCTCCCCCTACTCACCATAGAGCCCAATCATTGTTTCCAAGATTAAAACCCTCTCCGCTAAAATCTTCAAAGCCTCGCGGAGCTGGTGTAAACCCTCCCCCTGCGGAGGGAAGAGAGGAGTCGGGGGGGAGCCAAGAGAACCCCCAGCCCCACCGCCACGCTCTGTGCCCAGTGCTGCATGCACAACCCCCAGAATGTGGGGGGCAGCAGGTAGGGAGGGGGTGCTGGCCAAACCATGGGGTGGGGGAACAAGCACAACCGAGGACCCCTGTGCCATCTCAGGGATGAGAAACAAGCACTGGGCACATTTGGAGACCCCCATGCTACCCCTGAGGTCTCAGGGACAAGGTGCAGCTGGGGACCCCCATAATATTATGGGGATGCCAGGGGCACCAGGTGAGTGCTGAGCTCATGCTGTTCCTGGGGTCCCAAGGGCAGGACGTGCACTTGCACAGATAGGGACCTCTGTGCCATCCCTGGGACCCCAGGCACACGATGAGCATTGCTCACGGCTTGGGACCCCTGTGCTGCCGTCGGGGTCCCAGTGACATGGCATGGGAGCATTTGGGTACCTGCACGCCACCCCTGTCCCCATACTTCCCATCACTCACCCATGTGCCCTTGTCGCCCGGCTCGCCCTTGGGGCCCGGCTCGCCCTGAAACACAGAAAGGAGAAGGACAGGGCAGAGGGGGCGGGCAGGGGACCCACCTTCGCCCCAGCACAGCCCCCATTCCTGGGGGGGCCCACGTACCTGTGCCCCATCCTGCCCACGGCTGCCTGGCTCTCCCTTGGGGCCCTGGAGGGAGCAGATCATGTCAGCACTGAGGGGTGCATATGGGGTAGAGATGCTCCTGCCCCCAAGGCTCAGTGCTGGCTGAGACCCCCCCAACTCATCACACTCACCCTGTCGCCTTTGTCTCCCCTGGGACCGGCAGCTCCAGGTGCCCCAGCTCTCCCCTGTGCAGTGACAGTAACAGGGCTATCAGCAATGGGGATGTGCCCCACAGAGTGCCCCCTCCCCACCCCAAAATGCTCCCAGACTTACATCAGGCCCTGGGGGGCCGGGCAGCCCCATGGGTCCTGGGGGGCCGGGGGGTCCTGCGAGGAGAGTGAGGGGACACAGCTCAGCACAGTGCCCTCTCAGATCTGCTGCTTGGAGGGGGGGGATGGGGTTGAACTCACCCATTGGCCCCATGGGTCCGGGGGGGCCAGCGGGCCCCACGATGCCCCCGGCCGCTTCAGTGAAGGTGTTGGAGAGGAGCGGGTCCCCTGCAGGAGAGGTCAGGGTGCGCAATGACCCCCCAGCTCTGGGAGGGTTCAGCTGCTCTGATGGGGCTCAGCCCCACCTCCACCCCCCAGAACCCTCAGCCCCATCCTTACTTGGGTCAGTCAACCAGGGTACGGCTGGCCCCACAGGAGCAGGAGGCCCGGGGGGGCCGGGGGGGCCGGGTGACCCCTTTTCTCCAGGGAGACCCCTGGCTCCATTGTGGCCAGGAGGACCGGGGGGACCTGGGGGACCTGCAGGGAATAATATGAGGGTGAAGATCGATGGGGGTTAACAAACTGGGGAGATTAAGAGGGCGTATCCTTACCTGGGGGTCCTAATGGACCCTTCACCCCGGGAATGCCTGAGGGTCCCTGTCCACCTCCATCACCCTTGGGACCAGAGGGGCTGGGGTGTCTCCGCAAACCAGGTCTGCCTGCAGGGAGCAGCATCCTCAGGGGGGGATCTTTTCTCCAGCACTGGGTGGCACTGCTGCCACCGATGCCACTGGGTGCTGCGGGCTATGGGACAGCCACCCCCTCCTTACCTTTGTCCCCTGGGCTCCCCTGTGCAGCCGGGGACCCCCAGAGCTGCCCGGTGTCAGGACCCCTACCCAAGCTGTCACCTTTGGGCGTTGGGGACGTGGGGGCTTCTGCCACTGAGAGCCGGGCCACCTGCGGATGAGACGGTACTGGGGAGTGTGAGATGCCACCCCTGTCCCCATGCCCATGGAGGGGTGGCGGGGGGTGGGGGTCACCTGTGCCTCGAGGGTGGCCAGGCGTGCTGACAGCTCCCCGACGTGGCTGCAGTTCAGGCACCCTGCAGGGGACAGTGGAGAGCTTGGGGTGCGCCCAGGACCTCAGGATATTTTTGGGAGTGGGGGGCACTGAGAAGCTGCACCCACCTGAGAAAGCCGTGGGGCGCAGGGGAGAGCGACGTGGGGTGGTGCTGGGGCGTGCAGCATCACGCAGTGCAAGGAAGGTGTGGGGCTCTGTGAGGGGAGAGGGTGTCAGGACCCCTCCTGGGCACCGCTGCCGGTGGGAGAACTCCCTCACCAGGGGTGGTGCTTCACCCCAAATTGGGGAGGGGGACGGAGGGAGTTCTGCTGCTTTCTGCCCCACCCTTGCTGCTGGTGAGCTCCAGACCTAGTCATGACCCTTGGCCAGATCCCCCCCCCAAACCCACCCACCCTGAATCAGATTCCCCTTGAACCCATGCATGGCCTGCCATTCCCCCCCACCCCACAGCACTAAGCCAGATCCCCCAAATCCCACCCATGGCCAAGAGCCAGAGCCTCCACACCCACCCACCCGTTATGGCACTCCAGATGCCCTCAATCTGTCCCATAACCCTGAGCCAGATTCCCCCAAACCCACCCATGCCCACCAGCCAGATCTTCCCAATCCCAATAATGGTCCTGAACCAGTGCCCCCCCTCCCCCCATCCCTAGCCCCCGATACCCCAAACCAGCTCTCTCCATTCCCAGCTCAGGGAGACTACAATGTGGGGTCCCACTAAGGGGACGTGAGAACACAACCCAGAGCAGAAGGGGCCGGAGTAGATCCATGTCACTGAGCCCCCCCACGCTGTCACCACACCCTGGCACGGCCACCACCAAGGCTGCTGGGGACAGCCAGCACAGCCCTAAGCAGGCCCAGATGTGGGGCACTCAGCCAATGCATGGTGAGGAGGAGGAGGAGGAGGGGAGAACTGAAGAGCACGCACAGAGGAGGAGGAGAAGAACCCCTGCCACTGCTGTGCTGCTGCCACCCAGCTGGCCCCATGCTCTGGGGGTGGGCTGGAGATGTGTAGCCCCCGCCAACTAACAGAGGCTGGCAGCTGCCAAGAGCCATGCATGGCACAGGCTGGCACCCATTCATTCACTGCACACAGGCGCAGCTGCCTAGCTGCACACAGGGACAGACAGACAGACAGGCAGACAGACAAACACCCCCTTATGGGCGCATCCACCCACCCACAGGAATGTCCATCCATCCATCCCCCGCTGACACCCCACCCGTCTGCTTTTCCGTCTGTCTGTCCATGGAAACTGCTGTCCAACCATCCATCTGCCCACCCACCCGCACAGAGGACCGTCCACCCATATGCCCACCTCCTCAGCCACCCAGCAGAGCGTCTCTCCAGCTGCCCACCCACACAGAACATCCAACCAGCTATCCACTGATCCGTTCCTGCATCCACGGTTGGAAACCCAACCATTCATTCGCCAGCCCACTCATCAACACATCCATCTGCACACGGGAACATCTATCTGTCCGTCCATCCACCTATTCATCCATCTATCTATGCATCCATCTATGCATCCATCCATCCATCCAACCATTCATCCAGCTGCCCATCCATCCATCCATCCATCCATCCATCCATCCATCCATCCATCCATCCATCCACTCACCTACCCACAGGAACATCCATCCACTTACCTAGGGGAACAACCATCTGTCTGTTCATCAATCCATCCGTCCATCCATCCATTCACTTACCCACCTACAGGAACACCAATCTGTCTATCCATTCATCCTTCCATCCCTCCATCCATGTATCCATCCATCCGTCCGTCCGTCTGTCTGTCTGTTCATCTGTCTGTCCATCCATCCATTCACCCAAAGGAACATCCATCCCTCCATCCATCTATCCTTCCATCTAACCATCCCTCCAACCATCCCTCCATCCCTCCATCCACCTATCCACCTACCAATCCCTCTGTCTATCCCTCCTTCCCTCCCTCCATCCATCCATCCATCCATCCATCCATCCATCCATCCATCCGTCCGTCCGTCCGTCCCTCTATCCTTCCATCCAACTATCTCTCCCTCCCTCCCTCCATCCCTCCATCCTCCCATCCCTCCAGCCTTTCATCCATCCATCCATCCATCCACCCATCCATCCACCCATCCAGCCAGCCAGCCAGCCAGCCAGCCATCTCTATCCATCCATCCATCCATTCCTCCATCCATCCTTCCATCGCTCCCTCCCTCCATCCATCCCTCCATCTGTTCCTCCACCCATCCCTCTATCCATCCCTCCCTCCTCCATCTGTTCCTCCATCCATCCATGCATCCAACCACGCATCAGTCCATCCATCTGTCCCTCCATCCACCCACCCCCACATAGCTCCATCCTCCCCCCTCTGACGGAGTACTGAGGTGCCCAGGATCCGCAGCCCTGAGGGACAGACCCAGAGCCCACCCCACCATCCCACACCGTTCCCACCTTCCTCACAGTTGGCCCCACTGTGCCCAGGGCAGCACTTCCACTCCAGCGCCGTCAGCGTCCTGTAGGCCACCCGATACGCGGGCCGGATGACGGTGCGGTAGCTGCTGGCACAGATTGGGCACCGATGTCACCCCCGTGCCACCACCCCATGGCTGCAGCTCCTGGTGCTCACTGGGGTCTCACCTGCCCCCACCGCAGCCCGGCGGCCAGCGGCAGCCCTGGAAGACACGCTGCAGGGAGGTGCCGTTCTGCACCAGGCACGTCACCGTCCTCGTCACCATGTAGGAGCACCAGTTGCTGCAAGAGAAGCCACTGGTGCCACCACGGGGGCCCCACTCTGCATCCCCAGAACACCCCGTGTTCCACGAGGACCCGGTGGGAGACTTGTCCCTTGATGTCCGCAGGGTGCTACCCATCCTCCCCCATCCCCATGGAGATGCCACCCCAGCTTTTAGATGGATGTCCCCAGCACAGTGTTCCCACATGGGCTCCACCATGGCCACTGCCCACCACCAGCCCTGTTGTCCCCACACAGGCTGTGTCTGGGGATATGAGTGCCATCCATGTCACCAGCGGAAATTGGTTCCCAAGTCCCCCGTAGGGCAGATCTGGGACTTCCTATAGGTCCTATAGGGATGAACCAAGTCCCCCAGTGCCCCCCAGTTGCCCCATAGGACAGAACCAAACCCCCCAAGTGCCCCGTAGAGGAATGCTGGGACTCACCAGTGCCTGGCAAGTGACCCATGGGGAGGAGATGGGACCTCCAAATGCCCTCCAAATGCCCCACAGGAGAGAGCTGGGATCCCCAAGTGTCCCCCAAGTGTCCCATAGGACAGAACCGAGCTCCACAAGTGCCCAATAGCAGAGAGCTGGAGCCCCCCACTGACCAATAGGGCAGACCCAAGCCCCCCTGAAGATGTGTGTCATCCTTCTCGCCTGCACAGCCACAATTTGGGTGGAAAGAGGAGCATTTTGTGCCTGCGGGGAAGGAGGTGGCTGCGGCTGGTGGCAGTGGGGGAAACAATTGTGTGGGATGTGCCGGGGGGACGCAGAGGGGCGGCGCAGGGCTTTGTGGCTGGGCAGCATCCCAGCTGCACACTGAGCCTCTCTGACAAAACCACTGCATGGTGACACCTCCGGGGTGACAAACACCACCGGGCAGAGTGATGGGGATGGCTGGGGGGGTCCGACTGCCCCCAGTACTGTGTCCCCCAAGGGTGTCTCCTGCTCCCAGTGCTGGCATGTGTTGGGGATGATGCCAGCCCCGGAGGTGCCATAAGGATGAGGATGCGCCCCAACCCGTTCTGGCTGGCGGGGAAGTTGGGGATGGTGCCAGCAATGAGGGAACCCCCCCAGCTCAGGGCAGGAGCCAGCAGCGAGGCGTGTGGGTGCTCGCATGGCCCCGTCTCACCCAGCCCACCCGCTGCGCGGCCATTCGTGCACTGAGTGCGCCCGGGCTCTGCTCTGGGCCCGGTACTTTCCCCCAGCCTTCGTGCCCCTCTCTGGGTGTGTGGACCCATGGGTGGGCCCCGGGTCAGGCAATGGGGTTTGCCTGCGCTAGGCCAGGAGGGGAAGGGGAAATGAGGCAGCTTCTGCCCGTCACTGTGCCGAGCCGAGCGGAACCGGGAGGTCCCGGCAATCCGGTGCTGGAGACACCGCCAGCGCCAAAGATTTCCTGTAAACAACCCCCAGCAGGACAGGGACCATAGGGATAGACAGGGACAGGACTACAGCCCCCAGCAGCCAGGCACTGGGTTCCATTGTCCCTGCTGCTTCCTGGGCACAGGCAGAGACATGGGGATGAGGCCAGGTAACCCCCAGCCATGAGGACCCCCAGTGACCCCCAGCATGCTCCAGAATGCTACAGCACCTTTGCACCCAGGTGGCTGCTCACCCCAGCAGCGATGCCAGCCCCGCTGAGCCCTGCCAGCCCTGGTGACTCCCAGCACCCCACAGCTTTTCCACTCCCGGCAAACCCAGAGCCCCATTCTGAACCAAGCAGCCCTTCCCTGGTGTCCCCAGTGTTCCTGCACCCCCCCAGTGTTGGCACTCCCCAGTATCCAGCATCCAGTCCCATGCAATGCCCATTCCCCCTGACACCCAGAGCCCCCTGGTGCTACATCCCCGTGTCTGGCACTCGGACCCCCATAGCACTCCTCCTCCCTGCTCCCCCCCGGTGCTGGCACCCCCAATGCCTGATCCCCAATCCCCATTGCTGCCGGTACCACCAGCACCCAGTGCTCGCTGCCCTCCTGTGCCGATACCCCAGTGCCCGGCACCAATACCCCCCCAGCACGCTGTGCTCCCCATCCGCGCTCCCCACAGCACCCCATTCCCTCTAACCCTTCGCCCCAAGCCCGGTGTCCCCATCTCCCCATTGCTCCCCGTGCTCGCTGCCCTACCGGTGCCCCCCCTCCCCCCGGCGCCGGTACCTGCGGGGCTGCACGCTCCAGGAGCCGGCAGCGGGCGGCAGCAGCAGGCAGCAGCACAACCCCATCGCCAGGGGCAGGGGCGGGCAGCGGTGCCCCCCCCGGGAGAGGCCCTCCATGCTCCGTTCCGCTCCGCTCGGCTCCGCTCGGCTCGACGGGGCACCGGGGGCCGCGCTCCGTGCGCGGGGAGGAGCGAAGGGGAAGGGATGGAGGATGGAGGGGGAGGAGGAAGAGACCCCCCCCCCCCAACACGCACACACACCCCGCTGCCTTCCGCCTCGGAGGGAGAGCGATGTGGGGGGGCGGCTCCTGGGGGGTCGGGGGGCAGAATGGGAATGGGAGTGGGGAGATATAGATGGGGGGACATAGATAAAGGGGCCATGGATATGGGAGCGTGGGTATGGGGCAAATGGTTATGGGGGGCACATACTGGGGACGTGGATATGGGGGATATGGATGGGAGGACATGGATATGGGAGCATGGATATGGGGGATAGAGATGAGGGAACATGGATGTGGGGGCCATGGATACGGAGACATGGATGGGGACATGGATATGGGGTACATGGATTGGGGACATATGGATGAGGGAACACGGATATGGGGGCATGGGTATGGGGGACATGGATGAGGGGATATGGATGGGGACATAAATAAGGGGGACATGGATATAGGAGCATGGATATGGGAGCATGGATATGGGGTGCATCGATATGGGGGACATGGATATGGAAGGACAAGGATATGGGGATAGGGAGGCATGGGTAGGGGGGACATGGATATGGGGGATATGGATGGGTGTACACGTATGGGGACATGGTTATGGAGAGACATACGTATGGAAACATGGATATGGAGGCATGGGTGGGGGGACATGGGTGGGGACATGGATATAGGGAACAGGGATATGGAGGGCATGGATGGGAGGATATGACCGGGGGACATGGATATGGGAACATGGATATGGGGTACATGGTTATGGGGGACACATACTGGGGACATGGATATGGGGGATATTGATGGGAGGACATGGATATGGGGGCATAGATGGGGGGATGTGAATGTGGGGGACATGGATCGAAGAGATGTCATGCATTGGGGGTGTCACAGATTAGGGGCTTTCATAGGTTGGGCAGTGGTGGTTTTGGGGTGTTGGAGCAGTGGGGGCAGCTGTAGGGCAGGAGGAGGCCCTCAACCCCATACAGTGTGAGTGGGGGGTGTCCCTGGGTGGGAACAGCTTCGTGGTTCTCAGTGTGGGGTGCACACACGTGTGTGCGCACATGTATGTACACATATATGTGCACATGTGCTCATGTTTTTACATGTCTGCTGTTTTCTGTGTGCATTTGTGCCTGTCCCCATGTCCCTATGCACACCTCCCCGTGCCCATCCATCAGGGATGGCACCTCGGGGTGCCATAGGCTTCCATGTGTGTCCACACGTGCACACGTGCCTGTGCACTCGGCGGTGTTTGCATGCAGGTAGCAGTGTGCGTATGCTACCCTGGGCTGTGTGCATCCGAGTGTTTGTGCTGCTCTGCTTGTGCTTCCGGCTGCTGTTTGCAAATAATGTGCGTGTGGTCTGCGTGCTGGCGGCGTGCAAAGAGCAAATGTGTGCGGGTGGTCCCTGCTGGGGGCGGGGGGGTGCGGGTGTGGGGTCCTGCAGGCAGTGTGCATGTGAGTGTGTGTGATATGGATGTGCATGGATATGTGCATGTATGTGTGCATGCATCTGCGTGTGTGCATGTGTATGTGCATGCATGTATGTGTGTGGGCGTGCACATATGTGCATGAAGTTGTAGGTGCACGCGTTTGCACATGCATGTGTGCACACATGTATGTGTGTGTGCAGAGGGGACGTGTCCTCCTAGAGGCAGAAGGGAGTCCTGGCCCCTTTGTAGTATGGAGCATGGTCCCCACCATGTCCCTGCCCACCCCACCCCCAGGCAGCCGTGCTCCCTGGCCTGGCTCTAGCTCCCCATGCCATGTTCCCATCCCACATCTGTGTCCCCATGCCAAATCCCATGTCCAGATCTCTGCTCTGGCTTCAGGTCCCAGTGCCATGCCCCTGTCCCTGCTCTATGCCCCCATACATGCCCCAGCTTCATGTCCCCATGTCATACTCCTATCTTAGTTCCACATCCCCATGCCACATCCCATCTCCATATCCCCCTGCCATGTTCCTGTCCCAGCTCCATGTCCTCATGCCATGTCCCAGCTCAACATCTCCACGCCATGTCCAAGCTTCACGTCCTCATGTTGCATCCCAGCTCCATGTCTCCAAGCCACGTCCTGTTCCACATCCTCATGCCATAACCAAGCTCAACACCACCCATGATCCTGTCCCAACCTCACGCCCCCATGCCCTTATCCAACCTCATGTCCGCATGCCATATTCCTGTTCCAGCTGCTCCATGTCCCCATGTCACACCCCAGCTCCATGTCCCCATGCCGTGTCCCAGCTCAACATCCCCATGCCATATCCCATCTCCATGCCCCCTCGTCCCGCCCCATCTCCGTGTTCCCAAATCACATCCCGGCAGCACGTCCCCACGCCACGTCCCCGCTCCATTTTCACACCCCCACTCCACGTCCCAACCCCACATCCCCACGCCTCGACCCCACGAAGGACCGGCACCAGAACCGCCGCGCTCGGCGACTCTCCCCACTCTGCCGGTCCCACGGGAGATCCTCGAGGGGGGCGAAGCGATGCCGTGCCCGAGACCACCAGAGTGCACGCGTGGCCGCCTCTCGCGTGGGAGCCCCCGGCTGAGGTCTCAGCGTGCGCCCGCATCCCCCCCGCCGCGCGTCCCCGCCGCGCGTCCCCGCGTCCCCGCGTGCCCGTGGCTGCCAGGCGCTGGCGGAGCGCTGCCGCCTCCCGGCCCCGCGCCCGCCGCCCTCCGCCGCCGCTCCCGGTGCCGCCGTTGCTGCGGGGCCGCTGCGGCTGCGGCCGCCGGAGGTAGCGGAGCGGGGCGGGGGCGATGCGGGGCGGCGGCGGCCATGGTGGGGAAGGGGGGGGGGAGGCGGCGGGCACCGGGGGGCGGCGGGCACAGGGGGTACCGCGCACACGGGAGGGGCACCGCGCACCGGGGGTACCGCGCGGAGGGAATCTTGTGGCTGGAATTTCGTGCGCCGGGGAGGGCGGGGGGACACCGTGCGGCGGGGGGGTCCGCGCTGGGGGCTGTCGTGGAGTGGGAATATCGTGCAGCGGGGGTACGGTGTGCCGGGGGCACCGGGGGATGGGCCTGACTTCGCATGCAGTGAGATGGACGGGGGACCGAAGGGGGGAGCGGAATGGGGAGGGGGGTGGCACTGGGTTTTGTCCCCGAGGTTTGGGCCCCTCTGGTTGCTGCGGTGCTGGGGGTGCCGGGTGAGTGCATGGATGCACACGCCTGTGTGTGTCTGTGTGTGTGTGAGTGTGTGTGTGTGTCTACGACTGTTTGTTGTCACGCTGCTGTGTGGCCCTACGTGTGTATGTCTGTCTGTCCATCCGTCTGCGCAGGTCCCCGTGCTGTTTGTGTCCCCGGTGCCAGCGCATGGCTCTGTGTCTGTCTGTCTGTCTGTAGCTTGCTGTCTGTCCGTGCAGCCTAACCCTCCCCACCCCATGCAAGGGGGCCGTGAGGCTGTGTTGGTGGGCAAGGAGCTGCCTGGGGTGTGCGGGGGGCCCAGGGCACGCCGCCCAGGCTGACCCCATCCTGATGCCTGCAGTGCAGATCATAAATCAGTGCCGGATGAGCAGGAGGGCCGCGGGCTCCCGGGCACACAGCCGGCTTTTGTGGGGCTTCTCGGTTTTTTAAGCCCCCCCTCAAGCCTTGAGAACAATTGTCCCCACGCTGCTTGTCCCTGCTGTCCCCCTCTCTGCTGTCACACCTGAGGCTGGCAGCCCGCCATGCTGTCTGGCTGTGGGCACACGGGGCGATAGGGACGGTCCCCAAGGTGCCACTGGGGAAGGCAGGGATGCAGCAGTTCTTGGCAGCACTCAGAGCCACCTCGACTGCGACTGAGCGGTGCTGTGGCCCTGCTTTGCAGGTGACGCCCTGGGAGCCTTGGAGCAACCGGTGACATCGGCTGGGACAGAAGGGGAAAGAAGAGGAGGGGGTGTCTGGGGGAGCTGAGCCTGGGGACACTGAGATGTGCCAGCGCTGCAGGGAGGACAGCAGCTCCAGCTCCAGCTCAACGCCACCCATGCAGAGCCCGGTGCCCGGTGCCAAGTGATGGCTCACCCCAGCCTGCCCTGGTGGTGGCCCCGGTGGAGCAGAACCGGGTGCCACGGGGCTCTGGGTGCCACCTCCCACCCCTGCTGAGCTCTGCAGTGGGGACAAAGACGTTCCACCCCCGCGGGTGCCACCAAGCTGTGTGTCCCTTGGCCATGGCACAGCGCTGAGCCGCTGTCCCCAGCCATGGCACGGCAGGGCACGGGGGCCCTTCTGGGCTCTGGGACTTTGGGGTTCCCACCCCAAAACCTGGCCCGTGTGGTGGTCTGGGAGTGGCTGAACGAGCACGGGCGCTGGCGGCCCTACTCAGCCGCTGTCTGCCACCACATTGAGAACGTGCTGAAGGAGGATGCCCGTGGCAGCGTGGTGTTGGGCCAGGTGGACGTGCAGCTGGCACCCTACATCATCGACCTGCAGTCCATGCACCAGTTCCGGCAGGACACGGGTAAGGGCAGGGGGCTCGGTGGGCACACGACTGGCCAGGGTCTACTGAGGGTGGAGTGGCTGGGATGAGTACGTCTGCACCTTCTGTGAGCCTTTGTTGGAGGGCCTTCAGCACTGCTCTTCCTTCTTCTGCAGTCATTTGTTCCTCTGCCCATCCATCAGCCATTCCATGGCATGGCTATGTGTCTTTGTATCCTTCCTTCCTTCCTGTGTCCTTGCTTCATTGCTTTATTCTTTTGTTACTCCTTTCCTTTGTCCCATGTATCCATCCTTCCCTCCATCCCTCCATCCCTCCATCCCTCCATCCATCCATCCATCCACCCACCCACCCATCTGTCCATCACAGTGTGCATATATCTGCTGTGTGTCATTCTACTTCTATTACCCATCAATCCACCCATCCTAATGAGTAATTGTCATTCATCCATCCATCCTTCCATCCTGGTGTATCTTTACTTCCTTGTCATTCTGTTCATGTATCCATCAAGGTATCCATCCCCACGTATATTTGTCATTCCATCCAACCAGTCACCAAGTTCATCAGTCTGTCCCTCCATCCATCATTCCATCCATCCATCCCTCCACCCATCCATTCCTCCTCCATCCATTCCTCCATCCATCCCTCCATCCATTTGTCTCTTTCAACTCACCCTCTTCCCCACCTGTCAGTCTGTTCACTTCTGTCTGTTCTCACCCCAATGCAGCCCCCACAAGTCTCCTTTTGCCCTTCCTTTTCCTTCCCTCCTGTTGTCCTGTTGGGACAAAGGGAACCGGGTGGCCCCACTTTGGGGTCTACAGGGGCCACATGCCACCCCTTAACAGAGCAGGGCTGCAGCACACAACCAGGACAGGTGTCCTCGAGGGAAATCAATCCCTGTCCCACACTGCCTCCCAGCCCAGACCCTATTAACCATGACCCACTAAAATGATGTGTGCCAGCTGCACCCCAAGAGACTCACTCAGGATGGGGGATGGATGGGAATGATGGAGGACCCCCTGATGAGAAATGCTCATCTGCGAAGTCCCTAAATGTCCCATTCCCTGGCCTGAATGGTGCTGGGTCCTGCTGGGAATGTGTGCCTGTGGTGGGGTGGGCTTGGGATGTGGTGGGGTGTATGTGAAATGAGGTGACCCTGTTCTGAGCAGCCAGGAGGTGTGCCTGCACGATGTGCACACACCTGGGGGGGATGCTGGCACCAGTGGGGCTGGGATGTGGAAGTGAGCAGGATGGGAGGTGCAGGACATTGGTATGAACGGGGTGTGGGTATGGTGGACTGGGTACAAAGAGATGTGGGGAGGTGGGGTGTGGTGCAGGACATGGATGTGAGTGGGATGTGGTTGGGATTGGGCAGTGAGAGTTGGGATGTAGACACAAGATAGCAGTGGGATTTGGGATGTTGACAGCAGTGGGCAGCAGAATGCAGGACACGGATGTGAGCAGTGCGTGGCTGTGAGCCAGCAGTGGGATTTGGGGTGCGGACACAAGCAGGTAGTGGGATACAGGACTTGAGCAGGATGGGGGATGTGAGCATGCAGCTGACTCAGGTGAGGACTTGCTGGGCTGCGGCGGGGGCACGGACCCCATGGGGCTGCAGGCAGCGCTGCCTCAGCACCCGGCGGCAGGTGGGCCGGGCGGTGATTAATGACCCTTATTAGAGTCGTTAATAGGGCCAGGCAGTGCAGCCGGCCGGGGATGAGAGCGCAGCTGAGCGTGGCTGAGCAAGGAGAGGGGCAGGATGGCGGGGGTGAGCCGCTGCGGGGGGGGCTCTGTCTGGGGGATGGCAACAGTGCTTGGGTGCTGAGCGCCGTGTCCCCGCAGGCACCATGCGCCCGGTGCGCAGGAACTTCTACGACCCCTCCTCAGCACCGGGAAAGGGCATCGTGTGGGAATGGGAGAACGACAACAGCTCGTGGACGCCCTACGACATGGACATCTGCATCACCATCCAGAACGCCTACGAGAAGCAGCACCCCTGGCTGGACCTCTCCTCCCTGGGCTTCTGCTACCTCATCTACTTCAGCAGCATGTCGCAGATGAATCGGCAGACGCAGCGCCGGCGCCGGCTGCGGCGCCGCATGGACTTGGCGTACCCTCTGACCATGGGCTCCATCCCCAAGTCGCAGTCGTGGCCGGTGGGCAGCAGCACGGGGCAGCCCTGCTCGTGCCATCAGTGCCTGCTGGTCAACAGCACCCGCGCCGCATCCAACGCCATCCTGGCCTCGCAGCGCCGCAAGCTGTACGCCGGCACGGGGACGGTGCCGGTGCGGCAGAGCAGCACCTTTGCCGGTGCGACGTTGTGGCCATCGGCGGGTGGCACGGCCAAAGGGGAGGCACCCAGGGTGCCTGCTGGGGCTTTTGGGTGCAGCCAGAGCACGCCCAGCACCGTGCAGCTGCCTGGCCTCAATAACCTCAACCGGCCCGGCACGCAGCGGGGGGCTGGCAGTAGCGCCCGCACCGCGGTGCCCCCCGGGTAAGCTGGGATGAGGATGCACGTGGTGATGCTGAGGTGGCACGGGGTGGGCTCATGGTGGTGGGGAGGTGGCATGGAAGTGCAGTCAGATTGCTTGGCAGCACCAACTGTCACCTCACCGGTGCTGGCACTGTGTCACCACCACCATAGCCGTGCCGTGCTGTGCTGTGCCATGCTGCACTCCTGTGCTGTGCCGTGTAGCTCCGTGCCATGCCACACTGTGCCTGGTTGTGCCAGTCCACACCATGACGTGCTGGCTGGAGGAGATGAGGTGCCAGTCAATGGGGGACTTGCGTCCCTGTTGTCCTGCATGGGATGGATCATTCCAGAGTGTTTGTTCCAGTACCACCAGGCAGGTCCCTACAGGGAGCTGTTGTGGCATCCTGCCCTGCAGGAAGGATCTGGCCTCGTGTTGGGAGATGCAGCGGGGCACAACTGGGTGGTGGTGGTGACATCCTGACAGTGTCACCTCCGCTTCAGGGTGTGTGCTGCAGGAACACCTGTGGGTCAGGGGTAGCAGGGGCACAGGGAGCATCACGCAGTGGGGACAGAGCTCTGCGTCCCTCCCACTGCCCGCAGCCACAGCCCACAGCCAGACAGAGCTGAGGACAGGGGTGACTGAGTTGGTGAGAGGGGGGGCATGCAGGGTCACCAAGCACTCGGCGTGTTTCCTTCCTCTATTGATGTGCTGCTTTCGCTTCCTTGTCCTGGGCCAAGCCGTCCTCGTGTTGACACGCAGCCCCCGTGCTGTGCGTCCACATGGACAGGTAGGAGGGGGCTGGAGGGGTGAGGGCCCCACTGCCTCACATGGCCTTGGTGTGGCTGAGGGTGGCCTTGGGAACTGCGGGCAGGGACTGAAGGTAGAGGCAAGGCTGGGTTGTGGTATGGCCTGGGGGTGTTGTGGGGACAGGAAGGGTCCCCGTGCAACGGACCCTTCCTTGGGGTTGGGATCTCCTGTCTGAGTTGTGGCTGCTGGGTTGTGAGCAGGGATGTGGGGGCTCTCCGCATATCTACACACCCACAACCATCTCTATCCAACCATCCACCTGTCTATCCATTCTTCCACCCACCAACTCACCTACCTATCCATCCATCCATCCATCCATCCATCCATCCATCCATCCACATACTTATTCATCTCTGTCCTTCTGTCTCTCTATCCATCTGTCCATCCACCCATTCCCCACCATCCCCACTCTCCTCACATCCCTGCTATGTCCTCAGCCACCTTCTTATGTGTCCCCACGACCCCACATCTCGCACCAAGCTGTAGCCGTGCAGCTTTGCACACATGGGTGCACACCCGAGGGGATGCATGCATGGGTGTACAGGCACCTGCCCAGATGCACTCCTGGCTGCTGTAATGCACTGCAGAAAGGACAGGACCCAGGGGACATTCCTCCTGTCTCTTGCAGGGTGCCAGCCCTCCCGGTCAAGAACCTGAATGGCACCGGCCCCGTCCATCCCGCCCTGGCAGGTAATGGGTGGGGGTCCCATAAAGAGCACCCATAGGTGCTCAGGGGTCGGGCCAGGGATGGAAGGGACAGACAGACACCCCTGTCCCTGTGCAGGGATGACGGGCATCCTGATGTGTGCTGCTGGACTGCCTGTCTGCCTGACCCGTGCACCCAAGCCCATCCTGCACCCGCCGCCCGTCAGCAAGAGTGACATCAAACCTGTGCCAGGGGTCAGCGGAATCTGCAGGAAGACCAAGAAGAAGCACCTCAAAAGGAGTAAGGAGCTGCTGGAGGGGAAACTGAGGCAAAGTGGTGCTGTGGGTTGGGACCTGAAATGTTGGGGGGATGGCCTGAAATGCAGCGTGCCACCCAAGCTTTATGGTGATGTCACCGCCTATGGCTCCTCTGTGCCACCTCCTCTCTGCCACTGTCCCCATGCTAGAGGCAGGGGGTGGCAGGGAGGGTTGGCAGGGGGGGTTGTCTGACTGACACCCCTATCCACGGCAGGCAAGAACCCTGAGGATGTGGTGCGTCGCTACATCCAGAAGGTGAAGACCCCTCCGGATGAGGTGAGCAGGCATGGTGGGAGGGCAGGGGATGGGCACAGAGCCTGGTGTGACGCCCATGAGGTGACCCTCGTGTCCCCCCAGGACTGCACCATCTGCATGGAGCGGCTGGTCACCTCCTCGGGCTACGAGGGCGTCCTGAGTCACCGCGGCATCAAGCCGGAGCTGGTGGGCAAGCTGGGCAAGTGTGGGCACATGTACCACCTGCTGTGCCTTGTGGCCATGTACAACAACGGCAACAAGGTGAGAACCAACGTGGACACGGGGTCTGCGGGCATATGGCAGGGGCTGAGTGCCCACCCTGGCTGTCCCTGCAGGACGGCAGCTTGCAGTGCCCCACCTGCAAGGCCATCTATGGGGAGAAGACAGGCACGCAGCCCCCTGGGAAGATGGAGTTCCACCTCATCCCCCATTCCCTCCCGGGCTACACTGACTCCAAAACCATCCGGATAGTCTATGACATCCCCACCGGCATCCAGGTGAGCCCCCCGCAGCCCCCACCCCAAGGCTGGGTGCCTCCATGCCACCCTCTCACCCCCTCTGCTGTCCTCACCAAAGGGTCCAGAGCACCCCAACCCTGGCAAGAAGTTCACAGCACGCGGCTTTCCCCGGCACTGCTACCTGCCTGACAACGAGAAGGGCAGGAAGGTGAGCGGCTCCGTGTCCCCGGGGGTGGCACGGGTGGGGACGTGGCCATACGGATGGGGACATCGGGGTGGGGACATTGGGGTGGCCGTGCCGCGGGGTGGGACGCAGCGTTGGCCATCCCCCAGGTGCTGAAGCTGCTGATCGTGGCGTGGGACCGGCGGCTCATCTTCACCATCGGCACCTCCAACACCACGGGCGAATCAGACACGGTGGTGTGGAACGAGATCCACCACAAGACCGAATTCGGCTCCAACCTGACGGGTCACGGCTATCCCGATCCCAACTACCTGGACAACGTCCTGGCCGAGCTGCTGGCGCAGGGCGTCTCCGAAGCCACCCTCAAGGACTGAGCCCACGGCGAGGGGCTCCCCGCCGTCCCCTCGGCCCCGTGTCACCGTCCCTGCTGCTTCGCCGCCGGCCCCGCGTGGGTTCATCCCCCGGTGTCACCCGCCGCGTGTCCCCGTCCCCTGCCCGGCCTCCAGCAGCGCGGTGCTTTCCTCTCCGCCCACCCGGTGCCCCACGGAGCCGCGTGCAGCCGGTGCCATGTGTACGTCTCTGTGTTACGGAATACACCACAGCGTCCCGGCGTCCCCGCGTCACCCACTCGTGTCCCCGTGCCGCGCCGTGCTAGGGAAGGGTGCTGGGTGGGGTTGCACTGGGGTCTGTCCCCCGTGGGCGGTCACAAGAGGTGGCAGGGCTGCACGGACACATCTGTGTGAGTGTGCGCACACGCGTGTCCGTGGGGTGCCCCCCCCCCGCGCCGCCCCGTCTCGCTGCGTGCAGAGTAGGGCGGCGCGGACTACAGTCCCCAGAGTGCCTTGCGGCGCGGTGCGGCGCCGGCTGGGCCTTTGGCGGCGCAAGGCATGCTGGGAGCTGTAGTTCTCTTCACGTGGCCGTGGCTGCGTCCGTCTCCGTGGCCGTGGGAGGGTTCGAGACGCCGTCACCACGGGCGAAGGCTTCGTGGGCCGCATCCAGGTCGCGCAGCACCGCCCGCAGCCGCTCCGCGACGGCTCCACCTGCGGCCGCGCACAGTCAGCATTCCCACCCGCGACGTCCGGCACCCACTCGTGACACCCACTGTCCTCGCCGTCCCACCCCGTTGTGTCTCCTCCCACCTCTTCTCCTCCCCGACATTGACGCGCCCTGTTTGGTGGAGGGGTGGGTCGTGCGCGTGGGGTGCGCGTGGCTGTGCGCACCCACGCGTGTATCCGTGCGTGCATTCGCGTGCACGCGGCTGGGAGCGTGCGTGTGTGCAGCTGAGGGTGGGGCCTCGTGTGCGTGCGGCCGTGGGGGTTTGCTGTCCCCTGGTGGAGAAAACACGGCTCGCAGGTGCGTGTGTGTGTGTGCGTGCATGGGTGTGCACATACGTGCATGCTTGTGCACGTATACTGGGCACGCGTGCAACTGTGCATGTGCAACAAGTCTGAGCGTGCATGCCTGCAAGTGTGCGTATGCACGTGTGTACCTGCATGTGTGCAAGTGTGCATGCAAAGCCCCTGTCCATGTGCCTGTGTGTGCATCTATGTGTGTGCACATCAATGCAGCTGACCCCACACAGCCCGGCCCACCATGCCCCCCCCCCGCCCCCATGCCCTCCTACCTCCAAGCTTCAGCTCCGGGCTCTGCTTTGCCACGGTGCCCTCGGGTTCTGCCACCACCTCCCTGCAGGACGAAGATGCTGAGTGCATCCAGGGGGGGATGACACCTATGGGTGCCCCCCCCCAGGACACAGCCTCACCACAGCCACGTCCCTGCACGCTGGAGGTGCCCATAGAGGCTCTGTGCTGCCGCTGCGGGGTCCAGGGGGTCAGTCCACTCATCCAGTGCCACCGCGCTGTGGGTCCGGCTGCAGCCGGGAGCTATGGGGGAGAGCAGGGTTGGGTGGAGGGGACCAATCGAGGACCCCCTCGTGTCCTTTCTGTCCCCATTACCGGCACGGTTGGGCTGCAGGCAGCAGGTCCAGCGGGCGGCACGGAAGGTGCCGGGGTGGCAGGTGGGCAGCATGGCCCCGTTGGCACTGCTGGCCTGGCGCAGAGCCCACAGCCACTGCCACAGCTCTGGTGCGTTCTGTGGGGACACAGAGGTGGTACCCACCCATGATGCTGGCACCCATCGTGTTGGGCAGCACCAAGGACCTTGGTTCCACATGCAACATCCCCAGGGTGGGCATAGGGTGGCATGGGGACCCTGAGGGGCAGTTTGATGGCACAGGTGGGAGTTGGTGGGGTGGTGGCACTTGGGAACAAGGCTACTATCACAATGACCCCAATATGGGTAAGGTTGGTATTCCAGTGACCCAATATTGATCCCAGTACAGACAGGTCTGTTCCCCAGTGACCCCAGTACGGACAGAGCTGGTACCCTAATGACCCCAGTGTAGATCCCAGTACAGGCGGGGTACTGGTACCTCATTAACCCAGTACAGATAGGGGTGCTACCCATTGATCCTAGTGTATATAGGGCTGGTCCCTCAGTGATCCAACTACAGATATTACTGGATACTCTAGTGACCCCAGTATAACCAGAACTGATAGCCCAGTGAGCCCCACTACAGATATAGCTGCATACCCTATTGATCCCAGCATGGGTGGAGCTGGTACCCCAGTGACCCCAGTACTACTAAAATCTGATACCCCAGTGTTCCCAGTACAGCAGAATTTGGGACTGGGGCTGCCCCCACTGCCCCTATGGAGTGGCTGCTGGGTGCTGGGGTACTGGACAGGGGCAGCCTGGAGTGTTGGGGTCCCAGTGGTGCTGGGATGGGGATGTCCACACCTTACACTGGATGTAGGTGGTGCGCAGCTGCCCGGTGCCATCCTGTGCCACCACCTGCATGACGTGGGGCTGCGGGAACGTGCCCTCATCCACGCGCTCCACAGCCCGTATGTGCCCCACTGGGATGCAGCTGTGCTCCTGAAGACCCCAGAATGCTGCATGTCACTATATCCATGGCTTGGCACCTTGCAGCAGGGTGGGGGGACCACGGGCAGCACCTACCTGGCACTCGGGGGACTTGGAGTAGGACAGAGCCTGGCCACTGAGCCAGAAGTACCGCTTCTTGAAGGCAAAGCGGGGCAGCAGGGAGGGCTCCTCGGCCTCTCGTGCGTGCAGGAAACCCTCCTTGATTGTGGCTGAGGGACTGAAAGGTGCCACTGACGCCATCCTCTCGCCTGCTGTGGCTGTGGCCATGGCATGGGGACAGTGACATCACTTTGGGGTGCCACCATCACCCACAGCGCAAGGATGCTCCGAAGGGGACCCCATTCCTTAGGATACAGGAGATATCCCCAGGATGGGGTGGGATTCTGTGGTGCCCATCGTGCCTGCTCACCCTGCGTGCTGTCCACCTCGATGAGGCTGTCCAGGAAGGCTCTGACACGAGTGATGCTGGGCAGCAGGACGGTGTTCAGTGGGGCCATCCAGGGCTCCTTGCCCGGTTGCAGTCCCAGGTTGCCAATGCTCTGCAGCGCCTGCCCATGGGAGTGGGATTTGGGGAGGAAAATGGGGAAACAGAGCAGGGCAAGGTGGTGGGAGCCAACCCTGGCTGTGCTCAATGCACTCATCCCCAGTGGGAACAAACCAGCTCATAGCATGTGGCATGGGGGAGGAAAGGCTCTGCCCTTCTTGGGATCCTTGTTCCTTCCTTGGTTTCTGTCCTCCTCTGAGATCCCTGTCCCTCCCCATGGACTTCCAGTATCACTGATGTCCCCTTCCCACCTTGGCATCCTCATCCCCTCTGAGGTCTTCATCCCTTTTGGTGTCCACATCCTTTCTGTGTTCCCCATCCCTCCCTGTGATCGCTGTTCTGCCATGGCATCCCTGTTTCTCTTTGGTCCCACATCTTCCTTCAGGTCTCTGTCCCTCTGTCCCTCTGTCCTTCTTGGTGCCCCATCCCTTGTCAGGATCCCGATCCTTCCCCAAGATCCCCATCCCTTTCCAGAGTCCCCATCTCCCCCCAGGGTCCCTGTCCTTCCATGGCAACCCCATCCTGCCTTGGTCCTCCATCCATCCTTCAGGCCCCTGTCCCTCTTTGGGGTCCCATCCCTCCCTGGTACCCCATCCTCCTGCAGAATTTCCATCCCTTCCCTGGGTCCCCATCCCTCCTGGCCATCCCAGTTCCTCCCTGATGCCCCATCCCTCTCCAGGGTTTCCCTGACCCTCTGGGGTCCCCAGCCACACTGGGGTCTCCATCCCTTTTGGTGTCCCCATCCCTTCTGGTGTCCCCATTTCCCCTATGGTCCCTGTCCTTCTGTGGCATCCCTATCCCTCCTTGGGCCCACATCCCTCCTTCAGGTCTCTGTCCCACCTTGGTGCCTCATCCCTGCACCAAATCCCCTCCCTCCCTGAGATCCCCCCACCATGTCCTCATTCCCCTGAGCACCTTGGCGAGCAGCAAGAGAGTGCGCCCAGTGCGAGGCTCAGCATGCTGCTCCCTCAGGCCAAAGAGCTTCGGGGTGAGGACGGCAGGGGCGAAGAAGCGGAGGAAGAGGAACCCACTGATGGCAATGTACTGCACCTCCTGCACAAGGACATAGCTCAGCACCCAGCACTGTGCTGCCCTCCCAGCCCCACAGGGACCCCCACCTCGTGCTGTGGTGAGGGGAAGCGCTTCTCCACCCGCCTGCGGAGCTGCTTGAAGGCCACCCTCATCAGGAGGGGGCACTTGTCCACCGAGCCCACGATGGCATCCACCATGTCCCCCAGGTAGCCCTGCAGCAGCTCCAGGCTGCTCTCTCGCACCTGGGCTTCTGACAGGGACCCCTTGAAGGAGATCCTCCTGTGGGGACAGCACCAGCTCGTGACCGCTGAGATGACCCATGGGTGACACCAAGATGGAGACACATCCCCACACTCGCCTGCCACGACTCAGCTCCATCTTGCAGGGGTCCAGTTCCACGTACTTCCTCTCCTCGAAGATGCGATTCACCACCGGCTTCAGGACTGCATGCAGGTAGGGCAGCCCCACTGCCTGCATGGGGCAGGAGGTCACCACTGCTGTCCCCACACTGTCCCCAGCACTGTGCCATGTCCTGAAGCCATCGCAGGGTGCTGGAGTGATGTCCTGTCCTGGGCTCACCTTCAAGAACTGCTCCACAGACTTGGAGGCCAAGGAGTTGGAGCGGAAAAGGGTGTTGGGGTCCGCTGGGAGGGAGTCCACTATGAGCCATGGGGTTGCCCCAGCTGTCCCCAGAGTGCCCAACCCTTTGGTGGCCTCACAGCAGGCTTTGGGGCACCCCGGCAGCCCTCAGCGTGGTTTCCCTTCCAGTTCCCCAGCTGAGGGTCTGCAGGAGATGCTCCAGTCCCTGCATTTACTGGTCTGACCCCAGCACTTACTGGTTCTGGTCAGTTCACGGGTGATGACATAGTCCAAGAAGGGCACAGCCAGACCCTGAGCCAGGAAGACCTTCACTAGCTTGGTGGCCACATCCTGCCTGCTGTCCCCTGAGGTCACCTCCTCCAGGACAGCCAGTGCTGTGCTGGCTGCGGGCTGTGGGGAGGGCATGGGGATGTCACACACCATGGGGACAAGTGGCACAAGTGTGTCCCCAGCCCACAGAACCCACCTGGCCTGGGGAACGGAGGGGCTCAGCCAGGAGCTGGATGAGGGGCTGGTAGCAGTGCTGGGGCAGGACTCTGTCCTCCAGCAGCCGCACCGTCAGCCGCAGGGAGCCCAGCTGTCCCCTAAAGTGACAGCGTGATGGGGGAGGCATGGCTGCACCCTGCTCCTCACCCTGTCACTCTCCATCCTCCATTGCCCAGCACTCACCCTGGCTCCTCACTGCTGCTGGGGAAAGGCAGGAGCTGGAACCAGCCCTCCATGGGACCCGATGCATCCAGGGGGACCTTTACCTGGGGTACACAGGCAGGGGTTGAGCTGGGGGGCACAGAGCATCACCCATCCCCACATGTATCCAGCTCTCACCTGTCCCAGGAAGTCATTCTTGCCCACGATGTCCCAGTCCCACACTTCCACACTCAGCATGCTGTCTCCTGGCTCGTCCTCTGCCAGCTCAAACTCCAGCACCTCATCCCAGTGTGGGAAGCGGGTCTTCTTAATCACCTGCTGGGAACAGGGGGGTGGCAGCAGGGGATGGAGCCCCAGCCTCTGGGCACCAGGTGCCACCCTTGACACTCAACCCCTGACTCACGGCTGTCTCCTGCGTGTGCCCGCAGCACGACACTCGGACGAAGGGGTCTGAGGTGCCAGAGGGGTCCCGGGGGGCCAGGTCCCTATGGGAGGATGGGGGTCAGGGGGATGCCGTGGGTACCCGGCCCCTTTGGGACTGTCCCCTGTCCCCTTGTGTCATCATGGATGCAGTGAGGCACCTGTGTGTCAGGTGGCACCAGGGAGGGGATGCTGGCAGTTGGTCCCTGAGGGACACAGGGCACAGTGGGGATGCTGCTGTCCCTCCTGGCTGTCCCCATGGCCATCCTGTTGCCATGGCAGCTGCTTTGGTCGCCATGGCAGCAGGATGCTGCTCTGCCAACAGCCTCCGGTCTGGCAGCCACACGTGCGGGCACACAAACACACACACGTGTGCACACACATGCATGCACACATGGGCACACATGCTCACATAGAACAGCCCCATCCCAACCTCCTCCAAAGGCAGTGTGGCTGCCTCAGTTTCCCCAATTTTAAAATGAATGGGGAGAAACGCCATATGAAATCTTGTCTGCCCCATGGGAATATCCCCAGGAACAGCACAGTCCCTTGCCTCCAGTCCCCAGCCTGGCTCCCATCAGGGCTGGCAGTGCCCAAGCAGTGTGGCACAGCTGCTGAGACCCCACAGCATCATGACACACGGGCTGCAAGCAGCAATGTCCCTGAGCAGGACACAGTGATGACGATTCTTGGCAGTCCTGACCCCCCTACCACCCAGCCAACTCCACTGACCCAAACACCACTGTGTGGTGACACAACCCCTACCTGGCTGCAATGAGGTGGCAGCGCAGCATCCGTGGGTGGCCCTGCTCGGGCATCTTCACTTCCAGGTGGATCTCACCCTGCACCTCCTGGTCAGGGTTCACAGGCACCAGGCTGAGCCAGCTGTCAATGCCTAAGAAAGGGGGCACGGGGTGGGCACCCCCAGCATGGTGATGAGCCCTATGCCCCCCATAATTCCTGTGCCCCTGCTCACCCCGCAGCTGTGCTGAGATCTGCTGACGGCTCAGTGACACTTTGCCGATCACATCATCGTGCCTGCAGGGTGACACCAATGGGGATGGCCACCCCACAGTGGTCTTGACCCCACTGCCCACCCGCTGCCACCAGCCCTGCTGCCCCCTACCCGATGGTGTCTTCATCCAGCACATAGATGGTGAGGCTGTGGAAGCCACTGGGCAGGCGCAGGGTGAACTCCTCGCCCCAAAATGGGTTCAGGCTTCTCCACACCGTGGCTGTTCTGTGGGCAGAGGACCCCCATGGGCACTCCATCTGGACCCTGTGTCCCCTTCCCACGGTGGCATGGTCACCTACCTGGCCACCACTTCATTGTCCACCTTGACCACGCAGTAGGGATCGCTGGAGCCAGAGCTAGGGGAGAAAGGGGACACGGGGGGGTCAGCAGCCCATGGCATTCCCTGAGGTGAGCACCCCAAGGGCTCACCAGGGCATTGGCCACAAGACCCATGGCCATGGGTGCGCTGAGCTGCTCAGTCTCAGCTGGATGCCCTGCTTGGGGACATCTTTTCCTGGCACCTTTTGAGCTGGGGTCACCTCAACCATGCATCCGCATGTCCCTGGGTGTCTGTGCCAGCTGCGCAGCCATGCCCGAGTTTCTGTAGCAACCCACTTCCCTGTGTCAGGGCGTGGGGCTGGAAAGGTGTCATGGTGACATGGTGACACGGTGACACCAGCCTCTGCCTGGGCTTAACCCCTTGCAGCAAGGTAGAAAAGAAGAGCTGGTTCCCCAGGGTGAGGGCTGGGCATTGGCTCACCACCGATGCACCCAAGGGGTGCTCAGTGTCCTCCTGGGGGCTGGGTGTGATGCTGGAACCCCCCCCGAAAGGGATGCTCTGCCAGCTGTGGGGCCCCAGGATAGGCGCTGCAGCCCCCGGATGGGGCGGTCCCATATGGGACCCTGCTATATGGAGTCATCCCAAAAGCTATGTGGGTTGCTGGGGGGAGGCAGTTGAGGGGGTGTCCCAGGGGTGCAGGGCTTCTTGCAAAAGGGACCCCCACCCATCAGCAGACCCCCTCCTCAGTGAAATGAGCTGCAACCAGCAGGGCTGAAGGCAGGAAGCCCCCAAACCACGGGCAGAGAGCAGCACCCCCCCAGTGCCCCGTGCCCCCTGGGTGGGGGGCAGAGATCCCCAGCAGCACTCACACGTCCTTGGCAGGCAGCTCCTTCCCCTCCACCAGCCGGCAGTACAGCGAGGTGCTTTTGGCCATGGCAGCGAAATGGGGGGGGGGCTGTGGGTTGATGGGGCAGCCCACAACTCCGGAGGGGCTGCGAGGCCCTGCTTCTTTTTTCTTCCTCCTCCTCCTCCTCCTTGCCGCGTCCCTCTGCCACTCCTTCCTTTGCTGCTTCTGGGTTTGTTTTTCTCTGTGCTGGAGTGCGCGGGCACACGGCAGCAGGCGAGCTGGGTGGGCTGGCCCTGTGCCCACGGTGGCCAAAACCCTGCAGCGTGGGGCTCACACCCACCGGGAGCTCATTGCTGCCAGGGGAGGTAAAGCCATGCCTGGAACCCGTGCCCTGCTATAGGGAAACTGAGGTACAACGCTGTCACAGAGCAGCTGTCACCCTTTGAGTGTCCCCCCCTTCCTCCCCCCCTCCCGGGGATGGCTTCTGTCCCGTCACAGCCGGGTGGCAGCGGGACTGTCCCCAAGCTGGGGGGGTGGCAGGTGTATCCTCCTTCTCTGTCTGTCTGTCTGCACCAGTGCAGCTGTGTTGGGGGACCTTGATCTGGGGGAGGATGGAGGTGGTGTGGGGGGCTCTGTATGCTGTCCCCTCTGCTTTGTGCCATGCTGGGGGGGCACTTGGTGGATAATTCTGGGCATTAGCAGATGTCTCCTGCGAGTGACTCACGGGAGGTGTTGGCAGGTGGGTGGCACCATGTGGGCATCGGGTCCCCAGAGTGCCACCACCACGGGGTGTCACCATATGGGTGCTGTGTCTGCAGCACGGCACCGCCAGGAGGTGTCACTTTGTGGGTGCTGGGTCCCCAGATGGGCTCTGTGTCACCAAGGTGGCATGGCAGGGAGCAGCACTTTGCAGGCACTGGATACCCGGGTAGCACTGCCAAGAGATGTCCCACATGGGGGTTTTGGGATGGCACTGCCAGGGGCTGTGCCCATCGGGGTGCTGGGTACCTGCAGTGATGCTGGGTGTCTCTATATAGGTGCTGCTGCCACGGGGATGGCTCAGATGGGCACTGGGTCCCTGGGGTGTCACTGCTGGGGGTGTTCCCCTATGGGCAGCGTGGCACTGCCAGGGCTGTCCCCACGTGGGTGTTGTGTCCCCACAACAGTGAGGACAGTGCCAGAGAATATTGCGTTATAGGCACCGGGTCACTGAAAGGACACAGCCAGGGAGTGTCAGTTTTGGGTGCTGGGCTCCCAGCGCGGCACTGCCAGGGGTGTCTCCGTATATAGAAGATGCGTCCCAGCACAGCATTGCCGGGGCCGTGCCATGGGGTGGCACTGTCAGACGGTGCCCCCATATGGATGTCAGGTCCTCAGTGCCACCGCCACGGAGTGCCTCCTATGGCCGCTGCGTCTTCACAGCGGCACTGCCAGGGCTGTCACTTCGCTGGCTCCACGAGCGCCACCACCACGCCGTGCCCCGGGGCGCCACCCCAAGCGAGCACCGCCTCCGGCCCACCCCGTGTTTGCCGTCCGACCCGTCCCGGGCGCGGCTCCGAGGCCCACCCCGCGGGGGGCGGTGACGGAACGCCGGGCCACGGCGGCGGCCGCTCCGTATCGCAGCCCCCGCCCCGCGCGGGGCGGGCCCGGCGGAGGGAGGCGGAGGCGGGCGGCGGGGCTCGGTGCGGCCCGGTGCCTCCGAGGGCCGGGGAGGCCGCGCCCAGCCCCGCAGGCCTCCCCGGGGCGGGCGGGCCGCCATGAAGCCGAGCGCAGGTGAGGCCTTGCGGGCAGGCGGAGCGGGCGGGCTGGGGCGGGGGTGGGCACGGGGCGGGCGGGGGCACGAACCCAGGCCCGGCCCAGGCGAGACCCAGGCCCAGGCGAGACCCAGGCCCAGGCGAGACCCAGGCCCAGGCGAGGCCCAAGTGAGGCCCGGTTCAGGTCCGGCCCAGATAAGGCCCAGGCTCAGGTGAGGCCCGGTTCAGGCCCAGGCTCAGGTGAGGCCCAGGTGAGGCCCAGGCCCAGGTGAGGCCTGGTTCAGGCCCAGGCCCAGGCCCAGGTGAGGCTCAGGTGAGGCCCAGGTGAGGCCCAGGCCCAGGTGAGGCTCAGGTGAGGCCCAGGTGAGGCCCAGGCCCAGGTGAGGCCCAGGCCCGGTTCAGGCCCAGGCCCGAGCCCGCTGGTGACCCGCTGTCCCTCTGCCCAGAGGAGCCCGTGCTGCTGGCGGAGCTGAAGCCAGGCCGGCCCCAGCAGTACGACTGGAAGTCGAGCTGTGAGACGTGGAGCGTGGCCTTCTCATCTGACGGCGCCTGGTTCGCCTGGTCGCAGGGACACTGCCTGGTCAAGCTGATCCCGTGGCCGCTGCAGGAGGCTGAGCTGTGAGTAGTGCGGGCGGTGCTGCGGGTGTGAGCTGACGGCCTCCGTGCCCTTGGCCCATCGCCGTTCTGCCGTTTCCCTGCAGCTGTAGGGCCTCAGAACGCAAGAGCCACAAAGCAGAGGCGAAACGGAGCCGGGCGGGAGCCAAGGAGAAGACATTGGAGTGTGGCCAGATCGTGTGGGGCCTGGCCTTCAGCGCCTGGCCGGCGGCACGGCACCCTGACGGGGCGGCAGGGCTGTGCTGCCAGGTGTTGGCCACCGGCCTCAACGATGGGCAGATCAAGGTGTGGGAGGTGCAGACAGGTGAGCGGCTGTGCGGCACCGGGGTGAGGTCGAGAAGCATTCTGCCTTTGGGTGGAGATCTCTGCTCCGTCCTTCCCCAAACATTTCCTGAGCTGCTGCCCTGTCCCAAGCAGAGTGTGGGTGTGAGGGGGACTGACGTGGCTGCTCTCTGCAGGACATCTTCTCTTCAGCCTTCTGGGGCACCAGGATGTCGTCAGGGACCTGAGCTTTGCTCCCAATGGAAGCCTCATCCTGGTGTCGGCGTCGCGGGACAGGACCCTGCGTGTCTGGGACCTTAGCAGGGATGGTAGGAGAGAGTGGCCCTGGTGCTCGGTCACCCCTTTCTGAAACTTGTACTCCACTGTGGGCAAGGAGAAGGCACCAAGCCACCTTGGAAGGAGAGACAGCGGGAGAGGGGCTCTGGGATGGTATTTGAGGTAGAAGTGGGCATTGTGAGACACAGCAGAGGCCTCTGCTCCCAGGCAAGACCTGAGAGCTGCAGGAAGGGGTTGTAAATAGAATCTTAGAATGGTTGGGTTGGAAGGGACCTCACAGCTCCTCCAGCCCCTGCCCTGGGGTGGCTGCCCCCCACAAAATCAGGGTCCATCCATGGCCTTGAGCACCGCTGGGGATGGGACACCCACAGCACTCAGGACAGCCTGGATCAGCATCCTGCCACCCTCTGAGTAATGAATTTCCTTCTGACATCTCACCTAAATCTCCCCTTTTAGTTTAAAACCATTCCCCCTCCTCTAATCACTCTCTGCCTGTGTAGAAGGTTAGTCTCCATCTTTTCTATAAGCCCTCTTCCAGTACTGAAATAGAGCACTTGGGATGTGCGCAGGAAACCCCCCAGCCCTGCATGCCATTTCCCTCTCAGGAGCAGAGCTGGGTGAGCAGTTGTGGCAGGGTGCAGCTCTGTCCTTCCTGACTCGGTGTCTGCTGTCCCAGGGCGGCAGGTGCAGGTGCTGACAGGCCACGTGCAGTGGGTCTATTGCTGCTCCATCTCTCCTGACTGCAGCATGCTCTGCTCAGCTGCTGGAGAGAAGTCGGTGAGTCCCTCAGGGTGGAGCCATTCCTGTGTCCCACTGAATCCTGCGTTCCCTGTGTGCTCCCCATCCAAGAAGGGGAAAGTGAGAGCCAACCCTAGGAGCACTCCCAGCTTCAGCTCCCCTGTGCCTCACAGGCACTGCTGTGGAGTATGCGGTCCTACACACTCATCCGCAAGCTGGAGGGGCACCAGAGCAGCGTGGTGTCGTGTGACTTCTCGCCAGACTCAGCGCTCCTCGTCACTGCCTCGTATGACACCTGTGTTATCATGTGGGACCCCTACACTGGGGAGCAGCTGAGGACTCTGCGGTATGGAGCTGGGGGCTGTGGGGACCAAGCAGAGAGGACATAGCGGTGCTATGAGAGTTTGGTGGGGTTGAGTGTGGCCTGAGGCTGATGCTGAGCTTGTTTTCCTTCCTGCAGCCATGTCCCCTTGCACTCAGCACTGGAGTATAGCAGTGATGTCCACACCAGCTCCCTGCGGTCAGTCTGCTTCTCACCAGAGGGCCTGTACCTGGCCACAGTGGCAGATGACAGGTGAGTTAATCCCCTTTTGAGGTTTCCAGAGGGAAAGAGGGTTCGAGGAGAATACACCAATGTGCACCAGGGGCTTGGGGCTTCCTAATGGGGAGCAAAATTCATGTGTCAAAGAGATCACTGTGCTCAGAACCCTGTTTGTGCAAGGAGCAAAAAGATCAGGGCCTTGTCACCTCCATGAGCAATGGACTTGGACTTGCACCTGTGTGCTGGTCTGTCATCCAGCTCAACTCTGCAGGGGTCACTGCTTCTGCCTGGCTGCTGAGATGTCATGTTGGGGGGCTCTAAGTCCATGACAGAAAACCCTTCTTCCGTTATGTGCATTCAAGTGGCCCCGGAGGCTTCATTTTAGCTGCAGGCACTGCCTAGCATTGTGTCCTTCTCCCCTTAGGCTCCTGAGGATCTGGGCGCTGGAGCTGCGATCTCCAGTGGCGTTTGCTCCCATGACAAATGGTTTATGCTGCATGTACTTCCCTCACGGCGGCTTCATTGCCACAGGGTGCGTATATCTGCTGGGGGAGGCTCCGGGGAAACCAGCCTGGGAGCATGAGCTGATTTTTCAGGATGGGGTTGCTGCAAGCTCAGGATACTTGGGGCTGATTGTGCTTCCTTCTGTCTGTGTGCTGTTGGGTGTTTGCTCAAAGCCTGTTGGGGTTTCATTGCAGGACCAGAGATGGCCATGTCCAATTCTGGACGGCTCCAAGAGTCCTCTCATCACTCAAGCACTTGTGCCGCAAAGCTCTGCGCACCTTCCTGACCACGTACCAGGTCCTTGCACTCCCCATTCCCAGGAAGCTGAAGGAGTTCCTCACCTACCGGACCTTCTGAGGTATCAGAGACATGGAGGTGAGAGCCCTCTGCCTTGTGGTAGGGCTGGCTGCCCCACAAAGCACCAGAGGCTTGTGAGCTGTGGGGCAGGACTGTTGCTCCCCTCGTTTTGGGGCCGTCTGTGAACGTGGAGGTTACTTTTGTGTGTAATAATACTAGAACCCAGCAAAAATGCTTGCAGAGTGCAAGGGGCACGGCACAACCTGGGGACAGCTCTGGTCCCCCTGTCCCCCTGCTATTTGCAAGTTTTGGGTCAGGTGCTTTTGCTTCCAAGTGCAATGTTGTGGGGTGAAGATTAGCAGCTGCAGTCTGAGCAAGTGTTTGTCAGTACAAATTTGGGGCCACAGCCATCCCTGACAACAGCACCCTGCGCCAGGAGCAGCCTGTGTCTTGGTTCCTGGAGGGGTGTGGGCTCTGCTGCTCTCAGGGTCTGGGCATGACAAACTTGAGCCAGTCTTTGCAGGCTGAATGACAGCAATGACAGAATAAAAGATGATTCCTCACTCCTTCCCTTGTTGCTTGTAGAAGCGAACTGGGGAGGCCTGGCTGGGGCTCAGGGCCCCCAGCCCTCCTATGCTGCAGCTCTGAGTCAGTCAGAGCAGCAGATGGACAGTGGTGGGCGCTGGGGAGGATCCATCCTCATGTGTAACTGTGAGAGCAGGACATGGCTTCATGCAGCCCCCTGCTTTCATTCCTTGGCTGCTTTTCCCACCCCCACGCCTGCCTGTAGGACTTGGCACTGAGCAGCTCGCTGGTGGTGTGCAGACCTGCTGTGCTGTGCATGCAGTGGGCTCGTGTGTGTGGCTTGCTGCAGCTGAGCTGGTGGCTGCAGGGACAGCATGTGCAGCATCCCCTGTGTGTTACCAGACTGTGCAAGAGCCCTGGGCTGACCCCAGCTGGCGGAGAAGCTGGGGAATGTCCTCAGAGCTGCTCCATGGGATGCTTTCCTTTGCAAGCAGTAAAGCCTACAGAGCTGGTGTTTCCTTAGTGCTTCAGGAAGCGATGTGACCTACAAACCCACATGCTACCACTGTCACAGGGGCTGTCACTGCACGGAAGTGCTCTGTCCCAGTGCAGCCTCCCTGCCTTGCTGTCTGAGCAACAGGGCTGCTAAAACCTCAGCCCCAGCTGCCATGCTTGTCTTCCTCAGCATACGAGCAGCTGGAGCAATGCTGCCCTGCATAGGAGGGCCCCAGGAATGCTGCAGCCCGTGTGGGTGTGTGACAGCTGCTCCACAACCCACCAGCAGCGTGGTTAAGCTGTGCTGAGCTCTACAAGGTCAGCTGGCTTTTACTTCGAGCTCTTCCCCTTGTGCTGTGGAGAGCAGTGTGGACCAGAGACCGAGCCAGGAGCTATTTGCAATGGGATGCAGGCATGGAGGGGAGGCTTGACTTCCTCCTTTCTGCCATTGTGATAGGGGGAGGAAACAAAAGACGACTGCAACAACCTGCTTGGCTTCAGAGATATTTGCATTTCCCAATGAAGCGTAGACACAACGCTGCCTGTCTTTTGTCCCTTGGGCTTCATGCCTGAGGCATGCAGAAAGGAGGAAAAAGCACAGAGCGGACCTGGGGCAGCCCCTGCCCGACTCATGCTTCGGCCACAATCAGGTCCCTGGTGACCTGGAACGCTGCGATGAGGGAGCTCAGCTGCACCTTCTCGCTGGTGCCTGCAGCCAGCCGGTATCTGCAGGAGAAGGCACAGCAAATTCAGCTGTGTGCACCAGCAGCATGGTGGAGCAAACAGAGCGCACAGATGTGCACCAGGGATATGTCTCCCAGCAGCAGCAGGGACCAGGCACAGCGTGTTAGGGGAGCAGCACCCCAAAACGTTTACTTACTCAATGTCTGCCATCTTGATCAGCAGCTGGATGCGGACTGAGGGTGGGAAATCAACTGCAGGGAGAAAGTGATGTGAATCAGTGCAGGGCTGGGAGCAGTGTGCTGGGAGTCGGCCCCACAGAATCCCCACCTCTGTGCACAAAGAGGTGGATCTCGGTGAGGATGTCCTGCAGAGCCAGGCCCTTCAGTGTCTTCAGCTCCATGATTTCTGATGGCAGCAAGTGAAGGGGCTCCTCACACATCCCCTGCACCACCCAATACCCCAATGGGGAGTGGAACCCTTCCCAGAGTGCAGCACGAACCCATCCTACCCCTGCTATAGCAAGAGGAAAAGAGGAGCAGTTATGGCAATGGGGCTTAAAGCCAAAGCAGAGGGCAAAGGATACTGCGGTAGGCGGTGGAGAAGTTCTGGTTGAGCATCCAGTCGAGGATGTTGGCGATGTCAGCCTTGAGAGGGTGTCCTGTGCAGGTGTAGACGTTCTCCTCCGTCACTTTCCCAAAGGCCATGGAGGTGCTCTGAGGAAGAGGAGGAGGGAGGAAGAGCTCTCTGCCCGTGGGCCAACTGTGGGGCCTATGGTGGCAAAGCGGTACCTGCAGGATGTTGAGGGCTCTGCGCATGTCACCGCTCGAGAGGGTCACCAGTGCCTTCATCCCATCCTCACTCACGTCCACCCTGGGGTGGGAGACGGGGCTGCAGCGCCTGGCCCTGGGGGGGGGGCAGGGCAGGGCAGGGCCCCCATCTCACCCCTCCTCCTGGATGACGTGCTGCAGCCGGGGCACCATCAGCTCTGGGGTGAGGGGCCCGAAGCGGAAGCGGGTGCAGCGGGACTGCAGGGCAGGGATGATCTTGGAGAGGTAGTTGCAGATGAGGCAAAAGCGTGTGTTCTCAGTGAACTTCTCGATCACTGCATAAGAGCAGGGGAGAGAGGCTGGAGCCGTGCCCGTGTCTGCAGCCCCGTGTGATGAGGGGGAACAGGAGTGCCACCCTTCACCCCTGACCTCGCCGCAGAGCATTCTGTGCATCCTGTGTCATGGCATCAGCTTCATCCAGGATGACGAGCTTGAAGCCTTTCCTGGGACAGAGCGAGACGAGGGGGCTTTGCTGCCAGCTGCCTCTCGGAGGCTGCAGGGCTGGGGATTAATGGCACATGGAGATGCTTCTTCCCAGTGTGGGAGAACTCTGTGCACATTTTTCCCCTTTGGGCCAGCATCCCTGCCACCCTGCTGTCTCCGTAATGCTGTCCTCATCTGCTTGTCCTCATCCCTTCCTCCTGCATCCTCCTCCTCCCCTCCCACCCAGGTGCCCCCCACCCACTTGAAGATGGTCCTGGTGCTGGCAAAGCTCAGGATGGGCCCTCGCACGATGTCGATGCCACGGTCATCCGATGCATTCAGCTGTGGGGATGGAGGTGGTGGTGGAGGCGTGGGGTTCCAAAGCTGAGTCTCCCCCCCCTCCCCCCCCATCCCCAGCACCCCCCTCATACCTCCAGCACCATGGAGCTGAACTCCCGCTCACGGTAGAGCTGCCGTGCACAAGCCAGGATGGTGGAGGTCTTCCCGGTGCCGGGGGGGCCATAGAGCAGGAGGTGGGGCAGCCTGTCCTCACTGATGAACCGCTGGACTGGGAGGAGGGGGGGACGCGGGGACTTTGGGGGCATTATGGGGCTCATGGGGGATTGGAGGACACAAGGATGTGGCTGGGGGTAGGGGGCCTGGGAAGGGGAGGGGAGGGGAGGGAGGGGGAAGGAAGGAGAGGGAAGGGAAGAGGGGTCGTGGGGGTATAGGGGCATAGGGGATTGGAGAGTGCACAGTGGCTTGGGGGGACACAGAGGCTCGGGGAGGGCAGTTGGGGGGGGCAATAGGAAGGTCGTAGTGGCATGGGAGGGGGCACGGGGACTTGGGGGACACGGGATCGGGGGTGTTACAGGGGATTGGGGGCAGGAGGGGTTGGAGGGACATGGGGGGGGTAGCGGGCATTGGTGGGGGCATGGAATTGGGGGGGGGCACAATGCCTCGGGGGGGGGGGAGGCACGGAGGAGATCGCGGGTGCTTGGAGGTGGGCACAGGGAGAGGTACGAGAGGGGGCGCGGAACCGGGAGGGGTGCGGGGACTCGGGGCAGGGCGGGGGGTTGGGAGGGGGCAGGGGGGGCTCCGAGCGTCCCCTCGGCGGGGTGCCGCCACTCACTGGTGCTGAGGATATCCCGGTGCGACACCAGCTCCGAGAGCGCCCGCGGACGGTACTTCTCCACCCTGCGGGGCGCAGAGCTCAGCGGGCACGGCCCCAAGCCCCCCCCAGCCCCGTTCCCTATTCCCATCCCACCGCCCGGCCCCGCACCACGGCAGGTTCCTCCCGCACGGCCCCGCCATCGCACCGCGCGCGGCCTCGCGAGAGTGGCGGGAGCGCGGGAACAGCGCGGAGGGGGCGGGGCCTGGGGGAAGGGGCGGAGCCCGGGAAAAAGGGGCGAAGCCCGGGAAATCGGGGCGGGGAGCGCGGGAACGGGGTGGCGCGCCGCTGGTGGCGGGGGAGCGGAGGTGCGGCCGGGCTGAGCTCGGCGGGGCGCCGATCCGCGTTTGGTTTGGGGAGCGCCGAAACAAAGCGTCGTCCCGTGGATGGTGCCTGCATCGTTCTCGCTTTGGGTTGCTCCGTCCCCGCTCTGTTTTCTTGGTCCTAGCGTACAGCAGAGTGGCACGGAGGTGGCAGCAGCCCCTTCCCCCCCTGCGGCACCTGGGGGGGCTCTGAGCTGACAGCCCTGCAGGAAGAGCAGCCGGGCTGAATTAAGTAATTACAAGCTACATTTTATATAAACTGATTGTGCTGAACACAACTTCTGGTTAAGAAATGAAGCAGTTGATGTTGCTGAGTAACGACACACACATCTAGCCCATTTACGAAATCCAGACACTGATAAAGAAGGAAATGAATAATTCAAGCTGTCCAAGAGGTCCAATAGGAAGGCACAGGGCTGCTGGTCCCAGGTCTGCTCCTGCTACCTGCAGCATGCAGAGGTGGTGTGGGCAGATCTCTGCAGGCTGTCACCTTTTTGGCCTACTGCATGCACTGCGTTGTGTTGTGTTCTAGTCTGTTCTACTCTACTCTACTTCACCCCCATCTCTATCTGACCCCCATCCATCCCCACCCCCAACTCCACCCCATCCCCATTTCATCCCAACCCCATCCCATCCCAATTTCCATCCCTGTCCCATCCCACCCCCACCCCCATCCCCATCCCATCCTCGTTTCATCCCATCTCCATTCCCATTCCCATCCCACATCACCCCATCCCCATTCTCATCCCAATCCCATCCTTATCCATACCCCCATCCCATTCCCACCCCAATCCCATTCCGTCCCATCCCCACCCCACCTCCTTCCCATCCCCATCCTCATCTCCATTCCCATCCCACCCCACCCCCATCCTCATTTTCATCCCATCTCATCTTCATTTTCATCCCATCCCATCCTCACCCTTATTTCATCCCATCCCTGTCTCCATCCCACATCACCCCATCCCATCCTCATCCCCATTCTCATTCCAGTCCCATCCTTACCCTTATCCCCATCCCATCCCATCCTCACCCCAATTCTCATCCCAATCCCATCCTTATCCCTATTCCCATCCCATCCAACCCCGACCCTACCTCCTTCTCATCCCATCCCATCCCCATCCCATCCCATCCCATCCCATCCCCATCCCCATCCCACCTCCATCCCATCCCTGCTCCACTCCATCCCATCCCCATCCCATCCCCCTCCCACCCATTTCTAAAGGGCACACAGCAGGATGTTCTGTGCCACATGGGACCACCCCATCCCACCCTTCCCTCCCTGAGAGTGCAGCACCCACGTACAGCATCCAGTACAGATGGATGTTATGGGAAACAACATCTGAGCACAGAGAGCCGTTATCTCTGTGATGGTTACTGAAAGTCCCCATTAACCACAGGAGCCATCAGGAGATAACATTTTCCCATGTTTTGTTTTTCCTCCTTTTTTCTGCGCTCCAGTTAGTGACAGAAATTGCACTGCAGTTCAAACCCAGGCAATATTTCAATATTTGCCTTCACAAACTGCCCGCAAACAGCAAATGCTCACCCCTTACTCCTGCAGGGAAGAAAAAGACCTCTCAGATCCTCAAGCCCCCCACAGCCCACCCTCACCATGCCCACTGACCACGTCCCTTAGTGCCACATCCCTACAGGTCTGGCACACCTGCAGGAACTGTGACCCCACTGCCCTGTGGGCAGCCCATGCTATAGGGAAAAATCAGCTCTGGGTGCTGGGAGATGGAGATGTAGGGGGCACACATGGGGCTAGGGAGGATTTGCAGCAGTCCCCCCCCCATTGCTGGAGGGTCCCCCACTACACCAGGACCTGTGTTGCACATTGCCCACCCCCCATCCTTGCAGAGGGATACCCCATTGCACCAGACCCCCATTTTCACCATGACCCCCTGCTTACAATAGGAATCCTCTCTTGTACAAGAGCTCCCATTGCACCAGGACCCTCCCCCTCCTAATAGCACCAGAAACCCCCTGTTGCACCATGATAACCCAGTGCACCAGGGTTCCATATTATACCATAGGCCCCCATGGCACTGTGCCCCACAGTCCCCCACATTACCTCATAGCCCCCCATTACCGTACAGACACCCATTACCCCATAGCTCCCCATTAGCCTCCACCCCCAATATCCCATAACCCCCCACTACACAACCCCCATTTCCCCATAGCCCCTCACTATCCAATAGACCCCCATCACCCCATAGCCCTCTACTACCCCATGCCCCCCATAACCCAATACCCTCCCCATCACCCCATAGCCCCCTATTACCCCATGGCCTCCCATAACCCATTACCCTCCCCATCACCCCATAGCCCCCTATTACCCCCTAGCCTTCCCATTACCCCACAGCATCCCACCACCCCCTAGCCCCCCATCACCCCACAGATCCCCTTACCCTCCAACCCCCTGTAGCCCCACATTATCCCCCAACCCCCTTTACCCCATAGCCTCCCACCACCCCATAGGCCCCCAATAGCCCCTTTATCCCATTGCCCCTCAACACCCCATAGCCCCCCCCGGACCCGATCCTCCTCCCATCCTCTGCAGCACCACTCCCCACCGCTCCCTCCGCCGCTCCCCTCTCTCTGCGCCGCGCTCTCCCCGCGGTGCGGTGCGGTGCGGTGCGGAGCGGCGCGCATCCAACGCGCGGCCCCGCGCTCCCGGAGCGCGCCGCCCCCGCCCCCGCCCCGCCGCGCCCGGAGGAGGGGGGGGGAAAGGCGGCCGCACGGACGGGCGGTGGGCACGGCGGGGCGATGCTGCGGGCCGGGCCCCGGAGGGGCTGAGCCGCGGGCTGGGGGGGGGGCGGGAGGGGTGGGCGGCGAAGGGGGGGAGACGGCCGGGGGATCGCGGGGGGGCGGGAGGGAAGTGGGGTGGGGGGGGGGGGGCGGCGAGCGATGGATGAGGAAAACATGACGAGGAGCGAGGAGCAGCAGCAGCTGAGTTTGCAGAAGGCGCTGCAGCAGTGCGAGCTGGTCCAGAACATGATCGACATCAGCATCTCCAACCTGGAGGGGCTCCGCACCAAGTGCGCCGCCTCCAACGACCTCACGCAGAAGGAGATCCGCACCCTGGAGGTAGGGCCGGGCCCCCCCCCCCCACCGCCCCCCCCTCTTCTCTCCGTACACCCCCCCATCTCACCCCTCCCGCAGCCGCCGGCTCCCGGTGCCGCCCCCCCCCCCGGCCCCTCCGGGCTCCCCGCGGCGCTGCGGAGCGGCCGAGTGAGGCTGCGCGTTCTGCAGGTGGCCGAGGGGGGACCGCGGCTCCGGAGGATGCTCGGCCGCAGCTCCCGGGGCTCGCCGGGCCTCTTTCGTGTCACCGCGGTGTCTCCTCGCTGTCCCCCGGCCTGCGCGCATCCCCGCCGCCGGGACCCCGCGTCCGACCCCGCGCTGCGTCCCACGGCCTGCCTGCATCCCTGCTGCCTCCTGTATCCTCGCCAGGCTGCGTCCCTTTGGCCGGGCTGCCTGATCCGCGCGGGGCTGCGTCCCCACGGCCTGCCCTCGTCCCTTTCTCCAGGATCCTAAATCCCTATTAGGATGCGTCCTTGGGCCTGGCTGCATCCCTTCCTTTGGGCTGCTGTCTCCCCATCAGCTGCATCCCTTTGGCCTGCCTGCATCCTGGCCGTGGGGCTGCAATCCCTATGGTTTGGCCACATCCCTTCCTTTGGGTTCCCAGTTCTCCATCAGCCTGCATTCCTTCAAGGGGGCTGCATCCTTGCTCCTAATTCCCCACTGAGCTGCATCCCTGTGGCCTGGCTGCATCCTTTCCTCCGGGTTCTGAGCTCCCAGTCAGCCTGCATCCCTTTCTCTGGGCTCTCACCTCCATCAGGGATGGCCACAGCCCTTTGGCCAGGTTGAATCCTACCCACCAGGATCCTAAGTCCCCACCAGGCTGCATCACTGTGGCCTGGCTGCATCCCTTCCTCCTGGTCCCTAAATCCTCACCAGCTGCATCCCTTTGGCCAGGCTGTGTCCTATCCACGGGGCTGCAGCCCTATGATTTAGACACATCTCATCCTCCAGGTTCCTAATTCCCCATAGGGTTGCAGCCCTCCCCTGAACTCCTCCATCCTCACTGTGCTGTATCCCTTTGGCTGAGTTGGATCCTACCCTATGGCCCAACCTCATCCCTTCCTCCAGGCTCCCCATCGGGCTGCATTCACCCACTGGACTGCATCTCTTTGGCCTGGCCACATCCACATCACAGGATGGGGAAAAGACAGGGGCTGCGGGTGGGGGTCCCACAGGAAGGATTTTGGAGCAGTGGCAGTTTTGGGGCAGGCAGTGCAGGTTTATCCAGCTGGATGCACCCACGGGGTCCTGCCTGCACCCAGTACATCCCATGGCCCTATATGGGCTGGGCGCTGCTCTGGGACTCCCATCTCCCTCTCATGGATGGGACTGAAGGAGATGATGGAAGTGATGGATCCGTGGGCTCCTGGTGGCACTGTCCTGAGATTCTGTTGGCATCAGTGGGGCCACACGTGGCCCTGAGCCGCCACCGCCGCGTCCCAAGGCCGTGACGCAGGTGCGGGGGCACCGCTTGGCTGGAGCGAAGGGGGGAGCACTGCTGTGAGTTTATTTTCCTAAATCCTCGTTTTAAAGGATGAAGAGTAAAGCTTCTGCTTGTTTCTTCGATTTCAGGGTCCCCGTGGTGTGGCATCTGTCCCTGCTGGGGGAACAAGATAGGGAAATCCCAGTGGGGGTCACCAAAAGGTTGGAGAGCCCTGAGCACAGCCTGGTTACTGCCACCCCTGTGGCAGGGGAATGATGTTAAGGGGACACCGCTGCTGCTGGCCCTGCTTTCTGCAGGGAAAGGCACCTGGAAGGGCACCCCTAGGGGCAAGCGTGCATGCATGAAACATGCACCTATATGTAAAATGCATACAGGTAGATGAAGCAACACGCATACGCATCTGCATACAGGTGCCACAAAGGCTCTGCTGCCCCCCAGGCAGCCCCACAGCACTGCCCCTGGGTCCCTCTGTGCCCATTTCACAGATGGAAAACTGAGGCACGGACAAGTCGAAGGGGCTGCACAGTGTTGAGGTGCAGGATCCCAAACATTTGGTGTGGAGGTGGAGGGCACTGTGCTGCTGCTGGGATGACTCCATGTGGGCCCAGGGGATGCTGCTGGAGCAGGAACCCACCTGTGCCCTCATTAGCACTAACGAAGTGCCTCTGCTCTCTCCAGGCTGTGATGCAGGTGTCCCCACCTGCAGCTCGGAATAGGTGCATCCATAGGGGATCTGCAGTTTTTTTTCCCATCAGATCCTGGTCCCATCCTTGCCCAGCTCCTGGCCCGTCCCTGTGACACTGGTGGCACCTCTGCCCTGTGTCCCAGCCCTGTCCCTGTGTCAGTGCAGCTCGGGAACCCTGCTGTTCCCCGTCCCAAGGAGAGGTGCTGGGATGGAGGTGCTTGGAGGCAGTGCTGTGCCTGGTTCTCCCCATGGCTGTGCAGCTCTGCGTGTGTTCCAGCCCTCCTGTAGGGACAGGGAAAGGTTTGTGTAGTGCCAACGCAAGTCTCAGCAGTGTGAGCCCATCTGGGGTGGGAAAAAGGACACAGTGCTCCCCAACCCCTCCTTGGAGGCTCTTGGAGGGAGGATCACTTAAGAAGCATCCACGGGGACCGCCCCAGCTCTGAGGGGTGATGCAGAAACCTCACACAACTTTCTTGGTTGGCTCTCCGTGGCTTTATTCCAGACAATAATTTTTGGTAATAACCTCAGACTGAATGGGAATCAATGGGGTCAGGAGCTCCTGCACCAGGGTTGGGGGGTGTCACCCCTTGGGCCCTCCAGTGCCGCACCGTGAGCCCATCCATCCCACCATGCGTTCTGCTCCCGACACGTCTATTTTTGGGGCGCTGGGCAGGGGCACAGCACCATCTAGCGCTGCCGGCGGCGGGGAATCTCCCAGCTGGAGAGCAGAGTGGGAAATCCCTGCAGGCTCCCAGGGCTCTGCTCTACATTTCCCAGAAAGGAGGGCAGGCGCTCGGCGGCGTTATTTTGGGAGCTGAGCGTGTGAGTGCGATGGCTTCGCAGTGGTGCTGGGCCCAGGGAAGGAGGTGGGTGTGCACTGCTGCTGCCGTGGGAAGGGAATGCAGAGTGAGCGCTGGGATGCAGTGATGCTCCAGGCATGGGGGGGTTCGTGGGGTCTCTTTGCACCGATACTGGGCGTGGGTTGGGTCAGCAGGTGAGCTGTGATGGAGAAGGGCTGTCCCTGTCATTCCTCTCTCCTGCATTAGAGGGAACCTGTGGGGCGATGTCCATCCATCCCTAGAGCGGAGGGATTTGGGGTTGGGGATGGAGCTGAGATAGCTCGATTTCCGACCTGATGGAGTGGGAGAGGAGGGGGCTTCCATGGGGTTTTCCCTTCTCTCGCAGAGCAAGCTGGTCAAGTACTTCAGCCGGCAGCTCTCCTGCAAGAGGAAGGTGGCCCTGCAGGAGCGCAACGCCAAGCTGGAGGGCTTCCCTCAGCTCCTGCACTGGTTCCGCATTGTCGACATCCGCAAGGAGGTGATGGAGGTAGGGCTGGGGATCCATCCCTTCGTCTCCTGGCTTGGGGTGCTCCACCACATCTACTGAGTTGGAGGTCCTTACCATCTCACATTTTGGGAGCACCCATCCCGTCAGCCCACAGGTTGGGGATCCATCTTATCATCTCCTGGGTTGGGATGATCCACCCTATCTCCTGGGTTGGTGATCCCCCACATGTGTGCAGGTGGAGGTCCACGCCATCTCCCTGGTTTGAGGGATCCATCCCATCATCCCCCAGGTTGGGATCCCTCTAATCTTCTCCCAAGCTGGGGCCATCCACCATGTCTCCTGGTTGGTGATCCACCCCATCTCCTGAGTTGGAATTCCATACTATCTCCCACACTGGGGAGATTCATCCCAACTCCCAGCCTTGGGGCTCTTGAGTAAAATTTGGCAAGGAGATGGTTGTTCCCTGGGATGGAAGCTGCCTCAGAGCTGTGCTTTTAGGCTATAGGATCAGCATAGCAAGTGCTGGTGGAAAATGGGGTGGGAGAGCAACGGGACCCAATTGTTTCACTGCATGGAGAGATGCTACAAGGGGGGGGGAGGGGGGTGCTGGCCCCCCATGGCTCTGCCAGCTGTGGGTGTGGACACCCTACTGCTGTGCAGGATACATCCACACAGTCCCCCAGAACCCTTCCCAAACCCCAAATCCTTCAGGAGGGAATGGCTCCTTGCTCCATACCCCAAAGTTCTCATCGAGCAGCAGATGCCCACGGGTGGTTTTTCCCTCTCTTTCCCCCATCCCCCCCCCCACCCTTTTTTGGTAGGAAATAGCCCCCGGGCAGCTGAGCCTGGAGGAGCTGCTGGAGATGACTGATGATCAGGTCTGTGAGACTGTGGAGAAGTTTGGGGCCAACAGTGAGGAGTGTGCCCGCCTCAACGCATCCCTCTCCTGCCTCCGCAGCGTCCATAAGTCTGGTGAGCAGGGCTGGTGACCTGGGGAAAGACATCCAAAGGCTTGGGAGAGGGGGTTGTGGTCTGAAATAGGGAGAGGAGACCCTGTTTGTGTGCTGGGTACCGGCTGGGTACCAACCGCACACGTCCCCGTGGTTGGGTACCAGCCATGTACATCCCTGTGGCAAGGAGGCTGATGGGAGGGGAGGTGGGGGGTGGGGGGGCTGGGAAAGCCCTGTAGCCTCTAAAGGCCCCACCACGGAGCATCCCTGTGCCGAAGCCTTGCTCCTGCGCGGTAGGCGGGGGACGGGGGGAGGGCTTGGAGGTGCGGCTGCGGTGCGGTGCGGTGTGGCCGGGCGGTGGCAGCAGAGATCCGCAGAGACGCAGGGATGCTCGGGAGGGGGGGCTGGAAGGTGGAACGTAGGGGTTGGAGGCTGGAAATGGGGGGGGTTGAAGGCAGGGGGTGGCAGAAGGGCGGGGATCCCCTCCGAGGGGCCATCTCCAAAGCTCTTGGCATCCTTGGGCTGTTTTGTGTCCACATGTGCTGCGCTGTCTTCGCTCCCCAGGAGCATCTCTTGCAGGTGGGGAGGGGGCAGTTTGAAGCACCCCAGGCTGCTGCTGTCCCCTCCGGTGCTTCATTGCACCCCGGAGGATGGATCAAGCAGGGGAGAGGATGGTTCCTGCTCACACAGGAGAATCCTAGTGGATATGGGGGATGCAGGATGATCCCTACTGGGGTTGTGACCCACTGTGGTGTCACGGCAGAGCAGTGAGGTGGGAGGGCTGCAGCCCAGCCTGACATTTCCTACAGAGCCCCACCGCCCCAGGGGACTGCTCCCCAAATCCAGCTCCTGCCTGGCTTTCTGCCCTCTTCCCTTTGGCATTTTCCCTAAATCTCTCCGATATTTGAGGAAGGACAGCGGCCCAGGCAGGCTCTCAGCCAATGCTTTGTTTAAACACCTTTGACTTTTAAAGCCTGGTGCAAACAAACGCAGCTTGACTTACACCCCCTCCTGCCCTTTTTTTTTGGGCTGCACTCAGTAGAGGGAATTCTCATTTGGAAAACACACGTGAGCCCTCCGCTCGGGCAGAGATGCTGAGAGTGTTTGCTGGAAGCTGCTGGGGGCTGCAGGAGGGCACTGGGCTGCCCTATGGGAGCTCCTGCACCAGCAGCCCTCCTGATGCCACTAAGGAGCAAAGTGCTGCCTCTCCATATCATCATGTAACGTCTCCTTGAGCCGTGGAGGTGGTCAATTTCTAGAAGCCCAGATTAGCTCTAATAAAGCAGCAATGAGGTGTGGCTGTTAACCTTTTCCATCCATCTCTATTTATCAAGTCGTTCATTAGGGGCCGCTAATTTCCCAAGCCAATTCCCCGCGTGGATGGGGCTGGGGAGGAGGAGGAGGGTCTCTCCTCTGTGGCTCTGACAGCAATGTGTTTTGCCTGGGTGATTTCTGGTGATGGGGGACCCTTCTGACCCACGTGTGTGCTGGAAGGATCCCTGGATGGCACGCAGATGGCACACATTGCTCCATCAAATCCAGCACCGAGCTGATTTTACACTACTGTGCTAAACAGTAGTATTGGATTTCTCTCTGTTGTGTGCTTGGCTGAAGGTTTATTAGCAAACCAGGGCTTGAAGTGAGAGCTGAGCAGTGCCTGTGGATGGAGCTGTGAGCTGGGGTTACTGGTGGTGCGTGGGGAATGGTGCAGCACTGTGTTTGTGTGAGGCCACAGGGTGATGGCAGGGGGGACGTGGGAGCCTCCATCCCAAATTCTGCCTGCTGCGGGGGAAAGCTTTGGCTTTGGAGGGGCTGAGAGTGACTTCAGAAGTAAAATGAGCTGTGGGATGGAGAAGGGTGATGTGAGGCTCTGGGCATCCTCATTTTGAGGCCAGCCTGCCCTTGGTGTGCAGTGGGGACAGGGCTGGGTGCTGTGCACGATGTCAGTGCCCACCCGGTCACTGTGTGCTGCTTTTGGGGAAGGAAAGGGCAGAAGCTGCCCTGAGCTCCCCAGGGGTGCTGCTCCCTGGGTTTTGGCATCGCCCCACACAGATCCCACTGGGTGGCAGTGCTCTTGTATGGCACAAGGCGAGAGGTTTTCCTACAGAGTGATTTGCATCTTCATTAGCTTCATTTTCTGCTTTGAAACAATCCAAGAAAACCCATCACTCCTTTCCCCTATCAATCCAATCTCAAAGCTTTTGCAGTCCCAAAGTCCTCTCCTCCTTTGTTTTACCCCTCTCTGAGCCTGAAGCAAAGAGCTCCCCTCAAAGAGGCTCAGTTAGAAAATGGGGCCGGCAATTAATAACCAAACAAAGGGATGGGGAGAGGCGCTTTTAAAATAAAGAGATGACATTTCTTATGCTGCTTGCCTTCGAGGCGGTGATCAAAAGAGGTCGGGGCCGGGAGCTCAGAGCTGCTCCATCACTGTGGCACTCTGCAGTCACAGCCGACAGCTCCTCACTCATCCCTGCACCGCAGAGACTGATAACGAGGGGTTGTGAGGTGCCACGCTCCCTTTTTGTTGGTCTTTTTTGCCCCCTTCGTTTCTGCAAATCGCACCAATACAAAGGGGTGAAACGAGATGGGGGTGTCGGAGCTTGGATGGGTTCTTTGTTCCCGGGGTGGGCTTGGGATGGACCCCTCCATAAGGCTGTGGGCTGTGAGTCACCCACCCCATGGCTCTATATGTGCTCTGTCGCAGGCGGCAGCCTCTCCAAGCAGGACTGGACCATCCAATGGCCCACGACGGAGCCGGGCAAGGAGAACCAGCCAGGCTGTCCCCAAGAACCCTCCCCATGGAGCCGCACGCACCTTTCGGCCAGCCCCAAACCCCCCGCCAAGTGCGCCCAGCACCACTGCCACGGCCCCCTCTACACCCACGTGGACCGTCTGACTGTGGAGGGTCACCCGGGGCTGTGTCCCCCCGTGGAATCCGGCCACCGTTCCCTGCCTCCCTCCCCCCGGCAGCGACACGCCGCTCACACCCCGCCGCGCACCCCCAACATCGTCACCACCATGACGCCGCCAGGCACGCCGCCGCTGCGCCGCAGGAACAAGCTGAAACCCCCCGGCACCCCCCCACCCGCCTCCCGAAAACTCATCCACCTCCTGCCTGGCTTCACAGCCCTGCACCGCAGCAAGTCGCACGAGTTCCAGCTGGGGCATCGCGTGGATGAGGCGCACACCCCCAAGTAAGCGGGTCACCCGTTAAGTCCCCATCCCTGCGGTCCCAAATGGTCCCTCTGACCCGAGGGAGAGGCATGGAGATGTGTCAGAGTGGGGTTAAGGAAAGATTCTGCCCCAAGGGGAGGTGGGCATGGCACAGATCCCCAGGGCAGTGGGCACGGCCCTGAGCTGCATTCAGGAGCAATGGGATGTTGCTCTCAGCCATAGGGTTTGGGTTTTGGGTGTTGCGTGTGCTGCCCAGGGGGGTGGTGGGGTCACCGACCCTGGAGGTGTTCAGGGAGCGTGGAGATGTGGCACTGAGGGATGTGGTCAGTGGGTATGGTGGGGGTGGACTTGGTGATCTTAGAGATCTTTTCCAACCTTACTGATTCCATGATTCTTTGGGACCAAGGGTTGGGTTTGGTGATCTCCATGGACCCCTTGCAGCCTGGGATATTCCATACTGCTATGCCTGGATGTAGTTTTGGGGTGCTCCTGTTTAACACCCCACCAAGGCAGGGCTGGGACCCAACGTACAGCCGGGCCACGAGATACAAACAGGGAACAAAGTGCTCCTCCAGCTGCAGCACGCACATTTCCCACTCCTTCCCCTGTCGCCGTTCCCGGTGCCTTCGCATCCCCGGCGTTAACGCGGCGCTCCGGCTGCTCCTGCTCTGCAACCCGGTGCCGGCAGAGGCTGCTGCAGTGCTGGGAAGCGGACTTATCCCTGCCTGCTCCTTCGGGCCCTTTTAGGGAGCAAACCCCAAACCCTCCAGCTCTGTGCTGAGGTCGGGTGGCAATGTGTGCGACCCTACAGTCCCCAACTCCTGCAGCTGTGGCAGCGCTCGGTGCAAGCAGTGAGGGCGGCCGTCCTCCTCCCATATGGGCAGTGATGGATTTCTGACTGTAAATGGGAAACTCTTTGGGAAATGATTTGATTTGGGTTCCTGCAAGGCAACGCTTGGGAAACTGCACTCTCCTCCTCTCCCCGGTGCTGCCTTGGGTTCCCCTGAGTCATTTGATCATTGCACACCCCGGGTCATGGTGACACGGCTTCAGGGTGAGGCTGGAGATGTGCACAGAGCAGGAAAGCTTTCATCTGCTGCTTCCCCACGGGGATGGGTGAGGCAGGGAGTGGGGTGCCGTGACTTCTTTGTGTGAGCCAAGGAGGGCTCATAAACATCAGAGAGGGCTTTTACATCAGCACAGCCTCACAGCCCCATCCCCGCTGCCATCGCAGCCCCATCCCTCGCCGTGTCCCTCTGCCCACTGCCACCTCGGATGCTGGGATGATTCCCCTTTGCTGGCAACCAGCTGCAGCCCAAAGGGTGATTAAACACAATTAACAGAGGAAAGGGAACAAATGTTGATAGGGCATCGGTGGGGTGCTCATCTGGGGGTATGGAGGGATGGGGTGCTGTGAGACCCAGCTTCCCCAGAGCTGCTGGGAGTGCTGAGGAGGTTAATTTTCTCTAATGGCACTTAATGATTTTCAGGAGGCAACCACTAAATCCCGCTTCCTAATCCCATTAGTGCTCGGGGATGGCAATTAGTGCGTTTAGGAGGCAGCTTCATTTCGCCCTGCCCTGCAGCAGCTGAACACGGAGCGGTGCTGCAGCCTGGGTGCTTTTCCTGCCACGGAGAAGAGCCTTCTTGGGCTCTTATCAGCTAATTCTCATTTTATGGCTGCGTGCGTTCTGGGGTGGTTTCTCTTAATGTCACCACTTTCACGACGTCCCCCTCCTCTGTGCTCTCTGCAGGAGGCAGTTTTCCTCCTGACCTCAGCCATGAGGATCACTGAAATGGAGCTTTTGGCTCCAAATGGTTTTTCAGGACTGCACACCCGTGCTTTCTGCACATTAACCTCCTCATTACTGCGGGTGTAACCCCACACTGCCTCTTTGCAGATCCCCACCTGCTGGGACCCACCCCAGGGGCTGTCCCCAATGGGGATGGGCCGACCACAGCAGCACCCTGGGCTCAGCCTTGTCCCCATGAGCGATGTGGCTGCTGCTTTCCTTTCTGTGATAGCTGATGCATTTGCTCACATTTCACTTTGGAGCTTGTTTCTAGGGTTTAAGCCATTCTGTATGCTGAAGCTCTCTGCAGCAGGGGTTAAACTTTGGGAGCTTACAGCCTCCAGCTGCTGACCGTAACTCTGGGGCATGGAACATTACTCCTTGAAAGATCCCCTGGCTTCCATAAATCCACAATCCATAAACATCTCATGATTGGGCTTGAAACGGAAACCAAACATTTAGAGTGGCTGATAATATAATGCCCATTTAATACCTCATGAGTTCCACGGGCCATTTACATCTTTCACGGATAGTTAATGATTATTCATCAGCAAGAAGGCAAAAAAAAAAAACAGCCCCAAACACCAAACACCAAACCCAACAAGCAACCTCAGAAAGCAAACAGACTGTGGAAGGTCTTAAAAAAGACATTATCTGGGGAGCAAAAGTTGGGATGGTTCAAAGGCTGCGTGGGAGCCCAGGTTAACCCCTGCAGGTGTGTGGAGGGGTGAGGTTTGAGAGGAAGAAGGTTGGGAATTGCAATGAGGGCATTTGTGCAGATGGGGTTGGGTGTGCTGGTGGGAAAGGCAGCCTGGGGATGGGCACCTTGCTGCCCTGTAGGCACTGAGGTTGGGTTTGAGTCTGTTTTTCACAATCTGGGTGGTGCTGTCTGGCATGGTGACTCGTTGCCTTGCCTTTGTGCTATTTCCAGCTCTAACCTTCTCCTGCTCATTTCTGTAGCACCTGGCACTATCCAGTGCTCACATCTGGCACCTCTACTGTGGGTGGTTGCTTCTCCATCTTGTGTAATAGAAAACCCTCTGAGAATGGTGCATTTCCCGTGTCCCTTGCTCTCCCCTTTCACTTTGCCTTACCCAGGCACTGGTCTGCCCTGGGCAGCCCTGCTGGGAGCGATCAGTTCTTCAGTGAGAGCAAAAACATCCCCTCAAAAGAACTGTGCTGTGCTGTGAGCACGCTCTTTTCAGAAGGTGTTGCTCAGCATTGTTGGCTGAGCATCTGCAAACTCATCCTGGAGCTGGAGCAGCCGTGTTGCCCCAGTGTTAGCCATGTATCCCTCAGGAAAAAGAGCATCCCTGCGTGCCTGGATTCGTGCTGGCTCAACTGTGGCCATTTGTAGGGAGGGCTGAGATGGGGCAGCCAGGTAGGAACCTGAGAGCAGAGGTCTCCCACCCATGCCCCACTGTTAGGCTGCCCCTCGTTAACCAGCTCAGCAGCGGGTCATTCATCCTGCTGTCCTGCAGCCTTTGCCATAATGATGCTTTCCCCTCGTATCAATCCCAATCACTGCTCTTACCAAGCAGATCAATTATTTCCTGTTCTACATGGGCTGAATTGAGGCAACTCTTGTCTGGCACTGCTTCTTCCAGCCTTGGCGATGCACCTGGGCTCATGGTGATGGGGATGAGCATCAGTGACTCTCCCAGAATGTACACACAGTCTCTAGGCAGTGTCTTAAGGGTTATGTTTTCCCTCTTGTACGCTACCTGAAAACTCAGAGACCATCCCAGCCCAGGTGCAGCAGGGAGAGCACTGCAGAGCGGGGACTGGGAGAGCCAAACGAGCAGCATCCCTGTTTCCAAATAGCCCTCCTGATTAATCTCTGTGCTTTGGTGGTGAGTCAGTGGAGCCGTGCACAGGTTCTGGATCACCTCCAGCCTTCTCAAAGCACGGCTCACACACCGTGCCCTGACAGTGATGGGTTACCTCCGTCCCGAGCTGGCTCTGTGCTGCCATCATCCCTCTGCTCTGGGCTCTGCTTCTCCTTAGGTATGTCATTAATGTTAATTACTGCTGCGGCACTCCATCAAGAGGAGGGGGAGCTTTCACATGCTTGGAGGAGAAACTTCTCACCGTGTCCTTTAACGAGGAGCCCAGCCGCCTCTCTCCACTCAGCGAGCTGCGAGCGTGGTGATGCATTTAGATGGGGATTGGTGTTGGGGTGGGAGGCGTGCGGCTCTGACTGCTGGCATTGTGGTGAAGTTTGGTGTGGGAGAAGGGCGCAGTGCTGCAGGAGATGTCCCACCCACAGCTGGGGCATCAGCCAGGAGGTCAGGCTCAAGCTGATCACGGAATCATAGAACAGCTGGAGTTGGGAGGCACCTTAAAGAGAATCCATTTCCAACCCCCAAGGGCTGCGTGCCCCCCACCAGATCCGGCTGCCCATCCAGCCTGGCTTTGATCCCCTCTTGGGGCACCCACAGCTTCTCTGATCTATTCCATTTCTCCCAGCTGTGGCTTTGCAGGGATGATGAGAAGCATCTCCCACAGCCTCTTCTTTATGTGCCCCAAGTTATGGGCGAGCTCATTTCCCCTCCAACATTGTGGTCATCCTGGTGTGGGCAATGCACAGACCAGGGGCTCTGCTGGCTTCCTGGGTAGTTACAAGGAGGAAGCAGAGCTGACGAGGATCTCAGGTTCCCCCCAGAAACAGTTTGCTCTGAGTTCTCCTCTACTTCTCCTCTGGAACAGATCTCCCCAAGCCCACCGTGCTCACAGCGTGCATCAGCTCATTGCACCCCAGGGCAGCCCATGAAGGAGAACTTCCCGTAGCCTCGTCTGAGATGAAAGGTTTGCAGCACCATAATTAGCTTAATGAACCTCTGCCTAGGGCTTTCCAGGCACGTGCAGCCTGTGCTTCCCCTCTGGTGGTGTGGATTGTGGGGAATTGCCTCCAAAAATGGGAGCACGCATGGGGCCGTGCAGCACACTGCCCTGCCTTGGGATGGAAAATGTCCATTGTGAGCTGCCCGTCCCCTTGGGGCTCACCAGGTGCTTTTCAGTGGTTAGTGACCACGCTGGGAAAAGGAGCCAGCATCCCTATTGGAGCCACTCCCAAGCTGGGAAGAATACCCCAAATCCTATCACCCCACTTATTTCTTTTATCAATTCAGGGGCTCCATCACCTGTCCCCATTCTCACCTTTCCCCACACTGGCTGCTTGAGTTCATCTGCCATCCTTGTGCGCTCCTCAGAGGAACGTCAGGAGGAAATCAAGGAAGCAGAAGTGCCTAACGAGCAGCAGGACCTCCAGGCAATTAGCTCCTCACCTCCTCCCCGCAGCACCCTCACCACAGAGCACACATCCCAGGGGATGACACGGGGCTTCAGCTCCCTTCAAAGAGCCTCCAAGCGCCGTCATTCGCAGCCACGCTAAAAAGTTCTGCTTCGTGCTCCAGAAAGAGAATAATAGATCAGTGAGAGCTGAACCTCAGAACGCAGCCGGCCTGGGGAAGCGGGGACGGGCACTTGGATCAATATTTCACCGTTGGCTTTGATATGGGAACCCGCTTTTCAGGGCAGGGGGCTGTGGTTGCCTCTTGCTGTAATGAGGATAAATGTAACGTCTGCTAGGCTGGGTTTGATTTTTGAGATATCAAGGCAGTGTTGCTGAGTGCTGGCTGTGTGAGAAGGAGCCTTTCTGCTCAGCAGCTCACTGCCTTTCCCTACGCTCAGCCCCACGCCTCAGTTTTTGGGTATTCAGGCGACTCGCTTTGCGTGAGCCTTCAGGAATGGAGCAGAAGGGGCTCTTCCTCCTGAAATTTTTACCATAAGCTCAAACCTGCGGGCTTTCCCCCTTCTTACAGCCATTCCCCATCCATTCTGCTGGGCAGGAGGTGGCCGTGTGCCATGCAGAGCTCCTTGCACTGATTTAATACAGAATATCGCGCAGTTAAGGCAGTCAAAAGGCCATCAATCTTCAGGGCTGAATCCCGACCGCCGCAACCCAGACGGCCGCAGTCTTTAATCCTTTGCAGAGAGCTGACCGAAATGCTGATGATTTCTATTTTTTTTTTTTTAATGTTTCACCCTACTTCCCTTCCTTTAAAAGCAGCGCCGGCGTTGATAATTGGAGTGTGCTGGAGAGGAGCGGAGCGGTGAATAACACCCAGTGCGGTGCAGGCAGGTGCAGGGGCACATCACCTGCTTCTGCAAATTGCCTCTTTTTTAATCTTTCTATTAAGATAATGACGGCGGCAGGCTGACAACACATGCCTGCAGAGCAGGTACTCAGCCAGCTTGTTTATCCACCTATTATCCATGCAGGTTTTATTTGGCGGCGGGGAACTGTGGGGTGAGCAGCCCCACTCCTGCCCTTTCTTGGGTTGGCCATAGTTATCCATCTACAAGGAAGCAGGAGTGGTGTACGTCACACACTGAATATTTCCTTTCCCATGGGTGTGCATTGATGCTCCCTTTGTTGGGATGCACACATCCCATCCCCAGCCCCACGCACACCTGTCAGCACTGCCGAGTGCCGTCGCACGCCTTTTGTCCCACGTCTGCTCCTGTTTGTCACCGTTGCCTGAAACCCTCTATTTCTTCCTGATGAGCTTTTGAGTGATTTTGCATAGCGGGTGAGGATGGGCCCTTGGGGTGGATTGACACCTGAAGGGATTTGCATGGAGCATCTCGCACTGCCGCGCTCTTTTTATGTTTCCCTTTTAGAAAATGATCATCTGTTCAGCAAAACCTTGCATGAATTGACATCTCTGATGGGGACGTGTGCTGTTCTGTGTGCTGGTGGTAGGGATAGCTGGTGGCCCTGGTGCTGCTGTGGTCAGAGTTTGAGCTGGAGGAGGTCGCATGTCCAAGGAGGCTGTGGATGCCCCATCCCTGCAGGCATTCAAGGCCAGGCTGGATGTGGCTCTGGGCAGCCTGGTCTGCTGGTTGGTGACCTGCACACAGCAGGGGGTTGGAACTGGATGAGCATTGTGGTCCTTTTCAACCCAGGCCATTCTATGATTCTGTGATCTGATTCTCTATATGCCCTGTGGCATAAATGGGTACAGTAAGGGGGAAACAAAGGTTTGGAGGCAATTATTGTCAGAAATGGAGGTGATACATTGGCACAGACTGCCCAGGGCGTGGTGGGGTCACCATCTCTGGAGGTGTTCCAGAACCTGGGGGTGTGGCACCGAGGGTCAGTGAGGGTGGGCTGGGGGAGGGCTTGGGGATCCTAGAGGTCTTCTCCAGCATTAATGATTTCATGATTCTAGGAACTGGCAAAGGAAATTGGTGTTTGGATTTGGGGTTTTCCTCCCAGTTTGGGACTGGCTCGAGGAGTGGACTCTTGTTCCCATGGCAGTGCAGTGATGCAGGGTGATGCAGTGCTGTCACTCTGGTGCTATTCCTCAAGTTTCATGGGCTTCGAGACTGGAGGGGAGGGCTCTTGGTGCTCCTGTTTGCTTTACAGGAGCTTAGAAAAAAAATATGTAATAAGTGGGCTATCACAAGCTCCACAGCGCAGGTCAAGGCTCATTTCAGTGGTCACCCAGCTGTGACTGCAGGACGCTGCTCCCCACACTGTGACGTTGGACACTATCACTGCCATCTAAATAGCCCTCACTGGGCTCTGCAGAGCTCTGCAGCACTGCCCGTCCTGCTGCTATGCCTTCTCCATACCATCACCTTATAGGGTTCTTATAGGGGTTACTTTCCCCTCCTCCCATGTGGGGTTGTAGGTGGGGCTGGGTTAGCACACCCCTAGATGCGTCAGCCCCAAAGGCAGCCTGCATCCTGCACCCCACTCTCACAGAATCCTGGTTAGCCCCAGTGAGGCCCTGGGGCAGTGTCCCCATGCAGCTGCCTGTGGGGCTCTGTGCCCCCTCCTTTGGGGTTGGATTGCTGTTAAGCTCCTCGCCCTGTTCTGCACGGAGCAGTGTCCCAGCTTCTCCTGTCACAGGGAGTGGAGTTTATGGTAAACAAGCAGCAGCCAGAAGGGAGCTGCTCCGTATCCTCAGCACGCTGCTTCCAGCCCGCAAAGGTCGGTCTGTCTGTCTGTCTGTCAAGCTGTCAAGCTCCCCAGGGGAACCTGTCCCCACGAATCTTTCTGGGGGGGAGGATGCTCCAGCAGCAGCATCCCATTCCCCTCCTCAGGAGCAGCAAGCCTCCCCTCCCCATCCCCTCTTTTACGATGGAGAATGGGACCAGTGCTGTGGTGACCCTCTCCAGTTGGGTGGTGGGGTCAGGGCTTTGTGCGTGTTTATTATTATTATTAATTGTTGGGTTTTTTTTTTTCTGAAGAAACAGGGAGAGAGAGAGAAAAATCTCTCTCTGTCCAAAATCACTCATCCTTCCTAATAACGAAAGCTGTCACCAGCTCTGCTCGGTGAGGAAATGATGCTCTCGGTAAATATTTGGTCTGGAACTGATTTATGGGTGGAAAAAAATGAGATTAGTGGTTAATCACAGCGCTGCAGGAAATGCTTTGGGATGGGCTGGGGGGAGCTGCACCGGGGGCTTCAGCAGAAAGCAGGTTGTGCCATGGGGTGTGTGTGGGAAGGTGCATTGGGTTGGGGTGCAGGGGTTGGGATGGGATGGAGGGGTCAGGATGGGGAGCAGGGGTCAGAGTGGCTCTGGGGGCCACTGAACTTTCCCTCAACCTGTTGGTTTGTGCATTTGCTTGAAGGGATGGGATTTTAGGGTTGGGATGGGTGCAAGGCATGATAGGCATCAACAATGTGGCTGCTGTGCACCGCATTACTGCAGGCAATTGCCTGCCCTGTGCACTCAATAAAGTTATTACAGGGACCCTAAAGGCAGCAGCGGCTTTTCCTGTGCAAGGAAACAATTAGCTTATTAGAGGGTGGGTTAATTTTCATATGCTAACGCGGGCTGGCAAGTGCAGAGTGCTCATTTCCTACCAATTGGCAGGGCCAGATGCCCGGGTGCTCCGGTCAGCACTGCTGGAGCAAGGGCAGAGCAAGACCTGGAGCGGGTGGAAAAGCATGTGGGTGCTTGGGGGCTGTGGCTGGTGAGCACGAAGGGGAAAGTTTCTAGAGAGCGATGCAGGGTTTTATGCCCCTCTACAGCATTACATGGCATGGCATGCCATTGCACGGTGCAACATGGCATGGTGTGGCATTTCCTGGCACTGAACAGCACAGCGTGGTGTTGCACAACATTTCTTGGCACTGCACAGCACAACATGCCGTTGCACAGCATTTCTTGGCATTGCACAGCTCGTCGTGGCACCGCACAACGTCGAATGGTGCTTGGTTGGGCTCTGGGGCCAGATGCTGTGGGTTCCCCTGCTGGGCTGCAGCTGGATGCACCCAGCTGCTGCTGCAGAGGTGCCACAATTCATTCCACTCCCACGTTGCTTTCAGTCTAATTAGGATTATAACAATATAGCCAGGAAACAAACGCAGTGGATTGAAGAAAAGGCTGTAATTTGACTGCACATCGATGTGTACTGTTGGCTCACGTGCTGTGATGTTGGGCACGCAGGACATCCCCTATCCACACCCAGGACTGTTTCTTGATAATAGGGCTATTGCTCAAAAGGGGAGTTTCTGTCCCAAATCCACTGAAGGGGCTGAGCTGCCTTTCCCAGTGTCTGATTTGGGGCACCACAGACCTTTTTTTCCCCAACCAGCACAGCAAAAATCCCTGGGGTCCCATGGAAAGGTTTTTGAAGATTCATGTGTTATTGGATCACCAATCCATGCAGGCGGGCTGAAATGGGAAATCTGAAATGTATGGTTTAGTTTTTACGTAGTCTTGTCTGCTTGTTTGATCCTTGTGGGTCCCTTCCAATTTGGGGTGTCCTCTCCTCTCCTCTCCTCTCCTCTCCTCTCCTCTCCTCTCCTCTCCTCTCCTCTCCTCTCCTCTCCTCTCCTCTCCTCTCCTCTCCTCTCCTCTCCTCTCCTCTCCTCTCCTCTCCTCTCCTCTCCTCTCCTCTCCTCTCCTCTCTCCCATTCTATCCTGTCCCAACCCATCCCATCCCTATTTGTATCCTTATCCTACTGTATCCCATCCCTATTTCTATTCTGTCCCATGCTTGGAATTTGTGCTTTCAGGTCACTGATGTCTGACACATCCTTGTGTTGACAGGGATGGTTTTCAGGGACATGGATGAGTGGGGTGGGGGCTGACAGTGGTTTGGACCCACTGACCCTTTGCAGCTGGGTTTTGTGGATGGCGGAGCTCTTGAATGCAATGTTTTCCTTAGTATTTCACACACATTACCTTTTTTTTTGTTGATGGCAGGGAGGGATGGAAACTTCTCACAGTGCTGTGGGTTCAATTATTCCACAGACTTTGGGGCAGCACGGCATCCCCCTCTGTGAGAATTGCTTCTTGCAATTCTGGGGGAAACCCCCAGACTTCCTCACGCCTCACACCTCTCTCCTCCTTCCTCTCCCAGAACAAAGAAGAAGAACAAGCCCCTCAACCTCAAGATCCACAACAGTGTGGGCAGCTGTGAGAACATCCCTGCGCAGCGCTCACCGCTGCTCTCCGAGCGCTCCCTGCGGTCCTTCTTTGTGGGGTACCCTCCGTTCCTGCCCTCCACACCTCCTGTCCACACTGAAGCCACCTTCTCTGCAAGTGAGTCGCAGCCGGGGGGGACGTGGGGACACCAGGGCTGCAAATCTGAATATGTGTTTCTGTATATGTGCCAAAAGACTTGTAATAATTGTTGAGCCAAGCAAAAGTGATTGAATTGATGATGGTATTGCAATATTGCTGGTGTCAAGATAGGGGCAGGAGCTTGGCCACTTTGATTTGGAAAATCCCCAGGCTTTCTCTGTGCTACCTTTTGCTGCTTGAGAGGGATTTTCAAGGGCTCCTTTGTGGTTGCAGCCATTGCTTTGCCTCTGTGCATGGATGTTGGGGTTGGCTGTTGGGTTTGGGTGCTTGAGTTGAGTGTTGGAGTTGGGTGTTGGGGTTGGGTGCCTGTGTTGGGTGTTGGGGTTGGGCACCTGCTGATTCCAAGCCTGATGCAACCCATGGAGCTGGAGTTCAGCAGCTGGTCGCAGCCCTTGTTCTCTGGTGTACCTCAGTTCATTCTGTAGGATTGGAAGGTGATAGCAACCAGGTGTGATGCTCAGCCCGCAGCACTGGTGGCTTTTCTCTTTGCCCTATATCTCACACTGGGTGAATGCATGCAGGACTTTGTATGTGGGAAATTTCAAAGACCTTGCAATTTCACAGAATCACAGAACGATTTGGGTTGGAAGGGACCTTAAAGACCATCCAGCTCCATTTCTTTCTCACTCCCCTCCTTCACCCTTATCAGCTGCCATTTGGTCTGAGGACACATCTGGTGTCCTCTTGCTCCCACTTCCTTGGTGCTGGGCACAATGGGAGCTGGCAGCAGCTCCAAGGGCAGCGATGCTATTTATAGGGAGATGTCCAGCTACCTGACGCTAGCTGGCATGGCCAGCAGATTTGCCTGCAGCGAGGGTATTTTTGCATCGCTCTTCCCTCTGCAGCACTGAGCTCCACTTGCAGCCCTGGGTAGTGGACCAGAAACCGAGAACTAAAGCCCGTTCTCTGCAAACCGTGGCTGTGTCTGGTTGCATTAGGCTTCCTCATGCATCAGCATTGGATTACATCCCATGGTGTGATAACCTGATGCAATGTGGCAGAGCAGGAAGGCGATACAATGAGAAGTGATGGAGTAGCAAATGACTGGCGCTGCTGGAGAGGTGTCTCCTCTCATTTCACTCCTCTCAGCCCTTCAACTTGCTTGGTTGATGCGGATGTTCATTTTTGGAGCTTGACGTGAGCCATGGAGAGAGGTTGATCCCTGTTGAGAGGTTTTAGCCTCAGCCACGGCGCTCATTCCTTGTGGAGAGCATCAATGTGTCTGTTGGTCCTGGGCATCGAGCACGCTGCAGGCAAATAGGATGCAAGGCAAAAAATAAGCACAAGGCAAAAATAATCATATTTTTCCTGGTTCTGTCATGTTTCTGCATTGTTTCTGAACCTTTGTGTTGACTTCAAGCAGTGTCCTGGGTTTCCCTTGTGCCCCGACTCTGTGGGTGATGTGGATGGACAGAGCAGCCCCCAGATAGCAGGCTGTGGATGGGGTGATGTTGGTGAGAAGGGTGGTGGGACAAAACCTCAAAGCAGGTATGCTGTGCTCCCACCCCATGGGTTTCGGAGCTATGGCGCACCTTGTGGGCAGCAGCCGGGTGCTGGCCGTGGTGCTGGCGCTGCAGCAGGGTGATGGAGCACTGGGGTTCAATGGGGCTTGAAACCAGAGTTTGCTACGTTGTGGAGTGAAGATGAGTGATTGCGAGCAGTGCAGAAACATGTTTATGTGTGAGGAGGAGTAAATGGCTCCAGGGCAGCCTGCTTTCCCTGCTTCAGGTGGAAAGATCATAGCACTGGGATGGAGCCGTATGAGCTCTATGGGAAGCTCCAGGCATGCTTTGGGACTGCACATCACTCCCAGCATCTCATAGGGTGCTGGGTTTTCCTGTTTATCTTTAGTATGATCGGGTTTCCAATGTGTTGCTGGATGAACTTCTGTAAAGTCAGTGCACCAACCTGTCCCGGTCCCCAAGGAACCCACTGTCCCCATCCTTACCCTCGAGCCACAGACATAGCTCAACAGCCAACTTCTCCACAGCATTTCTTTCAGTATTTCTTTTCCAAAGAGCATAATTTTAAAAACCCAGTGGGAAAAATACCACTTCCATGCCTGATATACACCAGTATATATTGGTGTTGATCTTGCTATCTAAACATTAGAGCAAAGAGGTGCTGTCACTGTTGGGTGGAGGTGCTAGGAGCAGCCCTATGGGGCCCCGTCTCTCAGATTACAGGCAGCTGTCTCCTGAGGATTTCCTTTCACCTTCTCATCTGGCTGCTCACAACAGAACCATACTCCCGACTGAACTGTTCCTGGTCCCAGGTGTGGAGTTGGATGCCTCCTTTTTGTTTGTAAACAGTGTATTTTCCCTAATGCAATGAATTTGCAGCTGGAACATGAAGGAGAGGCTGGCACTGCAGAAAGACCCTTTCCTCTTACAAATCTCAGCGGAGGGGTGAAATTCCCTTCCAGCAGGGCCAAGATGCCTAGGAATTCAGATCTGAATTGGCGTTTATTAGAAGACAGTAGAGAGAAAGAAAGAACTTTTGGGGTGCCCTTGAATTGTAGCTTGGCCTCAGACACATTGAAGGACAGAAGGATGCTTACTTGGCAGCATTCACACTCAGGCTTGAGAACCTTCCTGGGGGTCTGTACCCAGAGATGGATCTTGGCTGGCCCCTGTGTCCATGTGCCCCTCCAAAGGATGTTCTTCTCCCCAGGGTTAGATTTGCTAGTTGCTTGCAGATGCAATTTTTCTGAATGTTTCCAGCATCTTTAGGACAGTGAGATTATGCTGAAAGTAAAAGAAGGAAGAGCAGCAGGTGAGAGCCCACAAACAGGGAGCTATCATGGTCCTGACCCATTGCTGGTGATGCTGCAGGGGAGGGGATGGAGATAAAGAAGTATCTGCTCCCTACCCTGGTGTGATGGGCAGGGGGACATTGAGGACATTTGGACGTGGCCCTTGATGTGCAGCATCTGTCCTCACTGCTCTCCTCCCAGCTGTGTCCAATCCTGCAGAAGAAAATGAGAATCCAATGCAACCCAGTTCATTTGAACACAGTGCTCTGCAAGTATCAGGAGGGAAAAACATGCAGTCTGTCCTCTGCAAACTGAAGCAACTTGTGAAGTCTCCGTGTGCAAGGACCTTGCTAAATGCCTTCCCACAGCACACAGAAAAAGCTCTTTCTCTGGCCTATGGCATGACAGGAGCCATGCAGCATCCCCTGGTATGTGGAGCTATATGCAGTGGCCACACAAAGTCTTGCTCTTGTAGGGTTTCCTATCCTGGCTGCACTGCACCTGAGAACACAACTTTTTCTGTGCAAGACTGATTGGCCCTGCGAGGCTCCCAGTGGGAAGAAAAATCACAATTGCAGCATTTAAGTCAATTAACTGACCAAACATGACGTTTTGGCCATATAAATAGGATTGTCGTGCTGCAAAGAGGAACTGCTGTTATTATGAAGTGACTTTCGGTTTTTTTTTTTTTTAACCAGAAATGCTCTGGGAATAGCTCTGCCTTGGTTGCCTTGGCTGCTGCTGCTGAACTGAAGTTTTGTTTCAGCCCGCAGGATTGTGGAACATCCTTCCATCCCAGCAGAGACAATGCAGGGACATCCCCGTGCTGTGGTGTGAGACAAGCCCATATGAACCCGAGGGATGTGGCATGTTTCAGTCCTGTGTACACTAAAGAAGAAGGCATGTTGGATGCCTTTTTAGCCTGAATTATGCAAAAGATTTATATTCAGAGCACCTACCCACAAATGATGCTCCTGGTGCATTTGGTGAGGGTGAGCTGAGCCCCAAGCCCATCCCTCCCCATCTGCCCCGAAGAGGCTGGAAACCCCAAATAGATGAAATCCTGGAGCTCTGTCTGCCCTTATCCATGCAGTGCGGTGCTCCAGCATCCTCCTCCCACAGCCAACAGGGGCCAGGAGGGCGTCACGGCCCCATCACCACTCAGCAGCATCCCGGCCCCGTCACCTGTGACGCGCACGAGTGCCACTCAGGGAACCATCAGCAGTGCTTGTCACTGCTGTGAGGTGACAGGGGCTCCTCTCCCCTTGTCCGCTGTCACTGCTGCACCGGACACGGCTGTCACCATCCCCTACTCTGTCTCTAGGCACATCTGATAGCCGTCAGGCGTGGGCTGTTGACTTGAGATGAATCGTGCCATGCCCGTTTGTGAGAGGCAGTGGGAAACATGGTTGTTTTGGGGTGCTTTGGGTGCAGGACTGCCACACTGGGTACCAGCAGCCCGGCTGCAGGGCTAGTGATGCTTCATGGAGGAGGATGTGCACCCAGCATGGGGACAGTTTTTAGGGTTCTGGAAGGGGGTGGTTTGGCTGCTCAGCTTTTCCTGCCTTCCTCTCTCACTGGGGAAACAAAGTCCCCTTGGTATGAAGGGGGTGCAGCACAGATCCTTGCTGAAAAAGGGGTGACAGCAATGCCAAACCTGCACGGGATCCAACCCGACAGTGGCCTTTCTGTTGCAGCAATGGCTTGTCTCCTTTGCTCCCATCATGGCCACAAGCTTTTATCTTCTGACCATCTCTCATCCTGGTGACTTTGGGGTTTGGATGGGAAATTTGCATCCATCAGAAGTATCCCCACTTTCCCCTTGGGCACAGCCCTCAATTAGTCACACCTGAGACAAAAGAAATATACTCACAGGTATATATGCACAGATGTATGGGAACTGCACTGATGGAGCACCTGGGGAAAGGATCTGGTCAGCCCTGGGAGCACAGGTGAAGGCAATTCAGCTGTGTGATAGGAAGGGATGGAGCCTGGCTGCACCTCTCTTAGACCTCATTGAAGGGCTGACTGCCACTGGGGAATCTTTTTCTGGAGATTCCTCCTTGGTGGAGCTCTCCCCTGTGAGCCTGGAATCTTCTGATATGCATGAGCAATCTTCTTCCCTTCCCTTGTAGCACCTTCCTATCATGCCAGTCCTTCGTTATCTCACCTTTGTTGTAATGCCTTTCCCATTGCACTGATCCATCCAATTGCTACAACAGGTGAAAGGAGAGAATCGCCAATTAACTTGCAAAGCTCCCAAATCCTTGGGGCTGTACCAGGTGCTGCTCCCCTCCTGCAGGCAGCAGTGCTATTGTTGGGCACACTACTCTGTATGCTTCATCCCCTGTAATGGAGATAATTAACCATGAAGCACGCAGGTCTCATTTTTGTTCAGAAGTTAAACCCCCTCCCAATACACTTTAATAAATTTTGCAGTGAGCACATTTAGAAGGTAATTAAAAGCCTCAGCCATCTTTCTGTCTCCCCCTTCCTGGGATGGCCGGATTTAATTGGGACCAGCTGAAAGTTGGTGCAAATGAATTGTGGCTGCTTAAAGCAGAGCTGGTAATTGAATTTGGGAGAGGAGATGGTCTGGCCTGTTTGATTGGGACTGATGGGGGGGATTTTATTTGTATCATGTGATTTACATATGGGAAAATGGCACTTACGGGATAGAGTGCTATGAGATTCATCCCCGAAATGCATCCGCCCCGTGGAGATGTGGTGCTGAGAGAAAAGAGTCGAAAATATTGGAGATAGTAATAAAAATACAATAGACAACGGTGTAAAATGGGCTACAGGGGCAGCAATTATCTTAATTGACTTTGTAGTCCTCAAACATCTTAATTGCTATCCGTGCCCCAGGGCTGGAAAAGCCAGGGAAGGAGTGATGTGGGGTGATTTGGAGATCCTTTATGGAGCACGGCGATGGTGTGGGCATGGAAATGTAACCTTCAGCCCAAGCACAATTACAGCGTGCTGCTGCCTGCTATATTAAAGTGGGATCTGAGAGCAAACAGCCGCTGGCTGGGATCACACTGCTGTGTGTTTAACCAGGGATTTGCCCGTGCCCAGCCGATGCTGGAGCTGCAGCTGTTGGAAGCCCAACCCCACATCTCCCCTCTCTTACCCATCTGAGGTCCTGCTGCCCTTTCTCCTCCCTTTCCCCCTGCTGAAGTACACAGAGGCTGCTTTCCTTGCTGATCGTCTGTTTGAAGAAGAGTTCACTTGGCTTCTAAGCGGCTGATGCTCAGCTTTTTTGTTCAGCCAGAAATGCAAGTGAGAGGCGTGATGTCTTATTAATAAATGATGCCAGCGCCATTTGTGCTTCATTTTCCCTTTCTTCAAAGATTGCTGCACCTCCTGCCTTGCTCTCTGACCCAAGGCTGCTGGAGTGGTAGGAGCCCACTTCCCCCAGACTCAAAGCTCAGTGGGTCTTTTTGGGGGGGAAAAAGAAAAAAAAGGAGCCTTCCAGGATATCTCTAAGTTTGGCAAAACCTCGTATTTTGGTGCCTCTGCATCTCCAGCTTTCTTCTGCATTAACCCCAGTACTTTCCCCATCTTGCCCTCTATAGATACGCTGTCAGTGCCTCGCTGGTCCCCACAGATCCCCCGCCGAGACCTGGGCAACTCCATAAAGCACAGGTATGCAGGATGGGGGCAACCAGTGGGGACACCAGAGCTATCCCTGTGCCATCCCTGCTCCCCTGGGACCTGCAGCAGCCTCAGCACAGCGTGTTGCATCTAGTGGGCATCTCTGTGTACTCCCATTGCACAACACCAGAATTCTGCAAAAAGTTCCCCCTTTCTCCTGCTTTGCTGCATTGTGTCAGCAGCCCACTGAAGTCCCATTTCAGCTCAGATTTGGGTCAGATAAGGCTTGAGCTGCTATCAATAAAAGCCACGCGTTGGCCATGACCTTTCCAACCTTCAGCAAATTTCCCGATTCCAGTTTATTGCCTGTCTTGCAGGAGGGTGAAGAGCTGAAATAACCTTGGTGTAGGCTGGAGGCTGAGTGCTGGGTCTGGGGGGGTTTCAGAACCATGTACAGAGCATCGGGTGGACAAAGGTTTGAAGCTGCAGGCCGTCCTCCTTGGAGCTCACTTTGATGTCCTTTGTAGCAGGCTCTGCATAACGCAAAGGGAGACCCAGGGATGAGCTCTGGCACCTTTAGAGAGGTGCCTCTTCATTTCTCTGTGTACAGCAAAGGGTAAATCATGGCTTGGCACACATCTGGAGGTGTTTGTGCCGTAGGAACCACTCTCTGCCTTTTTTCTGCAGGTTCTCCACCAAGTACTGGATGTCCCAGACCTGCACCGTCTGTGGGAAAGGAATGTTGTTTGGCTTAAAGTGCAAAAACTGCAAGTACGAAGCTCTGTGGGTCGCAGCTCCGGGATGGTGAATGCTGCAGTGGTGGGAAGGGGTAGGGTTTGGAGATGGGAGGTGGTCATCATCTCCCCAGACTGAGTGAGAAAACACCCAGCCTGGGGCTGACCAGAAATCTGAGGGACAAAAGACTTCTGTTTACCAGCGAATGTGTGGCGACCCATCCAAACCCACAACAAAGAAGCGGGACCGTGGTGGAGAAGTCCATAAAGTCAGCAAGAGATGGACAAAGATATCGAGGCGCGCACTAATGCCATTTAAATGCAGGGCTGCCCATCCCCGGGCGGTATCGAGCAGGAATCAGCACTTAGTGAAACTGCTGCTGGAGCCCAATTGCCTTGCTAGGGATCAGTGCTGGGAATTTGCTGATTGCTGGTAACTGAGTTAGCAGGGCTATCAAGCGATAACGATCGTTGGGGCCGCTGATTAAATGCTGATGAGTTAGCAAATGGGGATTGGAATCGGGGTAGGGAATGCAGAGTTATTGCTTGGGTCTGAGTGGTGGTGAGGGTTTTCTGGAAGTAATAATAGTAAAAATCCTGTTTTGTTTTTTAAAAAAGTGGTGATTCTTTGGCTTATTGTTCCCTTGAGCGCTGAATGCCGCCTGCACGCATCGCCTCATTTCTTTGGGAAACTTTCACCCTTTCCCTCTGTATAAGGGCTGGAAAATGGTCAGGATGTGCCCTGCTCCTGCTTCCTGCATTTGCTTAGAAAAGAGCAAACGCATCCCATGCTTTTAGAAAGGATTTCTATTTGCTGACTTTTGTGTAGCACCCAGCCCAGTGCTACTTTCCCATACCCATAACAGAGCGGCAAATCAAACAAATAGTGCAAAAAAAAGAAGAAGGAAAAAAAAAAAAAAGCCCCCAAGCCTCAAATACCAAATTAATCTCTGCCTTTCCCTTAAGGAATGGCTTTGCAATAAAAGCCAACATGCGAGGTTCCTGAATTTTCATTACCCAGCTCATTGACTTGTAGCTGCTGCCGTTTTTTCCTCCTTTGCGGATGGTTTTTGAATCCTGTTATCTTTTTTCCCCCTTTTCCCCTGGCTCTCCCCATCCAGCGGACCCTTTCCCGCCCCTAATTGGGAACAAACAGGAACGTTTTGGGGCGTGGGAGCTGCTGTTGCTCTATGCGCAGCCCCAGGGTGCAGCCCTCCTGGGCTCTAACTCTACAGAATGTTCACCACAATGCCTACAAATGCCCTGATTATTTCAGCTCAGCATTAGAAATGTCACTTTGGGACCGTGCGGAGCTGGTCACCCACGGGGCCGTTGTGTCCCCAAGGTCCCCAGGCGTGCAGTGATACCCTGGGGGCCGCATCCATCCCCATCCCTTATGGCTCTCTCTCTGTCTCCGCTGTAGGCTCAAGTGCCACAACAAATGCACCAAAGAGGCCCCTCCGTGCCATCTGCTGATCATCCACCGCGGAGGTAAGGGCCTTTCTTCCGCTTCTGCCTCCCGGGATGCTGTCGCCAGGTAAAACTTTCAGAAGCCCCCAGGCGACTTCGGGAGCCCGACCCTCCATCTCGAGGCTCCCGAAACCGCTTTGGGCGCTCTGTGAAAATTTTACCGACCGTCTTTTCCGCTTGTAGGGAGACGAGCCGTGCGGGGCGAGGCAGATTTGCATTGCAAACCGCTTCCACCCACCCTCCCCCTGCCACCTTTTCTTTTCAGATTCCCCACCGCACGGGGTAAGTGCCAACAGGTTTCAGCCTTTTGCTTTGGAGAGCTCAGGGCGTGGGACCGGACCCGCTGCGGCGCTCGGTGCATGGGGGTCCCGGCTGTGCCCCTCCAGATGCTCTCATGGTGCTTTCAGAGCTGCCTGTCCCGAGAGCTCGTTGGAAATACAGAGAAATTTGGAGTTGCTTGGAAATTCAGAAATTTGGAAATACAGAGAAATTCAGAAATCCAGAAATTCGGGCACGTTGGCAAGCCTGAAAGGAGACGTTCAGCTGGAGAACCCTTCCCACCTCTTTTCTTCCAGATTTTGGCCAGGTGCTCCGATGGTGGAGGATGAAGGGCTGAGACTGCTTTAGGGGAAACGTTTGCAGTGCCAGCTCCAACTTCTGCATTTAATTTTGAGCTAATGAGCACGTTACACACCGCCCAAAGCATGCTCAGTATTTTAGTACTGGGGAAACGCATTGTGCTGGTGGCACCCTGCAAGGCAGTTTGGCGTGGAGGTGGGCGAATCCCCAAAATTGGGCTGAGCACTGGAGCTGCCCACCTTCGGGGTAGTCCCTGCAGCCAACGTTCAACATGAATACAATAACCCTCTCCCAAAGCTTCTGAAAGGTCCCTGCTGCGAGCGGGAGGCTCTGAGCCGGCTCTCTGCCCACTGCGAGGAGGAGGATGGATGGTGGCGTTGGGTGGGAAATGGCTCACACTGGGCTCTGGTGGCAGCTGCTCTTCTCCAAACGCCTCTTTACATCGTTGGGTCTCTCTCTTTTTTTTTCCCCATCCCTCTCCTTCCCCGTTCCCTGCTCCCTTCTCCTCTCAGCACGGTTGGTGCGGACCGAGTCGGTGCCCTGTGACATCAACAACCCCCTGCGCAAGCCCCCGCGTTATTCAGACCTGCATGTCAGCCAGACGCTCCCCAAAACCAACAAGCTCAACAAGGTGAGTGTGTGCCGACCCATCTCTGACCCCCAGCAGCTACTGAGGTTCTGTTCCCCTATCGATCCCTTCTGTGCTCTCCAAGAGTAGATCAGGCTCCACATCCCCAAAATCTGAGTGGTTTTATTGGGGTCTTTGCCACTGCTTCTCTGGGTCCATTCATCACCCACTCAGGGCACCTAAGCCATAGAATCACAGAATGACTTGGGTTGGAGGGGTCCTCAAAGATCATTAAAGGAGTTCAAACTCCATGTGGGAAAAGAGTGTTGAAAGGCATTTTTAAGGGAAGGAATGAACAAAAGGCAAAAAAAAACATCACCTATGCTTGGAGCAGGAGGGGTTCTTTGGGTTTTTCCATTGCTGTAGCATCTGTTGGGGCTCTGCAAGTCTTCAGGCGTATCACAGCACCTCTATGGGATACTCTGTGTGTTTTATGCCTACCAAACTTATTTATTTTAAACGACTCAAAAATCACGAGATCAGAGCTATTGCCTAAGTCTCATGCCCCTGACCCAGCCAAGCCAGCCCTGGCAATGCACCTGGCTCCCTTTCTCTACGCTACATTAATCATAATAAACCAGCGTGGGTTTATATTAGATGAGATTTAGAGCCTGTTGCAGTCTTTACACCATGAGCTGTTAGGAGATCCTTGGAGTAATTATCTGCCTTGCTGTTACTGTGGCTCTGATGTGGTGCAAATGGCTTAGGGGGCACCTGGGGAGGCTGAAAGCTGCTGCAGGAGCCAACAGGAGCACAGAAGCATTTCTCTTTTTAGTGCGGGTCCTTCCAGTGATTTGTTTCATGTAGGTATTATGCTCTTTTATTTTATTAGAGGGCACTGGGGAAGTGATTCAGCACTGGGCTGGGGCAAGGAGGGCAATCAGCTCTGCGCTCCTTCTGCCACTGCATCATCTCCATCCTCAGCTTACCTCTAACCAGAGTGTAATAATGCACTCTATATTTTATGCTCTGAAAACCACAGATGAGACTCATTCACTCATCAAGCTATATAGATATATGTCCTAATATTCATGTGCATATGCAACTTCGATGAACTGTGCTCAGCTTAGAGGATGCAATGGGGCATTACTAAGAAGGATCGATAGCAATGCCTGCATCAGCAGCAGCTGGAAATGGTCCCTATTCTTCTGCAGAGGCTGTGACCTCAGCACTCCCATTCCCGGTAGGGCTTACATGTTTCATGCCTCAGGACCCCTCCTTTCTTTGATGTTTCCAGAAGTATTTCTCTAGAGATATCCCATTTTCTGCATGTAGCATAGGAATCACATTGTTTTTAGCATTTGGAGTTTGTTTAAACCAAGCCAAGGTTGCTGTGTGTGTCGGGATGGACCTTACAGAGTGTGGGTGGGATTCCTGGGAAGCCCAGCTCATTTAAAACCTTATCAACTGGGACAAAATACCTACTGGGGAGGCTGGCGGGTCTTCCCATGGGTGTATGTTTCTAGAGATGGAAAATCAGAGCTTGCAGAGTGTCTCCAAAATGAGCAGCATGGATGAAGTGGGAAACTCTCTGTTTTCTTCTCAGATGCTCAGATCCTTCAGGTCCTCCTTGCTGTTTTACCCCAGGTGGCCCTCAGTGCCCCATCTCCATGTGCCCATCACAGCTGTCCCAGCCTTGAGCAGGATCAGTTAATGGAGGGCAAGGTCATCTTGCACGAGGTGCTTTGGGATGCCCAGGTGCTGCCTGGAGAGCCTTGCCTGCTTCTTTAAACATGCCAGAAATTAGCCTGTGCTCCAGTTAGGACAGTGGATTTGGGCTTACAGAGGTCAGGAGAAGCTGCCAGTTCTGTTACACCCAAAAGGACCAAACTGCAGGAATGTGTGTCCCCAGCTTTATGGATTTGGAGTGCTCTCATCTCTGCGTGCACAGCACAGAGGGGCTGGCAAGAAAGGATTAGCCTTGGTGCAAATTCTGAGCACGCATACAGGAAAAAAAGACAGGCTGGGGCTCCAGTTGTCCTCTAGACCTTCTCAGACTGTAGTGGGGTGAACCACGTCACTACTACTTGTTCCTTGGTGTCTCTTGCGTCTCTTGGTGTCTCATCAGCACTCCTTCACCTTCTCCTCTCCCCAGGACCACATCCCGGTGCCCTACCAGCCAGACTCCAGCAGCAATCCCTCCTCCACCACCTCCTCCACACCATCCTCACCAGCCCCACCACTGCCACCCAGTGCCACGCCGCCGTCCCCGCTGCACCCATCCCCGCAGTGCCCACGCCAGCAGAAGCAGTTCAACCTGCCAGGTACCAGATGTGTCCACCCTCTGCAGATATTCCACAGAACTGGGGACAATGGGAGCCTAGGCTCTGGCTCAAGGTGCTCAGACACCCATGACTAAAACAGGGCTGGTGAAACTCATTGGTTCCATGTCACCTCCATGTGGTCTCTCTTGGGTGGGGTGTGGGCTGGGAGGTTGGGTTCCTCCTGCATTTCCCCATCCAAACTTGGGCACCATCAGGGATGGGGATTTATTTTGTGCTGTTTGAAATGGAAACCACAGAAGGAAAGCCCATAGTTGGCACCTGGGGGACCCGAGCTTGTATTGGGCTGGCAGGAATGGAGCTCCAACCCAGATGCATGTACGAGTAGTAGCTGGCAGGACACAAAGTAGGACTTACCATGCTTTCATCTTCCTGTGTGGGAAGATCAGAGCGACCTTGGTGAGATGGTCATCTTGAGAATTAGAATTTGAGCTGGGAAATCACAACATGGTGACTTTTTCCCCTAGAATTACCTTTGGGTCTCCTTTGATCTTGGATCAGGGTTGCTCAGGTCCTTCTTTGGAGCTGATGATGCTCTGAGGTCTCAAAGGAGACCTCGGGTCAGAGGAGAAGCTGAGAGTTTTTCTCTGGGGCCTTGAAGGTCAAGATAAGACCAAGGCACCAAGAAGGTGCTGACCTCTGGCAGACTCAGCAGCCCTGCATATCTTTGTTCTTTGTGCTCATACAGATGAGTGTCCAAATGCACCAGGAGGGATGCAGCCCTGTGCTGGAAGAATGTCTCCCTAATGCTTGACAAAAACCTACATTTAGAAATGCAGGATCAGGCAAAAACAGGTGCAACAGCTGCAAATTCACTGCCTGGTGTCTGTGGGACGAGTCACAATGTTCACGCCCCATGGGTTTTTGCTTGCAATTGAGCATTCAAATCCCACGGGCAGCATCATCTCTCCCCAAATGTTAATTACTGGTGTGAAGGAGTTGCTGATGCTGGCACAGAGCAGGGAAGTTTTAGCATGATGAGCTGCTAACCTGACTGTTGTGGTGTCATCCCCCAGCGCTGCCTGTGGGCTTGGCATTTGTACAGGCACAGAGCACAGAAGAGCTTACAATACAAGATATAAGGAGGAAATGCAAGAGGGAAAATACCTCTGCACACATTTAATATATTTAGGGAGCTGGGGAAGGAGCGTGTGCAGGATGGATTGCATTTTCTCTGTTTCCACAGCAATGGAGCTGTGCTCGGGGTCAGATCTCATGGTAGAGGACTGGGCACAGACCCATGGTGTCAGGGTCAGTGCTTAAGCCCACTCTCTCTTTTGCAGCCTCCCATTACTACAAGTACAAGCAGCAGTTCATTTTCCCAGGTATGTCGACTCAAAAATCCCTCCTATGGTGCAGAATACTGAGATATCCCTGTGGAGATGAGCAAGATCCAACCAGCTCACCTTCATCCTTACTGGGGGTGGGTGCATGGCTGGATTTTGCATGAAGATGGGATTCTGCCAAAACCCAATACCTTGCTGCAGAACCATACATTCTGAAGGTTCCGCAGGCTAGGGGATGCTAATTCATACCCAGACTGAATAGCACCAGGGCATGTCCCAAGGTTTTGGAGCTTTGCTCCCTATCCTACTCTCACTGCACTCTCTCCTCTCTAGATGTGGTACCTGAGACGCCAACCCGAGCCCCACAGGTGGTTTTGCACCCCGTCACATCCAACCCCATGTGAGTGATGTACTTTTGGAAATGCCATTTGGGAAGGACTTGAAAGAGAGGGGTTTAAATGGCTGGGATCATCACCTGTTGGGGTCTGAAGGATCTTAACTTATTTTTGGGGAAGTTGTTGTAGGGAGAAGGATGCCTTAAAGATCAGCAAGCACTTCTCACATCCCTTGGGAAGATGATGTACCTAATGTCAGTTTTCATGCTGTGGTTGTTGTGTCTTGTTTTTTTTTTGACAGCCTGGAAGGAAATCCATTACTTCAAATTGAAGTGGAGCCCACGTCAGAGGTGAGATGTTGTGTGTTTTGCATGAGGAGTGAAAGGAAAAGTTCAGAAGCTGCACCTGTTTAAGATGGGGAATGGGAGCTTGGCATTTTGATGCCTTCATCATCTATACACCTCCAGATACAACTCACAGAACTGTTTGGGCTTAGCCTTGGGTTCTGTTGGCACCTGTATTATATGTATTTCAAGGCATGTTTCATGGGAACTAGGTGATAACCTAATTATCAGCCAGGCCTGATCCTGCCCAGTCACAGAGGGACATGGGTCAGTGATGGGTCTCAGTAGGTCAGCTTGGTGGTTGGACTTAGTCTTCTCCAACCTGGATGATTCTGGGTTTTTGTGCTGCACCTGTGTTCCCACCCCATGCAGTGGGTCCCTCGTAGGCTTTGTGTCTGCCCTCACGTTTATACTCAAGGAGATATTATGAGACACAATGAAAGTTTGATGTAGGGGCAGGCATGGACTTGAGGATGTTCCTTGGCAGCATTTTCCCGTTTTATGGCACACCGCACAATGCAGCCCCACTAAATGCCCAGTGGCAGATGGGTGCTGTTCCCCACGTGTCCACCTTACTGTCCCCACACAGAATGAGGAAGGCACCGAGGAGGCTCAGGAGTCAGAGGATGACTTTGAGGAGATGAACCTCTCGCTCCTCTCCGCCCGCAACTTCCCCCGCAAAGCCAGCCAGACCAGCATCTTCCTGCAGGAGTGGGACATCCCCTTTGAGCAGCTGGAGATTGGTGAGCTCATTGGCAAGGGCCGCTTTGGGCAGGTCTTCCATGGCCGCTGGCATGGGGAAGTGGCCATCCGTCTCATTGACATCGAGCGGGACAACGAGGACCAGCTGAAGGCTTTCAAGAGGGAGGTGATGGCGTACCGGCAGACGCGGCACGAGAACGTGGTGCTCTTCATGGGAGCCTGCATGAGCCCTCCCCACCTTGCCATCATCACCAGGTGAGACCCAGCATCATGATCTTGTCAGGTTTTCATCCCAAAATGTTTTCTTATGTGAACAGCTTCTCATCAAGGTGCTGAGAGGTGAGGCTGGCCAGTCTCTCAGATGGTTATGTCAATCTCCATCCCTAAAGGAACAAATTCCAGCTGGTTATGCTAGCCTCTGTCCCTAAAGGGATGTCCTCCACTTGGCCATGCCAGCCTCTGGTCCTACAGGGATCTCCTCTCTTTCTGGTGATGAACCTCCCGTGGTGTATCTCTTGTAGAAGTGGAACCTAGTGGTTTGTTCTCATCAGAAGGAGCTCAGTGTGGTGCTTGCTTGGGATGGGATCGGCAGCTTCTGTTTCCATGGGGCTTTTGCATGGTTTGTGGATCTGTGTGTGAATGGGAGATGGGGTTTGGAGCATGCAGTAACTTGGTGTTGAGAGAATGGATGGTTTGGGCATCTGAAGGATTAACAGAGTGCAACTGTGGTGCCAAATCATCCATGGAAAGGCAGAAGGGCAGCAGAAGTGGAGAAAACTAAGCACATTCAAGGGCTCCAAGGAGCTGGAGCTCATTCGTGGGGACTCCTCGATCCCAAAACCTTGCAAGATGAGTTATGGTCTGCTGGAGCATTTCCTTTCTTTCCCAAAGTGTTTGCTCCCACGGTACACCAATAATTGTGTGTGGGACTCAAAGTGAGCTTGGGATGGGGCCAGGGGAGGGAGATGCTGCCTTTGGCACAGACACGGAGGCACTGCTGGAGAAATGCTTTGAATTACCCCTCGTCTCCTGCTCACCGAGGCCTAACATGACAGCATTTAAAATATATTTCTCTCTGAATATTCAGCTATTTCCCTCACCTCCAGCCTACGTGTGCTGCTGCAGGGCTTGCTGTGGTGCTGCTCAGAGAAGTTTTCCCAAGGTGAAGTTGAATTTCCAGAAAGTCTGTGTTGCTGTATCAAAGCAGCAAGCCCTTTGCTGGGCTTTTCAGTCCTATTCAATCCCAGAAATGGAGTGTTAGATATCTATGTATATTTTAGCTCTGGAGTGTTTTCTATCCTCATACCTCTTTATATAAAACCACTCAGGTGCCGTTTTTGACAGTTTGACAAAATAAATGTGTGCGCCGCAGTGGCTTGATGCATTAATATTAGGGCTGAAAAGCACACCGCTCAGCTTTCTTTTCTTCCCCACCTGCACTCGGTCCTTTGTAAGGTCTAAGTACAGCGTTATATGATTGCCTGGAATACAGCTTGGGCTCGCGGCATCTGAGTATTGCATGCTCACAGTCCTAATGATCTCTGCTTCATGAACGTCTCCTTATCCAGTGCTGTTTGCTGGAATAGCAGGTATAACAGATAACGCAGCCTTGGAGGCTCTTCTGTCATGGTGAAGGGCAGAGATGATGGCTGGGCACTGCAGTGAGAGGACAATGCGACATCAGCTGGACTAGGGCTGGTCCAGGGTACCGGGAGCTGTCCAGGGTGATGACTGTGGCCAGGGATGCTAGGAGCGGTGGGGAAACTGCAGCATTAACCATTGCTTCATCCCTGAGATGTATCCTTGAATGTCAGGGAAAGGGAGAGATTCGGCTGCTGGTGGGAATTCAGTGGTGGTTTGCATGGTGGCAGCTCCGCCGGAGTTGCTAATGGATTTTCTCTTGGGTAATGAGCAGTGGGGACAGTTAACATTCATCTTAATTATTCTTGAGCACGAGCGATGGGAGCCGTAGTGCTGTAAGATGAGCATGGAGCTGTGGGAAGCAGTCCCACAGCCCTTAGCTGGCTGCAAAGCAGGGAGTGAGAACCCACATTTCAGTGCTTGTGGACCCTTTCTGAATGCGGGGGTGGGGCTGAGCACTTTGGTACACAGGATTTCTTGGGAGACCAAGGAGATGGCTGAAGAACATTATGAATTAATCTGATAAGAGCTACGTAAGGAGGATTAATTTGTCGAAGGTGCCTTTCAACTGAGGAACTCTGAATTATTCTGCTGCAGATGGAGCATCTCCAGCATATCCTGTAGCCAGTCCCTGTGGTGCTGAGAATGAACAGTGAGACTGGGAGCATCTAGAGATGGGGAGAGCATAGGGATGTTCTGAACCATGCTTGGTCTGGGCCCAAATAGAAAAGGAATGAAAGGGTGAATCACAATGATTGAATAGGCTGCGGGGACAAAGGGGCAGCAACACAGCACCTGGGAGCTCTGGACTTGAAGACCCAATAATTCTGCGCTAAGGGAATAAGGGGAGATCTTCACCTCCTGACATTTACATCCCGGCTCAGCTGCACAGGATTTGGAACTTGTAGACCTTAATGCTTAGGGAGCTGAGGATGAATATTTAACGGGATGCGAAGGACGGGGTTCTCTCTCTCGGGTGCAAGGTTTTGTCTCCTATGAACCTCCTCACGCTTGAGTCCCCCAGCACCAGCTTTGGCAAACAGCCTCCTTCCCTTTTCTGTTGTTTTTCTCCTCTGGCTTCTGCCACCTTTTGCTTTCCATAGCATTTAGAGTAATGAAGCTCGTAGATCATATAATAAATAGGTATTGACTTCTTGCCACTGGATGGTTCAGAATGGATTGACCCGTGGGAATACACTTCTTCTCAATCAATAAGAGGCCATCAGGCTGGATAAATCTTGATAACGACTGACAAAGGGAAAGTCAATATGTGTATTAATATATACATTAAGTGAGCATATATCTTCTGCCCGCAGACAGTGATGCTCAATGGCAGTGATAGGAGATACCGAAATACCCGGAGAGGGGAGGGACTGGGGGTGAGATAGGCACCGGTGTGGTGTCTGTGATGCTTTGTGCTGGAATGAGAGATGCAGCATTCAGGGGCCACTTGTTTGCAGCAGATGAGCCACGGGGGACAGGGGCTGCTTTGCATTCCCCTGCCTTGGAGCTGCTTTGCAAGCAGCTGTAGCAGAGCTCGTCTCCTCTGCCACTATCTCCTTGAAATAAAAATGCATGGAGTTTGCTTTTTCTAAATAACTGGCTGCTTCCCAAGGCGTGATGGGCTTGGAGGCACTTTGCAGGGAGGCTGCTCTCCCTCCTCCTCCCCCAGCCTTACTCTATAATGCTGAGGAGGAAAATGCAGCTGTGTCTGTTTCTCCCATCCCAGGACAGTAGGGAGGATGCAGTCAGGGGACGAGCACAACAGTGCACCTTCACAGCTTCCTGATAACTTTGTTCTGCACGAAGCATGCTGGGGCAGTTTGGCTGTGGGGCTGAAGCCTTGCTGCTGGTGGCTGGCTCCTTGCTGCCAGAGCTCTGGGAGGTGTTAGGTTGGAAACAAGTGTTTCCTGGCTGATAAAGCCAAGGAGAGCCCGACTGTGCAGTCCTACTATGCTTCACACAGAACTGGATTTTTTCCTGGGGATTTTTCCCCCTCAAGTGATGCTCCAGGAGGGTCTGGGCTTGGGAGGATGCTGCTCAGCAGGAGGGCTCTTGCAATGCCTGGGGTTGATGCTTTGTTTTGGCTGAAAGGAGCGTTAATGTACCTCCAGTCCCCAGGAGGAAGGAGAGCCCACAGAGTTTGGCAAAACAATGGGTGTGGAGAGGAAAGGCGGCTCCCAGAGGACATAGCAGTTGGGCAGGAAATGAAGTGAATGTGGTCCTGGGGCAGGAATGTGTCTGTGCTTGGTTTTAGGGCATTGAGTGCATGTGGCTGAGGGAGAGCTGCAGTGTGTCCCAGTGACTTTGGGATTTCTCAGTCTTCTATTGCTGCTAGCACTTGTTATTAATTCCCACTCTCTTCACTAGTCTCTCCTCTGGGCATAGGATGCTGGCCATCACCATGGCATCTCAGCCGCTTCCCATAAATCATTGAGCAGCAAGCAACGAGCTTCTTGGGGTCTGGCATTTATCACTTTGGGGTGTTCAAAGCGATCCCATTTAATGGGCCCCCGTGACATTTGTGCGGATGGTTGGGCAGAGTGAAGGAAAGCACAAAAATCCTACTAAAGTAATGGCATCACGACCTGAGCGCAGCCACTGAGGTGCCATCGGCACTGAATTTATTCCAGCATGAGTGAGCAGGAGCTGGGCTGAGGTCTTAGACCCTATCGAGCTGATGACCATCAATATTGCAAGGAGGATGAGGCTGCTTCCGCATCAAATGAGAAAAATACTGAGAGACAGTGCTTCTAGTCTCCCTGGCTCATCCTTCCTGAATCGTTCCTCTGCAAGTCGCTTTGGCTTTGCTCCCATTGCTGATGTCTCCAGCCCACACTGGTGAAATGCAGCATGTTTATAAAGCAATTTGGGATTTGGTTTGCTTGGCTGAACACTTCAAAAACTCATTTTGAATAGTGAGCACCTGCAGTGGGATGGGGCCAGGCTGTCCTGGGGCTGAGGAGGCTGCAAGGGGACATTTAAGTTTGATATGAGGGCCAAGGGACCAAGGGTTGGAGTCACTGAGCATCTCCCCCCGGCCCTGGTTGGGTTCGGTCTCGTGTCACCACCTTGCCTGCTTTGCTGCTGGGTGCAAATAAAGAGGTTCAGGTGGAAGAGATGAATGCTTGCTTAGAGATGTGCTCTTCAGATATGGATGAGCTGGGATCCAAATGAAAGCAGAGCTCAGGTGCCATTGTCCCCAATGTCACGCTGTGGTGTCACGCGCCATCCACAGCGCTGTCGGCCCACAGCCTTTCAGCAGTGACTTCTCCAAGCAGAAAGGCAAGGCAAGGAATGAGAAGGGCCCGAATTACTGAGAGCTGCCATGAAAAGGTTCTGCAGGTGTTGGTTCAATAGGCTCAGGTGCTGCATAATAGGTGCAAACAGGGCTTTGTGGCTGCGCTGGCATCACTCGCAATTAAGTCAGAGTTATTCAACAGGGGAATGTGAGGAGTGAGTCATGGGGTTGTATCCCTGGGGCTGGAGGAGTGGTGGTGGCATGTCCTTACTCTACCAGGCTGCGTCCTACAGTGCCGTGTCCCACTGGCAATTGCTGTCCTTGCACCAAACTTGTGGCGTGTGTGGCCAATGACTTGTTCAATGAATTCCCCCTACCTGTAAATGAAAGAGATGGGGATCTTGTTGGAAAGGGGCTGTGGGTTATCACTGTCATTTAGAGATGCAGAAATCGGAGGGTTTTTTTTCTCCTAATCAGCCCTTTTCCCAGGAAAACAGCTGATCTTAACTCACTCCAGGGCTGAAATCACAGCCTGTCCCAGCACTAAGCTCTTTGCTTAATTTGTAATGTTGATTCATGACTAATCCAACCCATAAGCAACTTTTGGTAACTGTTTGCTCCGGAGGGAAATCAGTGTTTGCTTGGGATCCTGGAGAGCTGGGCTGTGTGTGTGTGAGGGGCAGGGAGCCTATTGCATACTGCAGCCTAAGCCCCACAGGTCCATTTTGCAGACCAGTGCAAGAAAAGAACTCTCCATGGAAAGAGAATTCACATCCATTACTGTTTTGAACCCTTTAATTCCAGCTGTAGAAAGCCAAGGACAGAGATTTCCTTTATCACTTATTTCCAAGCAGTATTGAGAGCACTTCAGAAAAACTCTTATTTGTCTATAATGGCAGCCAAACCATTCCAGCAGATAAAGTGGCTGATTTGGGTGGAAGGAGGCAGAGTGGCCACAGGAGGGGCTGGTGCTGCTGCCTTCCAACGCAACAGCAATGAGGTGCTTTGAGAGATGCTGTCGCCTTGCCCAAAGTTGTGAAATTTTGGATTGCTCCCATTCCTGCTTAGCTGCCTCACCTGGAAATGGTGCCTGTGAGCCACTCTTGGCTTTGGGGCAGGAGGGGCTGCAGGAGCTGTGATCCCGTTTGGAAGGAGCAAGCAAGGATCAATCCCAACCACAACCCATTCAAACCTCAAAAGCACTGCAGGAGCACAGCTTTCCCCCCCCATTCTGGAGGTGAGCCCCAAATTTTGGTAAAAATCTGTAGGCATCCAGACATATCCTTTGGTTTGCATCCCAAGGGCTGGCGGTGGGCAGGAGGATGGCAATGAGACCCTGTGCCTTCATGTTCGATAACGAGAACCAGATCAATTAACAGCTGTGCTCACAGCCTATCTAACGAGAGGTGCGCCTGCCTGGTGCTTTGTTTCCTGGGCACAGGTATCCAGTCCCATCTTTCTAAAGTTGCCTATAATGAGCGTGGGTGGATGCAGAGGAGCTAAAAAAGCCCTTTTTTTTTGGTGGGCGGGAGTCAAGGCAGCATCCACCCACGTCTTCCATTATGATATTCAAATGTCAATATATTTTTAATTGGTTTATATGCACCCCCCCCTTCCCCCTACAGCTGCCTTTGGTAATTAAGGCTCTGTAAATAGATTTTACTGTAATTGGTACGAGAAGGAAAATTGGAGGACATTGTACAGTGCATTGGGGTTTTTTGTGTGCGTGGTTTTTTTTTTCCTTACTCCCTGTCTTTACTCTTTTGACTCATGTTACATCTGTGAGCGCTGTATCCCACAGGGGAAGAGGTGGGAGGAGATGTGGGCACAAAATAAAGCTCTCAGGGAGAGGTCCAGCTGGTGGCTGGGACCTGGGGATGGGGGCCTCTGGATGCAGCTAAACCTCTGGCAGCAATTTGTGTAACCCCTACCATTGATGCTGATATTAGGGGATTTTTGCTCAGCAGGAGTTTGTCAGCTTCTCCCTTTTCCTGTCCTTTCAGCTTGTGTAAAGGACGGACTCTCTACTCGGTGGTGAGAGACGCCAAAATCGTCCTGGACGTCAACAAGACAAGACAGATAGCACAGGAGATTGTGAAGGTATGCTGTGGTCAGGTGGGACATGGGCTGTTTGCCAAGGGCACCCAGTGGAGCTGCATAGGGTGCTGGGACCAGCAGCATCTCTGGCTTTGAGCTCCTTGACCTACCTCAAGTGAACACTGCAGATGGGACCTTCTGTCCCCAGCCTGTAACAGGGAAGAGGCCATGAATTCCTGGAATCCCAAAACATCCCATGTTGGAAGGAACCCACAAGGATCGAGTCGAACTCCTCTACACAGAGTTCATAATCCAAACCAAAGTCTGAGAGTGTTGTGCAAAGCGGCGCTCAGCATCCCCACGGACAGCAGTGAGGTGCTATGGACACCATGGCTCAGCATACATCAGCAACAAAGAGAGCTCTATGAGAGCTTCACATGTTTAACACAAAGTGGTACCTAAAGCACCTGGTCCTACCCCAGCAGATCAAGGCTGGGCAGCATCTCCAGCAAATTCGAAGGTCCATATAAGCAGCTAGGGGGGGACTGTGCACCTTCATGATGTACCCAGTCACGGTGTGCCATAGGAGCTCTGTGTCTGCCCCAGGGGTGCCCCCAGCTGGGTGGTGTCACCTTCTTGCAAGCTCCAGCCTTACGTTGGTGTGTCCAATGTCTGTTTCCCTATTTCTGCTCTTCTCTTTCTGATCCGTATTTTCCGTTTCAAAAAGATGACTTTTTCCTGCTGAGCAAATGTCACAGGCATCACACGTGTTCTTGCCTCCCAGATGCTCACAGTGGGTGCTAATGGCTCAGGTCAACCCTTTCCCAGTACCAGTCATGTCTCCTTGTGCTGATCAGAGTGTGCAGGAGCAGCTGGGAGGTTACTGTGTTAGGAATGTGTTGGAGTCCTGAAGTTCTCAGTAGGTTCCTGCAACTCACAACAGACAGCAGATGTGGGGCTGCCCTCAGTGCATGTGGGGTGCAGTGAAGCTGCTATTAGAAGTTATCTGGCTGGGAAGCATCACCCAGAGGAGATGCCACTTGGACCATGTGAGGAGTTTCAGCCCCACTACCCTGCACTTGTATGGCTTTATCCTTTGATTCCCTGCATGAATCAGGAGATCCTTGAAGCTTATGGGATTACCAGGTGCAAGGGCTCTTGTTCCACTGTGATCCTCCGGAGCTTAAAGTTAATTTGTTTTAGGAGCAAAGCCGGCAGAGGGAGCTGGATTTTCGTGTACATTGGAGCAAAGGAAGGTGACACTGAGCCGGGCTTGTTGGCTTGGCTCATCCTCAGGCCTGGAATTTGTGGATATGTGGGATCTGTGGCATCCCCTGTGGAGGCTGTGGCTCCACAACCGAAGGACTGGTTGCTGCTCTAGGAGAGCCATCAGCAAGAGCTGCTCTGTGTTTTCATCCTGCAACCTACTCCGCAGCCTCCCTGCACCCCACGTTGCAGAGTAGAGCCATTGTGGGAGGCTTGGTGGCACGTCTGGAGGGTGGTCATGCCTCGATCTGAACATCAGCATCCACAGCCCCTCTGGTAGGCATCCTCTTCTATCATACTGCTGGAACCCCTGCATCCCAACTCTGCAGTCCAATCTGTTCCCAAATCTCTCTCAGTCCTGAGGACTGCACCCTCCTCTTAGGGTTCAGGGACAACCCAATGTTCCAGCTGTGCACACAGATTTTAAGTGTGCTGTGGGCTTTGGAATGAGCTGCCTTCACAAGTGGGGTGATCAACAACCCCAAATCGCCAGACAATATTTGCAATAACCATACATCTAATGCATGAAGAACACAACGTGAGAAGGCAATGGTGGTGTTTTACAGCAGATTTTAAACCTTAGCATTGCTCCACGTGCTGGGGCTTGGAGACCCCTAATTAATTTGGCTCTGGCACCTGGGGCATCTGTGTCTGTATGAAGTGCTCAAAGTTGTGATGGTGGAAACCCATTTCAACCCTCCCATGTTGATGATGGGCAACGGATAATTGCTCTCAAGCAACAGCTTGCTGGCCCGTTGAGCATTTACCCTCTGGTCCCCCCTCTAGAAGAAGTTTCCTTACTCTGCTTATGAGGATGAAAACTGAGACAGCACCGTGGGCCTTGCTGCAGCCCAATGAATATCCCCGTGAGCAGCAGGTCTGCCCACAGGCAGCTCCATCAAACGATGCTCTATGAGCCTGGTGCAGGCGAGTTTGGATTTCCCACCCATGGCCTTATTTTTGCATCATTAGCAATCATTTTAATTAACTGCCAAGTCTTTTTTCCTAGGGGAAGACATTAAGGCAGGGCTCCTGCCAGGCTCTGCTTTCCAGCTCACTGTGCTGGGATGCATGTGGGAAGCCCCGATGGCTTCAGCAGGGAATGTAGTAGTGGGATGGAGAGCTCTGACTTGTTCCCTTCTTGCTCTCAACCCTGATAGAGAAGGCAAAACCATTACCACCAGTTTTTCAGCGGAGGATTTCAGGGAAGTGAGCAGCTTTGCTGTTTCTCAGCATAATCAATCAGCAATCACTGGCGAGGTTGCCCCTTTTCTGCTGTTATCCTGTTCCTCTGTGCTTCTTTGTCAGCTTTGTTTTTTTCTCTCCTCCATCCTAGGGCATGGGGTACCTGCATGCCAAAGGGATCCTCCACAAAGATCTCAAGTCCAAAAATGTTTTCTATGACAACGGGAAGGTTGTGATCACGGACTTTGGCCTCTTCAGCATCTCGGGAGTTCTCCAGGCAGGCAGGTAGGATGTGGTGCAATGGAAACCCAGGCTTCAGCCCCGGTCCTAGAGCTGAGGGCATGGGTAAGGAACCCCAAAAGCTCTTTTGCACACGTGTCTGGCTCTGTAGCCTTGGTGGGCATGAGGACAAAGGGGCTTGGAGTGTCCTTTGGCTTTGCTTTAGCCATCCCCCAGCAGTATTCCTAAAATCCACCAGCATCTGCTCCATCCTGAGCTCCCTGGCTGCCCAGCAGTGCTGTATGCTGACCTTTGGGTTGCTGTGGACATCTGGCCTCGGTGCCTGCGCCTAACTGAGCGCAGCGAGCAGCGAGCCAAGTTCGGGACATTTACAGCCTTGCAACATTTTGGTGTCTCTTTGGGTTTGAAATAAGGCACATTTGGTAAATGTTCCTTACTAAATGTCTTTTTGCCAGTGTTTTGGGAGGGTTGCAAGCTGTAGGCTCAGCAGCATAGAGAGTTTCAGCAGCCGTTCAGGGGAGAAAACAAAGCTAGAGTGAGGAGGGAATGAAAGAGGAGAAAAAGAACTAAGGTTTTATCTTCTGCTTTGAGCAACACCAAAAAAGTGCTGCTGACTTTGCAATTCCCACTTGCCCCTCTTGGTTTTCATTTGTCCTCACCAACAGCACGTGGTGGGCTTTCGTGGATGGTGGACTTTGGTCCTGCCCTTGCAGTTTCCTTCATTGGGGTCTTTGTGTGCTGGATTGGGCAAAAATGGCCAAATTTTGCCACGGGCAAAGCTTTTGGGAATGCTGCAGTGGAAGAAAGCAGCTGGTGTTTTGAGTGGGCCTGAATGAATTTCTGGATGGGGTGTTCCATGCATGGCCTTTCCCTATTTCCACAACGCAGCTCCGTAGATGGAATGTGAAATGAGGCAGCGGGAAGATGAGTACCCAATTAAATGGGATGATGCTCAAGGTCAGGATGCCAACTGGGTGGTGAAGCCAAAGAGATTGCTCAGTAGAGGATAGATGACATGTGGAGCTGTCCAGACATACAAGGTCCAATAGGAACGATGGGCATTCTGCTAGAAAAATGAGGACAGTGCAGAAATTCCTGTCCAAGGAGCTTTTGAGGTGGCTGCCCTTGGATGCTGGACCCATGTGCATCTCCTGTTGGGATCTGCACCCATTGTTCACCACGGATTTTGAAGCAGAAATTGCCTGCAAATCTGATCTTGTTCGGGTTAAGTTGTTGGTGGTGGTTATGTTGTCTCACGACTGTGTAGAGATGGAAGCAAATGCTGCCAGACCAGACTAAGGATGGTGATGTTACTTCATGCACAGATGTGAATGAGAACTACTACCTGGCCTGTTCTCACTAGAGTTTAAAAATGCCATCAGTTAAAAACCCTCCTCATCCTCCTAGCACAAGATGGCCTTTAATGCACTTGGTGCACTGATACAAACACTCTGCTGAAAAATGAGGGGGCTATCACACCTACAGCACACTCTGCAGAGAACTCGTTACCTGGCATCTTACCCTGGTAAAATAAAAATAAATCATATTTATTTTTCCCATACCTAAACATTGCGGGACTTGGTAGGTCTGCTCCAGATATTTATTTTTCCAGTACTTAAACGTTGCAGGACTTGGTAGGGCTGCTCCAGATATTTATTTTTCCCATATTTAAACGTTGCATGGCTTGATAGGGTTGCTCCATATATTTATTTTTCGTGTATTTAAATATTGCAGGGCTTGATAGGGCTGCTCTGTAATTAGAGGTGGTTTGGAGTGGCCTGAAGAGCTCTTCTGCTCTCACTGCTGCTCTCTTGTTCTGTGATGTGCCTGGGTTGGTTATGAAGTTGTGAAATTGCCATAATTTAGCCAAATTTGGGATTGCTCTGGAGCCCAGCCTTCTCTGCTGGTAGAACCATTGCTGGGACATTGACTGAGTCCAGGGCTCTATCAGTGCGTGCTGTCACCAGGATACAAATGGGAAAGCTTCACACAAGAGAGTGAGTACAGGGGAGCTCTGTTGCCTGATGAAGCATTGGTTTGGTCAAGCAGCTCTGGAAGGAGCAGGAGAGAGCAAGTTGTGCCATCAGTGCATCCAAGTGCCAGCAGGAGGGAGGAGGAAGGCACCAGCATCATCCACAGCTGTTGGCCAAGTGATCCCAATGTGTTTGTACTGACTGGGGGGACCTTGAGGGAAATGATGGGCTGGAAGGGATCAAACATCTGGAAACACTGATTGCTGGGCCATGATAGGGTGAGTTGGGTTGGAATACACCCCTGGAGGTCCCTGGTCTCTGCTCAGATCTAAGCAGGACCAGCTCAGATGTTAATGCTGGTGGGATTTACCTTGCTCTTCTGAAGAATTTTGGTTCAAAGTACAAGAGGCAATGGTTTCAAGTTTTGCCATGGGAGGTTTATGCTGGATATTAGGAAACATTTCTTCTTGGAAAGAGTGAACGAGTGCTGATGCAGTGGCACAGCTGCTCAGGGAGAGTCACCAACCCTGGAAGTGTTCCAGAACCGTGGGGATGTGGCAATGGGGGATGTGGTCAGTGGGCATGGTGGGGTGGGCAGGGGCTGGACTTGGGGATCTTAGGGGTCTTTCCCAGCCTGAATGATCCCACGATTCTGTGATTGTATGGTGGGTGACAGTGAGAGCCAGAACAGACCAAGGCACCAGCCCAAGCTGTGCCCTGCCACCAGAGACAGATATGAAGCCATCGTGCCTGCTGACATTTATCACAATGGGGCTGAAGTCCAGACTTGCAAGGATCCTGAGGGGAAAACCAGGTTTAAATGGAGAGCAGGGACTGGGAGACAACAGTGTTTCTCCCTGCCCTCCCCAGCACTCATGTTCCTGGCTCTGTATGCTTACAGGAGGGAGAACAAACTGCGGATCCAGAATGGCTGGCTGTGCCACCTGGCCCCTGAGATCATCCGCCAGCTCTCGCCCGACACTGAGGAGGACAAGTTGCCCTTCTCCAAGCACTCGGACGTCTTTGCTCTGGGGTGAGTCCCTGCTGTGTGATGGGTGTCTGGTGGGGCTGCGTTGGTTGTGACCTGCTGCCATCGCTGAGGCATGAGCCTGCTTCAAAAGAATTTGAGTGAAAAACTCCCAGACCCCCCTGTGTCACAGGCAGACAAGGGTGAATCTGGGAAACTGTCTCTTCTTAGCATGGGTACTGATGGGAAAGCAGCTGGAAGTGGAATGAGGATGGGATAGGATGAGAGCATGGTGGTGTGAAGCAATGGGATGGAGGCATGGTGGGATGGAGATGCAGTGGGATGAGGATGTCATAGGATGGGGATGCAGCAGGATGGGGACATGGTGAGATGATGCAATGGGAGGAGGAGTTCATGGGATGGAAATGCAGTGGAAAACGATTGTGGTGAGATGATGGGATGAGTGAGATGAGGATGCAGTGGGATGGACATGTGGTGGAATGATGCAGTGGGATAAGGATGCAGCAGGGTGATGCAGTGGGATGAAGATGCTATGGGATGCAGATACTGGCCCGCAAATCCCCAGAGCCCTCCAATCCTCTCTGCTGGGTGCCTGCAGATGGTCTGAGCAGCCGTGGCTGTCACTGGGGGCTGAACGTGCAGAGGAGGAGATGCCAAAAGGCTGAGCAGGGGAGAATTGATGAGTCTCCTTCAGCGGGAACGCTCAGCCGACCGACTCATCGCTCCTGCTATTTATCTAGTAGAAAGCATCCTTTGTGGCAGGAGTCCCATCACGCCCTGATAAAACCTTTCTCGAGGGGAGTGTAGGGCTGTGGTTTTTATCCAGTGGATTAATCTTATCACGCACACCTTAAAGACTGCAGGCTGCAGTGATTAGTTTACGTGAAGCTGTTATCCAAGGCGATATTTCCATCAAAACTGCAGTAATTAAAGCTGAAAGTGTTTGGATCTTCCCTCCTCCAAGGCAGAACATCAGTTCAGGGGAAAAAAAAAAAAAAAGAAGTAATTAGGGGATCTGATCAAGCTAAGACTGTTACTCAGACTTATTTTTTTCTGCAGTGGGTCCGCCTGTTCCCCACCAAACATCTTGGTGTGTGCCTGCAGCAGCAGCTGAAGCATGCAGTCTCCTTACTGCTGTCATGCACAATAAATACAGTTATGTCCCATCAGGGTAGATATTATAAATGTGGAGCAAAACAATGGCTGTGGACAGGGCTGCTCACCCGCAGTAGATGGTGCCTCAGATTGATGCTGCCTCTGAATAAGGGGAAGCAGCTCAGGAATCTCGTGCAGTGAAGAAAGGGATATTCCCCCAGTTCAGGGAATGTGAATGGGATGTTCGTCTGTGTTGGGATTTTTGGCCTCAGTTTTCCCATCTGGGAAATGGGAGCAGTGGTATCTTTGTACTGAGCACTGAGTGACACTGGTGGTCGATTTAGGGATGAAGCAAAGATGCTGAGTACTCTCTGTTGGTTGTGATGGGGTTTGGGTAGGGACATGTTAGGGTGACATTTGGGTGTCCTCCTCTTGGAATGACCCTGGTCCTGGTACTGCTCTCTCCCCAGCACCATCTGGTATGAGCTGCATGCACGAGAGTGGCCCTTCAAGACACAACCGGCAGAGGCGATAATATGGCAGGTTGGGCGAGGGATGAAGCCCAACCTCAGCCAGATCGGGATGGGCAAGGAGATCTCGGTAGGTGCCATGGGGCAAACAGACCCACTGTGGGGGGTGGGATGGGGAATGTGTGTTGGGCAAAGGGTTCTGCTGGTGGGGCTTGGTTTTGATGCTGAACACGTCCCTTTTGTGGGGTATGGGATGGAGATAGGGCTCCCTAGTGGGGCCATGTGGGGTGGGGAGAGGGTTCCATTTAGGGGATGTGGGGTGAACGTATGGTGTGTGGGCAGTGGTTATGGGACCACCTCCATGTGCTCACCTCTCGCTGTGCATGGCTGCAGGACATCCTGCTCTTCTGCTGGGCCTACGAGCAGGAGGAGCGACCCACCTTCACCAAGCTCATGGACATGCTGGAGAAACTGCCAAAGCGCAACCGTCGCCTTTCCCACCCTGGGCACTTCTGGAAGTCAGCAGAGTAAGTCCCTGATACCCAAACCTCTCCTCCCTATCTATGCTCCAAGGTAGGAGCTCAAGCAACCCTGTACCACCTCCGTGTCCCCATGTGCTCCATGCTCCTGGGAGCATTGTGCAGCCAGCGATCAGATGTCCCCTGTGTCACCCAGAACTTGAGCCACCATTAATCAGGATGGGAGCTAATTGCCAGTCTGTATTCTGAGCAGGCACTGGGGTGGCTCTGCAAGGAAAGCTGAACCCCAAAGTAGTGGACTGTGTAACTGCTGGGGGTCTGGGCATTGTCTTGGTCGGATTCAAAGCATTCCTACATGAAGGGCATGGGCACAGGAGATAAAAACCCCCTTGGGGTCCTGCTGATGCATGGGGCTCTTTTGCAGGACCTCAGTGCTGCTGGACACAGTATCTCACATTGACTCTGCCATCTCATCTCCTTTCCAGGCTGTGACCGGAGGAGCTGAGGGATGGTGCCTTCCTCCCCTGCGTTTCTCCTCTTCCTCGCTGCTCTCCTTCATGTGCCAAGGAAGGAAGAGTGGTGGGCACTGTGGGATGGACTGGGATGGGATAGAACCACCACAGCCTTTCCCTGCACTGAAGAGGAACTGATGGGCAGAGATGCATGGGGACACCATGGTGGCAGGCAGACAGCAGGGGCCGTGCACACACGGGGTTGCAGGTCCCAAGATGTGCAAGGCCAGGTGGCTTCTCTGATCCCAATCAGTATGGTCAGTGCTCACAGCGCTCTTTTGGGGCTTGCTTTTTTCATTCTAGGGGATTTTATTTAATTTCCTAGTGCTTTTATTTTAAAAGTAGAAAGCTAAGGGGGGAGTGCTGCTGATCTGTGGGTTTGTGTCGCCGCTATTAGCTGCTCCCTGCAGGGAAATGCACCCACAGTGCCCTCTCCTCGGCCCCTCACCACGGCAATGGTGACCTTTCACAAGTGGCTCTGTGCTCCTGGCTGTGCCCAGGTCCTCCCCAAGCTGTCCCTCTGCAGGGCCCAGCTTCACAGCCTCACTAGCTCATCCCTGTGCCTGGCACAGAGCTCATCTGCCACCCCTTCCATCTTGCCTTCCTCCTTCTCTCCCTCTGGTTACAGCTGTGGGGTGCTGATGTCTGTTTGTCAGATGCTGTGGGCTGTGTTGGGTTTTAGGACTGGTGGATGGAGCAAGGGGAGCAGTCTCTGGTTGTACAGAGCCAGTGCCCCCCTCCCAGCCCCATAGCCATCCCATGCACCCACAGCCAGAGCCGATGTGCTGTGCTTTGGTGCTGCCATCCGAGCACCTTGTGCTGGTGTTTCCCTCTCCCCGAGCCCATTCTACATGAGCTGTCATCGCGGCAGTGGAGAGAAAATTGTGTTTTCAGGATCTTATTGAGCATAATTGCTCGTTGGGAGCCATCCTGAATAATTCAGCCGTGCTGTAAGTTGGCTTGAACTCAGAGATGTTGCAAAGCGATCGGCCTTGTATGTCTCAAACTGTTGGTGTCTGAACCACTTTATCCAGAATGAATGAAGGTTAAAGCCCTCTGTTCAGCAATGGGCAGATCATTACGTGAGCAGAGATCCTGAAGGTCCTTCCTAAGAATGTCCTGGGAAGAGATTTCTTCGGACAAGGCTCAGGCTGGTTCTTTTCAGGTAGTTTCTGTGCCACACGTTTGCCTCCTGTCTGTTTGCACAAAGGATGGAATTTCTCATCCCCTGCCCTCCCCAACACACCCCAGTGCCCTGTCCTACCCCAACCATGTCTTCTGCTGCCTGTCCTTCCCACTTGAACAATTCTCTCTGTGTGTGCCATAAACATTGCACTAAACCTCAGAGCCTCTCTGACTTCTCACCAATGCCTTCATCTAGGGGTCTGTGGGTGCTGGGGATGGGGCTGTTCCAGTGCCCTGTCCTGCCCAGAACCATGCTCATGTTGAGTGACAGATGCAGGAGCAATGCATGGCTCTTGGTTTTGTTTTCCAAGGAGGTGTGAGCCCTCTAGGTGTGAATTGGAACGACGGAGGTGATGCTCAACAATGGGGTGACAAAGCCTGATAGATGCTGTGCAGGTTTGCAATGGGGTACATCAATCCTAAAAGCCTTGCTGTGGGTGTGCTTTGTGCCCCAAGCCTTCTGCTGACCACTCCTCACGGGGTCCCTCCAGCTGTTGGTAGATGTCCATCAGATGAGTGCTGTTGGTTGGGGCATCCCATTGCCCCAGTCCTTGTAGAAGTACCACACGTCTCCCTGCTGCCCCTTGGCCATCCCAACGGAGCTGGGTAAAGCTATAGCCAATAATAGTGCTCAGCTCAACGGCCCCACTGCTCTTTCTGACCCTTTTTCCTCCCAGGAACATTTCCATCCAAGGGAAACAGCACCAACAGAAAGAGCTGCCCTGTATTTATCCATCCACGAGCCCAGACAAGCAGCTCCCTTCCTTCCATTCAGCGTAGTAGCGGCTGTTGGTACAGCCATGCTGTTCGCATCATGCCTTCTTATTTTTGAAAGTCTTAATTATAAAAAAAAATATATTTATATTTTCTCATTCTTTGGGTTTATTTTTTTTTCTTTTAAGTCCAGCTTTGTGCCTGGATCTGTGTTGCTTTTTTTTTTTATTTTAAATATCTCAGCCCTTCCACGTGGAGAGAAGGTGGGAGCCGCTCTGCACAATGCCTGCCCATGGGCGCCCACCAATGAGATGCATGGGGCTTGGAGGTGGGTCTGGGAGGCGTGGAGATGGGCTTGGGGGCACTCTGAGAGCAGCTCCACATGGAGGGAACCATCCCATGGTGCATCCTCAGCCCCTGCATGGCCCCAAACACTGCGTGTGCCGTTGGGTTGCTCAGCCAGGCGGTGCTTGGCCACCACTGGGTGATACCCATCGCTTGCATCGTTCCTAGGTTTATTTATTTTAACTTATTTAAGTTATTTTAACTTATTCGGTGATTTTTTCTGGGAAGCTTTGCCAGCCTTCTTGATTTCCGTTCCCTTTAAAGCGTGCTGTTACATTTTCCTGTACATAAGGTATATATAAATATATATACATATCTCCATATGTATGTATATAGATATATACATATCTAAAGAGCTCGAAATCCTGTACAGTTTCAAACTGAACTCGGTGGCTGCTTTGTTTTCTCCGTGTTAGTTCTGACCGTTGCAGAATGAGCTGGTTTTCATTTCCTTTCTCCTCCTTCTGTTTCCTTTTTATAAATATATACATAAATATATATATATATATTTTGTTGTTGTTGTCGCAAAACTCTTGTCACTGGGAAAGAGCAATTGTTTCCGGTGGGGGAAAAAAAAAAAATAATGAAAAACACACGTACAAAAAAAAAAAAAAAAAAAAAAGCTGAGAAAGGCACGATAGATCTCCCCGATGTAAATTTGTACAGTAACATTTATAACGTTTTCTACACTTTAAGAAAGTATTTATAATTTCCGCTGTCTGACTGAGTGCGACCCTCCGTGACCGCAGAGTGGTGAGCCCTTGTCCCCGTGGTTTGTCGTGCAGTGTTTGGTGAGGTGACAGTGTATGAATTATTTATGCCAATAAAAAACACTTTGAAAACAAGCGTGTCCCCTGGCTGCCGGCCGCGCCGTGGGGCTGCCGTGTGTCACCCATGGTGTGTGTATCCCTGGGGGGGGGTACAAAGTCTCTCCATCCATGTCCCATTGTGTCCCAGTCTCCGTCTTTGGTGCTGGGTATGGAGACCCCACGTTGCCCTCCTCACCCTCATTGGCATCACACTGCCCGTTCTCAGCTCTTTGGGGACGATGACTGATGGTGGTTGGGTGGAGCACGGTACGTTGGGCCATCAATCTGGGCTGGGTGCTGCTGGGGGTGTGTGTCCCCGCTGGGCCCCCCCCACGGCAGGCTGAGCCCCATGGGCTGCGCACATCTGCTGTGCTGTTTGCTCGCTGCTCCCTTGCCATCAATCTGCCCAGCCTCCTGGTGGAGCGTGGCGATGGGAGCCCTATGGGAGGGGATGGAGGGGAAAGCTGTAGTGGGTTCGTGCTGCTTCCTCCTCCCCAGCCCTTTCCCATGTTGCTGTCACCCGGGTGCTTGAAAGGTAAAATAATGATGGCTTGCCATTAATAACCCATGAGTGCTCAACACTTTATCCTGGTGAGGGCTTTTCATCTTTCAAAGCCTGCAGGAGGTGGGAAGCAATTAGGGCAGGCGCATCCCGGGAGTTTGCATGGCAGGGATGGGGGAAGCAAGGAACAAGAGGGAAATTGGGGTCCGGGTTACCACTCAACGCCCCACTGTGCCCAAGGTTTGTCCCCCAGGTTTGTCTGCAGGTTGAATGTTGGGTTCACCTCGTAGCTCACATATTCAGTAACTCCTGTGTGTTCCCAGTAATCCAGAGCACAACTGTTTGGTGCTGGGTGGGATGGGACAGTGCTGAGCATGGAGGTGGAGGTGCTGAGCTCTCATACCTGGCACCGCTATGGGGATAAACCCAAATTGCAGCCCCAGATAACCTCAGTGGTGACGTCTGGGGATTTGAGGCTCCTCTGGATCTGAGTCCCTGCATGCGGACGTGCGCGTTGCAGAGCCACGGGGTGCATGCATGTGTCTGTCATCCCTGGCTTGCTGCTGATGAATCATGAGCCATTAATACTGCACAGCAACCGGGAAGCTCAGGGAGCAAGAGGGGAGTGGGATGCGCCCGCTGCCAGTGGGGATGTGGTGGTGGCACTGTGTCCCCAGGGCTGCTGGGAGACCCCTCCCTCCAGATACAGATATGTGCACATCTTCCCCTGAAATTAAACATCTTGAAGCCTTTCACTGAGCTGAACTTGAAAAATGAGATATATGAGTGCCAAACTCACACAGCTCTGAGGTGTGGATGCTGATTCTGCTCTGCTCCTTGGAGAAATTAATGTCAGCACAGAGGTGAGTGGCCGTGGGGGTCCCACCTACAGGGGAAGGGGTTGCCTTGACCCCCAGTGCCTGACCCCACCCCATGCCCCCCTGCTCCCATTGCTCAGCAGATTCCCTTTCCTCACCTCTATTTTTACCCTGATCTTGGGTGTTCATCTCCTGAAATCTGAACCCAGTACCCAGGGACCTCTCAGGGCTCTGCTGGACACTGACACCCAGGGAGAGCCCAGCAGGACACTTTCCTGTCCAGGGAGGGGCAACCATCCACAGTTCCAAGCTTTTTGTCCCAGATGTCACAGCTGCAGCTTCCTTCGCAAGGCGAAGAATCATGCCATGCCCTCAGCACAGGTAGAGAAACCAACTGAAGGCTCTCCTATGCCTGACAGCTGTTTGTTCCTTGGTTTTGGGGGTTGGGGTGGCTTTATGTGTTTGCATGGCAAACTGTGAGGCTGGGAGTTCTTGATATCCTATTGGAACCCACTGGAATGGTGATGGAAATGTGGTGCCGATGTCCTCCCTGAGAATGCCCCACTACAGCATGGGATTTCTGCCTTGGTTGTACTCACTGGTTGCCACATAGGCACAATTTTGGGGGTGTTGGGCATCCTGGTGGGTCCCCAGCTGGCATGGGAAAAGCCCCACAAACCCATGGATAGGGATGCTCTGCAGTACCCATCAGATCCTTGTCCCCCTTTCTGTGATGTGGGTGTGATGTGGGTCAAACTCCCATTCCAGCTGGGTGTCCTGAAGCTGGCTGGAGGACACGGTTGTCCCATTCCAGTAGCTGTGGGGCTGTTTCCCAGCCCACTCTCACCCTGTTGCAATGACCCCCTCCTGTGCTGCTGGGATGTCCCACGCTTGGGGACTGGGGACACACATGGTGCCGCTGTGGCCAGTCCACAGTAGGGTTTCACTGTCAGAGGGCTATTTTCAGGCTTGCAAATCCGATGGGTGACAATGCTTCTGGCTGCGTGCCCAGGGCAGAGCCAGCCTCGGGGTTACACATCCCTCAGCCTCTGTGCTGCTGTGCTGGGTAGGATCCAACGTATTTGTTCCTATTTTTGGCTACAACCCCTGTTCCAGCAACCCGGTGTGTGTGGACCTGTGCACCCTCCTTGCTTGTGTTACGTTGCTCTCAACCACAAGATAAACCCCATCTGTGTATGGGGTGGGATCCAGCCACGGGAAAGCCAAGGCACTTTGCCTGGCTGATTTCCACCCTCTTCATCCCCTGGGCTCGTCCTGGAGCTCACCTACCTTCGGTGCCCATTATACAGACAATGGATCTCCAATTAGGGTTTCTCCCACACCTCAAACACAATGCACGGTGTGTGCAGGGGAGCGGCTGCAGCCTCCAGGGGAGCACCTGCCTGGCTCTGTGGGGACACACTCAGACCGAGCAGCACTGCGGGATGGTGGTGAGCAGGGCTGGGGGTCAGTGGGGCTCGGTGGGGCTGGAGGAGGATGAAGGCCACTGAGGACAAGAACACTCTTTAGGGGAAGCTTAAAATAAGATAAGACCCTACATCCTTGAAGGCAAAATTCCTTTGGTTTGAGGCTTGCCATGGTTCTTTTTTTTCCAGAATTGTGTCTTTTGTAAAACTGTGGAATGGCTTGGGTTGGAAGGGATCTCAAAGATCCTCATATTCCAGCTTTGGGGTTTTGTGGAGGGGAAGGAACTGCTGCCCCTCGTGGTACCCAGCTGGCACGATGCTGCAGGACGGAGCTTTGTCCTCTCTATCCTGTTACCTGGGTGCTCTGCATTGCCCTTCCCCCCCACAAAAACACACCTGGATGAGACCCAGAGCTGAAGGCCTCAAACTGGAATACCACAGCTCACATGACTGGGAAAGAGCAGCGCTCGCTGCAGCTGGGGAGGGAGAAGTTACTGAATAACCCGAGTGCTGCGGGGCCCCCGGGTTGCGTTGCGCTGCAGGTGTTTGCTGGACCCAAACCATCCAAAATGCCCCCAGCTCCCAACCCCACGGACCCCACATCCACGGGGCGGTGTGGAGCCCTGGGAGGGATGCAAAGCGACGGGCACAGGGAGGGGATGCAGTGGGGTGTCCTGAATGCCACCGTGGGAAAGCTGCGCAGCCGGCTCGGCACAGCCCTGCCAGCCCTCCTGCAGCTCTTCCGCCAGCCAGAGCGGATCGCCGAGCTGAGCGCTGCCATCCGCATGGCACCCAGATGGAGCCGGAGCTGGGAGTCGGTGCGTGCCTCGCGTTGGTGCTGGGGATGGGATCCTGCATGTGGGGGGATTGGAGGTGGCGTGTGGTGGCGTGGGGGGGGCTGTACAGTGGGATGTCCCCATTGTCTCCATGGTGTTCTGTCTGTGTTGCAGCTCAGATGCTGCTGGGGGACTACGTGGGCACGCAGGGGTGGCAGATGTTCTGATCCCCGTGTCCCTGCCTGCCCCATAGCCTGGGCTGAGCTGGGGTCACTCCCCACCTCCCGCCCTCCGATGGCTCTGATTTAGGCCCTTTAGCCCTAACACCCACCCTGGGAAGCTCCGCGGGGTACTTGGAGGTGGGGATGACAGCACAAAGAGCTCTCTCCTTCCCCGGACGAGGAGCTCATCCCACAGCCGTCGGCACGCAGCTGCTCCGCTTCCTGGGAAGTCCTATTGACGGCAAAGCACTGCTGCGGGGGGGGGACACAGCTGAAGTTCTCTGGAGCCGTGTGTGCTGCAGATGCAGCCCTCCATTCCGGGGGAGGCTGGATAAAGTGATGAAAAGTTCCAGCCCCAGTCCATCTGTTTCTGACAACCTGAGCGCTCTCCGGCAGCTTCTGAATTCAGAGTTTCTGAATTCCTCAATAATTAGAGTTTTTTGTGAGGAAAAAAAAAATATCCCACCAAAAAAAAACCCCAACATCTGGGCTTTTTCATGACGGGAATGAAAAGCCAAGGTGGGTGTAGGAGGGGGAAGGTGGATTTTCATCCTTAGCAACCCAAATCTTGAAATATTACATCAGCACCGAAGAGGTGTAATTAAGAAGGAAACAAATGAGACCGGCTAATCTGTTTTGCTTGTTTGAGCTTAGCGGAGTGCAGAAAACAAACAGAGGCTGGATGATGAATGGGACTTCTTTCTGAGCCCCCGGGGGGGCTGGGATGTGGGGCTGGGTTTGGCCGCTTTCCCCCGGCGCTTGCTGGCGCGGGGCTGCCCGGCGCTGCGCGCGGTGCTGCCCGGTTCTGGCTGTAAGTGGCTGCTATAAAGGCAGCTCCCTTGGATGCCCTCCTGGAGCGGTGAGCGATGGGGACAGGGCTGTGTGTTGCTGGGGAACAGCAAAGCCTGAGCCCTGTAAGACGATGCCCTTCAGAGCAGTATTCCCATGAGCTTCTCTGAGTCCTCAGGAGGATGAGCGGAGACAATTCCTTGGGGCTGTGTTCCTCCTGGAGAACCAACACCGGTGTGGAGCTCCAGAAGCTCAGCACTCCCATCCTTGAGAGTGATGGGGATGGACGGAGCAGCATTTTGCAGCCATTCAAACACCTCATAGGGCTTTGGTGTGTTGGCCAGAGTGGAGCACTCCCTGCCCGAGCCCACTTCCAGGGTTTTGTTTTCTCCCTTCCCTGCTCTCCGGCACAGCCTGAGGTGCCAGGAGCAGATGGCAGCCATCGGCTGGGCTCACTCTGAGCCCCCACAGCTCCTGGCACGGGGCAGTGGCTGTGTAACCCTCTCACTGCCGGGCTCCTCCTAACCCCATACCCCGCATCTCAATGGGGTGTTGGGAGATGTGATCCTCTGGGGTATTCTGAGGGAAATGGGATGTGGGTGAGTGGGAATGGAGTCACCCCACTGAGGTTTTGTATTTTAGGCTGCAACACCAAGCATGGGCTTGCCTCAAAATATTGCAAAGCCCACTGATGCTGGAAACGTTTGCTCTGGTTGGCATCACCCCAGCACCCAGGGCTCCCTCTGCACCCATACACTTGCTCCTTGGTGACTTAGGGCTGCCCCAAGCATCCCATTTCCCTCCCGCTCCCCCCTCCCTCCTTGGCCCTCCCCTGTGAGCCACATTGCATCTCCTGCCCCCGGAGGGCTGGGAAATTGGGAAGTGGCCAAAATGAAACAAGTCCTCCCCTCCCCTCCTGGGTGACAATTTCAGCCCTGCAGGAGCGCAATGACCGCCAGCTCCCGCGCCCACACCAGTCCTGGGTAGGAGCACCTGCAAAAGCCACAGAGAGCACAGCCCTTCAGCCCACTATTATTGTTATTATTACATTTTTATTTGTATCTTTCTCGCCAAGCAGGCCGGAGCTGTTTGCTTGCAGCACTGCAGCCAGCAGGGTTGTTCCTGCGGCTCTGAGCAATGAGTGCCTCTGAAAGGGAAAATTGAGCACCTTGGTAGCAGGCGGTGTCCTCCTCACTGAGCTGAGTGCGTATCCCTCCAGTTGGAGCTGAATAAATTTACCAGACAGCAATGATGTTAGCCCAGTCTCAAAGACTTTATCAATTTGCAGTTGTCTCTTCGGTGATAGTTTTGTTGTTGTTGTTGTTTCACTGAACTGTCTGAGATGATTTCCAAAGAGAGCGCTGCAATCTGAACTATTAAGTAATTTGGAAGAGCAATTATTGTTAATCTGGAAACTCCCTGTGTTGTTCCCAAATAAATCAACCTTGCAGTGAGAGCCGTGCAATGGAGCCGGGCTGATTTATGGGCAGGGCAGGAACGTGAACTGGACAGAACACAAAGGAGCAACTCTGTGCTCTGGGAAACTTTGATAGTATGGTGTTGGGTTCCTAGGGATTGCAGATCCCTATGGACTGGAGATAGTATCCCCAGCCTGGGCTTTGTGCCCTCCCAGTATCCCCGTCCCCAAAATGCTCCCCCCAGGGAGGGCTGGCGGGCTCCTGCAGAGGGCTCAGCTCCTCCCAGACTGGGGCTTTGATTATGGCCTGGCTTTTGCCCATGGAATATTGGTTGTGAAGAGCTGGGAAGGGCTGTGCTCCCCTTCATGCTGTGTGACCAGCTCTGGAGCATCATGCTGTGTGTCAGGTGCCAGAAATGCTGTGGTCAGAATCATGAAATTGTCAACGTTGGAAAGGACCTGTAACATCATCTAATACAGCTGTAGTCTCATCAGCTGAAGCTGGTGGAAGTGACACCTTTCCTCCTCTTCCCTCCCCTCCTTCAGGCAAATTCTGTGTACAACACACTCCAAGCCCTCGGTCAGTGGTGTTCCCAGGACACCATTTCCTATTGCAGGTGGCAAATACAGGGAGCAATCCCTTCCACTGTCCTGCTGGCTTTGCAATGCTCGTTCAGCACAGAAGGTGTTGATCTTGGCCAAGTGAAAATTCATGGATTGGCTGTTCTAAACCACAGCTCATCCTCTTGTTCAGTGGGACCACTATGCCCTTTCCTCCAAGGCTGTTTTCCAGCCTTTCAGACCTATCCGGTCACCAGGGTTATCCCACCCAGGACAGGATGTGATGTTTGCCTTTGGGCAGCCCGTCGCCATCCATGGGCAGAGCCATGCCCATTGGCACACCAACAGCCCCTCTAATCTGGGATCAACTGAGTGTTCTTACAGTGCACTCTGGCTCCAATTTGTCCGTGTATTTGTCTTTTATTTCACCACTTTGACCATAAGAATGCTGTGGGAGGCTGTCAAATGACAGTGGAACCACTCTCCCCTTGCCCACAGAGCCAATCTCCTCATCCTGGAGGCAGTCAGGGCTGCTGGCCATGATTTACACCTGGGAAATCCCTACAGGCACTCCTCTATCGCTCTTGTTCATCACGAGTGGAAACAGGATTTTCCATCACCTCCCCAGGCAAGTGCATAGAATCACAGAATCATTAAGATTGGAAAAGACCACTAAGATCACCCCTCCACACTCCCTCACAGATCACATCCCTCAGTGCCACATCTCCACATTCCTTGAGCACCTCCAGGGACGGTGACCCCACCACCCAGGGATGGAGGCAATCCAGCAAGGCAGTGCATCGCAGCCCCCCTCCTTCTACATGCTCTGCTCCCACAGGTCACCCTGGGGCAGGGATTTGGGTTTGCATGACATCTGGAGGGTCCCCACCCCTCCGGTCTGTTGATGCTGTTTGGAGCTATTACTGTTTTCTGGTGGCTGCTGTTTGCCCACTCAAATACCTCAGTAATCCGCTAAGGGACCTCACATCTTCCTTTCTTTCTTCTTTTTTCTTCTTCTAAAACAATTAGCTTGGCTCAAGCCCTCTGCAATACATCAATTAATACAAGCTGAGGCAGTAAATTAAAGGGAAACAGGAACAACTATGCTGGGATTAGATCACTGAAACTATAAACTTTGGAACAAATCAGATTTCCTTGGGAAGGGAAATGGACAGCCGTGATATGTCAAAAGTGAGATGAGACAGGCTTGGACCAACTTTCCACTTGGCTGCTGGATGCCAGAACTTCTTCCCTGGGGAAGTTTGGGCTGCCAGACCCTGCTGCTACCAATAATGCTTGGATGGCAAAACAAACAAACAAGAAGCAAGAGAAAGTGAAGAAGGGTGGGCAAACTGCAGATGGACTGGGAGAGGCATGGAACAGCCAGGTGCAATCTAAGGGGTAGGGAGGAAGGGAGAACCTTGGGGATCCTTCTCACCCCTTTTTCAAACAGCACATGGGCCTGTAGGCTTGTGACATGTACAAGAGGGCATGAGAGAAGCAGTTGGCTTTTGCCCACAGAGCAGGTCCAGGGCTAAGCATCATTTGTTTCTTCTCCGTGGTTCTTCAGCAAAGAGCAAACTATAGAGGTGGGAAAGGAGAGGAAGGGACCATTGGTATCCCCCATCCTGGGCAGGGCCTTGGTCAGTTCATTCAGGAGAATCACTGCACCTATAAGGCAGGAGAGTGATCTGTTTTCCCATAGTCACAGAGCTAGGCTGGTGGTAGAGTCCATCCACTACCAGTTTCAGAAGCCATGGCCAATGGGATTTGCTCCATCCAGCTGTTCAGGCTATTTGCTCTGATCAAAACCAAATCCAGGGCTCCCCCAATACCCACACTCACACAAACATATGTGGGGTGTACGTATGTAACTGTTCCTCCTCTGGCATGCACACAGAGCTTGTCTGGCTCCTGGCACTTCCCTTATGGACAGTTTCTGATGCATCTCCAAATGACACCATGAAAAAACAAAGCTGGAAAGGTCACTTCTGTGGCAGAAACAGCTGTTACGGCATAGGGATAAATGCATAGAGTGTGTAATACATCCTCCTCCGACCTCTAATTGCATCTCTGAGACTTGAGCTAGCCAGGTGTCCTGTACTGAGCCCTGTGTCACCTCCTCTGCCAGGCCTGTGCTCTGGGATGTACTACAAGGCTGTGTGGGAAGGTCAGGTTGGATCACTGCCTGTTTCACAGAGCCACAGCTTGATGAGCAACATGTCTGTGCCATGTGCAGTGACAAGAGCTATGCAGGGAGAGTAGTGATGCTCGGGGCTCACAGAATCATTAAGGTTGGGAAAGATGTCTAAGATCCCCAAGCCAAATCCTAATCCACCCCCGCCGTGCCCACTGCCCATGTACCCCCGAGCCACATCTCCACATCCTTTGAACATCTCCAGAATTGATGACCATAGCACTCCCTGGGCAGCCTGGTCCCTGCAGAAGAACCCAAGGAGGGCAGAATACTCACACCTCTGTTCCAGCAGGCACAGTGGGGAAAAACTCTCTAAAGGTGGGAGGATAAAAGTGATTTCTGGATGGAGGGATCAGAAGCATCCTTGCTGCGCCCTGCTGCATGGCACGGGGTGACTGCTCATGCTCTGCAGGACGGACAGACAGACAGATGTAGGCTGGGGCACCAAGAGGTGAACATGAACCGCTGTGCTCTCCCCAGGATCATGCTTCCAGTGACACGAGGCTTCTGCAAGGCCAAGAGTGGGGCTCCTTCCTCCCTCCGGCGCTCGTCAGCAGCACTCATCAGCCCATGCATGCTCATTAGCCACAGAAACGCTTCTGCCCTTTCGGCCTCTTGCTCAGTTCTTGGCTTTGGTGCGCCTCTACAAACTGAATTACACCGTGTTTGTGCGTGAGCAAAACTTCCCCTGCTCTGCACCACCCCTCCCTCCTCCTCGCGCCCTGCCGTGTCCCTGGCATTAATGCAGGACCAGCGATGTCCCCGTAGCGTCCCCACATCTCTGACTCCCGGCACTTCACTCTGCCCACGCAGCTTCGTTAGCAGCCCTCTGCCCGCAGACAGATCCCTGCTAATGATGGCAGCTCTTGGTGGAGCTGGAGCAGCGTGGGAGCCGCGGGGACGGGGCTGCGATGCTCTGCGTGGCCTTTCATCTCTGCAGTAATGAGGTATCACGGCCACCCCTGGAGCATGGCAGGTGGAAGTGCTGGGCTGGCTGGTGGGGTTGGGGTTCTCCAGGCCCCCACCCCTGGCTGGGAGGTGTCAGGGCAGGGCTGGGCTGTGGGATGGGTGCCTGCGGTGCACAGCACGGCAGAAGCTGCCCGTAGTGTGTGTGCAATGGAACAAGGTGTTGCTGGAAGCATGCCTCGGAGAATTACTTTGTCTAAAGCAAAACAAGAGTTCGTTTAACCCCATGGAAGCTCTTCCAGTGCTGTAGGAGTCACTGTCTCATGGGTATAACTACCGCACAAAGCAGTTCTCTGCTCTCCTTCAATCCGTGTTGCCCTCACTGCTCGCTGTGGCTTTCTATAGGGACTGGCTGTAATTTCTCTCTGTGCAAAGCACTGTGAAGCAGTGGGAGCTGGTTGGTGGTGACAGGTGGATGCTCAGCCCCCTGAAATCATAGGGGTATCTCCATAAGTGGTGCTGTGTTGATTTACTGCCTTGTCACCACTTCTTGGGGGCAGTGGTGGGAGGAGCAATGAGATTTCAGTGTCACTGAAGGCAAACTCATGGCTGCTCTGGTGGCACAATGTAACTTGGTTTCCTCCTTCATCTTCACCTCTAAATTACTCATTCCTAAACCTCTTAAAGACACAGAGCTGATCCCAGTAAGAATGCTCCCAGACAGCACGATGGCAGCCCAAACCTCCACGTAGGCTCCAGAACCAGCACCAGGAGGACCCCATCAGCCCCCACCAATGTCTCAGCATTGCCTCTGCGCCATGGAAGCTGCTGCTGGTGGGAAGAAAACCTGTGGGTACAGTGGACAGTGTGTCCTGGCTAATGCTGTAGCAGGACATGCATCAATCCACTGTCCTGCGGGTTTTTATGAGGTTGATGCCCTTGGACCCTTCATGGGACCCAACAACACCATTGAGTGCAGAGCCAGCAGGATGGGAGAAGCCAAGGCAGCGAAGCACAGTGGGGATGTCCCCCATCATCCCCATCTTTTCCCTTTGGCCCACTTGCAGTTGGGGTTTTCTGGGGTCCGGGAGATGCTGCGGGAGCAGAGCCGCAGGCAGCGTGGTCGGGAGGTTCAGACACCGGCTAATCCTGTTAGGAAGGCAGTGGTTATTGCAGGGCTTCCAGCGGGACCTGCTAAATGAACCGTAATTCTGTAATGAGATTTCCTTTTCCCGGCCAGACTAAATGTTCTCAGCCACTGGGAATAAGAGGTTGGGGGAAAAAAATAAAAAGGAAAAAAGTATCGGGGAGGGGGAAGCCTGTCCGAGGCTGTGTCAGTCTTGGTTGCATTGGGGATGTGCAGAGCTCTCAGATGTGTCTGCTTGTTGCAGACATGGGCTGCAGGCTGCCCTGTGCTCCTCTGCAGGGGGTTGACAGAAACTGGAGAGCAAGCAAATCCCATCCGAAGTTGTGATATCGCTCCGAATTTCAGAGAGACCCAGAGGCTGTGTGTGAGGCAGCAGAGGGCTGGAAGGGCAGGGGCATGTGAGGAGAAAACATGCTCTGGGAAAACAGAGGGTTCTTTGTGGAGGAGCTGAATGGCAAGAAGAAGTGTCCCAAGTGGGTTTTGTTCTGCCTCATGGCTACAAGGGGAGAGCAGTTGGGCTCCGTGGGGTCTGGGTCTCCTGCTGGGAGCCCTTCCTGCAGAGCTGCAGAGCCAGGGGCAGTGTTACCATTCATTTCTGTCTTCCCTGATCTCGAGTTTACTTAGTTGTTGTGTTTATTGTTATTATTTCCCCCTTTCTGTCTGATCTTTCTCTTAGAGAATACGGCAGTCTTGTATTTCTAAATGGGAACAGCAGCTCTTTGCCTGCCAAGCACAGGGCCAGGCTCTCCGGCCACGTAGGTGAGATGGGATGCATCATCTGCATCCTGCCCTGTGCAGGGTGCCCCCAGTCCCCACCCACGGGCAGCTGAGGAAGGAGACAGCTCTCTGAGCCTTTTCCTCCACTTTTATATGCTATAATCTGGCCCCTGCCCTTCACATGCCTCCATTTCCCCGGTGGTAAGAGAGGAGTTGAGAGATGGGTGTTTGTTTTCTGGCATTTTGTAGGGCAGGGCTTCACAGGACCAAGGGGTGCTCTCTGTTGGGCTGTTTTTCCCGATTGCAGTCTTTTCAGTGTTTTAACCCACAAAGCCTTCCTCAGACCTCAGGCTACAGGAGCTCATGCTCTCTCCAGGCATTCCTTCACTCCATTTTCGTAAGTAAATGGGGTTCATGGCACAGCTGCACCAGGGAGTGCTGGGGCCACCGTCCCTGGAGGTGGTGAAGGAGCATGGAGATGTGGCACTGAGGGCTGTGGGGCTGTGGGGGTGGGTTCTGGGGTGGGTCTGGGGATCTCAGAGATAATTTCCAACCTTACTGATTCCAGGATTCTATGATTCATCCAGCTGTGCTCTTGCACCCCAGCCTAGCACAGCTGCATCCTTTTGACCAAATTGAATGGAAGGATTGAGACATCAAAGCAATGAGGTTTTGGTGTGTCACCTGCTTTGGGTCCCAAGTGACATAAACGAGCATCCCCTGTTAGGGCTGAAACATACAGGGTGCTGGTCAACTTGGGAGAAGGTAACGTAGGAACATTTCTAATCTGGGCAGGTCCTGCTAGTGTTGTGAGATCACCATGACCACCTCAGTGCTCACCTACAAGTGACATCGGAGCTGCTCTGTGTTCCTCTAATTACCAAAGTTGGCTTTGGAAGCAGCAGGCAGAGTTGCTGGGATCCAGTGGCTGCAGGTGAGTGGATTGCTGGGGATCCAAGAAGCATCAAAAAGCTCTAAATTGCTTTAAATTCCATGGAGGTGGTGAGCCCAGGGTGCCAAATCCTGTGGCTGGGGCCTTGTGTCAGCACTGCAGCTTGTGGAGCTGTTGGGATCTGGGCTGGGCTGGGTTCAGTTGGCTCTGTTTCCTCTTTTTCCTGCTCTTGAAGTAAGATTTTGGTGGTGAGGGGAATGAATTGTCTGAATTGGAGGTGAAATGTTGTGATCGTGCTGTTCCCCATGCAGTTGGCTCCTTTCAGCATTCGATTCCATCTTGGTTGAACCATGAGAAGCTGCTTAATGCCTCCAAATTACAGCAGCTTTTCAACATCCCATGAAAGTCATTCCAGAAATAAATCCAAATTCCTGGCAGTGCTTCTGCACAAACTTCTCACTGCTCCGTGGGAAGGCTGAGTGCCACTTTTCTTTGGGTTGTGGGGAAAAAAGCTTCTCTCCCTGCTGGCACGTGCATTTGGGATGGGGCAGCTCCCGTGTTGCTGCATGGCTTTGGCTGGAGGACACTGATTCACAGGTGTGTGAGCAATGCAATGCATGTCCTGGTGCACGCTGCTACCTACGTGTGCTGAAGCAGCAGTCTGGGGCTGGGATGAGCCTTCCTCATCATCACCAGCCTTCCTCACCATTGCTGAGCCTCTGGGCTATGCAGGTGGGGCTGCCCTACTGCTGCTTTAGGGTCAGGGATGGATGGGGTTCACAACTCACTCGGCCTCAATGGATGCCCAACACATGTTGCTTTATTTCCATGGGTCTGGAGGGTACGGCAGCCCCTCTTCACCCACCCCCAGGAGGCACACGAGGGGCTTCACCAATGGGTAGTGAAATATTTCTGTCGCTTTCCTTGCAGCTTGTTTTCTGCTAGCAGGGTCTTTTTTGGGAATGAAGAACTCGACAGCAGCTGTGGCTGTTTCGGGCTGGCTTTGTGTTCCTTGTGCTGTGAATGCTCTGCAGATTGGGCTTATCAGCCCTGTCAGCCTGCTGCAGCCCTTCCGTGCTGCCCTGTGCCTGTTTACCCAGCGCTGCACTGACGCAGGGCCCCTTCCTGCATCTGTCCCACCCACCCTGAGGTCCCACACCGATAACTCTGAGATTAGAGATTTGGGTCTTACAGAAAAAGCTATGGACCTGCAGCCCTCTGTTGTGCTGCTTTGTAGGGAGAAATCTCCACGTATGCTGCTAAGGGTCGGCACAAAGTGATTTTGATGATTACCCCGTTAATCGACTCAAAGATGAAATAGCTACATTTGGGGGTCAGATCCTCCTGGAAGGGAGCGGACACGAGGCAGGGACACAGCTGCTGTGCAGCACAGGGGATGGGCTGCCTTTTGCCAGCCTTAATGATCTCCATTCTGCTTACTTTTGGATGGTTTTTGAGGTCTTCCAACCCAACCCATCCTATGGTTCTATGATGCACATCTCAGTGATTCTATGGTTTCAGTGCAGCTCGGTGCTGCTGAGCACCTTCCCCCCATTTCCAGCTGCCAACAGCTGCCTCAGATATTTGTGTTTGAAAGTGTTTGCATCTGAATAACCCAGGAGTCACTCCAGCCGCTCCGGCATGCGGAGCAAGCGAGGTCTCTGAGCAGGTTTTTCATCTGTTCAAATTAGAGCCCAGATTTACGAGGCGTCCTTGGGCTTTGGTGTGTTTGTAAAAAAAAAAACCTCCAGCGTGTCCTTAAAAGGAGGATGAAAACAATTCGGGTTTTGATGGCGAGGTGTGGGGCTGGCGCGGGAGGGACGTGGTGTGCGACTCGAAGAGGCAGAGCATCACGTTTTGAAGTAAGGAGAAAGAAACACAGAAAGGGAAGACAGACAGGTACAGCTCTGCCCTGTAACGGTGATGAAACATTAATTCATCCCCCTGGAATTTCTTGTTTGTGAGCTGCCATAATTTCATTTCTTTGGTGTCTGTATGAAGCTGGAGTTAGTTTAATGCCAGAAGCCAAATACTCTCCAACTAATATCTCTTTATTAGATTTGTGAGTGTGTGTGTGTGTGTGAGAGAGAGAGAGCTCCTTATAACCTACTTTATACCATTGGAGGTGGTGTGATGCACTCTGGAAGACTCAATCCAGCCCCGTGACCCATAGTGCCATGAGGCTGTAGGCACGAGTTTGACTTTTTGATGCCATTTCCAAGTTCTTTTGCCCCAAATGTGTCCTAATGCTCACCGAGCCGGGGACTCCCAGGCCCTCAGACCTGCAGTACCAGCCAGCAGTGCGGGCTCACTGCCACCCATAGGCAGCTCCAGCATCCGCACCCACTCTGAAGTGGAGCACGGACAGAAATCCTGGGATTTGTCCCAAATCGCTGCCAGACCCCCATCAGCTGGCGGATGTGTGTGTCTGTGTGTGCGCAGTGCCATCGGATCCTTAAGCTTTGGGTATAAATACGTTCAGCTCTTTCTTTATTCCCGTCGCAGTAATCCCTTGGATGCATTTTGGGCTGCATGGAAATAGCAACTGGCTGTGTGTGTGTGTGTGTGTGTGTGTGATCTGCACTGCCGGCTGCCGGGGATCTCTGAGCATATTCCCCACTGCTGGGACCCCCCCCGACCCCTGCAGCTTCCAATGGAGGTGGGTGAGGCTGAGGGGAGGGCAGCGAGCCCGGGATGGGGGGAGAAGAAAACTTGGGCGAGCAAAGAGCTGTGTTTATATTTGGCTCCTGTAACACTGTGAGCATATGGCTGGAGGGAAATGGCACTGAGCTGATTTCATGGCAAGGGGGAGCGTGGGAAGGGGCAGGGGCAGGCGCTGTCCCCCCGCCACAAGCTGAGCTGGGCGATCTCTCGCTCATGGAGCTATTTGCATTCAGTGCATGGCTGGGGCATGGGGTGACTTGTGCAGGTGTCTTCCCCATGGCCCTGGGCTCCCTGAGCTGGATAGGGCAGGGTTACAGGAGTGTAATCCCAATGGAGAAACCCTGCCCTGAGTGTTCCATGCTGGAGGAGGAAAGGTGCAGATGTTGGTTGTCACACTGAGACCTTTTTCAAACCCAGCATCTGGGGGTGGCTGCTGTGACACAGCCGGAGGCTGAGTCCCCCCCAGTGCAGGACATGCGGAGGCCACCAGCTCCTTCTGATGCCAGCGCTGCGCTGTGGGCTCTGTGGGCAAAGCCTCAGCCAGTACAGAAATGAGCACTGCTCTGCTGAGCGTTATGCAGGGCAGCATCCTGTGAGGAGGATGATGATGGCCATCCTGGTGACACATAGAGCACAGCTTGGCTTCTTCCTAGTGGGTTTTGTGTGGTTGTTAGTGGGGTAGGTGGGCAGGAACCAGAGCTGGCTGCTGGGAGCCCCTCTGTCTGGAGCCTAGCACCCATTACCCTGATCCCTATTTTTCCTCTCCAGCAGGGTAGGCGGTGGATCTCACATCACATATCAAGGGAAGAAGTTCTTGGGTTGCCCAGGCTGAAGGTGACAACTTTTGGCCCATGACCATGTCACGAAGCCTTTCTCTGCCTGCATGCCCCGACCCCGTGCAGCTTGCTCCTCTGTGGGGCAGGCTTCCCTGCCCGATGGAGCACAGCAGATGTCATTTAGAAGCTTGCTATTAAATTAGTCCTCCTGCATCTAAATAGGCATAATTATGTTTTCATTAGCCCCAGACAGTGCGTTACAGCTTGATGTATGAGTAGCAAGAGGACAGGGGGGTGCAGCCCCAAAAGAGCTGCTGCCATCCTCCCCTGTTTGCCAGCCCTGTGAGTCCCCGTTCAGCAGGGAGGATCAGGGCTGCTTGCTTTGCCCTCCCTGAGGGAAGTTTTGTCATTTAGTCACCCGCTGTGCCATGGTTTATCCGTGAGCATCCTGAGCACCGGGCAGCCATGGCTGTGTGCTGGGCTGCAGCTGTGTTTCTCTGCTCCAGGGGAGCTGCCCCTGTGCTCTGGGAGGGGGCTGTGTGCAGGGGAACTCCTGCCCGAGCGCCCGGTGGGGTTTATATAATATTATATATCTATAATTATGTGTTTGTTGTTGCCATGGGAATGAGCACAATTGCAAAGCCTGGAGTCTGATGTCAAGCCTGGGTCTGTACTGGGCCTTTTTGGGGGCAGGGGCAGGTCGGAAGGGGAAATGGAGAGAGGAGGAGCCCCTTCCCTGCACTCTCCCCCATGTGCAGCCCCTGAACAGTGCCCAGCTCTTCACTGGGGGCAGTGGGGGACACTGGTACCACCTGCCCTGGGCTCAGGGGTGCAGGGACGAGCTTGGAGGGAGGCTGCTTGCTATCAGGGAAAAAGGGAACCCCATTGTCTTATTGCCCCCTACAGCAGCATGGTGCAGGGAGAGGGCTGTGGCTCTCTGGGAGTGTGGGGCTGGGTGGGGGGCTGAGCTGGCTGAGCCCCCCTGCCCCAGGGTGTGCTGTGGAGGGCTGTAGGGCACGGAGTGGGGTTTTCAGCAACAAGCAGGGGCCGGGGAGGGGGGGGGGGGGGGTTCTCTCGGCTCTTTAATTGATAAGGGAGCTGAGGAGGGGGTGATGCTCATCAGTAAGGGGGGGGGAAGCCAGGCTGGAAATGAGGTTATATAAAAGATGTATGATTTGGAGAGCGGAGTGTCTCCTAATGAGGGCTGCACCGGCTCGCTCCACACCCATAAAAACCCGGGTTGGACGTCAAAGCGGATTCGTTTCGGTGATGCTGGGATAAAGGGGCGCAGCGAGGAGCGCTCCCTCCCCGCACAGCCCCGCGCTCGTCCCTCCGCAGCTGCCGGGAGCGAAGCGATGCTCCGGGCACGGACGAGGACGGGGACGGCTCAGCTCTGCCGCACGGTAGGTGGTGGGACGGTGTGTGTGGGGGGGAAAGCCCCCAATCCTACACCGCTTCTCCGGGAAACTTTGCGGTGCGGGAACCCCGCGGCACCCCGCAGCCATCGGTATGTCCCCACCGCGCTCCCTCTTACCCCGGGGGGGTCCGCCGCAAACTTCGTCCACCAGGTCCCCCCATGACACCCCCGGGATCTGGGGGGGCTGAGACAGCTGCGGAGGGAGCACAGCTCTTGTCTCCCTTCCCTGCAACTCTTTGCAGTAAGTTTGCATGGGGCGAGCGGCATAGTGGTTGGCTGGGGTGGGGGGAGGCGCAGGCAGGGGTAGGGGCAGTTTTCTAGGGTGGGGGGGGAAGCAGGGGCAGTTTAAGAGAAGCAGGCGGACGGTGTGCGTGGGGAAGGCAGGGGGCCAATTTGGCTGGAAAAGGCGGGCAGTGTGCCCGGGACGGGTGGCAATTTGCCCGAAGAAGGGGCGGGGGGGCGGATGTAATTAGTCCGGCAGCGGCTGGAGTAGGGAAACTGCAGGTCTGGGTCGCGTAGGGGGGGGAGGAAGGGGGGAGGGGGGCGGGTGTTGATTCCCATAGGGTGCGCGGGGTCCCGGGGTGGGATGTAGGTTCTCGGGCGGCACGCTGCAGGTCCTCAGGGGAGGGGGAGGGGGGAGATGCGCAGGGTCCAGGGGCAGATCTGTAGGTTCCCGGGGGGGCGCAGGGTCCCACCCGGACCCACAGCAGCTCCCCGATGGCCGCGAGCGCTGCCGGAGCTGTCCAGGGTGCTGAACGCGCGCCCCGACCGCACCCTGTGCCCCCACCCCGGCGCTGCGCGGGGCTCGAGTTTGCTGGATATGCCCCTTCACCTTCCCATCCCCCTCCCCATCCCCACGCAGTGCTGCTCCGCCTGCCCCAAGCGTGTCCCCTTCGTCTCCAGGGCAGTGGGGTGGGGAGGGAGCGAGATCTGGGTGGGGAAGGAGTACACCGGTGCAACCCCACATCAAAACCCTGGGACTCAAGGCTGGCTCCTGCCCCCCACAGGGACAGCCTGAACCTGATCTCTTGTTTGTCCCCACCCGGGCACAGCGGACCTCGATAGTCCCCTCTGCAGCACAGCCGGGAGCTGCGGTGTAGGGAGCGCGGGAGCTGAACCCAACTGGCCCTGCCTGCGCTCCCACTCTCGGCTTGCTTTGCACATAGCAGCTGGGGTGGTGGAAAGCTTTTGATGGAAAGCTTTGGGTTTTCTCTGGCAAGACAGAAAAGAACCTCTGTGCACACATCTGGAGCCCCTGGCGCTGGGGTGGGTGTCGGTGGGTATCACTCCCCACTGCCAGCCCTGCAGGGCATTTCCCTGCTCAGCTCCATAGCCCAGGTGCAGACATTTTCTTCCAACGCTTTCAAGTTACGACTGTCATGAGGAAATTCTGGCAGGCAACTTGACAATTATCTGCTGAGTCCCCGAGGAACTGATCCGCCTCTCACTGATATAGAGGGGAAGTGTCTCCTTCCTTCTGATGGGAGGTGTGTGGGATTGTAGGGCTGGGGGCAACTGCTGTGCATGCCCAGTTGCTTCCCTGCCTCCCCCTCCTCTGCATCCCCCACTGCTGGGGCTCAGGATGCAGAACAGGACATGGATGGAGAGCTGTGTGGAGGTTTTGTGGTGGGGGTGTACAAAATAACGTTATGCTGTAGGTGTCCAGCTGCACACCTTTGCTATTCCTTTCAAGCTAAAGGTCTCTGGTGGAGAAGTCTTCTTTTGAAGAGTTTGATTTTTGTGTCAGCAATTTCTTCCTCTGTTTCCTTCCAGCTTGTGTCACCCGGAATATTTTCTTACCGATGTCACCAGCACCCACCACTCTAGCTTTTGAACGTGCCCGTGTTTGCAAACAAACACCTGGTGCAGAGCCTCTCCTGGCACAGCCATGGTTTGGGGCAATATTGCACTAATGAGACATCTGCGCCGGGAGCAGCGTTACGCTCCCCTGTGAGCAGCTCTGAGCTCTCACACCCTTTGCTTTCCACCCATCCCCACTGCCAGTGATTGAGTGTGAGCTCCAGAGAGGCCATCTTAGGCAGGGGCATCACTGCCTCATGCCTGGGGCTGAGCGCTCTGACGGGGGCCCTTGGGTGTTGCAACCCTCTTGGTTTTATTTCTTCCCCCCCCCTCCCAGCTGCTTGCCTCGCGTATTTTGTGTTTTGTGTTTCTGTAGTGAGTCTGTACAAAAGGCTCAGGAAATCTGCCAGATTGCCCAAATCAGCTCCTGAAAACAACTATATATAGTAACCGATAAGTCACATGAGCTCGGCGCGCATAGATTAGCATTTACCTTTCCCAAGTAATGGGGGTATTGTCTGATACTTGTTGATACCGTCAGTTTTGACTAAAGAAAGACAATCCTGATAGAAAGGGACCGGTTCTGACAGAGTACAAATGAGAGTGAAAAGCCCTTGCTCTGCTCCTGCTGCTCTGATTGTATCTGTGTATTAAGTGAAATCTATAGACATGATCCAATCTCTTGTACGTATCCAAAAATAAACACATTGTGTCCCGAGGAGAGAAGGAGCTGTAAGCCACTGTCTGTGACTGGAGCTGGATGAAAGCACGTTCGCTTCCATCTGCTTCTCCCACAGGAGCCCCGCTGGGCTGTGTGATGCCAGAGCCCAAGCCCTGCAAGGCAGCTGCAATGTGAGGTAAACCAGCACCCACCCGGAGCTCTGGGTATTGGCCATGGGAACCAGCAACATGCTGTATAGATATATGGCTGCAAAGCCCATATGCTATCGGTATGTTGATCCACATGCAGAGCACTGAAGCCTGCAAGTGCTGCATGTGTGTAGATAAAACTGGAGGTATTTATGCTAATACAACTCTTTCTATAGCCCCTCTTTTACATGACAATTCCGAAATGCTTTATGAGATCCTGCAGTACCCTTCTAGGGCAGGCTTGTCTTAATCCCATTTTGCAGACTTTCGGGCTTATGCTTTCAGACACGCTGAAAGCACACAGCCCATCCTTGCTGTTAGAACCATAAAATCTGGCTGTTTTCTGAGCAGAACTCACCCTTCATCCCTCAGTACACCGAGCTGTGGCTCAGCTGAAGGCACTGGTCCCATTGGGGTGCTTCAGCCAAAGGCAGCACAGGGTTGTCCCATGAGGTAGGGGAGATGAGCATTGGGGCAGCACCCACAGCACAATGCTGGAAGCTGAAAAGTCTACATCCCCCCACCCCAATCATGCTCAAATCAGAGCCAGAGCCCTCCGTGGGACAAGGGATGTGTCCCAGGAGAGCACTGCTGCCGCGATCGGTGCTATGGCAACACGTGCTGATGGAAAACCCAAGGGATGGTGCAACCAGGAGCTCAGAGCCCGATATTTTTCAGAGGTTTGTAAATAGTGGCACAAAGACAAAGCAGTCTTGGTGCAAGGTGGTGACAATGAGGTGAGTTCCCACTCAGTGTCTTGGAGGGGTGACCAACCCCATTGGAGCACTGAGCCGGGAGCTTCACTCCCAGCAGTGGCCCCATCGATGCGGATGGCTCAGGAGTTGCAGCCTGAGTCAACCTGCTGCAATTTCAGATTCTCTTTTTCTTTTATTCCAAATGGAGCCACGACTCCTCTCTCGTGCTGGGATTGGGTTTCAGTGCCATCCATCACACGGTATTTTCTCATTTATTTCCCATCTACCTATTTTGTCATTTAGGACAAAGCGTTGTTGTGTTAACACGGCTCTCATTTGTCACATTGGAGTCGCTGGTGTAACTCCAGTCCTCTTGGCAAATTGATCGTGGTGAAATTTATGCTTTGCAGATGGGCCGAGCCCTAATAGGAACATCAGTTTGCGACGGGGTTAGTGGCGGAACTGACGGTTTTATCTAAACTCTGTTTCAGTGCACACCGCAGGCGCCAAGAAAATATTGTACGAAACAGTAAAATAGAAACGGCAGCCGTGCTACGGAAATATGTTCAGCCTTGAACTCCAAATTAAAACAAAACCGGCTTTCTGTCAGCCAAAAAAAAAAAAAAAGAAAGAAAAAAAAAAGAAAAAAAAGAAGGGATTTTGTCAACAGAGTTGTCTTGGCAACACTGGAACCGATCACCTCGCAGCCTGCCCAGCGTGGGGCACCAGGTGGGGCAGGGTGCAGGTAAATCACAGTGAGGGCTTTGGTAGGTCATGGTGATGTTTTGGTGACACTGAGGTGACAAGGACATGGAGCACATGGGAGGCACAGACTTCCTTTGGTTGTTTAATTCCCTATAGAGGGATGGTTTGGGTGAACACCAAAGGCAGTGGTTGTGTAAATACGCAGGTCAAAGGGATTTGGGGCTACCCAAAGGCCAGGGGCTTCAGCTCAGATTTGTGGTGACGAGCAAATGCATAAAAATTTGCCTTCCCTAAAACAAAGCCCTGCAGCTGGGTGCTGCCATGGGGCTGTCGTATGAGCAGCAAAACAATTCCATGATTCAATTCACACCTGGTGTAAACTGGGTTTGTCAGGAAGGTGCAGCTAATGCAGTGCCCCAGATCCCAGCAGTAGGGATGGGATGGAGGACAGGGGTGTGGAGCTCAGCAGCAGCTGCGTGTGGACATCAGGAGGGCTGGAGGGAAGTGGATGGAAGGGCCGTGCACGCAGGTACGATGTGGTCTGAGCACACAGAAGGGCTGGCATGAGCGAGCTGCCTGCCAGTGAATCACTTTAATGCTCCATTTTCAGATGCACAAACATGCCGGTTTACAGTAACTGTGCATATGTTGCATCCCATTGCTCCTCATCAGAGTCACTGACGCTCCACGGGTTGTAAAAATTAAACGGGCATAAATCCATCAGCCCTGGGGTTCTGCGTTGAGCGGCATAAATCCCACGAAAACTAATTAAATAAGACAATGGTGTCCATTTAAAGCTGGCACGTAGAAATGTGAGCCATTACCGCAGTGATGATTTACGAGAGACAAGACTTGAAATCTCATTGTGAGGGCAGGGGCATGCAGGCTGCCCATGCCAGAGGCTCTGGGTCCACGCCGGCTCTGCCCAGCCCGCAGGTTGTGGCTGTGATGGGCAATGGATTGTGCTTAGGGAAGGAGATTTATTTCCCCTCCGCTTTGCTTTTTAAATCAAATCACCAATTAAGGCATGTGCTGGAGTTTGTTGCTTGGAATGTTATCTGGTCATTCGGAATGCTTTTCTCTGTTGGCTTGCATAAGATTTTTGAGGCCCTGGAGCGTTTCCAGTGAAGGGACCCCAGCTGTGCAGGGTCTGGAGCACATGTCTTATGGGGAGCAGATGAGGGAGCTGGGATGGCTCAGTCTGGAAAAGTAGAGGCTTAGAAGAGACCTCATTGCTCTCCACGACTCCTGAAAGGAGGCTGTGGTGGGGTAGAGGTCGGTATGCTCCCAGGTAGCAGCAATAGAATGAGAGAGAATGGCCTTAAAGCTGTGCCAGAGTAGGGTATTAGCAACAATTTCTTCTCCAAAAGAGTGGCGATGCAGTGGCTCAGGCTGCCCCAGGGAGTGGTAGGGTCTGCCATCCCTGTAGGTGTTTAAGGAACGTGGAGATGTGTCACTGAGAGACACTGTCAGTGAGCACGGTGGGGTTGGGCTGGAGTTGAACTTGGGTATCCGAGAGGTCTTTTCCTACCTTAATGATTTCATGATTTGTTCCTTACGCGAGTGCCCTTGAAGCTATACCATGCCCCTACACCTGCAATAGGGGTACATGTGCTGCAGCTATTCTTGCACTGGTGAATGGCCACAAAATGAGGCACAGTTGCACAGGTGGATGTTGAGATTGGAGGGAGTTAATGCTTCGATAATACTGCAATGAGGTTCTGAAAGCTTGCAGCTCTGCAGGGAAAGCTTGCTGCCTTCTGGGAATTCAAATTGGCTTCCTCTAGTTTATGCTTCACAAGTTGAGGGAAACTGAGGCAGAGTCGGACTGCCCAGCTGAGGATGTGTTATGCACTGGGGGCGCACAGCAACAGCCCCTCTCCAGGCTGAAATACATTTCCGTGCAAGTAGAGCTCAGTGACACCACTCACTGCGCTGATTTGAAGGACTGAGACGGCAGCTCTGAACGCCCGACCTGACACACCTGCTGCTGCTGCCAGCTGCATAAATCAGGCTGCTAATGGTGCTTGGAGGCAGCGCCGAGCCCGACAACCCGCACTGCCAGCATAGCATCTCCCTGAGACATCGCATGGAGTCGGTGCTCTGGGGCTCATCTAAATCATGCCCCACGGTAGAAACGCAGCACTGAGCACAGAGGGCAGCATGTTCTGGGGCCGTGGGGACTTATCCTTGCAGAAGGGGCAGTGAACGCAGTGCTGGGCTCATTGTGAGCACACTGCATGGGATCTATTTGCACTGTTGCAGCAGTGACTAACGCAGAGCAAACACCGGGCTGACCCCATGGCAGGGAGACTGGTGGCCCTGCATTGAGTGCTGCTCACACAGCTCTCAGAGCCATTGGTTCCTACATCGTGTTGGAAATGAATCCTGCATGGCTCAGACTTGCCCAGGATTTGGGGTCCTGATGACCCCCTCAGTGCTGGAGATGTGGGGCTGGGGATGTGGAGATGGGATAGAGAAGGAAGGGGTTGGTCCTTTGGGCACAGCTGGTGATGCTCAGGGTGCAAACATCCCCACTGTGGTGCCTCTGTGGGATCAGGAGGATTCTGCTACATCAGTGCATTCAGTTTGCAGACCTAGTGCCCTCCGTTTCCTCCCCAGAATTCAGGTTTAGCAAGAAGCATCCTCTGCATCTCAGCTGGCTGCTAAACACCACAGCACAGCTCCGGAGAGAAACATCTCCAGGGCACCTCAGAAATGACAGAGGAACACAGAGTGGCTTTGGAAGCTGCCGTTAGCAGTGTGAGCACACAGCCCCATTGGCAGCCAATGACCCGTGGGCACTGCGCAGTTGTGCCCAGATGCACAGGGCCCCCAGGCATTGGGGTTGGCTTGCTACCAGTGCAGGCAGCTTGTGAGGAGCTGTTGGGCTCGGGGGAGCCCTACATTATACCTCAGTGCTACAGATTATGGGGAGAGGAGGAGCTGAGCTGCGATCCCATCAGGCAGGCTTTAAAATGCCTGTCAGTGCAAATAGCTCAGTGAGAGCCCGGGTGAGAGGAGCTGACTGTCCTTTCCTACCACCTCCCTCTGCTACTGGCTGCTGCCCTCCCTCCTGGTGCATTGAAATGGGCTCAGTGGGAAGGTGCCTATGGGCCAGATTGTGCCCTGGGCAGGGGTGTGAATCCCACTCCCCCTGACTCATCTCACGCATCGGGTTGGAGACGCTCAGCAAAACATAGGCAGATCTCCAGCAGAACCCTGTGGAGCTCCACACTGCTCTGCTTTGCATTGCGTGTTCAGGAATTTCTGCTCCTGGAGAAGAGAGGGCAGGGTGTGAGCAGGGCTGTCCTGCAGCCCTTCCAGCTCCCTGCTCGCCTTTCCGTCCCCTCCTGAGCAGACAGTGAGGATTGCTCTGCAGGAGAGTGAGGGAAAGCAAACATGGGACTGTGAGAGGCTGCAGCCCGGCGGCTGATATTTGCAGGGCTGGGCTGCTCCATGTGGGTGTCTGTGGCACTTTCTATCTACCCCATGTCACTTCTTCCTCTCTCTTTGTTGTCTTCTCCTCTAGATAAAGCAGCTGTTGGCCCACCCGCAGCCTGAGTAGCTCACGGGATGCTCTGCAGGACCTGACACTGAACTGCTGCCTGATGCTCGCTGAGCGATGCCCCCGCTGCCCCTCACCCTGCTGACACCTGCTGCGAGGATGCTGCAGACAGAGCCCCGAGGTGTGCTGCAGTGAGACGAGGTGCTCAAAGCCCCATCGCGCCCCGGTTCTCAGCATCCAGCTCCCAGCCTGCAGGTGGCTGCCATGGAGGAGAACACCTTCAGCGTGCAGCAGCTGCAGCCCAACGTCATCTCGGTGAGGCTGTTCAAGCGCAAGGTGGGGGGCCTGGGCTTCCTGGTGAAGGAGCGCGTCAGCAAGCCGCCCGTCATCGTCTCCGACCTGATCCGGGGAGGAGCTGCTGAGCAGAGCGGCCTCGTGCAGGCTGGGGACATCATTTTAGCTGTCAATGGGCGGCCCTTGGTGGACACCAGCTACGAGAGCGCGCTGGAGATCCTGAGGAGCATTGCCTCCGAGACCTACGTGGTGCTCATCCTGCGCGGCCCTGAGGGCTTCACCACTCACCTGGAGACCACCTTTGCAGGCGACGGGACGCCCAAAACCATCCGTGTCACCCGGCCCCTCTGCCCTGCACCCAGAGCTGTTGAGTTGTCCAACCCCAACCTCCACGGCCAGGAGCTGCCCGCGGCCATGGGTTCTCTCTGGACCAGGGAGACGGGGCGGGAAGTGGAGCCCGTGGTCCATGTCAACGGGTTGGTCACCGGCCCCAAAGGGCAGGATGGCAACAAGGGGAAGGACAGCGCCTGCAGCCACCTCTGTCTCAATGGCAGAGTGGAAGACAACGAGCTTCTCAAGGAGATTGAGCCTGTCCTGGACCTCCTGAAGAGCAGCAGTAAGGACGGCGGTGGAGATGTGCCCTGCAAGGTAGAGACAAGGGATATAGAAGTCCAGGTGGACTGGTAGGTCCCTGCATACGTTTTTTACCTTGGGTGCAATGCGCTTGTGTTTGGTGGTGGAGGTGCTGGTGGATGGCTCCCAAAATCATCGTACAATGCAGCGGGTTGGGAATGGGATGCAGGGAAAGAGGGGAAGCTGTTGTGAGGGACAGATGAAAAGATGGAAAATTTGGAGCAGGTGGCAAAAGAAAGGGAGATGCGGGAGCTGGGGAGGCTTAGGAAATAAATAGCATGTTGTGCTGATTTGATGGGTGATGTAAAGACCCAAGTCCCGGGCACATCAGAGTGCTCCAAGAGCATTTCTTCGCTGGGACAGCTGCGGTGTCACAGCAAAGCCCTGGGGGCATGGAGCAGCCCCAGCTCCCCATGTCCCCTCGTCCCCAGCCCAACAGCCATATCTCCACCAAGGAAATTCTGCTCTGGTTGAGGGAAATGAAAAATGTTCTTTTTTTTTTTTTCTTTCTTTGAGGAATCTCTTCTACTCTTGAAGAGATTAAACTGAAGCACTCTAAACTCACCGAAATTGAAGGACCTCAAACCAACAAAAATATTAACAAAGTGGGTACTTCAAAGCTCAACTCCTTCACTTTCCAATACCCTTTAAAAATCTATATAAGTGGCTTGGAGTTGAAAATCCACTTTTCAATCGAAATTAGCCTTCAATCTTCTGCCTGATGAGGAGTTGCAACCCTGCTCCTGTGACAGAATGGGAGAAGCTGGGTGGGGGGGATGTGCTGGGGGGGATTTGTTGGGAGCTGTGCTGCAGGGAAAGGGCAGCCCGCACCCACTGCTGCGGATGGGTCCCCTCCTCTGCTTGGTCTCAGAGCTCGGCATTGAGAAGGGCTTCTGCAGGGAGAGTTTTCTTGGTCTGGAGGAGATGTGCAGAAAGGTCAGGGACTGATGGAGAGCGGAAAGATGTGTTGGTCGATGCCAAAAAAATGCCCAAATGAAGCGAGCCTTGATAGATTGATGGTGCTGCAGGCAGGGGTTTCTCCCGGCTGGGGGGAATAAGCGGAGCTGACATTAATCAAAACAGCAATAGGGCTCTAACTAATTATCAGGAGGGTGCAAACCGTTGCCCAAGGTTGACCTCCAGACCCGCAGCCCAGACCCCTTGGCCATCAATCTAGGTCCCGGGCCCCACCCTTCTCCATCTCCATCCTTGCCTGGTGCTGACCTTCACTGCCCGCAGCATTTGTCAGAGCCGCTCGGGCTGCTGAGCTCTGACAGCTTTCCCAGGGCACGGAGGGGCAGCATGGGGCTGAGGTTATCCGTGAGCAGCAGAATCTTTCCTGCTCAAGGTGGGCTTTGCTGAAAGAGATGAGGATTACACCTGATGCTGCAGGATCTCAGCACTGCTTCTCGCAAGAAAGACGGGAAGTTTGTATAGCAAAAAAAAAATCATTTCATCCTCAACCCCTGCAGCCAGGGTCTGTGCTCCTGCAGTGACCCATCCTTAGCTCCTTGCCCAGTTTGAGGTGCCCCATGGACATGGTGCATGCTCATGGGATGAGCCAAGGCTGAACGTCCGCTCTGTGGCTGGAGCTGTCTGCCATGAGGTTGGTCATAAATCAGCGTGGAAGTGGGGAGCAAGGTATGATGAGAGCTGGCATTTCTGCCACGAGGCTCACCGTGGGCTAGAAAATAAAAATAGAGTTTGATTCACTCCCTGCCAGCGAACCTAGGTCTGTTTTCCCTCTGAGCTCTGGGGAGATTGTCATGTCCCATCTTTCCTCCCTCTCCACCCTGCCGAGTTGCCGTGATTTATTTTTCTGCTCAGGTCAGCTCCCTACCACAAGTGGCACGATGGAAATGGCAGTGTGGGGGCCTGGGAGGGAGCAGAGTGCTGGGAGCAGGGATTCTGTTTACGAAGGTTTCAGGCTCCATCCTGCACTGGAATAAACCCCGTAATTTTGCAGTTCTATACGAGAAAATTCTCTTCCTCCCACCTCCCTCGCTGCCGCCAAAATCTCTTTGTGTTGTTCAAAACATTTCATTTGCATTTCTGATGTCTTCATTATTCTGCAGTTGGACACAAAACTTTAAAACCTCTGAAATGAAAGGTTCCCTGGGACTATCATGTGATTGCATTCTGTGACATGGTGAAGCTCAAAGCCTTGGCAGCGAGCAGCCCTCCCCTTCCTCCCCTTGCAACCCTTCCTCCTCACCACGCTGATTGCGCTGGGCTCTCCCAGGGGGGCTCTTGGTACATGTGCATGTGGCTGCAGATAAGGTACTGAGGCTGAGCTCCTCTGGGTGCTCTTTGAGCATGGCTGGAAGGGGACAAGGACAGCTGTGGGTCATGCCTGACATTGGCTTGAATGATGCTGGGATCAACTGGGGCATTGCAATCTCTTCCCAGGTCTTTATCTGCCAGCACCCATTCAACCCCATTTAGCATTCTCCTATGGCAGAGCACCTCTTTGAAGCTCTGCTCCACTCATCCCAGTTCCTGCACTGGGTGCCTTGACCCTGAGAACTGCTCTTGTAACGAGTGGGGCTGTGGTCCTTTCCCTTGTGTGTGGGTGACCGTCCCACGTGGGCCCCAAACTTTTGGCACCTCGGCTTGGATGGAGCCATGTCTCAATAGCATCCCAGCCACCAGTGTGCGGCCATCCCCACCACCTCACCCAAATTGGCCCCTGGGGATGGCAGCAGCCGGTTGTGCCTCTCATCTCTGCCTGGGAAATCAGAGAGCTTGCTGCCAAGCAAATTCAAAGGAGCCGAGTGACAAACTTCTTTTTTTTTTTTTTGCTCATATATTTATATTTTTTTCCTTCCTTTTTGGAAAAGCTTTGGAGATGTTTCTCAAAGGGCTGTTCTCAGCAACTTCCTTTCTGCTTCATCACTCCGAGCACTGCAACATCATCAAATTAGTCAAAAGAAAACAGTGGTGCCTCTCATTTTCCCAAACAGCCAGATGCTCCTTCCGAGGTGAGACAGCAATCTGCGCGGCTGGGGGAGGACAGGATTCCTCTGCCTTTTTTTAAGCAGTCATTTTACTTTCAGAACCGCAGAAAAAACCCAAGGTCCCTTCCCAAAATCCTGCTCCAATCCAAGTGTGCAGGTTTTGAGCGCATTGGAAGCGCTGCCTGGAGGCTGGCACGGGTCTCCAGGCCAGGAGCATCCTGCGTGGGCAGCTCACCCCGGGGATGGGGCCAAGGGAGGAAAACAGCGGGTCTGAGAGACCCCGCTGCTGCCTGCACACAGGGCAGCTTCAAGGAACGGGCAGGAAATATTTGTAAAATGAAGCTATTGATTTTTGTTTTATTTTTTTCCCTCCATCTGGGTTAGGACTGGAGCAAGGCTCTGAATGGGCTTTTCTCTCCTCGCTTCTCTCCCTGAAAGAGCCGGATACTTGTGAGTAAACCAGCGAGATCTGTTCTTGCTCAGCCAGGGCACAACTGCTGTGCTGTGGGGGCAGCCCCACCAGAGCCAGCACCAGCTTCAGCTGATGGTTTCACTGCAGCTTCTGCAATAGGTCCCACTTTGTTGCGAGTGCAAGCCAAAACAGCAACGTGCAACCTGGTGCTGTCCCAGGTGCAAATGTAAAACAGGGCATGGAGCTCTGAGTGTCCAACCCCAGTGACTGCATGGATCGTATTGTGAGATGGTGCATCTCGTATTTTTTCTTCATCAAATCCTCCCTGCTTCTGTCTACTCTTCCTTCCCAGGAGCAGTGGCACAGCTGCCCTGGGGGTGGTGGGGTCACCATCCCTGGAGGTGCTCAGTGTGGAGATGTAGCACTGAGGGACATGGTCAGCGGGCACAGTGCGGTTGGGTTGGACTTGAGGATCTTAGACATCTTTTTTGACCTGAATGATTCCATGATTCTAATGCACAGAGTGGCTGACTATGATGATGACTTAATTTGAGCATCTGGCCACCCTCCGTGCCATTGGCACAGGTTACCAGCCTGTGCCTGGAGGAGGACATGGAGGCTCATCGGCTACAAAGGGTGGTTTGTGCATGCCCATCGTTTGTTATGCTCACAGGCTCTGTGTCCATCAACCTTCATGCTCTCTGATGTCTTGGGGCTCAGGATAAGGGGGCAGCAATGTGCAGCTATGGAAATGGGTATCCATAGAATCACATAGTCATAGAATTGTTTGAGTTGGAAGGGACCTTTAAGTGCCATCTAGTCCACCCCCCTGCAATGAACACAGACACCTACAGCTGATCAGGTGCTCACTGCCCCATCTGAGCCTGACCTTGGATATCTGCCGGGATGAGGCATCCCTCACCTCCCTGTATTCTGCAGGAGGTTTAGCAGCTGGGATTGTCTTGCTGGGAGAGCCAGATTTGATGGGATTTCATGATGCTGTTCTGCTGCTGGGAATCCCCTAGATAGAGGGGATATGTCCAGTGACCCTGATGGGCTGGTAAAGCACAGAGTGTATGGTTTGTGCTGGTCCCCAGCAGCATCAAGAACGGCCAACAACCTGCTCTAGGTTGGTATCCAGTTTGGAAAAGCAATGATGCTTGTCCTGATGCGAAGCATACAGCAAATTTCTTTTCTTCTCACCACCTTTTTTTTTTTTTTTTGGTGTTGGGGGGCACAAATTTGGGTACAGACTGCCCTGATGACACTTGTACCCTTCTCATGCACGGCACTGACCATGTTCGCCCTAAGGCAGCCAATGTCTGGAAGATGTCCAGGAGCCTAGTGTGGTATCTTGGCAGCTGAATGTTATGCTGTAAATGCAGAAAAATTGCTGAAAAGTTAGAGCGCAGGGAGATAGCCTTTAAGTGCAGTGTTTTGCTTAAGCTTCACCCAAGCTGAGGGCGAGGGAGGTCATGAGACTGGATTTGTTTGTGCGTATGTGTCTCCTCGAGATGGTGTCAAGAGCACCGTGCTGGTGTGAATCATGTCCTGAGCACCACGTCCTGCTTCGGTCGGTGCCAGAGCCCGCTGTTGTTAATGGGAAGGCTCGTTATTGACTTTAGAGACATCTGGAAGCTTTTTAAGGACTGACAGTGGGAGTGCTACTATTGCCAGCGCTCACAGCAAGTCGGGTTGTTGAGGAAGGGCAAAGCAGCACCACGCTGTGCTGGACCCATCCGTGGCCACGTGCAGCACAACCTATGGAGCTGAGAAACTCCTGCCCAAGCGTGGCATCACTGGAGCTGTCGGTGCCTTCATGGATGCTGCAGCCCACGCGCTCTGGGTCTCACATCTCCCAGACTCTGTTTGTTTTTCTCTTTTATGTGGGTTCGTATGGTGGTGGTTTTCCATCCGCTGCCTGGATGGCATTTAGCAGCCTCACGAACACCCTGCAGACGGTCCCCAGACAAAGCACGCAGGCAGACATGGTGCAGTGAGCTCCATCGGTCGTGTTGTGCAGACAGGGGCAGCAGCACCGGGGACGTCCCCGTCCCCAGACTTACAGATGTACGCCGTGTAGGCGGGCTGCCTGTTTGTTTGCACAGATCCACCCAGGTACAGCCGCTCGCACCCGCCAGCGTTTGCAGCATCCGTAAAGGTCAGGAAGAGGAGAGAGCGCTGCCTCTCCCTCCTGGGAGCACCGACTTTTCCTTGGATTTTTTTCTTTTCCTCCACTCATCAACACCAACCTCTGTCTGCAAACACATCTGATTTTGCTGCAAAGCTTTGTAGCTAGAAATGTGCACGACTCTCCTTCTCCAAACTCTTTGTTTGCTCTCTTGCTTTCTTTCGGGCAGTCTCTCACATAACCCCACTGGGGCTGGTGGGGCACGCTGCAGGGCACCAAGCAGGTGCAGGTCTCCTGCAGTTGTGCTTTGGTTTCCCTCGCAGAGGTGATTCATCTTCTTGGCCAAGGCAGAGCGTTCCTTCCACTCCCTCAGCACAACTTGTGAGTTTTTGCTCCTCTTTGAAGTTGCTCCATCAGAACACGGAGCAATCACAACCCCGATGCTGCTGCTCATCCCCAGCCTGCTCACCCCACTGGTTTTAACCCTCCAGTTTCAGGGAAGGGGAGAACAAGCTGCAGACAGCCTTCCCAGCTCAGATGGAGAACGATCGTGTCTTTGGTGACCTGTGGGGGAAGAGCAATGCACCCGTGGTCCTCAACAACCCCTACTCTGAAGCAGAGCAGGTAAGCACCCACCTTTTGTGCTGCTTTGGGAGGAGATGGGTGGTGGAGCAGGGACCCTTCTGGCAGGCTCTCACCCCACGGATGGCCTTCAGGGACTGTTTGGGTTGTCCTGAGGATCCTTGGTCCTGAGAGCTGATAGTGTACTGAGCCCATCTGGTCCAGCAGCCAAATTCCCTATAGCTTGGGCAGGGGAAGGGTGCCCCCCATCCACAGAGCCAAGGTGCAATGGGAGCATGGCCGGGACATGTCTCCCAAATCTCCTTTGGGATCGTTGTCCGTTTCATAGGTAAAAAGTTGAGCCTCGTTGTTAAGGTCAGTCTGATTTATATGACAGCAATTCAACGCAGCACTTCAGATTACGTGTTGTACCGCACCTTTTCATCTCCTGATGCTGCACGGACATAAATTCTCAGGCTCCCTTGCCAGAAATGGATTAACTCCCACTTGTAGCAAAGCCAGGGAGAGGCAGAATTACCCCAGGGACAATGTGATTTGCGTGAGCATGGCACAGCCTGCGTGGTCAAGTGTGTGTCCCGCTGGGATTAACCAGCCATGGGTCAGGACATGGGGACCAAACCAGGGATTGTGTGTTCTTGCCTGCCCTCTCCCTATCAGGATGACCTTGTGTTCTCCAAGGGAGGGAAACAAAGTGATTTCATGGTCACATGAAATCTGAGAAAATTCTGAGAAAATCAGCATTCCCTCAGCTCAGGAACGTCCTCAGCAAATTCCTCTGTCTGGTGCCTCTTCCCAGCTCCAATGAGCTGCCATGCAATGCTCATAGGATTATACCATAGAACCAGAAAATATCCTGAGCTGGAAGAGACCCGCAAGGATTGCTGAATCCAGCTCCTGGCCCCCCATGCAACAACCCAAACCCAACCCTATGGCTGAGAGTGGTGTCCCAGTGCTCCCTGGCTCCCACAGCTCTGGTCTGTGCCCACTGCCCTGGGGAGCTGTGCCATGCCCACCATGCAGAACCTCTCACTAACACTCAACCCACTCCCCTTCACCACTCTACGTTCTGCCCCGCTGTCCCACGGATGGATGGATGGATGTCCCTGAGAGCCCTGGTGTCCCCCATGCTCAGTGTGCAGGTCTCAGTGTCAGCTCCTAGGGACAGGTCACTGCTGTGCTCCCTTTCTGGAAACCACAACCACTCTGCCTCCTTCGCTAAGCTCCATGCGTGGATGTGTCTGTTACTATAAGCACTTTATAACCTTCTGTGTTCAGAGCTTAATTCCTCTCCATGTTCAGGCTGCCAAAATCCCCAGACTTAAGCTGCTGTTAAACTCTTTATTTTCCTTCCCGCTCAACGTGCGTGCTCTCTTTTGATCCCTCTCATCCCAGCACTGTTCTGGAGGCAGGGCTGCTTCTTGCTGCCAGAAAGGGCAGTGGGAATGTTGCTGAACTTCTCACATCAAGCCAAACCCCAGCTACTTCTAAGAGCTTTAAGGCAGGATTTGTTGGAGCTGCTCAGCCAGGTGGGCAGTGCTCACTGATGCTTGTAATAAGGTACTGAAAGGCAGTTGGGCATCCATCCCTTCTCTGGGTCTGAACTTTGGGTTTTCTTGCAAAACCACAACGTGTGCTGCGCTTGTTTCCCAGGAGCCCTAAGCCCTAGGGAGATGCACTGACTCCAGCAGGAGTGCTGTGCTGCAGCCATGCGGATTGATTTGTTGGAGCCCCAGGATGGCACAGGGGATGCATGCACAGGCTGCAAAGGAAGGGACTTGCACCAGCTCCGTGCCTGTGAGGATGATTTACAGCTCCATAACAACAAAGAACACATTTTCAGCCAGTGGGCTGATGCAGGCTAGGAGGAAACGCTCCAGCCCCACTATATCCAGGCAGCACCCAGTGTGTTCCTCCAGTTCATAAGAGTTCCTTAAAGGCTGCAGACAGCCTGTGAGCTGCACTCTCCTATCAGTGCCCATGCTGCCCATGGAAGGTGCTGCATAATGTCTGCTGCGACGTGCACCTAACCGCCCCTCCTGAGTCACTGGTATCACAGCTGTCTAATTAAAACATGACAGCATCACGCACAGCCTCCCCGGCAGAAGCTGGAGTAATATTTGGCTCCAGCAATGCTGCGCAGGGAAGGCATATGCACATGGAGTCCTTCCCTGGTCCTTCTGGGTGCTGCTCACTCTTCACTGCTCTGTGCCGTGGTTGGAGGTGCGGTACCCCCACTTCTTGGGGCTTCAGCACACCCTGGGACTGTGGCCCACTTTCAGCAAGGATGCAAACCTTGCAGGTATCTGGAGGGGAAAGACAACAACAAAAGGGAGCCATTTTGAGAGAGATTTAAGACAGAATAGAATAAATTAGAGTAGAATAGGGAAGAGTGGAGTAGAACGGAACGGAACAGAACAGAACAGAATAGAATAGAACAGAATAGAATAGAATAGAATAGAATAGAATAGAATAATTTGTTAGGCAGCCAATATCCACCAGCTTGGACTGTGCGCTTTCTTGCTCCAAGGTTGGGCTCAGTCTTACACCTGGGTTCATGGTGTGCTCTTGGGTACAACAGCATTGTTGTCATCCTTCTGGCCCCACTGCTTTCCCCCTGGGTCTGCTCATCAGCAGAGCAGCTTGTTCTGAAATAAGAGATTCCTCCACTGTGTGCTGGCTGTTCTTATCCTGGTCCTTTGGGGACCAGTGCTGTAACACTGGATTTAGTGCTGCTGCTCCGTGAGCCATGATCATGGCAAGAGCCCAGAGCTATGCTTCACTACAGAACCACCAGCAAGGAGTGAAAATCTGAAGGCAGTGCCACCTCTACACTTAAAACAAGCAAACCTTTCTGGATGGATTAGAAAAAGACACAAGCTACAGAGTTCACAGAAGAAGGTTACATCAAAATCCAGCCTACAGACCTGTTCTGCAGGGATGCAAGCCTTCAAGTGGCAACAAACCCAAGAAGGATTTGGCCCTGCTGTGGGCTCAGGTTTCCCCTTGAAACCTCCAGCAGCAGTCATTGAAGTACACTTGAATTTGAGATGTGATTCCCCAAAGAAGTGTCTCTATTTTCCAGGACCACTGTAGATTTCCCTGCCACGATACCCCAGCAGACACAGACTGCTCTTTAAGTTTCCAAGTTCTTGGGGGGAGCAGAGCTCACATCACAAGTACTGCACATGAGACCTGAAAGCATGCACAAACACAAGTGCTAGCAAGCAGAAGGTGCAGCCAAAGCTCACTGCTGGCCAAGCTCCTTCCTTACGTTGGCATGTAATTCAGGACGTGCCGTGTGAGTGCGCCCTGACGCAGAGCACTGAGGTGGGCTGGAGATCCAGAGCTGACACTGAAGTAATCCGACCATGCATAATTCAGCAGCCCTCCCACTTGCATAATGTATCCGTCCTTATTCCTGCGTTCTTCCTGCGTTGCTATCAAAGCAGATATCTCTCTGGCTTGCTCAGAGGTTGTTAGCTCTGTCTCAGAGGGCGCATATCTGTGAGGCTGAGCTTGGCACGTGCAGAACCTGAGCAGGTGATGCTCCTTAAAAAGATACATCTCGTACACTTCACAGAGGTATGTCCTCCACTGGGAAACTTGAACATAGTGTTCATCTCAGTCACTTCTGTTTTTTAACTCTCCTCCTACAGGTCTGGCTGTCTGGTGAGCAGAGATGAATTCTCAATTGCATTGAGAGTTAGTAGCTCCATTGCAAATTCTCAAATGCTGCCAAATAATTTGGATCGTGCACCTTTTCTCACTGCACCACCACCAAGATTTAAGCACAGGCATTCACTAACAAGAGACACTTCTTGCTGTCGTGGCTTTTCCTTGCATCCCCTTGATGAACATTAACCTTGTGCTTGGTCTTCTCCATTGCCCAGCCAGCACCATCGGGGCGGCAGTCCCCGACGAAGAGTGCAGCAAATGGCAGCCCCTCCAAATGCCCACGGTTTGTCAAAATCAAGAACTGGGAGACAGGCTCTGTGCTCCACGACACTCTGCATCTCAAGACGGCAATGGTGAGTAGGGTTGGTGGCACTGCCTAAAAGTTATCTGAACACAGATGAGTGGATCACGGTGCTCCTAAGATGTTTTTTTGCTTGGAAATACAGAGCTGGATGTAACCATGCTTGCCTCCTTTTGTTCTGCCAGACCACCGCATGCACTGAGCAGATCTGCATGGGCTCTGTGATGACCCCCAGCCAGCATGTCCGCAAATCAGAAGACACCAGGCCAAAAGAGGAGGTGCTCCTCCTGGCTAAAGACTTCATTGATCAGTACTACTCCTCCATTAAGAGGTAAGTGCTGGCCAGAGGAGGGGCTGCTCATGCTGACCTTTCACACTTGCAAGTCAACACAAAGACCGTGGGGGAGCTGTTTCTTCATGGAGTTGCATTCATAGCACTTGCTGTGTGCTTCCACACAAAGGACTGATCTCTTCCATTTGCATTATCTGAAGGCACACACGTGTGCACGTACATGCTCCCGAGAGGAGAGCAGCAGGACTCTGCCCTCCAACCACACTGGTGAATGCCATCTCCTCCACTCCTTGCCCACACAGATCTGGCTCCAAGGCCCACATGGAGAGGCTGGAGGAGGTGACCAAGGAGATTGAAGCCACTGACACCTACCAGCTGCGGGACACAGAGCTGATCTACGGTGCAAAGCATGCCTGGAGGAATGCAGCCCGCTGTGTGGGCAGGATTCAGTGGTCTAAGCTGCAGGTGAGCACCATGGCAGCACAGCCTGCAGAGGATATACTGGGGTTTTGGAGAGACGACTGGAAGCTGGCATTCTGGAGAAGTGCACCTGTGGTGCAGAGATGCTGTGGCAGGAGACATTTGGGTCCATGCCATTTAGACTAGCTGGAAGCTAAAGTAGGATCTGAATTAGTGATCTCCAGTGGAATCTGGTGGCAGGGAGATGGTGGGCTCCTTTGAAACCCAAAGCATAGATCAGATGTTGTTGAGCAATTCTCAGCAACAGCTCAGCCTTCAGCTGGTTCTTTTAGCATTTCTGAACCTTGGGGATCCATTTCTGTATGATGTTGGCTTCAAGCCTACTGCTGAGCCTCTGTTCTGTTTTCCTCACTCCCTCAGTGTCCTTCAGACCTCTCAATTTCAGCCTTGAGTCATGATCTACAAGAAAGAACAGAAACCAGAGCTGCAAGAGGATGAGCTGGGTTGAGAGTACTGCACTGAGGAAGCTTTTGCCTGAGCAGGAGATGAATCTCCTCTCCAAAGCAGGAGCATCTGGATCAGATGTCCAGCTGTCATAAAAGGGGGGTGGGATCACATAATTATGGAGCTCTAGCTACCTAACATATCAAAGTGGCCTCCGGGGTCTTCCTGTGCTGTGTTCCTTCTGCCTGACTCAGCCCTAGGAGCTCAGCATGCATCCTGTAGCACCACCACTATTGCTTGCACTCTTTCAGGTGTTTGACGCTCGAGACTGCACCACAGCCCATGGGATGTTCAATTACATCTGCAATCACATCAAATATGCCACCAACAAAGGGAACCTCAGGTGAGCCACCGCTGGGTCACCATGGTTTCTGCGTCGGGATGTGTACCAGCTGCTGTACAGCTGGAGAGTGTGACCTGGTGTTGGGGAACTGATGATGCTCCCCGTGCTGTACTGTGCAATTTCCTTGGTGCTCACAAGTGCTGCCTCTTCCTCACAGATCTGCCATCACCATCTTCCCACAGCGGACAGACAGCAAGCACGACTTCCGCATCTGGAACGCACAGCTCATCCGCTACGCCGGCTACAAGCAGCCCGATGGCACCATCCTGGGGGACCCTGCCAACGTGGAGCTGACAGAGGTACCAGTGCCATGGGGCACCAAATCCTCACCATGGGGCACCACGGGGCTGCTGGGGACACACAGTGGCTCTGGCCGTCCCAGGAAGGTTCTGGGGCTGCAGTGTGCATCAAATTCCCTCTGGTGCTTGGTGTGTTTTCCTTTAGGTATTTTTCCAGGAATAAAAATGTTCCCATGTATGGGTTGGTTGTGATAGGCAAGCCCATGGCATAACTCACTTGGATGGAGATCAATGCTCAACCCTAAGGATTGAGTCCCTGCTCACAGCACCCAAAAAGCAGATGGCCTGCAGGGACTTCTGACCCTTTTTGTTTTGGACGTAGATCTGCATTCAGCAAGGGTGGAAGGCACCGTACGGCCGTTTCGATATTCTGCCTCTGCTTCTCCAAGCCAACGGCAACGACCCAGAGCTCTTTGAAATCCCCCCAGAGCTCGTGCTGGAAGTGCCCATCCGGCACCCCAAGTAAGTTAGGAGGGCTCAGCTTTTCTGGTTTCACCACAAACTATCTCCTGCGCTTGGCTTGCATCTTTACATCTCCTTGCCATGTTTGGGTGCTTGACTACTCCTGCTTCCAGATCTTCCTTCCTCCCAGATGGAGGTGACCTGGAGGTAGAAAGCATGTGTTCTTGTCTCAGGGCTGGTTTCTCTTTGCTTGAAGTCTCCCAGAACTTACTTCACACTGTAGCAGCCCTAATGTCTTTCATAAGGTAGACACCTTCTCCAGGAGATGTTCTGCTCATGCATCCTTTAGCCTAGCGGTCGCTACCAAAGATACCTCCTCGATCCCCCTGCCAAATGTTGCTGATTGCCTGACCCTGTTGCATCCCGGCAGGTTCGAGTGGTTTAAGGACCTGGGCCTGAAGTGGTACGGTCTGCCCGCGGTGTCCAACATGCTCCTTGAGATTGGTGGCTTGGAGTTCTCTGCCTGCCCCTTCAGTGGCTGGTACATGGGCACAGAGATCGGCGTCCGGGATTACTGTGACAACTCCCGCTACAACATCCTGGAGGTAATCCCCTCCTCAAACAGGCCAGATGCTTCTGGCTGTGAGGTCACTGGGGCACAGGGACAGTGCACCTGAGCATCCCTGGCAGATAGCAGTTGGGTTCTTCCTCTCCGGGTCCTTGTCTCCAAGCAGGGATCTTCACTCCTTGGCTCACCTCCTACCATGCTTTTTTGCAGCAAGTGGCCAAGAAAATGAACCTGGACATGAGGAAAACCTCCTCGCTGTGGAAGGATCAGGCCCTGGTGGAGATCAACATCGCTGTGTTGTACAGCTTCCAGGTGCGGGCACAGCAGTGTTTGACAGGCCTGGGCTGGCCTGCAGGGATGCAGGGATGCAGGGATAAGGTGGGACATGTATGGAGAGTCCTGCACAAGGACAGCAGCAGTTGATAAAACTGAGCTGAAACTGTGCTGTGCCTTCCTCATTTTGAGCTGTTCCAGGAGCCTGCAGTGAAATTTAATAATCTCTCTGCCCTGGATGTTGGAAAGAGCACTACCATCACCTGAGCTTTGCTTATGCAGAGGGAGGGCCCCGAAGGGCAAGATTCACCCCTTCTGTCCTGCTGGTGAGGCAAAATTAGGCCCAGATTCCCCCACACTTGCACTTAAAGGTTGAGTAGCAAAACTGGTCCTTGGCCACTCAACTGCAGAGAGTAGGAGCCCTTCCTGGAGCTGGGTCAGAGCTGTGCCAGCAGTTCTGAGAGCTCTCTAGGGGGCTGTGCAGGATGATGCTCCAGACTATTTTTCCCACGTTGGTTCTTGCTCAATCTATGTCAAATAAGAGGAGGAGCACCCGTCCGGATAAGGTCAGGATTGCCTGGTGTCTGTGCTCATTGGGAAGAACAGGGTTAGCAGTCCCCTTTGTCACCCCCACTGTCCCGCAGAACCATGGCAGTGAGCTTTTCTGGATGGCTCCTGGATTCACCTTAGAAAAAAAATGTTGACTTCAGAAGCCAAAATGAACATCCTTAGCTTTGAAAACTTCTGCTCAGTCATTGCTAGCATTGATCAGTCACTGGTAGCATTTCCATCCATTGCATGGAACACCTGATGCACACCCCAAGCTCCGCTCCTTGGCCTGAGTCCTTTTGCTGAGAATGGCTCCATTTGGCTCCCACCCTTCGGGTAGCATTAACCTGTGGTTGTCTGCTCTGCTTTCTACTCCCCCACCAGAGTGACAAAGTGACCATTGTGGACCACCACTCGGCCACCGAGTCCTTCATCAAGCACATGGAGAACGAGTACCGCTGCCGTGGGGGCTGTCCTGCTGACTGGGTGTGGATCGTGCCACCCATGTCTGGCAGCATCACCCCAGTTTTCCACCAGGAGATGCTCAACTACCGCCTCACACCCTCCTTTGAGTACCAGGTACCTTCTGTGCCCAAAGGAATAACCAGGAGCAGGGTGGGAGCCAGGGCATGGAAACTGGGGGATGCAGGAAGGAGAGGGATCCCACCCAGTCCCCTCACCAAGTTGTCCGTGCAGGCAGAAATGCCCGTGAATGAGTTGAAATGACCTCCCGTTTGCCTGAGGTCGCAGGAGGCTGAGCAATAGCTTGCAGTGCTGCTGCTGGAGTATTTAACACTTCAGACCACGGGAAAAAAGGGCCCTAAGCAAATGCTCCCTCATTAGCCAGCCATCTCTGCTTTGCTGGCTTTCACACAATGTGACCTTTAGTCAAGAGCCCTCAAGGAACAATCAGAAAACAGGAGCAGGCTGTTCATTTCTGTAAGCAATCCACCAGGAACTCCGATGATTCCTGGCCCTGATTACAGACAGCCGCCTGCGAGGGCACTGAATTAGCTTCTGTGCTCTTGTTCCTTGCTTCAGCTGCCTCCCCTTCCCAGAGGGCCTCTTAGAAAAAGAAACCTGTGGGCTGGGAAGGGGAAGGACGTGTTCACATTGCCTCTCCCCTCCTGGCCCTGCCTGCTCTGTCCTTGTGGCTGGTTACTGCTTGTCCCAGAGGTGGCAGGGCACTTGGCCAGATGCTGTCAGGAGCCACCGAGGTTTTATTAAACTGTAATTTTCTGTCCCCTGAGGTCTCTGGGGAGCTGTACAAGTGATAAAGCTGGTTAAGAGGCCAGCTGGTCCTCCCGTTTCCAACTGGAGGAACTCAGTGCTCAATGCAGTGGGTACAGCACCTCTCCAAGCTTTGAGCACTGCCCACAGCTGCTGCTCTTCTCCCTCCTAGCCCGACCCCTGGAACACCCACATCTGGAAGGGAGTCAATGGGACGCCTACCAAGAAGAGGGCCATTGGCTTTAAGAAGTTGGCAAAGTAAGTACACCGGGCAGTGATTGTTCTGCTTTGAGGCAGCAAGCTGAGGGGCTGTCAGCTCAGGTCCAGGCTGCTGAAGGGGGATGCTTGGAGAAGCAGGAGCCCTTTGAGAATCCCTATAGACCTTCAGAAGTCGTGGCTAAGGGAATACTGGGTGTTCCATGCAGACTCTTCCCAATCTGGTTCGCCCTCCAGTAAAGGTGTTCTTCAGTGCTCAGGAATGGCTTTAGCACGTCTTGGGAGTTTATTACCTGCTCCTCCTTCCTCAGCCTCCCTGAGCCACGCAGACACAAATAAAACGCCATTTGTGTCCATATTTCTCCCACTAATAACTACTCAAGGAGCACTTGTCTCCAGCACAAGTCCAGAAATCTGAACGACCCCATTGCAAGGAGCAGCGCAGTAGGACTTCCTATTCCTGAAGAGCCTTCCTGCAGGCAGCAACGGCTCAGGGCCAAGCTGAGATTTGCTCTCCATGGCTGGCTGACCCCCAGCAATGGGTCACACAAGTCCCTGTCCCCTGCCAAGGCTCCCAGCGGGGGTGCTGTGATGAAGCATCCTTTGGACGCCTTGGCTGATCCTGATCCAAATGCTTCCCTGCGGGCCAGCAAGGCTGGGGCTGCCCCGGTGCCCGTGGCCAGGCTGCCAGGTGGCCTCACGTTGTTCTCCCCACACCTTGCTTTGCCGTGCCTCCGCTGTCAGTTTGTTCCCACTCTTCATCTGTCGCCTCCCGGGAGCTGTTCTCCATGGCGCATCCATAACCATGATCAGCAGCTGATGAATGCACTCCTGGGGCTGACACTGGTGCCTGGGCCTGGGCTGCAGCCCGGGGCTGCCGGGGGAGCAGGAGATTAATTGAGCCATTGAGTCAGGAGGAGCAAAGCTTTTATTTGTGTGTGTACCGCTGATAAATGATTTTATAAAAATGTGAGCGTGGCAGGTAATTTGAAAAAAAATCTTCTCCATTGTTCCCAATGCGGGGGGGAGGACAGGGTGAGAAAGAATTATCTTTGCAATTCACCATTAATACTGCCTGGATTGGAGCTAAGTGGTTGAACAAACGGCAGCCCCAGCCCCGCCACCCAAACTCAGTGATTATGAGTGGCCCTACAATAACACACCAAGCTCAGTGCCCTATTCTGCAGCCCCACACTTTCCCATGGCATTCTCCCCTGTCCCTCTAATGCAGAAACATGGAGCCAGTGTTCCTAGTGCTGCATCACCCCACCAGGACCTGCAATGCTGTGACCTCTCCGGCTCCTCTGTCCTGCTGTCAGAGCTGAGCCTGCAGGGAAAACCAGAGCAAATGTACCCAGTCACGATGCAGCCACAGAAGGCGGCCGGCGAGACACAGCTCTGCCAACACAGGGACAAGTGTGTGGCCTCAGAGGGCTGCTCCACTGAGGTCATGGCATTGCTGGAGCACAAAGCAAAAGGACTGCAGACAGCTCTGACCATCTCCGTGGCTTGGGGCTGTGTGGAGCTCGGCTGCTTCTGCTGGGCGAGTGCACATCCCCCAGCCAGGTGGCATTTAGAGACATGGAGAGATGCTCCTCCATAGCTTGGGCACTGCTTGCTTGCTTTCCAGCTGCTCCCTTTGAGGTTATCTTCCTACTGCTGCCCCTGAATCTTCTGCTTCTCCATCCCTCACAAAAAGCCCTCCATCCTTCAGCTAGCATTGCCCATCCCAATGCTCCAGATCATTGCTCAAAGCTCTTCCATAGCTCCCACTTGGCACAGAACAAAGTGTTGCTGTGTTTCTTAAGGCAGGTTGCTCGTTAATAAGAAATAATGTGGTGTGAACAGCTTGGGCTAGAGGTGCCGACAAGGCAACATGCTCCCTCACCAGGATTTACTCTTGCTTCTCAGAGCTGTGAAGTTCTCAGCCAAGCTGATGGGACAGGCCATGGCCAAGAGGGTCAAAGCAACCATCCTGTATGCTACAGAGACGGGGAAGTCACAGGTCTATGCAAAAACCCTGTGTGAAATCTTCAAGCATGCATTTGATGCTAAGGTGAGTGCCAACCCCTAGCCCAGGGGTTGGTGGGTGCAATCACAGAGGCTTTGGAGCTCCTGCTAATAGCTCTGTTGCTCCCAGGTGATGTCCATGGATGAGTACGACATCGTGCACCTAGAGCATGAAACCATGGTCCTGGTGGTCACAAGCACCTTTGGCAATGGAGACCCACCCGAAAATGGAGAGGTAGTATAGTGCAAGTCTGGAAATCCAGGAGGACATGGGCAGGGTCACATTCTGTGAGTTCATCCTGACTTCAGACAGCCCTCAAAAGCTCTGGGTGCTGTGCGGTAGCAGTTCTGTGCCTAAGTCCCCTCCAAATAGAAATACCTGTGCATTCCCCAGTGAGATGCAGCCAATCTTGTTGTTAAATTCATCCCATACAACTGATGCCACCGTAATTGCCACCAGCCCATTTGCCAGAGTGCCGTGACCTCATACATCCCATACAACAGCAGTACACCTGCTTGGAATGGCAGGCAGAGAGTGAAGATGCAGCCCAGGTCGCTGCTTTGTGTCCTGCACAGGGACTGGAAAAGTTGATGATCTTTTTCCTTTATCTTCTCTGTAGAAATTTGGCTGTGCGCTCATGGAGATGAAGAATCCTAACTCCAACCTGGAGGAGAGAAAGTAAGAGCACCCCAAATCCCTCTCTTCTCCCTCCGTTTGCGTCCTCCTAGAACAGAGTGGGAAATCAGTCCAGGGCATTGGATGTGCCTGGAGAAATGGGAAGGAGCAGGGGAAGGTAGCACGGAGGACAGAGCACAGGGTCAGCATGCCTACAAGTTCCAGCTTGTGGTTGGGGTCTAGGAAATCTCTCTTTAGGGCTGTGTTGGTGCAGCATGGGGCTAGGTGAAGGCAGCAAGCCAAGCAGCTTCCAGGAGGATGAAAGCTTCTGAGACCAGTGTTGGTTGTCCCAGTCAGCTCTAAACAAAATGTAAGAGACTGGCAGGAGGTTCTGAGAGCCGGAACAGCCTGTGGCTGGGTTATCTGACAGCAGAGGTGGTCAGAGCCCTGCAAACACTCACCCATGAGGGCAGATTAAAAGGTGAGAGCTATTTCATCTGGAGGAGAGAGAAATGCAGCGCGGTAGCAGATTTCACATACGGGAAAGGTGACTGCAGAGGAATAAATTACTCCCGATGCCCCCCCCAGAATGGGCCAAGAGGTCATGGCTCCGGATGGCAGGAGATGCTGACGTTAAGCACGAAAAAAAGCTTTTGCAATGAGGAAAGGCAGAGAAGGAGAGCATCCAGGGGCAGCGGCAGCCTTGTGTCTGTGGGAAGGGGTGGGGGAAGCAGTTCCTTGAGCTCCCAGCTCTATGCAGGGGATGCTGAGAGCTCCCAGCAGAGATCAGGGCCCTCTGAGCCATGCCCAGACCTGCACCCAGATGGGAAACTGGGGCTTCATGCCCATCCAAACCATCACATAACCCCAGATGGAGACAAGACCCAGGGGCAGGGCAGAAAAGTGACTCCATCCATCTGGAGCAAAACAGGTGAGCATGAGGAACAGGGCAGAAGAGGTCTGGGCAGAAAGCAGGCGGTGGTGGAGCACAGCTGGAGCAGCGCTTTGCAACCCAGCGTTATTTTCCTTGGGGTTGTCTCCTCCGCGTGGCGTGCCGGGCGCCGGAGGTCTGCTGTGACTCATCCCCACACTACTGTTTCGTTGTTCAGGCAGTATATTTAGAAACTCTTGTGTAGAGCAATTTCTGAAGATGGTTCAATTCAGAAATACTTCTGCTGTTGTCAGATTTTTTTCTGCGCTCCCCTTCCCCCTCCTCGTCCCCTCCTCTCTCACTCCCCTTTTTTCACTTCCTATGAATGGAAAAACCTTCAGAATACTTGCTCAGGCACGTGCCTGACCTTGTGCACATCCAGGGAAGGGCAGGTAAAGCCAAGGCTTTGTCAGCTCCGCGTGGCTGGTGGCAACATGGTGGCCAGCGTATGGGTCAGCTCATGGGAGGTGACCAGAGGACCCAATGGAGCACAGAATCATAGAACTGTGGAATCACTAAGGTTGGAAAAGACCTCTAAGACCACCAAATCCAATGGTTCAGCTGGTCCATGTCCACAAACCATGTCCCTAAAAACTTGCAGGTGTAGCACTGAGGGACATAGATTAGAGGGCATGATGGGGATGGGTCAGCTGTTGAACCTAGAGGTCTTAGAGGTCTTTTCCAACCTCAGTGATTCCACTATTCTATGATTCTATGATCCTTGAACACCTCCAGAGGTGGTGTATCCACCACTTCCCTGGACAAAGAGTAGCTCTAGCTGGGGATATGCGTTGTATGGGGTGCTCTGGCTCACTCTTAGCAGGGTAGGCATTTCTCTACTACCTGCTCATGAAACGTTGAGTGTCAAGCTTCAGCCTGCTCTGCTTTTGTCCCCTCTGGAGCCCAGTCCTATTCAAGCAATGGGATTTGTCACACCTGTCACCACTGCAACACTCTGCCATTGTCTTTACAGGAGCTACAAGGTCCGTTTCAACAGTGTCTCCTCCTACTCGGATGCACGGAAGTCCTCAAGTGATGGCCCTGACTCCAGGGACAACTTTGAAAGTACAGGACCCCTAGCTAATGTCAGGTAAACAGAATGGGGAGGGAGGTGGTGAGTCCTGCATGTCTCTGGGAGCAGGATGGGTAGATGCCACTGTCCCCATGCTGCAGCCACAGCTGTGTCCTCTCTCTGCAGGTTCTCTGTGTTTGGGCTGGGTTCACGGGCATACCCCCACTTCTGTGCCTTTGCACGGGCAGTGGATACCTTGCTGGAGGAGCTGGGTGGGGAGCGGATCCTGCGCATGGGAGAGGGGGATGAGCTCTGTGGCCAGGAGGAGTCCTTCCGCACCTGGGCCAAGAAAGTCTTCAAGGTAACCTGCCTCCCTGGTGCTCCAGTGAGGTGAAGTGCACGGGGCCAGTACTTGCACAGCCGATGCTTAGAGCTGGATTGAAGCCTTCTCTCCTTCCCTACACTTGGAAGCCCAAGAGGGACATGGGTCATCAATATTGAGATTCTCCAAACTTAGATGTTTCGTGGAGAGGGCACCCCAACTCATGCCAGTCTCTTTAGCAGAGTCTGTTGTAATGGGACAAGGGGAAATGGTTCCAGACTAAAAAAGGGGAGATTTAGACTGGATATAAGGGAAATTTTTTTTGCAGTCAGGGTGGTGAGGCACTGGCACACGTTGCCGAGAGAGGTGGTGGATAGCTCATCCCTGCAGACACCCAAGGTCAGGCTGGACAGGGCTCTGAACATCCTGGTGGAGCTGTGGGTGTCCCTGTTCATTGCAGAGGAGTTGGACCAGATGGCCTTTAAGGGTCCCTTCCAACTCAAACGATTCTATGCTCACAGCCACTGGTACAGCCCTACACCTCTAGGACCTCCATCCCCATGTGTCATCTGTGGTTGGGGTGGGTCAAGGGGCTCTTGGGGCTCAGTAGGGCACTGCAGGAGGCAGGAGGGCTGCTGAGAGCCTGGTGCGTGCTGTAGGCAGCGTGCGATGTCTTCTGCGTGGGAGATGATGTCAACATTGAGAAGGCCAACAACTCCCTCATCAGCAATGACCGGAGCTGGAAGAGGAGCAAGTTCCGTCTCACCTACGTGGCTGAGGCCCCGGAGCTCACACAAGGTGCAAAGATGGGGTGACCCAGGGAATCTGGGGCTGGCAGAGGGGGAGATGTACTGGGAGCAGTGGGGGCAAAGGACCAAAGCTTTTTACTCATTCCCTGTCTTCCTATGTTACATTCCCACTGTTTCAGTCTTACTTTCTCCCCAACCTGTTGTGGTTTAACCTGGCATAGTGATGCACAAAATAATTGCTCACCACCTGCCGACCGATATTCAGCCAGTCCCTGAGCAGTGGCTGCTCCCCTGGCCAACTCCCCTCCATTACATAGTTTTTCACATGATGTCAGATGGTATGGAATCTCCCTTTGGCCAGTTTGGGTCAGCTCTCCCAGTTCTGTCCCATCCCATCCCTTTGTCCCCCAGCCCCTCGCTGGCAGGGCAGTGTGAGAAACTCCTTGGCTCTGTGCAGCACTGCTCTGCAACAACTACAACACCAATGTTGCTTTCCCCTAAATCCAAAATATAGAATCGTACCAGATACTACGAAGAAAATCAGCTCTGTCTCAGCTGAAAGCAGGACACCCTCAAACACCCAAGGATGAATTTGTGATGACCTCAGGCCCCTTTGATTGTTCCTTGCCTGTTTTTTTGCAACAGAGACGTTGAGCTCTGAGCTTCTCTCCCTCCTCCTGACCCCTTTTTGTGAAGCACAGAGCTGGAAAGCTGGGAACTTTCCAAGCTGGCCTTGTCCAAATGCCGCTCATCCGAGCATTGCGGTGCAACGGCAGGGCCAGCCCACCGACACCTGGCCCCTCAGCATGGCTCCTGCAGCTGATGCTCTGCCGCACTGCCCTGGCGCTTCCCAATTCAGCCACCTTGCTGCTGGCACCGGTAGCCAGGTCCTGTCCCCACACCTTGTGCAGGTGGTGGCTGAGCCCTCCCTGGTCCTTCGCAGAAGGGACACGTGCTGCGTCCCCCCCGAGGCTCCGATGCTCTGCTGTGTCTCTTCATGGGCTCTTCTCCTCTGCAGGGCTGTACAGCATCCACAAAAAGCGTGTCTATGCAGCCCGACTGATCACACGCCAAAACCTGCAGAGCCCTAAGTCCAGGTAAGAAATGTGAGCATCCCAGGATTGCTGGAACCTAATGCTCTCACAGGGCATCCAAGCACCTGTACATGTGGTGCTGCATGAGTCCCTGACCCCAAATGTCATGTTGACACTACATTTGTGCAAATCATGGCCGTGTGAGCCTGGCAAAGAGCCTGTCCTGCTTTCCTCTGTGGTGAAATCTCAGCCACCATGTAGTCTCCTGTCTGAGAATGGAACAGGCTGACCAGAGCTGTGGGGGTTCACAACCCTGGTGGTGCTCCAGGCCACGGATGGGGCCCTAGGCAGACTGAGCTGGTGAGGGCAATCATTCCAGGGCAGGGTTGAGTTGGATGATCTTTAGTGTCCCACCCAACCCAGTCATTCTATGATTCTCTGAAGGCAGGTTGCTATGGTGCCCAGCATCACATCTGTCAAGGATGTCACTCAGCAGCTCTCTGTTGTTCTCCCCCAAACACCATCCTGCTTTCTCTCCCTTCTCTGCAGTCGCTCGACCATTTTCCTGCGTCTCCACACCAATGGCCACCAGGAGCTGCAGTACCTGCCTGGGGACCACTTGGGTGTCTTTCCAGGGAACCACGAGGATCTGGTCAATGCCCTGATTGACAGACTTGAGGATGCTCCTCCGGCCAACCAGCTGGTGAAGGTGGAGCTCCTGGAGGAGAGGAGCACAGCTCTAGGTGAGCACATCCCTAGTTCCTACATGGAGGTGGACTCTCCCCCTACTCATCCCCTACGTTGATCCTTGTAGCTTCTCGGGGAGGTACGTGTTAGGGTTAGGGTTAGCCTCAAGGAAGAATTTTCCCATCTCATTGCATTTATCTGGATTGGGAACACTTCCTTCCATCTTCTGCTGCCCAGAGCCATTCCTCCTTCTTTCTTTATGGGGCAAAGAAAGGGTTTGAAGGCTGAGCAGGGACCATAGAGAAGAGGTTTCCTTGTTCTCCAGACCAAGGCAAATATGCTAAAGGTGCTAATATTCTTATAGAAGGAGCAGTGTCTGGGATTGGAGAGATGAGCTAACACATCTTGATGGACCACTCCAATATTCTGGGAATGAACCCAATGCCCTAGTGCCATGCATGGTGTGAGAGGAGGCAGAAAATAGCATGCACTCAGAGTGACCAAAGCTGAAGGTGCTGGAGTATCAGATTCCATATTTGTACTCATGGCACAGCATCTCACTTGTAGCACGAAGATATCTCTGACACTTCTTTCTGGCTCTTCATCACTCACTGTCTCAGAGCTGAGCAGGGGGAATGAAAGCAAGGATTTATCCCCCCCTGGCTCCGCTGACCCGTGCAGCTCAGCTGACCCATGGTTGTGCTGGATTCCCTCCTGGCAGGCGTCATCAGTAACTGGACAGATGAGAACCGCATCCCACCATGCACCATCTTCCAGGCTTTTAAATACTATCTGGACATCACCACCCCTCCCACCCCGCTGCTGCTGCAGCAGTTTGCTTTGTTGGCCACCAGTGACAAGGAGAAGAAACGTCTGCAGGTCCTTAGCAAGGTAAAAACTCAAATCCCAGTTGCAGGGGTTCGCAGGGGTTGTTTCACTTCTGGAGCAGACTTCCTTCACTTTTACATGTGGCAGTCCCAAAATTAAATAATGACACCCCAGGGTGCAGACCTTCCTCTTCAGCATCACCCTGTTTAGTAGCCCAGTCCTTCAGCTCCAGATAAAATAAATTTCTGGGCACACAGAGGCCGATGCTGCAGCCCTCCCTTCCTCTCAACCTGGCTGCAGGGCTTGCAGGAGTATGAGGAGTGGAAGTGGTCCAAGAACCCCACGGTGGTGGAAGTGCTGGAGGAATTCCCCTCGGTGCAGATGCCCTCCACACTGCTGCTCACACAGCTGCCCCTGCTGCAGCCCCGCTACTACTCCATCAGCTCCTCCCCGGAGATGTACCCTGGAGAGGTCCATCTCACCGTGGCCGTGGTCTCCTACCGCACTAGAGGTACCAGGCTCAGGCAGGGGGCAGAGGAGGTGGGCTTGGAGTGGGGAGTAGGGAAAAAACATTAGCACATGGGCAAATCCATACGGGCTTTGACTGAGAGATGTTATGTAAAAGCCTTTCTACCTGCTGCAGCAGTTAGATGTCTTCAGCCTGTGATGCTGCTGTCACACGGCACAGAGCAGGGCCATCCACCTAAGGGCAGCCTGGCAGACTTGGCCCAGACCAACTAGTAACTCTTTGCTCCATGTGGGACTATTCCATTGCCCATACCAAAGTCCACGCAGCAACTAACAGCCAGATTTTGGTACCAGTGGAAGTAATGATGTCTCTTAGCAGCCCTGTTTGTGGTGTGCATGGGTAGAGTCCATTGATGCCACCACTGAACATGGGAGAATATGCTGGCCATTCACTTTGGGCTGCCAAGGACAAAACTGGGGGCTTCCAAGGTATCATGAAAATCCAGCTATTCCAGGTCTGACTCCTGGGGGAGATTGGGATCCAAGTGCCAACCCCCTCCCAAACTCATGGGGATGGATCAGAGATTCTGATGGGCAGTGGGTTTCTGGGTGCAGGAGGAGACGTAGCAGGGAGAATTTCAGAAAGGAAAGAGACTTCAGTACTGGCTGGTATGCTAAGTGCAGCCCTTCTTCTCTTTCCTCCTAGACGGAGAAGGCCCCATCCATCACGGAGTCTGCTCCTCCTGGCTCAATAGGATCCAGAGTGACGAGGTTGTGCCCTGCTTTGTAAGAGGGTGAGTGACCCAGGCAGGGGGTGAAGGATGGGAGAAGAGGGTGAAGGAAGACCCTTGCAGAAGAAGCTCTTTCCCCCTGGTCCTTCTTTGCAAAGCACCAAGGGAGCAGAGAAAGCAGGGCTGGCTTTGTGAACGTATGGGTCCCTCTTGCATGCTCTCTTCTGCACTAAAATGTCACTTTTGGGGATTTCAATCCCTGCTTCTCCGAACAATGTTTCAGCTAGCAGAGGCAAGGCAGGAAGCATCATGCCTGGCTTTAACTGATGTCTTCAACACACGCAGGGCTCCTGGGTTCCACCTGCCCCAGGACCCCCAGGTGCCCTGCATCCTCATTGGCCCCGGCACCGGCATTGCCCCATTCCGGAGCTTCTGGCAGCAGCGGCTCTTTGAAATCCAGCACAAAGGTAAGCTGACACTTCATCCTCCTGCTCCTCACCCCAAGCAGCACTCATAACCCTGGGCTGGTTGGGGCCCTGAGCTGGCCCAGACCTCCTTGAAGGGGCTGCAGACTTGGAATGCAGCCCAAACTCCCTAACAATCTTCCTATAAAACTCAAAGTTTTTATGGTTCTATGCACTGTAGCGTTGGGTTGGTTTGTTGTTTTCTTAAGGATGTTTTGGCCTGGATGGGCTGCACACATGGGCCTGCTGGGGTGGCTGGCAGATGCAGTTTGCAAAAAGGGATGCTGGTGGTCTGCAGGCTGACAGCTTCCCCCCATCTCTCTCCAGGCCTGAAGCCCTGTCCTATGGTTCTGGTGTTTGGATGCCGGCAGTCCAGGATTGATCACATCTACAAAGAGGAGACGCTGTTTGCTAAAACTCAAGGTGTCTTCAGAGAGCTGTACACAGCCTACTCCCGGGAACCGGACAAACCAAAGGTGCTGGTGGGTGCTGGGGCTGTGGGTGGGAATCCTCAGCAGAACACCACATCCTCCCACTGCAACCCCATGCCAAGGGCAGCAGGATGGTGTCAGTCGGCAAGGTGATCCAGAACCAGCAGAAAAAAAGTGCCAAATGAAGCTTTGCTGCTCACCCGTCTCCTTTCTACCTCTTTTAGGGGTGCAGCAAGGCACAGGTTTGCTCTCCACAAGAGGCACTGGAGGCAGCTGGGGCTTCCAGAGCTGCCCAGAGCATGCGGGTGGAGGGGACCGAGAAGTTGAAATTAACTCTGCTCCCCCCTCCTGCAGAAATACGTGCAGGACGTGTTACAGGAGCAGCTGGCCCAAACGGTGTACAAAGCACTGAAGGAGCAGGGAGGCCACATCTACGTCTGTGGGGATGTCACCATGGCTGGGGACGTCCTCAAGACCGTTCAGCGCATCGTGAGGCAGCAGGGCCAGCTGTCAGTGGAGGAGGCAGGCACTTTCATCAGCAAGCTGCGGGTGAGTGGTGTCCATGCCCTGCACAAGATCCTGCCCCGGGCACTGCACCTGGTGCCTTGTCCTGCAAAGGGGAAGCACTGAGGTGATGAGCAGCTCCTCCCCATGAGATCTTCTGGGCAACCTTGTTGGGCCCATTCACCACACTGAGTGCCTGCTGTCCCTCTGTCACTGCAGCAAGATAAAAGGACAAGCTGCAGGTCCCCTGCTTGTCTCTCCCACATCAGGGCTGCCCGATGCAGCATGACCTTGGGAAGGTTGTGTCTCTGCCCCCTCTGCCCTCCCTGCCCCTTCAGCTCTTGTCACTGACCCCCCAACACTGGTGTGTACTGGGGACCTGCCCACCGCCCCGCAGCCTTCTGTGACACAGCAGCACTAACTAATTGTAAACCCTCCTCTTTCTCCTCTGTTCCTCTCCCATCCTCACACTCAGGATGACAGCCGGTACCACGAGGATATTTTTGGAGTCACCCTGCGCACGTACGAAGTGACTAACCGCCTTAGATCCGAGTCTATTGCATTCATCGAGGAGAGCAAAAAAGATACAGATGAGTGAGTTGACATGTTTATTTTAACCCCTGCTCTGGTCACCAAGTGTGTGGGCTGTGGGATGGGAAAGGAACTTTTAACTTCTGCACATCTCTAGCCCTAAAGAGTGGCTGGAAAAAAGACATTTCACTTCTGCACGTGTCGCAGAGACTGCTGCATGGCCATCTCTCTGAGATAGCAGAGAGAGTGCAGGCAGCTGCTACCATGTTGGGGTTACCCATGTTGGGGGGTACCCATGTTGGAGCTCCATTTGGGAAAGATCTTGAGGCTTTTCTGTCTTCCTTCTCTGGAGAAAACAAGCAAAAGAAGTAAGAATTGGTGCCATGAGGTATCTGTGCTCTGTCACATCCTGCCATGCGCTCAGCTCTGTGCTGAGGAACTCTTCCCTTAGTGAGCAGGATTATTTAGGATGAGGGACGTGCACGGATCTCACTACTCATCCTGGCTTTTGTCCTGGCATGCAGTCCTGGCTTCCCAAGTTCTGTGGTACTTGGGAGGAATTTTGCTCCAATGCACTGCACACACCAGGGTCTGCACTGTGTAAGGAGAGCTGCCAGTTCCCATCCGTAGGGAGGGTTAACGAGTGCCCACCTCACCCAGCTGCCACGGCTCTGTGCATATCTGCAACAGTAAGCAGTCCTCTGGAGGGTCGTATGGGAAGATCACTGCCTTTCTTTGGCTGTACTGCCAGATGCCCTGTGGGGAGGTACACAGGAGAGCACAGTACTCCGGTTTCCAAAGAGACCCCCGAGAAGCCCACCCTGCCCTCCTGGAAACAAAGGATAAAGCTCCGGAACGGCTTTGCTCTACATCAGCTCTACTCATCCCACATTAGGGCCACATTACCCAGCAGGGTGCTCAGCTGCTTCCTCTGAGCCCTTTCTGCCCTTTCCCTTGCAGGGTTTTCTGCTCCTAACTGGACCCTTCGCCCCAAGGGATGCCCAACCAGTCCTGGCACCTGCTGCCAACTCCCGCCGAGGGCACTGGGTTTTGTATTTCACGGACACAGTGGCTCCTTTTCCGGGGAACTGCCCATGGAAAGCGCTCTGTCTCTTGTCCTGTTGTTGTGTCATGATGATGATGATGATGATAATTTTTATTGCCTTTTCTTCCTCTTTCTCTTGCTCTCTCTCTTGTCCTGTGGTGGTTTCTTTTCATCCCCTTTCCCTTCTCCTGATCTCCCCACTGAAGTACGATGGCTTTATAATTCGCAGTGGCTCTTAAAAGAACTTCCCGTTTCTCCATCCTCTCACGAGGGCATTTTGCAGCTGCATGAAATTATCATTTTTGTGACCATTTGCGTTTTAGTGTTTTGGGGGCAAGCAGAGTGGCAGGGGCTGGGTGCTGGCTGGCTCTTGCTGCTTTATGGGATCTGGGGGCCGTTCCCTCAGCCCCAAGCTTGGGGCTTGGCTGAATCCTGGCGTTTTCTTTGCTTTCTTTTGGGCTTGTTCAGGCCTGGGCACGAGCCCACAGCTGGGGGAAGTCAATGTGCCATGTCCTTGTGCCTGTGAACTTTGCTCATCCCCACCCAGCCTGGGTGCAAATGCATCTGTATAGAGCCAGAAGGCAGGACGTCTGCAGTTCACATATTGTAGTTTCTCCTAAATGCACTCTGCGCTGTTTGCCTCCTTCTCTGCTCCCCGTTCCCCCTAAGTCTCTCCTTTTGCTCAGTCCCCACTTCTGCCGGCATGAAAGTCTTCCTGCTGAAGAGCAAGCACTGAACACACAGGCTGATGTCTGTGCTAGGGAGAAACTTGTAGCAACGAGTGCTGCTTCGCCTGGCTGTCCTCCGAAAGGCTTTGCAAGAGATGTGCAATCTGCAGCTGTGATGCTGGGGGCAGAGATTCAGCTGCATCCTTGAGCTTTGCAATGTGAACGCTTGAACCCTCTCCCAGGTGAGACTGGAAAGCCACAAGGAGGAAAGAGAAGCAGCTCCAACCCCGGGTGCAGGAGCACCTCCATGTGGGAAAGCAGAACTTGGAGGGCTACAAAGGCTCCCATCACCTGGTCCCTGCGGAGGCTGTGTTGACAGAGAGTTCCTGGAAGCACGGAGAGCACCAGTTCCACCCTAGTGCAGTGCTGTGAGCAGTTCTGGGACAGCACATCCCAACCCCACTCATGGCTTTGGGAGCAGCAAGCGCCAGCACGGAGTGACCTGCCTGCCAAATAAATACGTGCGGCATCTTGGTGCAAGCCTGTCCCCTCATGCAGGCTGTGTGCCACCTGCCAGCAGCACGAGCTGTCTCTGCCAGGACGTCTCGTCGACCTGGAGGTGAGATGGGCTGCAAGGCTGCTGCGTGACTCTGGGCCCCGCCACGCTCACACCTCAGCCTGGCTGCAAAACTGCAGCCCCACAAATGAGCCGTTAGCACTGTCACAGAAAGGAATCGGTCCCTTTAGCAGAGGAGAGCTGTCAGAGAGGTAAAGCAAGCACAACCTTGTGCGTCCTTCTTCCTTCATCCCTCTTCTCGCCCTCAGGAGGTTTTGTCCTCCTTCAGTGCAGGGTGAGGGGCGCTGGGCGGCTGCAGCCCTTGCTGGAGGCAGGGACATGAGGCTGGTGCAGGAGCTGATCCCGTCCTCCTGTCCCCACTTTGCTGCACTGTGAACTGAGGCTTGTGTGGAACAAAGCACCCGCACCAGAGGCAGCAGAGGGCTTGTTCAGGAGCTGTAACGTAGAGCTTTGCTTTCAGAGGGCTCGGATTTGCTGCCCTAAGACCAAGTGGGAACAGAAAGAGCTGCATGAGGCTTGTTCCTCCCTCAGCTCGTGGTGCAAGGCACGCTGGCCTCCCTGGCAGTGCAGGTGTCATACACTCAGCCTGCTGCCCTTTCCTGCTGCTTGGCCGGCCATAGCTGGGACCATCTGCAGCCTCAACTCCCTGGGTGCTTGAAGCAGCTCCAGCCCAAGAGCCAGGTGGGCACCAGAGACCCAGATCTCAGTTTTGCTGGTCCCAGCAGCGCACTTTGCAGGGCATGAAATGCGAAGGAATGCTGCCACAGTGTGGCCAGAGCCGAGCTCGTTAAGATGGCAGTTGCAAGGCTGGGTTTGTGGCACTGCCTGGGGACTTGGGGATGTGCAGGTGAATGCTGGACAGGATGGGATGAAGTGCAGCCCCTGGTCCTCCTTTAGGGCCTGTGCCCCAATCCTAGAGCAGGTGCTGGGATGAGAGAGCTGGGTCCCTTTTTTGCTGGGATGTGTGAATTCAGACAGGCGTCCTGCTGATGGGAACCAAACCCCTGGCTCTAGACCTGTGTACATACTGCAAACCTAGCCCTAAGCCCACGTCCCATGGCTGCAGAAACAAAGCTAAAGAACAAATTCACATCACATCCCTGCCTTGATTCTGATTATGGCTCTAGACTCTGTGCTCTGCTCCTACTTATAATAGAACTGGTGACACAATCTGAAAAGGAGGGTGTGCCCAAAGAAATGCCCTTGTCTTCGTCATCTTTCCAGCTCAACCTGCGTTGTTAGCAATTAGTTTTTTCCAGTCCTGCCTTCTGCCTGTATTGCTTTAACATCTCCCATCTGGAAGTCCTATTGCTGTTGCAGTCTGTGGCTGAGATGAATTTGGCTTGCTCTTCCTGTGCCCCAAAGCCTGCCGTCTCCATCTCCTGCTCCAGCAGATGCCAGTGAAAGCACTGGGAAGCACAAAGGAGGGAACAGGGCGTGTGCCTCGCCTTCAGTGGGACTTCCAAAGGGGCAGACAGCTTTGTCAGTCTGAAGCTCAATGGTTAGGTGAGTCCTTCATAATCCTTCCGAAGAGAAATGCTGCTTTGAAGGGCAGCCGGCCTGCCTGGCTCTGCCACAAAGGTCCACAGAGCTGCACATCCTGCAGGACTCCGAGCTGCCTCTCCGCTCCCTCTGCCTCAGCAGGGCTTCTCACAAGCCAAACTACTGGGAATTTTGATTCATTGCATTTTGTTGAGTCAGTCTCAGATGTCTTAACTCCCCCTTCGTCCTTCTAACCTGCGAAGGCTTCGCGCTCCCCTTCGAGTTTAATTTTCTCCCACAGCGCAGGGAGAAATAAACCTGTGGATCTGCTTTATCATTCATTCCACAAATGTGGCTCTTCCACCAGTTGTCTAGACTCTGCTCATCTCAGTGTGACATGTCTGACACGTGGGTGTAGCCACGGTATCTCCATCACGCACAAACAGCAGGGAGTGCTGCACACCGGTGCCCTGAGCTGCCCAAGGTGTCACACCAGGATGGACCGTGCCTTTTGGGCACTCAGGTCACAAATGTCACTGCTGGCTGCTTGCTGCCCTGCCCCATGCAGCTCCTGCAGCAAGGGGACGCAGGACCCAAGGGGCTCCTGGCCCAACTCAGTGCCCCAGTCCCTGTCCTGGAGGATGCCCACCACCACTGCCTGTTTTGCAGTTCAGCTCCTTTTTGCTCCCCAGAGATGAAACATGAGAAGAGAGATTGGATTTTCAAGATGCTACCAAGTGAGGTTTTTGTTTTTTTTTTTTTTCTTTCTGCAGAGATTTTAATTTGTAAGTTTCTCAGATGTCCACAGAAAGTTATGTACCAACTTGAAAATTCATGGGAAATGGTTCTGTGTTTTCCCAACCTGCTGTGTCCATTAGCAGGGGAAAATAAGTTGTTCGTTCAGCACAAGGGTACCTGCTGCCTGTGTTGTTGATGACTTCAAAGGTTTCATCTCCCCAGAAGGACTGCTTAGGAGTTTGCTGTTCTTCTTTCTACTGCTATCTATGAGAGACAGCGGGAAAATAATGAGACTTCTCTCATCAGGATCAGACTTGCAAAGACAACACTCCACAATCATCACTGGGTAGACCTAAGATCATTGTGCTGGAGGAACCAAGGCAGTTGCATCCATATTGGCCAGAGAAACAGAGTTTAAGGCTGGGCAGCCATGCTCCCTGCCCCTGTCCTGTGCCTACACTTCTCAGTGACAAGCAGGGGACTGCATCCACGCTCTGTGTCTGGGAAAACTGCAGTGAGCAAAATGATTGCTCCTGTGAAGAAAAGATGTGAAGAGACAGCAGCCACACGAAGCTGTGTCTAAATGGGATTGCTCTGCTGGTTCTCTTGCTGTTAGCATGCAATGCCTCTCACCTGACACAGGCTCCCTGCACCACCTCCCCCTGCAGATCCTTCCTCTGTCCCCCCCAGCCCTGTCTGCCTGTCCACAGCTGGGTGAGGGCAGGTCCTCGGGATGCCAACAGGCTTGTAGTGCCTTGTGCTAGGAAGAGGTGCTGAGGGTGCCCTCCTGTTCCTGCTCTCTTCAGAGCTGCTCCAAGCTCACAAAGACTGGAGGCTGAGAGGAACAGCTGACTTCATTTCACAAGTGAAAACCTTAGTGGGTAAATTCCTCACGGGATCACTGAGAGCAGGCTATAAGCCTTGCTGTGCTCTGCAGTTTTCTTTTGGTGGGGCTTCATAGTACAAAGTGCATAGTACAAAGACAGGGCAGAGTGAGGGTGCAAATTGGACACCATCTTCTGCACACACTGCTGATCGGTGAGCACCTACCACAGTTTGGAGGTCACATTCTCATTATGCTTTTTAGAGAAGGCCGTGTTTCTGATGAAGCCTTGTGGACATATGCACTAAGCCTGAACCCAAGCTGCTGCCTCCTGACATAACTCTGAAGCCATTACAGACCTTTGATTTATACCTATGGGGAAGCTATGGAGAGTTCCCAGCATTTTTGGAAGGAAATTTTATGTTCAAAACTAAATTTTGTTCCTATCTTCACTGGGGACCAGTTCTCAGCTTCAGAATTGCTCTGATAACTTTGCAATTGCTTTGGTAGTTCCAGAGGGGAGTGCAGTCTCTTTACAGAACAGATGGAGACACACTTACAGGATCATTCAACTTTGCTGTAGCTCTGTCTTTGTTAGAACAATTGCCTCTGCTATAACAGGAGGAGCAAAATCTGGACAGCACTGCACACCTGGAAAATTGAATTCACAAACTCAGATGAAGTTGGTCTTGCATCTGAGTCCTTCCAGGTACAAAATGCCTTCCACAACCACTGGCTTCTGTGGCACTGGGGGTGTTCAGCAGCTTGCAGGATAAGGCTTTCACAGCAGCAGCAGCAGCAGTTTCATATTGGCAGTATTTCTGTGCTTGTCAATCTGCACTTGCACCTGCCTGCAATGCATGACTCTAGTATTCCATTTGAAATCTACCCTCAACAGGGAGATCTGAGCTCTAGCTTCTTCCATATGGTCGTGTGTATTTAATAGGAATTCGGGGGAGCTGGAGAAAGCTAATGAGATTGCTGCTTTAAAGCACTTGGTTGCAGAAGTAAAATAGATACTTCGGAGGTTGAAATTGACTTGACTTGAGCATGGCTACAAGGGCAACTCATGAAATATTTAAGCACTGTAATGCAGACTTACCTGTATCCTGCTGTGAGACGAAAAAAGCAGATCGGAAAGTCTTGACTTCTACACCTACAGATGTTTCCAGTGAAGGCTGTGACGGAAGTCTGAGCCATCAAAATCACTGGGAGAAAAAAACAACAACCAAACAGGTTGTGAGTTCATAGCTGAGCAGCCGCAGCTTGTTAACCAGTGAGTGCCTCACTGTGAGTGCTGCTGTTTTCCTGCCTACTCATGTGCCTACCTGGCTAGATTTCAGGGAGGAAGGAGGGAGGAAACACATCAAAAGTGAGATGCATGAGCCTTGCCTTCAGCACTCTCTATTTAATAGGTGCCTGCAGGCCAAGGCTTTGCAGCTGCTCTTCATTGCCATGGCAGGGCAAGATGCTGGGGGCTACTCTGGGACCTTTGCTTGCAGCAATTCTGGGGCTGAGGAGAGCAGCACAGAGCTGGGCTGCAGGTACTCTGCACAGCCTGACTGCAGAGCTGGCACACAGTTCCATAGGGCTAGTGCAGAAATCTGCCAGTGAATAACACAGGACAAAGTGTTTTTCTTCTAGAGGCATTTTTAATACTTAAAAAATGGAAAAGGCTAAATACTGCAAAAGCCAATCAAAAAGACCAAGTTCTTTTTTGTTGCTTTGGATGAAATTGAGTATTTTGTCCCCACAGTAATCGCCAAATGGAGATTTTATAATTTTCCACAGGCAATAAAACTGCCTTAATATGCATTCAAATCCAACAAGAGGCATTAGTGCTACCTGCTTTCAAATGTGGTTTTTGCTTTTCTGTTTGTATGATCATGGTATGAAACCATGTCTTAATAGAATATGTTTCACCAGGATGTCTCTGTGCTCAGCATTGAAGTGATGGCTTTGACGCCAATGAAATTCAGTGCAAAATGTCTGCTTTACTGGAATTCTACAAAGTAGGTGTATATCCAGAATACCTAAAGTTAAATGTGCCCTGCTGCCTTGAGATGCCTTCAAAAACCCTGGGATCTATATGCTAAAAAGAGCTTGAGAATAGGTTCCCTTAGTCTATAGCAACATCCTGAGTTCTTCTAGCTCGCACACAACTCCCCAGGCAGCAGACAAATCGAGTGAGATGACTTTCAGCCGGGACTCATTGCTTTTTAGATTGCATGTAGTTAGAAACATGAGTGCTGCCATCCACCCAGGGAATTTGATATTCAGTGCCAATTAATTTTTGTAATAGGAACAGGGATTTCTTCTCCTGATTCCCTTAAGCACCTCTGGAAAGCGTAAGCCTCAAAGACTGTTTTGTTGTTGCTTTGTTTTTTGGTGTTTTTTTTTTTTTTTTTTTTTTTTTTTTTTTTTTTTTTTGTTTGCTCTGGTGGCCTTTTTCCTAAAGAACAAAGCTGAGAAAGGAGACCACTCTGTGCAGGGCAGTAGCTTTGGGGCAGGCGACTCCCGACATTTCCATTGCAGAGGTTCAGCTGTAGGTGAATTCTGCTCTGCTGGATGGGACCCCAATTTCTCTCCCCTTCCTGGTCCTCCTGCTCCTCCCTCCCTCTCCTCAGCACCTCCTCATGTCACCGTGCCTTCATTTGGTCAATAAAATGATGCCACGATTTCAGACCGGTGCATTTTCATCTCACTTGGCATCCCATCAGACACTGGAGGGGGGTGGTTTATCTCGTAGCTTCTCATGCGATTCTAAGGTAGGTTTCTTCTGAGGAGCGAAGGGGCAGTGGGAGCGAGGCTGAAGCAGCGTTGTGTTTGATCATACCAGTGCTTTAAGTGGTCAGAAACATGGTTTTCCCCTACCTCTGAGCTCTCAATGCTGCTAAAATCTCTGCCATCCGTACAATGTACTCCAGCCCCCTCTCTTGGACTGACTCTGGCTCTGTTTGCAAGATATCCACATTGTTCTAAAGCATGCACCTTTCTGTATAGTTCCAATCTTACGATTTTATGGAATACTTATGCCTGTTTGCATTACAGTCAAAATAATAATAATAAAAAAAAGCCTAAAATACAGCAGACCTCATTCTTCTCTTGTCTGTGGGCTCTTGACACTCAAAGGTCTCTCCTGACACACTGGCCTTGCTCTCTTTCACTACCTGTGCTGCTGTTGGTGATATCTACTAACCTGGCAGAGACGAGGGCTGCATCACAGCACTGTGTCACTCATCACTCCCATCACCCACTCCACAGCCACTGGGTACTGCCACAGCCATAGGGAACACCACCTCAGCACTGCCACGGCAATGGGCAGTGTTATCTCAACATTGCCACAGCCATGGCACAGCATCACCTCAGGCATTGCCATGGCCAAAGGGAGCATCACCTCAGCACTCCATGGCCGTGGGAAACATCATCTCAGGCACTGCTACAGCCATGGCACAGCGTCACCTCAGGCACAGCCATGGCCATGAAAAGTATCACCTCAGGCCCCGTAGGGAGCATCACCTCAGGCATTGCCACAACCATAGGGAGCATCATCTCAGCACTACCGTGGCAATAGGGAACATCACCTCAGGCACTGCTACAGCCATGGGCAGCGTAACCTCAACATTGCCACAGCCATAGGGAACATCGCCTCAACATTGCCACAGCCATGGCACAGCATCACCTCAGGCATTGCCACAGGTATGGTGGCATCACCTCAGCACTGCCATGGCTATAGGGAACATCACCTCAGCACAGCCATGGCCACGGGCAGTGTCACCTCAGGCATTGCCACAGCCATGGGAAGCATCACCTCAGCACTGCCATGGCAATGGGCAGTGTTAGCTCAGCATTGCCACAGCCAGGGCACAGCATCACCTCAGGCATTGCCACAGCCATGAAGAGTATCATCTCAGCACAGCCATGGGGAGTAGCACCTCAGACCCCATAGGGAGCATCATCTCAGGCACTGCTAGAGCCATGGCACAGCATCACCTCAGGCATTGCCACAGATGTGGTGGCATCACCTCAGCACAGCCATTGCCTTGGGCAGTGTCACCTCAACGATGACACAGCCATAGGGAGCATCACCTCAGCACTGCCATGGCCATAGGGAACATCACCTAGGGACTGCTAGAGCCATGGCACAGCATCACCTCAGCCACTGCCACAGATGCGGTGGCATCAGCTCAGCGCAGCCATGGCCACGGGCAGTGTCACCTCAGGCACTGTCACAGCCATGGGGAGCATCACCTCAGCGCAGCCATGGCCATATGGAGCATCACCTCAGACCCAACAGGGAGCATCATCTTGGGCATTGCCACAGGTGTGGTGGCATCACCTCAGCACAGCCACAGCCACGGCATGGCATTACCCCAGACACGCTCCCCCTGTGCCCCGCCCTGCCCCCAGCCGTCGCCCCGCAGCGTCAGCCTGGATTGCCGCCCCAGCCCCGCGCTCCCGCGCTCCCGCTCTCCCCCAGGCTCGAGGCGGCCAGTTTTATGTCCCTTATCGCTCCCCGTAGAAGGCCGGCACTTGGCGGACCGGAAGCGGGAGGCGCGCGGCGCTCCGTGACCCCTCCCCGCCGCAGGGGGGCGCTCAGGTAACCGGCCAAGATGGCGGCGGCCGAGGCGGAGCGGCCGTGCCTGACGGACCTGCCGGGCGAGCTGCTGGAACTCATCCTGTGCTGCGACGTGCTGGGCGCCGCCGACATCGGGCGGGTGGCGTGCACCTGCCGCCGGCTGAGAGAAGCCTGCCAGCCCCGCGGCAAGGTGTGGCGGGAGCGCTTCCGCCTCAGGTGGGCAGCGCGGGGCGGGGGGCGCCGGGCGGGCCGTGACGGCGGGGCGGGCCTGGCTGTGCGGCCTGCGGCCATCGAGGGGCGGGCGGCGGGGGTCCGTGATGGAACTCCGGGCTGCTTTGCTGCTTCGGGGCTCGGTTCGCCCCGCAGGCCGCTGAGGGATGCTAAGTGTTTAATCTAGATGGTTCGGTATGTCAGGGGGCTGTGAGAGGAAAGGGGCGGCGGGGTGTGTGATAACACTAGGGGAGTGGTGATAAGATTAGGGGAGTGGCTTCAGGCTGAAAGAGGGGAGTTTTAGGTTGGGTTTAAGGCAGGAGGCTTTACAATAAGAGTGCTGGGGCACTGCGAGGCTGCCTGCACGGCTGGATGCCCCATCCCTGCTGACAGCCAGTCACCTGAGCTGCTGTGGGTGCCCTTCTCAGGGTGCTGGAGGCCTTTAAACGTCCCTTCCGACTCATTAGATCCTCAGTTCCCCCCATTCCTGAAGCAAACCTGAATGTTTTTGTACAAAGGTTCAGATCCACCAGCTGGAATGGAGCGTGGAGGTGATCAGCACGTGCTGCTGCCCTTGGATAGCAGACTGATCGTTGGATGGCTGTGAAGAGGAAAGAGACCTGGGGTGTTGGTTGATGCTCAGCTGAAGATGAGCTGACAGCATGCCCAGGTGTCCACAAGGGCCAATGCCATCCTGGCCTGCATCAGAAATGATGCGGCCAGCAGGAGCAGGGAGGTGATCATCTCCCTGTACTCAGCTCTGGTGAGGCCACACCTTGAGTGCTGTGTTCAGTTTTGGGCCCCTCACTACAGGAAAGACATTGAGGCCCTGGAGCGTGCCCAGAGAAGGGTAGCAAAACTGGTGAGGGGTCTGGAGACAAGTCCTATGAGAAGTAGCTGTGGGAGCTGGGATTGTTGAGTCTGGAGAAGAGGAGGCTCAGGGGAGACCTCATTGCACTCTGCAACTTCCTGAAGGGAAGTTGTGATGAGGAGGGGTTTGGCCTCCTCTCCCAGGCAACAAACAGGACCTGAGGAAAATGGCCGCAAATTGTACCAGAGGAGATTTAGATTAGACATGAGGAAGAACTTTTTCTCTCAGTGGTCAGGCACTGGAATGGCTGCAAAGGGAGGTGGTGGAGTCGCCGTCCCTGGCAGTGTTCAAGAGGCATCTGGATGAGGAGCTGCGAGATATGGGTTAGTGCTTGTGGTAGTGATGGTGATGGAAGGACGGTTGGGCTAGCTGATCTTGCAGGTCCTTTCCAACCTTATGATTCTATGACCTGCTGGCAGTTGTTTGCACATTAGCCTTGCTGTCCTGGCCGGCTTCCATCTTGCATAATTACATTTTATCTTCCTAAAACTGTTGCTATAATCTCAACCCCCCAAATTCTTCTTTCTTCTCCTAAAATAAATGTTTGCAATTGTTATTTCAGTGATAGATGACCAGCTAGGGATCCATCAGGAGAAAGGTTATGGCATAATGTGGGGCTGTTTGATTAGTCTTTGACTTTGTGTAGCTGCAGTACAGTGTGGTTTTATGATTAACAAGTAGTAACAAACCTGCTGTGTGTGGATGGACGCATCTGTGCCTTCTGGTCCACTGCTAAAAATTGTTTCACAGAAGTAGTGATGTAAAAAACGAACTGTGCGTATACAGGTAGGAGCATTTGAATTCTGAGTTAAGCATCTACAATCTTCTTTTAGAGGAAAAAATGTAGGGTTGTTTTTTTGTGTGTGTGTGTGTTTGTTTTGTTTTTAATGTGTGTATATATAGACATATTTCTTACATTAATGTTGAAGTGCAAAGTCATCCAGCTGTCATTATTTGACTTCAGAGCTCTCTGCTCCCCTCCAGTAGATGCTGCCACCAGCAAGGGTAATAGAAGGAGCTTGAGTTTTGTACATCCTTTTAATTAGGTCCACAAGGTAGGAGGGAAATGGAGGACAGCGAGTTCTTGTTGTTAGATGACAGGTTAGCTTTAATGTGATACATTTTTAGAATGGCAAGCGTTCTCTTATTATAAAACTCAGCATCTGTTTTGCTGATGTGATACTTGTATTTATATTGGAAAGCTCCAGAGGGAATTGCAGAAGTGTTTAGCATATTTAAATATCCAAATACCTGGATTATGAACATTTTGAAGATTTCCTGTTAACATTTGTTGTTCGTAGGCTGCAAGAGAACTTACTTTTGAAATGTCCAACAGTATTCAGTTTCAATCCTTTGTGTTTATGCTTTGATGCTTGAATCGATCACTGGATTAATTTATACAATTACATTTAAGGTTGCATTATCTCTTGGCAGTATCTTAGCTCCTCAAGTCTTGCGATTACAATAAGCAGCATTTTACAGTCCTGGGAGCTATCAGTGATGCTGAAACACTAACAGCCCATTTACTTCTGTCTTGCTGTGCAGGTGGCCATCATTACTGAAGTACTACAGCCACACAGACAGCGTTAGCTGGCTTGAAGAATACAAAGCACGGCACAGTGCTGGCCTAGAAGCCCAGAGAATTGTAGCTTCCTTCTCCAAAAGGTTCTTCTCAGAGCATGTAAGTCATGTGGAATAGCCCAGCTACTTGTTGAGCACTTTCTGGCACTCTGTCTTTCCTCTATCTCCTTCTCTTCTCTGCAGTCAGAAAATTCTTACTGCCTCACCTGACGTAAGAATGCCAGGCCACCAGCCAAAATGAGAGAGGTGGTCCAAAATCCAAAGGTGCAAATTGTAAGGATCCAAAACTCACCCTGCATGTTGTGTACAGTTGTTGCTGAGAGTCTCACTGTGGCTTGAAAAACTCTGCACATTGCTGCATGTTCAGAGCTCTGGGAACTCAGCAACTTCTGAAGGACTGATAGCTGCCCAGTGCATGCCACAGCCTGTGTGTTTATCTCACTGCAGGCCTTGGGGAAGGATTTGTTCTTCTGGGAGTTGTCGGGAGTTATTTGAAAGCAGGTCAAATGCACATTAGGTTCACTGAGTTGGAAAGCATGTTGTTCAAGTTATTTACCTAACCATGACATCAAGATGCCTTTGTGCCTTGTGTAAAAAGTAGAAATTTAGTCTCTCTGAGAGATTTATCTGCATGCAGACCAATGGTTATTTCACTGTCTGTTGGCTGCTTGGGTTTCATCTAGCTGTACAACTTGAGTGAATTCTGGAATTCTGTGGTGTAGGCATAACTAAGGCTGATCTTAAAAGTTCCTTCTAGAGCCAGTAAGTGGTCACTCCTCACTAGCTTTTTTGTAAGTGCTTTGTGTCCCAGTAGAGAGCTCCCCTGCAATAAAGGAGGCTCATATTGAAATCTTCTATCTGATTTTATGCAAATGTTGACACTTAGGTTTTCATCCCCAGAGAGAAAGGCCACGATGCCACTAGGAGATGCATGTGTCCAAACTGTTTGTTTTGATCTGTTTCACTGTAGTTGCAGCAGCTAGACATTCTACTGTGAAGAAATGTTTGTCAAGGCATTACCTGAATGCAGAGGCTCCTGGCTTCCTACAGTTTCAGTCACGTATTCAAAAGCTGTAGAGGCTGTTATTCAGCAGTAAACAAACGTTTAAAAATTGGGGCTACCTTCTAAAGAGGGCAGCTTCCTTCCTGATGTAGAACTGCAGGGAGGAGACTTTCAACCAAGTTCTGCTAGATCCAGTGGAGTGCCCACTGAGATGTAGTATAATGGGAATTGCATTTCCCATTGGTTTTTTTTCAGGAAAAAGTTGATTCAAACTTAAAATTGCTTTTAGCTTGGGCCCAGTTTGCATAGGATCTGGTGTGCTTGGGCTGGTCCATACAGCTCTGCAGGAGCCCTGAATGCTGTAATAGTTAGCTCAGCTTGCTCTAGGGTGCTCCTTAATTTGTCAGTGGATCTTCATAATGAATCAGTGGAGTGGAGGCCATGAGTAGCCAGCTCTCTGAGCTGAATATTCCTTAGATCTTAAATGATGTTTAAAAAAATCAAACAAAATTTGTTTTGAAACATGCTATGGAATAATGTTCTTTAGGAAAGAATCTCTTGTGCTCTGCATAATTCAGCATCTAATTTTACAGGTTCCCTGTGATGGATTCAGTGACATTGAGACTCTTGGGTGCCCAAGTCATTTTTTTGAGGATGAGCTGATGTGTATCCTTAACATGGAAGGCAGGTAAGGAAGAGCAGGGGGGTTTGAAAGTGGAGGGGTTTTCTCCTTTCACTGGCTAAAGGAGAATGATACTGTGGTGAATACCTGATGCCAGCTTCTGACCTTTTGTAAACTTGCATCCCCAGACTTACTGAGGCTGGGAGTATTGCTTTGCAGTAGTTTCAGAATACATTTAATATTCCCAAGAGGAAACCATGTAAACTATTCCACAAGAAGGAGGTCCTCTGGCTTCTGTTGCTTGCTTGCTTCTTTGCAGATTCATGGCATCTCTCAGTGTACATTCCATGAACCTTTTTTTCTGCAGTGGTTTTGGCTTCAGGAGTTCTCATCCCCACGTTCCTTTTTTTTGTTATGTTTTTGTTTAAACTTGGATCAGTTTGCTGCACTGAATTGCAGGATGGCCCCACAGCACAGCAGGGAGCAGAAATGCTTCAGCGTGGGTTGCTACTGTAGAGCCCTGCATCAGAAAATCTCAACTTTTTTTTTTTAACTTCTTCTTGTTGGCTTTCTTAGGTGTGTAGTAACTACATACGATTTTTATCTCCAAATAAACAGCTGAGTTTAATTGAGCTGCTGCAAAATTTGCTGTTCTGTAAATTATTTAGACAGGTGAAATGAAACTTCTAGTTCATTTCTGCCTGGGTGTTCTCATTACCGTGATTAACACTGAGCAAGATGAATAAGTCGCTGGTTTACTTGAAGGTTTTTCTGCTGGGAGCATATAAACCATGCTGGTTTTGCTGTGATACAAAGCAGCAATAGATTTGCCATAATGGGCTCTAATAGCCTTGATTAAAGGGGCTATTAGTAGAGCTTGGAAAAAACAAAAACCAGCACGACAATCATCTCATTTTTTTTGCTTTTTCACATCCATTTTATTACCTTCTCTATTTGAACTGGGACTAAACATCTCTCATTTGACAACTGGTTAAAAAGCTTTTGAGCTTTTGCACTGGCCAAATGCCTCTCTGTAAAGCAGAATTGATGCTAATTACACCCTGATTAAGCTGCAGTTGTTGCCATTCAGGAGCATTAGGCTAAATCATTTCTCTGGAAGATAGCCCAGTAAAACAGTTGTCCCTTTTGAGCATCCCAATTTATTGGAAGAGGGTGAAATGTTATGAGGTTTGATTGTTCTCCTGTTCAGTGGGATGGACAAGACTGATTTGACCTGCAATCTGGAAGAGAGAAAACGCAGGTGGGAAAGGAGTTACTTTGCTAAAGGAGGAGGCTGGACTTGTTTAATAAACATGGCAAGGGTAGAGCCTGGGAGTTGGTTGAATCCTCCCTTGTTTTCTGGGGAGAAGGCAGGGCTTTGTGCCATTGCTGATTGTTTGGTGTAGAAGTGCTTGGTGAAGCCCTGGGTAGCACATTACTGAAGGCCAGCTGCTGCTTTGGTATGTGTGATTTGGATGCCTCCAAGTTGGCCTGTCTTACTTCAGATGACCTCTCCAAACCTTACCTGATTAGCAGGCAACTCTGTCCCTGCTTCTTGGCCACTCTGCCTTCACTTATTAATGTCAAAAGTGAAGAGATTTTACTATGAAAGCTGTAAGGTTTTGGGCTGTGTGATCTACAGGCCAGCTGCTGATCCCTTCCAGCCTTTTCCAAGTAACAGGAATGTTTTCTCTGGCAATCACTTTTCTGAATACTACTGGACTGTACATTCATCAGTGTTTCTTGTTGGTGAGAGGATATTTTAACATTGCATTCTGGAAGAATTTAGAGTCAGAGGATAATGTTTTATGAATAAAATATAGGATTTTCATCAGATATTCCTGAGCTACTTTAATCAGGATCTGTGTATTTTCCCACAGAACTGTATCTTCTCAAAATACTATCCTAGTGGCTGATGAAAGTTGGAGATGGTAATAGGGGCAATATTTTGCACGTGTTGTAAGTTGTGTTTCTTCTGATGATGAATTTGCTCTTAACTTTTACCTCTTTGGAGACTGTGGCATCATCAGTTTTGTTTAAAAAATCAGCGTATAAAATTTAGATTTGTCTTCATTAGAAAAGTTAAATCAAATGTTTGTGCTCAAAGTGCTTGTTTAGGGCAATACAACTTTTTGTATTTGAATGTGCAGGAAAGGTCTCACCTGGAAGTACTATGCAAAGAAAATTCTATACTTCCTACGGCAGCAGAATATATTAAAGAATCTGAAGGAGTACCTGCAGCGCCCTGCTGACCAGCAGTCATTTCTGGAGGGTAAGTCCTTGCCAGAAGTCCCATGCAGAGCACTTAACAGCTTCCCATCTTCCCATCACTGTTGTTTTGCTGGGAGGGAGGCTTTTTTGCTTATATCTCAGTTAGTGATAGATCAGAATTAAGATTGGATTTTTGAGGTACCTGAAATCCTCACAAATCAACAGCAGTGTTGTATTAGAATATCAGCTTTTCACTAGCTTGTCAGTGCTGTGTGCTTGAATAGTTGTGTGTGGACAGGTAAGCAGAGAAGCAAAACATTAAAATACTTGCATTTGAAGCATGAACAATCCACTGAAGAGAACAGCATGAGCTCAGCATCCTTGTTAGCTGATGATGCAGAAAATGTGGCCCATGGGCTGGGTGTGGCCTAGCAGTCCAACTGATCTGATTTTGAGTCAGCTCCCTGCTCCCTCCTTTCCCAGGAGCCAGCTGCATGCAGGGTGCTGTGGCTCACAGCTGTGTGCAGCGTCTTCAGAGCTGTCTGCTGCACTTGGAACTGCAGTGTAGAGCCGGGTGGTGGATGGAAGTCTAGTGGTGTGGTGGGAAGGCTCGTGCACACTGTAATGAAGAAAGGAAAGGCTGTACTGCAACTTGTATCCTCAGTTTGTTGGATTATGCTCTGCCTTAAGCTTTCCATGGAGAATACCATCTTTGGAAGGAGATGAAACATGCCAGTGTCTGAAGATGAGTCCTTTACTCTTAATATGTACCTCTGAACATCACAGGAGAGTTTCTGTAGCACCAAAGGTGGTTCTTGTTGGTGGTAGTACACTTTGAGGGAGGGACTGTGTTAGTGCAAGAAGAAAAAGCCAAAGATGGCCTTTTCTGGAAGATAGTTAACTGTGACTTAGTGATGTGAGCCATGAATACAAGTGTTTGTCTGCCATGCAGGTGCAGTTACAGTGCTGACAGATAGACTTTTGGGAAGCTTACCTGGTCAGAATGGGAAGCATTAGGGAGAGAAGATGTGGCTTGGAGACCTGTTAAGATTCTGCAGCTTGAATACAAGCCTGTTGTGGAGGTGCTAATGAAGCACTATGAAGCTGAAGGAGGCATAATCAGTACAAAATTCTTGCACTTAAATACAGTTGATTCCAAAAGTTGAGCAATACAGGGGCTTTGGAAAGAGTGTTCTTGATTGATAAGATGACAAGGAGAAGATTCTGCAAAGGGCTATTTTTTTTGGGGGGGGGAGGGGGAGAGGAAGTTTGACAGAAGAGTGTTGGGCAGCAGAAAAATGAAAATCTCTTTTGTTATAGTGGATTTCTGACATGAAGATGGAGAGTGGGCATGGGAAGATGAATGTAGCAAAGAGGGATCAATGAGCTAGAATGATGACAACTGAGGATGCGGCTGGAAGAAATCAGAACTGATGTAGAGTGAAGTTGAGATTGTGTGGGGCTCTGAACAAGAAGCATTATGAGTTGGGAGGATGCCAGTGAGACAGGAGTTGGCTGGTTAAGCAAGGCTGGTCTGTCAGCTACCTGCTCTGTGTACAAATGAATGCTTTTCCTTTCAGGATGGTAGATTGAGGTCTACTGACTTTAACTGGTGTTTATCACTGTCAGCTTTGTTCTTTGCATTTTGTGATAAATCCCATACACAAAACTGAGCTTGGAAAAGAAAGCTATTGTGTTCTGCTGCAATTGCTTGCTGTATGCCATAGGCCTGGAACTTTGAGTAGCTCAACCCAAGCCAAGAGAAAACTCAAGTTCTGTTTCTTATATAGTTTGTTTTTTCCAGGTGCTGTTTTAATTGACCAATATTGTAATCCACTGTCAGACATCTGCTTAAAGAGTGTCCAGGCACAGGTGGATGAGATCACAGACAAAGTGCGCAAAGTGCTCCGGACAAAAAACCCAAGGCACCCCAGCGTGGCTTCCAAGGCAGGTACTGTACAGAAACGTTTGACTGCAGAGCCTTTCTTCAAGTCACACTATAGGCAGATGAGGTGAAACAGCTGTTGAATTATTGCAGCTTTAAGTATTGTCATTCCTCATCATGCTGAAGCATATTCTGACATTTGCTTAAACCGCTGTTGAGGCAACAGCTGTTTGTTCAACCCCAGAAACTCAATTAGCCCAGGGTTGGCTGTCCATGTGATGCTGTTTAGGCAAAAAGGATTGGTTAGTGGCAGGATTTTTTTTTTCCCATATGTCCATGAAGTCTTAACTAGTCGTGATGCGTGCAGCTCAGCTATGGGACAGGGAGTCAGCCTTCTTTCTCTGCAAGTCTGAGAAGTCAGCAATAAAAAAGACTTGTGCTTTAACATCTCCCACAGTCAGGCAGAATCCTTTTATAAGGAGTTTTATAAGCGTTAGTCTAATCTATCTTTCAAAGAGAGAATGAGTGATCTGTATCTCTGTATACTTCCAGTCTCTTAACTGCTTGAATCTGCATCTTGTGTTCCCAGTACATACAAGAGTTTTGGTGTGAAGTTCAATATGTAAAAGTTAATACGCTTGTGTTCTTATTGCTCTACATCTGTTTTTAGGAGAGATCCTGATTCCAGAAGTGGAGCTTCAGCGGCAGGTACTTGATGCTATGAATTGTGTCCTCTATGAGCAGTTAAAATACAAAGGAAATGAGCTGGATTACTATAACTCCCTGAATTCATACATTCATCAGGTATGTGTTAGGTAAAAACTAGAGGACTGCTAGGCTTGATGCGCTCTCTGTGGTGTTTGATTTGTCTAAGTGTAACCAGACAAGTAATTCTTCTCTGGAGTTATTTGGTGTAAAACGGATGTGTCATGTTTTAGTGCTTACTCTGTCAAGTTGGTGTGAAATCAAACCTTGGTGTTTGTTTTGTTTTTCTTAATACCCCTTGCATTTTTGTTCCTCAGGTTTTGATCCGCAGAACGGGAATTCCTATCAGTTTGTCTGTGCTGTATTTAACAATTGCCAGGCAGCTGGGAGTCAAACTTGAACCAGTCAACTTTCCTAGTCACTTTCTGCTGCGATGGTGTCAAGGAAAAGAAGGGTAAGTGATCTGCTGGACTTCAGAGTTTTATCCTCAGTTATAAATGCCAGGAGTTTACATTAGAGACCTACACCAGAACGTTCAGGTATTTTCCATCCTAATTACAAGCTATAAGGAAGAAAAGATGAGCTCTCTAGAGAAACTTTCCCAGAACTCAGCTCTGCCCTTACTGAATAGTAGCATTATGTGTGTGTGAAATAACAGTAGCCATGAAGTAATGATTCTCTTAATAAGATTACAAGAAGCTGAAAAGAAGAAAGAAGGTGCTGATTTCACATAAGCCTTCATACAGAGCAGCTTCTAGAGGCCATTGCTGCTGCATACTTGGTTAATTCTCTGAGCCAGTGCAGCATACACCTTTGACCAACCAGATCATGGTCGATTTACAGAAATCTGTATTTTCTGAAGGACATTGGCAGTCCAGTTCAGAGCAGTGGTTTTGTGTGTGTGCATGCATACACACACACACCCCTTTTGGCACTAGACTTCAGCTGCCATGTGTGTGCTCCCTGCTACACGTTCCTGTGCAGCATCGTAACGTAATCTGGCAATAAATACAGCAAATCTGAAAATACCTGAAGGAAGCAGCTGACATAACAAAATGACCTCCTAGTTTCTGTGTCTTTTCCCACGTATGTTTAGCTGAAGAGAAAACTAGGAAGGAAGAGAAGGCAGCAGGTAATCTCTTTTTAGGAGGGAGCTGGGATATAAATGCCGCTTGGCATTTTAAAAATAATCTTGAAAGTGCTGTAAGGAGAACAAAAAGAGGTAATCCTGCTTTACCATGAGACCCATCATAACATCCTGGTGTCTTAATAGAAGCACAGATATCTTTGACTACACCTACATTGATGCCTTTGGGAAGGGGAAGCAGCTGACGGTGAAGGAGTGCGAGTACCTCATAGGGCACCACGTGACAGAGGAGTTCTATGGGGTGGTGACTTCAAAGGAGGTCCTGCAGCGTATGGTGGGAAATCTCCTCAACCTGGGCAAGAGGTGAGTTGTCACAGAGCCGTGTGACCTGTGGGGGAGAGGGACCCACGCTGTACTGGCTGCCTGTCCTGTACTTGTGTGTCACTGTGCTTGAGTGAGTGCTTTAAAATGGCATCAGTCAGCAGGCAGTCTTGAAAACTGGGTGTCACATCACAGTGTCTGGTTGCTTTCAATCGTCTGTAGCAGCACTGCATGAAAGCAAGAATATTTAGTGAGGCCGTTTTCACTCAAGGAAATGAACAGATGTTTGTTTTTTCCTGTGTGTAAAGCAGATAGGAGCTGTTCTCTTTAGAACAGAGATCTTCGTTTTGACCAGGTATGTGTCACCCAGGTGCTTAATGAGCAGTTACAAAGGGACTGTCTGAGCATGCAGAAATCTGTTTTTATTTTCACATGTCCCTGATAATCACTTTCCCAAACAGCATTAGACAGAAATCGCAGAGTAGAGGGATTGCTTTTGGTGTAATTTAGCAAGGGGAACAAAAGGAAATTTCCAAAGGTGATGACTTGGAGAATGAATTCCCTGAACAGGGTTATTTGACTGGTAAAAGGGGAGGGTAAAGGCCAACTTTCAACTGTGTAGCTTTTCTTCTGAGCAGGCTGTTGAATGTGATGTGTGCCAGCCTGGAGTCACTTGCTGAGTGAGCACACTGGTACCTGTAGCATAATTTTTGGTGACTATCCCTGTAAACCAGAGTACTAGAGATAGGAATTGAAGAGCTAGCCTTACAATTGAGTTTCTTTTTTGCTGGCAGAGAAAGCACTGATCAGTCTTATCAACTCTTGAGAGACTCGTTGGATCTGTACCTGGCCATGTATCCGGACAATGTGCAGCATCTAATGCTCCAGGCTAGGTTATACTTCCACCTGGGAATCTGGCCAGAAAAGGTACCTCGGCACTCGGTCGTATGTTTTCTGGTAGGCTAAGCATTATTAACACCAGTCTATTGATTTTTTTTTTAGACTACATCAGCTTGCATTACAGTCTGCTACAAGTTGTTTCTGTAATAAACACAATTGAACGAGTTATCACATTTCAGAGAATCAATTCCTACTACGTGAAGCAGGGAAAGAGGATGATTCCTGCTTGCCCTTGGGGAGAGTTGTATGCAGCCTCAGGTCTGAGTCATAAATTATGATTTACTGCCAGAGTCTGATGGTTTGTCTTAAAACCAATAGTTTGGACTTGTAGCTGTGAGTTACAAAAGAGTTCTGCTTAGTGTGCCTCCACTGTGGTGGTTGTGCTGGAACTTTTACAGGACTTGTATAAAAGGAGCAATTCCTTTATCAGGAAACATGCAGGAAATTATCTTTTACAGACAACCAAACCTGTTCTCTGAAACCTTAGTTACTCAATCAGTGACTCTTGTGAAAAAGCAACATGGAAAGGATCCCAAGGACAGGAATTTTAATATCATCTTCAGCCCTGAGGAATCTTGTGATTGTGAGACAGGTGGTACAGTAGTATTCCTTCTAGTCACTACAGTTAGGAGGACTTCCTTAATCAAAACTGCCTGTGCTGCTTTAGTGAATATCACTTGCTTGAGCAGTGCCTGTGCTGTATCTGAGTGTTAGACGTAGTGAGGAGGTAGAAGTTTTGCTGGACAGTTGAGCAGAAGGCACAGTTCTTACCTCCAAATTGACTGAGGCATATGATTGCTGAAGAGAAAAGGTGCCTGCCTTTTGAGGAATAAATTGTGCTAAGCTTGCTGTTCCTATCTTATGGCAACAAGTTTTAGGGTTCCAACAGGAAAAGCAGCCCTGACAAAGAAGCTGTGCACAGGGGGACTGACTGAGCTGAAAAGGCAAGCACACAGAGTACAGGTAGATCATCTCCTTTCCAGCACTCAGCTGTGTGTTTGTGGTGTTTAAGTAGTTGCACTGTGCTGCCCTTAGGACAGATAGCAACCCCCAGTTGCTGACTTTTACTTGTAATCTCTCTGCATCACATTGCCAGATGGAAAGACAACATTCAACTCTGTTTTTTTTCCTGTGGTGTCTTCATGTATCCCATCTTTCCAGGCTATCATATAGAACTGTAGTTAGCCAGAGAGCCCTGAAGGTCTGACAGAGCAGAACGTACCAGATTTCATAGAGCTCTGTCAGATTTTGTAAAAAGTGATACGAAATCTTAGAAGTCAAGCAGAGCTGCCCGAAATGTTGTCTATAATTTGCCCAGAGATGTTGTGGGTGCCCCATCTCTAGAGGCATTCAAGGCCAGGCTGATGGGGCCCTGTGCAGCCTGATGGTGCTGGCTGACAGCCCTGCCCATGGCACAGGGGTTGCAACCCCCTCCAAGGCCCCCTCCAATCTAAGCCATTCTGTGAGAAAGAAAATTGTCGAGAATCTGTGGCAGCTACAGTCACCACACTAAGCCTTTCCCTTTCTGTGAGATTTTTCAATTTTCACGTCATTCTTCAGGCAGCGAGATGCCAGCCAGCAATTTCAGGTGGCTGAGAAGCCTGAGTGGTGTTTCTTCTCATGCCTGAGGCTTCATCTGTTTTCCTGAACAAACTTTTTCCCCCCACCATTCATGCTGAGTAGCCAGAGCTAGAAATTTTGGCCGACAAACCTTGATCACTTGCCAGGTGCTGAGAGGTGTCAGATTTTGGAATTGCTGTTGGGACTGATGTATCTGCCTTTTTCCAACCTGTTTAGACAACATTTTTGTTAAGATCAAGATGCGGGAAGACAGAGCACAGCTTGCACTGCCTGTCTCTAGCAAATTTGGGGCCAGCTGTTCTGCCCTGGTGCTCTGATAGCGTGCCAGTAGGCTGGTATTTTGGATTTACTTTGGGAACACTTGTAAAGTTAGTGCCCTTTAGTTATAGTGAGTCAAGCAGGTTCTCTGTCTGTTTGCTGTTCCACAGGTGCAGCGTTATACAGATTTCTGCATTTTTTTCTGTGCTGAAGAACTGTTTAAAATCTTTGTCCTCAACTGTAGCGGAAGTTATCGGAATGACTTCACAGCAGCAGTTAGGAGATGAGCAGCAGAACCCTCTTAGCATCTCAGGAGCCTTGCAGCAGTGTCTGCCCTGTGATTGCAGGTTGTGGTGCTGCTGCCTTCTGTGACTTAGTTTTAAGGAGTTACTTTGCTCAACAGCGCCCTACCTTGGAAGTAAGCATCTTTACAAGCAGAGGATGGAGCTGTTTGCAGTGACTGCAGGCTGAGTGTGAAGAGCTTGGGGCTGTGCAGGTAGAGCACAGGTTTGCAGTCCTCTGTGGAAAACATGTGGTGAAATCCAGGCCTGAGTACTTAGACCCAGCTAACTCGAGAGATAGATCTGTATGTCTGACTGCTGTAGAGACCTGCTCTGAATGCTTTCATGTTTTGCTTGCTGAAGGTTCTGGACATCCTGCAGCATATTCAGGCTTTGGATCCATCACAGCACGGGGCTGTTGGGTACCTGGTGCAGCACACCCTGGAGCACATCGAGCGTCGGAAGGAGGAGGTGGGACCTGAGGTGAAGCACCGTTCAGATGAGAAGCACAAAGAGGTCTGCTTCTCAATTGGGCTGATTATGAAACACAAGAGGTGAGCTCTTCAGGGGATTCCCTGTATTACCAGGAGTCTGCACTGTAACGACGAGTGCAGAAGTGTTTGTTCTGGCAGTAATGAGACGTGGTTTTATCAGCCCAGGAGACACCTGGAACAGAGAATGCCTGGCACATGTGTCTGTCCTGCATGTCTTCTTAGAAAAGTGGGAGCAGATCTGTCTGTCCTTTAGGAGAGCAGGCACTGCTGCTCCTGTGTGCATGCGGGGAGTTGTGAGGTGCCGTGTGAGTCATCGTGAAGCATCATGTAGATAGCATTTCCACAGTCCATAGCTCTTGAAGAAACATCAGTAATCAGTTAATGAAGAACTGTGGAACAGAATCGATTTCCAAAGAGATGAGATTCCTAAGACAGCTTATGAATCTTGTGCTGTGCTATTATTACCCTTTCCTCCTGCATTGCACAGAGGCTTTGTGTTCCTGCCTGTACAGCTCTGCCAGAATGACGAGCTAGCTCTGTTTCTTCAGCCATTTCTCCATCTCAGCAAGACGTCTGGAGCTTATTTTAAGAGCGTCAGCAGTGCTGGTTGTGGTACCATAGTCATATAAATATTCTGAAAATATTGCTGGCTTTGTTTCTGGAAGTTCAGTATTAGGACTACCATGTCTGTGTATGGGAACAGAGAGTGGTTGTTTCCCCTCCCTGTTCCTAGTTTCCTGTTCTCCTGCTTGTTGACATCCCAGTCTCTTTCCCATTCTCATTCTTATTTGAATTTGCCTTTCCTTTGTCCTCTGCTGTTTGTTGCTGTCTGCTTACCAAGTCACTCCTAGTCATTTCCCCCCTCTCAAAACACAAATGTGCACACAAGTTTTTTGTGTTGATTTTGCTCTTTGCTCTTGCCTACTCACAGGAATCCTCTGTCCCATTTGTGCTGTATTGGCCTGGTGGAATGAGTTGGCTGTGAAGTTTTCTCAATCTTTGCTGTGGATTCTCTTTCATCAGGTATGGCTATAACTGTGTGATTTATGGCTGGGATCCTGCCTGCATGATGGGACACGAATGGATCCGAAATATGAATGTCCACAGCCTCCCCCACGGCCCCCACCAGCCCTTCTACAACGTGCTCGTGGAAGATGGCTCTTGCAGATACGCTGCTCAAGGTGAGCAGGAGCCTCCTGTGCTTACTGTTCAGAGGTGCACAGAGAGAAAAAAGGTGCTTAAGGGACCAACTCTTTCAAGCAGCAGGCATGAAGTGTAGGTTATAATTGAAGTAGGAAGGAAAATGATGTTGAATTGGTGGCAGGCTTCTTGCTGTCCATGAAACCAGTGCTGCCAGGATTGAGTGTGAAGGGCCACTTCCTTGAAATCTCCTATTGCCATAGAAACAAGTCCGTGTTGGACACAATTGATTTTCAACTTCTTTCTGAAGTTTGAAATCCTGTAAGCAGCTCTCACTCAGTGAAATTACAGCCGTGCTTTGGGCAGGACATGGAAATCCAGTGAGAGAGCACACAGACTTTGCTCATCAGGGCTGGGTTGTGAACTGCGTTACCAAGAGGCTGCGTGTGCCCAGACCCCAGGGAGCACGGGCAGCATGGATTCCAGTGCCACCTCTGGGAAGAATGGGACTGAAGTGAATGTTTCTTCAGAAGTGTCAAAAGGTATAGGGGAAAAAAAAAAACCAAACAGCTCTATCTTCATAGGTTTAAAGTGTGGGTGTTTCTCATATGGGGACCCAGTTGCAGCCCTTATTAGAATGATTTGGCCTCATGAACAGTCTTTGAAATACATATATATTGTGTGCCATAGATTCATCTTAAAATGTGCACCTCAGTGAAAATTAATCTGGTAATCACCTGCAGTGCTTCTAGAGTTGAGTCATCTCTTAGGGTTGTTTTTTTTCCCCTCTAATTGTTTATAAACAAGTGTAATTAGCTCTGATTACAGCAGATTCCTGAGCACAGCGCATTCTACCTAAGCTGTAGGTTGATGCTATTATTTGTGGCATCCAGCAGTTCTGCTATGGATAGGGGAAACTGAGGGGCTTGTCCTTGCTGAGGTCTTGCTGCCTGTCTGAAGTACACCTCGTATTGCCTTCTGCACGTGGTGAGAACTGCCTGCTTGCTGTCCTGCAGAGAACCTGGAGTACAACTCGGAGCCTCGGGAGATTCCTCACCCCGACATCGGCCGCTATTTCTCAGAGTTCTCTGGCACTCACTACCTGGCCAACACTGAGCTGGAGCTTCGCTACCCAGAGGACCTGGAGCTGACATGCAGCACAGTTCAGAAGATCTACAGTTCAGGCAAGGAGTGAATGACAGCAGCATCCCGAGAATGGAAGCAGACCGGAGTGTAGCTTTACCCTCTTTGCAAGACTTGCCCAGAGGGCAAGTTTGGTGACAATCCTTTGGCTTAATGCACTGAAAACTGCATTAAACTTCGTAACCGGTGCTATAGAATCTTTCCGTTGCCTACCTGCCCGTTCTGGCCCACAGGGATGCTGTGGTAAGGAGCCCAGGCTGAGGGTCTTGCAGGGATGGTCGTGCTGAGAAGCGTGCTGTCCTTTGGAAGATCTGCCCATAAGCTCATTCTGTGCTTGTCCTGCCTAGAAGGTTGGCACCGTGAGATCCCTGGTGTGGAAGAACCCTGTCTTCCAGAGGAGTTGCTTGTCCTTACAGTGTTGTGGGGTTTTGTTTTGGTTGTTTTTTTTTTTTTTTTTAATGTATGTCTCATGCAGGTGATAGTTTTTAAAGCCTATAACGTTCCACTCTTGTCTTTTCCAGTCTGAATTTGTGGTCAGCTTCTTTTTCACCTCCATATTCTGGTTGTTCACAGATCTGTTCCAATACTGACCATCCTCACAGGCCTGGGGAAGAGCCCTGGCAGCAGCAAGGCTTCCAGCGGCACAGCGCAGTGCAGTTGGCTGCTGCAAGCTCTCCTAATGCAGAAGAGGAGCTGCTGCTTCCTCTCCTTGTCCTTACCCTGCCCTCTGAGCACTGGGGCACAGCCCTGAGCACTCTCAGGATGGCTCCAACCCGCTCAGAGCTGTGAGTTCACAGCCACCACAGCTGCTTTACCAGCCCTGGCTGCTGCTGTGTGCTCCTGTAGGTGTTCTGCAGCACAGCAGGATGATGACTGGAAAGTGGCCAACCTTGGACACAGCCAGCCAGGGCGTGGAGCAGAGATGCTGATTCCTGCAGCTTGAGGCCCTTTGGTTGCTGTCAGAAGATGGATGTGGGGGGGAAGCGGTGGGGGCACTTACCCTTTCCATTCTGAGCACTGGTGTTTAGCAGCTCCATGCATGTGAGTTTCAGCACAACCTAAAGGCCCATCTCTGCAGAAGGGGTTTTTCCTCTGCGTTCAGGTATTACAGGATGCAAAACAACAAAGTGTTATTGTGCATGCAGAGCCTGCACAGCTTTGTGAAGCAAAGCCTGCGGGCTGCAGCCAGCGCTGCTCTCCCTGTTTGCTTTCAATCCAAGCTTTAGAGCAGAGAAATAGATGCTGCCCTGCAGGTAGGTGGAGGCTCTTAAAGCACTTCGGGAATGGCCACAGGAAATCTCACACCCCTCCTCCTCTTGCCAGAACGCTTGACCTGCTGCATGCCCTCCTGCTCACATGTGACAAACAAACACCGAACGTCCTTTTCCCCGCGGTGCTCCGCAGCACTGAGTGCTGGAGGCGGTGCCGTAGCCGAAGTAAAAGTGTCTTTCAATGTGTGTGTGCTGATGTCAGATCTAAGGGGGGGGAGAGGAGAGGGGGACAAAAGATCCTGTAGCGGTAAAGGATGGGATGGGAGGAAGGAGGGGGGGGGACGGTGACCGCCCCCTCCTCTCTGGGCCGTCCCGGGGCGGTGCTGCAGGTGCCGGGTTGGGCGGAGCGCTCCCCGCCCGCAGCGCTCCCGGCGGCGCGGTTCCGTCTGCGCACAGCGGCGGCGGGGCGATGGGCTCCGCGCAGTCCGTTCCCCCCGAGATGCGGGCGCTGGCGGAGCGCACCGGCTGTGAGTAGAGCCGGGGGATGGGGGGACGCGGAGAGGGGGAGAGCATTGCCGTTGGGTGGGAGGCGGTTGGCTGATTCCTTGTCCCGGCGGTTCCCCCCGCGGCTCGGATCTGGTAGGAAGGACCGCCCCCAAAAAGTCCCATGGAAAGGAAAGGTCGGGGCCGGAGGGGGACGCAGCGCTGTGGGGGGGCACAGTGGGACCCACCCGGCTGCTGCCGCTGCTCCCCATCCCCCTCCTCCCCCTCCCCACCTCGAGGGCACCCGCAGCCCAATACCCGTAGGTGGAGGGCAGCCCCAACGCCCCTTCATTTCAGCACTGATGGACTCCTGTGGTTGACGTGGGACGCTGGGGGGACTCAGAGTGCTGCCCCGTGCCGGGTTTGGGGAGAAAAAAGGGGAGAACGCCTCTTTTGGCATCGCGCTGCGGGAGATGCGGGGCTGACCCACGAGCAGCCCGCGGGCGATCACAGCTCCAGTCGCACTGTGGCTGCGATCCCCTCTGAGGATCATCAGGGATTTGGGTTTGCAATCATCGCAGCAGCAGCAGGCAGAAAACATCCCGGGGGTGGGATGGGGGGGTGGCTGGGGGCCCCACCGTCACCGCAGAGGGAGCCCGGAACCCCCAGCGCTGCCCACGGGGAGCTGAGAGGCAGCATAGCGCCTGTATGGGGCACTATGAGCGCTCGGGTCAATGCGGCGCCGGGTTTAGGGCTGGGAAACGGCAGTAACTAATGGAGCCGTTAATTAAACATCATAAAAGAGAGAGGGAGACGGAGCGGCAGCAAGCGCGGATCCGTTGCTGTGCTCGTTCCGTTACCCACGTGCGGCTGTGACGGGGCGCTCCCTATGTGTCCCCGCGTGTCCTCTCACCTCTCGCTCTCCCCCCGCAGTCACCTCGGAGCAGATCGAGCAGCTCCACCGGCGCTTCAAGCAGCTGAGCCACAACAGGAAGACCATCCGGTACGGGCCGCCCGCTGGTGGGATCGGGTTGCAGGGGAGGGGGAGGGAGGAGGAAGGCAGCAGCGATCTCTGAGCCCACGTCCTGGAGCATCGCACAGACCTCCGTGTGGCGGGTCACGAACCCCGGGCATCAGTAACACACGCTGATACACAGCGCTGCTCGCTGGCAGTTTGAATTGAGGCAAAAGCTCATATTGGGGCAAAACCCCTTTTTCTCGTGATCGCGTTGGAGGGACGGGCCGGGATTCCTGCCCGCAGCGTTCCCTCCCCCTCCCGCCCTGCGTTTTTCTGTGCAGCAAAGAGGACTTCGACACCATCCCCGACCTCGAGTTCAACCCCATCAGGGCCCGAATCGTGCACGCCTTCTTCGACAAGCGGTACGTTCAGCCCCGAGGGGGGGAGCATAGGATCGCAGCGTTTGGGCTGGAAGGGACCTTACAGCCCCCAGCCCCTGCCCTGGGCTGGTTGCTCTCACCAGCTCAGGATGCCCAATGCCCATCCATGGCCATGAGCACCTCTGGGGATGGGGCATCCGCAGCTCTCTGTGCAGCCTGGGCTGCAAGAAGGTCGGGCAGAGCTCTGGCTCTGAGGGTTCAGCCGTAGCCAGGCTGTGAATGAGGGAAATTGGAGCTGAGCTCTGGGGAAACGCTGGCGCCGTGCTGAGCAGCCCTGGGGCTGCATGGTGCCTACGGGGAGGGCAGGTTGAGGCATTGCGGCCGCCATCCCCAGCAGCTCTGCTGCCATCAGGAACCTGCGGAAGGCGCCGGCCGGGCTGGCAGAGGAGATCAACTTCGAGGACTTCCTGACCATCATGTCCTACTTCAGACCCATCGAGATGGACATGGACGAGGAGCGGCTGGAGAGCTTCCGCAAGGAGAAGCTCAAATGTGAGGCGGTGCCGCAGGGCAGCGGGGCTCCGGGGGGGCACACACTGACCCCGCATCCCCTTCTCATCCCTCCCAGTCCTCTTCCATATGTACGACGCCGACTACGACGGGATCATCACACTGCAGGAGTACAAAAATGTAACGTATGGGGGCAGTGGGGCCCTCCCTGCCACCGCACTGCCCACCGCAGTCCCCGCTGCCCTGCAGGTGCTGGATGAGCTGATGTCTGGGAACCCCCACCTGGAGAAGGAGTCGCTGCGTGCCATCGCGGAGGGGGCCATGCTGGAGGCAGCCAGCGCGTGCATGGCCCGCACGGTGCGAGTTCACACGGGGGTGGCACGGAGGGGCTGGAAGGAGCCATGGGTGCAGCTGTGATGGTTTGTCTGATGGCAGGGCCCGGATGAGGTGTATGAAGGCATCACCTTTGAGGATTTCCTGAAGGTTGGTGCCTCGCTCTGCTCCCTGCTGCCTGCCAGCACCCGGCCCTGCTCACCCCTTCCCTGCAGGTGTGGAAGGGGATCGACATCGAGACCAAAATGCACGTCCGCTTCCTCACCATGGAGGCCATCGCTCACTGCTACTGACCAGGAGCAGGACGGAGCCTTCCCAGCACCACAGTGCCGGCACAAGGCCACGTTCCACTCTAGAACCTCAGAGGTATTTTACCTGTAATAAAAGGTACTTCTGTTTTTACTCTTTGCTGAGAAATGCTCCAGCCGCTGCCCGGCGCCTGATGGAGCTCTCCGTGACGCCGTGTGAAGTTACGGCACCGTCTGCCTGACTGCACAGCTCAACCCCAAATCTGCCACTGTGAGCAGTGCCACAGCGCGGCTGGGATGGGGACAGCGGGGACACAGAGGGGGTCACAGGGACATGGGGAGTGGGGGATAAGGGAGCACCACAGGGACATGGGGACATAGCAACTGGGGGACATAGGCATGCAGGGACGTGGGGGCAGAGGGACCCAGGGTTTGGGGGATGCAGGAATATAGGGCCATAGGGGGGACAGAGACTGGGAGACATGGGGACACAGGGACACAAGGACTGGGGGATGCAGGAACAAAGGGTCATGGGGACACAGGGATGTGGGGATTCAGGGACTCAGGAACGCAGGCTCCTGGCTGCTTGTGGCTGCCACCCCCACACGTTCCCACTGGAAACGGAGATAACACTCCATTTACAGCACTAATAACCGGGTGGCTCGAGGCAGATCTCTGTCTCTAAAGCAGCCTGAGCCAGGAGGGAGGGAGTTGGAGAAAAGGGCAGTGATTATTTTTAGAAAAGCTGGAAAAAAAAGTGTTTGTTTTTGTCTCACTCCCCCTATGCCACGGAGCTGCCCCCCATCCAGCAGTGGGGCACAGCAGCAGTGGGGCCCGGTGAGCTCCCCCAGCCCTGGGGCTCAGGCATGGGCTCCTTTCCTATGGGGATGGCACAGAGATGCTGCAGCACCGCACTGCTGCCCTGGCAGTAGCTGTGTGCTGTCCTTCTCTGCCTGAGAACTGCAGCACAGCACTGCATTGCTGCAATGTTGAGGGGAAAAAAAAAAACAACCTGCAGCTGCAGTTGCCCTCTCCAGGACATTTTCTTGGAGCATCAGCACTACCTGCTCAGAGCTATAGGCAGCAGGCTGCACTGCATGCCAGCCGGCCCTACAGAGGATGCACGCAGCCACGGCTGCATGTGCTGCACTGATGAGAAGCCACCGAAATGGGACAGCAGCCCTTTGCAGAAACAAAAATGCAGCTCCCATCACAGCGCTCTCTGGCAGCCTGGATGCCCTCATTTGCATTAGGAATGCTGGCTGAACACACACACACACACAGTGCTGCTGTGGTATGGTCATACTGAACCAACTGCAGTGATGGAAGAACCACCCCACCCCAACCCACCCCGAGGAGCTGCAGCTGGACCGCGAGCTGAAGGGATGGGGAATCCTTCTCCACTGGAGGGGACCCCACATCCTCTAAAGACTGCATGGGTTGGTCCCCAACAAGTCTATGACCACCAGTTGCACTGCTCCAAGCCTGTTTTCTAACAGCACAGCGACTGCTGCAGCTGTCAGGGCACAGCACAGAGGGATGTGTTCTTGTCACCACAGTGCAGAAAGAGAGGGGAAGTGGCTGTCCGGAAAAGGTCCTGACATGCACTGGCATAAGGCAACTTATCTGCTGCTTGCAGAGGCAGATGGAGAAAGTACAAAGCTGCCCTGAGATAATGAGGCCAAGATAAGGAAGGTCAGCCTCCTAACAAGCCAAGGACATTGAGAGTGAGAGAGACAAGGCAGGGGGTGACAGGCCTGAGGTGTGCAGAACAACATAAGACAGCAGCTCTGTGCTCAGCCACAGGGCTCAAGCAACCCAAGAACTTACTGTGCCCTAACAGCTATCATTGCTGGACAGCTTTCATCCAAGTTTGGCCCGGATGCTTCTCTGCAATGTCAGTGCAGTCACCAATGCACTGCAGCCAGTTGGTCCCTCTGCTTCACTAAAGCAACATGTAGCTCTGCAGCAAGGACAGTCAGCAGCCCAAGTCCCTGCCAGCTGGGGACAGCCTCTGGTGCTGTTAGAGTGAGACCCAGCATGGAGAGTGCCTCATGGCTAAGCTGAGATGTGATGGGCTGTGGTTTCAGGGCACGGGGATCCGTTCACCCCAACAGACTCGGGAACAAAAGCCACAACCAACACACGGGCACATATAGAATCAGAAAACATTTAATTTAGAATTGTAGAGAATTAAAAAAATAATTCATTTTAAAACCATTCCTATGTGTGTGACTTGCTGTGGGTTTCCAGTCAGCCAGGCTGGACATGGCCAACATTCACTTCCTCATCAGCCTCCCCTCTCTCAAACCCCATCATCTTCAGTGCCCGTGCCTGTTTCTAGACACATCCTGATGCATTCAAAGAACAGCAAGCAGCTCATTATAAGGGAAGCAATGCCAGACACATGGGCTCAGCAAGGTGCTTTCTCCAAATCCCATTTTTCCTCCCCCAGGAGAGGCACTTGCAGGCCGTGCCCTCCTTGCTGCTCTCTCCCATCTCAGCAGTTTGCTATCAGGGTTCCTGCCTCCCGAGCAGCCCATGCCCTCTGCCAGGATGGATCTGCAGCATTCCTCCCACAAGCAGCAGGACAGAACACTTCTGTTCACGCCGAAGTGCACAGTTCCCCCTCATCCTTCAGTCTCCCTGTTCCTCTGCAGAGGATCTCTGGACATTTGCACAACACGTTCTATCAATACGCTTGAGGGCAGCCCTGCTCTGCTGTGGTTCACAGCCCCATGCTTTCAGCTGAAGCTCAGTGCTCCCCACGCACCTGCAGCCAACAAGTTCTGCTGGTGCTCAGCCCCTCTGAATCGCCCTTTTGCCTTCGGCCTCTCGTGTGGCACAGTGCTGAGCCAGGTGAGTTACCTAGATGTGATCGTAGGGCACTGCAAGGCTGATGTTGTAGTTGTAACCCATCACCTCGTCGTAGGAAGAGCGGCAGATGGGGAGGACGCTCTCTACAGCCAGCTGGTCCACAGAGAACTCGTAGGCATAGATGATTCCACGATGCCTGAACAAAACACATCCGAGACAGCACAGCATTGTAACTTAACTGTATTTCAGCAGGGACAACTGTCAGAGATTGCCTGAAAAGTCCAACATTCAGTGCTTCAGAAGACGAACATCAAAGCTTGTCCTTTCTGCACTGGGGCTGTTTGTGCAGATGCAAGTGGAGAAGATTCCCTTCTGCCTTCATCCTCCTTCCCTCCAGGGACCCCACCAACTCCTGCCAACACACACTGTTGCCTTACAGACAGGTTCAGAGATGTAGCTGTCATCTGCTGGAACACTGCTCACCCAATGGAGTGGGAGAAGGTAAACACAGCATAGTTTGATAGTTCCATCAGACACGCTAACATCCATAAATACCCAAATTTGGAGCTTAAATACCAGCAGTTTTTCTTCAGGAGGAGACATCATCACTAGTATTTAAAATAAGGGAAAGACTGCATTCTCTGTCTTGCTTCAGAGGCCTTTATGTTCATCACTTAATCAAGAAATGCTTTTTTCTGTGCTCAGAAGTAAACAGAGAGCCAAAATTCATCAACACTTTTGAAAGGCTTCTCTTTTTTTTTTTTCCAAACACGTTTTGTCTCTGTTTGTACTCTGGATGATGACTCAAATGCATATGGAGCCATTTTTAAAGGCAGTGTAATGCTGTGCTGCAGATCCCAGCCCTCAGAGCTGCACTCACCTGCGGTGTGCAGTGAGGTCGTCGTCCATGATGCTGGCACCGCGGGGAGTTTTCTCATCAGGGATGTTGGCAGTGATGAGGCTATGAGAATTAAACCATACATAGCGCACTGGATGCCTGAAAAACAAACCCCAAGCGCAGTATTAAATAAGAACTCATCCAGCTCAGTGCCCCCTCTTTAGCCAGGGGTTGGGAGGCTGCACCTTTGGCTCCTCTCTGCCTGGCTGAGCTGGATGAACGCAGCCTTTATCACCACCTAGCGGACTGCTGCTGGAATGCACGTGGTGCCAGAGCATCTTCTGAACTTGGCAGCTGTGCTGCTGTAAGGCCAGCAGCAGCACGCCCCAGGGAGGAGCTGGTTGCTTCCAAAGGGAGCAGTGCAGCCAGGGCCCCCACTGCCCTCTCCGAAGCAGTGAGTGAGGGCTGATGCAGAGATACACTACGCGGCACAGGTGAAGAGGGCTGGGCTTTCCTTCTCCCTAGCTGGTGAATCAACTAACCCTGAACCAAGCAGGGGTAACAGCAAGTAAAGATTGCTCATCTCCACGACCCTTTCTCCTGTCCTCTCCCCTACTTCTGCCCTTGTCTTCCATTCACAGCACGGGTTACAGACATGAATAACAACTTCAACGTCTCTTGTATACGAAGGCCTTTTTGACTGAAGCATTCCTTTCCAAGTCTTACGTAGATTAAACAGTATTTAACCTCATGGTTTCACTTTGAGTACATCTTCCCCTCCACCTCGGAGCTCAGCAGATCTGCACTGCCTGCCCTCTTTCTTGGCATGCTCATTAGTGCTGCCCCAGAGGATAATCAATGCAGTATTGTCCTTAATGCACCGACTGCATCACATTGGGCTTTATAATTCACAGGGTCAAAAGAGAAGGAGATAGCTGCTATTAATTAATGACAACTCCCACTTGAACTTCTCTGACTGTAAATATCTCATATCACCTCTGTGGGGGAGAAGCATTAATAAAATAATATCAGCATGTATTTGGGATGTATCTGCTCATTTTACTGAGAACAGTGCATCAACTGGAACAGGTTGCCCAAGGAGGTTGTGGATGCCCATCCCTGGAGGCATTCAAGGCCAGGCTGGATGTGGCTCTGGGCAGCCTGGGCTGCTGGTTGGTGACCCTGCACGCAGCAGGGGGTTGGAACTAGATGAGCACTGTGGGCCTTTGCAACCCAGGCCATTCTGTGATTCTACGATTCTATGATTTGGGCTTACTTGTGGCTAAATCCTTCAGGTCTTTATTCAGACCAAGCAAACTCCCTGGGAATTTTGCCTCAATCAAAAAATGGTAATTTGGCTAAGAGAAGCCACTAATAGCCTTCTGTCAGCTCCAGGATCCTGATTTCAGCTTGTACTCTCAGCTCCTTCAGCACTGCACATTTTGTGCTTTCAGTACAAACTGTTACTTTCCTATCAGTGTCTGTGTGTTTAAATACCAATCTGGCTTTGCTTGTTGCTGCTAAGGGAAACGTGGAGGAGCAGAACAGAAGCACAGGTAAAGAAGCACAGGAGGTGTGGCAAATAAAGAGAACCAGTCACAGCAGGGACAACAGCCAGCAGTACGGCACTTGAAGCCCAAGGTTTGATAAGGTCAGTATTGATGGATGGGGCAGGAGAAGATGCTAACTGAAGTCCACAGGAAATCCAGGGGTGGAAGAAGCATCCGTTCTCCCTTACCCTGAACAAAGCCCTGTAAGAAGTGAAAAGCCTACGCGAGCTAGTGGTGCACAGAAGCACACACACAGTTACCTGGCATGCATCTCCCAGAGCTTGGTGCCCATCCGCTGGTCCCACACACACACCAACCCATCTTCTCCCCCGCTGACGATCTTCCAGTCGTCCATCTGCACTGCAGACACCCCCAGCCGGTGGGCATACAGGGAGCACAGCGCTTCGCTCCTGCGGAGGTCGTACACTCTGACCCTGAGGGAGAGCAAAGCAAGAACTGGGATGAAAGCAGCTCCACAGGTCCTGAGAGCACGTGCACGTTTTAGGCTGTGACAGTACATCTAGGGCAGTGACACGGATGGTTTTGATGGAGACTTCTTGCACCATGCAGGATCTCGCTGTCTCTTGGCTAGTCACAGGTGATAGAAATGAAATTTGGAGAATTTCATCTGTGTCTGTGCCCTCCAACCTGTGAGAAATGCTGTGAGGAATAAAGGCCATGCACTCAGCATACCACTAACATCCCTTGGTACCCATCCCACATCCACTAAGGGCTCAGAAAAGATACACTACTTCTATGAAGACGGAGGACTAAATGTGTAGAAATCCAACAGAAAAAATCAAAGGTTTCTATGCTAGAGTTATTACTGAGTACACCAATACTGAAACAAAGCTACCCTCAAGCACCAGCAACCATCTCAAAAGGCTTACATATGTATATATATAAACAGTCTCTCTATATTGTGACTTTAGGCAGCTTTCAGGTACACCTGATTCCCAAAAAGTACTCAATGAACAGTTTGAAGAGAGGCTATGATTAATGAAGAACTTTAGAAAAAGAGGAGAGGACCTCACGTTGTGCAACAGGTCTATAAAAAACAGTTAAAGCTAATGGTGTTGTTTTTACATCTAGTATATACCACAAAGGAGGATGTTTCCTCATCCTTATGTGTCAAGATTAAGATACAGCAAAAGAGATAAAATGCAGTGAGTGAAAACAGAAGTAAGGGGAAATACTGATCTCAGCTGAAAAGTAGCCAGAGAAAGTTCCTCCCAGCTGAAGGCTATCAAGAATGAAGCCATCAGGTACACATTAATTCAAAAAAAGGCCAAAACACTCTTGTTCCAACACATTAGCTGTATTCTGTTCCACACTCTTGCCATGATCTTAACGGTGTGGCAAGTCTTTCCCTTTCCTTTCTCACATGGAGATTGCATCATAGGATTTTACAAATAACACATTTCAGCAACTGAAATAAAAGGCTGCAGAACGGTCCAAAACTCCAACTGAGCAACATCCATCTGACATGCAGAGAAACATGCTGGAACAGAGCGAGGAGCACGCTTTGTGTGGCTCTGCCCTCACCCCCAGCAAAATCCCCCCCCAAACAGTTGCTGATGGTGGAAAGGACTTCTTGCTTTCTCCAACTCCAGCAGAGAGAACCTTTGGCTACAAATAAGAGCTGTGCTTTGGGTAAGGATGGGGTATTTTGGAAGTGCTCACACTCGGCGCTCTCCCTGTCTTGCTGCACGTGTTCTGTATGACAATCAAAGCTTCTCCTATTTGGTAAGCACAGTTGGAAACCAAGATGTGTCCTGGTTATTTCATTAGCAAGGGTCCAGGTTTCAGGCAGGTGTCCATTCTGGCACACCCTTGGAAGAATTAAGTCACATGAGTTGCTTAGATGCGCTTATAAAAAAAAAAAGAAGAAAAAAAGAGCATTTTGCAAATCTAATGGGATGCTTTAATGTGCTCTAATGCAGACCTGGCACTGCCCTCCATCTCCTGCCTCAACAGCTGGGCTCAGTGGGAGCACATCGGATTCATCCCAGTTGAAGGGAGCTGTAAGGAAGGTGCTCTTGTGAAAGGCTGTGACTCTCCTGTTCCATTGCTTGAGCAGCAGTAGCCTTTGGGAGAAGACAGAACACATGTTTGGTTCCAGACTTTTCAGCAGTAGCATACACGGGGCTTGCCATGCTTGCTTTCCCCATGCTAATCACTGTCTTAGACACCAACAGGGCTGCAGTGCATTAGCAAACACTCCCTGTTATCAGGTCTTGCACTGGTGTGAAGCAGGGCTATGTAATCAAACCATTCAGCAGTGCTTAGGAGAAACATTTTCCAAGTGCTGCATTTAATTCCAGCAAGACATTTTCCCAGAGGTGGTGTGGCAAGGCCCTACTGAGGGGCTCACTCCATAACAGGGCTAGGGACATCCCGGCCCCAGCCCACCTGTGGATGCCCAACACGTATTAGCACCTTTCAGGCGGCACCCTGACCTTTGAGATACACGTGGTTCTGTCTCCTGGATGCCAAACTTATTTGCTGAGCTATTGATTCCTCACGTCTTGTTGGTTTAGTGATGGCCAACCCCTGAACTCAGCTGGTGCTTGAGCTAAATACAGCTGAAAAGCTTTCTTCAGGGGAAAGGCCAAGACATTTACTCTGGTATAAAGGGAGTACATTTTAATCTCACTTAGGGGCTATTAACTTTATCTGCTCTCTCATCACTGTGGGAAAGATTAAAATTGCAGGTAGTTTTACCAGGGTGCTTTGGAAAATCAATTATATGCTTTTAGAGGAAAAAAAAGCAAACTCCCAAGGATTCAATTACACATGTCAAACTTCAGATATTTCCTTTACCCCTGTGCTGAAGAAGTGTGAGGTTTGCTTCCGCTGCTTATTCACTGAGAAAGGGGGGAAAAAAAAATGCTGTTTGACAAAATAATCATTTTTGCAAGCTGCTGTGCTGGTGGGATGAGGGCTGGGATTTGGCAGAGGGAAGCACCCGCCTTACAAGCTGATACCCACATCCACACCAGAGCACCACCTGCAGCCTGGTGCCCAGCGCGGAAAGGAGGAGGGAAGGAACCAGGAGCCATTAGAGACTGGCTCCTCGCCATCCCACATCTCCTTTGGTGCACTGGATCAGACCCCGCACGTAACTAGCCAAAAAAGAAAACCTAAAAATTGGACTCAAAGGGTCTTTTTAAGCACTTTAATCCTTTCGCGCTGACTGTTCCCAGCGCGTCCATTCCTGGCACCAGATATTGTGCAGGGAAAATCCTGCTCCCCAAGCCAAGGAGTTAAAGAGAAAGCTGCTAATCAGCTAAATAGAAGTTGGAATCTGTTCATATGAAAGTCTCTCCTATTTTTTTTTTTGTCACCTGAGGGACATCACAGTGTTCCGAAATACACTCTTGACATCACTTGGCAGACGGACCCATCTCATCCTACATGATTCATCCCTTAGGTTATTTTTTTAATATCAGAAAGTGAGCTTTTAAATGCCAAACTAATTTTGCGGGTGGTGGCGGGGAAGTGGAAGATATTCCAAGTGGTCTCGCTGGGCTGTACACCAACTGCGTCCACCAAATGGCTTAAAAAGAAAGTCTTCCCATGGAGCTTTCTGAAACAAAGCAAACTGGCAGCCACGTCCAACTATTACCTAATATTTTGTTCCTGAAGTTCACGCTGGCTGCGTTTGAAACATTAGAGGAGAAACAAATTCTAGCAGGTCCAGATGTAGGACAGCAGGACAGGAAGTAAGCTAATTGGAAAAGGGTTACAGCTCTTGGTAGTACCTACCTTCTGTCTTTATTGCCTGTAACGAGCATGTTTGGAGGACTGTCCTGGAGGTTGACGCATGTAAAGTCACCCATGGAGTTGCCTAGCTTCTTTAGACACTGACTCGTTTCCAGGTTGTAAAGAAGAACCTGGCAGAAACAGAACAAACACTGGCTAAATGCAGCGTGAGCACAGCTACCTTTTGCTGCAGTGGGAAGCAGAGCAGAGTTACCACCATCAGAGATGCTTTGCAGGACTCGTTTCTCACTGTTCTATCGCAGCCAACATACAGGCACTCCCTGTCAAGAAGGACAGAAACACACATTCAAGAAAGAAAAAAAGAAAATCAAAGTTTCACAATGGAACCCACCGCACAGCTGGGCTGAAGGCTCCTGACAACTCATGTAAGACAGGCAGAGGTCTCAGGCAGTCCATAAAGCCATACTGATTTTCTCCAGGTCAATTTTTACGGGTTTACACGGGTAAAGAAATCACATGACTTGTTTTTCAACTTGCATATTTGAAAGAATAGCAAAAGGAAACGGAGTCAGCACTTGGAAGGTTCAGACAGATGGACTGTGCAGAAAGATTCCATCAAACAGAGCAAAAACTGAAGAGCAGAAGTGCACTGACTCAGTGCTGACAGGCCCTGCGATCGGCTTTGTGCAGATGAAGAGAAATAGTGCATCTGAAATGGCAGCCCAGATGGGAAAGGAATAACAACAGCTCTGATTTTAGGCTACATCCAGGATGACTGAAGAGAGGTACGAGTCGTTTCCCTTCTGCTCACCCTCCTCTCTGCTGCACAGCAATCAGTTTAATTATGTTCGCTGTCTCTCCTGTGGGGCCAGATGAGGTTTATCTGTTTGGGCCTTTCCATGAAGGGGAGGAAGTATTTTTAGATCCAGCAAAACATACTGGGCAAAGTCTGGTGAAGCATAGTGAAGTTCTCAACTTAACACTGACCTCAAAAAATGACTGCATTTCATGGTGATGTCCCTTTAATTAACTCATTCAATAAAAATAATCATCCATGACTGTGAAAAGAGTACTTAAAATATCAGACAAACAACCAAACCCTTATGGTTTCCATGGCAATACCAGCGTGGCTATGTCAATGCCACGTGAACATTCTCACCTTGTGCTTTTCTGATTACATCCTCACGCAGTTTAGGAAATATTACACTGTCAGTGCATATTATTTCAACGTTCAGCAGAGCAGTGACGTGATGCTGTCTGCCCTTTCACTCCCTCACTGTGCAATTTTAAGATGCATCTGAAAGGTTGAATTAAGAGAGCAGGAGATCATTCTGTGATGGATGTCTCCAAACCTCTAGGAATAAAGCAAAGATGTTGCAGGTTTTTTCTCCTGCCCCCATTTATTCCAGTTAAAAGAAACGCAGAGTTTTATCCACATAAATTATCAAGTTCTCTACTAGAATGAAGACACTCATATCCAACACACTCAGTTACTTACATTTATCATCTCCTAACCATTCCCTCTCCCACCTGCCTATAGTATAGTGCTGTACAAATTGCTTGCCACAAATACCATTTCCAGCACGTGTTTTTTCATCCCTAAGACCAAAACAAGGAACAAAAACCAAAGCCATTTCACCGTATCTCTGTACAATAAGAGATTCTGCCTTTGCAGGGAGACTTGAAAGCTGCTAAAATAATATAAACTTCCATTCCAATGAAGTAGCTGCTACAAACTGAAAGTGTTTGTCATCGAGATAAAAAACAACACGCGCAGAACAGCTCCCAGCACCTCCCTAACCAAAGTTAGGGTGAATAACATTTTGGCAAAGGCACTTTGCAGAGTTCTCAGTGCAAAGAACATTAACATCTCTGCCTTGCAACCAAATTTCTCTTTGGGAGGTTTTGTTCAAAAAATACAAAGTCAACACACTGCTGAACTCAGCGTACAAATAGTAGACGATGGGGTCAACAGCAACACAATGCAGCTCCCAATGTGTGCCCTGCAAGCGGCCCCTGCCAGCTCTGCCTCACAGCTCTGGAGAGGAGAGGGCCAAACGCTGCTTTCTCCAAAGTCCCCTGGGAATACCACTTACCATGAACATCCATAGCCTATTAATTTACCTAAACGACCAGCACTTCTGTCTATCCTATCAACATCTGATACACACTTGAACAGTGATGACCATGAAAGACCATAAAGAATTGCTTGCACGTAGCATTTGAAGTTTTGCTGTAAAATCTGAGCAGATGTTCCATCCTTTCCTGCTTGCAGTCCCAGTTTTAGACCTGATACTCTCCTACATGCAGCTCCAAATGAAAAATGGTTGGTTTCTCCTCACCTTACATGCTGCTGCCCATCACTTCCAAAATGTTTGCATCTATCAGAATCTGTAGAAATAATGTTTCAGATCCACAAAGCTGCTACAAAAGCTTTTGTTTTATGCTTCCTCAATTCCTCCTCCTCTCACGTCAGTCTCCAGTCTTTGAAAGATTGCTTTTTACAAATATGTATAATGCAGATGAGCATTTCTAGCCAACTAGCCCTATCACTTGGTAGGAAGGTGCTTCCTGTCATTTTCACCCACCTTCCCATTGAACTTCTGTCCTGGCCTGCAAATGAACTTCAAAACCTTGCTCTGACAAACTGGTAGGTAAAGAAACAAAAGGAGCACAGAATGCGTTTTGAGGTCTGAATAACTTCTTGGATGCAGAGGTTTAAAAGCATACTGATAACAATTTTGAAGATGCTAGAACACCTCTGATGAGCTCTTCTCTAGTATCCCACAGCAACGAGGATTTTCTTTACAAAGGCCAAGGAGAAAGAATGAAATACCTGGTCAATAGGGACTTGAAATAAGGGCCTGTATGTTAAAGGGCAGATAAAGCATAAGATCTTTAGGAGGTTTATAATCCTATAATGCACACTGCAAAGGGATTACCCTTTCAAAGACATTTATAATCCTATAATGGCCACCCAAGACCAGTGACCTAATAGTCACAGACCTGAAGGTAAGCAAACCAAGAGCACTTGGGTGTGAAATGAAGTACCCTGGGATAGCACACTAACGAGCATCCCTGCCCCCATGGGACTTCTGGGGCACAGGGGAGGAAAAGCATTAAATACTCTGTGCAGATGTATCAGGATCTAATGCACAAAATAAAAAGCGTTACCTATTAACATTGTTCAAATGAAAAAGTCTAAGTTATTGGATGAGAGCCAAGCAATCTCCCAGAATGCTTAACAATTCAACAAGCCAGAAATAGCTAGAGTACCTTTACCATTATGTTTAGTTAAAGACCACAGAGATTAGAAAACACATTATCCATCTCAGAGGCGATTCTTTCCATGTTACAAGTCCCTTAACGACCTTTACCATCTCTCCCTCTCTCTCTCTCTCTTTTAATAAGGCCGAGCAAATGGGACTTCATTTTATCCGATTGCCACAGACTGGTGGTATTAATTATTCATGCTCATACTCTCTTTTGTTAAGGCAGTGCATTAGACTAATTTCCCTCCTTACTGCTCGAGTTGGGCAACTCTCAACCTGTGGCCACCGTCCTCGGATGGATGGACTGAGCAACTGGCAAACTGGTGGGCAGAGGAAGAAAGGAAAGCTTGCTGCACTCCAGGAGCTGCACATCGGTGGGTATAGGAAGCTCTCTTTAAATGCTGTCCAAGAACTGAAGAAAGAAGGCTACATTAATTCACAAAGTCCCTGCAGCCAGGATAGCTAAGCTGTGAGCTTCGTTACATCTTGCAGCTAAGTGAGGTCAAGCATACTCTGTGCACTCTGGTTGAGATACTTCCAAGAAAAACCAAGGAACTGAAGGAAATGCTGCTGATGGAACTCTTCCATGCATGTCCAATACCCCAGCAGGTGTTTCGGGATCCTGTGTTGTTGGAGATGTCTTTTTTGGATGGAACATTAAAACAACAAATCCCCGAGCACTTGTTATCAAAGAGCCTGTGGTATTTTCAGCAAGAGCAGGGGTGTTCAGCCCACTGTCCTGGCTGCAGGCCAGCAGAAAGCTGCTTTGTGCAACCGTGTGCTTCTCCTGCAACCATGCTTCTGCTTCTTGTCCTGAGTCACTGCAGCTCTGGGCTGGTAAACGCACTGCCCCTTGGAATGGGGGGGAAGAACTCTTTATATATAGTATACTTAATTCTTATTTTGATGAAGCATTAGATAGGAAAAAAGCACGTTGTAAAGCCGTGCTTCCAAAGCCTACATCTTTGCCCTTACTGAGTAACACAGGATGCCTTCAAGGACTGCTGTCTCAGTAACTGCCTGGATGGAGGTTTCTAACTATTGACTGCAGAGAGCAGTAAGCAGAGGATCAAAACAAGAACCCCAAAACTGTATTTATTTTAGGATTTTGTTTTGCCTCCTTTTCTCCTGCCCATCCCTGTGCCAACCCAAGGGAACACTGCCTGAATACACACAAATATTACCAACAAGAGATGGGGATGTGACATTTCAAGTCCACAATGGATAAGAAGGGATCTGGCTTTTGCTCAGGTTAAAACCGTTCCATTCAGAGGATATGCACAGAAGTGACAGGGCTATTCCATATGCATTTGTGAAAAAAGCCATCAAATTAAGTACAGCACACGGCTGCAAGTTGGAATTCTATTTCTAAAGGGATGCAGAAGAAATCTTTTCAAGGTTCACAAGCCTCAGAGGCGCAGTTTCCTACTGCAAATGTGTTGCATTGCCTACTGTAAATATGGCACGTAACTCTGCAACAGCAACAACAAAATCTGCCTGCTAACAAATGCAAGGTCAGCATGTTGGTACTTGCACACAGAGATAAGTGTGCTGGCTCCATAAATTTAAAGATGAGCTAAGATTTAAAAGGAGCAGATGAGGGAGACAGACAGACAATCAGAGAGAAAGAAAAAGAGTAAATCATACACAAAACAGCCAGTAAGAAAAAAAAATTAAAAAAGCAGTTAATATACATGAATAATGGATGTTTGATTTAAAAGCAGTTTACTCCAATATGATGTAATTTTTGACAATCAGCCAGAGAGACTATTTTGCAAGTTCTTGCCAGATATAAGTCATTGTGTGAAGCTGGTAACAACATTTCTCTGAGCATGTGGAAAATTGACTTTCATGACATCCTAAAGGTGACTTTCTGCTGGCAAGCAGGAACTCTTATTTCACGTGCACTTAGCTGCACCAAGCAGCCTTCAGCAATGCTTCAAGACCTGCACAGAGAATTACAAAAATAAGTCTGCAGCAAACCCAGCCGCCAGCCAAACACGCTGCCTGCTCCTCCAAGCAGCCACAGCTGCCACCCAAGTTACATACAAAGCTAAAGACAAGCACAGGACAGTTCTTCCTTCTAAGTTTTTCTTTGACTGGAGTCACAAGTAAGGCTGCATGCTGGTGGCAAGAGGCAGAGCCAAGCATTGCCCAGGCAGTGCACAAACCCCAGGAAGGCAGCTCTGCCAATGCACCTGCAACCCCTGCTGCTGCTCCAGCACTGGACACATCCCGGGCACAGACTGCCAGCTCCAGAGCTTTGCCAGACCCGATGGGTTTGTGGTGCTGACAGATGTCTGCGAGGACCTGCGGTGAGAGCACCGGGCTCATTTAACTCGTGGCTGAAGACTGATGTAAGAGTTCAGGTATCCAGAGATGAAAGGGAGTCACCACCCACCACGACACAAGCACCAGCCTGGAAGCACTCCTTCCCTAAGCCAAGGAGAGGGCAGGTGAAGGGAAGGCAAAGTAGTTCTTAAAAATTGAATGAATGGCTTTGGTTTCATAGATTAGCACCTGGAATAAACATGGCACATCCCAGCAGCTCTGCTTTCAAAAGCAGAGACAATCACCACCAAAGAAGCTGTGCCAATTTTGAGGTATTCATATTAATGTGTGAATAGGAAAAAAACCAACCTGAATGTCATTAACATTAGCCAGGAAAAAAGAGCTTTATTTGTCAAGCTGCAAAATGATTCTTGGTCATTTGCAAGCAAAGAGAAACCAAGATGGATTATTGTTACTTTTCAGTGAGAGAGGTTAAGTGATATATCCTGCAAAATGAAGGCAAAGAAAACTCCTGCTCTCTCAGCAGGGCTGTGCTCCTCACAGTGGTGGGCACATCCCTCCTGTCCCCTTCAGCCCTCAGCAACTGAGGACAACAAGAGTTTGGAAAGATGAGTGCATTGAAACTGCTTACAGGATTTGTGCTGGCTAAGAGAACTGAAAAGCACTCATAGAAAACTGAAATCTCCGGAACTGGAGACATGGTGACACCAGAAGAGACCACACAACATCACTGTGCAGAAAGAAAAGGAATTCAGTTAAAAGAGGGTAAAGATGTAAAGGTTAACGTGGAATATCTGAGACCTAAAAACATCACCCAAGGGAAACTAAACTACAAGATTCAATTGACAGGATTATTTTACAACTTCTGATTTCTACTTTTTTTTTATTCACATAACTCCAGTTCAGATAAACTGATGTTAGCAGGTGGCTGAAGAACTCTGTAGAAATGTTAAATACAGGTGCACAAAGAGGCAGCGTTTCCATGGCTGATGAGAAGAGAGAGGTGATACTGAGCAGCATCCATCAGCACAAGCCAATCATCAGCTCAGAGCAGATGAAAACATGACAGCAGAACAAACAGCTCCCAGGGCACTGCTTTCAGCACACCTCCCTTCTGCCTGTGACATGGGGGCCCAGAAGCCATGCTGCCCTCCTCCCACCCTCATCCATCCGAAATAATGGTGAAGGTTGTCCAAAAATAAAATCCTGCCACGATGATAGATGGTAATTAACAAGAACTGCCGAAAACATGAAATGATTTCAACTAAGCTTTAAATGCAGGAGAAAGTTGAGTGGCTTTTGTTTTCTTTTTTTTTCTGGGGTGTGTGTGTGTGTGTTTTGTTCTTCTCCATCAGGAGAATAAAGCACCTGTACATCTCACTGAATGAACTCACAGGTAGGACAGAGGTCGTGTGGGCTTGTCATGGGAGTTCAGACTTACTTGATGAAAGTTCCATGCAGGGAAGCTTATCAATATAGAAAGTATAAGAAAAGCTTCACTCCATCAGTGAGATACATGCACCAGAAATCTGATCACAGAGTTAATCCTTACTGCCCAGTTCAGACATCCTGGCATGAACAGCACCAGAATTACCTCTAGATTAAAACTATGGATGCCTGTGGAGTTAGAAAATAGTTTCACATACAGTGTGCAAACAGGTGAACAGCAGAGCTCTCCCAGCAGCATGACATGGGTAACGTGTTGTCTGTGCAACACCAGCCTGCAGTACATCACCTGCTCTGTACTCTGTTACCACCCATAAGCCAGAGGCCCCAGTGTTTGGATTTAGTACTTAAGGAAAACAATACACTGCACTTTAATATAGATGAAATATCCCTTAATAAAGAAATTCCTGTTAGCAAAATGGTTTAAAAAAAAAAAAAAAAAAGTGTTGAGGAGCACTCAGACAACTTTCAATATGCACCATCCTCAGGCTGACAGATGCTTACTGAGGTGGGAGGTGAACTTTCTCCCACAGATGAAGCATTTCTGTTCCTCCCTTCTCCTGCACGGATGTCTATCATCTAACAAGAGGTAAGTCTATGCTGTGGATTTGATGTTTTTCTCCTTTCCAACATAAAAGTGCCTACAAAATGTATGCCTCAGATCTCTGCTCTGCTGTCAGATTTGGTTAAAATTAGACAATGATTAAAAAAAAAAAGAGGGACAGAAACGATTTCCCTGCCTGCACTGCCTTCAGAAAGCAGGTTACCACTCAGTAATGTTAGGCTCATGCGCCGACACTCAACAAGAAAAAAAAAACCCTCAGGAAAAACAAAGAAAACCCAAACAGAGAGGCAACAGCTTTTCTACCACAGCAACACAGCCAGCAGCAAATGGGGTTGGAATTCTCCACGAACAGGTTTTGGAGATCAAAAGCTCTCCTCAAGACAGATTGTCAACTCACGACCGGTGTAATCAACCAATGCAAAGTCCCTTCACGTCTGTGCGAGGTGAGCAATTATCATCTGAGACATTAGTAATTAATTTCCGGTGTGATGTCAGCTGCTGCAGCAATGCCAAGCACGTGTCCTTGTCAAGCACTGCCCGGCCGTCTGGGCAGCAGCAGCCCCATCTCCTGATTAGGATGTGGGCTGATGTGCTGCTGAATGCAAGCAGCCACCAAGCACTGCAGGGCTAAAGGAGATGTGTCCGGCTGTACCGAGCAATGCTCTGTGGCTATGGAGATTTCTCTGCTCCCTTATGAGGCACAAAGATGACTGCCAACGTAATGCAAACAAGGCAGTTTTACCTTCTAACCTCCCACCTCTGTGGGGAAAAGAAATGGATTAGGACAGCAAAGGAATTAAGAAAGATGGCACAGTGTCGCAGCACCTCCCAGCCCCTGAGGTGTTTATGGTGGGCTCTGCATTTCCCCTGGGAACGTGAATTTTGTAGGGAATTAGATGCAGGTGGAGAAATTTATCCCTAATGAACTATTCCTAAATAAAGCCTTCCTGTTTAAGTCACTTGCCAAAGAAAACTCTTGTACAGACCACAGCTCCTACCGTCTGGATGCTCACCTCTACCTGCCCAGGCACACTCCTCTTCCACTCAGCTGATGGCCTATTGTGTGCTGCAGCACAACCACAAACATTACAGATTTAAGCAATGGGCAAGTTGGGCAAGAAAGGGACAGAAACACTTCTCAAGGCAACTGGAAAGAGGTCTGCCTGCAGCCTGCTCCCTGCTCGAGAGGTGCACCACAGTGGAGGGGCTGCACCCAGGAGCAGGTTTCTGAGCCAGAGAGATATACAGTTCTTTCTATTACCTTCTGGGATGCAAGAACCCCAAAACAGCCCATCCTGCAAGCAGAGAAGTTTGACAGCTGCATTAAAACAATGCCTCAGCCATGAGTCTTCAGCACTTACCAAATGAGTGCAGTTTTCATCTACCTTGGCGCTGACAAGATGTGCTGATGAAATATCTGACTGGGTCACAGAGGCTTCAAATCTACGACCAGCATGGAGCTTCCTCTAATGCAGCAGCAACACTACTCTCACTGGTTTAGAAGTAACTTAGCTCAAGCACTCAAGTGCACACGCTAAAAAAGCCTCCTCCCAGAACTGCACATGAGCACATGCAGGGCTCGGCACACAGCTCCAGTCCTCACCACAGAGGCTGGACAGTGTATGTGTATTTTTTGTTTCTTTGAGGAGGTTGTTTATTTTATTTTATTTTTTCAGGTTTTGGATTGTTTTCTTCTTGGTTTTGGTTTTTTTTTTTTGAGACTAGTTCCCCCTAGAGGACCATTGGTGCAGCATACAGCTGGGACTGAGGAGCAGAGAATGCAGAGCATTTACACAATGAACACAGTTAGCTGAACAGTAATCCCTCCAGCTTACTGTTAGAAATTAGCAACACGTTACTACACTTAAAAGTGTACTTTACATCTACTGCCACCCAAAAAAAAAAAAAAAAAAAAGCTCAGTAGTAGAGAGGAAAATGATCCTAAGCACAATTTTTTCATAAAACAAGTTGCAAAAGCATGACAGAAAGCATTAAATACCTGGTTGGGCTCATTCAGTATCCAGCCAAAGCCTTTGACCCCAAAGGCTGCTTCATGAGCAGAGACATCAAGACACGTGACAGGCTGACCATAGACAGAATGAAGGATTTTCCCAGGGTCTTCTACTTTCAGCAGATAGACAACATCTTCTGCAGCTGCTACTGCCACAGGACTGTCCCAGACCTCTGGAACCAGATGAAGGAAGTTCACCTAAAAAGAGCAGACTTCATTTCTATTGCAGATAAAAACTGTTTTAAATGTCTGTTGTGATATGTTAAACTGAACAAGCTACTGATGCACAGATCACCCGTGATCTTGAACCATCTCAGTTACAAATTACTTTCAGATGAAGTCTGAGCATTAACTTTATTTCAGAATATCTGCAAATTATCTCCTATGATGCAACATAGCTTACAGATAGCATGGATCCAACTACAAGGGAGAAGGTGTTGTTTTAACACTGTTACTAGGAAAATTCTTCAAATGTTTGGGGATTTTGTCTATTTTTAAGTACTGTAGGACTGACAGATTTGAAAGAGGGGATGAATCAGGAATGGTTTAAATTGACTTCATACCCATTAGCTGCGCAGTTGATTTCTTGCAAAAGAAAAGTTGCAAGGCTCCATTTTTTCTTACACACTTCCTTCCCCAATTCAAAAAGGGTTGACACACTGAGCCATAATAAAACTTCAGAGAACGGGATCACTTTTGGTTTTTAATTAAAACAGCCACAAAAGTTCAGTGACAGAAGGTGCAACCTGAAGGAGCTGCACAACTAGTTACAGCTTCACAAGTGACACTATTAGCTCGTCTGCAATATCCTGCCTCAGAATTAATCAGATAGCGCTGATCTGGAATGAGACCTCGAGTTTCAGCTCCAACTCTATGCGAGAAAACTGATTTACAAGATGAGCCAACTTAGCTTAATGTTGACAAAAAAAAATAATTGATAACAGCCAACCTCCTGCACCATATGGACTTCTGTTCATTTTCACTTGTAGCTTAAGCCAGCATTGCACCCTTGCTCTTCAATAATGAAAGGTTCATCCATTAACCTGCCACAGAATCACTGCCTCTATCTGATAATGCTGTTATCTAGCTCACACAACACTCCTGTAAGATTTTTAAAAGATCCCTCTTAACCATACCAAAAATAATTAGTAGATCAGGAGCTCCTGGAATGAAGCTGGGCAATCTGGAGACTCACCAATTTCTGGATTTCGAATGTTCCTGTAGTTTGCCAGAATCCCCTGTCATCAGGGCTTTCCATCTTGACCTCAAAGCCAGATGCTGTTGCTACTGTTGCACCCTTGGAACCCAGAGCTAAAGCCTGTATCCTCTGGTTATGCTGGTAGCGATGGATTGGCTCGCGCCCTATCATCAAGCTCCAAACACTCACAGTACCTGCATACAAACACAAAGCAAACACACGTGAGAATTTAAGAAAATCTTGTAAGATCATCTAAAGATGCAAATTTATAAACATTCTAACAAAAACAGCGTGTATGCATACAGAAAAGAGACTGTAGAGCATGGGACCAGAATTTCAGCACAGAGGTTCAGAAGGAACTTTCCAAAATGATGATGTGTACAGGCACTCGAGGCTGTGCTGCTCTCTGCAATTCCCACAGCTTAATTTTCATGTAACTCTGGTATCTGCCTTGAGGAAGACTGCTTGACTTACCTCCTTCCACACTTGCAGAAGATCGGACCTAAACCTTTGATGATTGGACTTGATGATCTTTGAGGTTTTTTCCAACCTTCATGATTCTGTGGTGCTGTGATTCCTAAATTCTTTTTCTTACACTTACACTGAAGTAACACGAACACAGTGAAACTTGAAGCTCTGCACACAGCAATCAGGCCATGGACATTAACACCATTCCTAACAGTCAGTTTGCAATCAGCAGCAGAACTGAACAATGACACTCTGGCAAACAGAGTTCAAAGCTTTCAGAAAGCCAAAGAATGCAAACCTCAAAGAATACAGGAGTGCAAGTCAAGAGAAAATGCATTTGCAATTGCAGATTTTCCTTGCACAGATCACCAATGCTCTATTTAAAAGCACGGTACATTAAAGCAGTAATCTGAATAAGAGCAACCTGAAGCAATTAGGAGCGTATTATAGAGCAGAAGGGCCAGACAGAATTGGAGACTCCCAGGCCACCTTTGCACTGAATTAACAGAGAAGCAATCTTTAGACATGACAAGAGGACCGGGGCAGGAGAAGCCTTCTTCCTACTTGAGTATGCCCATTAATGATGAAATGATTAATGACAGCTCTTCCTTCAAAAGGAGACATAAAAGCTCTGACAGACAGCTGCAGACGGGCACCAATGCCAGTTTGCAAACACTCCTCCCGTGTCCCAGAGGAGGTGAAGCAAGAGTGTGGTAATGAAACTGCACAGAGCAAAATGGTATCTAAATGAGTTTAAATTGATTTATGTTTGCTTTTGTAAAGATTATTTGGTATCTGGAAAGTGCTACCAATGTGAAATAATGCAGATAATCCTTAAGATCCCCGTCTAATGGCACTCCCACTGAATATTTATATTCCTCGTCATGGGAACGTGCACCATAATGGGGACCATTTTTGTTTTATTAGGGATGCATATTTAAATTAATCTGCTATTTGCCTAAACAATTAGCTGCCTCTGTTTGTTCACACAAAGCCAAAACTGCAATTAGGCTTCCATCAAAGAGATAAGTCCCGACTCAAACTGTCCCGATGGAGTCGTAAGGGCTGCGAGCAGAACTTCCCAAAATTACTTCTTAGCATAATGGTAATTATGCTAATTGCTTGAAAGGTAAATAACCACTGAACTGGTTTTGAACAACACACCACCAGCCTGCAGCATGCACGCAGTGCTGTAGGGAGAGCTGGCATTTAGGGGGTCTGCTCCCCAAAGCAGGCAGCAAATCCACCGTCACTGCATCACAAATGAGAGGACAGTGGAAGCACACTCTGCAATAATACAATCTGTTCAAGGCAGGTATACGGCTTTTTACCAAATGTTCAATAGTCATCTCTGTCCAGAACACCTGAAAGTTTCACAATACGGTGTTTGCAGCAGCTGATGCACAATATGGTGTGAAAATATCCTCAGTGCTACCAAAAAGCAACTGACTTGTAAGGTCACAAGTCAACACAAGGAGTGAAAAGAATTCAAATGGAATGCAGAGAGAAATACCACTTTATTTCATTGGGATGAACCACTGCTGCAACATGAACAACTCCTACACTGGAAAATCAAGCACTCCGCTGTATTTATCAATAGGTAAAATTGTTACTGCTTCTAGAAGTGCTACTTACAGCATTCTGTACTCTGCTTTTCACTGAAGGCAAAATGTATTTATTAGTACGTATGCAAGTCTTTGCAACAGTTAATCTCGTTTGTGTAATAGCACAAAAATATCACCATTACAGTTGAAGATATCAGTATGGCAACACAGAAAAAATTAGGCTTAAGATTTACCAGTGCAGATGAGATCACTGCTTTACATAGTCTATCTTCCTGTCTCCAGCACTCACTAGTACTTCATTTCCAAAGCAGAAATCTTTGCTAAGGTGAAGCTAAGGCTGCAAGCACATGCGTGTTTTCTTTTTTTTTTTTTTTGAGCACTGAAAGCCATTAAATCAAAGTTATACGTAATAATTTCACAGCAGGCTGAAATCTGCATGGCAACTGTGTTTATATTAAGTGAACTCCAACAATAACTCCTGGAATTTGGACTTTGCAGAGCTTTGTCTTGGCTCAGGAAATGAGTTAAGTGCAGGAGGCTGCTGAAAATGGTGCAATTGCAGACACTTGACGTTACTGGTCTTTCTATTTGTCACTTCAGCCCAGGCTGTACAAAGGATGTAGGCTTGTAACTTACCCCATATATTGCTGAAATGTGGTCTGGGGAAAGGTCCAGTTATCGCAACTGACTCTATGTTGCAGGATATGTGGGTAACACATTTAACTATGGGTCTATTACACCTCACACAACGCACTGCTGTAGTCCATTCCAGCAAACATCAGCAGCACTGCATACATTCCTGCTGTCACAAAGGAGGGCTGGGGTCGTTCGTCAGTAATAGTGGCAGCCTCCAGTACAGCTCTTCATACCTGGGAGCACAAGGGCATCCTGCAAAAGCAGCTGCAGGAAGTCTGTCCTTCACTTCCTCCATTCCTAGCTCAATGACTTGGGAGGCAGTCATCCCTGTCCTGGAGGTGAAATCACGCACCATGGAGCCAAACCCAGGGATATGCATCCACAGACACCTGTACACAGCTCTCAAGAATAAATGTACACCTATAGATACATGCTTTGTTTAAAGGACAAACAAAAAAACTTCAAACAAAAGAAAAAAACAACTCCCAAACCCAAAAACTTTCCTTAATTTGAGGCAGCCTGCCTCCTGCTGTAGCTTTTGCCTAGCACTCCATGGTGCTTGGGGGAAGACTCCCACCGCATCACTCCATTTCTGTATCTGCAAGCAGGGCACAGTAGGGACAACGCCTGCAAGCAGTGCTAAGGACACCAGAATGGACAAGACAGCAGATTCCCTGTCCCAGAAAGCACTGCCAAAATTCCCCTCCTAAAAGCTGCCAAGAAGCGAGCTGACTTCCAATCCTTGCAGAAAGCACCCTGCTCTGCCCCAAGGTGCTGCTGTGCAACTTGGGAAGTGCCACCAACTCTCCCCATAGGTCTTAAAGAGCTGCTGTGAACAAGGAGCAGTGCTGCATCACCCTGTCATGCTACACGAGTATGCAGCACTGCATTTAAAACCAAGAAAACCACCACCCAACCACTTTTCTTGTGGCAGCACATTGTTTTCAAGTCAAACTACGAGACTCTGGAGGGTGGAGGGCTGATGGCTAAAGTAGACCGCTGCTTCCCAAAGCTGTGGCTCACAGCCAAAGGCAGGCAAGCATGGAGCAGATGGAGTCCTGGCAAGGCCCCGACTGTCCCTGCATTAGCAGCATCTGCTCATTACCCAGAACCCTCGCCTGCTTTATCTAATGCTCCAGGAAAAGCATTTTGATTTGATTCATTTCAGTTCGGTAACGTGCAACACAATTAGTGGTAAAATCAAACTGGAGGGTTGCCAGTGCTGACAATAGGAAACAAGGCAGAAGAAATATGAGGCCAGTGGGTTGGAATTCAAAAATCACAACTGTGGATCGAGTTGCCAAGTCCCATTGCCCCAGGTGTACATGCAGTACCCCCACTGAGCACTGGCATGAGCAGAAGGAACTTCATTTTCTCCCCGTACATTTTTCCCTCATTTCCCTCTCCTTGCAGCTTGTTCCACAGAGGCTGACGCTGTCGGAAACATTCACCAAAAGCCACAATTCAATTTTTCTTTAGTGCCATCATGGAGATGCAATTCACTGTGGATGCAGGCATCCTGGTAAGACAGCCTTTCCTCGCTGTACCTCGTATGCCTTGGGAAGTGCTTGCTCCTGCTGAAGCGCAGAGCAGCGCTGCGAGGCAGGCATGGTGCGAGCAGGATCTGCCTGTTAGCTCTTCCCTGTGATCAGGTGCCAAGGACATCGCTGCGTGAGCTCTGTTGAACTGGGAGAAACTGATGTTATCTGCACAAGTCTGCTAGCCAGGGATTCGACAGAGAAGTCTAGACTCTCTGCCTGACAGCACTACCTCCAACACTAGCAGATGGTTTCTCTCTGTTAGTCAAACTTACAAACAAAGAGAAAAGGGAGCTGGAAGAGTACAACAAAGAACAATCAAACACATTATCTTCAAAGTCATTCCCTCCCCCCTTCCTTCCAAGTTTAAAATAATTCTCTCCATCAAACTGTAAATATGTGCTTTCAGATTCGAGTTGGTAAACATTTCTAAAAACAGTATTTATAATTCCCTGTTCACATAGAAACTAATCTATTCTGACCAGGATTCTCAAATCAGAGTAACTGCCATATCACAGAGCCCATTAAAATTTCTACCCAAAAGAATACGACGCCGAGCTTTATGCAAACTATGCAGTCACAGCACACACAGGGCCGACAACAAGGAATCTGACAGGAAAAAAACCTGGAAAGATTATTAGATTAGTCAGTGGGAGACTAGAAAGCAAACAAAAGAGCCTCTGCTACATTCACTGTTTGGCACACTGGACAAAAAAGTCAACAGTTAAAACCATCACTGTTATAATTTCCTATGACTTGAGTAAATAACAGTCATGTTTTGTAATACCAGACTCACTGTTGTCATAAAACGTTGCCTATCAATAATTTTTAGCCACAGAAAATGGAAATAGCACAATCCAGACTACAAAAACCACTAAAAATGTTGATCATCTTAAACACTTACTTTCAGATACAAAGCATATAATTTACTTATAAAATAAAAGGATTAGTGATTTTGTCTGGATTACCCATCTCTGGCTTTGCTTCCACATGCAAAGTGCCAGGATCAGAGATGATACACATACAGCACTCCTTAACTTAAAAAGAAACAGACAAAAAAATCCTCTTTATTCACACTCGAGGAGAAGTTTAGGTACCAAATCACACAGCCTAAAGAAAGCTGTGAGGAGCTGAGTCCTGCCTGGACTCTTCAGCTTAGGACCCCAAGTGTCAAGCACTGTTCAAACTTGGGTTTTTTAATTGCTGTTCTCATGCCCAATAGATGCACAGTTGGTCTCTAGCTCTTGATAGCCCTTATATTTAAGTACATTTAAAACAATATATATAAACCAGGATTTTATTAGTTTCATTAAATATTAGGGCACAGTTTTTATTTCTCTATATCAAAGTATGAAACTCAGTAATGCAAACCAATACTTCAGCTGCATTCCCTGTGTAGCACACGGATGCACAAGAGAGCACACAGCCTAATCAGACATGCAAGTTTACCACTATTCCCATTACAAAGCCTCAAAGTACCCTCAGGGAGTTTTGGACAGAGGAGAATGGCAGTGGAAGAATATTTAATATTTTTTATAGCAAAACAAGTTATTTGCTTAAGATAGTTTGGCTGGACTTCAGCCTGGCACTCAAGCTTTGTGTAGCAGTTCCAGTAGGAATTAAACATCAGTTTTAATGGGTGCTATGTTCCAATGCCTCCTAATGCATTTAGGGTTATTGGCCAACTTTCTCACATAAAAGCAAGAGTGTGCGTGTGTGTATATACAGGATTACGGGCACACAAAAAGCTGAGCACAGCTGCTTCATTTTTATAAAGCTTTTTTTTTTTCCCTCTCCTAAATAGGGAGGAGAGTTGTGGTTACTTACCGTCCTCGTAAGCTGCTACAGCCAGAGAGCTGTTTATCCTCACAAAGGAGACATGTGGCTGAGGTCCAGCATCACCAGGACCCTGCACTGGTTCCAGGATGGGGGCTGTGTAGTCCCAGGTGCGCGTGTCCCACAACCTCACTTCCCCCGATGTGTATCTGGAAAAGAAAGCTTTTATTCATTCCAAAAACATCTGAAAAGAGGTAGCTGCAAGGGAGCAGAGCAAGAACGAGAAGGGTCTGAAAACTCGATGCCATATACAGTTCCTAGATGGATTCTCTCCATGTCTGCAATCTCACCAACTTTGTTCATTTTATTCCCATTTATTGAATGCAGCAGCAAATCTACTAACACAGGCAAGTTGGGGCTCTGGGGACACCCCTGAGCTACAGTGGGTTACCAACTATCGGGGCTAGCTTTACAGATAAAATGCAAGGGGAGCAGGGCTCCAGGAAAAATAAGTTTATCAGCAATGAGTGTCAATTACATCACAGCGAAACTTCAATCTGTTTCCTTTTGGTCTTTAAAAAACGTGCAGTTGTGGTTGTGCCAGAGAAAGGCTGTTTAATGAGAGTATTTATGTACACACATACAAGCATTCACACGCATCCATCCATCCAACCTGCCGCCCTTTAGAGAAATAAGCTTCCTAATGCCTCATCAACACATCAGAGTTGCCTACATCTCTGAAGACTAATTAATTTATTCACAGGATTAAGTGTTGTCTTTAGAATTAGAGCAGTGCTTCCTTCTTCACAGAAGACTCTCTTAAACTGTAGTTTCTCTGATGTTTTGGTAACACCAGACACACTACAGTTTGCTAAAGAAAAAATAAAAAAAATAGGAATCAGCTTCTCAAATGACACTGAATACATCTGATGGAAGGAAGGCTGTAACACAACAACACAAGAACTGTTCTGTGTCACCTCTGCTGCACCACAGTGTACTATTAATTGAAAAAAAATCAGTCCAGCATCTTGCAGGCAAGATTGAGAAGAAACTCCCCATACGACTGACCAAAAATATGGTCAATTTGGAGCAGATCTACAGTTATCTACAAATAAGTTTCAACAGAACTATGACAACAGTCAGTCTCAGCTGTGTTTCTCTGCCATACCTGAAATGCAGATTCTATTGGAAATGAAGGCTGCTGCTCTGCCAGCTTTGTTCTATTCTGCTTTTGGGGGGAAAATCATTTCAAGAGTGATTCTTCCTAGCCCCAGAGGTCCACAGGGCAGGAATATCCCATATTTATGATGACAATAAGAAAGTATGCGTTAACAAAGGAGGTGAAGGAAGGTGCTTAACAAAGGTTCAGATGATGCTGGACAGGTCACCCAGTGCCATACACCGGTACTGCAGGTACTCTGGAGCAGATTACTTCCAACACCTCTGGGTAAAAATGTACCACTTTATACAACAAATTGGAGTGTCTGAGGAAGTGGTAGAGAACTGTTAAGCAAAGAGATGTACATTAATTCTCAGTACTGAACTCAGAAGAGAGTTGGGTCCTTGTGACAAGACTTCCCTTTCAGTGCTGGACACCACTAAATAGAAGAAAATGAGAGAAGTGGGTGAGATGGCACTTCTCCATCGTACTCCTTTGCAGATAAGGTCCCAATCCTTCTATAAACCTTGCTTTTCTTCCCAATTTACAGCAGCACTACTTGGAAATAACAGTTCAAGAAAGAAGCTTCCACAAAGCAAAGACTTTAGTTCTGGACTAAACAAGCTGTCCAGGTTTGTCTACAGGAAATATCTTCAGTTTGTAACACTGCAAAGCTTTTTTTTTGTTTCAGAGATTTCAAACTTTGGGGATAAAATACAATAACAAAAGTATTCAGGACAGCTAATCATATCTATCTCTTGCAGGCCCCACTTCCTCCCTCATTAGTGACTGAGAGATGCACACTGAAGAGCTTTCACTTTGACACCACAAAGCTGTGCTGCTCTCCCACCCTCAGCACGGACTTGTCAACAAAAGAGCTTTTTAGGTGTACCTCAGGAATGCCCTAATGAGTTTACTCAGATATTACAGAGTAATATGTAAGAAGACTGCAGTCATAACACCCATTTCTTATCTGTCGTGATAGAGAATCATAGAACCATCTAGGTTGGAGAAGACTTTCAAGATCATCAAATCCAACCACCAACCTGGCCTACTGAGTCCATCAGAATGGAGTGTGCCATGTGCCAGGAGAACCAGCCTCTGCCTTTGTGCATTGTTGTCCAGGCATCCCAGAAGTGCAGTGCAAGCCTCAGGTCCATCAGGAAGAGCAGGGAGGAGGGCAGTAAGGCAGCTTCCCTCCAGTATCCCTCCCACCCCATTTCACTCACATCCTTCCCAGCACAGCATGACAGCATCTCATCCCGTGCGACAAACCGAATGGATTTGCAGAGACGCTCCAAGATCACACTGGAAACCCAAGTAGAGGTCCAGGTTTGGGCATGGAATCAAAATGGAGAAATGGGAGACATAAACCATCTCTCACTCCGCTGGCCAGCAATGCCACATGCCTGTTTCCAGCACCACTGGGCCTGTACCAGAACTGAACTGGAAGAGTTTCAAATACAGATGAATCCAATTCAGAACTAAAAAATTTAATGGTTCAACTCCCTGCTTTTAATGCTGTTGTAAAGAGCAACACACTTTCAATTTGTAACCACAACAAAAGGCTTTTAAACTATTAAAGCAATGCCTTGCTGTAAAAAAATAAAAAGGCTACTTTATTGCAGATAATTGGCAAATCTGCCATATCAATATAGATGGCCAGGGAAAAGAAAACTGCTGCACTGCACAGAAACTACTCCTACAGAATTTCTGTATTTCTGTTCATTTCCTACCACAACCATCTTTTTTTTGCCATGAAAATTTTCCCTGATTACTAGCTACCAAATGAAAGATTCCCAGATTTAAGTCTTCTGTTTCAGGACAGCAGAGTACTCCAAGCTCACTGAGTTACTGATTTTTTTGCTGCAATAGCTATGAAAAGCTGCTGGAGAGAAAAAACACAAACAAAACCCACTTATCTTAATATAAATAATACCACGATTCACTGTTATAATACTCAACAGCACTGAGCTACTGCTTTTCCCAAGACTCCCCATGCAAGTAACTCAACTTCTCCAAAAGACCTGCATTTCACTTTGCTGTGGTTCTCACATTTCTAAACATCTCAGAATATGTATGTGAGAAGTAGCAGCAGGAGGATGAGCTATATTTTTCTAGCTATTTTCTCTTCTTCTCCTCAGCAATCCAGCACTGTTATCTTAGGCAGCTAATTACACAACCATAAAAGTGAGCCTGCAAATTCAAGTTAAGCTTTGCAGATGAATAAAATAAACTTGCTGAAACGGAGCAATAGCTGGATTGCATATGGTACAAAGAAATTGAAAAAATTAAATTCACATGGTATCTACATAGTATAATAAAAATGTCTGCTTGCTAATCAAAAGCATCTCAACTACTTTTACTGGCAGTCATGTCATAATGAGATGAACAGCTTCCTCATACCCTCTCACAGGGTATGAGTGAAAGCAGAAGAGTGAAGGCGAAGGAGACGGGGGCTAAAAGCTGCTGCTGTCCCACCATGGCTGGGAAGCAGGTGGTGAAGTGCTGAGCACATGTGGGAGGAGGCAAAGCTGGAGGCTGGGCACCGCTCTAATGAAGTGGTGCTGAAGAGGCAGACGATTTCACAAGGAGAAAAACATCAGGAAACTGGTCAAAACACAGGGTCTCATCTGAAAAAGCTCAACTGTGTTGGATAGCAATAGCCAGAACAAATTTGGGGAAGGGAAGGAGGGGGTGCTGATCTCCCTCCAGAGCCCCAGATGTCTTTATCGTTGCCTAATGACAATTATACTCAACCAATTAAGACACTGCTATCACAGTTGCATTGTTAGTAAGCCTTTGGCCCTGAGTGTTGATGGCTGTCTAATTAGTGTTTGTGCAAAGTACAACTGCAACTAATATATAAACTGACAAATACACAAAAGAAAAACTGTTAACAGGAACATTTTCAAAACAGTGGATATTCTCCTCATTCAGTCCATGGCAGCAACAAAGACAGGCCACTTTCCTTCATGGCCCACTTACTGCTGGCACTGCACAACTGCACTGAAGCAAATGGGTCAACCAGACTGCCACTGGGGCTCTCCTGGAGCAGGACATTGGTGAGGGCCCATTTTGTAGGCTGCCTGCAGCACACCAAGCCAGGGCGAGTCCCGCTGCACTGAGTTGATCCAAACACCAAAGACTTCTGATAAGGCACTTCACAAATCAGTATCTGTTTTTCATAATTTCTCTAAAGGATTTGAGGCAAGAAAATAAAACAGGGGAATGAAAAACCTTTGTTTCACAGTCAGGTTTGATTTCCAGAAGGCAAAGTCTGTTCAGTTTCCAGATACCTGCGGTGATCAACAAAACAAAACAAAACAAAAAAATCCAACAACTTTGTTTCAGGCAGTCGGTGACCATCTGTTAATACTCAAAAGATCTTATTATGAAGTCCTTACAGTGTCAGTGCATTTTATTGAAGTCAGTAGGAATTTTGCTCAAGTAACACTCTCTAGCTATGGCTCTGTTTGAACGGATGCCTGATGATAAGCAAGTAAAATAATGAGTATTTTGCCTTGTCTTGCTGCAACAAGCACCTCAGACCTTTCCCCCTTATTCCACCAAAGCAACTAATCTTCACATGGTTAATTAAAGTACCCACTCAGATCCCCTCAGTAAGCTTAATAAGGTTCAATGGAGCATGTGAACCCAAGTCCAAATGCTTTTGTTAATGAGTTCCAATTGCTCCTTAAGCTTCATCTCACACAAGAACATAATCTTTCACAACCTTCAACTGCAAAATCCTCTTCATCAAACACATTGGAAGTTGCAAGATACCTCAGATGCAACACACGATCTCTGAAATTATTAAACAGATTCTACTACCATCAACATCGAGGCCCACAGCTCTTCCCTGAAGAGAGGGAGGAGGATTGACTGAGTTAACTTAGTTACCAGGGCTAGAGACAGCTCACAAGTAAGGCAGGATGGAAGAGTGAGAAGCTCCTCAGCCTTCATATGCTCTCATTTACAATTATTTACAGATATTGATTTCATCACTACATACAAAACCAGCAGAGAGCTTGGCTAAGGGACTTCTTGAGAGAAGAATTCAGGAAAAACAGTCTGGTAGCAGTTAAGGAATGCAGTGATGGAGTAAAGAGAGCTACTCTGTACTGCAGAAAGGAATATAAATAAGATGATGACAAAAATGAAATACAAAATGGAATAGAAAATTTTTTCTGCTATTACATGGAATGGCAGAAAGCTACACCAGAAAATGCAAGAAAAAAAACCAGATGGAGGTAAACTAAAACGAGCGCTTGAAACCATCACAACAGTGGCAGAAGAACGTGAAGTGGAAAGGTAACGTCCGTGATACCACCCAAACATTATTTGCTAGCTGCATGAGATCAGCTATGAAAAAAAAAAAAAAGACTAAAACTTGTACCAAAAATGATCTGAAAATGCTTTCAGACTTAACATGTAGGAAATACATTCTGAGCATCCCTATGATACCAAAATCTCCCACTGGGAACTTGACTTTCCAGTTCATCAACCCACGTCCATCTGTGGGCCACGCTTACAGAAACTAAGCTGGGAAAAAGCTTGTGCCTTCCTTCTTATGGCCTTGTTTAGGAAATCATAGCTCTGGGAAGTGGGTTAAGCTGCTCGAGATAGCATGCAATTTTTCTGTTATCTGTAACAAAATTAACATTTCACCATCCTAAGTACTTCTGCGTGCCTCACTTTCTTATTAATTTTAAGTGCATGCAAATATCATACCAAGGGAACAGAAGCAAGCCAAAGGGTTATACAGCAGGCAAAACATTTTAATGAACACTTTAAAAAGAAGCTAGAGAAAGCCAAACTGTCTCCAGTAATTTCCTGTTTAAGGCCAAGGCTCTCCCATCATTAAGATCAAGGTTCCAGTAGCTTGCATCAGCCCACGTCCATTAACAAAGCCAGCTGCTCTGACCAAGGACACACGTTACTGTGTACACTGCCTACAGCTGCTGCCACAAGAGGGGAAAAATACATTATTTCGAGATAATTCAAGAGAAACTATGATGTAATTTGGGAAGGATCTGGCACATCAGCCATATTATTTGATAAAATACAACTGTGTAGTGCAACAAATAGAACAATGTCTCCAGTTTCAGACAGAAGAGAGAAAACATCATTTGAAGATGATGTAAATTGATCTGTCTGTATATCAGAAGGAATGCAAACTGCAGCATACTGCAAACAGCAGAGAAGCACTGCCTGAACTTTCAGGCACTGGTGGCAACACAGGCTGGGTGGTCACGAAAACTGTGGAAATGAAACATTCAAGAAACTGACAAAAAAGGAGGGTGGTCTCAGCAGAAAAAAAGGTTTTACAAACTTGAACAGAACTGGTGTGAGTGGGCATCACTACGTGCACAGCAGATCTTACTGCACCAATAAGACCTGCAGGTAAACCAATAGCTTAATGGTGGGACAGGCTGGCAAAGGGAGCTGTCACAAAGATTCAGTATCAGGCTTCCACTATTAGTTTCACCTGAAAGGCTCTTTTTCCCCACAAGCTGACAGAGAAGCCAATGTGTCTGTCATTTCACACAACCTTACCTAACACCCGTGGTTTGTCATCTGACCCCTCTGAACTCGTGATGTCATCCTGTTTTCAACCCTCCTAAAGGTGACTCACATGGAAAAAAAGAAGGCCTGACACTTATTACCTCTTAACAATAACAGGAATGAGTGAAGAGGACACAAAAGGGCTGGCGAAGGTTGAAGGAAAAAGGCAAGTGTGTTTACATTCTTCCTTACTGCTCTGTTTGACATCCAGGCTCTCTGTCACCGGGAGCGGAGGAAGAAACCTATCAAAGCTGTGACATTATGCAAGTGAAATTTAAGCAATTAAATAAGGAAGGGGGTTTATCCAGGCTGTTTAACATGCTGGTTTGTTAACTTTTATTCATTTTCATTACTAATTAATATTTTGGTTTCCTCAGGTCTGCACACTGAATTAAGATGCAAGAGCTAATAAATTCCTAGAGAATAGCCCACAAGCCCTACAGCAAGAAAAAAACAAATTAGACAAGAGTTGACATCAAGTTTTTCGAAGTGCAGAGAAGTATTTTCAAGCCTTTCGGGCTAGTTTCACACATCATTATGAAGCTAAAAAGGGTGGCAAGCCCATTTTTTAACTAGTCATTTGCAGGTCACCTTTGAGCAAGAGGAAAGCGGTGTGGGAGGTGATCTTAGAGAACAAAGAAAGTCACTATAGAGCAGGAACTACCTTCCTGCCTGTATTTTGCTCATAGTGACTTAAACCAAAAGGTTCACCTCGTTGGCAGATGCTGCTGTGTTTAAACTGCAGCTCCCATAAGACTCCTCCAGAATGAAGTCTGCTGTACGGAAGTTCTCTTGGTGCATTTAGCTTTTCAGTACAACAGAACCAAAATGTATCGTCACCTCTGAAACCAGTGATTCTTCTTTTGCTTCTTATTGTCTTTATTAAGCATCACTGCTCAAATAAAGGAGAAGTACCATCTGGTTCAGCTGGGCAACACCCTGAAAGGGGATGCGTTAACCCACTGATCAGAGTCACTGATGCACTTGGAGCAGATGAATCTCAGAAGCTCTTAATTGAAAATAAATAATATAGAAAAGGTATATTGGAAAGGAGGCAATAATTACATGGGAGAATGTGGAAACCCTCTGAGGTTAAAACATGAAGAGAAGAAGGCAGGGGTGACTCCCAGCCTGCCTGGGAGAGGTGCAGAGGCTCCATGCAGCATCTGTTAAATAGGTCTAAATAGGTCTAAATAGGACACAGTGCAGGCATGCCCTTAGATCTCCACTTATGAAAACCCTTAACAGTCTACCACACTTCATTCAAAGAAAACTGAGGAAAGAAAAAGCATCCGATACTGTTATATTTCTGTGCCTTTGGAATAGCAGTCTTACTATGGATCACTGCTGTTACTTTCACTTGGAAAGCTTTCAGAGCCACAAACTGCAGCAATAAAGCCAAATCGCCCTCTCTGCAAGCATCAAAGTTAACAAAGTGCCCAATAAAAAACATCAGCCGTGATGTGGACTGATGTGCACTTGGCTCAGGTGTATGAAGTGCAACTTACTGCACAGCTCTGGGACATCCACGGGTGAGGACTTCAGAGAGCCATGCAGCAGAACAGCCCACAGCTCACCTCTGATGCTTCATCACGAGATCCACCATGTAAGAACACAGCAGCTCAACAAGTGCTGGCCAGATTCATGCTCCAAGATGTGTATCTCAAGGAGGAGCTAAACTCTGACTACAGACAGCCATCACAGTGCGTCTGTCAACACTGCTGAGAGGAAGAAGTACTGATTTCACTGTTTGAATGTTCTTGCTTAAAGAACTCTGATTTGATTAAGATTTTATTAATGGGAGGTGAACAAATGCAGGCATTCTGTACCGAGACCAAGCACACAGCAGCATTAAGTACAGTGAACCTAAGCAATGGTAGTAATTTATACAGGCCGAGTAAGCAGGCATATAATTGCTTTAAGTAAACTCTGACTTAAAGAAGAAACTACATTTGAATTGAATATTGGATTGGAAGGGGGGGGGGGGGAAGACAACATCTTTAAAGAAGATCCTCTGAGACATGTAACTGTAGAAAGGCTGGCAAATACAACATTGATTGGGAGTGAGGTAACCACAAACACCGCTGTCTCAAATGAAAAGGGATTCAAGGTCTGACCCAGAAAACAAGCATCGTAACCGCCGGGATAAAAATTTAATGATAAACACAAGATGCTCTGCATGCAGGCCAGATTGAATTATCTGATGTCAGCCAGTAAATGCAAGGCTCTCTGAGAAAGAAGAGCTGCTCGCAGCCACCTTCAACTCACAGCTCAGGTTGCACTTAATCAATCCTTGATATTCTGCCATCTTCTGGCTTGAGCTTTGGCAGCAGCATGGAAAAAATACAGAAGAGTGCAAGAAAACAGGCACATTTCTCTAAGGGAGAGCCAACCCTGTCTAGCTCATCTTTGCCTCTTTGCAAGAGATTATTAAAGAGATCCACTCTGGGACCAGTTCAGGCAAGCTATGTCTCTATGGGTTACACTCACAGCCAGTGTTATAAATCACTCTGTCCACAACCTGTACAAATTCCCTTTTTGAAAGATTAAAACAACTCTACAGCAACTAAAATAAAGCTGCATCACTCTGTTTTCCTGCAGAGTTTGAAGCAGTATAATGAAGCATGAAAGATCAGGTCTATTACAGCGCAGGTTCAGATCAAATACCATTTTTCCCAGGCTTGTTCCAAGGTCCAAAACACATGATATTTCTGCTGGAAAACCTCTCTCTCAACACTCCTCTCCTTTTGTTTTTGTTTTTTTTTTTTAATTTTAATTTTTAGAACCATTCTCTGATCTCCCAAGATCCCGACTGCACCTCTGGAAAGCAGGGAGCAGCTGCTATGCAGTGCCACAGTTCCCAGTGACAAAGCAGCCCGTAATGCCTGGCTGGCCTGGCTGTGCTCAGACACAGTGCTGCAGCTGCTCCCCGAAGTCAGGCATCAGAAAACCTGCTCACAACTGAGTGGCCCTATTTTTCTCCAGGGCAGCAACCTGTCTAGAGAAGGGAAAAAAAAAAAAAAAAAAGGTAAATGATGCCACAAGCCACTGCTGACAAATCCACATAAAATGCAAAATGCCAACTTAGCTGTAAGATCACCACCAATTTCTCCAGTCCTGCAAGGTCACACATCCCTTCAGCTTTATGCACATGACAAATCTTGCTGTAATCTATGATTATTCACATGTAAAGCTAAGCACATAAGTGTGTGCGAAACTAGAGATATAATCATTAAATGTAGCAGATAATTGATATTTATACTGAGCAGAAAATTGACTTTTGTTAACCTCAGCTATTAAATTACTTCTTCTATACTATAAGAATGCAACAGCGAGCTATTGATCACTAGATTCATTACACTTTTATGACAAATTTGAAAGCACAGTGCCATTAAGTATAATACTACAGTTGGAAGAGAAAGGGATGGGTGATGTTTGGGTTTAAAAGACAAAACAAAAACCCTTCAGTCTGCTAAATTCTTACCAAATGTACGTAAAGAACAAAGCATTTCCCTGCACAACCAACTCACATCCTCACAGGATTTAACCATGCCTGTTTTGTTTGTTCTTTACTACTGCAAATTTTTACCAAAGCAACGCAACTAACAAAAAACAAATTGGAGGAGGGCGTGCTGGAGACCTGCCAAAAAAATATTTCATTATTCATTGGCAGATGAACTGCAAATCTCAGTCCTGAAAAGTGCATTCTCTCAGGTTGTGAAAATCACAAGATGAGAGAAGTGCTGGGTAACAATGACCTGTATGTGAGTCTGAAGACATTTCAGGCATCAGATACTTCCAGCGTTCATAACAGCACTCATATTTTCTTACAGTTCCACGTTACTAAACTAGATGGATAGTTTTTAAGATATTTCTGAGGCGACTGCAGTGTGCTATTGTCTTGTAGGCTTTGATCATCACTGGTTAAACAACAAATTCACCTTCTTCTGGGCAAGAGTCACAGAACAGCTTTCAGTTCACAGCAATTCATGAGATGCTTTCAGAGGTCCGAGCTATCAAAGGAGCATGAGGGGGAAGAGGTAAACACCAATGGAAGTCATATAATTTTTGTGTTCTAATATTCTAAATATTTATTTTAGCAATCAGTAAAGTCAAACAGTTGAAATCTAAATTCCCCATGCTGTTCTCTCAACTATATAGTCACAGCTCCATAAAAGGATACCTCGTTCTTAAAATTTGTTTTCTTAAAGAAGGAAAATTACTGAAAAGTAATTGTAATGAAAACCCTAAACCACTTTTCCGTTTATTGTCTCTCACCTATGTTTGTGAATTTCGTGGGAATGTCAGTTCCCCATCTCCTTTCACTTTGCCAACAAAGGACAACTCACCAACACTTGGGAGTACTGCAAGAACTGGGAACCAACACAAATGTTTTGTCTGAAAACACCTCAGCCTGACTTCTGCAATACACCAGGCTAATGTATGGACAATTGAGTTTAATTCTCAGGATTAATCTCCTTTGTTTATTAATCCTTTAGAAACTAAATTTATTCTGCCTACTTTCTATATGCTGCCTGTTTGGATATAAACACAATGGAGAAAATGAAGAAAAAGAAGAGCTGGAGATTTTGGCAGCAGCGTGATGACAACTGGGGTTTCTGGCTCCGAAAAAAAGTAGAGGAGGTTTCATTAGAGACAGCAGAGCAGATACAGTAGAGCAGACCCCTAGCCAAGGCCAGGCAGCACAGTGCCCAGGCTGAAGGGCACAAAGGAAGGCAGGATGCTCTCTGCAGAACTGGGTCCCAGCTGCAGCCTCAGCACTTGGAGACCTGTGAGAGGGTCTTACCAAAGCCTCTGTGGCCAAGGGAAGCCTCAACATCAGGCAGGAGCCAAGGTGAGACCTGCTATACAGCTGCAGTTTCTCAAGCCTCTTCACACGGTCACTGTCTGGATTAACCACTGTGTGGCACTGCCCCTCCAGAGGTCACAGACCACATGTGTCTTTGGCAGACACCTTTTCATTGCATGGAAAGTAGAGAAAGAGAAGCAACAGTCAGTGAGACAACAGGGCAGCAAAGAACATGAAACAAGACCTTCAAGTGAAGTAGTATGGCAAGTGGGAAAGCATCTAGTAAACAGTAGAAACAACAGTAATTCCAATAAAGCTTAAAATCCTCCATTCATTCCTGCTGTCCTGCTAGGTTACATATCAGCTCCTAGCTGCCCAACACAATACAAAAGGGTTTCAAGGTATATGGGAGTTACCTACAGATGATGTATTTCAAGTCACCTTCTCTGTAACTGATGAGTGAATTTTACAGTACTTTACAGGCAGTTTTCCTTTCATTCCACAATGCACAATCATGCCATTAACGTGGAGTGGTATCATAAAATACAGAACTGGTACGTTGAAGGACAGTGTCCTCTGTCCTGTGATGTTTCCATTTCTACTTACTAGTGTGACTTCTTCTGCAGGACTAATAATTACTGAATGCAAGCAGAATACAGCAAAACTTTACTTCAACTGGTGTGAGTCATGGCAACTTCTGCCAAGAGCTTGGGATGGTTTTAAAACAGTTTTGAAAGAATAAGAGAAGTGAATACCTAACACTAAGTCACAGTTCTGACAAAGTTTAACACTGTGAAAAAAAGGAAGTTGAATTTCTCCATGTTTTTTTTTTCCTCCATACTGTCTCTTAAAAAATAGTAGAAAACAGTAACAAGCCTAAATGTATCTTGTTCCAAGACACACCTATCTTTGTGATCAAAACAGTTTCATAGAAGAAAAGTTATTACTCTTTTCCCAAGCATTTCCCAATACACATCAGCCTCACTTTGAGTGTTTCTGCAGCAAAGTAATGGATACAATTCATTGGAAAGTAAAGGCTTTACAAGGACTGTAGTTACCTAAGATAGCATTACAACAAAAACTTGTGCTGCTGAAGTGATTTGTAGATGCCTGTAATTATTGCTTGCCATAGGGCCAAAGGACCTTCTTTCCTGAAACTTCTTTTGAATTTGTACAGAAAGCAGCATGAGATTTCTAACAGTGAAGAGCAAATGAGCACTGCACAATGTCATACTCACCCAGCAATAACAACTCCATCACAAGAATGTACATCACACAGGATTTTTCCCAGCTCGTATTGCAGCTGACTCACAGCACCACTGCGGTTCTGCACAGAAAGACAAGACTTGCTGCTAGTATTGCAATTAATTTGTCTACCAAGTTTGTTTGCTTCCACATAGGAAAGCCTTGAGCTTTCCTATTGCTGCTGACAAGTTGCTGTGCAGCTGAGAGAGAAGATCTGTGTATTTCATGATTGCCTCCTGGAACTTTTTACAGACAGAAAAAGAATGAGAAAGAAGTCATCAATCACCATTATCATTTGTAATCATTAAGCAGAGAAACGTAACCATGACATCAAAGAAATGATACCTTTCTTTTTGCCAGGATATGTAATGAACAGAGAAGAAGCCTTCATCTTAAAGGTTGACTGTCAATACCAAAGGATGGATGAAGTAAAAACATCTTTCACCAAAGTCATGGGAATAGAGCTGCAAGCAAAGACTCATTCCCAAAAGCATCTTGGGAATCTTGACCATCAAGAAAATAAGAAGTCTTACAGCTGGGGCAAAGTCTCATAAATCCCTCAGCAGCTTTCCCCTTTTAACTAGCCAAAAGAAGCTGCAATACAGAAGATCAGCTTTTCACCGCCACTTGTTTGAACCAGGATCCCATTTTTCTCCAGCATCTGGATCCCATTAAGCCAGTCTCTCCCTTTTACCTTCCAGTTGGTTCGCAGAGCACGCTCTTTGGCACGGCAGTCCTTCAGGGCGAGCTTCCAGCAGGGCCGCTCAGAGATGCTCACATCCAACAGGTATCCTTCCTGTTGGCACAGCCGGTACCACAGCACTTCATCTTCTGCGAGCACTTTCCACGTTCTGCTGACCTGGAAACCAAACATACATATGTATCTCACATTAAATCATGTCAGATTTTGTATAAAATGGGGGAATGGCTGTTTATGAGGGGGGACAGTGATAGGACAAGGGGGAATGGTTTTAAACTGAGACAGGGGAGTTTTAGGTTGGATATCAGGAGGAAGTTTTTCACACAGGGGGTGGTGAGGCACTGAAACAGGTTGCCCAAGGAGGCTGTGGATGCCCCATTCCTGCAGGCATCCAAGGCCAGGCTGGATGTGGCTCTGGGCAGCCTGGTCTGCTGGTTGGCGACCTGCACACAGCAGGGGGTTGGAACTGGATGAGCATTGTGGTCCTTTTCAACCCAGGCCATTCTGTGATTATTCTATGATTATTCTAAAACAACACATAACATTTCTGTTGATTCCTTTTAGAAAAACTTGGTCAAAATATTCAGATTCCTCTCTGCTAAAACTGCACAAAACACAGATACCAGCATTTGGTGGCCACATTGCTAACATCTGACATAAGCACCACAGAAAATTTGGAAACGAAAGGGAACAAGAAAACAATTAAGGCAGCATTGTAAGCTTTTAGCAAAAATATGAATTTATTTTCACATTTGTTGTTAAGAAAAGCTTGCAGATCACGCCACCACCCTACTGACAATGCCTGATTAGGCTGGCTGACATTAGTGATTTATAACCTATTGTATTACAGTATGCATAAATAGGAATGAATTATTAAGTTTTTCAAGTGGCCTCAAGTTGCCGTCCATTTCAGAGAAAGCCGCTTCATCATAACCAATTGTGGGCTTAGAATTAAAGATTCAAGAGGTGAGAGGCAACTTAAGTAGCATCTGTACTTTGTAACTCTTAATTTAAAAAAAAAAAACCAACAAATTTAACCAATGAAAACTGCTGCCAGTGAAAGCAGTAATCAATTGGACACCGTTTCCAGAAGACTAAAAAAAACCCAAAAACTTCTTGGGCTGACATCATTTTTAGCTGCTTACAATTAAGTCCCCAGTGCCAAGATTACACCAAAAATCTAGGTCTTGCATTGATACAGAACCCTACAGCACCCATCACCCCATGTCTACTTGCCCTTGCTTCCATGCTGCCAAGCTGACACAACATAGCACAGAAGGAAGAAATTAACTACATTACTCGCCCCCTGTTTAATAAAATTAACCCCCTTTATATTTCGTTATCAACACGCATGCTTTGCTCCAGCCCTGCTAGAAACACAGCTGTTAAACACAAAGCACAGCCTCACAAAGTGGTATAGGTTAGGAGGAACACTGAAGGTGTGAGAATCCTGCAGCTGGTGCAGGGCTGCAAGAAGTCCCTGCGTGTTTCACAGTGCCCCAGCAGCAGGACATGTGCTCAGCAACGAGCAGCACTGACTCAGGACATACCCCTGAGAGCACTATGAAGCTTCTGGCTGGTTTATTTACACTGTGCTGCCTCCATTGGGCTTGTTGCAGTAAGACACACATCACAGTTGTGCTTTCAAAATCCAACATCCTGTCCCATTAGGAAAGAAGAATTGCATCATGTTTCATGACTGGTTTCTTTCAGGAGAGAAAGTAAAAAGAAGAGCAACCTGTAGGTATTTTAGGATCTGATACCTGCACACAAGAGCAGCTGTCAAACAGGAATACCCAAACCCAGCAGCTAGCATTCCACAATTCCACTCAGCCACCAAAACATTCAAAAGACACACAACCCCTCTCCACCACCAAAGCAAGCAACCTGGCTAGAACAATGCTGCCTTACAAATTACCAATACTGCGTACCTGTAGCACTGTGTGTCGTCGTGTGCTACAAAAGCAAAAACTTGTGTAATTCTCCTGTTGCTGCAGGAAC